>CM057459.1:290855000-292105000 GCA_016271365.2 Neoceratodus forsteri
CATAAGATATGGTCAGTTGGTCCATCCAATGCTTAAGTACCGATTTCTTAACCACCATCGAAATTAGTGCCATGTGGAATTTACGCTCCAGGATATCAATGCTGGAATACATGCCCAGAACACATACCTCTATAGTAAACAACCTATCCAAACCCAATAATGGATCAAGTCTAGACTAAATTGTTTGCCATAAAGGAGCTGCCTTCTCACAGTACCAGAAAATATGTAGCAGATTTCCTTCAGCCTAACCACATCTAGTGCAACTAGAACCAGGAAGCCTACCCAATTTAGCCAGTTTAATCGGAGTATAGTACATATTATTTAAAATATGATATTGGATAAGCCTTAATCTGTCCTGAGTGTGGTATCTGTGCAGATCTTTCCAAATTTGGGTCCAGTTAAAAGTGGTATTTGGCAGAAGAGAATTCCAAACTACAGAACCCACCAGGGAATTAGGTAACTTAAGGCCTAGTAGAAAGGAATAGATCCTTGAAATCTCATGGGGTCTGTTTACATTATCTTGAATTTGAAGAAGGAAAGGCCTGACTTGAGATTCCTTAAACTCGGTGCCAAAGCTATTCAGTACCAGGTGTCTCAATTGAAAGACTTTAAATATATCCTTCGGAGGTATTTTAAAACTTGCCATGATTTCGGGAGAAGAGAGAAGAGAGCCATGCGAGAAGAGGCCTTCTATCAATGCACCTTGAAACTGAGGAAGCCATCCCAATGGGATCGGTAATCCACCAATTCTAATATTAGGATTCAGAATAAGGTGCTGTTCCATGTCCGTTTTACGTGAAATACCAAAAAAGTGCCAGCACTGAGCAAGAACCTTAAGCGAGGTACTAATAACCGTTGGCAGTGCCGAACTGGAAAGAAAGAAAATAATAGGCGAATTGAGGTTATTCGAATCCAGAATCTGTCTTTTGAGCTGGAGCCAAATAGGAGTGAAGTCGTTGTCACCAACTAGCAACCATCTCCCCAACTCCGACAAATGGCTGGCCCAATAATACAAAATAAAATTAGGCAGACGCAGTCCACCCAAATCTTTGGGGAGACTAAGCTTAAGGAAGGAGCGTCTAGGACACTTACCCTGCCAAATAAATTTAGAAAGCGTAGAGTGAAAATGCTGCAGATAGGATAAAGGGGAGCCACAAATTTAGTAAATTTAAAGGGTAAAAAAGGCGGGGCAGGACGTTCATCTTAATAATACTAATCCGGCCCCATAACGAGAGAGGGAGTTTGGCCCATCTTTGAAGGTCCTGTTGAATATTTACCATTAAGTCATCCAGATTAAGTTTCCTGAGCAACCCAGGGTCTTTAGTGAGATGCAATCCCAAATATTTAATAGAATGCGGAGACCATTTCATCCCAAATTGGGAGAAACTGGCTTTATGGGTAAATGCATTTAAGGGAAATATTTCTGATTTCGCAAGATTTAGCTTGTAGTTTGATAACCGACCATACTGTGTAATAATTTGTAAAGCATGAGCCAATGATGTATCGGGATACGCCAAATGGAGCAAAATATCATCCACGTACACTGACAAAGTTAGTGAGTGCTGGTGCACTGGGCAGCCTTGTACATATGGAGCCTGTTTAATATTGAGAAGAAGAGGCTCTAAATATAAGTTAAAAAGAAAAGGGGATAGTGGGCATCCTTGTCTGGTGCCACTAAACAAAGAAAACCAAGATGAAAAGACCCCATTACAATAAATTTTTGTGGAAGAGGACCTGTGCACCACCTGCATCCATTTGATAAACATAACAGAGAAACCCATTTTTTAAGTGTGGCCCAGAGAAAGTCCCAATTGACTCGATCAAAGGCCTTCTCTGCATCTAACAAGATTAGAGCCATAGGGGTCTGAGAAACTTGAGCAGCATGAAAGATATGTGAAAGGGTTCTAAGATGATCGGCCCAGGAATGGCCTTGCACAAAGCCGGCTTGTTCAGGGCTCAACAAATGAGTCCAGATCTTCTTGACCCTGTTGGCCAGAATTTTTGTCAGTATTTTAATATCGCAATTTAGAAGAGAAATAGGACGGTAGCTGGCAGGGTCCTTTGGCGGTTTGTCCGGCTTGAGAAGTAATACTATAGTGGCTTCCAATAATGTGGGATATAAAATATCTGCAGTGTACATATATTCATATAAATTAAGAAGAAGAGGGGCTAGTTCTTTATGGAAAATTTTGTAGAAGTTGGAAGGGAAACCATCAGGTCGGTGACTTGTCCAATGCCAACTCTTTAATTGCCTCTTCCAGTTCCAATATGGAAATGGGGGAAGACAAAGCCAACCTGTAGTGGGCTTGCAGACAGGGCAGGTTCAAGCCATCCAAGTAATTTTCGATATCCGACAAGGATGCTGGAGTAGAACTTTTACTGTAAAGAGAACTGTAAAAGTCCACACATACACTTTAAAACCCACTCTACTCCATCAAATGTTGCCTGAATCTCAGTAAGTAAAGTGGCACATATTCTGACCAGATTTAAATTGCGAATGCCTTACCAAACTGGGATCCCAGTCACAGGCTGCAGTGCAGACAGGGCAACAACCTCAAACTGACAGGCATTCCAATTAATACAGCTGTCCCTCTTCTTGGCTGCAGCACCCACCACCACTTCTCCCATGCTGGCATCATCGTTCATCGACCAGGACCCTGACCTGCTCCTCCGCGTCGATCTCGATTGCCACAAACTTACTACTGGTGCCAAAAAAAGCTGAAAAAATAGAGGCCCTACTCCTGGAGTGATTCCCTTGCGCATTGCTGTCGGTGCTGCCACCCTCTCAAATATCTGCACATGGGCTCGCACACAGGACATCTGCAGCTGCGCAGTGCATACTAGAAGGTCAGGTGGCCAGAAACGAGGACCGCAAATGGGAACGCTGCTCACAGACAAATTAAGTCTTATGGGTGGTCAAAAATTTGTACATCAACAACTAGTCAGGATCTGGTACCACTGTAAGAAAGTTGGTATTGTACTGGCCAAAACAGTACAGTTAGAGGGTATGTCTCCAAACCATTTTTTTTCCTCTGTTTGTTTTGTCTCTTGCTACAAGGTATACAAAAGTAAAATTTGTCCCATACCTCCCCCCTTTAAAGAATAGGAGGGCAACAGTAAACAGACTTAACACTGTACAGCTAAATGTTACTATAGGATTTGATGTTGGTTTAAAAAAGGTTAGAATAAGGCACACAACTCACCTCTCCAAGTTTTCTTGGAAAGTAATAAAATTGTCCAGCATGTAAATGTTTACAGTTAAGCTGTCCATTCTCTACGGCAAACCCATACAGAGCTGGGACACAGCACTGCAGAGCTGGGACGGGGTCAACAGGTCATACACTTTAAAGCCCCCTTTGATAAAAATAAAGAAATCATACACACAAAAAAATGTACATTTTTTAATTTATTTATTTATTTTTTGATAACCAGGTAGGTGCGCTAGACACAAAAGTGACTATTTTCAGGCACGACCCGGGAGGTCAACAACATAGAGAGATAACAGTTACATAGAATACAGTGTCAGGAGATGTGCAATACATCGCAAACATAAAGTGAGACAAAGGTAGGACAAATAAAGGTATAAGGCACGAATGATGTAAAAGTTATACAATTGGATATAAGTGCCCAAGTGTAGATTATCATAGTAATAACACAAGATATGAGGTACAGAAAGAAGAAATATACCAACACAGGCATTATTACAACATACTGAAAGTGAAAGGGTGTTGATTTGGAAGGGGACAGAGAGAGCAGTAAAATTGGGATAGGTTTAAGGGAGGCTGAAGGAGCAGGGTGCCATCTCACACCATAGAAGGTGTTACCAAGGGCAGCCAGGGCAGAGTAAATCTAGATCTATGGAGGGTTGAAGCAGGTACATTGAGCACAAGTAGTAAGAAGGGAGTGGTGCCTTTTCTTAAACGTGGCATGATCAGGTGCAAGGCGGACATCTAGGGGCAGTGAGTTCCAGTAGGAGGGACCTACATGCAAGAAACCTGATTTCCCTTTGGTAGTTCTATGTCTGGGAATGAAAATCAAGGAAAGGTCAGTAGATTGGAGACCGTAGGAGATGGACTGAGGGATCAGCAGGGAGGCTAGGTAGGTGGGCATACTAGATCAAAGTACACTGTCCAGCAGGTTCCCAAGAGAGAGAGGAGACGTTGTGCAACAGGAGAAGGCCAATTTAGGTCAGAGTACAGCAAGCAGTGATGTTTTAGTCTGGAGGAAGCAGAGGCGTAGGAGCATATATTGTTGTAGGTAGTGTCCCACCTATGAAGATTAGCTTTAGACGTATTTGTATAGATTACGGATCCGTAAGAAAGTGATGGAAGTAGGATTCCTCTAGCAATGGCAGTCCTAGCAGTTGGGGTAAGAATATCGCTTGTTTTGTAGGCTAAGTCCAGTTTGGCATTTACAGCCTTACAGGTGGAGGTAATATGGGCATCACAGGGGAGGGATTCATCAAGTAAGGCACCCAGATATTTAAAAGAAGTTACCATCTCCAATGGGGAGCTGTCAGCCCAGGTGACCTGGAAAGATTTACAGTGCTGTTTTAATTTAATAGAGGATCCGAAGAGCATGGCCTTAGTCTTTCCAACGATTAGAACAAGCTTATTTTTGGTGATCCAGGACTGAATATTTTGTAGGTCCATAGAGAGCTTGTGATTAATAGAGTGGATATTATCTGAGCTAGTGTAAAAGGACAATGTCATCGGCATAAAGCAACGATGAACAGGAGGATACCACTTGAGGAATGTTGTTGATAAAATTCGAGAAAAGCAGGGGTCCGAGGATAGAACCCTGAGATACATCAACATTGATGATTGCTTTTTCTGAGATGGCCGAGTTGAATTTCACAGTTTGATACCTGTTTGATAGGTAGCTATGGAACCAATTTACAACTTTGGGCGACAAACCCAGGGAGTGGAGACTGGTAAGCAGAAGAGGGTGGTTAACTGGATCGGAAGGCTTTTGTCAGATTGATAAAAACAGCACCAATTAGATGACCCTGGTCCATAGCTTGAAGAATATCATTTGTCAGCTGTAGTAGAGCAGTTTGAGTACTATGGCCTTTTCTAAAGCCGTGTTAGTTAGAGTGCAGGAGGTTATACTTTGTAAGGTGTTCTGATATCTGAACTGAGATGAGCTTCTCAAGGACTTTATTTAATGTTGACAATATTGCTATTGGTCTATAGTTGGCTATATCTTTCTTGTCACCTTTTTTGAATACTGGCGTGATTCTAGCTAGTTTCCATACCTCGGGCACCACGCCTTCACTCAGGGACAGGTTGAATATACAGGCCAGAGGTCCTGAGATGAAAGGTGCCGCAAGCTTGAGAAGTCTAGGTTCAAGGTGGTCAGATCCGACAGCAGTACTGTCTGATATAGAGTTTAGATGTTTGAGGACATCATTTTTCGATATAGCTTTAAAGTAGAAAGTGGGCATCTGTGAAGTTTCTTTTGGGTAGGGGGATCCAGGTATTAGGTTAATGGAGGAGAGAGTATTTGTGTAACTCGAGTGGTCAGAGAAGTAAGAGTTAAAAGCATTGGCAATGGTGCCTGAGTCATTGCAATGGATGCCTTTTAATATCATGTCGTTATTTAGTGGTCTTTGATTAGAACCGAGGAAAGTCTTGACATGAGACCAAAACTTCTTGGGGTCGCCAGCAGCATCCAGCAGAAGGCCTTTGCAGTACTGGCTTTTTGCAAGTCTTATTTGTGTTTTGCATTTTGACCGCTGTTCTCTGTAGTTGTCATAATCCGCTGGGAGACCAGATGTTTTAAACTTTCTCCAGCATTTGTCCCTGTTTTTGAGGGCTGTGAGGAGGTCTTTGTGCAGCCATCTGGTTTGTTTACCACGAAAGCGCTGAGTGACGACTGGGGTATGTTTGTCTTGAAGGAGTAGGAACCTGCTCAGGAAGGCATGCAGGGCAGTTTCAGTACTAGTAGAATGGAAGACAGGGGACCAGTCAGTGTGAGACACATCATATAGGAAATTACCTTGATTTAAGTTAGCATAATTTCTGAAGCATATGTAGTTTTAGTGGGACGTGGAGTTTGTGGAGGTGCTCCATATGCAAAAGACAGGGGAGTGGTCACTGATATTGTCCGGCATCGTACCAGATTTTGCAATTCTATCCACACGATTCGTTAAGACCCAGTCAATAAGGGTGCTGGAGTCAGTGTTGACTGACACCCTTGTGTAATCAGTAATGATTTGGTGCAAATTGTAGCTCTGCACCAGAGAATGAAGTGTGTCTTGAGATTTGCCAAGCCAGTTTAGATTTATATACGCCGAGAATGATGAGTTCATTTTTCCCCGCGTGTGTAGCTGTTTGAACCAACAAATCAGCTAGGCCTTGTATTCCACTATTAGGTGGATTGTAGTCACAGACAATGTGGAGTTTCTTATCTCCTAGTCTGAGTATAGCATGGATATATTCACACAGGAGTTTTGTGTCTGTTATCATAGTCATATTTAGTTGCTTTGTAATAGAATTGCGACACCCCTACTGCGCTTAGGAGATGGTCTGTCACATCTAGAAGGGAGTAGTTTGGGAAGAGCAAAAGTATCTGGGATAGAGGATTTTAGACATGTCTCAGATAGACAGAGCACATCTGGGTGGTGGTTAGCCACCCAGGCTTCCTAGATCTGCTTGATTGCGGAGAAGACTCCTAATATTAAGATGGACTATGTGAAGTCCGCCGTATCATATCAGAGCAGATTAAAAAGGTGACATGCCTGTTGCAGGGCCTGGGTTCAACTCTGTGTCTCCAGACAGTATAAGGACCAGCAATATGAAATACCTTAATAATTTATGCAGGGCAATTTTGGTACAGCTCCGGCAGTAGATACGCCATCGTTTGGCAGTGGATGCCGTAGCATGGTTAGTAAATGGTTGGGGAGGAGGGCAGGGGTCAGTGTCAATGCCACATTTAGGTTAGGATTAACATATTGGGTAGGTAAAATCATTTAGATAAACATCCCCATGTTGGATATGATATTTGGGTGAGGTACATTAGGGATACTAAGTAGCACCAGAGACAAGATAAGAGGTCATAGTTAGCGGTGACCAAAACATTCTACAAGGCTTTAGTAATAGGCATTTTTTTAGAAAGAGCAGGGATTGAGGGACACAGTAGAGGGGCAAGGGTGATTGCTGTGAGAGGGCAACAGTTATTACTTGGTTAGAGCGTGCAGTGGCTTGCCTAGTATAGGAGTTGCATAGGATTCCAAAAGAAACTAAGATTTATCAAAGGGGTAGGAGAGCATTAAGCTGAGAAAGACAGATTAAAGGCTGCAGGTAGGGAAGCTACAGGATGTGAGGAGAACTGAATTAAGTTGAAAAAAAAAAAGAGAAAGATTCAGGCAGACAGTAATGCAAAGAGAGAGAGAGAGAGAGTAAAGTTATTCTGGCTGAAAGACTGTGGAAGAAAAAGATCAGGGCAGACTAGAGCTTAGAGCAGTAACAGCATAAATGTTTGCAAATACCACTCGAGAGAGGAGAAATTGGGAAAGATTTAGTTAGGCGCCCCCATGGCTAGTTAATATAACAAGCCAATGGAGAAAGTGGGGAGATAGTAATTTTACCTGATTGGTTGCCTTAACCTATAAGTGAATGCTGACCACAGGAGGGCAGGTGGGGGTGGGCGGGAGACACCGAGAGCTGGGCCAGCAGCTCCCGGCAAGAGAAGGCGAGTGAGCACCAGGAGACGGTTTCAAATTCTGCCTTTGCAGCCTGCTGCTTACTGCCCTATTTAAGTTCTGATTATAGCTGACTGCTTTCACTTGCATTGCCCTGCTTACAATTCTAGCATGGCTGGTGAGCTTGCTAAAATGTTAAAGCTACTGCTCCAAGCTCAGCCCGAAGTCCGGGGAAGAAAAGAAATGGTGCCAAGTTTAAATCTTGCAGAAAAGGTCCACACTGGGTGAAGGTGCCACGGGTAGACTCCATTTTCGTACTCGTACCTTGCTTAGGCGGCGTGCTATTCAGGGAGCTGCTTCGATCGGGCAGTAGCCCGGGGCGACTGGGCCAGCTGAGGATAGAGAAGAGGTAAATATCAGTAGGGGGGAAGGGACAGAGGACAAAAGAAAAGACCAGGGACAGACAGGATTTGCTGCAAGGGAACAAAGAGGTACAAGTTATTTGTGTGAGCGATGAGGGGGTGTCGAGGTGGGGGTGGGAGATATAGCAGGGGGGAGAGAGAGAGGCGAGTGCAGGTGAGCAGATAGCTAGGCAGGAGAGGATGGGTCAAGTGTGAGGGAGAAAAGAACAATTACAGACAGTACAAGCACAAGTTTCTTTAAACTGCAAATAAAAGTGCAAGCTAACAAAAACTAATTGCACAGTCTGTAGATAGCATCAGAATCAATTTCAGAAAGCATAACAGTAGTCAAATGCCTTTCTTCTAAACAAACTTACAGACCTGAATAGAAACCATCTGCACTGGTGTACATTTTTTTATTTCTATTAAATATTTACACACCTACCCCTGCTCTGCAACAGTCAGTTCCTGCAATATGCCACAGGAGGTGAAAGAAGGAGGTTACAGTTATGAACTGCAGGAAGCTGTAATTTCTTCATGAGACAGAATGGCTGTTTTTGGGCACTGGTACTGTTAATCATGTCTGTATTACCATGTACTGTTACTGATTCTTAATGGGACCTATTTAATTAGATGTGTTTTGCTTATTCTTCTTACTTTTGCTGGCTTTGCTTATGCAGCATGGGAGAATACAGATGATTGATTTCAAGAGCATCAACAAGCTGAAATAGGATAATGAAGCTTTCATAAACAGGTACAGGCTGTGTGAGGGAATGTTGAAAAGTGGGATTGTAAATGAGATTGGTTTGTTGGAGCAGTTGGCGGGGATGGTCTAAGGGCATTCTGTGTACTGTCTGTTTACTTCTTTGCCCGCGCGGTTGCCCCTGTTGTCTCTCTTCCTTCAGTCCCTCTCAAAATTGACACATCTCTCACAAAGGACTGGAGATTTGAAACAAAATAATGCTGCACAGACACTGTAATACAGTCTAAGTCTCCTTCAGAAAATGCTTTTTCTCTCTAAGCAAAAATGTTGCTGTTTTTTTAAGCTAAAAACTACTTTGAAGATTAAGAGTTTTTCAGCTTGCAGTCCCCGATTTGTGAGACTAGAAATGTCTGGTGTAACCTCTAGGTGGCGCTACCCCAAGTGCTACTACCCCTGCCTGCGTGGCTAGTTGCAGGTTAAGGGGCCAGGGTACTGAAACAGGGGCTTCCACCTGGAGGTCAGGATTGTTAGTGGTCAAGCTAACCTGGGTACAGCCTTTCCGGGACACTGTAAACCCCTCTTTCCCTTCTAGTGGCTTGAACAATATACAGCAATCACTTTTGCAATGACCCTTAATTCACCATGCAGTTACCCACACTGTTTGCACTCACCACCAGGGCTGGTTCCACCAGTTTGATCTTGGAGACCCCCTGTAAAACAAGGTTAAGGACAGCAAACAATAACAGAGCAGTGCTTTTGGTACACACTTGAACCACAGTCTGGTTAAAATGCAAAAAGAGTTAGATCTGATTTATTAAGGGGACTTGAACAAGGAAGGGGCGTAATCAGGTTAATTGGCTTAATAGCTAGATTAATCAAACAGTCATACATGCACTTCAGAGTCCCTACACAGTCACACACTCTGGGTACCCAGGTAGGAAAGAGGTGGGCTAGCCAGGAATGTTGCCCGGGGTAGGCCAGCGTCGCAGCTGGTTGGGGCCCTGTGATGGAAGAAAGAAACATGCACAACACACACTATTTGTAATCTGGAGCCGGACGGCTCAGTTTGTGAGGGAAAAGACAACAAGACAATCAGATGATAACACTTTAGATTTAGCTGTTGTTGCAGGGAGCTGCATTGATATTTACTCACAATACCCAATACAGGACACAGTCTGGATGAAATTGAGACTGCAGGTTGTTCAGCTGGAGTGCCAGGAGAAGCAGGGTCCACACGAATCACTGAGGCATCGTTCCTGTTCATTGAGCAGGGGGCTGATCCCCAGGCAGGTCTCTCATCGATGGCTTTCTCTGTGCAGTGGGTAGTCTGGCTGGGCCACGGTGGCAAGGCCCAGGCCAAAGGGAGATGATATGGATTCAGTCAGTTGGCTGGATGCAACCTCCAGCAAGCAGAACACGGGTTCAGCACACAGTGGGAACCAACCACAACCTACTCGTAGCACAGCACATTTGTAGTAAGGAAATATCACTGTACCAGGCGGAAGGCAGTCCGGTCGCAATATCAGAGTCTCTGACCCAAACCAAGATTCCAACAGTAATTGAGGTCCTGACAGGCCAATCGCATTCAGAAAATCTTCGCTCTTCTACAGGTTTCAAACTGGTCACAGTTCAGTGGCTTTAATATCTGTCTCTCTCTCTCTCTCTCTCAATCAATCCTACCACAGTTCTCCCGTGCGAACAACTTGGAAAATGCTGTTCCACTGTCTTGAGCTGTTACCCTTTCACTTCCCAACTCAGACTATCAGATATCAAAGCTACAGGAATTCAGAATACACAAAAGGAGCCAGAAGAACTGTGGGTCACCCTAGAAACAGAAAATGGAACAGCCATACGAAGTGGGGTTGTGTACAGGCCTCCAGGCCAGGGGAAGGACATATTAGACAGTTTAGAAGATATACAAAATGTGACAGCTAAAGGTGAGGTTCTGATAATGGGAGCCTTCAACATGCCAGATACAGATTGGTCAGTACCAGCAGTGACATCTGCCAGAACTAGACCACATAGTGGATTCCCTGCAGGGGGAGGGCCTCAAACAACTGGTACAACAACCCACATGAGACAGGGCTATCCTAGATCTAGTACTGACTAATAGGGAAAGGAAAGTTTTCTCAGAAGAAGCCAGAAGGGGAAGGAAACATTCATTTCAGTGCTTTACAGTAACTGGTAATTGCTATTTTTCTTTTAAATTTAGATTGTGGGCTTTTAGTGACACTGTAATTTCTTTGCTGTCCTTACTTAGAATTGTTTTTGGGCTGTTGAAAATTTAAAACACGTAATGACGGTGTATTTCTTTGCTGTCTTTAATTGCTGAAAATTTTTTGCCCCCTTCCCCAACTCTTAATTATATGCCCTGTTAAATCTGATTGACAGGAGCGAAACACGGGGGATAGTAGGGGTTGTGGAGTAGGAGGGGCATAAGGGGGAAGAAGCCCACCCTCAGCACGACAAGTGTTTTGACTCATTTATTTATTTGTTTATTTTCTTTTTTTAAAAGAAAAGTATCTGAGGATCAGTGGCAGGATTTTCAGGACAATAAATTAATAAAAAAGGAACTAGGAGAGCTTCAGTAACAGATAAGTAGTGGAACAGCAGTATAACTGCAGTATAATGTGGGGAGTTATTGAGGCAGACCTTCTGGACACTGAGGTGCTGCCCTATCTGCATGCATCTCTCTGGACTGCAGGATGAATTTCTTCACAGAACGGGTGGCGGACAAGTGAAACACCCTGCCAGAGGAAGTGGTGGGGGTTGAAACAATCACAGGATTTAAGAATGCATGGGATACACATCAAGGAATTCTGGAGGTCAGGAGTAAGGGGCAACAGACTTCTAGGAAAGCATAAACTGAACTTACAAGCTCAAATGGGCAGACTGGGTGGGCTATAGGCCCCTATCTGCCGACACTGTCTATGTATCTATGTATCTATGGATCACAGATCTCCAGGTAGAAGATCACCTTGGTGCCAGTGACCATCACATGGTATGGTTCAGTTTGGCCACTAGAACAAAATCGTCTCATTCCAAGGCAAAAATATGGGACTTCAGAGGAGCTGACTTTGATAAGATGGCCAACAGAGTTAAGCTAGCCCTGGCAAAAAGAAATACAGGAGAGGGGTACAGGTAAAGTGGGCAAGCATTAAAGATGCAATACTTGAAGCAACATCCCATTGTGTTAGTGAGAAAAGGAAGTGAAAAAGAAGAAGGAAACCACTTTGGTTCTCAAATACAGTAGCAGAAAAGGTCAGAGCCAAAAGGCTGACCTTCAGGAAATATAAGGGAACGCAGCAGGATGAAGATAGGGAGGCATACCAAACTTCCCTAAGAGAAGCAGGGAAGGCAGTAAGGCAGACAAAGGCCCAAACTGAGGAAACACTAGCACAAACAGTGAAAGAAGGTGACAAGACGTTCTATAGATACGTTAGTGAAAGGAGAAAGTCCACAGGGGGTATTGCTAAGATCCAAGAGGATAAGGGGGCGTGTGAGGAGGAGGACCATGTAAAATAATCTATCCTAAATAGATACTTCTGCTCAGTATTTACTGAAGAGAAGGTAGAGCAGGGCCCACAGCTCAGCACCATGGATACAGAAGGAAGGGAGGGAGGTGTACACTAGTCCCTTCACAAAAGAAAGGGTCCTACAGGAGCTCAATAAGCTCAGGGTGGACAAGGCAATGGGACCTGATGGCACACATCCCAGGGTACTAAAGGAGCTAAGGGTTGAACTAGCAGAGCCATTATCAGAATTGTTTAGTGAGTCTCTGAGCACAGGAGAGGTCCCAGAAGACTGGAGATGGGCTCATGTGATCCCGCTCCACAAGAGTGGTAGCAGGGAGAAGGAGGTAGGGAACTACAGACCCATCAGTCTTACCTTAGTAGTGGGCAAGATTATGGAGGCATTCCTTAAGGAAAGGATAGTGCAACACCTGGAATCCATAGGAGCACAGGATCCATGACAGCATGGGTTTACAAAAGGAAGGTCCTGTCAAACTAATTTCATAGATTTCCTTGACTGGGTAACCAGAGTGGTGGAACAAGGGGAAGCAGCTGATGTTGCCTACCTTGACTTCAGCAAAGCTTTAGATAATGTTCCACATAGAAGATTGATTAATAAGCTGGGTAGGCTCAGGGTGGGTCAGAAGTTGGTCAGCTGGGTGGCAAACTGGTTGACGGGCAGAAAACAGAGAGTGGTGGTAAACGGTAATCAGAAGAGATGCAAGTCACAAGTGGGGTACCTCAGGGATCAGTCCTGGGGCCAGTCCTCTTCAATATCTTCATCAGTGACATTGCAAATGGACTGAAGGGTAAGGTTTGTCTGTTTGCAGCTGACATCAAGATCTGCAACAGAGTAGATGATCCAGATGGGGTGGGCAGAATGAGAAGGGATCTGGATAAACTAGCAAAATGGTCAGAAGAGTGGCAACTGGGGTTTGCCGCACAGAAGTGCAAGGTCATGCACATAGGGAAGAGAAACCTTGGGAGGCAGTATAATGCAGTGTTTTAAGGCTCTGAGCTGCAAATCTGGTGACATACAGCAGACCAGACCTGGGTTTGAATTCCACAGCTTCCACTTGCATACTGTGTGACCCTGAGCAAGTCACTTAACTTCCCTGTGCTCCCAGGTTGCTCCTGTAAAAAAGCTTTCAGTAGTGTGCTATTCCTGGTTAAACAACTAAAAAAAAAAACCCTGGAAGCCACCTGTGGGCTGGGAGGGTTGCTGGCAGTCTGAAGGAAGAAAGAGACTTGGGCGTCATCATCATCGATGACCTGAACTCATCCAAGCAGACCACTAAAGCAGTAGGTAAGGCTAGAGGGATGTTGGGGTGTATTAGTAGGGGTATCACAAGTTGTAAGAGGGAGGTAATAATCCCTCTTTACAAGACACTGTTTAGGCCCCATCTGCAGTACTGCATGCAGTACTGGAGGCCACACCTTCACAAGGACATTAACCAAATTGAGGCAGTCCAGAGAAGGGCAACCAAACTGGTGCAGGGACTGCATCAGCAAACATATGAAGACAGATTAACTGAGCTCAATATGTATACCCTAGAGCAAAGGAGGGAGAGAGGTGATATGATTGAAACAGTCAAACACCATAAGGGCATTAGCAAGGTGAAAGAGTCTAACATGTTTCAGTATAAGAAAAATAGCAGGACAAGAGGACAAAGCATGAGATTAGAGGGAGTCCGATTGAGGGGTAATGTGAGGAAGTTATTTTTCACAGAAAGGGTGGTGGATACATGGAACGGCCTACCTGAGGAAGTGGTGGATATGAATACAGTTCAGGGCTTCAAATAAGCAAAGGATAGGCATAAGGGAGCAATACAGATGAGTATGACTAGATAGGCCATTGACAGAGCATAGGCCGATGGCACAATCATAAGGTAGAAAAAGAAATGGGCAGACTGGATGGGCCTTGCGGTCCTTATCTGCTGCCAACTTCTATGTTTCTATGACTGAACTGAAGCTGCAAGCAACCTGGGACTTCCGCAGGATCCAAAAGGTTTGGTTGGCTGATCTGTCTGTCAGTCACAACAAGGGCTCCCCCTCCAAGTTCATTTGGGCGCCAAAGTTCCAAAACTATAATTCCTACAGAACTTTGCTCCCACAAAACCCCTGGGGACAGGCTCCATTTTAGAGTCCCCAAAGGAGCTGATTGGTCCCAATGTCTAGCAGTCCTGGAGCAAGATGGTGGAGATAAATAGAACTGTCAAGATGCAAAGAAGGCAGGTTAGACAAACTACAATATCATTACTATCACAATAGATAATCAGCAAAGAAGTACAGCTTCTGATAGAGATCTCTCTGTGCAATAAGCGATGGCAGAACGAAGCGATTATCTGGCAGCCCGGGCGGGACTCGAGCATAGAAACACTCAGCCCTCTCCTAGATTGAATAAGCACCACGTTACTGGCAGCTCTTAAAGAGACAGAGCACAGAGGCATTAAGGCACTCTTCACACAAACGGTTTTAAACCGCTAGGACACAGGATACCAGCCTGGCAGTGGGTGCTTAGGCACACCCTAGAAGGACTTTTCGAGAATTCTCATTAGTAGGAGGTTACACTGGTATGGGGGTTAACTCTTGCTAGTGTTAGGGGTAGTCTCTATGCTACATATTGGGTGTTGGCTGTAGGTGCTGGTGTTTCTGTGTGTCTGTTGGACTGTTAGGGCTGATTTCTATGCTGGGGATACAGCAAGTGCTTGATTATTAGGTGCTGACTGGTTGGGGGGCTGATGGAAAGTTTGTATCTCATGCTGATGTTAACACTTTTGGGTACTTGAGATTCTATTTAGTGGGTTCTACCACCACGTACTGTCTGAGGAGCAGTTGCAGTTTATGCTGCAGGTGTCATGGTGAATGGGAAACTTTTGGCCAAGGAGAATACTTTTGCAATTGGGAACACCATTGGTCCAGAACTGTATGTACTCACACAAGTGTACCAACAATTAATTTACTTTTTGTGCTATGTCATTTTATCAACAATTCAGACTTTTATTTTATGTCCCCACAAAGCGTTACCAATAATTTAGACTTTTAAATGTCCCTCACAAAAGTTTAGCAACAGTTTAGATTTTTTATTTTATTTTGGTGGGGGCTGCACCCCCTGTAAATAAATTTAACCTACTTGGAAGTCACACAATATTTGGGGGGAAAATGTCAAGCAGGCATTTACTGTGCAGTTGTGATTGCAGAGATTGTATTTATTCCAAACTACTGAATGTGGAAGGCAGTGAGAATTGAGCCCCATTCCTATTGTAATTCTACCTACCTGCCTGCTTACAGTCCACTACCCTACCCACTACGCAAAATGAGCATAGCTGCTCAAACATGCTCCGTCCGTCACCGTTATTGTCTAATCTAGTACTTGGGTATCCGCGCGGCGCAGGAGTAGTCCCAAGCGGTGCTATTGAGCAGCGTGAGCTTCTCATCTGCCATACCACTCCCACTGCAAGGTGTCCGCCATGACACCCGCAGCAGGACATGCAAGCGAGCCCGTCACCGTTATTGTCTAATCTAGTACGTGGGTATCACGCGGCGCACGAGTAGTCCCAAGCGGTGCTCTTGAGCAGTGTGAGCTTCTCATCTGCTATACCACTCCCACTGCAAGGTGTCCGCCATGACACCCGCAGCAGGACATGCAAGCGAGCCCTGTCGGGATTTAATAATAGGTTTAATACTAGTAGGACAGATGGGGGGTTGGTGATGGAGGTTTGGGATGATCTGCTTGTCAGGGAATGCAGAGGGGGAAGGGACGTGGTGGAGGGATTAGAAGGAAAACAGAATGAGGGTTCCAGCAGTGGGATGTAGGCTGGGAGAGACCTTGAGGGAACAGGCTGCAAAATGAGGTGGGGGTTGGACAGGAAACATAAAAGGGTGGTCAGTACCAGTTGATCCAGCTATATAAACATACAAAATAACCGGCAGAAAAGACTTGCAGGTCTATCAAGTCCGCCCGAGTGTGCAGCTAGCAGTTTACTACTACTGTTACTGCTGCCCCCCCACCCTTGTATGTCCTTACCCTGCCTCTGTCCCATCCCCACATAAAGCTATCCACTATCCTTAGCTGTATTAACTCCTCTGGCAATGAATTCTATCCCACCACCACTCTCTCTGTGAAGTAGTGCATCCTCATCTCCCTCCTGAAACTCCCCTCTTCCAACTTCAGACTGTGTCCCCTAGCTATGTATCCAAGTAGCACCCACTGTTCCCTTAGTCCAGCAAAAAGCTATTTAAATCTAATCTTCACTTTAAAAGATAAGATTTTTGGGGAAGAACTGTCCCCTTGAAAAATTCTAGTTACACCTCTGGTGATCAGCAATCTGAAAAATACCACAATTCGGTATGCAAAATTTGCTTTATTTGGTGCAGAACAATT
This sequence comes from Neoceratodus forsteri, assembly GCA_016271365.2. Classification (NCBI taxonomy): domain Eukaryota; kingdom Metazoa; phylum Chordata; order Ceratodontiformes; family Ceratodontidae; genus Neoceratodus; species Neoceratodus forsteri. The sequence goes on from CM057459.1 coordinate 290,871,646, forward strand.
CACAACCACCTGCAGCTTAGGAGAGAGTGGATGACCTATGGACTTACCTTAGGCTACCTGGGGACTTTCTGGGCTTTTCTTTTCTAAGCCCAAACATGGGACTCCTGAGTATCTGCAGGGGCTTGCCTACCCTCCCAGTTACCTTGTAGTACTGTGCTGCTGGAGATTTTTAATGTCTGCATTTTCAGCCTTCCCATCTCCTGGCAGCTGTAGTCACCATCAGAGATACAACTATTTCATGGTGCATTCATGCACTGATGTAGTGACTGTCTGATCAAGCGGCTGTATTTCTCTGGGTAGTGCTGGTGATTGCTCAGGACAATAAAACATTTTAATAGGGCTTCGCTATCACTTCTGTGATGCAGCAGAGTGCCAGGGCGTTGAGACTTGGGCATGTTTGGCCAAACCACAGTCATGTGTTTGGGGGTTGGTGGGGTAGTGTGAACCAGCATTGAACTGCTGGGAGGTTGAAAGCATGAGCACCACAACCTCAGTCTATCCTATGCGGAGTGTTGGGGGGGGGGTGAGTGAAGTGCTGCTTACCATAGTGCTGAGTTGTACCTTCAATATGCAAAAACAAATTGGCCAATGGTGAGCGCACAGGGAAAATGGTCCACTGCAAGACACGTGACTGGCAATTGCGTTGCACATCTTGCTGATAGATCTGCATGTTGGCCCCATTGTTGGGGGTTTGACCCTGCACCCCCATTAAAGACATATAAACATCCCACAGCCTGCACACAAGGGGAGGGTGAGAGGAGCTTATTGTTAGGAGCCCCAGGTTCCTGTCCACCCACAGTCGCCGCCGCACTGAAGTCCAACCACGTAGGTGCATTCACCCGTACTACCTTACCTATATTCCTTTGCCCTAAGTCCCCCGACCACGTGACGGTATATGCCTTCCATGCAAGGTATGGCTTTTTTGATATCTACCCGTAACAGGATTTTTTTAAAAATAAATAAATGTGTGATGGAATTAAAAAACAGTTTGGGCTTCATAGCCTGCTATCTTGGGGCCGCGATAGGCACTCTGTGCTAAAATAAAAATGTTTAATGCAGCCTATACAGTTTGGGAAGGGATTGTAATAGTGGTGCACTGCCAGCCAACGATTCCTCCAACTTCTTGTCCATCTCCGCTCACCGCTTCCCCTGTTTTGTGACGTGGTACCAGGCAGAGCTGAGGATGCATTCCATAGAAGTTCATGGGGCAGATTTTCAGAACAATTTTACATAACTTCAAAGTACTTTTTAAAAAATGAAAGCCGGCCCAGTGGTGCTGAGGGGTGAGGTGCTGGATGCCATACCTTGCACCATACGGCGACCGGAGTTCAAGAAAGGACTCGGATCACTAGGGGTCGGCAGGGGAAGAAGGATCGAGCATCCCAATGGATGCTCACCTCCTTCGGGTGGGTTACCAGGGGTGCTTCACACACCCAAGTCCCCGAGGGTTGGTGGGAGCACCAAATCCTCGGGCTTGGCAGCCCTATGGCACTGGAGTCGGGAGGGAGAACACTGGTAGGCACTTGGCAGGTGTAGTGAATCAGAACATAGCCTGCCTGAGCCGGAGTCCTCAGGGGTGGAAGGGGACCACAAGAAAAGCAAAACATCTCCTCGGATGTCCTAGATGATGGCCACCCGGGGCCATCCAGTCACCGATCTGCAGGCAGACCCGCTGTAGGCACTCCACTGAGGTGGAGGAAGGTCACTTCCTCACCCCACCCGGTGTTATCCGGGCACAAGGGACCAGTGGAGTAGCTGTGGGCAGACTCCACGACTTGGGCATGGATGGTATGAGCGGCCCGAAGGAGTGGAACGATGAGGGCAGGTTACGAGGTATAAAAAGAAAGTAAAAAAACAAAAAATGAAAGTCACTGCTCAAATAACAGGGTTCCTATTAGTTGAGCGGTTGCTTTCATTTTTCTCCAAAGGTACTTCAAAGTTATGTAAACTTGTTCTGAAATCGGCCCCATAGACTTGTATGGGGCACGTCCCAGCACTTTCCCTGATACCACGTCACAAAGCGGGGGAGCACGGGGAGGAGCAGGCAGATGAGGAAGTGGGAAGGGATTGGTTGGCTGACAGTTTGGCCAGCATTACGGTCCCTTCCCAAACTGCATAGCTACATTAAAAAATATTATTTTAGCACAGAGGGCAATCTCCGCCCCAAGGTAGAGGGCTATGAAGCCCAAATGCCTACATCACACATTTACTTTAAATTTCAGGCTCCTTTCCCATTGTAACAACTGCACCAGTGAGTGGCAGACCCAAAAACTAAACATCCCTTTTCCAGAGTGTGAATATAGAAGGAATAACAGTAGACCTATACTTATGGGTGTGTAGATTAGTCTGTTACTAATACTCATTACTTTAACTAATTCTTTTAAAGGTAAATTGAAAATGTTTGAATCTCCTGGGCATTGGAGGGCTGGCCGGGATAGCAGGATGGAGTCTCCCTCACTCTACCTTCTCCAGGAGGCGGATGAGTTGAGCTTTGTGTTTGCTGGCTCTGGCGGTGGCAGGAACACAATAATACATTAGGCTATACCACGGAGGGGCAAGATGGACGTCAACTCTGCCTTGATGTTATGCAGCACATCACACCCCACTGGAAAATGGAAAAATAGCCCCAGCCTTGCGGATGACAGCCGCTCCTCCTCACACCACGTTGGTCTCTGAGGCGCATCTCCTCCTCCATCTCATGTGAATGCAGCATCCCCGTAGACACTGTATCCCTGATTTCTCCTCCCGGATCCCTTCCACTAGGATTAGTGCTGGACCCCCACCCCAGGCTGTGGGGCACATGGGGCTGTGACCAGCGGTAGGAGACAGCAGAAGTGAGATGGTGGGCACATGGCTCAAAATTAAGTTTTGCAGCTACTACCAGCAGGGCTAGTGATTGGGAAACCTCTCACCCCACAGACTTTTCCACTTGCCCAGCTGGGGTATTTAGTGAAATGCTACCTGCATCAATATAAACCTGCAGGGTTAGTTTAAGGAAAGTCTTATTAGCCCTGACACAGTGTACCAGCATTTGGCTAGTGGACTTGTACCAGTTTCAACCCTGACTCCCAAAGGAGTGGCAAGGCTGGGGCCTGGAGGAGCCAAAAAAATAGCAAGCTGGCTACTTCATGAATCATGTATATGTATTATATTTTGTATTGTAGCATATCAATGTACTTGTGACACTGAATTGATGTATTGTATCAATTTGTTGTCTCCTCAAAGTGGGTATACTCTGTACGTTATATTTTATGTAAATTGACCTTGACCTTACCAGGTCCATCTTGCAAATGAGCTGTGCTCGACGATGTTACGCCTGGATAAATAAAGTTTGATTGATTGATTGATTGATAAACCGTGAGCCTCACATCCATCGTGGGGAAACTAATGAAACTATCCTGAAGGAGGGCTGGTATTCTGCTGGAGTCTGAGGGCTGCAGGACAACAGACAGCATGGCTTTCTAGCTGGCAGATCCCTGCAAACCAACCTGTAGACTATGACTGGGCAACCAGTCATATGGACAAAGGCCATACAGCAGGATGTCCTGTACCTGGACTTCAGCAAGGCATTCGATTTGGTGATGCATGGGAGACTTAGAATAAAAATTGAAGGGTAATAGCAAAATGGTGGGATAGTGACAAACTGGCTGCAGGGAAGAGAGCAGAGGGTGGTGGTGGAAAGGAAACTCTCATCCCCGAGGGCAGTAACAAGTGGGGTTCCTCAGGGCTCAGTAATGGGACCAGTGTTATTTGGGATATTTATAGCAGACATTTCCAGGGCATTAAAAGTAAGATCAGCCTGTTTGCCAATGACACCAAGATAGGGGTGGTGGTGGATGATATAGAGGGGTGGCAGGGCTAGCAGGAGGATCTGAAAAAGCTGGAGACCTGCTCAGAAACTTGGCAGCTGGGGTTCAGTGCCAAAAAGTGTAAGGTGCTCCATTTTGGGGCAAAGAATCCAAGGAGAAACTACCAGCTGGGGGAGGTGCAGCTGGCGGAGACTGAGGAGGAGAAGAATCTGGGAGTAGTTATAACGGGATCAATGAACAACTCTGCACAACGTGGGAAGGCAGCAGCAAGGGCCAACAAAATGCTGGGTTACATCACAAGGGGAAGAACTTGAGGAGGGGAAGTAATTCTGCTGCTGTATAGATCACTTGTTAGACCTCATGACGAATACTGCATGCAGTACTGGCGACTACCTGAAAAGGACATTAAATTACTGGAATGGGTGCAGCGCAACGCAGCTAAGATGATGCAGGGACTGGGAGATTTACCATATGAAAGAAGGCTTAGGGAGTTGAAGATGTACTGCCTTGAGCAGAGAGGAGGGATGGGGGACATGATCGAGACATTAAAGTGAGAGGGATAAAAAATACTGAATGCGGATGGGCTCTTCAGGGAAAGGGTGGGTGGGATACTAGGGATCATGACATGAGATTTGGGGGGTTCCGAAGGGAAATGAGGAGGCACTTTTTATGGAGAGGGTGGTGGCAGGGTGGAATGCATTACCAGCAGAGGTGGTAGCCTGTAGAACAGTGAGCTGATTCAAAACAGGCTGGGATAGAGCGCAGGGTGGGAGGAGGGAGGGGCAGCTGCAGAATAGGGCTGCTATTTGCAGAATCGAGCAGACTCGATAGACCAAAGTGGCCTTTTTCTGCTGGCAATTTTCATATGTTCATATGTTCGTAGTTATATAGGGCAGGTAGTAATGATCGAGCATAAACAAGCCAACACTTACTTTCTATCTGACAGTTATATAGGGCAGGTAGTAACGATGGTGCATAAACCAGTCAACACACTTACTTTCTATCTGGCAGTTATATAGGGCAGGGGTAATGAACAGCATAAACAAGCCAACACACTGACTGTCTAAAGTTTAACAGCACAAATGGGGGGTGGAGCCCTTACAATTGTTAACAAAACAAGCTGATATTTAGGTTTTATTTCTGGGGTGGGGATGGGGCCACTGGTGGGGCACTTGTCCATTGTTTTTCCCATACTTTTGCAGTTTCTCCTGGAAAGGTCTGCTAAGAAACTGGTATAGTAGCATGCAAGGTGGTAAGTATTCATGTACATATAACCAAGATGACTTAGTCCTTCACTTATGATAGTTACCCAAGACAGGAAGGGACATGAGGCAGGCCCAAGCAGTACCTGGATACCCCTGTTGGAGGAAGTAAAATAATCAAAACAGAGCTGAATTATATCTGGCCTGCTGAGGGCACAGATTACTCCTGATCCTGAAACAAGAAATATCTGATGATAAAGGGCAAAAGAAAAGTAGGCTTGGGATGATATCCATACCTTTTCCAAGTTCTTCCTTGATTTCCTCCAGAAGAACATCAGAGTCAAAAGCAAGATGACTGGAATCGCAAGAAAGTAGTAACTGCTGATCCATTCTAGAAATTTCTCCTGTGTCTCTGTTCTCCAGCACACCTGTCGAGGAGGGAACAGGAGACAGGAATGAGGCTGAGCCCAGACATTACCTTGGGGAATGTCTTCTGGTAGGAATTCAATGCCAACTCTGTACTCAAGTTACGCTTGGGAAGGTCCTGTATCTTCTGAGAAAGGGAGCCCAAAGATAGACCATAAAAGGCAAGCCTAGGGGAGACATTATCTCCAGAATACAAGAAAATTGATGTGAATGCCACTGACTCTTGAGTGTTAAGGAGGCTGGTTGCTAGGGTTTGGGATAAACTGACTTTTGACTGTTGAGGAGGCTGGTTGCTAGGGTGTGGGATAAATAGCAGTGACACAAATGGGACTGTTCTGCTGTTCTGTACTGTGATGTCATGCGATGATGTCATAAACCTTGCTGTTTGCTGAGAGGACACCCTAAAGACAGACAGAGGAAAGGGATCTAGTGGTCTTAAGGACTCCCTCAAACAATCAAGTCATACAGTAAGGCATTGAGGATGCTGGGGTGTATAGAGAAAGGTGTTGATGGTAGGAGAAGCGAGGTGATTATGCCACTGGACGGATCCCTGGTAGGTCTCACCTGGATTACTATGTCAGTTCTGGAGTCCTCACATGAGGAGGGACCTTTCATTCATTTCAAAAGTTTCACCAAGAATGACATACTGAGCTGGTAACAGCTTGTTTCCAAAGGCCCTTAATATATACTCGTTGGAAGTCAGGTGGGAGTGAGGGGGCATGATTGAAACAGAAGTTAAACAAAGTGAATAGCAAGGACCAGAGTCAGTAGGAGGCATGATTGAGGGTTGGTAGGAGACAAAGTCAAGAGAAATGCGAGGAAGTTGTGCTTACTGAGAAAGTGGTAGAACCACAAACAGCCAGCCTATGAAAGTAGTGTGGGCAGCTACCCTTACTGGGTTTAAACAGTTTGGACAAAGCAGGGAACTCACAGTCCTGAGGGGGGAGGTGTTTAACATGTGTGTCAGGAGTGAGGGAGGAACCAGACCACCAGCATAGTAGATCGTCGGAGTGAGGTAAATAGTACCGATGGACCTTGATGTCTTTCTCTGTCAGGTTTTATGTTTCAAAAGCATACTAAGATGTATGACCTAAAGGACAAAGTAGTTGTAAACATAAAACATGCAAAAACTTCTGATTCAAAACAATAAAACTTGAATTTAAAAATCAAATAGTTTTGGTGTGTAAAATAAAAATTGGAATGGTTTTATGTATGTTATGTATTTATTAGTTTTACAGTTTTCTGTCGAGAAAGACATACTGAGGCAAAGTTTGGTTCCAGAGGTGGCCCAGAATAATGGGGAGGTTAATCGACTTGTTCAGGGTCACACAGTTTACAAGTGGTTGTGAAAAATCAAACCTATGCCTACTGGATCTACCAAGCTCTTTCACAGCTCATCTTATGTTTCCAAGGGTCTCCCATATCCTGCAGTGCTCAAAGCCTACTTCCCTCAAGCATTGACCACCTCTTGTGCAGAATGAGCGTCTGCCTCCTTGGAGGTAATCTGTAGAACTACTTGAGCCTCTGTTCACACCTTGTTCATGTTTTGTTTTCTTGGAATAGGTTTTCCGTTTTACCTAGTTAATGCCCTTCATGTATTTAAAGGTTTCTACCATGTCCCCCCATTTTTTCTCTGCTGAAGAAGTACATCTGCAGTGCCTTGGTCTAGTCTCATATGTTCCTGGTGTAAACCATGTACCATTTCATATCCTCCACTGCACTGCCTTTTGTTAAACAAAAGATTAAATGGTTAAACCCAGTGCCATGAAGGTAAACTCCAGCAGGCAAGCTGCTGGAGTACTCAACTTCTGGAGTTACGTTGATGCGACACTGAATTTTCTAGTCTGAAGCTGAAAAGTGGTGTATTCAGGATACTATTAGGAAACCCTTTTTCCCAGAGGGTTTTCAACCCTGAGGAACAGGCTACCAGGTGGACAATGGACAAGAAGAAAGTACAGGTTTAGGCTGCTAGAGGGCCCAGTGGCAGCGCAGTGCACTGCCATGCAGGCGACCTAGCTTCAGGAGTGAGTCCGGGTGGTCGTATCGGGAGGCAGGCTGGACTGAGGTAGCTGCCACATGGCACCATGCTTCGGCCGGGAGCACTGATGGCAAGCGATCTGTGGCTGCTCCAGGGAGCTTGCTCCTGCCGCATGGGGTGTGATGCGTGCACGTAAGGCTGACAGAGGTTGTGCTCACTTTGGAAAGGTGGGAGGGTCCAACAGAAAAGTGAAGAAAAACCCACAGCTGTCTGAATGAGACAGCCTGGGCTCCTGGCTTCCCTGGGTCCTAGTACCTGTTGGGTCTGGATTGCAGTCCAAATGGAGGACAACAACTTGAGGAAGGGATGGCCCTCCCCCTGGAGCCCCTTCCGGTAGCCAGTGAGGTTGGAGATGCAGGCCAGCAAGGCAAGCTTGGACAAATTTCTGCTTACCAAGAGAACCATCGGGTATTCTGGATTATGGGGTGGGTGGGAAATCCCTGTAAATTAGTACTTAAACAATGGGTCTTAATATACTGCTTCCCGATTGGCTGGCTGGCACGATTTACAATGTGTAAATCCTGCTGTTACCCATAAGAAGAATTGCCAGACAGCCACATCTGCCATTCCCACTGTGAAATCACTGCAACCCATGAAACACAAACAGAATAGACACAAGGTTCAGTCACTCATAAACGGCAGTTAGACAGTTTTTCCAGTATCCAGGGAGGATAGCGACTGATAGTGACTATCAAAAAAGTGATTCATCTTCAGTGACTATCAAAAAAGTGATTCATATTCAGCGCTTTTCCCATGGGCTACCCTGAAAGACAGCTACCCTACACGAAAGCAAGAGTAGGGAAGGGCGGAAGGGGTGGGGGATAGCGAGGGGAAGGGAGGAGGACAGGGTAGGGTTTTAGGGAACTGGTGTGCCTGCTGCCGTGAGCTAGGCATGTGGTGTGGTAGTGTGGGTGGCTAGCTGTGGTGCAGCAGGTACAGGGTTTGGAGCTGGGGCCAGGAGCATGGAAATTTTCCTCCTGCCGACTTAATTTTTTGATAGCGTCTGGTTTTCCCCCTTCAGACATGCACCTCTTGAAGTTGAGAATCTAATTTCAGGAGGTGCATGTCCATCCCCCCTCCCTTAAAAACACTTTTTAGTATTCTGGATGAAATGTTGCCTGGAAGTGTGTAACCTGATTTACTTTTAGACAATATAGACTTACGCAATAAGAATCGCTGTTTTGCAATCACTATCATGACATGGAACAGTTTTTCCTTATTTTTTCTCAGGAAAAAACAAGCAGACCATTAAATAATCGCAATATCCCACTCGGTGTGGGTAATGCCGGAATTTACCACTTCTGGTGTGGTTTCCTCATTTGGCCAGTGGCCTCGTGACCAAAACCCACCAGGCTGGATAAATCCTGGCATCACCCACCCTCTCATCGTATATTGCATCATGTCATGGTCCCTGTTTTATGTAAGAGCAAGGGGCAAACATAATGAAATCTCTTATGTTACTTTGTAGCCTGTCTGCCGAGGTTTGCAAGTGCCAGGTAACCCATTTTATGTTACCTATTATGGGCTCTGATCGATACTGCCTGCATGCACTTCGACGAGAGTATAGAAGGTAATTTGCCCTCGAACCCAGTTGTCACTGGCTTTTCTTTGGCTGTACTTCATATATTTTCTTCTGAGACGTGCATCATTCATATGCCAAGAGGGGTGGATATCCCATGCATTAAATAGATATCACCACCATTTGTGTGCCAGTGGGGGTGATGTCCCATACACTAAATAGCACTATTCGTGTTCGTGTCAGAGTGGATGGCCCATATATTTTTTTTTTTATCATAGAATAGTTTTTATTGTTTTCATAAACAGCGTATCCAAAACCAATTGACTTCTGACAATGTAGAATTACACATAATCAGTGTACATATCCCTATCTGAAATACATATCACAGTTACATAAATCTTAATTCTCCTAATGTTACAACTTACAACAGTAAACAACCATAATTGTCCATTCACCCCCCTACTATTTAGGTCATATGGGCACTGCCATCCCAACACTAAAACATCCCATCGCCACTCGGATCAGATATAGAACTGGCATACAATAAAAAAAAGGATTTGGGTCCACGAGGGAGACAAATCCCCTCCCCTCAACCCAATACTACCAATACTAATTCCCAAACCCCACCCATGCATTTTTTTAATCGTATTTCTGTTTTTGATCTCTTCACCAGCTGAGTTGATCTCCGTGATCTCCAGCCACCAGCACCCACTTTCCCCCGGGCCCAGTCTGGTACCCCCACAAAGCCAGCCATCATCGCTCACACACTCTGTGGCAGGATCCTGTTGGGAGTCGGGGGCGCTGGGCGAGGCCATCAGCCGCCAAATCATCGCTTCGCCATTTTTCCTTCTGGTTATTCTCCCCTTGTGGAGCGTGGATGTGCAATGACATCTGAGCACAACGTGCCAACGTCTGCCACACTCCACCCCTACTGTTTTGCAGACATCCCTCTGACAGTGCCTCGGTCATCACCAGGGGCTGCTACAGCATGGTGGTTCCCTGGATCCCTCCCGGGATAGGAGAGCAGTCCTCCGGATGCTCAATCCTAACCCTCCCCCTGCCAACCCCTGGCAGCCTGGACTCACGTTCGAACCTCGGTTGCCAGCATGGTGTAAGGTGTGGCATCCAGCTCCTCAACCCTCAGCACCACCAGGCCAGCGGATGCCCCGTACATTTAATAGGGATCAGCATGTGTGCCAGTGGGGGTCACTGTCTTGTATATTTAATAAATGGAGATTAACTTGTGTGCCAGGGGGTGTCACTGTCCCATACATTTAATGTCAATCAGCTTGTGTGCCATCTGGGATGGATGTCCTGTATATTTTATGGAAACTAGCATCATTTGTCTGCTAGCGTGGGTTGAGGTCTGGGTTTATGAGTTTCCGTACCATGGCCCTACCCCCCAACCGAAACCTGTAATGAGTGACTGCATACTTCAGGAGTAAAGATATTTGTACATATAGACTTTTCCTCCTCTATTGACATCGCACTTCAAAGGGGGGGCGTGACTTTGCCTGTGATGCATCCAATTTCTGGAACACACTCATTTTAACCCTACATCAAACTGCATCCCACATCTCTTTTAAGAGAGAACTACACCACTATCTTTTCTCCTCCTATTTATGCTCCTGTTTCAAATCACCCTATCTCTAACTCTCTAATCTCATCCCTCTCTCTGTTGTCCCCTGGGAGCCTTGGGTCTACTCCAACAGGGAGCACTTCCTTTCAGTCTCACTTCCTAACTTCTTGCATTTAATCTTCCATTTCCTTTTCCCTTTCTGGGTAATTTTTGTTTGCTTTCTCTTCTCAAACTGCACAGCTTTTCTCTTTCATAACCAGCTGAACCCTACTGGGTAACTTGTACCTTACTAAACCAAATCTATTCCTCTCCCCCCATCTATTGCCTTCCTCCTCTCACCGCCTTTCTCTCTAGCTCCCCCTTCACCTAATCTCTGCCTGGCTACTATTGCTCTCACAGCACTTTATTCCTCTTTGTTTGAATACTGCTCAGTCACTTTAAAAATGACCTGATTGTATTGTCACATGTAAACGTTAATGCCGTATTGTTTTTTGTCATATTTGCCTCTGTTAATGCTCAAACATCTACATGTAACTTGTATTATACACAAAAATGTTATTTTGAAGTTTGTCTCTGTACCCTCCCAGGTCATGCCTGAACATAGTCTTTTGGTTAGTACACCTACCTGGTCAAAAAGCTAAATAAAATAAATAAATTGCATTATTACCCAAAACCCTACATGTTAGTGTGGATTCCTCTTGCCTTCCATAGTAACGAGCCAGTATCATTCTTGTCCCCAGGTGTTTGTGACTTCAGTTCTTCTACACAATGTAATACCATGGATCTGGTCAGGAATATCCATATTAGACTTCCATTACCAGAGGAACCATCCAGTATCTGTAGAGCCTCCTTCATTTAAGGGGCAACAGACTTCTAGGATAACATAAAGTAACCTTACAAGCTCAAATGGCAGACTGGGTGGCGTAGGCCTTATCTGCCGACACTGTCTATGTCTGTATCTATGTATTTGTGGTGAGGCTGTGACGGGTGGGCACGATCGAGGCTGGGACTGCTGATACTGCTTGGGGGTAGCTGTAGTGTATACTGTACTCGCTCATTCACAGTACAGTACGTGACCGGCGGTGGGAGGAGGGCTGTGCTAGCCGACTTGGTTTCGGGATGGGGGAGCAGGATGGGAGGTCACTGTTTTGGAAGGGTGGGAGTCCGCTAGACAACCAGGGAAATGGGACACTTTTGTTTTTTCCCCAAGGGAGCAAGGTGGGGGAGGAGGTACACTGGACACCAATGATAATAATATATATTTATTGGGCGAGTGTTCAGCTGGGGAGGAACCACTGGACTACCAAGGAGGGACTGTTTACTTTTACTCTGAATAGTGATCAGTGACTGGAGGAGGGGGATGGACCACTAGACTACCAGGGAATAATGTTTTTCATATAGGGACAGAGATCCTAGAAAGGGGGTGGGATCCCCAGACTACCAGGGAATAATGTTTTTCATATAGGGACAGAGATCCTAGAAAGGGGGTGGGATTCCCAGACTATCAGGCAATAATGTTTTTCATATAGGGACAGAGATCCTAGAAAGGGGTAGGGATCTCCAGACTACCAGGGAATAAAGGTTTTCATATAGGGACAGAAATCCTAAAAAGTGGGTGGTATTACTAGACTATCAGGGAATAATGTTTTTCATATAGGGACAGAGATCCTAGAAAGGGAGTGGGATCCCCAGACTACCAGGGAATAATGTTTTTCATATCAGGATGGAGATCGGGGAAGGGGAGGGGGAGGGACCACTAGACTACCAGGGAATAATTTATTTTATTATCCGGGTGGTGATCAGGGAACAGGGAAGGGTGAGGATCACTGGACTACCTTTTAATATCGAGACGGCGATTAAGGAATGGGAGTGGGGGGAGGAACCGTTAGACTACTAGGGAAACTTAATTTACACATAATGGGATGGTGATCAGAGATGGGGAGGACCTCTGGACTGTCAGGGACATGTTTTTCATTCATAAGAGGTCAGCGCTCGGGGACGGAGAGGGACCACTGTACCACCAGTGAGAATTTTGTCTCAATACAGGCATGGCAGTCCTTGCAGCCCATATAAATAGGCCCATAATGGTCAAGCAAATTGCCAGCTAGTATCGTGCATGCCCAATGGGTTCATTTGCATGTCTGCTTTTGTGAATCTCATAAATCTCAAATAGCTTACGGGTGCTGTTCATTGCGGGGCCATTTCCAGGCATGCAGGTCGGGGCAGCAGTAGTGGGGTTAGAGGTTGCGGTAATAGGGTGACCACTGCCTCTACCTAGCCATAGTCACAGTAAGATAGCGTCCCACACAATCAAGCTATAAATAGCATTTTTTACCACCTGGGCAAATGCAAAGGGCAGCGCTAACTTGTGCATTGCACTTTGCGTGTGTTTGTGAATCTAGCCCCAGGTTTCCACAAAAATCAAAGGCTTGTAACTATTGTTCTGTCTTAGGGATATCACAGTATGATGTTCTGTCGGTATAATAATCATCACATGTAATACATCAATTATCATTATACGTATTACAAAAAAAGTAATTTTTTTTACAAAAAGGAAGCCGGCTCAAACTTTTATGGCAAGGAGAGTTGGTGTGGAAGGAACAGTTGTCCCTAAAACTATCTGGTTGAAAGGGCTGTATACCATGAACTGATGTTGTTGTGGTATTGGAAATTGCCCACAGTATCAGTTCTGTGACTTCTGATACCGTGGTAGTCTGTAAAACCGTGATGCTGTGATAGCTCTCTTCTGTTTATTTTTTAATAACCCAAGGGAAATCTCGGGAGCTGTGGACTCCAGGGCTACTGCTGATTTTCACTCCTGTAAAAACTGAATATGCGAGTGCATGGCCTTCTTTACCCCTGCAAGCCTGAGTCCTATAAAGAGAGTCAACATTCCATTACATGCACCTCCAGTAAAAAAAAGATGGTTTCACTAAATAAGATGTATATACTAAAACTGTTGGATGCACAGCCTAAAATGCACTCTAGCATTCCCTCCTCATCCCCTTGTTTACCAACCTAGTATGTTCCAGAAATACCTCTAGAGGGGCTAGAAATTTAGTTTACAATTTTGTGTCTTAGATAGAGTTCCAGAATCTGTGATGTTGGCATTCTGTCCCTAAATCTGGTGTCTCAGCTAAGGCTAGGTACAGTTATACTGCAGTTTTGCACAAAAAGCGAAAATCAAATTCAGACCTACTATAATAAACTGATTACCGACCACCAATAGAGTGGTAGGGCTTCTACTCGTGACGCTGACGAGCTTGGTACAGGACTGAGTCAGGGACATCGGAGGTCCGGGGGTGGGGTGGGGTAGAGGATCAAGCATCGTTAACGGATTACAGCCCACCAATAGAGTGGTAGGGCTACTGCTCATGATGCTGACGGGCTTGGTACAGGACTGAGTCAGGGACATCGGAGGTCCGGGGGTGGGGTGGGGTAGAGGATCAAGCATCGTTAACGGATTACCATCCACCAATAGAGTGGTAGGGCTACTGCTCATGATGCTGACGAGCTTGGTACAGGACTGAGTCAGGGACATCGGAGGTCCGGGGGTGGGGTGGGGTAGAGGATCAAGCATCGTTAACGGATTACCATCCACCAATAGAGTGGTAGGGCTACTGCTCATGATGCTGATGAGCTTGGTACAGGACTGAGTCAGGGACATCGGAGGCCCGGGGTGGGGTGGGGTAGAGGATCGAGCATCATTAACGGATTACCGCCCACCAATAGAGTGGTAGGGCTACTGCTCATGATGCTGACGAGCTTGGTACAGGACTGAGTCAGGGACATCGGAGGTCCGGGGGTGGGGTGGGTAAGGATCAAGCATCGTTAACGGATGCTTTCCTCCAGGAGTGGTGTCTACTGATCCACAGCTCTACTGCCACCTGGGTGACCACAGGGGTAGCATCAGATGGGGACGCTATAGCGAATGCTACAATCATGTGTGGGCGTTGGCATGCCAATACCTGATGCGGCACACTTCTGGTGGGAGGCAGGAAAAATAGGGAAATGTATTGGGTGGATGAAGCCCCTGCCTGCCCACCACGTTAAGTGCTTGGACTCCTTCCACAGCCTGTCATGGGGACTCTTCAAGATCTTCACCTCTGCTGCAGGTGGCCAGATGGACTGCAGGGAAAAATGCTGAAGTGACTATAGGCATACCTGACCCTGGGTGGTAAGTCTGGGGAGGGGATGCAGCACAGTAGTGGATGTGGGTGGACATTGGAGGCCTGGCAGGTATGTGTGGAGCAGTTTCAGGCGAGTGGTATCAGTGCTTAGTGAGATAGTGGTGGTAGACGGCCCCAACCAAGCACCAAAAGGGATAAAATATGTGTTCCACAAAAAAAGAGAGAGTCATTACCAGCAGCAGAAAATTGGTATTTTGTCCACACTTTCTGGTGTGCTTAAAACACCAATTGAATTTAAAATTCGAGCTCTATACGGATTAGTCTGCCAGTCTTCACACTCGCCTGCTTGGGTCTGTGTAGTACATTTTCTTGTTCTGGGATACATATGACTACACAGACTGCCATCAATGGTCAAACTAGAATTCTAATCCAGTTTAGGTTCAGCCACCTTTTACACAGGCCAGTATTTAATTTTCCTGCATATACTGTATATCTTTAACTCCTGCTACAAAATTTTAGACCTCACTCTGTGCTGCACATGTGATGTGCTGATCTGAAAGGCCTGTGATGTTATTAAGAAAAAAAAAACTAGAATTTTAATCCAGTTTAGGTACAACCACATTTTCACAGGGCAGTATTTTTTTTTTTTTGTCAATAAAAATGTTTTGTTGTATAATAGAAAGACAATACAGAAAAATGCGTTGATTAGGTGAAAGTTATTCATACAACTACCATAAGGACATATAACATATACCTATACAAAAACAAAATTAAACATTTGATCTGACATATTATCACATTTATCATGTTTATCAACTAAACTAACCAGATACTCATCAGACCAACTAGTGTAATTTGATGTAAAGGAAATAACAGCTTACGAAATTTAATGATAGCTCTAAAAGAACAAAATGGCAACAAGTTATATGTTTAACAATGGTGAAACAGTTCATTAATATTTCCCTGCATATATATCCCTAACTCCTGCTACAAAATTTGAGACCTCACTCTGCGCTGCACATGTGATGTGCTGATGTGAAAGGCCTGTGATGTTATTAAGAAAAAAAAAACTTGGAAGCGAGTTAAAGGTCTGATAAGATGGAGTCCAAGGAAAACTAACATAAAATTGTTTAAACTGCGTGGTGGTCTACGACTCCCTCACATGAGCCTTTATTATTGGCAAGCCATGCTAGCAAATACATGAGGTGGTTATCACTAGAGAAAGACCAGGGCCCTACTACCTACAACCCACCCTGGCTTCGCATAGAGCAGGACTTGATTCAGGCTCATGGTATAAATCCGGCTGCCCTTCTCCATGTCCTGCTTAAATTGGCTCCCCAGCAGTTACATGATTCACCAATAGGAATCTCTATTAAGGTTCACTTGCAATTGTGCAAGTTATTAAATTGTGAATTTAGGCGGGACCTTACCCAGTCACTCTTTCGTAATCCCAATTTTATCACTGATGGTAAAACCCTCCCCCAGGTCTGGCTGCCCCAACTTACAGATGTCCCATTGGTGGTCGCTCACTAGTGAGTCGAGTTGTTGGCTTACTTCTCCAAAAACTGCTACCACATTTGGACTGCCGGCCTCTTCTATTTTCAAGATTTTCCATCTGAGACACCTGCTAGTGAAAGTTCTGGGTCCTACCTTTCTCCGTCCTCCCACATTCTGGTTTTCCTCTGACCTAATGGGCCTAGCTGGACAACAGCATGTGGTATCTAAAATATTCAGTGTGCTATATGACTGGGCCTTTCCTGATCTTACAGACTCAGTGCCATATTGGGTATCCCACTTTCCATCATTGCCTGTTAATGTTAATAGTATGGAAAGGATGCCTGAAATTGCAACTCAGGACAGACTCTGCTTAATGCAGTTCACATTTGCATAACCTTTACTATACTCGGAGAAGCTCGTCAAGATTAACAACACAGTATCGCCCATCTGTATGCGATGTCAACAGATGAATGACACCTTGTTTCATGTTCTGTGGGATTGCCCCAAGATTGTCTCACTGTGGGTGTGCACCCTATTAGGATTAGAGGAATTGTGTACTCCAAAATTTGCCTTATAGGAGACTTTTCAGGGGTTGGTGTCTCAAACTGCAACTATTACATGGCCCTTATTTCAATGTCACTCAAGAAGCTTGTTCTAAAACATTGGGAGGATGGTGACATCATTTCCTATAATGAGTTGTTGAATTAATTCTTGGCCAACCTAAGGATAGAGAGAAAATTGTAACCCCCTACAAATGGGGGTTCCCGAAAAGTCTTCCTTGAGCTGGCCTTAATGCTCACTGCCAGGCTGGTGTTCTGTATTTTAGCAGTTTAAACACTATTGCCAGAGAGGGCCTGTATAGCCTTTGTGTACTGTCTCTTTAAGAGCTGCCTAGATTGCAGCTATAAATGAACCTGGAAGGGTAGCCCTTGTTGTGACTGACAGACAGATCAGCTATCTGAACCCTTTGGATCCTGGGGAAAAGTCCCAGGCTGCTTGCAGCTACTTTCATTTCTGAGTTGGGAAGTGAAGGAGCAACAGCTCAAGACAGTCGAGCAGCAGTCCTGTGTAGTCTCGTGAGGGAAAAGTGTGAAAGGGCTGAGTTTTGGCCTGCCTTTCTGCCTGCTGTCTCTGAGAGGGAAAATAGAGTTGATTCGGACTGAATCTGAGTTGTGAGAATGATTTAAGCCACTGAACTGTGACCAGGCTTTAACCTGAAGAAGACCAAAGATTTGCTGAATGCGATCAGCCTGTCAGGATCTCCAGCCACCTCTGAACTCCCGGTTTGTGCAGAGACTCTGTAATTACGACCGGATAGCAATCTGCCTAGTACAGTAGAATTTCTTACAGGTAAATGAGCTGTGTGCTGTTAGTCTGTCATGATTTGGGTCCACTGTGTGCTGAACTGTTTTCTTTTGCTGGAGGCTGCATCCAGCCCAAATGGACTGAATCTGTATTCATCTCTCTTTGGCCTGGGCCTTGCCACACTGGCCCAGCCAGACTACCACTGTAACACTTAGACAGCTGGTTCTGATTACTCTGTGATTTTGTAATATAAAAATGTAGTGTGATTGTCTGTCATAAAAAAAAAATCCTGCGCCTAGGATGACCCCCAGGTATCACTTAAACTGGCAGGATATATGTTAAACAGCAGATCTCTGTAATGTGACTAGCTTACGAAGACTCACATTTTATGATCTTGTTGCTGAGCTGTGCTCATTATGAGCCAAAAGAAATGGAAATATCCATTTTATGGCGTCTTCAGAGGAAGCCGAGTTAATTTCACCTGGTGTTACAAAGCATATTACACCTCAGTGAGATCTGACAGTTAGTCATAAAAAGTTCTTTCATGTCTTTGTGAAGCAGGAAACTGCTCATGGATGAAAGAAGATACTGGAAAATCACAGACTTGATTGGGACGTCATATGGGGAGATGAGTTTTGCTGATGTCACCTATTTAAAATACCTCTTGATAGGACATCCTGTTTTGTATATATAATTTTTAACAAACAGAGGAGGAGCTGGGTGACATCATGGAGAAGGCAGGTTCAAGACAGTTTCTTAATTATGCTGTGACTGACCTTTGGAGACATTCTTGTTTGGACTCTCTGAGCTACAACATCTATCAGCACTGTAAGAAAATACGAATACATTAGATAGACAAGTGTATGGGTGGTAGGAGTTTGCACTTTAAACTTTGTTCTTTTAAATGATTGTATGTTTTGTGATATATTGTTCTGTATTTACATGTTTCATATTTATCTAAAGTAAACCTCTATTTTTTTTTTTTTTTTGCACTTGCTCTTTTCACCTCCCCTGCCCCTACTTCTTCTGGGAGGCGCCTGACATCTGCCTCAGTTCCTTCCGTGCCTGGAGCCCTTGGTGGTCCCCCATGTGCTGGAATTCCCCAGGTGGGGGCGAGGTGGGGCCCAAGCACCTGAGCTAACGTCACTTTGTCGGGGCTGCTGCGTGGGACAGGTAGGGGACCATTGAGGTCTGTGCTGGCACTCCGTCTATCCGAGTGATGAGGTGTTTCCTGTTTCTCTGGGCGTGCCATCGCCCTGCGTCAGAAGCGGAGCTCGTCAATGTTTTGGCCGCCTGACCCTCCTGGATTGGCCGGGTACTTGCTGTACCCAGGCCTCCGCCTGGGAGTCAGTCAAGCACCAAGCCTTGTCCCCCCGGAGAAGGCGGGCAGTCATGGATGCTCAGCCTTCTCCCCTGGCTAGCCCTCCAGCTCCCCAGGCTCGTTCCAGACCCAGGTCCCAGCGGCCATAGCTGGAAGCGCTACCACTGCGCCCGGCGGACGGCAGTAAACCTCTATTTTAAGGAGACTACTTGGGATGCCTTGAAATTCTTTCTTTGACAAGTGAAGCATATATGGTTACAGTTGACACTGTGCATAGCTTAATGGTAATACCAAACTGGGAAAAGGTAAGAGTTTATCTGAGGTCTTTTCATAGAGTTTTTAAATGGTTAATTTTGTACACCTGGTTAGGTGCCCATAAGCGAAAGGTATCTGGCATCCCCCAAAGAGCAGAATTATCTGAGCCTGTACATTGGGTATGCTAGCAAAAGGTTCACAGTTTGAATCCCTCCAGAACTTCAGACCAAAGGTTGATTCAAACCCACATAACAGACAGGAGGGTTACCCTGTTTCTGTTCCTGTTCAGAATACTACGCTCGGAGGTTGGCACTGTGGGAGCAGAAGGCCTGACCTGCTGAGTGGGGTTGTGACAGATTGGTTGGCAAGTCAGAGTAGCCGTAGTTAGGGAAAAGATGGCTTCCAACATAGCATGCACACTGTAGACTACTTAAAGCAGTTGTGCAGGGACAGAGGAGTCAGTACGGTGAAAGTCACCATGCAGAACCTTGTGGATGCCCTGATGGTAGCAGATACCCAGAGCATCGAGTCATACACAGTGACTGTAAAGGACTGAACCTTGAGTGTGGAAGGGCTACCAGGCAGTGTAGTGTCCAGATCCGATGAGGAGGGCAACAGGGCCAGTGCCAGCGAAGGGCCACAGCAGCAGGGGAAGGTCACCAGCATTCTGGAGCCAGAAGTACTCAGGCTGCAGATTGAGTTGCGCAGAATGGAGCTGGAATTCCAGAGGGAGGCAGATCGAGAATGCCAAGAGGAAGGCGAGAACAGCAAGCTGCAGAGGAGAAGAGGGGCAAACGCCGAGAGGCAGACCGTGAACAGAGGGAGGCAGACCAAAGAGGCGAGATCCCAGAGGCAACATGAACTGGAGAAACTACGACTCAATTGGGTTTAACTGGAACTACAGGACTGGGTTCAAATTGAATTCAAATTGATATTATTTCTTTATTTATTTTATTTAGCTTTTGTTGACCAGGTAGGTACACTAGACAAACTGTATGCCTATTTTCAGAGTAGACCTGGGAGAGTACAGTGAAGTACAGAGTTCAAACAAGGTACATAACAACAAGAGGGCAATGTACCAGTATCAAGAAAACAAGATGAACATAGATAGTCCACAGTGACAGTAATAGATAAAATATACATATACATATGGAATAAATAGACTAAGACATTCAATGGCAATTACATTTATGATTGACCCTTTTACCAGGGCCACATAATTCATAAGCAGATGGCAATCAATCACATGCTTCCCAGAGTTAAGGACAGTAGGCAGTGGGTCAGATGGGACCACTTTGGAACCTGGTTAGGGTGGCTTGGGACACTCACACACCGAGGACAGTTTCAAGTGCTCCCATAGGAATTCCGGAGACACAGTTGGGAGGAGGGCGTGCGTGGTCAGGAAGGGAGTTTCATAGTCTCAGAGCACATGTAGCAAGGTCCTATCCCCATTAGGGTTCGAGTATATGGAACTTTGAGCACTGCCAGACCCTGAGACCTAAGGGAGTAGGAGGAGGATTTAGCAGGCTTGAGAAGCTGCGCCTACCCGAATTTAAAGAGGGGGAGGATATGGATGCCTTTTTAAATTCTTTTGCAAAAGTTTGCATTCAGGCTAAACTTCCTAGGTAGTCCTGGAGCTTCCAGCTATCCCCGCTACTTACCGGGAAAGCTCGGGATGCATTGGGTCAAATGGACAATGAGGACAGTAATGATTACGACAAACTTAAAGCTGAACTGTTAAAAAAAATTTGAATTAACTGCTGAATCATATAGAGCTAAATTCCATAAGCTCAGAAGAAGCCCTGACATGAGCTGCGAGGAGCTAGCCACAAAACAACGTCAGTTTTAAAACAGGAAGAATTGAAACAAACTCTGTAGATAAAATTGAAAATGTGATTTTGTTAGAACAGTTTTTCTGGGCATGCCTAGCAGAGCTGAAAACCTGGCTGGAGAACCGAGATCCCAAAGAGTGCAGAGGCTGCTGAACTCTTGGACCGCTATGCCAAGAGCAGACCTGCTCTGAGAGTGAATGGGTGGGCTTAGCAGCGCAAGGGAAAAAGCGCCTCAGGCAAGCTAAAACCCTCACTGCCTCCACCGAAACCAGTTAGCCCCAGGTTTCAGAGAAATATTTCTCTGAGGAAAGACATGAATGTTGGTTGTGTAAAGTGAGCATATTGACAGACAGCATCCCAAGCGGATGAGCATCATGAGGTGGTGCTAGGAGGAAGTGAGGTTGTTTGTGTGTCCCTGAGCATGCCTGTGAACATAGAGAACACATGCACCCAGTCATGGTGAATGGCGTACAGACACAAGGGTTAAGGGACACAGGGCATCCCTGACATTGGTAAAAGGGGATCTGGTCAGCTTATACCCAATAAATATGTCACTGTACAAGACTTTACTGGTGGAGAGAAAACATTGTCCCTCGTTAGTGTTCTCCTAGACTGGGGTGAAACAGGGGGAACTGTGCAACAGGTGGCTGAAGCCAAAACCTTAGCAGTGGATATGATCCTGGGCAACAATCTCAAACAGGGGATGGTATGTGCAGTTACCCATAGCCAAGTGGAAAGGGAAAATTGTAGTTCCCTGAACCCAACAGAAGCCATTGTGGAAACCACTGGGAGGCTGGTTGCCCAGCCTGTGTCTCCAGATGGGAAGACTATTGAAAAGGGGGTAGAAATTTTCCCAGTAGCAGTTAACCACACAGCTACGGAGGGTTACTCCGAAGAGGGAAGGGTGACCCATTGTCAGAGGGTTGGGATTGACAGTGATCCTGGAGTGCCCTGGCCCTAGTGCTAGGGACCCTAGTTTAGTGACTGAAGGGGATCTGTCCCATGCCTTGGGAACGTGTGAGGAGTTTGCAGCTGCTCAGAGAAGTGATCCTAGTCTAGAGAAGCTGAGGGCTTGGGCAGACTCTGACAGAACACAGGGAGGTAATGGTAAACATAAGGTTTATTGGGAAAATGGACGGATGTATACTCAGGCTGTGCAGATAGAGGGAGGGGTGCTTGGCAGGCAGCTTGTCATTCCCCAGGGGTATCGCAAGCAGTTGCTCCAGATTGCACATGATATTCCCTATCTAGGAATTGCGTGCACTATGCAGTGGTTGGCCCAGAATTTCTACTGGCCTAACTTCACCCAGCAGGTGAAGGAGCATTGCAGGTCTTGTCACCGGTGCCAAGAAATGGGGAAGGCAGGCAAGAAAACCCAAGCCACCCTGATTCCATTGCCCATAATGGAGGAGCCATTCCGGAGGGTAGGAATGGATATTGTGGGGCCTTTAAATACCCCCAGCTCCTCAGGGAAGAGATTCATCCTGACTGTGGTGGATTATGCCACCCAGTACCCAGAGGCAGTTGCCCTATCCTCACTGAGGATGGACAAAGTGGCAGATGCCTACTTGGGATTTTCTCCCGTGTTGGGTTTCCGCTGGAGGTTATTACCAATCAAGGGGTTCCTTAATGTCGGACCTGATGAAATGTGTGTGGGAGAAGTGGGGGATGGTGCAGAGATGCACAACACCATATCACCCACAAGCCAATGGACTTGTGGAAAGATTCAATGGTACCCTGAAGGCAATGCTCCGGGCATTTGCTGAACAGCATGGGAGGGACTGGAAGAAATACCTTCCCCACCTGTTGTTTGCATACAGGGAGGTGCCCCAAGAGTCAACAGGATTTTCCCCCTTTGAACTCTTATATGGACGCTGGGTACGTGGGCCCCTAGACTTGGTCCGGGAGGACTGGGAAGGCAAGCACACCACCCAGGGAACTCCCATAGTGGATTACGTTCTTAGGTTTAGGGAAAGGCTAAAGGAGCTTATGGGGATAACCCAGAGCAACCTGGCAGCTGCCCAACAGAAACAAAAAGTGTGTTACAACCGCAGAGCCAGAGCTCACTCATACATGGTGGGTCTGGAAGTCATGGTCCTTATTCTGGTCCGGAAAGACTAGCTGCCAGCTGAGTGGGCAGGACCGTACAAAGTAGTTAGGAAGATAAATGACGTGAACTGTATTATAGAGTTACCTGACAGAAGACAGAAAGGATGTACCATGTCAACAGGATGAAGCCATATGCTAATAGGGCTCACATAGTGTTTGAATGTGTAGTCCTGGGGAGGGGACGGACAAAGGAGACCCCCTTCTGGACTTGCTGGAAGAAAATAAGCGGAAGTCCTCTGTGGAGGCAGTTAAATTGTCTCCTCAGCTGATCCCGGACCAGATTCCAGGAAGTAAGGGAGGTTTTAGCAGACTTTGCCCCATTGTTTAGCACCAGACCTGGACTAACCCCCTTAGCGACTCACAATGTGGAGACAGAGACACAGACGTACATACGGTGGACAGCATATCGGGTGTCAGAGGCTGTCCAAAAGGACATTAGGAGTGAAGTGGAGGAGATTCTGGATTTAGGGATAATCCAGAGATGCCACAGCCCCTGGGCCTCACCCATAGTCCTTATGCCCAAGCCAGATGGCTCTATTCGTTTCTGTGTGGATTAACATGTACTGAATGCAGTCACAAAATCAGATGCCCACCCAGTGCCCCAGACAGATGAACTCCTGGTCAAGCTGGGAGGGGAGACCTGCTTACGACCATTGACCTGACCAAGGGGTATTGACAAGTAGAGTTGACAGACAGAGCTAGGGAGAGGTTGGCCTTCATCACTCCGATAGGCTTATTTGAAGTTAAAGTAATGTCTTTCGGAATGAAGAATGCCCCGGACTCTTTCCAAAGGTTGGTGAACCAGGTGTTAAATGGTGCTGAGAATGCATGGGAGTATCTGGATGACATTGCCATCTTTAGTGCCAGCTGGGAGGAACACCTGTCCCACCTTAGGGAAGTGCTGATCAGGCTACAGAGGGCCAGGCTCACTGTCAAAGCTGAGAAGTGCCAGGTGGCCATGGGAGAAGTGGCATACCTCAGGCATGTGGAAGGCCAGGGACAGCTCTGTCTAACCAAATGAAAATAGAGGTGATCCATGTGTGGCCCAGACCAGAAACACAGAAGCAGGTCAGGAGTCTTCTAGGGACAGCAGGGTACTACAGAAAATTTGTACCCAATTACAGTGCCCTGGCTGCTACCCTATATGACCTGGTAAAGACAAGGATGTCAAAGAAAATTACCTGGGGACCATCCTGTGAAGAAGCCTTACCAGATTGAAGGAAACACTGTGCAGTGCTCCCGTTTTGACAAGTCCTAACTACAGCAGACCCTTTATAGTTCAGACTGACGCCTCAGACGTGTGTATTGGGACAGTACTGAGTCAGACATCCAACCAAGGGAAAGATCACCCGGTAGCGTACCTGAGTAAAAAGTTACTTCCCAGGGAGCAGGCATACTCTACCGTGGAAAAGGAGTGTCTTGCCATAGTGTGGGCTCTAAAGAAGTTTGAGCCATACTTGTATGGGCAGCATTTTGTGGTACAAACTGACCACAACCCCCTGGTTTGGCTGACGCAAATGGGAAAGACAAATGGTAGATTGTTAAGATGGAGTCTTGCTTTGCAAGGTTATGACATGACAGTCTTACCTATGGCTGGAGCTAAAAATCAGAACTCAGATGGGTTGTCTTGTGTCTATGAGGAGTTAACTGATTTGGGAAGCTCATCCCATGCAGGGGATAGAGCCCCCAAATTCAGTCTAGGTGGGGAGGATTGTGACATTTAGACAGCTGGTCCTGATTACTCTATGATTTTTGTAATATAAAAATGTAGTGTGATTGTCTGCATAAAAAAAATTCCCGTGCCTGCAATAACATCCCCCGCCGGTATCACTTAAACTGACCGAATATATGTTAAACAGCAGATCTCTGTAATGTGACTAGCTTACAAAGACTCACATTTTATGATCTTGTTGTTGAGCTGTGCTCTTTGAAGCCAAAGGAAATGGAAATATTCATTTTATGGCGTCTTCAGAGGAAGCCCAGTTAATTTCACTTGGTGTCACCAAGCATATTACACCTCAGTGAGATCTGACAAGTTAGTCATAAAAAGTTATTTCATGTCTTTGTGAAGCAGGAAACTGCTCATGGATGAAAGAAGATACTAGAAAATCACAGACTTGATTGGGAAGTCATATGGGGAGATGAGTTTTTGCTGATGTCACCTATTTAAAATACCTCTTGATAGGACATCCTGTTTTATATATATAATTTTTAATAAACAGAGGAGGAGCTGGGTGACATCATGGAGAATGCAGGTTCAATACAGTTTCTTAATTATGCTGTGACTGACCTTTAGAGACATTCTTGTTTGGGCTCTCTGAGCTACAACATGTATCAGCACTGTAAGAAGATACGAATACATTAGATAGACATGTCTAAGTGCATGGGTGGTAGGAGTTTGCACTTTAAACTTTGTTCTTTTAAGTGATTGTATGTTTTGTGATATATTGTTCTGTATTTACATGTTTCATTTTTATCTATTTTAAAGTAAACCTCTATTTTAAAGAGACTGCTTGGGGTGCCTTCAAAATTCTTTCTTTGACAAGTGAAGCTTATATGGTTACAGTTGACACTGTGCATAGCTGAATCGTAATACCAAACTGGGAAAAGGTAAGAATTTATCTGAGTTCTTTTCATGGAGTTTTTTGTACACCTGGTTAGGTGCCCATAGGTGAAAGATATCTGGCATCCCCAAAGAGCAGAATTATCTGAGCTTGTACGTTGGGTACGCTAGCAAGAGGTTCACAGTTTGAATCCCTCCAGAAATTGAGACCAAAGGTTGATTAGAACCCACAAAACAGACAGGAGGGTTACCCTGTTTCTGTTCCTGTTCACAATACTGTGCTCGGAGGTTGGCACTGTGGGAGCAGAGGGCCAGATCTGCTGAGTGGAGTAGTGACACCCGCTACACAGAGAAAGTCATCGACGAGAGACCTGCCTGGGGTTCAGCCCCCTGCTCAATACTTTGAACAGAACCAATGCCTCAGTGATTCGTGTGGGCCCTGCTTCTCCTGGCACTCCAGTTCATCAACCTGCCATCTCGATTTCATCCTGCCTGTGTCCTGCATTAGGTATCATCATGAGTAAACATCAGGGTAGCTCCCTGCAACAACAGCTGATTGTCTTGGTGTATTTCTCTCACGAACTGAGCCCTCCGGCTCCAGAAAACAAATAGTGTGTGTTGTGCATGTTGCTTTCTTCCATCACAGGGTGCCAACCAGCTGTGACGCCGGCCTACCCAGGGCAATGTTCCTGGCTAGCCCACCTCTTCCTCACCTGGGTACCCAGAGTGTGTGTCTGTGTAGGGACTCTGAAGTTCATGCATGACTGTTTGATTGATATAGGCTTTAAGCAAATCAACTTGATTATGTCCCTCCCTTGTTCAAGTCCCCTGAATAAATCAGATCTAACTCTTTTTGCATTTAATCCAACTGTGGTTCCAGTCTTTGCCAAAAGTACTGTACTGTTGCTATTTGCTGTGCATAACCTTGTCTTACAGGGGGTCTCCAGGGTCGAGCTAGAGGAACCAGACCTGGTGGTAAGCGTAAACATTGTGGGTAATTGTATAGTGAATAAGGCCCATTGTGAAAGTGATTATTGTGTATTGTTCAGGCCACTAGAAGGAACAGAGGGGGTTACAGTGTCCCAGAGGGCTGTGCCCAGGTTAGCTTGACCACTAACAACCCTGACCTCCGGGTGAAGGCACCCATTTCAGTACCCAGGCCCCTTAACCTGCAACTAGCCAAGCAGGCAGGGGTAGTAGCCCTTGGGGTAGTGCCACCTAGGGGTTACAAAATGATTGTCAGCCTCAATAACTGAATACCTAGGTTTAGGAGAATCTGGGATCCCATTTATACTCTTTTGTCACTGTAATGCTCCTGGCATTGTCCAGAGGAGCTGATCTATCTGCACCAGTTTATTTATTTATTGGAACATCAGTTTACAACCTTTGAGCAAGGGGCTCATTTACAAAAGTACCTCGTCACAGAGGACAAAAACAGTCAAACAACATTTTACAATAAACAGTACAAAAATTTGTAGGAACATGAGAACATTGAACAGAATACAGTTTTAGAATTACAGGAGATGGCAAGCACTTGTTGGTTCAGAGTAGTTAGAACAGTTACATTTCAGTATTACAGGATTGGCAGTGCACAAGTAGGTACAGACAATTTGTACAGTAAGATAACAGTGGCGGAAACTATGCAGAGATAATCGTTGTAGAGATGTGTGGAGAAGTGTATAGGAACATAGATAGTGATAAGCAATAGGCTATCTTCTAGCTATGCTTAAGGGTAGGAAAGGGGAAGCTGGGGAGAGGGTCTTGGGCGTATCTACGGGGAGGATGACTGGGGGAATGGGGAGGAATTTTATGAAGGTTTTTCCTGTCATATACCATTAGTGTTACTGCTGTTTGCTTTGTTTGTAAAACCATAATAAACTTTAAATTAAAACAAAAACAAATTGTTTAACCTGTTTACATTATTTGGTATCAGCTTTCTACAGTTTTTCTTCACATTCTAGTGCCAATACAGGGCTAAGCTATACCAGTATGGGGACTGACTCTGGCAGATATGCTGCTTAACACAACTAGGACAACAGGCTAAAACGATATTTTTAAGGAAATATGAAAACTGAGGCAAATCTCCTTGGCACATGAGAATGAACTACTGCAGTAATTGCTTAGTGCAGATGTGATTGTGAAATAGTCCTTGACCACAACCACAGTGAATCTTGAGTTAAGGAGAGTGATAAGGGTGCAGATTCTGCCGCCTTCGTCCATTGCATTTCTTGGTGGCAGAGTGTCTGGCCTGCCTCTGGGCAGTTTCCAGTTGGTTCTGTATGGCTTGAATCTTTAACAAGATCAGTTCCAATTTCAGTAAAGCAAGTTCCAACCCAGATAAATCCTGTTCCTGCTGACTGGTTTCATCAGGAGTACCTGAAGTCACAGAAATGAACCCAGAGGTGTCCTCTGCTGATTTGTCCTGGGAAAGGAAGAAAAAGTGGCACTAGAGTTCGGGGGTGTGTGGGAAATATGTGTTTAGTATCATAATTAAAACTCTGTTTTATTTATTTATTTAAAAAGTTTCACAAGGAAAGACATACTAAGATGACAACAGCTTTTTTCCAGATGTGTTCTGGGGAAGGGGAAGTAGAGATAGCTCAAGGTGAAAAAACTAAAGAGTAATAATTACATTACAAAAATAGAAGTCACAGCCATACAGAAATACCAAAGGAGCACAATCACAGATACCAAAGGTGATTAAAATAATGAAAATGTATTACTGAAATAAAAGTATATTAAAATAAGGAACATCCAGTGTTGTACATGGGGCTGCTAAACCTACTTTCTGTCCTATTTTTTTTTTTTTAATTTGCTCTTTTTGCCTCCTGAGCCCTGGCAGGCAGCTATGGCCCTTCAATTGGAGGGACTCTCTCTCTGGTCCGCTGCTCTCATGCTAGATGGCCCCCCAGTAGATTCCCCCACAGATTTCCCCCTGTGGCAGGACTAGGAGAAGATTGCTGGCTTCTCCCCCCAACAGAGACCCAATCCAGAATCCTCCTGACAGCGGCGGAACAACATCGAGCCTGCCAGACTCGCTTTTCCTGTTTTCACCCAGCTACCCTCCCTTCCAATGTGAGGATGTCATCTTCAAGACTCCTGACCCATACTGCCCTCCAGCCACCGCCAGAGGGCAGTCAACAAGTGAGACGACTAGTCCCCCTCTCCCTGAGAAGCGAGAGCTGTCCTCTGGACACTCAGTCCTCTCTCCCCCTTCTGACTCCAGTATCCCAGGCTCATTCCTGAACCTGGGTCACCGGCGTGGCACAAGGTGTTGCATCCATGTCTCAAACCTCAGTGTCACAGGGCTTGTGTTTTCTGTACTTTTTCCAGGAGATCTGTCCTGCAAATAACAAATTTTGTACCTTCGTTAGCTCTGCAAGGTAACAGTAAGGCAACTCTAGGGCCAGAGATCCTTACAAGATATAAAGTGGGATGCTGAGACCCCATAAGAAACATAGACCCAGAATTTGTCAGCAGATAAGAGACCGCTTGGCCCACCCAGTGTGCCTGTTTTCCCTACCTATAGTACCACTACTACCGTACTTGATTTCTGGCTCTTTCTCCCTAACCCCATTCCTTTCCACTAAGATTCTGTTAGTCTGTCCCATGAATTCTTTAACCCACCACTGTTTTTGCCCCCACCACCTTGGCTGGTAAGCTGTTCCAGAAATTCACCACATTTTCTGTGAAGTACTTTCTCATGTCTCTCCTAAATGTAACCCTCTCTAAGTTTATAGTTTAGCCACTTGTTCTCGGACACCTTTTTTTCTGAAAAATGCTTTCCTTCTCTACCTTATTTACCCCCGTGAGGTATTTAAAGATCTTACTTTGAGAGGGCTCTTGCAGTAGGTACTAACAGGTAGGACTGAAGCCGTGAGGCACCAGGACCATACGGAAAACCTTTAGCTAACAATGTCTGGTGGGAGACCACTCTCACGGCGTCACATGACCATTGTCAGCGTGGTGCTATTTAATGAGCATGCCCGCCCTCCAGCTCTTTCCCGCCGTCAGCCTGCGGACGTCAGACCTCGCAGACAACATTGGTTCTGTCGATGCCATCTTGGATGAGTATATCTCATTTATTTTTTCATCGAAAATCAGTATTTTCTTGTATATTGTTTTTTATAAAACTAGTCATGCATGTCATCTCCAATGTCTTCAGATTCATGTAAAAATAAGTGGGGAAAGTCACCTCTTCCACAGCCATCTCTGTGGCGGTCACACAAACACCCCCATCGGGGGAAAAGGAGGCACCCATTACCCCTAGGCCTCTCAATATCAAGAGGTCTAGCGAGAGATGTGGGTCCAGTAAGACGAACACCGGCTCCTCCAGCGCTCACACGGAACTGGCTGGTAAGCCGCCTATCGGCTCCTCCGAGTGCAATAACAGGCCAGACTTAAGGAGCCAGATCATCTGATGTCTGAGCTGTAGCTGACACAGGGGTCCTCTCTGGTTTCTCCCCTTCCGCCTATAGAACTGGCCCCTCCAGTGTCCCCAACTCCCGGGGACTCAGAGGGGGGAAAGCGCCCGTCATCTAGGGTAGTGCCTGTCTCAATGCCAGAACCACCCATGCCTGAGGCTCTACCAGACCTAACAGAGGCTGCACCAGTCCCTTAAGGTCCCACAGCTCCAAACCTTCCGATGGGGCCTTTCACACCACCATCAGTTCCTATACCTAGGCCTGCGGCCCTGCCATCTGTGCCAACACCAGAGCAATCGGCCCCACCTCCGGGCAGATGCTGAGTCCCTCAGGCATTCCACCAAGATACCCATCACCAGGCTACCTGATGGCACAATACCCTCCACGGTATCCAGCGCCGCAATAGCCTACACCAGGATACCCTTCGCCTGGGTACCAGATGCTGTGCATTCCAATGCCAGGCTACCCACCTCCCTTCTTCACAGGATATCTGATGCTGGGATACGGGCATCAGCCGCCTCCCCCTCCACCTCAGCCTCAGGTGGACTTACAGGCAATGTTGTGCTCCTGGTGGGACTAGGCAAAATTACAGCTCACATTGGAGTGGTAAAAGTGTCAGCCTCTGCCGGACCTGATGCCAGCCACCAGAGAACCACAGTTCAGACTCCACCACTACTGTCGGGCCCAGGCCTTCAACGTTGGGGAGGACAGTGGAGCCTCCTCCACAACCCCAGCGGCCCACAGCATTTGTGAGGCCTGCAGACCTCTTGACACCCGTGTGGCTCGCTCTACCGAGATTAAGCACACCCAACAATACCCCTACATTAGACTCGGATAGTGACTCAGCTCACTCATTGGACTATACGTCACCTACTCCAGATGAACCAAAGTCCAGGGAGTCATCAAAATCTCCTCCTGAGGATCCCTCTTTTACAGAGCTGTTCAGAAAATTCCAGGTGGCAAAATTTTGTCAGGGAAAAGAAACTGATATTTATATGTGCAAATGTATTTCACTGTGTAGGCTGCGCAGCCATGTTCTTAGCCATTTACCTTGTCATTGACATTGATGAAATAAGAAGAAAGCAGTTATTTATAGTCTGCCTAATTAACTGGCTCTAATTTTGAAAGAGAGTTCTGCCTCGTAGTATTTCTTACAGCAGTGTTGATCATTGGTATATTTTTATAACCCCAATTAATATCTGCCAGCCTTGTAACTAACCTTCCTTGCAGCTAGCCAGACTCCATCACCCAGGTAAGTGAAAGCAGGGTACAGCAGGTGTTATACAGTGTGATACAAATGGGGAATGTTCTACTATTCTGTACTGTGATGTCATGGGATGATACACAAACCTTGCTGTTTGCTGAGAGGGCACCCTAAAGACAGACAGAGGAATGGGATCTAGCAGTCTTAAGGACTCCCTCAATCAAACAAGTCTTGCAGTAAGGCATCGAGAATGCTGGGGTGTATAGAAAAGGGTGCTGATGGTAGGAGAAGCGAGGTGCTCCTGCCACTGGACAGATCCCTGGTGAGGTCTTATCTGGATTACTGTACTCAGTTCTGAAGTCCTCACGTGAGGAGGGGCCTTTCATTCATTTCAAAAGATTCACCAGGAATGACATACTGAGCTGGTAACAGCTTGTTTCCAGAGGCCCTTAATATATACTCATTGGAAGTCAGTCAGGAGTGGCGGGGGGGCATGACTGAAACAGAAGTTAAACAAAGTGAATAGAAAGGACCAGAGTCAGTAGGAGGCATGACTGGAGGTTGGTGGGGAACAAGGTCAAGAGAAATGTGAGGAAGTTGTACTTCACTGAGAGGGTAGTAGAACCATGAACAGACTGCCTATGGAAGTGGTGGGGGCAGCTACCCTTACTGGGTTTAAACAGTTTGAACAGAGTAGGGGACTCACAGTCCTTGGGGTGGAGGTGTGCAACATGTGTTTCAGGAGTGGGGGAAGGTACCACACCACCAGCATAATATATCATCTAAGTGAGGTAATACAGCACGGGCAACTCAATAGACCTTCAATCTCTTTCTTCTGTCAGATTTTGTGTTTCAAAAGCATACAAGGATTTATGACCAAAAGGACACAGTAGTTGTAAACATAAATCATGCAAAAAACTTCTGTTTCAAAGCAATAAAACTTGAATTTAAAAATCAAATAGTTTTGGCGTGCAAAAAAAAAAAAAAATTGAAATGGTTTTATGTATGTATGTATTTATTTCTTTTTACAGTTTTCTGTCAGGAAAGGCATACTGAGGCAAAGCTTGGTTCCAGAGGTGTCCCAGGATCATGGGGAGGTTAAGGGACTTATTCAGGGTCACACGGTACACAAGTGGGTGTAAAAAATCAAACCTAGCTCTACGGGATGTACCAAGCTCTTTCACAGCTCACTCTTATGTTTCTAGGGTTCTCCCATTTCCTGCAGTGGTCAAAGCCCACTCCACTCAAGCAGTGGCCACCTCCCACACAGAATGAGCATCTGCCTCCTTGGAGGAGCTCTGTAGAGCTACTTGAGCCTCTGTTCACACCTTGTTCATGTTGTTTTGTTTTCTTGCAATAGGTATTCCCATCTTACCTGAGTTACGCCTTTCATGTATTTAAAGGTTTCTATCATATCCCCGCTATTTCTTTTCTGCTCAAGGGAGTACATCTGCAGGTGCCTTAGTCTAGCCTCTTATTGTGCCTGATGTAAGCCATGTTTCACAGCGTGTGGGAATAAACTTCAGACGAGGCAAATTTATAGGTTTAAAACACACCATGGTGTGATATTTATTTTTCAAAAGTTCGAAAAATAATAAAAGAAAAGAAAACAAAAAAATTGCAAAGAAAATCACTACTTAACATCAGTAGTTTCTCCAGTAATACAGTCCTGAATCTTAGACTTCAAAGACCCTTCTCATCTGCATTCAACCACTTGTCTGCACAAACTGTAGAACCTCTCCTCATCTCTTAGGGCTGAGCCCCGCTGGACTGAACTGAAGTGAACTCAGTGAAGAGGTGTTTATATCTTTTTGGTGGGGTCACCTGACTGAGCCCTTTTCTAGTTACATGCCTGGACATGATGTTTCATGTCTGAACATGTTATTTCAAAACCAAGGGGAGGGGGTTCAGGGGATTTCCTATTTCAGTTAAAGGTACACTGTATATCTCCACATATATTGACTCTCTATGTTTCTGATCCACAGTGACTAAGCTCTTTTATAAAGTATACCACATTCGCATACATAGAACCTGTTACAGTAGAGGGGAAAAAGAAGAAAAGCAAAGAGAAAAGCATTAGCTGTTGCTAGGAAATAAGGAGATGGAAAAGTGGTCCATCAGTCACAGCTGACGATGTAGCCTAACTCCACCACATGGTGCACCATTTTCATAGCCCTCCGTTGCACTGTCTTTTGTTAAACAAAAGATTCAAATGGTTACGCCTAGTGCCACATGAAGGTAACTCCAGCAGGCAAGCTGCTGGGGTACTCAGCTACTGGAGTTACATTGAGGCGGTGCTGAGTAGTCTAGTCTGAAGCTCACAAATGAATTCAGGGATAATATTAGGAAACCTTTTTTCCCAGTGGGTTTTCAACCTGTGGAACAGGCTACCAGTGAAGACAGAGGACATGAAGAAGGTACAAACTTAGGCTACCAGAGGGACCTGTGTGCTGCCATCTGGACAGCCTGGCTTCAGGAGCAAACCCGATTGGTTGTATCGGGAGATGGGCTGGGCTGAAGTGGCTGCCGCATTGCATCATGCTTTGCCAGGAGGGTTGATGGCAAACGATCTGTGGCTGCACCAGGGAACTTGCTTATGCTGCACGGGGTGTGATGCAAGCACGTAAGGCTGACAGAGGCTGCGCTCACTTTGGGGAGGTGGGAGGGGCCAACAAATAGGAGAAGAAAAACCCACAACTGTCTGAATTAGACAGCCTGGGCTCCTGGCTTCTCTGGGTCCTAGTGCCTGTTGGTGCTGGAGTGCAGTCCAAACGGAGGACATAATTTTGAGGAGGGGATTGCCCTCCTCCTAGAGCCTCTGCCAGTAGCCAGTGGAATTGGAGATGCAGGCCCACAAGGCAAACCTGGACAAATATCTGCTTACCATGAGAATTGTAGGGTATCCTGGATGGTTGGGTGGGTGGAACATCCCTATAAATTAGTAATTATACAATGTGTCTTAATATACTGCTTCCTTATTGGCTATCTGGCATGATTTACAATGTGTAAATCCTGCTATCACCCCACAGGAAGAAGTGCCAGCCAGCCACATCTGCCATCCCCAGTGTGAAATCACTGCAACCCCCAAAACACAAACAGAAAAGATGCTTGTTAAAGACAGTTTTTCCGGTATCCAGTGAGGATAGCGACTGAACATAGGTGACCGTCAAAACGGTGACTCATATTCAGCATTTTTCCCATGGGCTACCCTGCAAGGGTGGTGACCCTATGCATAAGCAAGTGTAGAGAAGGGCGACTGGAGTGGGGGTAGCAAGGGGAAGGGGAGGGACAGGGTAGGGGTTTTAGGGTACTGGTGTTCCTGCTGCCACCATGTTATCCATGTGGTGTGGTGGTGTGGGTGGCTATTTGTGGCCCAGCAGGTACTGGTTTTGGGGCTGCAGCCAGGAGCATTGAAATTTTACCACTGCATATGGAAGCGGGACTTAATTTTTTTCCTGACATCCAGATTTTGTCCCCTTCCCAATATGCACCCCCCTTGAGTTGAGAATCTAATTTCAGGGGTTGCAGGGCTAATCCCACTCCCTCCCTCCCCCCTGCAAAAACACTTTTTAGTGTTCTGGATGTCGAGTTGCCTGGAAGTGTATGTCGCCGATTTGCTTTTCGGCAATATACAGTATAGCATGGGATATTGTCACGCCTTGGGTGGTTGGGCATGATACCACAAGCCGAGTGCATCCAACCACCCGAGGAGTGATGATATACCACACCCTGGAGTGATTTATTGCTATTATGAACCAAGTCTGAAGTTTTATAAATAAAAAAAAATAAAACAAACAGGTTTTAAAATATGTTACGAATGAGCTTTTGGATGGTGTAGGAGTACATTTTGGAAAAATAGTTCTCAGGCAGTAGACAGCAAAGAGGCTGATGGTGCTGGAACTTTTCTGAATCCGTGATGATGTAGCTCGATACCATCACGGCTTCAAAGACCTCTTGGCCAATCAGATTCCTCTATTTACGATCCTCTGTTCATAATCGCTATTATGACATGGAACCATTTTTCCTTATTTTTTCTCAGGAAAAAACAAGTAGGCCAGTGAATAACTGCAATATCCCACTCGGTGTGGGTAATGCCAGGATTTAGCCACTTCTGGTGTTGTTTCCTCATTCGGCCAGCAGCCTCGTGACCAAAGCACACCAGGCATGGATAAATCCTGGCATCACCCACACACTCTCGTGGTATACTGCTTAAATATCCTTGGTCCCTGTTTATGAAGCAAGGGGCCAAGGTGATGAAGTCTCTTATGTTACTTTGTACCTTGTCTGCAGAGGTTTGCAAGTGCTAGGTAACTCATTTTATGTTAACTGTTATGGGCTCTGTGGTTGATTACTGCCTGCATGCACTTCGAAAAACGAGAGTAGACCAAGCATGAAGGTAAATTTGGTCCCAATCCCAGTTGTGTCACTGGCTTTTCTTTGGCTGTACTCCATATATTTTCTGCAGAGACAAGCATGATTAATATGCCAAGAGGGGTGGATATCCCATGCAATAAATAGATATCACCAACATTCGTGTGCCAGTAGGGGTGATGTCCCATACATTAATAGCACTATTCATATTCCGGTGGGGGTAGATGCCCCATACATTTAATAGAGATCAGTGTGTGTGCCAGCAGGGGTCACTGTCCCATACATTTAATAAATGGAGATCAGCTTGTGTGCCAGTGGGGGTCGCTGTCCCATACATTTAATAAATGGAGATCAGTGTGTGTGCCAGTGGGGGTCACTGTTCCATACATTTAATAAATGGAGATCAGCTTGTGTGCCAGTGGGGGTCGCTGTCCCATACATTTAATAAATGGAGATCAGCATGTGTGCCAGTGGGGGTCACTGTCCCATATAGTTAATAAATGGAGATCAGTGTGTGTGTGTGCCAGTGGGGGTCACTGTCCCATATATTTAATAAATGGAGATCAGTGTGTGTGCCAGTGGGGGTCACTGTCCCATACATTTAATAAATGGAGATTAGTGTGTGTGCCAACGGGGGTCGCTGTCCCATACATTTAATAAATGGAGATCAGCTTGTGTGCCAGTGGGGGTCGCAGTCCCATACATTTTATAAATGGAGATCAGCTTGTGTGGCAATGGGGATCACTGTCCCATACGTTTAATCTCAATCAGCTTGTGTGCCATCTGGGATGGATGTCCTGTATATTTTACAGAAACCAGCATCATTTGTTTGCTAGCAAGGGTTGAAGTCTGGGTTTCTGAGTTTCTCTACCAGGGCCCACCCCCTACCCGAAACCTGTAATGGGTGACTGCATACTTCAGGAGAATAGATATTTGTAGATACAGACTTTTTTCTCCCTCTGTTGTATTATTACCCCAAACCCATACAAGTTAGTGTGGATTCCTCTTGCCATCCACAGTAGCGAGCCAGTATCATTCTTCTCTCTAGGTGTTTGTGCCTTCAGGTCTTCTACACAATGTAATACCATGGATCTGGTCAGAAATATCCATATTGGATTTCCTTTACCAGAGGACCCATCCAGTATCTGTAGAGCCTCCTTCATTTAAGGGGCAACAGACTTCTAGGATAACATAAAGTAAACTTACAAGCTCAAATGGGCAGACTGGGTGGGCCGTAGGCCCTTATCTGTCGACACTGTCTATGTCTGTATCTATGTATTTGTGGTGAGGCTGTGGCGGGGTGGACGATCGAGGCTGGGACTGCTGCTACTGCACTCTGCAGACCATTTGTTCCTGGCTCAGCTCACATATGAACAGTGGTGCCTGCAGGCAGGTACCAACCGTGAGAGAAATCCAAGAGGTCCTGGTGGAGATGGAGGACAAGTCCAAGGATTTCATTGGCTCAAAATCCTGGCTCGGCTCATTTGAGATCGCCCTGTTTCTTGATAAGTTTTATGGTGTTCTCTAAAAACTTCAGCACGTCCACTTGGGGAAAGAGCTGGGAGACTACATGGAAGCAGTTTATTCCCATTTCGATAGCTTAGGGTCCCCAGTGATGATGGGAGGTGACTCGGATAATTCTTCTAAAGGAATTTTGGGAATTTGTTCCAGTGTGAAATGCCACTATGTGCTGGTCCTGGACCCTCACTTTTTAGGAAAACTATGGATGCAGAAATGGCCCAGAGCAACTGCTGGGTTCAGTGGAGGAAGCTTGACTCTTTTGAACATGACTCCTTTTACAATTTCTGTTTGCCCCAGTGTAAGGCTGCTAAATAAACATGTTTTGTGCTACTATTCGGTGGGTTTTCTTTCTGTCTAACATGAAGTCATTCCATGACCTGTGGAGTCACTACTGCATCAGACTTTGCCTATCTTGCATTTCTCCAACCAGCTTGAAATCATGCTCCACTTAGCTGTGAATCTGTTTATGTTGTGCTGTTAAAGAGAAGGTAATGGATTCACAAAGCTTTGCCCTAGTGCAATCCCTGTTTCCACACTGCAAACTGGGTTTTGCAGGGCCACAGTGTTAATCATCAAAGCCCAGTTTGCACCATTAGAATGGACTTTCGCTGGGGCAAAGCGTTCAAGAGGCCATAGTTCAAATTAGGGGGGAGAAGACCTGCTTAAAGGTGCTGTACTATTCACAAACTATTTTGTGCATGCAACAGACATTTGCAGAGAACCCTTGCATGGAGAAAATACTGCCAAATAAGACCTGGCAGTATTCTGCGCAACTGTAGTGACTGACAGACGTACTACAGCAGATCTCATACCCACAGCACTGTGACCCTTGTAGTGTAGTGGTTCCTTCCTCCTCCATGGTCCCTGATCACCATCCCTTTTATGTAAAAAGAAGTTCCACTGGTAGTCCAGTGGTCCCTCCCCCATTCTCAGGTCTCCATCCCAAAATGAAAAACATTATTCCCTGGTAGTCTAGTGGTCCCTTCCCCCTTTGTCGTTCACCAGTTGCTGTTCTGAGTAAAAGAAAACAGTCCTTCCCTGGTAGTCCACTGGTCCCTCCCCGCACTTGAACACCCGCACAATAAATATGTATAATTATCATTGGTGTCCAGTGTACCCCCCACCTCACTCCCTTAGAAAAAAAACAAAGTGTCCCATTTCCCTGGTGGCCTAGTGGACCCAGCCACCCTGGAAGGCAGTGACCTCCAAGCCAGATGGTGACCAGCACAGCCCTCCTCCCATCACCATGGCCGACCACTGACTGAGCTGTGAATGAGTGAGTACACTGTACACTGTGGGGTAATTGTAGTGTGTATTGTACTCGCTTATTCACAGTACAGTTGGTGGCCGGCCGTGGCGGTGGAGGAGGGCTGTACTGGTCGCCAACTAGGTTTTGGGATGGGGGAGCAGGGTGGCAGGTCACTGTCTGTTAGTATGGGGTCCACTAGACCAACAGGGAAAGGGGACACTTTTGGTTTTCCCCAAGGCAGCAAGGTGGGGGGGGTATACTGGACACCAATGAGTATAATATATATTTATTGGGCTACTGTTCGGGTGGGGTAGGATCCACTGGACTATCAAGGAGAGACTGTTTTCTTTTACTCTGAATGGTGATCGGTGACTGGAGGAGGTGGGAGGGACTACTAGACTGTAATAATGTTTTTCATATTGGGACAGAGATCCTAGAAAGGGGTTGGATGACTAGACTGCTAGGGAATAATGTTTTTCATATCGGGATGGAGATCGGAGAATGGGAGAGGGAGGGATAGGGAACACTAAACTACCAGGGAATAATTTCTTTTAGTCTTGGGATGGTGATCAGGGAACAGGGGAGGGGTGAGGGACCACTAGACTACCTTTTTAATATTGGGACAGCGATCATGGAATGGGAGTGGGGGAAGGACCATTAGACTACCAGGGAAACCTAATTTACACATAATGGGATGGTGATTGGCAGAAGGCAACACTGGACTTTGTGCTCACAAATGGGGACAGTGCGATGGGGGTAACAGTGGGGGACCACTTGGGGAACAGTTGCCACCAGTCAGTGTGATTTGAAATCACAGAAGGAACAGAACCAAACCACACAAGAACACGTATCCTGGATTTTAGGGGAGCAGACTTTGGGAAAATGGGGAGATGCTTGAAAGAGGCATTAATGGGAATGGGGGGAATAGGGTTGAGGAACAGTGGGAAATATTTAAAATGGGTGTAACCCCCTTGTTACCCGGGGTTACTAGAATCCCAGTAAGACCTAGTGGTAGGCAGGGAAGGCAGCTTGTGAAACTCCAGTTAAATGGGTTTCACACTGTCTCACTCTGTTCTCAGTCTCAGCTGAGACTGAGGGATGACATCACCAATAGAACTTTTGCAGCTGCATCAGCCACATTGGAATCTGCAGCAAAGGGAGTTAGATAGAACGCTGGGAGTTTTGAAGTGAGTGTCTTCAGTTTGTTTTCAGTGAGTGTGTGTGAAGTAGGGAGCTTGCTGTTAAAGCAGCTCAGTAAAGGCTCTAGGAGCCCCAGCCCTGACATAAGGCTACTTTTCAGTATTAGGGTGTGTGTCTCCACCTAAAAGAGAGACACAGGAAGATGATCACTGAAGTGGTGGAGACCGCTGTTTTCAGGTCTCAGTACCCCCTCCCTCCGGGGGGGGGATAAGAAGGATTCCTTGCAGATTCCTGGGGCAACCCCCTAGTTTCTGCTTGTGGAGGAAAAGCTGCCTGTTTGTTTCCAGTATTTATTTGGGAGAAAAGAAGATGTGTGAGTCGCCTGTGGGGCACCTGCAACGTAAAGGTGAGTGTCTGCTCTGACTAAAAGGGCCTATGTTTTTCAACCTGGGACTTGTGTGACAATGTGGGATTGAACTACTAAATATTGGAAAGCCTAGAGTAATGGGCTAAGCAAAGTAAAAGTAGTTTCAAGTTCCAGAGTTTGTTGGGATGCAAATAATATGTAGAGGTGATGTGACAGACGTCTACCCTTAATCTACATTTAAAAGTTCAGTAAAGGAATTGTTCAGTTTTCCAGAGAAATGGCCAGGTATGGGCTGTGGGAGCTGGAGGTGGGTGGCCCCCCATCTTTAGTGACCAGGTCCACCTCTACATATTGTAAGGAAAATTCTCTCTAAGAGTTGCAGACTCTAGTGTGGTGTGGGGAGCCATGACAGGATAATTGGTTCATTCTTCCAATGGACTGCGAATGGGATAATTGGTTCATTCGTCCAATGGACCGCAGATTAAGTGGCCGGCGGGGGAGCTGGGCCAATGGGGAAAACCCAAGTGTGTACAAGTCGGGCTGTGTACCCAAAGCTGTGTGCAAGTCTGGGCTGTGTGTCTGGTGGGTTTAGAGCCTGAGGGCTGGACATAGTGATGAAGTGTTCTGTTGTCTCTAATCTGCATTACCAGGAAATGTAGCCCCATGGGGGTCCGTCTATGCTTTGTTTGTTCAGCTCGGATGTGAATAAAAGCCACATTGAAGAATCCCATTCCTGGTTCTGGACATTACAGTTATTGCTTCCTGTGTTCGGATTTACTTGGGTGCCTCTGTTCAGAGTAGCCAAACCTAGGCTCCCCTGTGCTGAGTAACCTCATCCTCCCCGAACCCAGTCCCCACAAGGTACTGCTGTCAGCTTCAACAGCATACCACCTGTCATTTTGCTAAAAAGGCAGGGGTGAGGGGTTACAAAAATGGAGGCACCACTTTGGATTTTGTTCTGGGAGGAAGGTGCTTGGGCAAGGGGGTTAGCGTTTTGACTATCTGGCATTGGGTAGCCCAAAAAAGCTGAAGCAATTTCCCTAGTGTGTTGCTGTGTAATGTGAATCTTGCGCTGCTGTTTAAAATTGCCAACTGTTTACCAAGGAGCAATAAAGCCAAAGAGTGTGCCCTTTTCCTGCATAGAAATTGTTTACAGCATTTTTGCCTGCTTTAAAATAAACTGTGGTAAAGAAAAGTGTGGAAGACTAGGGGTAGCAACAGGAAAATTGTGCCCTGGACATTGGAAATGCTTTTAAAATGAACTGTGGTAAAAAAAAGTGTGGAAGACTAGGGGCAGCAACAGGAAAATTGTGCCCTGGGCATTGGAAATGCTTTTTGAATTGACGGAGATACTGCAGTGTAAATGGCTATGTTAAATGGCTGAAATGGGCTCCTGCCATGGAGTCAGTTGGTGAAGAAAAAAAGTTGCATTCTGCAGTTTAAATTTGCCTGCTTGATGATCGCCGTGAGGAGAAGAACCCTCGCGAGGAAGAAGAGGCTCATTTGCATGGTGTCATGTGGTTGGTCAGGCTGAGATCAGTCCCACCCCTCAGCCAGCTCTACAGTGACTGCCCCAGCATTTGAGAGGGAGTGTGAGTAGAGTGCGTGTACTGGCAGTGGAGGAGCGTCGCGGAGTGTTAAAATCACTGTAAACTTGTTAAAAAAAAATTTTCTTGTTTAAAATCGGGCTCAACATGCTAATCGATCGTTGAATTTGTGAAAGTGGTGGTTGAGAAGACGATTGGTAGGACTGCCCGCCCGTTTCTGTTCTGAGGCCTCCAAGAACTTGCTGCAGGCCATCTTCCCCATCACAGCAAACTGCTACTGATAACAGTAAGTAACAACCAATAAACTGCTCAAACAGTGATTTTCAGCCCTATGCCATATAAATGTGTGTGCTGCAGTGTAGTCGCTTTGCAAGTAACGACTGTGTCAAGTCCTGCCAGCAAGTGCAAGTCTGTTAAGCCATTGACTGTGTACATAGTAATGAATTTAACCTCAGTTTAAAGTTTGCAGCCAGAGAGAGACTGTGAGTTGTAGCCAATGTGCAGCACTACTAATACAGGCAATCCTGTGCTAAAAACCTGAAGCTTTAAGGGACTGTGAGTTAAAGAAATGTTTCCAGCAAGTAAAAAGTCTGTGGAAAATCCTGTAAATGTGTTTAAAGCAAGAACAGAGCAAGTTGTGCAGTTTGAGCAAAAGTTATTAATAGTTTGTATAAATCGGTGCGCAGTGGCTTGACCCAGATTCAAAATGTTGATGCACAGGAGTGCTGCCGCCGCCATTACAGGGTGGGGTAGTAAAGTAAACACAGCAGCAGAGGAACCATTTTAAAACTACAGAGTGCGTTCAATAAAGTGGGACTTTCAGTTACAGTGATCTTTTGTTTATTTTTCTGCAGTTATGGCCTCAGGACCAGCTCGTTACCCGGATCATGCCCGGGCTGCAGTAACAGCAGCAGTAAATAGACTGAGGGATATTGAAAAGTGGTGCTATGGAGGGCAACTGCCTCCTCATGTGACGATTCCTGGTTTTCCAGTGCATGTATGCCAAATATGCTTGAGAGCTGGAAGGGACGTCTTCATGATTCCTCACTGTGCTGGATGCCTAGAAAAATATGGCTTGTATAAAGTGCCTCCAATCCGGTTGGCTCCCACATGGACAAAGGTTCAGGGATCTGCAGTTGGCAGCACACAGCACCAGGCGGAGCCTGTGGAGGAAAGCCCCTCGGGGGAGTGTGGCACAAAGCTAGAGGGTGCAGAGTTAGAGACAGAACCAGAAGTTGAAGTTTTGGATGCTGGATCCCAAAAGGAAAGTTCGGATAAAGCATCAATAGACCCCTGGGGTGGGGGGCCTAGCCCAAGTCTCTCAGGTGAAGATGAGATGTGGGAGGCTTTTGAGTGGGAGGTGTTGACCTCCATGCCTAGTGATGAATGGATAGTCTCAGGAGTGAGAACGACTGCTCACTCCTAGGCTCAGATCCTCAGTGATGAGGAGGAACCTATGTGGCCTTGTGAAAAAGAAACGGGTACACAGCCTCAAGATCTTGCCTCGGAGGAATGTATGGAAGAAAGTGGCGATGCCACTGCCCTGGCTTCGCAAGAGGAAGAAGTCAGGGATCCATTTCTAATTTCTTTAAGGAGGCGAAGCTGGCAGAACCAGGACTGGCCACCCCCAAGCCAGGCCAGCAGTCTCAGATTGACAAAAGCAAGTAAAGAGGAGGGACTGGTTCATAGAAAGGCAAATGAGATCTATGGTATGACTTTTTCTACCTTTCCTCGAAAAGTCTGGGAGGAGATTGAGGACTGCAGGAAATCCTGGATCTGGGACGAAGCCATGAAAAGTGTGCATCCTGGGGCCAACAAGCATGTGAAAAACAGACTGTTTCACGAAAAGTATAGCCAGTGGAAGAGAGGCAGGACACTGTTTATAGACACAGTGAGAATAGTGGATGGAGAGGAACGTGAAATCTCCCACTGTGTGAATTATGTATGCCCAGACGGGGTAATAATTTAAGCTCCTGATGCCCGGTACTATTGGCCTCAGTGCAAGGACCTCTCAGCAAATGTGCCCGTGTCTACAAAATGGAGAGCCGAGCAGTGGTAGTCAATACTGCCACACCAGACTGTGAAGTGCCTTATTGATCCGCCAATATAAATATCCAGGACTCAGGTGCCCCACATTCATCAGTCTACAGTGTACTGTCCTTTCCAGAAACCATCGACTGGCCCACCAGATGACTTCAGATCCAGAGAGGACACCAGCCCAGCTGTATCCTGTTCATCGCCTGGTAATCGGATGATGTTGGACCAGCTGTTTTCTATTTTGTTACTATTCTAAGGTTCCATCTCCAGAGATGACATCATCCCAGCTGTTCCCAGATGTGCCCTCCTGTGGTTCCCGGAAGATGTCCACCCAGCTGTATCGGAAGAAATGCTGCCAGGTAGAGTCTTCGTCAGAGGTGCAGGTCGGTTAAGAATTTTTCGTACTACAAGTGGCTGGTAAGTCCAAACTTTTCTATCTTTATGACATTGCAGTACACACCCTACACTAACAGACTTCAAAATGTGTGAACAGTCTGCAAAGACTCTCCCCTTCAGGACTTTGGCCTGTTAGAACTGTGCTTCACCGGGCTCTGTCCCAGGAGAGACTCTTTATTGGACTAGCCTTCGGGCATTGTGGTCACTAGTTGGGACTTTTAGGGCACTCCATCCCCCCAAAAGTGTATTGTAAATAATGTTCTTGTTTTCTAATGTAAATACTGTTTTTCTACCTTTTTTTTTTTCTGTAAAAAAAATCTTTTTGGGATTCTCCATTGTTTTGATGGTAGGGGTCTAGGTAGACTGTGTATGCAGATTAGGAGTGTGTGTTGTCTTTCTTTTTCTTACAGGTGTTCCTGAGAAGACAGAAGGGAAGACAAGAAGAGGAGAGGAGGGGCTCATCGGAGTTCCTCATCAGTGCTTTAGTGTGTAGAAATTTAAAGTACTGTGGTGTTAATGTTGTTGCTGTATTAACTCTTTCCTTCCACAGGTGTGGTTGTGGGGGTAGGGAGGAGGCAGTAATGTGGTATTTTAATGGTGTGTGGTTGCAGGTTGCCCAATGTCAGGGAGGTCCCCGGGTTGATTTTGTTTTGGGGGTATTAGGTTAGAAGCAGATAGGTTTTCCTTAGAGGGTTAGGGAGGATAGACAGGCTGTGGTCCTGAGTGGCCATTGGGACCGCAGTGCTGATCTATCAGGGCTATGCTCTGGATAGTTCTACCAGAGCCACTGGGTGTCCATAGTAAGTGGATAGTGTAGAGGCTGATATGTTAGCTAAAGGCCTCTAGGCCCTTAGTGTTGCCTGTCTGTGCTTGCACATGGTAGGAGGGGACCTGATCACCCCCCTCCGCAGGTAGCACATAGGGTGGGATGGCCTAAGGCCGGGTAAATAATGACTGCGGACAGTCATTTTCCTGGTC
This sequence comes from Neoceratodus forsteri, assembly GCA_016271365.2. Classification (NCBI taxonomy): domain Eukaryota; kingdom Metazoa; phylum Chordata; order Ceratodontiformes; family Ceratodontidae; genus Neoceratodus; species Neoceratodus forsteri. The sequence continues at coordinate 290,916,465 of CM057459.1, forward strand.
AAGGGCGAGTGTAACCCCCTTGTTACCTGGGGTTACTAGAATCCCAGTAAGACCTAGTGGTAGGCAGGGAAGGCAGCTTGTGAAACTCCAGTTAAATGGGTTTCACACTGTCTCACTCTGTTCTCAGTCTCAGCTGAGACTGAGGGATGACATCACCAATAGAACTTTTGCAGCTGCATAAGCCACATTGGAATCTGCAGCAAAGGGAGTTAGATATAACGTTGGGAGTTTTGAAGTGAGTGTCTTCAGTTTGTTTTCAGTGAGTGTGTGTGAAGAAGGGAGCTTGCTGTTAAAGCAGCTCAGTAAAGGCTGTAGGAGCCTCAGCCCTGACAGAGGGCTACTTTTCAGTATTAGGGTGTGTGTGTCTCCACCTAAAAGAGAGACACAGGAAGATGATTACTGAAGTGGTGGAGACTGCTGTTTTCGGGTCTCAGTGCCCCCTTCCTCCGGGGGATGAGAAGGATTCCCTGCAGATTCCTGGGGCAACCCCCTAGTTTCTGCTTGTGGAGGAAAAGCTGCCTGTTTGTTTCCAGTATTTATTTGGGAGAAAAGAAGATTTGTGAGTCACCTGTGGGGCACCTGCAATGTAAGGGTGAGTGTCTGCTCTGGCTAAAAGGACCTATGTTTTTCACCCTGGGACTTGTGTGACAATGTGGGATTAAACTACTAAATATTGGGAAGCGTAGAGTAATGGGCTAAGCAAAGTAAAAGTAGTTTCAAGTTCCAGAGTTTGTTGGGATGCAAATAATATGTAGAGGTGATGTGACAGACGTCTACCCTTAATCTACATTTAAAAGTTCAGTAAAGGAATTGTTCAGTTTTCCAGAGAAATGGCCGGGTATGGGCTGTGGGAGCTAGAGGTGGGTGACCCCCCATCTTTAGTGACCAGGTCCACCTCTACGGATTTCTTCTGTGGTTTTCTACTTAGCCTCAGGCACTTGGCCAGTGATGGGGGGAAGTACCCAGACGTAGGGTTGTAAGGAAAATTCTCTCTAAGAGTCGCAGACTCTAGTGTGGTGTGGGGAGCCACGACAGGATAATAAGTTCATTCTTTCAATGGACCACAAATGGGATAATTGGTTCATTCCTCAAATGGACCGTGAACCGGATAATTGGTTCATTCATCCAATGGACCGCAGATCAAGTGGCCGGCGGGGAAGCCGGGCCAATGGGGAAAACCCAAGTGTGTACAAGTCGGGCTGTGTACCCAAAGCTACGTGCAAGTCCAGGCTGTGTGCCTGGTGGGTTTAGAGCCTGAGGGCTGGACATAGTGATAAAGTGTTCTGTTGTCTCTAATCTGCATTACCAGGAAATGTAGCCCCATGGGGGTCCATCTATGCTTTGTTTGTTCAGCTTGGATGTGAATAAAAGCCACAGTGAAGAATCCCATTCCTGGTTCTGAACATTACAGTTATTGCTTCCTGTGTTCGGATTTACTTGGGTGCCCCTGTTCAGAGTAGCCAAACCTAGGCTCCCCTGTGCCAAGTAATCTCATCCTCCCCGAACCCAGTCCCCACAAGGTACTGCTGTCAGCTTCAACAGCATGCCTCCTGTCATTTTGCTAAAAAGGCAGGGGTGAGGGGTTACACAGGGATTACAAGAGCAACAGAATTCTGCATTAAGCAAGTTATCAAGGGGGAAAGGAAGAGGAGGCCATTATAGTTTTCAAAGGAGGCAGCGGAGAAAGTGAAAGCCAAAAAGATTGCATTCAGGCAGTACAAAAAGATGCAGGCAGAAGGGGATAGGGATAAGTACCAGGAGAAGCAAAGGGAGGCAGGGAGGTCTGTAAGGGAAGCCAAAGCTCTGACAGAAGAGCGCATTGCAAAATCAGTGGGTAGAGGGACAAAACCTTTTACAGGCACATAAGTGAAAAAAGAAAAGCAAAGGGAGGGATAGTGAGACTGAAGGGGAGGATGGGGCCCACGTGGATGAAGACAACAGTAAAGCAGACATATTGAACAAGTATTTTGGCCCAGTCTTTACTGAGGAAGAGGATGGTAATGGGCCTGAAGGGAGTACAAGGGATGGGAACAGCACAGAAATGGACACAAGTCCCTTTACACGAGAAAGGGTCCTGAAGGAACTGGAAGGAATAAGAGCTGATAAAGCAATGGGGCCAGATGGGGTGCACCCCAGGGTCCTAAAAGAAATAAGAGAGGTGGTGGATGAATCCCTGGCAATTCTGTTTAGCCAATCACTGGAATCAGGGGAGGTACCAAAGACAGGAGGATAGCAGATGAAGTCCCCTTATACAAAAGCAGGAACAAAGAGGTAGCGGAGAACTATAGACCAGTCAGCCTTGCCTCAGTAGTGGGGAAGATAATGGAAGCACTACTAAAGGAGAGATCGGTGAAACATCTGATTGCCAGTGCACTACAGGACTCAAGGCAGCATGGTTTCACCAGGGCGAGGTCATGTCAGACCAGCCTCATTGAATTTTTTGACTTGGTGACAAGAAAGGTGGATCAGGGGAGGGCAGTGGACATGACCTATCTAGACTTCAGCAAGACCTTTGACACTGTACCACATAGAAGGCTAGTAAATGAACTGGGGAATGTGGGAGTGGGCAGGACAGCAGTGTGGTGGGTAGGTAACTGGCTGGGTGGCAGGACACAGAGGGTGCTGGTAAATTAAGCAATGATGCATGACAGGGTGTGGGTTGTGGTGGGATAACCTCACACCTGGGTGGTTGGGCACAAGGCCACAGGCCGAGTGCGTCCAATGTCCCAGAAGGGAGGTTATCCCAGCACAACCCACACCCTGAAGTGCATTATTGCTATTATACAATGGCTCGTTGTTATACAAAATAAAAACATTTAAAAAATGTTTTTAGTAGATGTTTAGTGTGGCCATATATCTTTGTTTATTAAGAGAAGATAATAACAACGGAGGATGGAATCCAACGAATCAGTACAGTGAGGTTGTGCTCAGATAACCTCACTGTTGCAAAGGGCAGACAGTCAATCAGGATCCAGGATTTTTTATTGCCATTGTATAATGGCTGTCGCTCAACAGAGGGAAGACTGACCAGTGGGGTACCACAGTGATCAGTACTGGGACCAGTCCTAGTTAACGTCTTTTTTTTTTTCTTTATGAAGTTTCTTTCCCTCCAGTCACCACCGACTGGGGCCTCTTCAGTTGGACTACCTTATCTCCTCCAGCCTGAGATCCTCCCATCTATGCCTGGATACCCAACATGCCCGTGACACACCTGATAGAGTCGATCCCCCAAGAATGCTCCCCCTGTGGTGGGGCTGCCTTCTGCTCCATGGTGCTTTCATCCAGCGCTCCATAGGCAGAGGCGATGTTGGGCCCAGAACACAGTGGGCAGGATCCAGCAGTGGAGGTGGGGGGAGGCGATGTCTACCTCCCCAGTCGGTGGGTGGTTTCGCTTCCTCTAGTGCTCCCCCTAGGAGCCTGGATGTGCAATGCCATCCAGTGCTACCAGGCGCACTCCCGCACCCAGCTCACGGACAGCTGCCAGGGTTCCTCCCCTGAACCTAGCATGATCCCTGGACTATGGCACTCTTAGCCTCTGCTAGGAGCCGCTCATGCTGGAGAGTCATCCACCCACCTTCCCCAGGAGAGTAGAGCTGTCCTCCGGACGCTCAATCCTCTCCGTTCCCTGCCGACCCCCGATGACCGAGGCTCGCACCCGAACCTGGGTTGCCGGCATGGCTCGAGGAGTGGTATCCAGTGCTTCAGCCCTCAGTGCCACCAGGCTGGCTGCCTTTTCAATGTCTTCATTAGTGACATTGCACAGGGCCTAGAAAGCAAAATTTCCCTGTTCGCTGATGACACAAAGCTCTGTAACAGAGTGGATATACCAGAGGGTGTAGAGAGAATGAGGAGCGACCTGCAGAAACTTGAAGAATGGTCAGGTGTTTGGCAACTGAAATTCAATGCAAAGAAATGCAAGATTATGTATATGGGGCACAAAAACCCTGGAACAATGTGTCAGATGGGGGGTGAGGATAAAGCATGCACCAAGCAGGAAAGGGATCTTGTGGTTATCATTTCTGATGACCTCAAGGTAGGGAGACAGTGACAAGGCAGCAGGTAAAGCAAATGGGATGCGGGGATGCATAGGCAGGGGCATCACCAGCAGGAAAAAGGAGGTCATAATTCCACTATATAAGGCTCTAGTGAGGCCCCACCTGGAGTTCAATGTACAGTTCTGGAGACCTTATCTATGGAAGGACATAGACAGGGTAGAGAAGGTTCAGAGGAAGGCAACAAAGATGGTGCATGGATTGCATCACAAGTCCTATGAAGACAGGTTGGAGGACTTTAATATGTACTCCCTGGAGCAGAGGAAGGAGAAAGGGGATATGATAGAGACATACACTTATCTTACAGGGAGGAACAGGGTGCAGGAATGCACTATTTTTCAGTGAAAAAGATGTTCTAGGACTAGAGATCATGGGATGAAGTTGGAAGGAGGGCGATTCAGAGGAAACGTGCGGAAGAATTTCTTCACAGAATGTGTGGTGGACAAGTGGAACATCCTGCCAGAAGAAGAAGTCGGGGCTGAAACAATAATGGTTTTAAGACTGCATGGGATAGACATAAGGGGATTCTGGAGGTCAGGGGTAAGGGACGACAGACTTCTAGAAAAACTTAAAGTGAACTTACAAGTTCAAATTGGCAGACTGGGTGGGCTGTAGGCCCTTATCTACTGACAGCATCTATGTATCTATAATCCGAGATGGGGGGAACCACTGGACTACCAGGGAGATTTTTTTCTTTCATAAGAGGTCAGCGCTCGGGGACGGGGAGGGACCATTATACCACCAGTGAGGATTTTGTCTCAATACAGGCTTGGCAGTCCTTGCAGCCCATATAAATAGGCCCATAATGGTCAAGCAAATGGCCAGCTAGTGTCTCGCATGCCCAATGGGTTCATTTGCATGTCTGCTTTTGTGAATCTTGTAAATCACAAATAGCTCACAGATGCTGTTCATTGCGGGGCTATTTCCAGGGATTCAGGTCAGGTCAGCAGTGTTGGGGTTAGAGGTAGCGGTAATGGGCTTACCGCTGCCTCTACCTAGCCATAGTCACAGTTGGATAGTGCCCTACGCTATCCATCTGTAAATAGGATTTTTTACCACCTGGGATATCGAATGGGCAGAACAAACTTGTGCACTGCACTTTGCATGTTTTTCTGAATCTAGACCCAGGTTTCCACAAAAATCAAAGGCTTGTAACTATTGTTCAGTCTTAGGGATATCACAGTATGACATTCTGCTGGAGTGATAATCATCACATGTAATACAGCAACTATCATTACACATATTATAGAAAAAGAAATTTTTTTTTCCAAAAGGAAGTCTGCTCAAACTTTTATAGCAAGGAGTGTTGGTGTGGAAGGGGTAGTTGTCCCTAAAAATATTTAGTTGAAAGCACTGTAAACCATGACCCAATGTTGTTGTGGTATTGGAAATTGCCCACAGTATCAATACTGTGACTTCTGAAATAATATTATTCTGTAAAACCATGATACCGTGGCATCCCACTTCTGTTTATTTTTTAATAACCCAAGGGAATCCTGGGAGCCCTGGACTCCAGGGCTACTGCTGATTTTCATCGCTGTAGAAATTGGATATTAGAGTGCATGGCCTTCTTTACGCCTGCAAGCCTTCGTCCCATAAAGGGAGTTACCATTCCATGACTTGCCCCTCCAGAAAACAAAAAGATGGTTTCGTTAAATAAGATGTATATACTAAAACTGTTGGATGCACAGCCTAAAATGCACTCTAGCACTCACTCCTCATCCCATTATTTACCACCAAAGTGTGTTTCAGAAACACCTCTAAAAGGGCTAGAAATTTAGTCTACAATTTTGTATTTTGGACAGAGTTCCAGAATTTGTGATGTTGGCATTCTGTCCCTAAATCTGGTATATCAGCTCAGGCTACACACAGTTATACTGCGCTTTTGTGCACAAAGCAAAAATCAAATTCAGACCTACTATTAGAAACTGATTACCACCGACCACCAGAGCAGCAGGGCTTCTACTCGTGACTCTGATGAGCTCAGTCCGGGAGTGAGTCAAGGTCATCGGAGATCCAGGGTGGGGTTGGGTGAGGTAGGGGATGAAGCATTAACAGATGATTTTCTCCACGGAGGGGGTACAGGGTAACATCAGATGGGGACGGAGCAAGTGCTGCAGTCATTTGTGGGTGTTGGCATGCCGACACCCAGTGATGCAGCACACTTCTGGTGGGAGGCAGGAAAAAAGGAAAAATAGGGAAACGGATTGGGTGGATGAAGCCCCTGCCTGCCCACCACATTAAGTGCTTGGACTCCTCCCACAGCCTGTCATGGGGACTCTTCAAAATCTTCACCTCTGCTGCAGGTGGCCCGATGGACTGCAGAGAAGAAATGCTGAAGTGAATATACCTGTACCTGAGTGGTAAGCCAGGGGTACAGCATAGTAGTGAGGTGAAGGTGGACCTTGGAGGCCTGGCAGGTATGTATGGAGCAGTTTCAGGTGAATGGTATTGGGGCTTAGCGAGGTGGTGTTAGGAGGTCCCAACCAAGCACCAAGAGGGATAAAATATGTTCCAAAAAAAGAGAGGCATTGCCAGCAGCAGAAAATTGGTATTTTGTCCAGACTTTCTGGTGTGCTTAAAACACCAAATTAATTTAAAATTCATGTTCTGTACGGATTAGCCAGCCAGTCTTCACACTTGCCTACTTGGGTCTGGGTGGTACATTTTCTTGTTCTGGGATACATATGACCTTACAGACTGCCATCAATTGTCAAACTAGAATTTTAGTCCAGTTTAGGTCCAGCCACCTTTCACACAGGCAAGTATTTAATTTTCCTGCATATACTATGGCCCAGATATTTAAAAGGGTTGCGCCATGCTCAATAAGGTTGCGCCTGCGCAAGTCCAAACTTGCTCCATTCTGCGATATTCAGCAGGAGGCAGTTGCGCCACTGAAAACAGGCTGAGCAACAGCGCAATGCAAATGAATGCATGCTGAACTGGAGGGGGAGGAACCATGCATAAACTGCACAGCGATATTCAGCGGGCTGTGCAGGTTGCAGATGCAACCCCAACCGCGCCTGCACAACTTTGAGCCAAAAAGGAGAGCGAGTCGAGGGCCACCTCAGGTGAGCTGCTGCATTGCAGGGCGCAACACAGCAGCTGCCACCTGTGGCTGGCCCTCAACCCACTCCCTGTGCCCCCCCTGCAGCCCGATCGTGGGCAAAAGAAAGTAAAATCTCCACCACCACCCCCACTGGCCCGGTCACGGGCATAGCTTTAATTCCCCCCCACCCGATTGCGGGCAGGCAAAAGTGTCTCCCCAACATATCCCTGGTGGTCCAGTGGACCGTAAATCCCGATCACGGGATGGTATAAAGAACTCCCCCACCCCTGGTGGTCCAGTTGGACTGAAAATCCCGATCCGTGATTGAGTATTAACCCCCACCTCCCGATTATATCCCTGGTGGTCCAGTGGACCAAAAACCCGATCCGGGATTGAGTATTAACCCCCCACCTCCTGAGATGACCTTCAGGTCCAGTGATCAAGAGCTGGTCATGGGATGGAGGTGTAGCACTGTCAGCCCTGGCATGTCCTAGTACCACTCATTCACCTGCCTCACTACGCTTCCCCCCACAGCAGCCGGTGGCAGAAGTTATCCACTCGCCAGTCGCTTCGCCGGCCAGCCACTGGATTGCCTCAGTGGCCGCACGCCCATTGGTGCAGAGCAAGAGCTACGGCGCAGTAGCCTGTCAGTCAGATAGACAGTCCAGATTTGTGAATAAGTTCTGTCTACAAATCTGGACTGTCTTAGAGATATTGCATGCCCATTGGCTCTTGCCTGCACCACGGGCATGGCCCTATCGGGCAGTCAGTCAGCGGCGGCGGGCAGCAGGTGGGTGGATGCTATCGCCCGCCAGCCGCGTGGGGGGAGGGTGGTGAGGCTTCGTGAGTGGGTGGGTGGGGACACTAGGTCACCAGGGATGTTTTGGGGGTTGTTTGCACACTCCATCCCGGATCGGGATTTTCAGTCCACTGGACCACCAGGGATACGTTCGGGGGGAGGCACATTGCTGCCCGCGATCGGGCTTGAGGGGGGGAATTACACTATGCCTGTGATCGGGCCAGTGGGGGGTGGTGGGGGGATTCTACACTGTTTTGCCCACGATCGGGCTGCAGGGGGTGTCGGTCCCTGATGGCTGCTGCCTGGCAGGGTGCCATGCGCAAGTCCTCCAGGATCGGCGCACCTGCATGCTAATGGCATGCAAATGGGGCCATAATCAGATGCAAATGGCCCCCCGCGCCTTGCATGAATTATGGCCCCATTTGCATGTCACCTTTTGAATATCGGGATTTTGCGCATGGCACAATGGTACTTGCACCACCGCAAGTTGAATGCTCCACTCTGACAACTTGCGGTGGCACAAGTTCCACTGCACCATGCACAGTGGCTGTGAGGGGTGATATTCAAAGGAGTTGCTCAAGGGCGCAACTCCTTTGAATATCGCTCTGGACACACCCCTTCGCAACTATTTTGTGCAGCGCAAGGGCTTGTGCCACAAAATAGCACAGTTTGAATATCCGGCCCTATATATCTTTAACTCCTGCTACTAAATTTTAGACCTCTGTGCTGCACATGTGATGTGCTGATGTGAAAGGCCTGTGATGTTATTAAGAAAAACAAAACTAGAATTTTAATCCACTTTAGGTTCAGCCACCTTTTACACAGGTCAGTATTTGTTTTTGTAAAATGTTTTATTTTATAATAGAAAGACAATACAGAACAATGCGTTCATTAGGTAAAAATCATTCATACAACTAACATAAGGACATATAACATATACCTGTGCAAAAAAAAAAAAAAATAGGCATTTCATCTGACATATTATCACATTTATCATCTTTAACAACTAAACTAACCAGAGACTCATCAGACTAAGAAGTGCAATTTGAGGTAAAGGAAAGGAGAACAGCTTACGAATTTTAATAATAGATAGCTTTAAAAGAACTATATGGCAACAGCCATTATGTTTAACAATGATGAAACAGTTAATTAATATTTTCCTGCATATATATTCCTAACTCCTGCTACAAAATTTGAGACCTCATTCTTCGCTGCACGTGTGACATGCTGATGTGAAAGGCCAGTGATGTTATTAAGAAAAAAAACTTGAAGAGGGTTAAAGGTTTGATGACATAAAGTCCAAAGAAAACTAACATAAAATGGTATGAACTGTTTGCATTATTTGATATCAGCTCTATGCATTTTTTCTTCACATTCTAGTGCCAATACAGGGATAAACTATGTCAGTATGGGGACTGACTCTGGCAGATGTGCTACTTAAGACGACTGGGACAACAGGTTAAAAATTATCTTTTTTAGGGAAGTATGCAAACTGGATCAAATCTCCTTGGCACATGAGAACAAACTACTGCAGTAATTGCTTAGTGCAGATATGATTGTGAAATAGTCCTTGGCCACAGCCAGAGTGAATCCTGAGTTAAGGAGATTGATGAGGTTGCAGCTTCTGCTGCCTTCAGCTGTTGCATTTCTTGGTGGCTGAGTGTCTGGTCTGCTTCTGGGCAGTTTCCAGTTGGTCCTGTATGGCTTGCATCTTTAACAAGATGAATTAAAACTTCAATAAAGCCAGTTCCAGCCCAGATAAATCCTGTTCCTGCTTACTGGATTCGTCAGGAGAACTTAAAGTCACAGAAGTGAACCCGGAGGTGTCTGTGATGTTTGGACAGCTGGTTCTGATTACACTATGATTTTTGTAATATAAAAATGTGGTATTGAGTGTCTCTCATGAGACATGCTGTTTCAGCTAAAAAGATAAAAGCCAGGAGATAATTATAGGTTAGAAGAGACCTAAATTAAAGATCTCCTGTTTATCTAGCTCAACTGTAGTTGCCAGCTGTTAGGCTAGAAATCATAAACTTTTATGACATTTAGAGGAAGGATACAGGTTATGTCACTGTGGTACATAGTCATAAAAGGTCATTTGATGTCCTTGAGAGAGGATGCTGCTCAAGGATGAAAGAAAGGACTTGGAAAATTACAGACTTAATTGGGAAGTCATATGGGAAAACAAGTTTTTTTTTTTTGCTGATGTCTTCTATTAATTTACCTCCTGACACAAGACATCCTGATTGTATAATTTTTTTAAAAACAGAGGAGGAGCTGGGTGACATCACGGAGAAGGCAAGCTCAAGACAGTTTGTTAATTATGCTGTGAGTGACCTATAGACACACACATGTTTGGACTCTCTTGACAACAACATCTGTCTGTCAGCACTATTAGAAGAGATACATTAGATATATAAGTCTAATTGTCTGGTGGTAGGAATTTCGCACTTTTTTTAACCTTTGTTCTTTTAAGTGACTGTATGTTTTTGTGATATATCGTTCTGTATTTACATTTTACATTTATCTATTTTTAAGTAAACCTCTACTTTAGAGACTACTTGTTGTGCCTTTGAAATTCTTTTTCTTGACAAGTGAAGCATATATGATGGTTAAAGTTGACACTGTGCAACAGCTTAATGGTGATACCAAACTGGGAAAAGGTAAGAATGTTTCCTACGGTCTTCCATAGAGTTTTTAAGGGTTCATTTTGTACCTGCTTAGGTGCCCTAGGCGAAAGATATCTGGCAGCCCACAAATAACAGAATTATCTGAGCCTGTACATTGGGTACACTATCAGGAGGCTCACAGTTTGAATACTTCCAGAACTTGAGACCAAAGGTTGATTCAAACCCACAAAACAGGCAGGAGGGTTACTCTGTTCTGTTCCTGTTCACAATACTGTGCTTGGAGGTTGGCACTGTGGGAGCAGAGGGCCTGACCTGCTGAGTGGGGTTGTGACAGATTGGTTGGCAGCGGTGCGATATGCTTGGTATTACAAGCTTTCTTGTTCAGTGTGTCAGCTTGAGACCGTCAGCTCACTTGCAAGGAAAGAAAAAGGCAGTGATTTATTTTTAAAAAGGAGACAGAACTATATCATATGGTGTACAGTTAAGTTCCTACCCATTTTATTTTTTTTTCTCTAAAGTGCAAGTCAGAGTAGCCATAGTTTGGGAAGAAGATAGCTTCCAACTACAGCAGGCACACTGTAGACTACTTAAAGCAGTTGTGCAGAACAGAAGAGTCCTGTTTGAGGTGAAAGCCACCAAACTGAACCTCGTGGATGCCCTGATGGTAGCAGATACCCAGAGCATTGAGTCACAGACAGTGACTGAAAAGGGCCAAACTTGGAGTGTGGCAGGGCTAGCAGCCAGTGCATTGTCCAGATCTGATGAGGAGGGCAACAGGGCTACTGTCAGCGAAGGGCCACAGCAGCAGGGGAAGGTCACCAGTATCCTTGATCCAGAAGTACTCAGGATGCAGATTGAGTTGCGCTGAATGGAGCTGGAGTTCCAGGAGAAGAGAGATTGAGAACAGTGAGAGGTGGAATGAGAGAGATGAGAGGCACAGCAGGAACAGTGGGAGGCTGAACATGTGGAGTGTGAGCGCCAATGAGCTGCAGAGGAGAAGAGGGAGCAAGAATGGTGAGAGGTGGACCGCGAACAGCAAGAGGTGGACCGTGAGGAGCATGAGCACCAGGGGCAACATAAAATGGAGAAGCTACGACTCCAACTAGCGGCACCAGAGCAGGTAAGTGGCGTGGGTTTAACTGGGACTACAGGACTGAGTTACAAATTGAATTCCAAATTGATAGCCGAATTTATAGAGGGGGAGGATATGGATGCCTTTTTAAATTCTTTTGAATAAGTTTGTATTCAGACTAAAATTCCTAGGGAGTCCTGGAGCTTCCAGCTGTCCCCGCTACTTACTGGGAAAGCTTGGGATGCATTTGGTCAAATGGACAATGAGGACAGTGATGATTACAGCAAACTTAAAGCTGCACTGTTAAAAAAATTTGTATTAACTGCCGAATCATGCAGAGCAAATTTCCGTAAGCTCAGGAGATGCCCTGACATGAGTTACAAGGAGCTAGCCATGAACCAACGTCAGTTTTTAAAACGGTGGGAAGGAACTGAAGCAAACTCTGTTGACAAAATTGAAAATGTGATTTTATTAGAACAGTTTTATTGGGCATGTCCAGCTGAGCTAAAAACCTGGCTGGAGGGTAGAGATCCCAAAACAGTGCAAGAGGCGCCTAAACTCTCGGACTGCTATGCCAGGAGCAGACTTACCCTGAGAGTGAATAGGGCAGGCGTGGCAGTGCAGAAAGGGAAAGCGTGCCTTCATGGCAGCTAAAACCCTTACTGCCTCCACCGAAACCAGTTAGCTCCAGGTTTCAGAGCAAAGATTTCTCTGAGAAAAGAAATGAATGTTGATTGTGTAAAGAAACTGGGCATATTGTCAGACAGTGTCCCAAATGGACTAGCAATAATATGCAAGGTGGTGCTAGGAAAGAAGTGGGTTGTTTGTGTGTTCCTGGAAGCACGCCTATGAACATGAGGGAACACATGCACCCAGTCATGGTGAATGGTGTACAGACGCAAGGGTTAAGGGACACAGGGGCATCCTTGACCTTGGTAAAGGGGGATCTAGTAGAGCTGGGTCAGCTTATACCCAATAAATACATCACTGTACAGGACTTTACTGGTGAAGAGAAAACATTTCCCCTCGCTAGTGTTCTCCTAGACTGGGGTGAAACAGGGGGAACTGTGCAACAGGTGTCTGTAGCCCAAACTTTAGCAGTGGATGTGATCCTAGGCAACAGTCTCAAACAAGAGATGGTGTGTGCAGTTACCCATAGCCAAGCGGCAAGGGAAAATTGTAGTTCCCTGAACCCCACAGAAGCCATTGTGGAAACCACTGGGAGGCTGATTCCCCAGCATGTGTCTCCAGAGGGGGAGACTAATGAAAAGGGGGCAGAAATTTCCTCAGTAGCAGTTAACCACACAGCTACAGAGGGTTACTCCGAAGAGGGAGGAGTGACTCATTGTCAGAGGGTTGGGATTGACAGTGATCCTGAGTGGCCTGACGCTAGTGCTAGGGACCCTAGTTTAGTGATGGAAGGGGACCTGTCCCATGCCTTGGGAATGTGTGAGGGATTTGCAGCTGCTCAGAGAAGTGACCCTAGTCTAGAGAAGCTGAGGGCTTGGGCAGACTCTGACAGGGCACAGGGAGGTGACGGCAGACATAAGGTTTTTTGGGAAAATGGACTGATGTATACACAGACTGTGCAGACAGAGGGAGGGGTGCTAGGCAAACAGCTTGTCATTCCCCAGGGGTATCGTGAGCAGTTGCTCAAGACTGCACATGATATTCCCTTGCCTGGTCATCTGGGAATCGCGCATACTATGCAGCAGTTGGCCCAGGCTTTGTATTGGCCTAACTTCACCCAGCAGGTGAAGGAATATTGCAGGTCTTGTCACCGGTGCCAAGAAATAGGGAAGGCAGGCAAGAAAACCCAAGCCACCCTGATTCCATTGCCCATAGTGGAGGAGCCATTCCAAAGGGTGGGAATGGATTTTGTGGGACCTTTAAATACCCCCAGCTCCTCAGGGAAGAGATTCATCCTGACTGTGGTGGATTATGCCACCCGGTACCCATAGGCAGTCACCCTATTTTCACTGAGGACAGACAAAGTGGCAGATGCCTTACTTGGGATTTTCTCTCATGTTGGGTTTCTGCAGGAGGTTATCACCAATCGAGGCTGTTCCTTCATGTCAGACCTGATGAAATGCTAATGGGAGAAGTGTGGGGTGGTGCAGAGATGCATGACACTGTATCACCCACAAGCCAATGGGCTTGTGGAAAGAGTCAATTGTACACTGAAGTCAATGTTCCGGGCATTTACTAAACAGCATGGGAGGGACTGGGAGAAATACCTTCCCCACCTGTTGTTTGCATACAAGGAGGTGCTCCAAGAGTCAACAGGATTTTCCCCCTTTGAACTCTTATATGGAAGCTGGGTACGTGGGCCCCTAGACCTGATCCGGGAGGACTGGGAAGGCAAGTACGCCACCCAGAGAACTCCCATGGTGGATTATGTCCTTAAGTTTAGGGAAAGGCTGAAGGAGCTTATGGGGACAGCCCAGAGCAACCTGGCAGCTGCCCAACAGAAACAAAAAGTGTGGTATGACTGCAGAGCCAGAGCTCGCTCGGACATAATGGGTCAGGAAGTCATAGTCCTTATTCCAGTCTGGAAAGACAAGCTGCCAGCTGAGTGGGCAGAACCATACAAAGAGGTTAGGAAGGCAAATGACGTGAACTATATTGTAGAGTTACCTGACTGAAGACAGACAGAAAGGATGTACCATGTCAACATGATGAAGTCATATGCAAATAGGGCTGACACGGTGTTTGCAGTGTGTAGTCCTGGGGAGGGGACAGATGAAGGAGACCCCGTTCTGGACTTGCTGGAAGAAAGCAAGTGGGAGACCTCTGTGGAGGCAGTAAAATTGTCTCCCCAGCTGACCCCGGACCAGATCCAGGAAGTAAGGGAGGTTTTAGAAGACTTTGCCCCATTGTTTAGTGCCAAGCCTGGACTAACCCCCTTAGCAACACATGATGTGGGGACCGGGACACAAATGCCCATACAACGGACAGCATATCAGGTGTCAGAGGTTGTCCAAAAGGACATTAGGAGGGAAGTGGAGGAGATGCTGGATTTAGGGGTTATCCATAGATCCCACAGCCACTGGGCCTCACCCGTAGTCCTTGTGCCAAAGCCAGTTGGCTCTACCCATTTCTATGTGGACTTTCGTGGACTGAATGCAGTCATGAAGTCAGACGCCCACCTGATGCCCTGTACGGATGAACTCCTGGACAAGTTGGGAGGGGCAACCTACCTTACAATGATTGACCTGACCAAGGGGTATTGGCAGGTAGAGTTAACAGACAGAGCTATGGAGAGGTCAACCTTCATCACTCCAATAGGGTTATTTGAATTTGAAGTGATGCCTTTCGGAATGAAGAAAGCCCCGGCCACTTTCCAAAGGTTGGGGAACCAGGTGTTAAATGGTGCTGAGAAGTATGCCATGGCATACCTGGATAACACTGCCATCTTTAGTGCCAACTGGGAGGAACATCTATCCCACCTTAGGGAAGTGCTGGGCCGGTTTCAGAGGGCTGGGCTCACTGTCAAAGCCAGGAAGTGCCAGGTGGCCATGGGAGAAGTGGCATACCTCCGACATGTGGTAGGCCGAGGACAGCTCCATTCTAACCAAATAAAGATAGAGGTAATCCAGCTGTGGCCTAGACCAGAAATGCAGAAGCAGGCCATGAGTTTTCTTGGGACAGCAGGATACTATAGAAAATTTGTACCCAGTTACAGTGCCCTGGCTGCTCCCCATCTGACCTGGTAAAGAAAAGGATGCCAAAGAAAATTACCTGGGGATCAGCCTGTGAAGAAGCCTTTACCAGACTGAAGGAGGCACTGTGCAGTGCCCTATTTTGACAAGTCCTGACTATAGCAGACCCTTTATAGTTCAGACTGATGCCTCAGACGTGGGTATTGAGGCAGTACTGAGAGAGACATCTAGCCAAGGGAAAGATCACCCAGTAGCCTATCTGAGTAAAATGTTACTTCCCAGGGAGCAGGCATACTCCACTGTGGAAAAGGAATGTCTTGCTATAGTGTGGGCCCTAAAGAAGTTAGAGCCATACGTATATGGGCAGCATTTTTGGTACAGACTGACCACAACCCCCAGGTTTGGCTGACGCAGATGGGAAAAACAATGGTAAATTACTAAGATGGAGTCTTGCTTTGCAAGGGTATAATATGACAATTCTACATAGGGCTGGAGTGAAAAATCAGAACTCAGATGGGTTGTCTTGTGTCTATGAGGAGTGAACTGATTTGGGAAGCTTATCCCATGCAGGGGAAAGAGTCCCCAAATTCAGTCTAGGTAGGGAGGATTGGGATGCTTGGACAGCTGGTTCTGATTACACTATGATTTTTGTAATATAAAAATGTGTTATTGAGTGTCTCTCATGAGACATACTGTTTCAGCTAAAAGATAAAAGCCAGGAGATAATTACAGTCATGAAGAGACCTAATTTAAAGATATCCTGTTTATCTAGCTAAATTGTAGTTGCCAGCTGCTAGGCTAGAAATTATAAACTTCTATGGCGTTTAGAGGAAACATACAGGTTATGTCACTGTGGTGTGGAATCATAAAGGGTCCTTTGATGTCCTTGAGAGAGGAAGCTGCTCGTGGATGAAAGAAAGGACTTGGAAAATTAGAGACTTAATTGGGGAAGTCATATGGGGAAACAAGTTTTTTTTTGCTGATGTCCTCTATTAATTTACCTCCTGACACAAGACATCCTAATTGTATAATTTTTAATAAACAGAGGAGGAGTTGGTGACATCATGGAGAAGGCAGGGTCAATAAAGTGTTTTAATTATGCTGTGAGTGACCTGTAGATACATACATGTTTGGACTCTCTTTACAACAACATATGTTTATCAGCACTTTTAGAATAGATACATTAGATATACAAGTCTAATTGTCTGGTGGTAGGAATTTTGCACTTTTTTAACCCTTGTTCTTTTAAGTGATTGTATGTTTTTGTGATATATTGTCTGTATTTACATTTACCATTTTTTATCTAATTTTAATTAAGTAAACCTCTAGAGACTACTTGGTGTGCCTTTGAAATTCTTTTTCTTGACAAGTGAAGCATATATGGTTAAAGTTGACACTGTGCAAAAGCTTACTGGTTTACCAACTTGGGAAAAGGTAAGAATTATTCCTACAGTCTTTAATAGAATTTTTAAGGGCTCATTTTGTACACCTGTTTAGGTGCCTGTAGGCGAAAGATATCTGCCCCCCAAAGAGCAGAATTATCTGAGTCTGTACATTGAGTACACTAGCAAGACGTTCACAGTTTGAATCCCCCCCCAGAACTTGAGACCAAAGTTTGATTCAAACCCACAAAACAAACAGGAGGGTTACCCTGTCCTGTTAACTGTTCACAATACTGCGCTTGGAGGTTGGCACTGTGGGAGAAGAGGGCCTGACCTGCTGAGTGGGGTTGTGACAGTGTTGGACAACCTAGATCAGATGACCATGGTCTCCAATTCCATGGAGAAAGATCTCTCGTGGTGGCAGGATCTTTCCAATCTCAACATGGGGGTCCTTTTTCAGTCCCCTCCTCCCTCTCAGACCCTCACAATGGATTCGTCAGGGACAGGATGGGGTGCTCATTTGGGAGACCTCATGACTCAAGGCACCTGGTCCCTAGTGGAGTCTTCCCTACACAACAATGTGTTGGAAATGAGCAGTGGTGTACGCACTTCAGGCTTTTCAACACCAGCTTCTCCAGGGCACTCTGCTAGTCCAATCGAACAACATGTGTGTAGTCTGGTATCTCAACAAGCAGGGAGGCACCCGCTCATACCCACTATGCAGGGAGGCGATGCGGGTGTTGAATTGAGCTGTTTGGCATTGGATTCACCTCACAGCCATTCATGTTCCGGGCATGCAAAACATTCTCACGGACAGTCTCAGCCGCACCATAGTCAGAGCCGATGAGTGGAAGCTAAAACAAGAGGTGGTCAACTCCATCTTCAACTTATTGGGACGATCAGAACTGGATCTGTTCGCCTCCTCATACAGTGCAAAACTTCCCAAGTTTTGCTTGCTCACTCCAGGGCATGGTCTTTGCTTTGCTGGACAGGGAGGTTCTTGTACACCTTCCCTCCCTTTCCAGTTTTGCAGAGGATGCTGCTCAAGCTATGGGTGGAAGGGGCCCACATGATTCTGATTGCCTCCTTTTGGCCCTGTCAGGTTTGGTTTCCATTGCTTCAGCAGCTTGTGGAGGAACCTCTGGTTCCCCTGCCTCTCTGCAATGACCTCCTGACCCAGGAGGTGGGCATGCAGCTCCATCCGGAACTGAAGTCCCTTTACCTTCATGCGTGGCACCTCAGGACATAGCCGCTTCACACTTTGGAGTATCCTCCAAAGTGGCTTAAGTTTTAGTGGAGGCCAGAAAGCCATCCATGAGGACTACTTATGCCATGAAGTGGAAGCGTTTTTCTATTTGGGATACTGCGAAAGGCTGGGACCCTTTCTCATGTCCACCTCCGTCATTCATGTAATAGTTCCTGTACCTCTATGAGTCAGGCCTTGGCTCTTCATCGCTGAAGGTCCATTTGTTGGCGGTCTCTGCCTATCATACCTTGGTTGATGGCAGGACACTGGCCCAGTTAGAAGTCTGTAAGACTTTCCTGAAGGGGAATTTACACCTGAAAGCCCCGATGCGCAGCCCCACATCACCATGGGATCTTAATTTTATTTTGGAAAGTTGACCCTGCCCCACTAGGGGCGTAGCTGCCTCAACTGCTTGTTTCAGGAATGTGTCTGCTGCTGACATCTGTGTCACTGCTGCTTGGAGTTCAGTCCACACTTTCACAAAGCATTATAGTCTGGACATTGCTTCTAGGCGCAGGGCAGGTTTTGGCCTAGCTGTACTTCAAGGCCCCCTGTCATAAATTTTTCTGTCTCAGTAGCAGGTTTTCAGTTTCTTCTTTCCTCCCTCCCTCCTGTGTTTCATTTTATTTTTGATTCACACTGCTTGGGACTCAGTCCTCAAGGTGATTACCTACTGCAATAGCCCTCTCGAAGTAAGATAGTACAGTTACGTAAGAACTTACCGTAACAGTAGATCTTCGAGAAAGGCTCTTGCAGTAGGTAACCTTTTTCCCTCCACCCCCCCCCCCCGTTTCTTTTCTGCTCTTTCTTTATGGGCTCATTCTGAGCTCCAGAAGCCTTTTATTCTTTCTCTTGCTGCACCTCCTCGGAGGTCTCTGGTGGGAGAACTGGAAGGTGGGTGTGGGGACCGCACACAATATAGGATCACGCTGACATCAGTCACGTGACGTTGGGTGGGTGGTTCCCCATCAGATACTGCTTTCTAAAGTTTCCATTTGGTCCTGAGACAGGGGTTGCAGTCCTCAAGGTGATTACCTACTGCAAGAGCCTCTCTCGAAGATCTACTGTTATGATAAGTTCTTACATAACTGCACTTTCTAAGATTCTCAGTATGAAATGCTTGGAGAGTATAAGCTGATCACTTGACCTTCCAGGGCACCAGACCATATGAAGTTAGACAGTGGCCATGCTGGTAATGGAGGGGGCTGTTCTTCTGTGTCTGCACCATTCTGGACCCCACGGCAAGTAGACCAGGATGGAAAGTAAAGTCCAACAAAACAGTGTACTAAACAAACTGAATAGGGATGCTGCCCAAAGAAGAGACAGAGACGCAGACCATACCAGGAAGCCTCAAGGTGTCTCAGTTGGTGGGTAACTGGGTATGTGGTACCCTTTAGGTATGTAAGTGAAAAAGGGGAAGACCAGGGGTAGGACTGTAAGGATAAAAAGGCAAAGTGAGGGGGGCTGTGCAGAGGGAGGCCAGTAAAAGGCAGACATCCTGAACAAATTCTTTTGTTCAGTTTTCACAGAGGAAGGAGAAGTGCCGTAAAAAAGTAACAAAAGCTCTGAAGGGAGGAAGATGGACACTAGTCCTTTTTTGGAGGTGAAAGTCCTAAACAGACTTGCCGAACTGAAGGTGGATGAAGCAATGGGGCCAGATGGGGTGCATCCAAGGATATTTTAGGGAGCTCAGGGAAATACTGGCTGCACCTCTGACAGTTCTATTTAACAGTTCACTGAAAATAGGAGTGGTTCTGGAGGACTAGAGGAGGGTGGATGTAATCGCACTACACAAAAGTGGTAGCAGGGTGGAGGACGGCAGTTATAGGCCAGTCAGCCTGATGGCGGTGGTGGGAAAGTTAATGGAATCACTGTTTTATTTTTTTGTTTGTTTTTTTAATTTTCTTTCTGGGCCAGCCCCTCATCCTTATCAGACCTCAACCCTACCCTGCCTACTGCCCCCCCCCATGCCCAGGCTTGGCCTCCTGGGCAGGGCTGCCAGGTGGGCACCCCCTTCCGATGGACATTGTTGGCAAGCCCTGCCTTACCCCCCCCCGGGTCAGAGTCACGGGAGCGGGACCCTCCCCTGGTGGACATTGGTGGCAGTGGAAATGGTGGCAGAGCAGTGCATCATACTTGGGGGCCGGATTTATTTTTCTTGAATGTTGGACTACTGGGGGTGGGGACATGCAGCGACGTCTAGCATCTTCCCCACCCCCCTTTGGTGATGGTGCCAGCTGTAGCAGTACCCTAGCCTCCACCAAGGGTCCGTATAGCACCGGACACTCTTACCCACTCACCCCAGAGAAGGAGAGTGGTCCCCAGGATGTTCAATCCTTCTCCCCCCACCCCAGCTGTCCCTCTGACTCCTGAGTCCATCATCGAACCTGGGATGTCGGCACCACAAATGGACACCTTGCTGCTGCACCTGCAGGCCAATGGAATCACTGTTGAAGGAGAGGGTTGTTGAATATCTTGAATCCAGTGGTTTACAAGACCAAAGGCAGCATGGTTTCACAGGGGGAGATCATGTGAAACAAATCTGATAGATTTCTATGACTGGGTGACCAAAGAACTAATCAAATCAAAATCTTTATTTAACCAGGTGAAACACCATTGAGCAAAACTCATTTACAAAGTGGACCTGAACATTCATACAGTGCTAATCACAACAGTTGAGGGTTATACAGAGTCAAGAATTAAGGACAGAAAACATTGCACACTAGAAGTATTACAAGTACAGGAAATGAAGAAAAGCAATATACATATGTGTTCGAAAAAACAGAATGGCATGAAAGGCAGTATATTTACAGAGTTTTGAGTATACCCTCGGCAGGTGTACCCTAAGTGCATTTGGGAACAGCATGATATGGTTTAGCCTAAACTACAGACAAACTATAATCCACCTAGATAGGCAAAGAAGGTTACAGCGAGTAGAGGGAGGTAAGTGAGTGTAAAGACTTAAGGGGGAATGTGGAGAAAAAGGATGGAAAGATTTGTGAGTAGTAAGGAGAAATTAGTAGTAGGGCTGAGATCGGGGTGGGGCAGTGAATGTGGCCTACCTAGATTTCAGTAAGGCATTCAACACCATTCCACATAGAAGACTAGCAAGCAATCTGAGTAGTTTAGGAGTGGGTGTAAAGATGGTAAACTGGATAAGAAATTAGTTAGGGGATAGGTGACAGAGGGTGGTGGTAAACAAAGTTCACTACAAGGAAGGGAAAGTGACCAGCGGCATGCATCAGGGATCAGTGATAGGACCAGTCATCTTTAAAGAGCAACTCCCTATTGTAATACAAAGCTAAAACCACTAGATTTACACCAGTTATGGTTTTTTATTGTTTTCTAACTATATATTTTTTTTACTTTCCCCTGCTATTGGTCTACGAAATATTGTAGATAATGTAGCAGTTATATCACTGAGTCTTTGAAAATGTATCTGGCTCTTCCCTGCTAACAGTTATCCACAGCTTTTACTGTTAGTAACATGATATTTTTACCATGACTGTATTTATTGTACAACAATTTGTATTTCCTGCATCTAATCCCTTACCTCTGTAACCCCCCATATTTTGTTCTCCACCCTGAGTATTGTGAAATTTTTTCTCATGTTTACTGAAACTGTTTTGCCCTATGTAATTGCACTTTCCCAATTCGTGCCTGAAAAAAGGCAGATTTATGTCTAGTGCTCTTACTCGGTTAACAAAAGCAAAATAAATAAATAAAAACCACACAATTGCTGTTTGTAATATCACAGTATGTTGTCATGGTGAGCACTATGATGTCATCATAGACTAGTCAGGGCAGCCAAGGCTTCCAGAGAGCTGAATCTGGCAAAGGGCAACAAGGATGGGGAAAAGGACTTCTTCAGGTACATAAGGGAGAGAAGGAGCAGCAAGGACCAGATAGTGAGGATTAGGAAGGATTGGGGTGGGGTGGGGGTGGAGAAAGGGGTGGAGCAGGCAGAAGCACTAAATAAGTATGTCTGTTCTGTATTCATGAACGAGAATGGCGGGCAGCTACCTCCAGGGATAGGGAAGATGGGCAAGACGGGAGGGATGACAGATGAGGTAATTACAAAGAGCAGGGAGCTGGAGGGTCTGAAGGCTCTGAGAGTGGATAAGACACCAGGATCAGATGGCATTCACCCTAGGGTGCTGAAAGAGCTGGCAGAGGTCCTGGTGTGGCAGCTGGCAGACCTGTTCAATACATCCCTGGACACATGATGCATACCACAGAACTGGAGGATGACTCACATGGTGCCCCTTCACGAAAGTGTCCCAAAGGATGAACCAGGCAATTACAGACCGGTAAGCCTCACATCCAATGTAGGGAAACTAATGGAGACAATCTTGAAAGAGAGGTTGATGACCTATTTGGAAGACAGTGGACTCCAGGACAATCAGCAACATGGGTTCATCTCAGGGAGATCCTGTCAGACCAACCTAGTTGAGTATTACGACTGGGTGATGAGGGAACTGGACAATGGCCATGCGGTGCATATCCTGTATTTGGACTTCAGCAAGGCCCTTGATTCTGTGCCTCATTGGTGGTTGGGGGGAAAGTTTGAGTATATGGGGGCAGGGACAAGGATGGTGAACTGGATTGTGAACTGGTTGAAGGGGAGGCAGCAAAGGATGGTGGTGATGGGGGAACTCTCATCCCCAAGGGCTGTGATGAATAGGGTTCTACAGGGCTCGGTACTGGGCCTGGTGCTGTTTGGCATTTTCATATCGAATATCTCACATGGCATCAGGAGTAAGGTCAGTCTGTTCACTGGTAATACCGAGATGGGGTGGTGGTGGACTACATTGTAGGGTGGCAAGGGCTACAGGACAACCTAACTAAACTGGAGAAGTGGTCGGAAACGTGGCAGTTGGGGTTCAATGCTAAGAAGTGCAAGGTACTGCACTTTGGAGCAAGGAACCCTGGGAGGAGCTACCAGCTGGGAGGAGTTCAGTTAGGTACCACCAAGGAAGAAAAGGATCTAGGGCCCGGATCTAGGAGTGGTTATAATGGGAAATTTGAACAACTCAGCTCAGTGCAAGAAGGTGGCAGCTAAAGCTAACAGAATGTTCAGGTGTATTGAGAGCAGAATCTCCTCCAGAAGGAGGGAGGTGATCCTGCCTCTGTACAGGTCACTGGTCAGATCACACCTGGAATACTGCGTGCAGTTCTGGCACCCATTTCTCAAGAAGGATGTCAGATTACTGGAGGTGGTACAGTGCAGGGCAGCAAAGATGATCCAGGGTTTGGAGGACAGACCCTATGAGGACAGGCTGAGGGAGTTGAATATGTACTCACTAGAGGAGAGAAGACATCGGGGGCATATGATTGAAACATTTAAATACATGACAGGGATAAACAAGACAGGTACGGAAGGGGTATTTAAGTTGAGGAGGGGGAGGAACACGAGAGGGCGGCATGGTCTCAGATTGGGGGGGAAGATATAGGAGAGAGATGAGGAGACATTTTTTAACAGAGAGGGTGGTGTCTAAGTGGACCACTCTGCTCGAGGAGGTGGGATCCTGTAGTATGGTGGGCAGTTTTAAAAAGGGATGGGACAGAGTGAGGGGGGTTAAACGCGCGGGGGAGCTGCAATGTAGGGGGCTGCTACACATTCGAGCAGACTTGATGGACCATAAGGTCTGTTTCTGTTGGCAGATTTGTATGTCATATGCAAAGGCACTGTGAGGTTAACAGGGGAACAAGTGAATGTTTTCAAAGGTTTTCTATATAGACTTTTTAGATGGACTATCAAGATGTGCTGTAAATCTTGGAAAGGAACACTGAAAAAGGGAAAATAAATTCTCTTGTAAATTCTAACAGCTGAAACACTGAATTTATGAAGGCACATTCTGAAGTGTGTAGCTGTTCATTAATGTCTTTATAAGTGACATTACAGAGGAACTGGAAGGGAAAGTCTGCCTCTCTGCAGATGTCACTAAAATCTGCAATAGGGTGGACATTCCAGGGTGGGGGGTTGGGTGGAAAGGATGAGTAGAGACCTGAGAAAACTTGGAGTGGTAAGGGTATGGCAGATGGGTTTCAATGTGAAAAAGTGCAGAATAATGTACTTAGGGCCCACAAATCCAGGGTCAGAATACAGAATTGGTGGAGTGGTATTGACTACCACCAAACAGGAAAAGACCTGTATTAGTCATAGCAGATGGCTTAAAGGTGGTCAGGCAGTATGCCAAAGCAGTCAGGAGGGCTAGTGGAATGCTGGAGTGCATAGGGAGGGGTATCACCAGCAGAAAGAGGGAGGTGGTGTTGCCTCTGTAAAGATCGCTGGTAAGACCCCACCTAGAGTACTGTGTCTAGAGGAAGGCTACTAAAATGGTGCAGAGTCTGCATCAAAAGCCCTATGAGGAGAGACTAAAGGACCTCAATATGTATGCCCAGGAATGGAGGAGGGAGAGGGGGATATGATACAGATATTTAAACACCTTACAGGGATAAATAAGGTACAGGAGGGAACTATTTTTCAGAAAAAAAGTTGATCAAAAACAAGAGGACATGCTATGAAGCTGGAGGGGTAGATTCAGTAGCGATATGAGGAAGTATTCACAGAAAGAGGGGTGGATTCCTGGAACAACCCTTCCAGCGGAGGTAGTGGGGACAAAAACAGTGGTGGAGTTCAAGAATGCATGGGATAAGTACAAGGGAATCATAGAGGGAAGCAGGGGGAGAGAGAAAGTGCTGTAGCTCAGGCACAGTCTGCAGTAATAGTGTATGTAGGGAGAAATAGGGAGAGTGGTTGGGTCAAGCAGTCTTTATCTGCTATCCATCTTAGAAAAAAACAATAGGAAAAAAAAGTTTAAGGGGAGGTCACATGAGCTCCAGAGGAAGATGGCCACCTAAGCTTTTAGCTCCCTGCTGTCTCCCAGTGGCGTCACCCTTATAGATTTTTTTTTTATAACCTACCATGGTCTAAGTGCCTTCTGACGATCAATAAAGAACATGTCCATGTGACATCCCACCTCTCTCTCTGGGCTGTAATAGCTTTCAGAGAGGTGTCTGTCTTTGGGTATTTAATGCCACCAGCTGGGTTCACTCAGCACTGAACTCCCACTTGCACAGAACTGGGAGGTCAATCCTGCAATTGCACAGGTCAAAGCCTGGTAGTGTGTCGCTCGGGTGGCAGATGCTAAACAGAGTTTTGCCTCAGCCAGTGGAAACCATTCAAATACCTTATAAATAATTTAAGTCACAACCACAACTGTTGAATAAATAAATAGCTTTTTACTTAACAGAAGTTCAAAAGTAGCATTACAGGATATATATGTTTAACACAAGAGAATAACACTGAGATACAGGAAAAGTAAAATGTTTTTAAAAACAGATGACAAAAGAAAAAGACTATTACTGAGATATGCTATTAAACTCTTACCCTTCCCTATCTATAAAGAGCAACTGGGCCCTATGCTATTTGCCAGCTCCCACGGACATAGCTAGAAGGGTAGGCCCCAAGTTTGGCCTCTCAGATGAAACTTTCACAGCAACTCCAAGAGCAACTCCCCTGTAACTGTCATTCAGCCTCTTATATTCTTTCTTGAGAATAGGTGATTAGAGAGGGTGGTGGATGCATGGAACAGCCTTCCTGAGGAGGTCATAGGGCCAAAAACAGTGGGGGAATTCAAGAATGCATGGGTAGGAAGAAGTAGGCTGTTGGTTAACTAGGATCTGCAGCTTATCCAATAGGTAGGGAAATGGGCAGACTAGGTGCACCAAGGGGTCCTTATCTGCCGTCAAAGTCTATGTTTCTATGAATGCACCCACCAGTTACCATGTATGTATTTAATTGTCCCAATCAGACTGAACACCTATCAGTGTCCAATTATATTCATTTTTAACCTTCAGTTTATATTTGAGCGATCCAATACTTTCAAGCTATGTGAGTCTGTGTGTAAATGTCCATTTTCCCACTTGGTCACTCTGTCTGAGATTTATTACTCAGCCCTTAACTATATGCTGGTGGACAGTGGAATCACAGCGTGTTTTTTCCCCAGACTGCTAAAAAAAATACCAGCCAAAAATCCAAGCTATTAACTTCTTCCATCCCATTTCTGTCACATCTCCCCCCCCCCCCCAGGTGATGGAGATGTGTCCTTTGGGCCACCCCAAGTGACACAGCCATTCAAGCAACTGCTGGGAAGTGCCCAAAGTATCCAGCCATGCTGTTAGATCTGCCTTCCTCACCCGTCCGCATTGCCATTTTGTTTACCACTGCGGTGCTGGATAGTCATGTTGTATGCCTGCAGTACCAAACTCCAATGTAGTAGTTTTCCATTTTGCCCACTTGACCTATAGAAACATAGAAACATAGAATTTGACAGCAGATAAGGACCGCTTGGCCCACATAGTCTGCCCATTTTCCTACCTAACAGATAAGCTGCAGATCCTAGTTAACCTACAGCTTACTTCCTCCTACCCCTACTAGGACTGCCTTATGTCTGTCCCATGCATTCTTGAATTCCCCCACTGTTCTTGACTCCACGACCTCCTCAGGGAAGCTGTTCCATGCATCCACAACCCTCTCCATGAAAAAATACTTCCTCACATTACCTCTGAGCCGTCCCCCCTCTATCTTCAAATTGTGCCCCCTTGTTCTTGCACATCTCTTTTTCTGAAAGATGCTACCCTCTTGGACTTTGTTGATTCCCTTGAGGTACTTGAAAGTTTATATCATGTCCCCTCTCTCCCTTCTTTCCTCAAGGGTATACATATTAAACTCCTTTAGTCTTTCTTCAGATGTCTTCTGGTGCAGATCCTGCACCATTTTGGTTGCCCTCCTGCGACAGCCTCCACTCTGTCTATGTCTTTGGAGATGGGGTCTCCAGAACTGCACACAGTACTCCAGATGGGGTCTCACCAACTGTCTGTACAGAGGGATAACAACTTCCTGTTTTCTACTATTGATGCCTCTCCCTATGCATCCCAGTATCCCCCAGCCTTCCTTACTGCCTTCTCACATTGCTTGCCCACCTTCAGGTCATCTGATATAATTACCCCCAGGTCCCTTTCTATTTTTACTGTTGTCAGTATCTCACCCCCCATTGTGTACTCTTCCCCTGGGTTTTTGTTTCCTATGTGCATTACCTTGCACTTCTTTGCATTGAATCTGAGCCGCCATACATTTGACCATTCCTCCAACCTTGCCAAGTCCCTTCTCATCCTTTCCACTCCATCTTGTGTATTAACCCTGTTGCAGATCTTTGTGTCGTCTGCAAAGAGACATACTTTTCCTTCCAGTTCCTCTGCAATGTCACTTATAATGACATTAAAAAGGACCGGCCCCAGTACTGAACCCTGCGGTACCCCGCTAGTAACCCTCCTTTCTTCACGGTGCACTCCATTTACTACTACCCTTTGCGTCCTGTTGTCTAGCCAATTTTTTATCCAGGCTACCACCTTGGGGCCCACTCCAAGGCTGGCTAACGTGTGTATTAATCTTTTGTGTGGGAATGTATCAAATGCCTTGCTAAAATCTAAGTAGGCCATGTCCACAGCCCCTCCCTGGTCTACTACTTTGGTCACCCAGTCAAAGAAATCTATTAGATTAGTCTGACATGACCTTCCCATTATGAATCCATGGTGCCTTGGGTCCTGTGCCCCACTGGCCTCTAGGTACTCAACAATTCTTTCCTTCAGAAGTAATTCCATCATTTTCCTTACCACTGAGGTCAAAATAACTGGTCTGTAGTTTTCTGCCTCTGTCCTGCTCCCACTTTTGTGAAGAGGAATCACATCCGCCCTCCTCCAGTCCTCAGGTACCAACCCATCCTCCCATGATTTGTTAAAGAGAGTAGTCAGCGGTGTCACTAGTTCTACCCTTAGTTCTTTTAGAATTCTTGGGTGAATCCCATCAAGAAGCCAGATCAGGGGATTATGATCTGTGAATACAGTAAATTCTCTCCTATAGAGGTAAGGCTGCAGCTTCTGAAGGGCCCATACTATTCCCAAGCACACCTTCTCGATTGTGTCATAGGCCTCCTCCCTGGGCAGAAGCCTCTGGCTGAGGTACATGACCGGGTGCTCCTCTCCCTGCTGGGTAACCTGGCTCAGCACAGTGCCCAGCCCATGGTCTGTGGTGTCCACATGGATAATGAACTTTAGACTGTAATTGGGGCTGGCCAATACAGCTGGCTTGCTTGATGCCTTCTTTAGCTCCTGAAACACGACCTCACAGTCCTCTGTCCACTGCAACTTATCTGGCTTTCCCTTCTTGGCTAGGTCTGTCAGGTACTTAGCCAGATCATCATAGTGAGGAACAAATCTTTGGTAGTACCCTGCTGTCCTCAGAAATGCCCTTATCTGTTTCTTGGTGGTAGGAGTGGGCCAGGCCAGGATGGCATTGACCTTGGCAGGCTCCAGGCGGATGTATCCATTACCCACCTGGTGCCCAAGGTAGGACACTTCTGCCATACCTGTCTGGCACTTTTCCACCTTGACTGTCAGACCTGCATTCTTCAGCTTGCAGAACACATCCCGTACATTCTTGATGTGCTTCTCCCAGGTCTGGCTGTGTATAGCTATATCATCCATATACGCCAATGCAAACTCACCTGCTCCAGACAGAATGCGATCCACAAGTCATTGAAAGGTTGCAGGTGCATTCTTCATTCCAAATGGCATTACCTTGAATTCGTGTAAGCCAAATGGAGTGATGAAAGCTGATCTGTCCCTGGCTGCAGGGGTCAGAGGTACCTGCCAGTAGTCCTTTGTTAGGTCTATTGTGGTAGGATACTTGGCCCCCCCCCCAGTCATTCCAGGGTCTCATCTGTTCTGGTCATGGGATAGGCATCAGACTATGTGCAGCTATTAAGCCTCCGGTAGTCCATGCAGAATCGTGTGGTACCATCCTTCTTGGGGATCAATACCATGGGCAAGGCCCATGGGATACTAGATTCCTGGATTACTCCAAGTTACAGTATCTCCTTGAGCTCCTCTTTCACAGTCTGCTTAACCTGCTCGGGTACCCTGTAGGGAGACTGTTTCAGGGGCACCTGGGTCCAAGTATCCACATGGTGCTCTGTTAGTGTGGTGTACCTCAGTTTCCCTGTGAACATGTCCCCAAATTCTCTCAGCACACCCCAAATCTCCTGCACCTGGGCTGGTGTCAGCTGTTTGGAGAGAGTAAGTTTGTCCACGGAGGATGTGACCTGGGCCTCCCCAAGCAGGTCCACCAGTGGATCAGCCTCAGTTTCCTCTTCTGGGGTGCTGCACACAGCAAGAACCAAGTCCTCCCTGTCATACTAGGGCTTCAGCATGTTAACATGATACACCTTTCACCTGCTTCTCCTGCCTGGTAGCTCTATCATGTAATTGACATCACTAACCTTTTGGACAATGGAGAATGGCCCCTCCCATGCTATCTGTAGTTTATTCTGTTGAACAGGAATGAGTGCCATCACTCACTGTCCAACCTTATATTCTCTGACTCGGGCCCCGCGGTCATACCAGACTTTCTGCCACTGTTGCACAGTGACTAGGTGCTCCTGAGCAAGCCCCATGAGCTCCTTAAGGCAAGTCCTGAAGTTCAGGACATACTCCACAACAGACTCCCCTTGGGGGGCATGGTCACCCTCCCATTCATCCTGAATCAAATCTAGGGGCCCCCTCACCCTATGGCCAAACAGGAGCTCAAAAGACGAGAACCCTGTGGACTCCTGTGGGACTTCCCTGTATTCAAATAGGAGATGAGCCACATATTTGTCCCATTCCTTCTTATGCTGGTCAGCAAAAGTCCTTAACATAGTCTTAAGGGTTGAATTAAATTGCTCCACCAGACCATTAGTTTGGGACTGGCATGGGGAGGTTTTGAGCTGCTTTACCCCACACTTCTCCCTCAAACTACTTATTAACCCCGACATGAAATTGGCACCCTGATCAGTAAGTATCTCATGGGGAAAGCCCACCCGGCTAAATATTTCCAACAGTGCATCAGCCACAGGTTCCGTCTCAGTGGAGGATAGGGCAACTGTCTCTGGGTATCTTGTTGCATAATCGACTACCACTAGGCTATACCGCTTGCCAGTGTGACTTGGGGAGCTTAGTGGCCCCACTATGTCCAGTTTCCCTCTTGAAGGGTTCATCAATAATGGGCAGGGGCACCAAAGCTGCCTTGGCCTTGTCCCCCATTTTCTCCACCCTCTGGCTCTGTGGACAAGTCCCACAATAATTTGCCACATCCTTCCCAATACCAGCCCAGCAGAAATTGTTGTTCAGCTGCTTTTTCAAGCACCTCATACTCAAGTGGCCTGAGAAGGGGATCTCATGGGCGAGGGCCAAAAGCTGCTGGCGGTGAACCTTAGGGACTACCAGCTGCTGAAGCACCTCACCATCTAACCCTTCCTCTGTTGCACATTCTCTGTACAGCAGCCTATTGTTCCAGTAAACTGACTCTTTATCCCCCTGAGGACCCTCAGCCCTATTAGATATTTCCCTCAGTTTTTGCAAGGTGGGATCCGTCCACTGTGCAGCGGTCAGCTCCCCTCATCTGAACCTTCCCAGTGCCCCTTCAGAAGGAAGTCCTGTGGGCTCCTTCATTTGTGACTGAGGTTCAGGACTGCTGCTTCTAGCCAGCCCCTTCCCCATGCTAGCCACTTCCTCAGCTGCTGAGGGAGGGGCTGGACCATGTTGAGTCATCACCTCTTCACCCTCAGAAGCTTGCACTTTTGCCTGGCTGTGGGTTGCAACACACACCAGAGATTCCTTGTGGTCAAAATCATTCCCCATGACTGTATTTACAGGGAGGTCCTCTACGACCCCCACCTCCTTTTCTCTGTGCCCCCCCCAGCTCAGGAAGACTCGAGCCATTGGTATTTGGACTGCTGGTCCTGTGATTCTCCGGATCTTGGGGTATTTCCCTGGCAACATCTGCTCTGCCTGGATGAGATCCTACCTCACCTGGGAGATGTAAGCACCTGTGTCCCTCAGTCCCTGGGTTACTGCCCTATTAACTACAATGGGGTGCATATTCATGTCAGAAGAGAGTGGTTCTTCAGGCTGCACACACTGCACCAACAGACCAGTGCTATTTTGATCACCCTCTCCCCCAGGCCTTTGCCCCTTAACCATTTTCTGAGGGCAGTCATATCTCAAGTGCCCCACTTGATTGCAAATATGACATTTCCTGGGTCCTGTCTCTTGGGTCCCTTTAGAACCAGAGGATTCTGCTTTGGGCTCAGGTGCAGGCTGTTTTCCTTTTGGCTGCCCCTCATGGGACTCCTTAGAACCATGTGTTGCCCCCCCCCACCATGAGACTTATGCTGTGTGTATGGCCTGCTAGCCATGTACATGTCAACACTTGCTGCCACCTCCTTTGAGGAGCTGCATGCCCTGTCTCGGAGCCATACACGCAGATCCTCGGGTACAGTTTTAAGAAATTGTTCCCTCACAAACAAATCTTTGACTAGCTCCACAGTGTCTGCTTTTGCCCTGTCCACCCACATATCAAGGTAAGTACACAATTGAACCTGCAATTCCACATAACTGTCTTCTGGGCTTTTCTTTAACTCCCTAAATTTCCTTCTGTAAGCCTCAGGAGTTAATTCAAAACATTTTAACAACACTGTTTTAACCTTATCATAATCAACATAGTCTTCATCACTCATTTTAGTAAATCAATCAAACAATATCTTTATTTATCCAGGCAGAACACCATTGAGTGAGGCTCATTTACAAGATGGACCTGGGTTAAATACACAGTAATAAATAACAAACAACAATTCAGTTTGGTTATAAGTACCTTGTCAGACAGTATACACCAATTGCAAATGATATAACATGGTGCCATAATTAATGCCTGCAAAGCCCTCCCCATAAGTAATGGTGTGAGATAAGCTGAATATGAAGCCTTCCCCAATTGAAATTGCTCACATACTCTCTCAAATGACCTTAAAAATAGATCAAGGTCATCTCCCTCTCTAAATCGAGGAAACTATTTAGAATTAATTTTGGCTTCATTAGGAAAACTCACTCCACCATTACTCATGTGTTGCTGGTTGGTCAGGGTCATGATTTCCTGCTTGTGCTGTTGTCGCTGGAATTCATGCTGTTGTCTCTGGATTTCATGCTGTCGTTCTTTCTCTCTGTCCTGACGTTCTTTTTCTCTGTCTGCCAGTCTTTCATCTTCTAGTTCTTTCTTTCCTTCCCGTCTTCTTGTCTCTGCTTCTGCTTCTAGTCTCCCTGTCTCAAAGTCCAGCTTTTTCGCCTCGGCATCCAGTCTTTTCACCTCCTGCTCCTTGTTTCGCATCAACAGCTGCAGTCACAGGGCATCAAGCTGGTTTGGCGGGTCTGCTACATCAGCTCCTGACTCACCCCTAGGGACTGTCTGCTTCTGGTCATGTGCCACCAGGGCAGCTATGAAGTTTGCCTTTTTTGTATGTTTTAGACCTTCAAGCTGAATCCCCTTTTCCTGGCACTTTTCACAAAGCTGTTGCACAGTAAGCGAGTTGTACTCTGTGGAGCTCATTCTCTCAACTTACACTAAACTTTGCTAACTAAAAACAAAAAAAAAACAGTTGTACAAGTGTACTCTCTTATATATCCTGTTTTGTAACTGCTAAGGTAAAGGTTCCACTGGCAAACTCTGTATTTCAGTGTGCTAAAAAGTCTGCAGTTATCCGACCTTTGCCACCAATTTGGGACAACCCACCTCTCTTTCTGGGCTGTAATAGCTTTGAGAGAGGTGCTGGACAACCTGGGGCAAGAGACTGTTAAGAGAATTCAAGCAACAGAGACACAGGTGGAATGGCTGACCCCAAAAATTGAAGATTTGGAAGGTAGGGGGAGATGGAAAAACTTGTGACTGATCAGCTTATGGGAGGGAATGGAGGGGCCGGACACAGTATAATATCTAAGACAACACCTCCCAGAATGGCTAGGCCTTGAACCCACAGGGTTTGATTTTAAAATTGACCATGCCCACCGGATCTGAGTCTCCCAATGCTCCTATGCCACAGACAAACTGCAGCCCTTAATGTTCAAGCAGCTGAGGTTCCAGGATAAGGAACTAATCCTCTGGAAAGTGAATGAGAAACAGCAGATTTTTGTCAGAGGGAACAGAATCTCCTACACTGACTACCCTCGCTCAGTGTTGGAAAAGATGCAAAATTTGATATGATTAAAGCAGGTTTAAGAAACAGGGCTAACATATCCATTGTTATATCGAGCTACCTTATCAATCTGTGTATCAGGGAAGCAGAAACTATTTCACTCACCAGAGGAGGCTGATGATTTTCTCCATTGTGTGCTGGGCCCTCCTAAAGCACCAACTTTTCCTAAGGGGCAAACCCCAACTGATCATCTACTGCCTAAGGCAGCACCCAAGACCTGATTGGACAATGTTGATCCCTCCATAGGACATGATGTTACACATCTCACAGAGAGTGAACAGCTTGGAGAGCCAAACTTAAGTTTATTGCCCTACATCAAAGATATCCCATCTCACCATGGGCAACTCTCGAGGGTCTGGAAACTTTGCCCTGTGATCCTTGCCACTTGGCAATCCCTGTTAACACTTCACTTGCCCTCCAGATCATTTATTGGGCCAGTGGACAGCCAGCTCGGAGGTGCTAATTTCTTCACTCCGACTTTTTGCTGCTTTTGTTTGTCTGCTGTTATTGAAAATGGCATAAATTGCAACTTCTGCTTGAGTCTATTTCTTCTGCAGTGATATGTCGGGGGACATGAATTGAGACTACAAAATGGAGGTCTCAGGCAGTGCACTAGTTCAGTTGTGCTGAAATGTATTAAAACTGAGATGATTGTTTAAACTGTGTGCCCCCCCCCCCAATCTGGCAGGTGCTGATGATGTAGTACATGCGTCCGGGCTTAGTTATCCGCACCTTGCCATAGCTGTTATGCCACGTAGAGTTTGTGGAATGGTTGGCTATCGCATCCCTCCCTCCCTTTCTCATTATCCTCTACTGGTGGGAAGATAAATATTCCCTCAAATAGACTATGCCAGGGAGGAAGCTACCAGGATGACACCAGGAGTCTTGTGGTAGTCATCCAAGGGTAATCTAAGGGGGAGTGGTGAGTTGGGAATGGCGGAACTACCTCAGCCTATACCTGGATCCCATGAGAATATTAACTGACTACCCTTGATTTGCTTTTAGAGCATTCATCTAACGTACCTCAGTCAGTAGGGGATACTCAAGAGAAGTTTGCTTTTAGTTTTTTTGTTTGGACCCCTGCCACGTGTTCTTTTTTTCCTTTTTTATACTGTATCAAAATATTTTACTTGATCGGACTATGTGCCTTGATTATGCAAATGTGGTTAATTGTATTGTTGTCATATCTAGAGTTCTTGTTATTACCAACAGTTACAGAAATTTTAGTGTGGGGTAGGGGTGGGGGGACAGTGAGTGCACTGCAGTTATGTTGGGGAGTTGGTGCCCACTGCAGAAATTTATTTCTCTTCCTATGGCCCAATTAGACTTGGTCAAAATCATTTCATGGAAAGTCAATGGTATATCCAGTCCAGTTAAGAAACATAAAATATTGCCTAAACTTAAAGATATGGAGTGTTATGTGACTTTTTTTGCAAGAGATGCATCTTCTGCAAGCTGAAGCTTCCAAACTTAAATGTATGTGGGTAGGAGATGTATTTTACAGCTGTGCTATGACAGAAACTAATGCGGTAGTGATACTTCTATGCAAGGGGTTTCAATTTGGTGCATGAAAAACAATCTCTGACAAGGAGGGGAGATATGTGCTAGTGGAAAGTACATACTTAGAGGAACCCCTTCAGCTGGGATGTGTATACACGTCAAATTCTCCAGAAGTTGCATTCTTTACTACCCCTACTACCCTGATAGTCCAAGATCATTCCCATGTAATTCTGGGCAGAGATCTCAACATGGCCCTCTCTCCCCTATTAGATTGGATCGACCCAGGTCCCACATCACAGGCATCAGTGGTAAAATAGGTTACTCAGGCCTTTCATAGGACAGGGCTGCTTGACATCTGGCGGGCACTACATCTAGGAGAAAGAGATTACATGCACTTTTCGGCTCCCCGCTCGTCCTGTAGCAGGATCGATGTTGTGCATGTTTCCCAAAAGTTAATTGCCCAAGCTTGGAGTGTAACATTGGACAATATACTACTATCTGACCATGCACCAGTTACCCTAACCTTGTAATGGGTAGAACTCCTGGCCTTAGGAATAAGTGGAGATTTAATACCTCCTTCTTACAGAAGGAGGACTTTCTAACATGGGTACGGGGGAGATCACAGAATACTATATATATAATGACACCCTGGTGGTGTCCTGTTGGTTTCAGTGGGATGCCTTTAAAACAGTGTTATGGGACAAGCTCATTGCATACTCCTCCAGGATGTGCAGGCAAAGACATAGTGCCACACGAGAATTAAAGGGGACCCTAAAGAGCCTGGAACAGGAAATTGCACAATATCCAGACAGGGAGGAGGTACTGAGACCGCAAATACAACAACTGAGAGGAGAAACAGAGTGCCCTGCATCACCTGGTGGGATATAACTTATATAGGCCCCTTTAGACTTATTGGGAGGTGGGAGAACAACCCGGACAACTGCTAGACCACCGGGTCCAGGCCCTTGATACCTCTAAATACAGTCCACTTATCCACATCTTCAATGCAGAGGTTGTCATCTCCCCCAGGACATAAATTAGGCTTTCCTGACCTACTATCTGAATCTATACTCTCCAGAGGTAGCTCCTGGCCAGGTACAACTAGATGTATTTTATGCACCAGTCTGCCTCCCCCAAGTGGCAGCTGAATTGCTTGACTCCCTGACTGCGCCCTTTTCGGTGCAAGAGGTCCTAGAAGCTATCTCCTCAATGTCTTGGGGTAGGTCCCTTGGCTGGGACTGATTCCCTTTTGACTTTTATTTTAGCTTTCGGACTCTCCTGGCTCTAAGACTTACATCAGAATTTAATGAAACAGTGAGGCTTCAGCGTCTGCCACCCTCGTTTCACGAAACACTAATCACCTTGCTCCCTATAAAGGGCAAGGACAGCAAACAGTGCTCCCAGTTCTGTCTCAGTTCCCTTCTCAACATAGACATGAAGCTCTTTGTCAAACTGCTTGTCACTCGAATGTGTCTGGTTATGGGAAAAATCATTCATACAGACTAAGTGGGATTTGTCTAGGGTAGGTTGGGGTCCAGTAGCACTAGACGCACACTGGATCTGTTACGGGAGGTGCAGCACTTGTCAGAACCTACAGCCACCTTGTCTCTTGATGCTGAAAAAGCATTTGACAGGGTGGAGGGGACATACTTATTTGATGCCATGAGCAGATCTGGCTTTCCCAGACAGTTTACAGATATGGTCAGTCTCCTGTACCAGGAACCTACAGGAAGAATCCTTACTAACTGTGCCATTTTAGCACCTTTTCATCTTATATCGGGCACCCGGCAGGGGTGCCCTTTAATCCCTTTCTTATTCCTTTTGGCTGTAGAACCACTGGCAAAGACAATTCAAAACACCCCAAACTTCCCACGTATCTTAGTGGGAGGAACACATCACAAATTGGCACTGTTCGCTGATGACATTACCTTATTCCTCACTGACATACCTGAATCTCTCAGCTCACTTCAGACTCTCAAAGGAGAATATTCTGTTATTGCAGGGGACAAGCTCAATGTCACCAAATCCCATATCCTCCATTAAAGAGCCCAGAGTTTCCTGGAGTACCTTTGACTTGCTGGACTTTGTAGACATTATGAGGATTGTCCAGGAGATGCATCCCACATGCTGTAGTTTAGACCCTGGCCCTACTTCCCTGATCTTGGGTTGTAGTGAGATCATTGGCCCAGTCTTAGCTCGGATTGTCCGGTGCTCTTTAGATATGGGTGAGTTTCCTAGCTCCCTGAAGGAGGGGGTGGTGATCCCCCTTCTGAAAATCTTTAGACCCGGAGAACCTAACAAACTACAGGCCTATCTCTAACCTCCCTTTTGTGGGGAAGGTTATTGAGAAAATTGTGGCTGCTCAATTGGATAACCATTTAACCATCCATAATTTATATGAATCTCTCCAATCTGGTTTTCGCAAGAGGCATAGTACTGAGACTGCTCTGGTTCAGGTGCTCAATGATCTCCTGATAGCGAGAGATCGGAGATACCGTTCTATCTTGGTTCTCCTAGATCTATCATCAGCTTTTGATACTGTGGATCATGGGGTTCTGCTTGAATGCCTGAGGTTCATCTGTGGGCTGTTGGGTACAGTCTTCAGATGGTTTTCATCTTTCCTCGCCGGGAGAACGCAGAGGGTGATCTTGGGTTTGTTTTCATCCAGGGCTTTCTCTCTGCCTTGCAGGGTACCTCAGGGTTCGGTGCTGTCCCCCATGTTATTCGCAGTATATATGCTGCCCCTCGGAGACATTGTAAGATGGTATGAGCTGAGGTTTCACTGCTATGCTGATGATACCCAGCTCTACCTGTCTTTTGCACCCGACCAGGTTGGGGCTATCTCGGTACTGAACAACTGCCTCGCAGAAATCCAAGATTGGATGAATTCCAGGAGTCTAAAGTTGAACCCTGGAAAGACTGACGTTTTGGTTGTGGACCCGGGTCATAGGGTAGAGGGATTGAGGACTGGGCTCCCTTCTGGCTTAGTTCTGGGGGAGGCACAGATTCTCACCTCTGAACGGGCGTGTAACTTGGGAGTGGAGCTTGATGCTGGTCTGACTCTTCATCATCAGGTGTCAGCAGTCATCAAGCTAGCCTTTTTCCATCTTAGGAACATTGCCAGGATTAGGCACCTTGTTCTACCCAGTGACCTGCCTGTTCTGGTCCACGCCTTTGTGACATCATGCCTTGATTACTGCAACTCCCTTTATCTAGGGCTTCCTGGGGTTGATATCCGCCGCTTGCAGCTAGTGCAGAATGCGGCAGCATGTTTGTTGACTGGGGCATCGAGGAGATCCCACATCACCCCTGTACTGCACGCTCTGCACTGGCTCCCGATACAGTGGTGGATCACCTTCAAAGTAGATCTATTGACTTACAAAGCCCTAAACGGACAGAGTCCCGATTACTTGAAAGAACTCCTAGTTCTTTACACTCCTCTGCGACAGCTCCGCTTGACTGACGAGGGGTTGCTGGAGATTCTGAGGGTTAATTTGAAGTCAACCAGTGTGCGTGCTTTTGAATTTGCGGCACCTACCCTCTGGAACTCTCTGCCCCGTCAGCTCCGGGAATGCAGGACAGTGGGGAGTTTTAAGCAGGCACTAAAAACTTTTCTATGGGAAAAGGCATTTCCGGTTTTATTACGATTTTATATGTAATGTATTTGTATATGTTTTATCTGTATTAATTCTGTACAATGCCTTGGAATTTTGAAAGGTGCTTTATTAAATACATTTTATTATATTATTATTATTATATTAAACAAGGCTTGTACCCAGAGCCTCGTACAGGCCTATCTGGCTACCCATATTAGTGGTCCCCTGAAGGAGTGGTCTGTTTAGGGGTAAAAATACTCCCCACAATAAAGGGGACAATGAGGGTTAATGTCCAACTTATGCCTGATAAGCTGGAAAAAGACATGTAAATGAAGCTTGCACATCCTTTCCCTGTGGGGCAGGGTAAAAGTCAAAAAAATGATTACTTTTTCCAGAATACAATACATCTTATCCAACCTTCTGGTTTTCATTCCGGGATCCTTTTTTCAGACGCTGAATTCAAAAATCTCCAGATTTATCTGAGCTGGGTTCAAACCCAAAATCAGTCTACCCAAACTCCAAAAACACTGGAAAATGGAGGGTCTGGCCTTCCAGATATGTACCTTTTCCACACATGTGTAGTCCTGCTCCAAGATATCCTATGCTGCAGCCCTTATTTGGTCTCCCCACTGCCTATGTGGGTCACACTAGAACTTCACTAAACTAAACAGTCTAGCCCTGGTGCGCTGGTATTTCGAGATCAGCCTAGTAATGAACAGGCCTCACCCTGTAGAAAACACTCCAAACAGGAATGGAAAAAAATCCTTAAAACAATGGGATAGTCTACCAAATTCTCCCGCTTTTGTCACATATGGGATAATCCCATCCTCCAAATAGTTAACAAACTTGTCAACTGTACAGCTTCGAGAAAATCAGGTATCTCGACCCTTGGAGATCTTTATGATCCTGCCACAGGGGCGTTAGTGCCCCTTGAAGCCTTAAGAACCAGGGGAGCCCTGTGTGGGGAAAAGAAGATCTATTTCTGGCAGTACCTCCAACTGAGAGATCTCTTTTGAACTGCTCTTGTTCCCACACATATACTGCCTATCACCCCTCTAGATGACTGGATTGGAGGTGTAACCTCACTACAACATTTGACAAGTAAACCAATGAAACTGTGAGAATCACATAAACCCACTCCTACCCTGACAGTGATTAAAGAAAAATATGAACATGAGCTGGAGGTGCACATTCCCCAGAATGAATGGGAGATGGTTTGGACTGGACCGTATAAGTCCAGCAGAGAGCTTCAGGCCAAGACCCTGCAGTTCAAAAGTCTGCACACAGCCTACATAAAAGGGAGCTGTTGGAACACAGTGACTGTTGGCACTGCTCCTCCCCACAGTCATCATTCAACCATATACTTTGGGCTTGCCCCATGCTTGACCACTATTGGGATCGAATTTGGACCCTGTGTGCTCAGGTGATGCAGATTCCACCTGTCAGGGACCAAGTCCTGGATATCCTGAGACTCCCACAACTGCAGCAACACCACCCTATTAACCAACCCCATTTACTCTGGCTAAATGGAGCCCTATCTGTAGCTAAGTGGATCATTCTCTGACACTGGAGAGACCTACACCCTACTGCTTACTAAGAATGGGGAGCACTGCAGGCCCTAACTACAAGATATGAGCAGACAGCTTATGTAGCCATGGGTAAATCTGAGACCTATGATCAGATTTGGGTCCCCTACCTGGAAATCAGAAATACCACCCCACCTCACTTATTCCCACATAGGTGAACTACACAACTCTGATTCATGGACTTACTTGTATGACTGAATTTTGCCTCTAGAGGTACCCCATATACACACAGTTCTTGAGAATAGAAGCATTGGTTTATGCTGTCATTTCTACCTGATGCCTGCTCCCCCCCTTCCCCCATTGGGGGGTGAAAAATGCTGGAAAAATTTTCTCTCCCATATACCTGCACAATGCAAGCCTCTTTTACTTCAGTCCTGCTGCTTGAAAAAAAAACAGGACACTTCTCTGGGCAAGGAACCATTAACCACTTGTCTGAGCAAGTCATACTGATTGCAATGAGACGTGACTAATAGTCACCAGATGACCATATACCTGACAGTAAGTGACTGACCTTGGGTATTTGCCTGTATAAATAACCTTGCAACATTGATACCCTGTTTTTTCTTTTTGGACCCTGTCCTTTAATTTATTGTTTTAGGATTTCTTTAATCTCATAGTTGCAGAGATTGTAGTACAACAAGGTACTTACTAGATAATCCTAAATGGCTGATACTGTGTAGGAGGGGTTTCGAAAGCCGTAACTTCATACATTGAATGTTTCTTGATTTTGCATGATGATTTAATACATGGTCTTTTCCTGTTATGCTGCTAGAACTGACCACACTCTCAATTTATTTTAAGCGTTATCATACTCTGTAATGACCTGTATATACCAACTCTCATCATACAGCCATATATTAACTGAATGATTAACCTGTTTGTGCTTGTAGTCTGTTTTCTGAATCTCAATTAACTGTATTTACTGTATGAACATTCATGTATGTATTTCATAA
Source organism: Neoceratodus forsteri (assembly GCA_016271365.2). Classification (NCBI taxonomy): domain Eukaryota; kingdom Metazoa; phylum Chordata; order Ceratodontiformes; family Ceratodontidae; genus Neoceratodus; species Neoceratodus forsteri. The sequence goes on from CM057459.1 coordinate 290,957,114, forward strand.
GAACGTCAATAAAAATATTTATAGCAAAAAAGAAAAAAATTGTTTAAGGCCTGCCATGATTCAAACTACGTCTACTCAAATTTAAACCACTGATCCTTTCTTTATTAAGCGAACACAGATTCGGTGTGCCACTAAACTGCAGGTAAGTGAGTTGCATTTCATATGGTATAGACTTTATGTTACAACTTGCAAAACAGGTGACTGGGAATTAAATCCCAGTTGGTGATTTACCATCACAAATTATTGTTCTTAACTAAATTTACTTTTCTTATCATTATTATTGTAACTCCACATCACCATTAATTGATACTCAAGTGAGTTTCCATCTTACAAATGATGGGACATATGCACTATTGGGGCAGAGCGGCTACACACGTGTATCTGGGGCTCACAGCCACTCTGCAACCTACATGCCCCCCATGTGGGATGCACCAAGGGGGGCACGCAACACCTATGTGCCCAATCCCCCTGGCCATGCAAAGAGCAACATGCCGGGGGCAGGTGAGGGGCACGCCAGCACTACTCACCATGCAGCAAAGTGAGTAGTGCTGGCCATGGGGGTGCACAGGGGACACAGGATACACCAGGGAGAACCCTGCCATAAGTCCCCTATGTGCCCTATGAACACAGCGGGAGTCGCCCAACAACAGGGTGAGTAGCCCACCCACACACTGGGACCACTGCATACAGCCAGCTGGTGCCTTCCACCCACTCCAGCACACATCAGACCCCCCCAGGACACTCCCCACACAGGGCCACAGGACTTGGATGCTGCCTCCATCCCCCCAGAATGGTACCGGCCTGCCCACCTCCCGCTAATGGCAAGGTACAGTGCCTTCCCCCACACCGCCAACTGCCATCTCCCCACCCCATTCCTGTGCACCTATCTGGTGCCATTGGAGGGCTGGCAGCATTGTCCTCTGCACACCACCACAGCAGCTGGCCCTTGGACATCCGTGGAGTGTGCTGCCAACATGCATCCTGCCATGTATGGAATCCACTGTGGGTTCCGGTCCAGGCATCTGACTGGATGCCTGGCTGGGTCCGCAACCCTGCCCCTGGCTACCCTGTGGAGTCCTGTGCACCACATAGTGCATAGGGCCGACTATGTTTAAATTCTTGTCAGGATTTAAACCACTAATCATTTGCCTGCTAAGCAAACACATACTCAGTGTACCACTTTGTTATAGGTAAGTGAGTCGCAGTTCCTATGCCACAACCTGCAGAACAGTTGACAAATTGTATTTAAACCTAGCCAAGCCTCAACCATGTCTAATTTAATTGACTACAACATACTGTAGATCTAAGTTCTGTTATCGAATAGTCTGCTATTTATCTCTAATGAAACCCTTCACTACATCTGCAATGACATCTAACGATTTAACTCATACAATAAAAATTGCAGTGAAAAGGAAAATAATGTGTAATACAGCCAGGGAGCAAATCCAGGCTTGTGTAGGTCTGAAAAACCCTGCATCAAGACCTAAAAGCCCCATCACTGACATCATCAATGACATCTTGCAGCCAAATCACTCACACTAAATGTAACCCTAAATTTGATGAATTGCACAAAAGCATATGCATGACCACAATAGGTACTATTAGCTTGGCTATTGGCACCTATAAAAACAGGACTGCACTATTCTGAGAATGACATATTACTTCTCACCTGGCCTACCCTGGGTAAACACGTTGTAAAAATGGCTAAAAGCAGAAAGGCCCACACTGAAAATGAGATAGCAGTATTGCATCTCATATACTCTATCCTACAGAAAAGACAGTGTAAAAACATGTAATGACAGAATCCTATTGGAAAGGAAATATTGCATCTTAGCATGTCTGTATTGTGAAAAAAACAATGTCAGACTGGGTATAAACTGGACTGACAATGAGATATTGCATTTTAGCTGTGGTGTCTTGGGTAAATGCAGTATAAAATGTGTAAAACCAGCACCCTCACTGAAATGATACAGTATGCTTCACTTAATACAAATATTTACTCATCACATCATAATCACCTGAATGTTCTATCTCTTAATGCTCGCTTTCTCAATATTACTAAACAAGCTGAACTAGAAATTAAAGCTCAGTTTCTCAACCTGGGACTAATAGCAATAACAGAAACCTAGGGCAACTCTGATAAAAAAATGGATAGGTGAAATCCCCGGAAAATCCCTGGATTCAAGCAGTACTTTAAAAATAGAATTGATACAAGAAAAGGGGGAGGTATAAGTATATATGCTACACATTGGGACCACATTCTGTCCCCTTAACACTGAAGAAGCCTGGGACTTATTAAAATCAAAAATCCATGAACTAGAACAACTAAAAGTCCCAGAAAGGAAAAAATATAACATTAAAGAAAAAATCCCTCCATGGTTTAACAAATCCATTAAAAAACAAATCACATGTAAACAAAAAATATTTTCACTATTAAAAAAATGTCCTATGGACCAAAAGGATGGCATATTGGTTAAATATAGGGAAGCTGTTAATAAATTAAAAAAACTGATTAAACTTGCAAAACGTAACCTTGAATTTCAAATTGTACATACAAAAGATTCACATAAAGCTTTATATTCCTATCTAAACAATAAAAAAGGAACAACTGACTGGTAGGACCATTAACTTTTAATAACACAACCATTACTTCTGATACTGAAACAGCTACTGTGCGCGATGAATATTTTTGCTCAGTATTTGAGCAAGATGTCTTATCGACAGCATCTAAAAATGATACTTTTAGTTCCATAGAATATAATGTCTCATTACACGACACCTAGAAGCTATTAGGAACATTAAAACAAACAACAAGTCCCGGCCCTGACAACATAAGTCCCAAATTTCTTATAGGAGCAAAAGAAGCTATTACCTTACCATTAACTATTATTTTTAATAAAACCTTATATGAATCTAGAGTCCCATCCAACTGGTGCTACAGTCACTCCCGTTTTTAAACAAGGTTCACACTCTAAAGTAGAAAATTACAGACCAATCAGCCTCACCTCAATCCCCTGCAAACTGATGGAAAAAATAATCAAATCATTATTAGAAGTAGAAATGCAATCCTTGAAAATAATAGCTACATCGCAACACGGATTTAAATTGTTTTTTTCCTGCACTACAAATCTGCTACCTTCCTATAACCACATCAGTATAAGCCTTGACTCCAATATCCCCATTGATGTCATTCTTCTTGATTACAGTAAAGCGTTTGACAAAGTGTCACACACCATCCTGGTATCATTGCTGGCTGCTCTGCTATACAGCAGTATATGCTACAAAAGTAACTTGGATGCTGAAGTTTTTAAAAAAACAAACAAAGGAGATTTAACATTAAATTAGGAGTGCTTGGGGAACTCTGAGACCTCACAGGGCCAGGTGATGCACTTCCAGCATGCAGGGGCTATTTAAAGTACTCGTGCCAGCGAGCTGCGCTTCTATACGAGGTCCCTTTACAGTGAAGGTGCTTTTTGTGGCCTGTGGGTAGCTAAGACCAGTGAATAAAACTGAAGTTCCCATCTGGACAATTTGCGCTAACACTTGTCATTTCTATGGGGTTAAAATACCAATCTGAGACGTCTGAAATAGGAGGGGGAATTTTTGGGTACAGATCATTGCTGGCTGCTCTGCTACACAGCAATATATGCTACAAAAGTAACTTGGATGCTGAAGTTTTTACAAAACAAACAAAGGAGATTTAACATTAAATTAGGAGTGCTTGGGGTACTCTGAGACCTTGCAGGGCTGGGTGACGCACTTCCGGTATGCAGGGGCTATTTAAAGTACTCACGCCAGCGAGCAGCGTGAGCTGGAGCGTGCGGTGGTGCACGCAAAGATGCACATGTCTTGTGTGTCCTGCGTGGACAAGTGTACAGAGGGCACACTGAATGACTGTCGGTGTTCCATAGGAATCAGGTAAGAGAATTTATAAAGAACGGTATTGCACACTGTCAACAGTAGCCTGTGAGAAGCTAAGCTACATATAACTAGTATAGATATTAGACCATAGATTAAGCCATGACAACAATGATAGTGATATATATCGAGTGTTGGAGACTTTGTGTCAGAAGGGGGAATTAAAAAAATTTACTCAATGTAATATGTATGAAGTAGGTAATTTAGGTCCACGGCTAGACTACTTATGTAGTAAATGTAAAGAGAATGTGGCATTGTTAGAGCAACTGATTGTGTTGAGGGGCAATGCACCACAGGTCTGCAGTTCACCAGGTGTAAACTCTCCCACTTAACACATAAGGAAAAAGGAAAAGGTAGAGTTGCACTAGCTTGTAGTAGGGTATCTACAGATACAAGTATAGGCTCAGATACTGAGGATTGGGTCACCACTTGCGAGGATATTGATTCTAGTAGCTGGGCAAAGGTTACTAAAGGACCAGGAAAAAAGAGAAGGAGAGCAATGGGGCCATCTGACATAATACAGCAAAATAAATACTCCCCCTAAGCACCATTTCTGAAACCATTCCAGACTCACTCACTAAGGAAACCCCTAAGGGTAATCAAGTAGTGGTCATAGGGGACTATACTGTGAAAGACAGATACGATTGTCACGGGGGGGAAATAAAGGATATAACACTGTAAACTGCCTCCCTGGTGCAAGGATACATGACATTAAGTGTTGGTTACCACAAATACTACACCAGATACCGAGTGCACAAACTGTGGTGTTACATGTGGGTAGCAATAATGTGGGACGGGATCATGAAAAGGATATTGTTATGGAGCTGTTTGCATGTGTAGACCTAATACAGCAGAAAGGGCAGACATCTATAGTTTCAGGTATCCTCCCCCTGTATGGTTGTGACCCAGAAAAGAATCATACCATACAGAGAACAAATAGTAGATTAATAGATGGATGTAAAGAGAGAGGTGTACACTTCATTAATCTATTGGACTCCTTTTTATGACAACGAGCAGATGTATAAGGATGGGCTACACACCAATGCGCTCGGAACCTGTACATTAGCTACTGCAATAAAAGATTCCATACAAAATAATTTAAATTAGATACGGAGGAAGGGTATCTGCTGGACTTATCCATGCAACCCCAACTAAATGTAGACCCCTAACTAACTTTAAACCTAAATCAATAAATGATATACACTGTTTGCTTATTTGTTTATTTATTTATTTATTTATTAAAGTTTCGGAATTACAACCTTTAAGTCAGAGACTCTTTTGCAAAGGCTCCACATTAAAACAAACAGACAGGTTTCTTTACGAAAGATTGAACATGCTTCATAAATTAGGATTATAAATGCTAGAAGTCTGAATAACAAGATGGATGAGCTGCAGGCAGAACTAAGTGGTGTAACACAAATGGCATTTATTATCGAGACCTGATGGATGGGAGATGTAGCATGGTGACAACATATCCCTGGATATGACTTGTATCACATGGATAGATGGGACAAAGGGGGGGGGTGGGTAGCGGCAAATATATCAAATACTCTAAAGTCCACAAATATCTCTGACAAGATAAAAGAAACTGTGGGGACAGGGACAGAGACTATTTGGATTAGGGTGGAAACAGGTAGTAGTGCATCCATCCTTTTAGGGGGTATGTTATAGGCCCTCTGCACTTTCTATAGAGACTTCTAGGAAAATGAATCAAGAAATAGAAACAGCTTGTGAGGTAGGGAGGATGTTGGTGGTGGGAGACTTAAATTATAGGGACATAAATTGGCAGGATCTTAAAGCAGGATCCCCTCTTTGCTTAGAATTTTTGGAATTATGTCTGGAAGTGGACTTGACCAAAATGTTATAACCCCCAGAGGAAGAAATAATATATTAGATTTAGTATTGTCCACTAAGGAAATTAACATTACATCCTGTGTAACCACCCCCCCAAGGAATAGTGACCATAGTGGGATATATTTTACTCTTGCACACTATATTCCCGTCACCAAGGGATATAGGGAGGTATATAAATTTCATCAGTCCAGTATTAATGAAATTAATGTTGAATTAATGCATATAGATTGGGATAGCATATTGAAAGATAAATCCTTGGAAGATATGTGTAATGTTTTTAAGAACAAACTATTCATAGCATGTGACAAACACCTGAAAAAAAATAAAGTTACATAATACTAGGGGAAAAAATCCAAAATGGTTAAGCAGGAATATTCAAAAACTCTTGCAGCAAAAACAGAACTTGTTTAACTTATATAAAAATCATGCACAGGACCCTCAAATATGGAGTAAATATAAAGTGGCGCAGGCTAAATGTAAGAAGCTCATAAGGGAGAGGAAAAAAAAGAATGGAAGGGAATCTAGCATCCTCGGCCAATAGAGATAACATGCAACAGTTCTATAGTTATGTAAACTCCCTCAGAAAATCTAGTCATAATGTGTGCTCTATAAAAAATGGAAATTAAATCATCTCAGACCCACTTAATGTTGCAAATATATTTAATGATTATTTCGGCACAGTGTTTTTTGGTAAGCAGCAAAGTAAATTTAATATTAAACTAAACGAAGAGAGACCCATAAGTATTACTGAAAATGTAACTCTGGGAAAGATTCAGACCCTTAAAAAGTACTTACTCCACAGGCCCTGATAATATTTCAAATAAGATGCTTAAACTATTGTCTCACGGTGTGGCAGTACCTCTGGCTATGCTGTTTAATGAACACCTTATAAGCGGGACTGTGCCAAGGGATTGGTCAGAGGTGAATGTGGTGCCTATACATAAGAAGGGAAATAGGGTAGACTGTGCAAATTATAGACCCATTAGTCTTACTTCAGTCCCTGGTAAACTTATGGAATCCATTTTAAAGGATATCATTGATACTCACCTAAACAGAACTGGTCTGGAGGATAGAGAGCAGCATGGATTTGTTGTGGGGAGGTCGTGTGTTACAAATCTGCTTTGTTTCTATGAAAAGATTTCAGAGGCAATGGATAGGAGGCAGGATATGGATTGTATTTATTTGGATCTGGCAAAGGCTTTTGACAAGGTTCCCCACTATCAGGTCCTTCACTGTCTCACTGAAATGAATGTAGATCACAGAGTGGTGCGCTGGATCATGGCCTGGCTGGGGGGGGGGAGGACCCAGAGGGTGTGCTTACATGGATATTACTCGGACAGGGTGGAGGTCACCAGTGGAGTCCCACAGGGGTCGGTCCTGGGCCCAGTGCTGTTCAAAATGTTTATGTCCTCTATGGGTAGGGATAGCTCTGGTTAGATTAGTAAGTACGCAGATGACACTAAAATTGCTACAATAGTAATAGACCCAGAAGGAGCTACAGCTCTACAGGCTGATCTGGATAGTATATATGATTGGGCAACATCTAGGGGTATGACGTTTAAAGTGTACAAGTGTTGTGTGATACATTTGGGGAATCATAATAGTGTGTAGAATTACTATATGAACGGTAAGGTGCTACGAGACTCAATCGAAGAAAAAGATCTCAGAATTCTTATAGACCATAAATTGACTTTCTGTTCACATTTAAATAAACAGATTGTAAAAGCTAAGCAGGTATTACACAACATTAGGAGAAATCTTAGGAGTCGTAATAATGACAAGTTAGACAAATCTAATTAATTTCTTTGACTGGGTGACCAAAGTAGTAGAAGTAGTAGACCAGGGAGGGGCTGTGGACATGGCCTACCTAGACTTTAGCAAGGCTTTTGACACAGTCCCACACAAAAGATTAATAGTCAAATTAACCAGCCTGGGAGTGGGTCCCAGGGTGGTAGCCTGGGTAAAACATTGGCTGGACAACAGGACACAGAAGGTACTGTAATTGTAAATGGAGTCCACTCTGAAGAAAGAGGGGTTACTAGTGGGGTGCTGCAGGGTTCAGTACTGGGTCCAGTCCTTTTCAATGTCTTTATAAGTGACATTGCAGAGGGACTGGAAGGAAAAGTATGCCTCTTCGCAGATGACACAAAGATCTGCAACAGGGTTGATACACAAGGAGGCGTGGAAAGGATGAGAAGGGACTTGTCAAGGTTGGAGGAATGGTCAGAAGTATGGCAGATTGGATTCAATACAAAGAAGTGCAAAATAATTCACCTGGGAAACAAGAACCCAGGGGAAGATTACACAATGGGGGGGTTAGTAACAACAACAAAAATGGAAAGGGACCTGCGGGTAATCATATCAGATGACCTTAAGGTTAGCAAGCAATGTGAGAAGGCAGTAGGGAGGGCTGGGGGTATACTGGGATGTATAGGGAGAGGCATCACCAGCAGAAAATAGGAAGTTGTTTTCCCTCTGTACAGACAATTGGTGAGACCCCATCTGGAGTACTGCGTCCAGTTCTGGAGACCCCATCTCTGCAAGGACATAGACAGGATAGAGGCAGTCCAGAGGAGGGCAACTAAATGGCACAGGGTCTGCAAGAGAAGCTGTACGAGGAGAGACTAAAGGATCTTAATATGTATACCCTTGAGGAAAGGAGGGAGAGGGGGGACATGATAGAAACTTTTAAGTACCTCAGTGGAATCAATAAAGTCCAAGAGGGTAGCATCTTTCAGAAAAAGAGAACAAGGGGACACAATTTAAAGATGGGGGACAGTTCAGGGGCAATGTGAGGAAGTATTTTTTCACAAAGATGGCAGTAGATGCATGGAACAGTCTTCCTGAGGAGGTTGTGGAGTCTAAAACTGTGGGAGAATTCAAGAATACATGGGACAGACATAAGGCAATTCTTGTGGGGGGTGAGAAGAAGAAATAGGTTGTTGGTTAACTAGGATCTGCAGCTTATCCTGTAGTTAGGGAAATGGGCAGACTAGGTGGGCCAAGCGGTCCTTATCTGCTGTCAAAGTCTATGTTTCTAAGGAAGTGATTATGCCCCCATATGGGACATATCTCAGATCAATCCTGGGCTATGGGGCCCCGGTGTGGGGACCCATAACCAAGGGAGCAGTGAACAATATTGAAAGGGTTCAAAGGCAGGCCACAAGAATGATACATAATATTAAAAATCTCCCTTATGAAAGGTGCGTGGAGTACTTAAAACGTATATCTCTTCAAACAAGAATGGTTAGAGGAGATTTACTACTGTGGTATGATATAATGGGGGATGAATATTTATTAAATGAACTAAACCTTCAATTTAAAATGACACTAAGGGTACAAGAGGTCACCCTCTCCAGCTTAGGCACATAGGGCTGGATATTCAAACTGCGCCATTCATAGGCGCAAGCCCTTGCGCTGCACAAAATAGTTGCGCTGGGGTGTGTACGGGGTGATATTCAAAGGAGTTGCGCTATTGAGCAACTCCTTTGAATATCACCCCAGCCATAGTGCCACTGTGCATGGCGCAGGAATGGCGCCACTGCAAGTTGACAAAGTGGAGCATTCAACTTGCGGTGGTGCAAGTACCATTGCGCGATGCGCAAAATCCCGATATTCAAAAGATGACATGCAAATGGGGCTATAATTCATGCAAGGCGCAGGGGGCCATTTGCATCTGATTATGGCCCCATTTGCATTCCATTAGCATGTAGGTGCGCCGATCCCCGAGGACTTCGCGCTTGGCACCCGCCAGGCAGCAGCCATCAGGAACGACGCCCCTGCAGCCCAATCGCAGGCAAAGAGCGTAAAAACCCACCACCACCACTTCATGGCCTGATCGCGGCATAAGCTTAAATACCCCGCCCACTAGCCCGATCGCTGGCAGCAATGTGTCTCCCCCAACACATCCCTGGTGGTCAGTGGACTGAGGCTCAATCACGCGGCTGGTAGATGAAACTTTCCACCTCCCGAATATATCTCTTGAGGTCCAGTGGACCACTGTCGATCATGGCTGGAGTTTTCAACATCTCATTCTCCCGAACACCCCTGGTGAACCAGGATCGGGGCCTGATCGCTGGATGTGTTGTCATCTCTGGCTGGTGACCCAGTAACCACCATTTTCATTTACCATTTAGCCTCACCATTTCAGCCCCCGCAGCCGGTAGCACGCACCACAGCCGTCACGATGATTGCTCGGTTGCACGCTTATTGGTGTAGCAAGAGCCATATGCAGCCCATACGTACCAGACAGTCCAGTTTTGTGAATGAATTTCATTCACAAAAACTGAACTGTCTTGTACGGGCGGGCTGCATGCCCATTGGCTCTTGCCTGCACCACTGGCGCAGAGCCCACCGGCAGTCAGTCGGCAGGCGGCGGGTGGCAGGCGGGTGGATGCTGCTGCTCGCCAGCCGCGGGGGAGTGGGGTGGGGCTTCATGGGTGGGTGGGTGGGGGACACTAGGTCACCAGGGATGTGTTGGGGTTGACAACCACATCCCGCGATCGGATTTTCGTCCACTGACCACCAGGGATTGATTGGGAGGTGGGGTGTTTGAAAACCCAGCCCGTTATCGGCTTATCGGTCCACTGGACCACCAGGATATGATCGGAGGTGGGGTGTGTGTTTGAAAACCCAGCCCGCGATCGGGCTTATCGGTCCACTGGACCACCAGGGATGTGTTGAGGGGGACATTGCTGCCCGCGATCGGGCTGGTGGGGAGTACACTATGCCCGCGATCGGGCTGTGGGGCACAGGATTGGGTTGGCCAGCCACAGGTGGCAGCTGCTGTTGGCCTCTGCAATACAGCAGCTCACCTGTGGGTGGCCCTCGACTTAAGCCTTTTTTGGCTCAAAGTCCTGCAGGTGCAGGTTGGGGTTGCGCCTGCACAACTCTGCACAGCCCGGCTGAATATCGGGCTGTGCAGTTTATGCCTGGTTCCTCCCCTTCCAGTTGAGCATGCATTCATTTGCATTGCGCTGTTGCTCAGCCTGTTTTCAGTGGCGCAACTGCCTCCTGCTGAATATCGCAGAATGGCGTAATTTCAAACTTGCGCATGCGCAACCCTATTGCGCATGGCGCAACCCTTTTGAATATCTGGCCCATAAAGTATAATACTAATAGAAGGAGGGCATTCTTTACACAGAGGGTGGTGTCCCCTTGGAATGAGCTCCCCTTGTTGCTCATTTATTCCAAATCAAAGAAACTTTTTAAAACTCAGCTGGATAGATATTTTATGAAGAACGGCAACATGACCACATAATGGATATTGGAAAAGAGCGGCTATGGGCTATTCTTTATCGTCTGGCCTCCTTAGCTCCCATAAACCTTTGTATGGTAAATAAGCTCCGTCATTTAGGTTTTTCATCATCTGTTGTCTCATGGATAAGCAGCTGGTTGAGTAATAGAACCCAAAGGGTTAGGGTAAATGGTGCACTATCAGATACAGAAAAGGTTACCAGTGGTGATCCTCAGGGCTCAGTCCTGGGACCCACTCTCTTTAATATTTTTATCAGTGACATGAACATCTCATCTGATAATATCCTAACAAAATGCGCTTATGATACCAAATTAGGGAGTAAGGTGAACAATGATACCAATATAAAAAGCTTACTATCTGACCTTGCATCCATAGAACACTGGGCTCATATTAATAAAATGCATTTTAATGTTTCAAAATGTGCAGTATTATATATGGGAAAAATAACCCTAAACAAGTTTACCATTTAAACAATACTCGCATTAGAGAATCAAACACAGAAAAAGATTTGGTGATACTGGTCAATAACAAATTATCCTCACCATCCCACTGTAACAAAATAGCTAATCAAGCAAATGTGCTTCTTCGTAGGATAAATTGCACTTTTATTTCCAAAACTGAACATTGCATCTTGTCCCTGAACAGGTCTTATATTAGTCCATACACTGACTATGGTTCTCCATTTTGGAGCCTGTACATACTCTCTGACATTAAAAGAATATAACAGATTCAGCATAGAGTGACCAAACTTACCCCTCATCTTTCACATTTGGACTATAACACCAGACTCCAGAAAACTGGTTTATATTCACTTAAACTTAGAAGAACAAGGGGTGATCTACTACAATTATTTCAAATTCTCCAGTCACCAACATTAATCCAACTGTATGGTATATCCTACTCCAATATAAAGATTATAGCTTGGTTACACTGCAAGTAACTCAAAGATAATCGAGCCAATAACAATAAAAGGCAGAATTTGTTTACAATTAGAGCACCCAGACTGTGGAATACATTACCACAAGATGTAGTAGACTCATTAAATATTATAACCTTTAAAAATAAACTTGACAAATGGCTATTTAACTAATATTGGGCTAGTGTTCCACTTGTGTGGAAGATAATCTTGATGGGCATTCACCTTCTTTTGTCCACTAAACCAAGTAACCAAATCTCCGTTCATCAGTACTGGGTAAATACATGGAAAAGATGGGTAAAAGCAGGACCCTACAGAAAAACAGAAATTGCAACTCAGCTGGGTTGCCCTATTTAGAGGATATCTTCAAAGTGAAGCTGCAGTTTATTATATTCTGGGCGCGCATAGCCATGGCTTCAATTAGAGGGCAGCTTCAATTTAAAACAGTCACTCTCCCGGCTTTGCTTACACAATTTTGAAATACTGGTACTACCCCATTTTTACAAACCAGCTGTATACTGCTGTACCTTGCTGTTCCTCTTAAAAACATCACAAGCAGCCTATCCAAAGAGTGAGTGGATATTTCTGAAGTCGAAGTACAGTGTACATTTATTATTTTGTTTTACCCAGAACCCCCTTATTGAACAACAGCTAAAGTACTCTTTTGCAAAGCAGTTCTGATCCAGATAGCAGTAAGTTCCAGTTTTCAGTAACAAGCTCTGAGGAGAGAGAGAGAGAGAGAGAGAGAGAGAATGGAGCAATCAAGGCCGATGGAGTAATGGGAGAGTGGAGCACAGGAGAGAGCATGCAAGTTGAGAGCAAGAGTGGCATGAATAAGAGTATCATGGTCTGCTTGTTTTATTTTTTATGTTGATTAAACTAAATTAAAGTTAAAACAATTTAATAGCGGTGACTAGTGTGGAGAGCAAGCAAGAGAGAACTATGAATGGAAAGAGCGGGCACAGCCTGAGAAGAGCAAATAACAACGGCAGGTGAGTCAAAACATACAGAAGAATAAACCCCATAAAGAAGCTCATTACAAATGGGGTTAAAGAAAAACAACTAGTTCATGATAGTTATTTAGAAAATGGGTATTTCTTTTCTTGTATTCTGACTGGCCAGCACACTTGTTTAGCCAGGCGGGTATTTTTCAATAGAGCCCGCTGATAAGTGCAAATTTGGGGTGCCCCATTACTTAGCGTATCAGAGGGAACCCTGAAGTTTCAGTTTGGCCAACTGCCATTTTTTTCTGTCTCGCTTAGCAGACCTTGTAAAATGACCCCATAGTGCTGCAGTACACAGAAACACCAGACAAGACTTAAAACTTGTAAAAATCTTCTCCAGAAAAGAACAAAACAATTATTTTTTTCAGTTTCAACTAATCAGTAGCATATGCTCGGACATTTCTCACGGTCCTTGCCTCGCACTATTCCAGCCTTTCTCTCGCTGCATTACATGCCCATAAACAAAACGAAAGGGGGGAAAAACATTCTGCCTTCACCTTTTATTATTAAAAAATATAAAGGCATCTTTTCTCTCTCTTTGCCTCAGCACTCCCTTGCTACTTTGTCTTGGCGGGGGTGGGTGGGTGGACTGATGTAGAAAAAGAAAAACAAATGATGACACCCTGTACGCCTTGGGGGCAGTCCACTTTCTGAAACCAAGAAAGTGTTACACAGTATATGTGTGTGTGTGTGTATGTCAGTAACTGGGACAACCAGCTCCTGTCCTAGTACAGAGGCTCATGTAGGACAATGTGTAGCTCAAAAAAAAAAAACACACACATCATTGTATCACAGGCAGAGGAACTATTTTATCATAAAACTTTAAACGAATTTTTATTAACTTTTTTAATTAAACACATTTTTTTAACAGTGCCCATTTTCTAAGCACAATAATACCCTCCAGGATGGGGGGTATTGCGAAATACTAGAATCTCCAGGGGCTATAAGGCCCTCTGCCTGCAGTGTCGGGCCTCATTACACCCCTGGGGGGGGGGTCCTGTATTTCACATTATACAATGGGGTCCTAGAAATATGCATTCTGATTGGCTGACTAGCACCTTTTACCCGTGGTAAATCCTACAATATACCAATGGGAAAGGGTGCCAGCCGCCAGTCGGTCGCATCAATAACTCCCCCCAAATCACTGTGAGCATCTCCAACCCATGACTGGCTAACACAGCAATTCTAGATGACTGTCTCGCTACCTCCTGCTCTGCTCCCATTTTGAAATTCAAACCACACTGCAATTTTGGCAGCTACGAAAAATGCTGCAGAGCAAGAGTGCTTGGGTGAGATGAACTGCACCTAAAATTAACTGAAGTTCCAAGAAATATGTGCACTTTTAGAAAAAGTACCTGCAAACAGTCATGAATTGTAGTTCTTTCCCTGCCCACTACTCGCCCGACTTCTCCCACTGCATGCTTTCATGACACTCGCACTGTCACATGACTTCATTTTTTACTCTGCCCATGCCTTCCTATTGAATTCACTTTGAAGTTCTTTTTTAATGGAACATACTTAAAAAAAAAATTAATTGTAGCTCTGAGGAGGGAGCGTTTTACTGAACTCACCTCACATTTCACTTGTTCTTTACTCCCGCTCTACATTTCACTCGCTCTTTACTCCCTCTGTCTCTGCATTTTTGCCCAGTGTCTCTGGGGTGCAGTCCCCCTCTCTGTGTCTCCCATCAATGTAAACAGAAAAAAAATAAATAAAAAAGCAGAAACTCCTCAGCTGTTACTGCTTTCTGCACACATTCTTCTCAGGACATGGACCAGTGTTGCTATGAAGACAGTGCCTGGCATAACGGGCTACTTTACATTGATGTGGGACAAAATCTCTTGCGACTTAGACAAGTTATGAGGCACCTGCCCTCCCACCCTGTGTCTCACAGAAGAAAGATAAACACCTATCTCAGTCTGTGTGTCAGGGCAGCCACACTTGTCTAACTTTTAACTTGTTTAAATCACAGCAGACTTAGTCCCACGTTCATCTAAAGCAACCCCTTAGGTCAGGCACAGTCTCCATAACAACTCAGAACTATTTTTTTTCTGGCGGAGCAATACAATGACATGAAAATAATGCAAACTAAAAAAATACAGTATTTGTCTTTTATTTTTCTTTATTTCCAAAAATGGGACCATTGTATAATCACAATAAACCACTCCAGGGTGTGAGTTACGCTGGGATTTACCCACAGCTGACCTGGTTTGACCACTCAGCCTGTGGCCTCATGGCCAAACCACTCCAGCCATGGGTAAATCCCAGCACAACCCACATCCTGTCATGGTTTATTGCTTAAATACCACCCACCCTGTCAGGTATTATTGCTTACATAGTTCAATGCAGTGATGCTATGTGAACTGAAGCCCTAGAATGCAGACAATGCCAGACCACGAGGTAAAAAGTGAGTCACCCATTAATACAAGCGGCACCTTCTGTTAGATAGTGGCTTGTATCACAAATGCCAAACTTTAAGTGTGGCTTTTAACAGAAGGAGGCTTGTATTAGAGGGCAGTTTCAGTTAGAAGATGTACAGTACAAACATTGTACAAACTGGTAAACAAGCAAGACTGCACTAAAAACAAGATATTGCATCTCAGCTGGGCTATTCTGGAATCAGCTGCTCTATCCTGATTAATCTCCCAGTGGTTTCCCTGCCACTAGTACTACCATCGCCCTCCCAGATCCTCCAGTAACATTATCTGTGATGTCTACTGGCACCCTATCCCCATCTGTCCCAGTGCCAGTATCCCTAGTATCCAGTGGTACCCCCAATACCCACTGCACCCTAAACCCCTACCCCAGTCCCAGAGTGCCACAGGCACAAATTCTCTACTGACCCCCACAGTCAGGCATCATCTGCCACATGGGAATCCTGTATCATTATACAAGAACTACAGTTACGCACTAGTTACTAAAGCTCCAATTAAATCGATGCCCGTTGTGTGTGCAGAACGGTTGCACATGTGGCTATGTGTACTTGTGTATGTATACATGTGTGGCTGTATCAGGAGGGGTGTACTGTATGTCTAGAACCAACAGCAGCTACAACGTAAGTCTGGCATTTTAATATCACAATAATATAATGAATAACATCTGGACAACCATACACAACAAACTTGTCTTTCCATCAAGGACTTGAGATAACAGCATATGGTCCTCGATGACAAAGCTCAAGAGGTCTTTGCTGTTATCTCAACTCCGAGATGGATACACAAGGTAAATTGTGTATGGTCACCATGTATTATTTGTTAAAGTATATGGTTTAAAAAATAATTTGTATGAGCACATTTTTACTCTCTCTCCCTCCCCCTCACAAAACAAAATTTTTGTCATAACACTAAATTATTATTAAACAGTAAAGACAAAGTGAATGTGTCTCACTAATGAAAGCATCTTCAAATGCTATTTTGTGTGAGTGATAGAGTTATTGCCTGCTCACCCTCCTGCCATGAGGACTGAATCTAGTACAGATGTGAACCCATAGTGGGAGCTTATGTAAGCCTGAGCCTGAGTTAGTTTCTGTAACTGTTGTCAAGAAAACTCGGGCTTCGCCATGCATCAGGGAATCAAAGAGATCTCTTCTTTATTCAACTCAGGGGCACAGGAGACAAAGCGAAAGTGGCAAGAGTGAGCATAATGGGAACCGAGCTCTGGTGAAACTGACCAGCATTGTGGAAAACTGAAAACAACTGGAGGGGGAGTACAGGTGAAACACAAAATAGCACTCGCACTCCAGAGCCAGGAGCTGGTTAACTCCAGTGAAGACAATGATGCCATTTATTCCAAAGTTACCCATTTGAAGAACAGTGCTGTTACAAACACACCTTTAGTCCATGTTCAGGTGGAGTGCAGGTGAGGCTGATGCCTGAATGTGCAGAACAGTTTTTATAATGTGCACAACAACCTCTAGAATGTGCACAACGTTTAAGAAGCCAGTGAAACCACAGATTTCTATACACAATAAACCCATACCATATACTATAAATAACTTAAAACTTAGCCCACAACATTAATTCTATATTTCTTATTAGGTTAATGCATTAGCAGCCAGGTTACCTCTGATCAGAGCTGTTTCTTGGTGTTATTACTTCTGCTCAAAGAATTTCTGAGCTACCATCTCTGATGGCTGACCATCATACTATATAATTTTTCACCAAGATAGGGTATCCCTATAGACCAGTCCTAGGTTTCTTCCTAAGGTGGTCTCTGATTTCACTCTGAATTGAACAATCCACCTACGCATGTATTATTATGATGGGCAATGCTCCAGGTAAGATTTTATGATATAAATATTGTACTTCTCATTTTTAAAATGAGGTGAGTAAAAACAAATTTGGATGCATACAAATGGCAAAAATGTCAAACTGAAGAATACTTTTTGTTAGCAATATATTTTTTGTAATGCAATAGCAAAAGTGCTAATACTAAAGTGTGTGAAAGCTATATATTAACTTTAAAACATTTTAAAAAAGACAATCTGAAGACACCAGTGTCAGAGTGATTTCTTTCTATTTTTTACATTTGAGGTGCATGCGCACCAAATGTTTCGTTACACTGAAAAGGGATTTCAGAGGGATGTCGCTGCCGGGCCCATTGCAGTTCAGAATTGCAGAGGCTCAGCAGTCTAGATCAATGACCACACAGTGTGGTCGTGACACCACTTGCTGCTTGCTGGGCAGAAACTTCTTGTACTTCAAAGGACCAAGCCACTCCAATCAGAGAGGGCTTCAGTTCTTTGATTTGCATGAAGCCATGGTCAGCAAACAGCTGATCAGCTTTCAGTGTCAGGAGCCTGTCAGCCTCTTGGTGCATTTCTAATCAATTCGTTATCAGCAACTACAAGAAAGTAGAGAACAGAGAAGAAATTAATACCTTTAAACTACAATGGTAATATACTTCTTTTAAAAAATGTACAAGTTCAGAATTTGGATTCAGTTCTGGTGTTTGTGTTGCATTAAGGCTATCAATCTAGAAGGCCTTGTGCTTTAGTACTAGGTTGTAAAAATCTCCCCTCTCCCAGGACTGCAGCAAAGTTTGTTAATTTCCTTGAAAGTGAAATAATGCTCTGATTTGTTATTACTGTCTTAATATGTAATGCAGTTACATGCAGCAGATTTTGTCCCTCAGTCGCCCTGCAGTGCTCACCCACCCTGTATAAAAGACCCTCTCCAACAAAAGACAAAACCATCCATTGATGTCTGTTGCAGCCACAGTCGTAACTGCCTCTCCCCCAAGCCCAACCCATGTTATCATTACAGTACAGGGGTGTCCAATCCTCCATGCCAGCTGCTACCTCCACCCTGCCTATGTTAGTTATGCATTGCTAGGGGACCCACCCCGGTGCTGCCAAATATAGTACAACACTGGGGATGCCCAATCCCCCAGTGTTCCAGCTGTAATAAAGAAAACAATCCCTCATCATTCTTTTAATTTTTTAAACCTGTAAAAAGGAAAACCATCCATTGATGACTATTGCGCCATTAGCCCTCCCACCTGACTTGCTACTCAGCATCCCCTCAAGCCCTTACTTACCCACGGGGGTCCAACACCGTAATCCTTTCTGGACAGCAGACACATCTTCACTTCTCAAAACCAGACTGCAAACTGAGGAAATCAAGTATGCAATTCAATGTATGTCAATGGGGGTTTGAACATAGTAGCATAACTTAGCCATTTTTGAATATTTTTGTCTCAAATTTTCCACATGCCTTTTTTTGGGACCCCACCTCATGAACAATAGCAGTAAATTTAGGCTAATCTGTTCTGAAAGGTGATTTCATGGTCACTGCATAAAATCACCTTTCAGGCAGGAGTTGAACATTTTCTGTACACTTGTTTATGAGCTGGGGTCATAAGAAGGCTATGTTGAAAATTTGACATAAAAATATTGAAAAAAGCACAAAGTTCTGAGCCCACTTTAGTAATTTTCAATATTTTGACCCCAAAGTTTTAACAGAGTAATTTATTCACAGCACTGCATGACTTTGACAGCAGTAATTTTTCAAATCCACGCCAAAGTGTGTTTTCATATCTGTGGTGTGGAATGATGTTTCAGTGGCATGGAATGATGATTTGGCAGATTTAAACATTTTAACCTACTGGGTTTATTACATGGGGTAATAAAAAAGCTGGGCTGAAATGTTTTGGACAAATACAGTGAAATGCCCAGGTTATGACTGAATGTTTCACTGTTACAGCATTCACTCATAACTTTGCTAATTTTCAATATTTTGACTCCAAACATTTAGCATAGCTATTTTTCCACACCACCTCATAAACGTGACATGCGTAATTTTTTAAATCCTGGACACAATGTGTTTTCGCACCTCTGATGCGAAATGAAATTTCGGCCAGTATACTATAAATGGTACATGTTGTGTCTATAAGGTGAATCCTAATAGTATCTTCAAAAGTTGGGGTCAAAATTATAAAAAAAATTGTTTCACAATCATCAAACGTTCAGCATTGACAAATGCTTGTTTCTACTTGCTTCACTCTTTCCTTGTTCAGGGTCTATCTACATTTGCATACTTTGTCTTTGCCTTTTATCTTTCTCACCTTGGATTCATGGTTTCTTCAGTTGTCTGCTTTATTTCGGTCTCTCTTCCCTTGCAGCTCCTGTGCAGCATTTTAGTATACAGTATTGGGCTCGCACCCCAATCCCACTTACGAACATATGAAGAAGCCAGCAGAAGAAGGCCATTTGGTCTATCAAATCTACTCATATTGCCAGGTCCACAGTTTGAGCTCCTGTTCCTGCACTCCCTCCCCATTCCTCCCATCCTCCCTACCCATGATTCTTATCTTCCCCTATGCCTATCACAGCCTCTCTTAGAGCTACCCACTGTGTTCAAAAAGATGACCTCTTCCAGCAGTGCATTCCAAGTGTTCACCACTCTCTCTGTGAAGAAGTACTTCCTGACCTCCCTCCTAAACCTCCCACTCTCCAGCTTAAGACTGTGCCCCCTCATGGTATGGTTGCCACTCAGCTTAAAGGGTTTGTCGTTATCAATCTTATTTATCCCTTTCAAGTACTTGAAGGTCTCAATCATGTCCCCCCCGTCTTCTGGGGAGTACATGTTCAGTGCCCTTAACCTCTCCTCGTATGCCTTACCCTGCTGACCGGCTATCATCTTTGTAGCCCTCCTCTGGACCTTCTCCAGCAGGTTAATGCACATGCAGACACATATACATAAGCCACTCCCAGACACACAACCAGAGACCCCCCTTCAACACACAAGCATGCACACACACACATATCACTCAACTTGGACTGCCTGCAAGTGTCTAATTTTATCTCATAATAAAAATATGCTGCAAGCTGCAGCAGTAGCATATTGAAACTTACAGTGTAAAAAAATTGCCCTAGTTAGCCATAGTGTGCTCAGTCCAATGGTGTGGTATTATTTAAAATAATTACTTAATCAACAAAGTCCAAGAGGGTAGTGTCTTTCAAAAAAAGAGGTATGCAAGAACAAGGGGGCATGGGACACTAGCAACAACGAGATACTAACAACAACAAAAATGGAAAGGGACCTGGGGGTAGTCATATCAGATGACTTAAAGGTGGGCAAGCAATGTGAGAGGGCAGCAAGGAGGGCTGGGGGGATACTGGGATGCATAGGGAGAGGCATCACCAGTAGAAAACAAGAAGTTATTATCCCTCTGTACAGACAGCCGGTGAGACCCCATCTGGAGTACTGTGTGCAGTTCTGGAGACCCAATCTCCACAAAGACATAGACAGAATGAAAGCTGTCCAGAGGAGGGCAACTAAAATGGAGCAGGGTCTGCACCAGAAGACATATGAAGAGAAACTAAAGGAGCTGAATATGTATAGCCTCAAGAAAAGGAGGGAGAGGGGGGACATGATAGAAACTTTCAAGTACCTCAAGGGAATCAACAAAGTCCAAGAGGGTAGCATCTTTCAAAAAAAGAGGTATAGCAAGAACAAGGGGGCACAATTTGAAGATGGGGGTGCGGCTCAGAGGTAATTTAAGGAAGTATTTTTTCACAGAGAGGGTTGTGGATGCATGGAACAGCCTTCCAGTGGATGTTGTCGAGTCAAAAACAGTGGTGGAATTCAAGCATGCATGGGACAGTCATAAGGCAATTCTAGGGGATGGGGGTAGGAAGAAGTAGGCTGCTGGTTAACTAGGATCTGCAGCTTATCCATTAGGTAGGGAAATGGGCAGACTGGGTGGGCCAAGCAGTTCTTATCTGCAGTCAAATTCTATGTTTATATGTTTCTATGTAACTCCCTACATCTGGGTACTCACCCTGAGTCACCATTTCTGGCCTCCACCCTCGCATGGGCTAATGCTATGATTTGAAGTTCACCTCCCCAACTGCCCTGACTCACCAGGCTTTCACCCCACCCTCACTCCCAAGACCTGCACCAGTTTTTCCCCTACTACCTCACCTTCACCCTCCCCCAATACACTAGCTTGTGTCACAATGTCATCCCCCCTGCACACCTCTTCAATGCTATCCATTCTCCTTATAGTTCTGTCACCTACCTGGCTCTCTTTCTGGCCCTAAGCCTGTACCATACCCTCCCCTCTCTTTGACTGTATTCCACAAGTGATTCTCCAATCTAACAGATTGGGTACTGGCTTAGTTGCAATAGTTTCGCATATGATCTCTCTTGTAATGCTAGTATTTTTTATGCACTTTCTCACTGATGCTGCCAATGGTACATTTTCCCAGTGTACTTACCTGTGCCATGTTTTATTATAGCATGCTGTACTATGGTTTTATTATAGCATGTTGTACTATAGTTTTATTATAGTGTGTTGTACTATGGTTTTATTATACTGTAGCATGTTGTACTATGGTTTTATTATAATATGTTGTACTGTGCTTTGCCTATCTTATACTGCTTGATTACTTTACTCAGCTATGTTTTTGCTAGCTGATAATGTTGCGATTACTGTATGCACTTTATGTTGATTGTTGATAATGTTGCGATTACTGTATGCACTTTATGTTGATTGTTGATAATGTTGCAATTACTGTATGCAATTTATGTTGACTGTTGATAATGTTACGATTACTGTATGCAATTTATGTTGATTGCTGATAATGTTGCGATTACTGTATGCCCTTTATGTTGATTGTTGATAATGTTGCGATTACTGTATGTACTTTATGTTGATTGCTGATATTGTTGCGATTACTGCATGCACTTTATGTTGATTGTTGATAATGTTGCGATTACTGTATGTACTTTATGTTGATTGTTGATAATGCTTCTGGCTGCTACTGTCTCTTACCCCTTTTTTGTTACCCACAACCTATTTCTGGATGAGGATCCTTTGTAAAGGAACTTTTAGCTCAAAGGTTGTAATTTCAGATCTCTTAATAAATAAATAAAGATTCAGAGGTCGGGCCAGTAGAATATCCTGCATAGCTTTTCCAACTTGCTGTGTGTCTCTGTTCTTCATCTCATCAAGCCATCAATGGAGGTAAGTGTCTGTACTGCTTTGCATACAGTAATATCAGACACCACAATATTGCCATCTTTACCAATCTAAATCATAGGTTTGGAGACTTTGCCACTCACCCACCAGCCTGCTCTAGCTCATCTGCTTATGGTGCTCCCATTCTATATGACAAAATCACCAGTATGTATATGCATTCCAGCAGGGGGGGATGAGAGTGTCAGTCACAGAACCATAGAACAAGGCAGGCACATGTGACAAAGAAATAAAAATATGGTCCAGTCAATGGACAGAATGTGCAGCTATGGGGTAAACAAGGAGATGAAAGAGGAAGAAGAAGAAAAAGACAGTTGACAAGTTGGGCTGTGGAACTATGGACAGTAGGTGTGATTGGGTCAAGGGGAAAATAGTAATTTACAGGAGGGTTTAAACACCATGAAACCCACATATGTGTTGTGAACACCAGATAAAATATGTGTAAATGCCCTTTGTGAACGTGTAAGTGGGGCCTGTACGCATCTTATCTGGAGCGCTGATGCTGGGCACAAAGGTAAAGCATTGCTGCATGCACGTGATGCACATAGAACATTATGTTTCTACCTGGACTGCATTAAGGTCAGCTTTTTGTGTCATTTGCCTCTTGTAAGGAGGGCAGTTATGTGACCAAACAGTGCTTGTCTAAATGGTTGGACAGTGATATTATTTTTTGTTATAGGAAGGCTGTAAGGAGCTTCCTGGCTCAGTTCATGGTCATGCCACTCATGGCATGGCCACTTCAATGGTGTGATTCCAGAAAGTCTGCAGCTGGCATTTGTACTACTCCTTCATGGAGTGCTGTACATTCTTTTACTAAACATTACAGTCTTGACATCATCTCTCACAAATGTGCTGGCTTTGGCCTTGCTGTTCTACAAGGTCTTCAGTTGTGATGTCATGACTGATACTGACTTCCTCCTGGGTGCCTTCTGTAGTGTTTGATAATCATTCCAAAGGCATGGCCCAGTGGAGGAAATGTCCTTGATGAATATTTACAAGTCACAGTAGATCTTTAAATGAGAATGTCCTCCATTGGGCCCTAGTGCACCCACCCTACCTCCCTGGTATCCGATGAAATGGGCACTGTCAAATTGAGTGACTCACTTTGAGTGACTCACCTTGATCGATTGTCTGTACAGCGATTGTGGAAGGAGAGCGACTGTGGAAATGATGAGGATAGAAGGGCCAAAATGGCAACTGTAGGATACAGCACTGGTGGGAGGGACATCATGGGAAGCAAGAAGGTCAGAGAGGCTGTGTTGAGCTGGCCATATGGGCTTCTGGAGGCAGTGTATGCCTCTGGTGTGGAAGGACCTGGGTTGTTGCCCTACTGTTTTTGCATGGGGAATGTGTTGGGTGTTGTAATTTGTTTTGGTCTGTGTTAGCTCATTGCCTCACTGTCAGGTCCCCACCCCTCAGAGTTGATTATATTTAGGAGGGGGGTGAGGGATGCGGAGGCACCCTGCATAGAACATAGAATAATGTGTTGTGGTATGGGCACTGATTTTGTATTCAGCATAGTGCACGGTTGCTATTTGTGTTTTTGGCATTGTGCACTCACCCATAGGTACAGCACCATTATGTATTTGCCATTATGAGTGAAAAAGCAGTAAAAACAAACAGTGTTCACATTTCCCTAGTAGAGCAGCAGTTTAGACAGTACAGTAGATTGTACCTGTGGTATAAATCTTTTTAAAAGGGAGAACTATTTTTAATTACAGTTTTGATGTCTCGATGATCTAGTGACATGACCCAAGAGTGACTGTTGTTACAAAAATGTAAGACAAAATTTGGAAAGAAATAGACCTATGGATGTAGTAATGTTCAACTTCAGCAAGCATTTGATTTGGTTCCACACTGGGCAAATAACAATAACAATAAACTGAGTAAATTTAACACTGACAAGGGAATTAGACAGTGGTTAAATAATTGGCGGACAGGGAGGAAACATAAAGTATCTATAAAAGGTCATCTATCAGAGGAGGGACAGGTGTTCAGTGGGGTACTGCACAGTTCGGTCCTGGGTCCAATAATCTTCAGAATATTTATAGCTGACTTAGAAGACATGGTGTATAATAATATCATTAAGTATGCAGATGATACAAAACTAAGTGGATCATGTGACACCTTCGAAGAGACATTATTATTACAAAAAGACACAGATACTATTAATTTCTGGACAACACAATGGGGTATGCAACTAAATATAGCTAAATGTTGTGTACTACACATGGGGAAAAAATCAACTACATAATTACACTTTAGAAGATAAGTATATCGAGACTAGATCAATGGAAAAATATTTAGGCATCTTAGTAGGTGATAAATTAGAGTTTAAACATCACTATGCCAATGCCATAGCTAAGGCTAATCGAACTACTGTATCTTAGCAATAAAAAGTAATATCAAAAGCAGCTCGAAAGATATACTGCTACGACTTTACTTATCATATGTCAGGCCTCATTCGGATTACAGAAGTCAAATATGGAGTCCATGTACAAAGATAGAAATTATTAGAATGGAGAAAGTCCAACATCGATTCACTACAATAATAAAAAATGTGAGGGAAAAATCCTACGATGAAAGGCTCCATGTGTTAGGACTACATAGTTTAGAACTACGTAGAAAGACAGGAGACATGTCATTTTATTTTGAATAATGAATGACCCTGCACTTTTTTTTTATTTTATCAATATATTATACATTATACTTACAGCAACAAAACTGGAGTTATCCATGTAAATAATTGATAGTATTCATAGAAGTTTAACATGCAGAGATTTTTTTTTTACAATTGGATTACTCCCAAATTTAGATCAAGTCCACAAATGGAAGAACAATGATATGCTATATAATGATGGGTCAGTTATCAGTCACAAGCTTAAAGAATTTAGCCGGGTAACTTAAAGAGGGACTATGGTCATAAATTACTGGCATTAATAAATGCAGAATATGGATCAACATAGCTCCAATCACCTTCATAACAAAACTGAGATCCCTGAGTCACTTTGTTTAATAGTTACAAATCATTTTACAACCCTAAATTCTCTGCCTGTTCAAAAAAGCCAGTTTCAGTGAAGTGGTGCTGATGATGTCATCTCCTGAACTCGTAGTCTAGTTCTCCCTGTCAGCAAGCTTACAGGAACAGCTTCTCCAAAGTTTGAAAACTATGTGCAAATGGTTTTCTCCAGTACACCAGGCAGCACCATTCAATAAACATTGCTTTAAAACCTATGTGTGTTTCAGGTATTGTAACAAAGTTGACACAATTATATTTTTGTTTTTGGTGCCTTTTTATTGTGGTTCTTTTCTCCTGGGTTGCTGGATGCTAAGTCACAGCACACTAATATGAGATTTGCAGACTGGATATGTGGTGGAAGGCTATAATTATTTATACCTATCATTCAATTGAGGTGATTTCTCAAGATGGCACTTTAAATCAATGATGCCATCATCCTGTAAATGGAGGTGGGAGAGGTAGTGCTGTTTTGAAACCTTAC
The DNA here is from genome assembly GCA_016271365.2 of Neoceratodus forsteri. Taxonomy (NCBI): domain Eukaryota; kingdom Metazoa; phylum Chordata; order Ceratodontiformes; family Ceratodontidae; genus Neoceratodus; species Neoceratodus forsteri. The sequence continues at coordinate 290,983,046 of CM057459.1, forward strand.
TAAGAGTTTCTATCTAGTAGCCTGCTCAATGCTTAATCACTCAATCAATATTTTATTCATCATCAAAGTATGAAGGAATGGGATACTCAGTTGAGCAGAGCTCATTTTCTGTTTTCTCATTGACAGACTGTTACTGGAGCTATATTCAGGCTCATCTGTGTTGTACTCCACATTGCAATGATTATTTTCCAGGGCTAACACTTCCACCCCAGTACGAACATATGAACATACGAAATTTGCCAGCAGATAAAGGCCTAGAGGTCCATCAAGTCTGCTCTAATGTCAGCTAGCACCCATTATTCTGCAGCTGCCCTCCTCCCACCCTTCCCCTTCATTAACCCTCACCCTTGTCCTGTCCCATCCTCATTTGAAGCAGTCCACTGTTCTACTGCATACCACTTCAGGAGGTAACGCATTCCACCCAGCCACCACCCTCTCTGTAAAAAAGTGTCTCCTCATCTCCCTCCTGAACCTTCCTCGCTCCAGTCTCATATCATGGCCCCTGGTGTCCCTCCTCTCCCTTACTTTGAAGAACCCCTCTGTACCCATCTTGTTTATTCCTTTCATTTATTTAAAGGTTTCAATCGTGTCACCACTGTCTCTCCTCTCCTCCAGTGAGTACATGTTCAACTCCTTCAACCTCCTCTCATATGATAAGTCCCCCAGCCCCTTGATCATCTTTGTTGCTCTGCGCTTCACCCCCTCCAGTAACTTAATGTCCCTCTTCAGATACGGATGCCAGTACTGCATGCAGTACTCCAGGTGTGGTCTAACTAATGACCTATACAGTGGCAGAATCACCTCCTCCTCGAGGATATACCCCTTGCAATACAACCCAGCATTTTGTTGGCCTCTTGCAGCTGCCTTCCTACATTGTCCCGAGTTGTTCATTGACCTTGTAATGAGCACACCCAGATCCTTCTCCTCCTCTGTCTGGGCTAGCTGCACTCCCTCTAGCTGGTAACTCCTCCTTGGGTTCTTTATCCCAAAATGCAGCACCTTGCACTTTTTGGCATTAAAGCCCAGTTTCCAGGTGTCTGACCAGGTTTCAAGCTATGCCAGATCATCCTGCAACTCCTGCCATCCCCCTAGGTCATCCACCACCGCGCCTACCTTGGTATCATCAGCAAACAGAGTGATCTTGTTCTTGATGTCCCAAGATATGTCTGCAATGAATATCCCAAACAACACTGGTCCCAACACTGAGCCCTGTGGAACACCACTCGTCACTATCCTTAGGTGTGAGAGGTCTCCACCCACCACCACCCTCTGTTGCCTTCCCTGCAGCCAGTTTCCTACCCATCTCACTAGCTTTGCACCCTCCCCTGTGCCTACTAACCTCCTTCCCAGCCTTCCATGTGGAACTAAGTCGAATGCCTTACTGAAGTCCAGATACAGGACATCCACTGCATGGCCCCTGTCCAGTTGCCTAGTTACCCAGTCATAGAACTCAACCAGGTTGGTTTGGCAGGATCTGCCACGTATGAAGCCATGCTGTCTGCTGTCCTGTAGTCCTTTGGCCTCTAGGAGGGCCACCAGCCTCTCCTTCAGGATAGTCTCATTAGCTACCCACGGTGGATGTGAGGCTCACTGGTCTGTAGTTTCCCGGTTCATCCTTGGGGCCACTCTTGTGGAGGGGCACCACATGAGCCATCCTCCAGTCCTGAGGCACACACCCCAAATGTAGTGATGCATTAAATTGGTCTGCCAAAGCTCCTGCAAGGACCTCTGCCAGCTCCTTCAGTACTCTGGGGTGGATGCCATCTAGGCCTGGCGCCTTGTCCACCCTCAGTGCCTTCAAACCCTCTCAAACTCTGCTCTCCATGATTTCCCCATCTGTCACCACTTCCCCCCCTGCTTCTACCATTTCTCCCACCTTGGGTGTCACCCCATCTTCTCTTTAGTAAATACTGAGCAGAAGTACTCATTTAGTGCTTCTGCCTTATCGCACCCTGCTTCCACCCAACCCCCTCCTTCCTAATCCTTACTATGTGGTCCTTACAGCTCCTTTTCTCCCTGATGTACTTAAAGAAGTCCTTCTCCCCCTTCTTAATGCCTTGTGCCAGCTTGAGTTCCGTAGATGCTTTGGCTCCCCTTACTGCCCTTGTCACCTCCTTCGATTCTGTCAAGTACGCCTCCCTGTCCTCCCTCCTCCCTGTTTTCTTGTACTTCCTAAAGGCAGCTCTTTTCCTCCTTACCTTTTCCATGACCTCCTTGCTCAACCAGATCGGTTTCTTAGCCCTAGCCTTCTTGCTCTGGGCTTTGCAGCAGGTTTTGGTTGCCTCCACTTTCACCAGCTTTATGAGCTCCCACCTCTGGTTAGTGTCCATACTAGACTGAATTCTGGCCAGGTACCCTTTTACCACTTCCCCCATCCTCCCAAAGTTGGCCCTCCTGAAATCCAGCACTATTGTGCCAGATTCCACCCTTCCTTGCCCATATCCAATGTGAGCCATACTGAGCGGTGGTCACTCCCGACAGTGGTTCCTCCACTGTAAGTTCTCTCACAAAGTCCCCATTTGCCAGCACAAGGTCAAAGGTATTTCCTAACCTGGTTGGTTCACTGACCATTTGCAGCAGGAAGCTATCCTGGAAGGCATCCAGCAGCACCTGCCCCTTCTGTTCCTGGTTGTTGGGGTGCTCCAGTCCACCCTGGCATGTTGAAGTCCCCCACAATCACCACATTACCCTTCTCGCAGGTCCTCCTGATCTGTCCCGCTAGTTCTCTGTCTAACTCCTCCATCTGAGATGGTGGCCTGCACCACTCCCATTCTAAGAACTTATTCTTGGAATCCTGGATTTGCATCCAAAGTGACTCCATACTACCATCCTCCCCTTCCCCTTACACACTTCAGTCCTTCCTTCACATATAGTGCCACCCCTCCTTTCCCAATCACTCTGTCCCTATGAAATAATCTGTACCTGGTACAGACAGGTCCCAGTCATTGTATTGGTGGCCCATGTTTCGTGGATGACTGCAATATCCACCTCTCCCTCTGCCATGAGAACCTGTAACTCTGCAGTTTTCCTCCCAAGGCTCCTAGCATTAAGGGTAACCACCTTCCACCCTTTGCTCCCCCTCCCATCCTGCCCTCCTTTCCTAGCATCACCAACAGTACTTGCCATTTGTCCTTTGTCACTGTTATGGGAAGTAAGCTCATATGGTTTTCCAACCTGTGGTCTCTGCATATCTCTTCCCCGACTGCCACCACCCACTTCTAGTTTAAATTCCCAACTTCCTCTATGTACTCCTCCATCCTCTGTTTCAACACTTTCTTTCCTTCCTCACTCAAGTGTAGTCTGTCCTTGGTAAGAGACTACTGTCCTCCCAGGTCCCTTCCCACCCCCAACAGCCTCTACCCTTTGAGCACAATACCAGGTTCTTAGCCATCCGTTAAATTCCTCGATTCTCAGCTTTCTTGTTGAGCTTGCTTTGGCACAGGAAGTATCTCTGAAAAGTTACTGATCTTCCTGCCCCCTCACATAATTGTGCTAGTTCCTCAAACTCCTTTTGACTGTATCTACTATCTTGTCAGCCAGGTCGTTTGTCCCAAGATGTATAATTAAATGAGGCTTGTCCCTACCCCTTCTAGCATATTTCAGAACAGACTGTCCCACCCTTTCCGCTGTCATTCCTGGCATGGCTTCCACCCAAATGCGCATTATGCCTCCCCTTGCTACCCACCTAACTCCTCTTAGTATTGAGTCTCCCAGCACTAAGATTCCACCCTCTTACTCCTGCTTGCTTCCATTCATCTCCGTCTCTCATTTCCAGCCTCTTCTTCCTCCTGCACATTATTTCCCTTACCCCTGTTGCAATTCCTCCCATCAGAACTTCCCCTGCTCCAGTTTGGTCCAGGCATTTATCAATTATTCCTCTAATTTCATCATTTCCTCCTCCACCTTCTTCTCTCTCTAGCAGTGTACAACTATTTTCTGAAGGCCCTTTACAAATGCTCGCTCCCTCTCTCTTCATAGTAACCTGTTCTCTCCTTTCCACTCCATGACTTTTGCCACGTTTTCGCCTCCCCTCACAAGTCCCTATCTCCTCCTTCCATTTGTCTTTTGTCTCCTGACCTGGTTTCCCTGGCAATTGTTCTTCCTGGCCTGGGCCCCTTTGTCTCTGCTTCCCTTCTTCTGACTCTCTCCTCACCACTGCTGGCTTAAATCGCCCTCCCTCGTCTCCCCTTCTTCCTCCCTCCAGTATTGGGCTAAACCCACCCCCAATCTGCCGTGCCTGTCTTAGTTCCTCCTGCAGACTCTCAATCTCCTTTCTAAGTTTTTCTATGTGGTTGCACATACATAGTGGTAGTAGGAATTAACATATAAAAGACACCTCTTAAAACTTATTGTAAAACAGACACTGACAAACAGCAATGCAGTAACCAACATTACAACACTTGTAGCAATACAACTTCCAGACAGGCACTGTAGAGTAACACTTCACATTGTAAAAGCAGCCAGGAGGCATGCTGACTCACCATCCTGCAACTCTCGAGAAAGGAACCACACCAATAAGCCATTAAAGCACAAATTTGTCAACTTTGTTACAAAACCTGAAACACATAGATTATATAGCACTGTTTTTAGAATGGTGCTGCCTGTTTTACTTGTGAAATCCATTGCAGAATGATCTTTCAATTTTGAAGAAACTGGTCCTAAAAGCTTGTTGACATGGGAGAGCTAGTCTGTGAGGTCAGGAGATGACATTATCAGTACCTGTTCACTCAAACTGGCTTTTTTGAACAGGTAGTGAAATCAGGGTTGCAAAATAGCGCATAACTTTAAAATGAAATAACACAGAAACATAATATTTGGTATGAGATTTATTGGGGGTATGCTTAATCTAATTCTGTAATGTAGCACTTTTGACCAGAGTCCCTCTTTAACTTAATCTTTAATTTCTATATTCTCTTATCACATTGTGCTCCCCCCAAATCAAAAAGCAGAGATAGAATACATTTATTTTTTATAAATAAAAAGAAATGTTCTATCCAAAGATGAGAGAAAAAAATGAAAAAAATGTCCAGGCGCTGGCCCGTTGGTGCAGCAGTGGGATTTCTGCTTGCAACGTCAGCGACCCAGGTTCGGGAACAGACCCGGGTCATCGGAGGGCCAACCAGGGGGAGAAGGATAGAGCATCTTATGGACTGCTCTCCTTCTCCAGAGGGTGGGTGGGGGAAAGCATTCGGAACATTGAGGAATCCTGGCGGAGGCTGGGAGACCTCATGCTGCCGACACTAATCTCTCTGGGAGGCAGGGCGGACACTGGCGTCATTGCACGTCCCCGCCTCTGTGAGGAAAACACAGAAAACATAGGCGGGCGAGGGCCACAGTCTAAATGAAGCCCTCCCAGAAGACCTCGCATAGCCACTGTCGCTGCAGGTCCCCCGACCAGATACTAGTCCCGTGATTACGGAAGATGTGACCATGGCCCTGCCCTCCGGGGGGGTAAGCCAGCGGTGACTGGGGGACCCCGGCAGCCATAGATAGTGGCAGAGGCTTCCAGGGGCCATGACCAGGGCCGTCAGGGAAAAAGTGACAGGGTCCTGCCAGGAAAAGAAGAAAATAAAAAAATAAATAAAAAATAAAAAAATGTCCAGAATTAATTGTCTTCTCCCTCAAGGGAAGGCATCTCCTCCTGTACATCCAGATCTTGATCAGAGTCAATCAATTGCTCAGTTCTCTTGGCTCTAATATAATCTTGAAGTTGCTCTGGATCAAAAAATAAATGTTTCTCCACCCCATCTGTCAAAATACATTTGACAGGGTACAACACTTTAAACATTGTGGCCAGATCTGTCAGATCCTCTTTAAACTGGAAAAAATTGCTTATGTCTCTTAAGGGTCTCCATACCTATATCTGGAAATATATGGCACACAGCTTGCTTGAATTTTAAAGCTCCCTTCTTCCTTGCAGTGTTTAGAATGAGTTCACGATCGGCATCAAATGTCAAGGTAAATATAATCATACTCTGGACCAGCCACCTTTGGAAGATGTTTGCCATGGCTTGAGCTTGGCCAAGAAGTACGGCAGATTCTGGTGAAAGTAAACTAAAACTGGCATCCTGATTTTTACCGGATTTGTCTGGTCATTTAAACTAGTTTTTTTTCTGACAGGTAGACACATGAAATGCTTTTGTCACAAAGGGCAGACTTTTTTCTGAAAGATTTAGAGCTGAAATAAAAAGATCTTTAAACAAATTTCTTAAGGACTGATAGGCTTTATCATATATATTGGGAACCCCCACCAGATGCAGGTTCTTATAGCGTAACGAGTTGTCCATGTTTTTCAGTTTTCCTTTGTAGTGCTATTATTGCTTTGAGATTTGTCATAACAAGTGCTGTGTTAGTTGTGTTTTTTTATTGGATTGCAACAACATCATCCTGTATGCTTTTTTGCACTAAAGTAATTTACTCCACCTCGGTTTTAATTTATTTAACTTCTCGATCCATAGCTTCGGACATATTAAGTAGCAAATCAAGTTTTTGGTCAAAGGAGGAGAGGAAAGAAAGTACATTTGTAAAGGAGACAGGTCCTTCCTTGAAGGACTTAAACTCTACCTTGTCAGATAGCATAATACTCATGGAAGCCATGCTAGGCAGGCTGGGAGAGGATGCAGCATTCATTTTAAATAAAAGTTCCTGATTTTTAAGATCCAAATCAGTAGCTTCTTCTCCCACTTTCACTCCAGCAGTTTTATTCACAATTGAAAACTCATTAGCAAAGCTTGTAGTAGAATGACTTTATGAATTACTTGCTACGGATATTTCAGAACTCGGTTTTGGGCACTGTGTTCGAGGACTCAAAAATGTATTTATTTTCTCCTCCTGGTTGAGATCTTCTAAATCTCCCTCACCTGCCTCCGTAATAATCAAGGCATCAAGATTCGGTCTTTCTTGGGGTTCAGTAACACTAGCAACATAGCGATCCAGCAGACCCTTGCAAAGTGGTGTATCAGTTTCAGTGGAAAAAGAGTCCTTCTTTCATTTCTGATGCTCTCTCAATAGAAAGTGCTTAGTTTGTCAAGATAAAGACATGAATAACTATCCTTAAAGATTATAGGCCCAATTCTCAAAGATGAACTTAGAGTGCTGCAAGGTGCAAAGGACACACCATGCGCCATAGCACCCTGTGTCATCGGCAATGCACCCTATTCTGCAAGCAACACACTATGCACCAGACACAGTGCATACCGTGTAAGAACACACAGTGCATCAAATAAATAGCGTAGGCAAAATGCAAGGTGCAGGCAGTGTCAAAACAAAATGGGTGAAGGAATGGCTGAACCACAGAGGATGCAGCAAGAAGAGAGGGGGCAGCCAATCCCAGGGATATGGAGGAGGAAGAAGACTGGGCACTCCAGGAAGAAGGACTTCACGGAACAGGAGACAGACATCCTCCTGAATGCAATTGATGCCCAGGTAGATGGGACTGAGGGTGACAAGAGCACATGAGCATGATGGTCAATGGTGCAAGGCCCTGAACTGTGTGTGACATTCAACCAGGCAGACCTGCTACTGTCCCGGGGATGAAAGAGCAGCAGGAGGCAAGGGATGAGGTAGCCAGACTGGTGAATGAGTGGCACCCTGCAGGTGCAGTGTGAGGGAGCTGCAGAAGCAGCATTGTGGCATCAAGTGCCATGCCAAGGAGAAGGCAGCCTACAACAGGCACTGCACAATGGCAACGGGAGGAGGACCCTCACAACCATGGCCCCTCACCAGACATTAGGAATGTATAGTGGCACAGATCAGCATGTGCAGCATACAGGGTGACACTGAGCTGGACCTGTATCGGCAACACCATGCACAAGGTAAGCCCTGGGCATGCATGTGGTGGGTGACACTACTGTGCAGACAGCAGATATGGAAACACCAGTGGAAAATGATGCACCACATGGGCACCAGGGACCCACAATGGACAGGAACCCAGAGGGCGGGCTCAGAGGGACACAGTGTGGCCTGAGTCACCATACAGATAAATGGGATGCAAGAGGCAACCTCTCCACTGGGCGCAACAGGCTGGACATGCACCGTGGCAATAGACACATACCGGCACATGGGCATCAGAAGTAAATCACTGTGCATATCTGTCTGTACACCCAGCAGGTGGCTGGACTACATAGACCAGAGGACATGCCACTGCCAGGTGGGCAACACCACCACAACACCATGCTGTGACCCACAGTGACAGTGAAGCTTCGGAACACAGCACAAACAGCAGCAGTGATGAGGAACAACAGCAGGCATCCACCAGCGATAGCATAGTGAGCCAGGCCCACAGAAGGGTGACAGATAGTGAGGAAGATGACGAACAGTGAAGTGACACTTACAGCAATGCTGTGCTGTCCAACAGGTGCAGCACTGTGGGGCACAGCTCACCTGTGGCCAGAACTGCAGACCAGCACCAGACCATAGTGGACACTCAGAAGTAGTGAGACAGAAGGGATGGCACTGTGGTGGGAAAGGCGGACAGTGCACTCACCACTGGAGGCTGTGACAGTCAGGCACACAGCACCGCCACACCGGACCATAAAGGTGCATGTAACATTACATTTGCTATGTTTTACTATTGCTATGCTTTCTTATATGTATAATGTATTTGCTATACACAAATGTTTCATTACTACTATGTTCTTTTTATTACTGTTATTAATTGTACGTATAAACAAGTACAGTACGGCAAATGTACATGGGTAGTGAGACTGGCACGGCTATATGTGACTAAAACAAGTCCTTTTACAAGCATAATAGTGGGTGGGCACACCATGTAGAGAAAAGTGATTTGCAAGCTCACATTGTCACGTAGCCTGAAAAAACTGTTATACCACAACCATGAACACAACGCATAAGAGTACATGTCACACTGCCTGATCAGCACAAGTCTCAAGCATGGACCAAATTGCCAGCCTATCAGAGACTCTGTATGCCTTAAAAGGACTGCAAAAACATGTTGATGCTAACAACAACTTTTGCATTTATCTAACTGCCAGTTTCTGTACACTGTCTAGCACCATAGTAAGACTGTAAAATACATCCTATACTTGTATGTCACATCTTGCACTTGTTTGTTGCACTGTATGTAAACCCCACTGCCTAAAGCTTTGGGAGAACATGTAATCAAATAATGCAGAGCACTGCAACGCTCTTAATAAAATGCTTTTTGTCTGCAGAAAAGTTCTCTGGTCTGTTACTCTTCGAGGCCTTTATCCTCCAGGTGCCCAGACTAAATACAACGTAACCTACCACCCACTGAATGGCACTTTGTAGCGTTACAACTGGTGCAGTGATTCAGATCGCTAACAAAATAACAAAACGTACATATCATGGGTTCGAACATTTGTTCGCAGCCAGTGATGTTTAAAAATATTTTAAAAAGGTATATCGGGACCGAGAGGAAGGGGACCACCGAACAGTCCAGACTGCTCCTGCAAGACAAACCCACCTTCCGTGGAACCTCGGAGCACCCGAGACTGATCACCTCGAGTGGACTGAGGAACAATCACTGAATTCCAAACTATAAAATGGGTGAGAAATTTTGAATATTTTTATTTTAAATACTTATAAGATTAAACTAAAAGGAACAAAGTTATATAGAAAGTTGTGAACTGAATTCAGGGTAATACATTTTCCAGCGGACCTTCGCTGCAGGGGGGAACTGGTGGGGCCATTAGACTGGTGTAAGATATTTTGTCTAAGTGTACATAAGACAAGAGTCAAACCCAGCAGGCAGGGAGGGACACAGCGAGGTGCCCCAAGGTAGTCAAAAATGGAGAAAATAATACACACGTTTTTGCAAAAACACTGCAAACTAGGGGACTATGAAGTCCCTGCAGAAAATGTCTCTGCAAGAGAACACTTCAACAAAGCAGTATCAGACAGAAATGGCGGCACCAAAAATGAAAAAGAAATATTAGGTAATGCCATGCAAGGACTGTGGCGACTTAATCAGGAATTAAGCCACAGACTAATCCTCACCAACAAGCATTATCAAACAGAATCAGAGAGTAAAGGGAAACAGCTTCAATCTTTAGATAAAGAACTCTTCCAACTTAAACAACAATTAGATTTTGAATGATACAAGTTTGCACAACACAAAAAGGAAATGGAAACAGAAATGCAGAGCCTCCAAATGAAGGTGGCATGTCTGTACAGAGACATATCCTTTTTAGAAATTAAAATTAGAACACCAAAGTCAGGAGTCAGCCGCAGAAATAAACAGACTGAGATATGAGTTACAAATAGAAAAGGAAGAAAATGTAAAAATGCAGCAGTTGGTCTAGGACTGTCATGGTCGACTGCAAGAATTTGTGGTCGATAGTGAAACACCTGCGCCTCAAGATAACCCAGACAGTAATGCAAATATACAAGATAACAAACAGCCATCAGTAAAACCCAAGAGGGTAGCACCTCTAGTGATAAAAGGAGAGGTAACAAGTCAGCAAGATACCCTTACCACAACAGCCAGACACAGGCTAGAGGAACAACAATTATTATTAGACAACAGAATTAGACTATTGGTACAAAAGGCAAGTCAAGCCAGGGAAAAAGGAGACAGGAGAAAAGCTGAAGAGCTAAGAGACCAAATAGATGCTATGGAGGAGAAACTACAAAATATACATCGCAGGTTAGGACCTGCACTGGGGTAGAGACCCTGCCATACCAAGAACCCCCACAATTATCCCAGCAGGGATTAAATGACAGTCTGGAATACAGTCTGGGAAGAAAATGAAAATGAGGGAACAAAAATAACAACCATAGATCTTACTATTAAAGAAATGACAACCCTAGGGAAAGAAATAGAGGAGACAACAAGTCAAACTAACGCTGATGACCTGGTCAAAAGGCTGACCAGATTCAAAAAAAATGTTAGCTTAGCAAACAAAGACCTCTGTTGTATAGTGGTCCTAAAATTGACCCTCTCATGGTAGATGCCTTGCCTAAAGAGGTCCTAGGTACCCATGGCAATCACCAAGACCCAAACAACTGGGCAAGTCCAGAAGAAATAGGAATTGCAATAAAAAAGACGTGAGGTATCCGCACCAAAAATAAAATTGATTGGGACACTATTTTAAAGGAAAAGCCAGGCCCCAGAGAGGGACCCCATATGTTTGTGGCCTGACTTTTTACCCTGTACGAAAAGTACAGTGGTCAAGAAGTCCCTACCCCAGAGAATGCAGCATTTAAGGACGTCCTTGTGGCAGCCTTTGGGCTGCCCATTACAGTGATTATGATGATTAAGCTGGCCACCACCCGAGAAGATTTACTACAAGTCTTAGAACAATACACTGAAGCCAAGGGAGTAGACCCCTCGGTCAAAAAGGCTGCAGCAATATGGAAAAATGAAGTGGGGGAGATCAGGACACGGGGGTGCAAAGCCTAAATTACTGTGTCATAATTGTGGAAAACCAGGACACATAAAGACAGAATGTTGGTCAAAGGGGGGAGGACAAGAAGGTAAAGGAACCTATCAAAATAGGAGGGGAAGACAGGATTATCCACAAAACACCATCTCCAACCTCCTACAACAGTTACAACTAGCACTAAATCCTCCCCCTGTAAACAAAGGACCAAAAATTGATGATGAGATCCTTAGAAGGCTCTCCAATCTCAAATACCAGGGAGGCGTAGGCTCCGGGGCCCCTGTATGGGGTATGTCATATGTATCAAGATGAACAGGGGAGGCCAGTAATACAGGCCATGATTAATGGTCAGTTCTGCATGCTCTTACTGGATGCCGGAGCAGCCACCTCAACAACCATTATGAACATACCCATCAAAAAGGAGGCACCCACCATATTGATAGAAGGGTGCACAGGAGACACCATGGAGGCAAAACAAGGATCTCCCATATCATTAATGTTAGGCAATAAAATCATGGAGAAAACCATCCTATACCAGTGCCCTGCAGATTTCACAAAAGCACATATTATAGGGATAGACTGCCTAAGAGAATTATGCCTCACACTAGATTTTGCCAACGGAGTGGTGTGGCAAATACACCCCAACAACAAAAGCCTAAAGCCTGGAATAGTGCCTGACTGTTTTGCACTAGCCCCCCATAAAAGCAAACAACCCAAAACACCTCCAGGCGCTAGCTGAGCAAATCCCACAACCAGCACTACAAAAGGCAGTTACCAAACACAAACAGGTCTGGGCAACCCATGGGACAGATTATGAGACAACCTCAGAAATGGAAATACAAGTAAGTGGGCCAGAGCCAGGGTACACCTAAACAATACCCAATTCCACTAGAAGCCCTAGAAGGGACCCAACCGATTATTAAAGACCCACTGGCCCAGGGAATCATATGACCAATATGCTCCTCTGCCAATAGCCCCATCTGGCCAGTCAAAAAGCAAAACAGAAAATACAGACTTACAGTAGATTTCTGCAACCTAAATAAAGTAACCCCACAAGTGAGCCCAATAACAAGCTCAAACACAGAAATATTTTCCAAAGTAAGACCCAATAGTACTATATTCTTAGTCTTGGACCTATCAAACGGGTTTTGGTCCATTCCCATAAAACTGGAGGATCAGTACAAATTTAGGTTTACCTTCGAGGGGAGACAGTACACCTTTACGAGACTCCCCCAAGGCTTCCACTCAGCGCCCACCATATTCCACAGATACATGAATGAGGTGCTACAAAATGAGGGCCTCGGCGACAAGGTCATCCAATATGTGGATGACCTACTCCTCCAAAGCAACACAGAGGAGGAATATGAGGAACTCCTCAACACAGTTTTGGGCGTACTCCAAAAAACAGGACTAAAAGTCAATCCAGACAAGGCACAAGTAGGATGACCAGAGGTCACTTTTTTAGGGACCAAATTGTCAAACAAAGGCAGAGAAATTGACCCACAAAGAACAGAGCTAATCCAAAAACTACCACTCCCAACCACGGTAACAGCCCTAAGACAGTTATTAGGTATGGTTAATTTTTGTAGAGACTACACAGAAGGTTTCTCCGAACTCACCAAACCATTATACGAAATGCTTAAAGGAAACCCTAATAAACAGGACACTGTAAGCTGGACACTGGAAGCCATAGAGATTGTGTCCAAACTGAAACAAGCACTCAGGTCAGCCCTAGCCTTGCTGGCCCCCGACTACAACAAACCCTTTTACTTCCGGGCACATGCAAGTGAACGGGCCATCTCAGTGGTCATTTTGCAAAAAAACAGAGGTAAACTAATACCGGTCAGTTACCTTGGTAGGCAGCTGTCTAGTGTTGAGCAAGGGTTTGGAACATGTGAGAAAAATGTCCTAGCCATCGCCTGGGCAGTCCAAGCCAATGAATCAATAGTTAAGTTCAACCAAATTGTGGTGCAAACCACCCACACACCCCTAAAACTACTAATGGAAAACAGAGTACAAGGAGTTTGCCTGACACATCAGGCATGGTGGCTGTTAGCCATGCAATCCAAACAAATCTCAGTAGAAAAGTTAGAAAAGCCCTATATGATGCAATACATAGACTATGAGGGGGGAACCACATGATTGTGGGGAACTAAAAAACAAATGCTAGCATTATCACCATTTGTAGAGAACCACCCAGGGGACAGTTTACACCTCTGTGTTGATGGATCAAGGTTTTGGGAGGACAGAGAATACCATACAGGGACAGCCATATACTCCCCATATAGATCCCCAGAAAATGGGAGAAAAAAACACTCATTAGGCTACTCCCTTTAGAGTCACCTCAATTTGCAGAACTTGTGGGCATGTATGAAGCTATCCTACTAATCCCAAATGGGCACATAACCATACATTCAGACTCACAATTTGTGGTAGGAGCATTAACCATATGGTTACACATCTGGGCAAACAGAGGCATGATTAATGCCAATGGGGAGCACGTCAAGTACAGAGAGCTACTCCAAGCAATCTTGGAGGAAGCTAACACCACCACAGGTAGAATAGCCATACAAAAGGTAAAAGCCCACGTCACTAAAAACCCAAATTTGCATGAGCAGCACAATGCAAAAGTGGACCTGTTAGCCAAACAAGCAGCTTACAATGGCACTCAAAGGAAAGGAATAAGAACCAATAAGCCCATTGCAGCAGCCAAAATTCAGGCAGCCAATCAACCAATTAAGATAGACAAATTACAACAATCTGATCCATGGATTCAAAAGCAATACAACATTCTGCAAGCAGGGTGAAAGCCTGAGAACCCCCACCTTGTCCTAAAGGACAAAATCCTGTTCCACCAAGGCACAGGCCAACTTAAATGGGTACCACCCCAAGCACTAAGAACAGATATCATAATGGAGAACCACAGGGCCTCTGGACACGGAGGTGTCCAAAAGACCCATGAGTTAGTTAGTGGTAAATACTGGTGGTCCAAAATGAGACAGCATGTCAAGAGCACATTGCAAAATTGTCTAATTTGCCTACAACAAGACCCTAAAAAGGGTAAACCAAAATACAAAGGTTGCCCTTGGCAGATGGGCCATGGGATGCCCGCCAAATTGATTATGTGGGCCTGCTGCCAATGGCAAAGGGGGGTTACAAATACCTCCTAGTCATTATTGATATGTTTTCAAAATGGGTAGAGGCCTTTTGTGCTACCAACAACATAGCCTTGACCACAGCAAAAATCCTGTATACCCAGGTATGCGCAAGGTGGGGATTCTCCAATATAATTGAATCTGATGGGGGGACCCACTTTGTTAATGAGGTCATGACCAATTTATGTAAATTTATTGGTGTCCAACAAAGGTTTAGCCTACCATACCATCCACAATCATCGGGTATGGTTGAAAGGGTGAACAGAACGTTAAAAAATGCCTTAAAAAAGTGTGTAATAGACACAGCAACAGCTGGGTTGAACACTTACCCGGCATTCTAATGGCCATTATGGGCACAGTGCAAGCAAGTACTAGACTCTCCCCCTATTAGGGAGAAAGATGCAGCTGACACACCCAGCAGATGTGCCACCTTGTAGCACCCCTGTCAGTGACAAAGTAAAACATGAGAAATTCTTAAGTGATGTACAGACACTACTCAAAAATTACTTAAGATTTGCAGCCCAAAACATGGCTGGGTCACATAAGAAAAATCTCAGGTATAGGACGCCACACCGTGGGTGGGCATCACCGATCAAAGAGGGAGACACTGTTATGGTCTGAAACTGGAAACAAAAACAGCCATGGAACAATACTAACTGGCTAGGACCATACACAGTGATCAAAAAATTGGGAGATACTACACTATATGTAAAGTGTACTGGTAAAGGAACCAGACCAGAATTATGGGTGCATATGGACCAGTGTAAATTAGTGTTAGATAAAAAAGCTGATGAACACTGATATTGCATTTGATCTCTCTACAGATAATCTACCATGAAGGCAAATAAAGATCCGCTCGGGGCCTGGCTGACAGTCATCTTCGCCTTCCAATCACTTGTGACAGGAAGAACCTGTGACAACAGCAAAAACCAAAACCATTTTGGTTTCCTATGGCACGCACAAAGAAATGGGACTCATAGTGGAATACTGTACATAGACATTTATGCTTTATGTCTAGAAGTCAATGCACAAATCCTAATTATGGCAATATGATTAATGACTTTAAGGAGTCACCTAGAGCCAATGCACTGTGCACCATACCCTTCAACGACACGGCGGGGCCATGGATAGACACCCAGCCAGATATCACCATGTGGAAGGATGGAAAACAGGAGTGCCACTACGAATACATGTGGCCAAGAGAGGAGCCCCCAACCATATGGGGTCATTAATCTCATGGATGTCCATAGAAGATGTAAAATCAATAGACCCTCAAAACCCCCAGTTGCAGAAAGCGGTGGAAGAAAGGTTACAGGATAAATGGTGGACAGACCGGAGGCTCAAATGCCAGCAAGGTTACAGTGTCACCAGTTATCATTATAAAACTTGGGAGAGATGGTTAAATTGTAGTACTGGGGCAAACAGTAGTCTAACTGTAACAGCGTGGAAAAAGGTTATACAAGTATTCTTGCCACGAGGTCACACGTACAACTTGGTGGTCTTGCGGTTTTGGGGCCCCAAGGGGTGGTTCCCGGGGTGCCTATGTTATATAACCACCAACACCTCATGCACCAATAAAAGGCATAACACACGGGGCGTTCCCCACTGATACCCAATGAGGGTGGTTACAGTTCACTTTGACCCCCTTGGGGAGGCCCAAATGGCAGATATGCCCCCCAGTGGTGGCTTGTTGGAGGAGTGTGAAGGGGTAAACACATACTACTCATGCCAACACCAGTATTACCCAGTAATCCTTAATTTTTCCACCCCAGAGTTACCCAGTAACTGTACAGGGCTCCACGAGACCATGGGATACAAAACACAATATAAAAAGATGCTAAGCCTCTTCTTTGAAAAAAATAACTTAGCAGGCAATGCCCCCTACCAAACCCGAGGTCTAAAGGACCTCATAGGGTGGCTAGGGGCAGGCTTAGGCCTAGCAATCTCTATAGATATGGTAGCATTAAAAAAACATATCAATCAACTAAGAGATGTCATGAAAGCCTTAATCGGAAGTAAAGTAGGAGGGGCTTTAAGTACAATAGTCACAAATCCTGAATTAATTAGTCAAATCTTACACAAATTTTATTATCATAGACAAGTTCAATCAACAAGTGGTAAATATGAGTAGGCAAATACAACAAGCTGTTACCAAAAGTACGTGTCTGGCTTTAGGAATGCAATCTTGGGCCAAGCTAAAACCTGAGCTGGGAAAGCTAGAGGCTGGGCATCCACCCTTCGATATCTCCAGAAAAGATTTTAACCTAATGTTAGCTAAAATGGGCGAAAAAGGTGATCTCCCTTCCACCCACCTGGTTCAGGTCCAACTTGTGCCATACACAGGCCTCAGCACTCATACACACCTGGTCACCACCATATTTGTGGTCCCCGTGTGTATGAACGCTAAAGCCCACCCCACATGGCGCCTTTTCAATCTAGGAACTTTTTTTAGTAACCAAACCATGGCGCACGTGGAAGTACCAGAGGATACCATTATGGCCACTACACAACACCCCACCCAATACGTGCTATTCAACAGTGGCTCCTGCTACAACACTCCCTCAACCAGAATATGCGGAGATGAGGTGGTCTTCTATAGTTGACCACTAAGTCAAATTAACTTGGTCTTTGAAAAGGAGTCATATGTCCATAGGGCAGGCAGGCATAACCACTCGTGGTGTGTCCTGGATACAAAGGTTAAAATGTGGGGATGCAACTCCAAAACGCGGACAGTAAATAACCATACCTACTATGAAAGATGCTCCCTAGGCGGCCCCAAAAATACCACTTATTTCAATCTAACCAATGAGTGGTTACAAGGATGGGAGGCTATCTTTGACCCGCCAGAGATTATAATACCCGAATTAAAGCCACCACAAGTGGAGGCTCTAAAATGTAAGACCAAGTCAAGGCAGCAAATTATACTACAAAAAATCGCTACTAATGAGGTAAGAGCGGGTGCTAAGTACCTGCCCTCTATATCCTGGTGGGACTTTTTCACTAATTGGATATTCAAAGTTATAGGCATAAGTCCAACTTTACTGTAGTAAGACCAGTTACTCTCAGCTTAATAACACTAATACTTTGGCAATGCTTCCTACTTAGGAGGCTAATCTAACTAACAGTCAAGGTGGATGCTCTGCAACCAGACAAAAAGTAATAAGCAAACTAATACACGGGGGGAGGGAGAAGCAACGTCTAATATAAGTAATATGTAAATAAATGAGGCCGTGTTTTAGTAACACGGGGGATTGTGACATTATATTTGCTATGTTTTATTACTGCTATGCTTTCTTATATGTATAATGTATTTGCTATACACAAATGTTTTCTTACTACTATGTTTTGTTTATTACTGTTATTAATTGTACGTACAAACAAGTACAGACATTTTTATGGGGAAAAGCATTTCCTGTTTTATCGTGATTTTATACTATATGTATTTGCATGTATGTTTTGTTCGTATTGAAATTGTACAGCGCTTTGAAATATTGAAAAGTACTTAATTAAATACATTTTATTATTATATTATTATTATTAAATGTACATGGGTAGTGAGACTGTCACGGTCAAGTATATGTGACTAAAACAAGTCATTTTTGCAAGCATAATAGTGGGTGGATACACCATGTAGAGAAAAGCCATTTGCAAGCTCATATTTGTCAGGTAGCCTGAAAAAACTGTTATACCACAACCATGAACACAACGCATAAGAGTACACATCACACTGCCTGATCAGCACAAGCTTCAAGCATGAACCAAATTACCAGCCTATCAGAGACTCTGTATGCCTTAAAAGGACTGCAAAAACATGTTGATGCTAACAACAACTTCTGCATTTATGTAACTGACAGTTTCTGTACACTGTCTATCACCATAATAAGACTATAATTACCGGTTTCCCCTTTTTCCCATAGGAGTGTTCATTACAGCACACACGCGCATGATTTCCCTCACTGTGCGCATGCGCCCACCGCACTTCCTCGCTTCACGACACCGTGCCTGCTCGGGGAACCGCTAACTGACAACAAACTGCTACCTCGACTAGGCAGTAAGAAAAAAAAAAAAAAAAGAAAATCTGCCTCAGTCAGTGATGTGCACAAGATAAAAAAAAAAAAGAATCACAAAATCAAACTGCTGACTGCGGCCATGCACTTCACCTTCACCGAACCCTGCTGCACAGCTATATTTTATTTTATACAATTGCTGAGGCGAAAAAATGAAAACCCAGCAATTATATAAAATAAAATATGGGTCTGGGTGTGTAAACTCGAATTTACATATACTCTTGGGGTTAGATGCTTCACGTAAACCCCTCAAGTTTCGCTCTCGGGGTTTATGTAGCATCAAACCCCTCAGGTATGTCTAAATTCTCATTACACACCCAGACCCATACTTTATCCTATGTATAAAATACATCCTATACTTGTATGTCACATCCTGCCTAAAGCTTTGGGAGAACAAGTAATCAAATAATGTGGAGTGCTGCGACGCTCTTAATAAAATGCTTTTGGTCTGCAGAAAAGTTCTCTGATCTGTTACTCTTTGAGGCCTTTATCTTCCAGGTGCCTGGACTAAATACAACGTGACCTACTGCCCGCCGGCTGGCAATCTGTAGTGTTACAGTGCAGGTGGGACAGGTGAACATGGTGCAACACCACTGCCACTGGATGATGACCTGGGGGATGACCTGTCACGATACTGCCAGGATGTCTTGTTCACCCAGGAGGCAGCACAGCGTGAGCTGGCAGCGATGCAAAACAGCATACGGTAGCACACCGCTGTCACGGTAGCACACATGGGACAGCTGCAGCAGACAGTGGCAGATATCCATGCATCCATCACACATGGGATCCAGGAAGGGGCATGCCAAACAACACAGACAACAAGACTACTCCAGGACATATGGCTGTGTGTCACATGCCAAACGGATGCCATAGAATGGCAGACCATGGTCATGGAACGCAGTATGGTGCAGCATATCACCCATACAGAGACAACTATGGCAATGGCAACAGCACTGCAGGAGATTGCAAGATGCATGCAACAGCATGCAGCCAGTGTGGCACCAGTCCCACAGGTATGTCCGGAATGCAATGTGTGATGGCACAATAGAAAGGAAGGAGATGACTTCCACAGCATGGGGAACACAGCCAACATACGGGATGTCGGACAGAGCCATAAGGGCACAAAGGGCACAGGGCAGCAGTTGAAGCCTATGGGACAACAGCCAGATACAGTGATGACACAGCACATGACATGCACAACCGTGCCCGAAGACAGGGTGGTGGGTGACACAGCAGGCCAATACACTGACAAAGATGACCAGCAGCTGGATACAATTGCCTCTGAAGACAGACAAGTGGGCCCAAAAGACATCAGGGATGGGCCGGAACCATGCAGTGTTGCTGGTGTGGAAGATGGCTATAGCACAGTGGGGCACACACTGCAGGGAGCCACAGCCGCACAGGACACAGAAGACATCCGTAGCACCACACCCGTGAACACTGCTGTGGGCGTGCACAGGCACATGGGGTACTGGCACATAAAAGACACAGGGGGCAGGACATCCACCTGCCTGTCAGTGATGTGAAGCAGTCTGGAGAGACACAGAACAGTATGGTGCTGGACAACAACACGGTCATGCCAACACCCAGTGCAGCATGGAAGCCAGGACAGCACATGACATCCCAATCCTGAGACCGCAAGAGGGCCCACCCTGAGGCAGGTGGAATAGCCTGTAAGGGGCAGATGGCTGGGCAAAGACCACCAGCAGCAGAACCTGTTGCACAGATGGCTGCAGCAGTCAGCAGGACTAGACGGAGGGGAACAACAGTAGCAGTATGACAGGAACCACTGCAGCACAACAGTCACTCCCAGTGAGATGACGTCGGTCACAGAGACACAGGGTGCACACAGTGCTGACTGTGGCAGAGGTGCAGACAGGGTGTGCCACACTGCAGGATGCTACACAGAGCAGCAACGTGTCAGTACAGCCACCATGCACTGCACAGAGTGAGCCACCCACCACCGTAGGACATAAAGGGAAGCCAGCACACACACACCAGTAGGATGCGTGCATCATGCCAGGCATGCACAACGGATGGGGGGGGCCACCAATGTTAATGGCCGCTACTACTCACTGATCCTGGGCCCACACCAGACCCTGGGCAGGGACCCCCAACAAACACATCACACATGGATGTGCATGTGCCATGCATAGCCGTGCTGCATACACATGTACCCAGTGTCTCCTGTACAGTGCCCAAGGCCATGGCACACCCAGTCATGTCACCACAGCATGGGACACACACACAAGCCTGCATCCCCATACAGTGGCACCCCCCACACATCAGTGATATGCACACCGCCATCTCAGCCAGCACATACTGGACACCTGGTGCCCCATCACTCGGTGCTCTCCAACATATCACCTTCACAAACCATATAAAGACTACAAACAGGTATCTGCCTCTATCTCTGAAATCAAACAAAGGGGCAGAGGACACTGCAGAGCAGGACACTGCAGCACAGAAGCTAGCACAACAAAACTCGCTCAAAACAGGAACCAAAACAAAAAAAGCAAAAAGAAAATCCAAAAAACTTTGATCATAGGAGACTCCATGATTCGGGGAGTTGATATGTATCTCCATCAAGGGGTAATGGTCAGATGTCTCCCAGGTACATCAGCATGGATAGACACTGACCGTATTGCTAAAACTGTTCAAGAAGCAAGAGAAAACATTGATGTGCTGGTACACATAGAGACTGAACGATCTTGCCAGCTGGTCAGTTGTGGAGACCAAGGAATACCTGGCCAGGCTAGGTGACAAACTATCATCCATTTCATCTGGCATCTCCTTCTCTGAGATCCTGCCAGAGAGGGGGGCAGATGGATGGAAGGTCAGAGAAGGGGAGTTAGGGGAGCAAAACATGTTGCTCAAGGGCTGGTGACAGGAAAAAGGACACAAATTTGTAGGAACTGGCAACAGTTTTAGGAGCGCAAGTTCTTTAAATTTGATGGACTGCATCTGACTAAGGAGGGAGGGAGGGAGCCAGTACATTGGGGCAGAAGTTTGATGTCTTTGCAGAATATTTAAACTAGCAAATGGGGAGAGGGGTGCAGCACTCCATAACGTCAAATGGGAAGGACACCCCTTCCCCTTCAGCTAGTGGTCAAACAGGAGTTCAGCATGTTTGTAGTTCATTTACATCACCAGGTAAGGAAACAGGTCTGGCTCCCCATCCCACAGGGGAAATGCCAGACCTCACCCAACAACTAACACACCAAAATCTGGCCAATGGAAAATCATGTACACAAATGCTCGCAGTCTAGGAAACAAGATCCCAGACCTGCAGGCAACAATGACAGAGGCTAAATTGGACATAGTAGCCATTAGCAAGACATGGTTTACCAGTAACCACACTTGGGAGACTTCAGTACCTAGCTATGTACTGTTCAGAAGAGACTGAGGTGCAAAAAGGGTGTGTGGAGTGGCCCTTTATGTCAATGAAAATACCAAAGCTGCAGAAATTCAGAATACACATACGGAGCCAGAAGAACTGTGGGTCACCCTGGAAACAGGAAATGGGACAGCCATATGAACTGTGGTTGTGTACAGGCCTCCAGACCAGGGGGAGGACATAGACACATTACTATTAGAAGATATACAAAACATGCCAGCTAAAGGGGAGGTTCTGATAATGGGAGACTTCAACATGCCAGATACAGATTGGTCAATACCAGCAGGAACATCTGCCAGAACTAGACACATGGTGGATTTCCTGCAGGGGGAGGGACTCAAACAACTGGTATAACGACCCACAAGAGACAGGGCTATCCTAGATCTAGTACTGACTAACAGGGAAAGGATCTCAGATCTCCAGGTTGAAGGTCACCTGGGGGTCAGTGACCATCACATGGTATGGTTCAATTTGGCTACTAGAACTAAATCATCCCATTCCAAGGCATAAATATGGGACTTCAGAGGAGCTGACTTTGATAAGATGGCCAACAGAGTTATGCTTGCCCTGGCAAAAAGAAATACAGGCGAGGGGGTACAGGCAAAGTGAGCAAGCATTAAGGATACAATACTTGAAGTAACATCCCATTGTGTTAGAGAGCAAAGGAAGTGCAAAAGAAGAAGGAAACCACTTTGGTTCTCAAAAACAGTAGCAGAAAATGTCAGAGCCCAGCCCAAAGACTGGCTTTCAGGAAATATAAGGGAAGGCAGCAGGATGAAGATAGGGAGGCATACCAAACTTCCCTAAGGGAAGCAAGGAAGTCAGTAAGGCAGGCAAAGGCCCAAACCGTGGAAACACTAGCACAAACAGTAAAAGGAGGTGACAAGACTTTCTATAGATACATTAGTGAAAGGAGAAAGTCCAGAGGGGGTATTGCTAAGATCAAAGGGGATAAGGGGGCATATGAGGAGGAGGACCATGTAAAAGCATCTCTCCTAAATAGATACTTCTGCTCAGTGTTTACTGAAGAGAAGGTAGGGCAGGGACCACAGCTCAGCATCATGGACACCGGGGGGAGGGAGGGAGGTGTGCACTAGTCCCTTCACAAAAGAAAGGGTCCTACAAGAGCTCGATAAGCTCAGGGTGGACAAGGCAGTGGGACCTGATGGCATACATCCCAGGGTACTAAAGGAGCTAAGAGTGGAAGTAGCAGAGCCATTATCAGAACTGTTTAGTGAGTCTCTGAGCATAGGAGACGTTCCAGAAGGCTGGAGAGGGGCTCATGTGATCCTGCTCCACAAGAGTGATAGCAGGGAGGAGGCAGAGAACTACAGACCAGTTAGTCTTACCTCAGTAGTGAGCAAGATTATGGAGGCACTGCTTAAGGAAAGGATAGTACAACACCTGGAATCCATAGGAGCACAGGATCCAAGACAGCATGGGTTTACAAAAGGAAGGTCCTGTCAAACTAATCTCATAGATTTCTTTGACTAGGTAACCAGAGTGGTGAACTTAGAGGGAGCAGTTGATGTCACCTACCTCGACTTCAGCAAAGCTTTAGATACTGTTCCACATAGAAGATTGATTAATAAGCTGGGTAGGCTCGGGGTGGATCAGAAGTTGGTCAACTGGGTGAGGTACCTCAGGGATCAGTCCTGGGGCCAGTCCTCTTCAATATATTCATCAGTGACATTGCAGATGGACTGGAGGATGTTTGTCTGTTTGCAGATGACACCAAGATCTGCAACAGAATAGATGATCCAGATGAGGTGGGCAGAATGAGAAGAGATCTGGATAAACTAGCAAAATGGTTAGAAGAGTGGCAACTGGAGTTTAAAGCAAAGAAGTGCAAGGTCATGCACATATGGAAGAGAAACTCTGAAGTTACATATAGGCTGGGAGGGGAGTTGCTGGCAGTCACAAGGGAAGAAAGAGACTTGGGCATCATCATCACTGATTACCTGAAATCATCCAAGCAGACCACTAAAGCAGTAGGTAAGGCTAGAGGGATGTTAGGGTATATTAGTAGGGGTATCACAAGTCAGAAGAGGGAGGTAATAATCCCTCTTTGCCAGACACTGGTTAGGTCCCATCTGGAGTACTGTGTGCAGTACTGGAGGCCACATCTTCACAAGGACATTAACCAAATTGAGGCAGTCCAGAGAAGGGCAACCAAAATGGTGCAGGGACTGCATCAGAAAACATATGAGGACAGGTTAACGGAGCTCAATATATGTACCCTAGAGCAAAGGAGGGAGAGAGGTGATATGATCGAAACATTCAAACACCTTAATGACATTAACAAGGTGAAAGAGTCTAACATGTTTAAATATAAGAAAAATAGCAAGACAAGAGGACACAGCATTAGATTAGAGGGAGGCCGATTAAGGAGTAATGTGAGGAAGTTCATTTTCACAGAAAGGGTGGTGAATGCATGGAATGGTATACCTCTGGAAGTGGTGGATGTGAATACAGTGCTGGGCTTCAAACAGGCATGGGATAGGCATAAGGGAACAATACAGATGAGTATGAATAGATAGGCCATTGACAGAGCAAAGGCTGATGGCACATTCATAAGGTAGAAAAAGAAATGGGCAGATAGGATGGGCCTTGTGGTCCTTATCTGCTGTCAACTTCTATGTTTCTATGTTACCTGCACAAACCCCAATGCCTGCCTTGGGATCAGTCGCTTGCAACCGGGTGTGTACACCATAGCATGCCAACAACCACTTACACCGCACACTCACACCTGTGCACCAAATGACCTCCAACCAGACAACCCCCCCCACATGTGACCAGAGAGATCAGTAGGTGCACACACCATGGTGTTGTGCACCAGCCCAGGCATGGCCCATGGCACACATGGCACCAAACCCGTCCATGGTACCATGCATGCCCCCACACCTGGGCGCATGGCCTCTGCAGGACTGTTGCCTCCCCACCACATAAGGGGCACCACATATCACCCAGCACCAACACTTACACACAGTACCCACTGTGAGACACGTCACCACAGCAGCCATACAGAGCTGTGCAATGCATGCTCCTGGGCGGGCCCTGTGATATGCCACATACCGTAACACACCACCCGGCCCCACCATGGGCATGAGTATCATATGTCAGATACCGTCACATGCACAGCACATGCAGGCCCAAACCGCAGGGTCCCACCTTGTCAACTGGTGGTTTGGCTTAACCAGTGTGGCATGCCACTGTGGAACTAAGAGGACCCCAACACTGGGTGACACCCACCCACAGGGATACAGTGTTCTGACACTGTGCCCAGCATGTCGCACTACCAATCCCTGTGGCACAATGCAGTGCATGCCACATACTGTTGGACAGCGGTCCCTGTTGTCCACATGTTGCCCTGCCTAGGTCCCTGTGGACTAGTACCCACACATTGGCTGGCACCGGCCAGTACACAGCATAGGCAGGTGAAGAGCATGCACAGTATGGAAAAACGCACAGATACAGCTTTCACATGGAACAGCAATGTATTTTGAACACAACAACAATACACAACATCAACGGTGAAAGCAATCCAAGAGGTACACAATACAAGGGGTGCAGCTCCCCACACAGCAATAGAGGTACAATGGCAATGCAGTTAACTACATTGCACGTTCAGTTACAGAATCCCTTAGTACCAGACACCTGTGTCTATCCTACCCTATGTGCCCTGTCCATAGCATGTCCACAATTGTATGAATGAGGCCAGGACAATGTTGCACTCACATGCCCACCACTCAGTGTCCACCAATCTGGTACAGGTAGTCCAGCAGGTCATGCACTGCATCATTCATGTTGGTCAGCAGCCTTGCCATCGGCCGGATGTGCAGGCTGAGTCCCTGAGCAAAGTCACAGAAGGTGGGCGGGTGGGACTGCATGACATCTTCGCTCCTCATGTCCCTGTATGGCGATGTGTCCCTGTTACTTATGGGCTGCCCTGGACCATGTTCGAGGGCTGCTTCACCACCACCATGCATGAGGGCAGCACTATCCCGAGTCTGGTCAGCACCCACCCATCCAGCTGTACCACAGGTGGCCTCACCTGTTGCCATGTTGGCCGTGTCTCCTGCCACAGACAGTCTCACAGCACTGTTGTCTGGCCATGCATGCTGGTGATGCTCCTATCGGCCACCTGGGACATCCTCCTCCTCCTCTGTTGTGTCCTCTGCACCCTGCTGTGGTGCCACCTGTTGCTTGTCCTGGACCATCATCTGGGTCCTGGCTGTGTATGCCTGTGCATCACTCCACTTCAGGCGGCACATCGCCTGCTACAGAGAATGCCACCATGCATCCCGGCCCTGCTGTCCACTCCTTGCACCAGCACTGGCACCTGGAATACAATGTGACAGCCTGTGAGTGAGTGCACCATGCGTCCATGCCACTCTGTGCATTGACTGAATGTATGCTGCCCAGACCGCCAATGCAAGGCTGACTGGCCATCACCATGCCATGCCACGTGTTGCCTGCCAGCAACCAACAGCCATGGCCAGCATTGCTGACCTTGCCAGTGTGTGTGTGTGTGTGTGTGTGTGTGCATCCCCCCTGTCAACTGGTCCCTACACAGTAGCCTACACAGCTGCATACATGACATGACCGCTGTGCACCTACCTTGGTGAAAATGCTCTCTGTGGGGTTCTCTTCCCTGTCTGTCCATTCCGGGTTCCCTGGGCCTTCCCTGCCCTTGGGTATCACTGCCCTCTCCTGCGGAGACATATTGCTGTGTGACATCATCAGTACCCATCTGTGCAGTCATGGCCACTGCAGTGTGCTGTGTGTCATACATTACTGGTTACACATACCTGACCAGTGTGGCCATCCTCCACGCATCTGGACATCTACCTCTCATGCCATCCTCCTCAGGTGGGCAAGGAGCTGCCCCTTCCTCCAGGCCAGGTCATTCCTTTGGTGTCTGACCTGCAACATGGTCCTCCTGATTTCAGACAGCATCTGGGACCCGCTGCCTATGGTGAACCACATCCTCTCCTTTTCTGCTGGGCTGGACTGCTGTGCTCCCTGTGGGAACAGCACCCTGCTCTACTGCTCAGCCAGGCTGATGAGAAACACTGTCTCATCATCAGTGAAGTTTGGTGCCCTGCTCCAGCATGTCATTGCAACTGGGACTGCCACATGGTGTTTGCCCTTGGGATTGTTTAAGTCTCTTGACACCCTCTGCACTATATGTGGAGCAGTGTCCTGTGCTTCACTGTCATGTGCGGCCTACAGCTTGTGCTACTGCAGTCCTGCACCTGTTGGTGACTCAACTCCACGTGTTCCCTGATTTCCCATGGCTATTCACACGTTGTGATGCACACTGCATAGGGCAACACAGCATGCATCGGCATGTAGCATGCTACGCAATGTGCATTGTGTATGGGATGACATGCTATGCAAGCAGCGTGGCTGCAGCTGCCACCCAGCACAACACGAGTTATCTTATGGTTGCTGTGCAGCGCAACCTGTGGGCATGGGTTGTCATACCCCCATCACCACACACTGCATTTGTGCAGGGTACCATGGTTGTGCTTGGGGGGAGTCATGCCTCCAGTGACACTGTGCCAGCCCTCATGGCATGCCCTATGTGTATACCACAACACACCCATGTTCTGCAGCCATGGGTGCACTGTGCCCAGCCATGTGCCACACCTTTGACTGTGCTGCATAGTGTGTGCAGCCACCCCCCAACACAGTCCTCCATATCCCCGTTGTGCCTGCCTCTGGTGCCCACCACACAATGACATTGCTTGGTGGCACCAGCACTGGTATGCTGCATGACACATGACTGTATTGCTGTTCCCATCCCATGCAGTCTACGTGTGCTGCCTAGTTCTGTGGCTACTGTGCATGGGACCCCTCATGTCTCACCATCCCTGCCATACACAGCCCATCCACATGTTGCCCGTGCTAGCAGTGGACACCTGACTGCTCATGCTGCTGTCAGTGTCACTGTGCATTGTGCCGTCTGGGTCATCACACAGGCAATGGGCACATCTGTGTCAACTGTGCTGCCACTGCCTGTGTGGTGGCCCAGGTGGCATCACTTCCATATCACCACAGCTGTTCCAGTTCACCTGCAGTGTGTGCACTCTGCAGTGGTCCCTGGGTTCCTAGTACTGCTTTGTTGTTCTCTGCAATGCCATGGCAATGCTGCCCAGTGTGCCTGCTGTGTGTGCCATTGCTGCATGCGTGTGGTCTTTCCTTGACTTCTGGGCTGTGGTCCATGGCCTGCACCCAGCATGGTGGTGTTGCTGCACCTGAGTCCTTGCACACTTCGCATGCTGTTGTGTGCTCATCCAAAGTGTGACCCAATGAGCTGCGCTCACAGTCATTGTCCAGCCAGTGTATGTTGTGCCTGACCTTGATGTTGCCAGTCATTGGCAGGCCCTGCTGCCTCCTCCTTCTCCCCCCACAGTGTCAGCATCCTCACTGGGTGCCTTCTCATTGTCTGCCAGTGGTTTGCCATGTTCAAGTGTTACATTGTGCAGCACACAACATGCTATGAACAGTTTGCATGGCATTACTGGTGTGTACTGCAGTGCACCACCTGATCTATCAAGGCACTGGAATCTCATCTTTAGGATGCCAAATGTGTGCTCGATCACATTACGTGTTGCTGTGTGGGCATCATTGTACGGTTGCTCTGCTGCACTCCGTGGATGCCTCACTGTGTCATCAGCCAGGGTTGTTGTGGGTATCCGCTGTCACCTGTGGGGAGGGGGGTGTAGGTTACTGTTGTGCCCACATGCTTCCCATGCCCACCCATGCTGCATGTGTCTGTGTGTGCCTTACCAATCAGCCAGCTGTCTGTGAGTGTCCCACTCTGGAAGGCCTCACATACTCCACAGTTCCTGTAGATATACGCATTGTGTATGGACCCAGGATACTGTGCCATGACGTTGAGGATCTTGCACCTGCTGTTGCAGATGACCTGTGCATTCATGGAATGGCATCCCTAAGCATGGCCTCTCCAGGTCCTGCTTCTCAGGTCCACATCAAGTTCCTGGCATAGCTGTCCTATGGCTGCCTTGCCAAGCCAGTATCGTGCAATGCACTGCTCCTCAGTCAGATCCATTTGGGCAGTGCATGGATGGTACACATGCATGGCACGCCTCCGGTGTCTGGGTTGCTGCTGTCTGTGCACCTGCTGTACAGCACCACCCTGTTGTGCATCCTGGTGGGCACATCCCCTATGGTATTGCATGGCCAGCTGTATGCCCAGAAGGGCCTGTGGTGCAAACATCCTCCTGGGATTCATCTGTCTCTGTCCTGCTGCAGTCCTGTGTCTCAGTCCTGTTATACTACCCTGCCTCCTCCCTTCCTTTTTCTAAGTTCCCTTAGATCTGCTCTGTGTGGTGTAGCAGGTGTTTGAAATCTCCTGTTTGGGACACCTTTATGAATTGCACTCCTGTGTCCTGCATGTCTTACCCCTGTCACAACGCACCAAGCATCATGATGCTAGCAGCGATCTGGCACTGTGCTGGTGCATGGGGTGGTTGACGCAGCAGGTCTTTTTTGCCATTCATGCATGGTGCATTTGTGAAGCCCATCTTGCTTGCATCTTGGCACAGAGTGCTGTTTGTGTCCTACTGCTTGGCACATACACCTTGTGTCTTGGTGCAGCATTTGAGAACCTGGCTCTATAACTCTCATTCTCCAGCAATAACAAATAGCAGGTCTGAAACAAGAAAAAACAAAGGCAGGAGCAAGAGTGTCCTAGTATGTCTGACTAACCACAGCCAGAGAGTACTTTTGGACTGGAGCTTGGAAATTTAAAGTGAAGCGAAGACAAGCAGCAGAGAGAGTGCTACATCTCCCAAATAGCTTCTTTCTAGGGTGGGATAGAGGAGTCCTCTTCTATTTAGGCAACCAAAAGTTTATCACAAGTGTGGAGACAGGACTTACCTGGCAAGCATTTGTGACAAGCTCAGGTGTGGTATCTGTAATGGTTTTGGACACGTCAGTCAGCCATGTGCCAATCGTGTTAAACGTAATTTATGCAATGAATATGGACATGATTTTTGCAGGTGCCCCTGGGCAGCACACAACAAAAGACACTCCTTAAATCAGGATGAGCTAATTTAAAAAGCTCAACAGAGAGAGGAGGACCCCATCCCCAGAGAAAAACAAAATTATATGCAACCACCAGCACAAGCTCCAGAAAACTCCTTGGCTTAGGGAGGAGGAGAACTCTCCTACAAAGCCTCACAATGTGCATACAGAAATGACCCCTCAAATCATGGACAGGAAACTCCTGCTCCAGAAACAAGCAAAGACTCACACCATATACCAGAGGTGTAGGTTGCTCAAACACCCAACCTCTCCCCAGAGTGGAAAACTCTTACCAAGGAGAAGAAGTTTATGGCAACAGAAAATAGCTCCTCCAGAAGTTGAGACAGAAAACCTGTTCAACGTGCTTGCAGAAACTAGCAGGGAAAGCTCAGATCAAGGGAACCGTGATTTAGACACCTTCTCCTCCCATTCAATCCCTCGGGACAAGGAGGGTATGGGTGGAGAAGAGAAAAAAGAAAAAGAAGAAGAAGAAAAATAAAACAATGATTTTTTTGGGGAGGGTTGGGGATTGTCATTTGGAAAATAAATGTCAAATTTCTCAATATTGACTTTAAACACCCATAGTTTGGTGAATAATGAAGAAAAAGGCTGTTTTTTCATTGCTGCATGATTCAAATGTAGAACATTTTTTTTTTGCAAGAAACATAGTTTAGTTCTTTAGCCATGGTTACTCAGGAATAAAAGGCATGGATATGGGGACCTTCTAATTGGTCGTTTGGAGGGGACAGGGCGAATGGGTTTGGAATTTTATTTTCAGGTACAAATGTTAAGTTCCAAAGAATAATTGATATTCAACCAGGGAGGGTGATGATTTTGGATGGATTATGGCGAAACCAGCCTAGCACATACATCACAGTATATGGGCTCAAGCTAATGCAGAAAGGGTCAAAATGCGGGAGGACATACAGCCGTATTTAGCCACAGCAAAGTATATTTACTCGGGGGGGGGGGAATTTAACTGTACTTTGGAAACACAGACATGCAGGACACAGGGTAAGAAAGTGCACTGTGATTCAGTGGCATTAAAAAAGTGCATAGATGTGTCAGAGTTGTGCTACTGTAGTTTATATGCAAGACCTGTGATTAATTACACATATGTAAGAGGTAACCTGACCTCCAAAACTGACTACATTTTTATATCCAAAAGGGTAAACATTGTACAGACAAAAATGATCCCAATAGAATTTTCTGAGTATGTGGCAGTAAGGACAGTAGCAACTACAGACACAGGGATATATGTTCTTCATCGCAGGTGGAAAGTTAACACGGGGAGCTTATCACTCCCAGAAGTAAAATTAGGTATGATGGAGGTCTTGATTGCAAGGGTATCAGTGTGACCATTGTATGAGGAGCAGGGGCAATGGAGGCAAGACTCAAAAAGGGAAATGCAAAACTGGATGCAAAGTTTTGGGAAACAAGTGGCCAATACGAAAGGCCTGAGACATTTAGCTTTATGATCACGGTCAGATATTTTATTTATTTATTTATTAGAATTCTGGTAACCAGGTAAGTCCACTGAAACCATGCAGTCCCTTTTTCAGTGACAACCCAGGTGACAATGGTGAACAACAAAGTTGCAAAAATTATTACAGTGGAAAGCCAGGTAAGTAACTTAAAACAGATCAGGCATTAAGCATATATAAATTAACAGGATAACTAATATTATGCAAGATACACATAGCAGGAACACGAGAGCAGGTGAATTACAAGCTACATCTATCAGAGTAACATGAACTAGGCATTAACAACGCTATAAGGGTTATTTAAAGCAATTGCAGAGGAGGAGGGTTAGTAGAAAAGAGGTAAGCTCTGTTTTGAAGGAGGATAGGGTGGGGCAGGAGAGTAAGTTAGGGGGAAAGGAATTCCAAGCACAGGGTGCAGAGAAGGCCAATGAGCGCTTACCCGATAGGCGTTGCTTCTTCTGGATTGCTAATAAGGGTAAGGAACTAGATCTAAGCATGCGTGTGGGTGCTTTGTTTGTAAATGATTCCCCTTAGGCAAGGGGGATTAAAGAGCTTGGTAAGTTTGAATACAAGGTATAAGGTGTGAAACTGTAACCTTGAGTCATTGGTAGGCCATTGAAGAGAATACAAGGCTTCACAGTGGTGTTTTCTGGAGTCCGCTCCAAGGGCAAAACATCCTATATAAACTATTATCATCTACCTCTCAGGAAAGGGTGGATTTAACAGCACAATTTAGAAAAATAAAACAAGAAATTCAGGAGGTTCAGTACGACAGTGCAGCCACTCTCTACACCGAGTTAAGCTTTGGAACAAGAAAGACCCCATACAGAGGTCCCTGTATAGTATGCAAGAAGAGGAAAAATATGGTATAATTTTCAACATTAATAAATGCCAAGGGGTAAAGGATGGAGGATATAACAGGAATAATAGAAGTAGTGGAAAAACATTTAGAACAATTTACACAGGCAGAGGAGATAGACTCAGGGAAGATAGAAGAATATCTAGAAGATATATAAGTCTCAGAGACAGACATAATAAAAAATTAGATTTAGGGAAGGAAATATAGGATGAAGAAGTCTTAGCAGTAATTTTTTATTTATTTACTGAGTCTTGGTATTAACACCTTTGAGCCAGGGGCTCATTTACAAAGGCTCCATGTCAACAAATGAAATTATACAGAGCAGGAAGTAGCAAACATGGCAACACTAT
The DNA here is from genome assembly GCA_016271365.2 of Neoceratodus forsteri. Lineage (NCBI taxonomy): Eukaryota > Metazoa > Chordata > Ceratodontiformes > Ceratodontidae > Neoceratodus > Neoceratodus forsteri. The sequence continues at coordinate 291,015,779 of CM057459.1, forward strand.
GAACGCAAAATAAGCAGGTAGATAAAACATATAAGTTCTTAGAATTACAATCAATAACACAAATACAAGTAATGAAATAAGTGCTTGTAGCGAGAGAAGCAGGGGGTTGGTAGGCGTAAAAAGTTTAGTATTGCAAGGGACCATGGACTCAGTGGTAACCCAGAAATAGCAGCCCAGGGGGCACTGTCAACAGGGGGCTGGTAGGATCGAGGCAGCAGGTCACTAAGGCTGTGACCAACAGTCACATTGCTGAGGTTGACTAGGTGTTGCCGGTGGCAGCTTTTGAAAGTGTCAATTGTAGGAGAGGATTGGCTAGTTTCAGGGAGATTGTTGAACCAACTGGGTGCTCAGAAGAGAAACACTCTCTGCACTAGGACTGTCCAGCAAAAAGGAACCTGAAAGGCTTGATTAGGCACACCTCTAGTGCAGCACGGGTTTGCAGGAGTGTTAGTAAGGAGCAGCAGGAAGGGTGGGGCAAACCCTAAGGAGATCTTTTTAGCTGCAAGGCAAGTGTGATAGGAGATTCTGTTTTGGAGGTTGAGCCAGTTGGATTGCACGTAGAGGTCACATGTATGTGTGTCATGGCTAGCACCTGTTAGTAGCTTGCAAGGTTTGTTAAGGGTGATACCGATCCTTCTAAGGGCAGTGGCAGAGACAGTGCCATAACATACAATGCCACAGTCGATGATGGACAGTATAGAACTGTTCACAGAGAGGCATAACGCTTCTTGGGTCATACAGCATCAGTGTCTGTAGAGGAGGCCTAGTCGGATATTAGCCTTGTTGGAGATGTTTGAGATGTGTTCTTGGTAAGAGAGGGTGCTGTCCATGGTGATGCCCAGGTATCTGAAGCTATTTACCTGCTCAAGGGATGAGCCAGAGTTGTTGGAAATGGCTAATTGGGCTGTTTTAAACTTGTTTTGTGAACCAGCAAAGACCATCGAGTTATTCTTTTTATAGTTAATAATCAGTCTCTGATTAGCAAACCTGGATTTAACAGAGGTAAAGCTGCATTGCAGGTCATGGGCAAGGGGTGCAGGATCAGGCTGGCTAGTGTAAATCACAGCATCATCTGCATACAGGACAAGGTTGTTAGGGCAGGGTAGGGGGAGGGTATTTAGGCAGAGGCTAAAACGGAGGCGGCCAAGGTTTGATTCCTGTGGAACACCTGAGAGTACAGGGTGGCTAGTAGAGAGAGAATCAGAGATTTTAACACCTTGGGCTCTGCCTCTTAGATAACTGCTAAACCTGGTGGTAATGTTGTTGGAGAGTCCAAGAGAGGGTAAGGTCAGGAGAAGTAAGGAGTGGTTGACCGTGTCAAAGGCCTTAGAAAGGTCTGTGTAAATAGACCCAACAAGGTGACCACTGTTGAGAGCTTTATGGATAAAGTCCATATAGACGAGTAGGGCAGTGGCTGTACTATGATTCTTCCTAAACCTGAGTTGCTGCGGGCATTGGATAGCATTAGCGGAGAGGTAAGCTGTTAGCTGTTCTACCACAATGCGCTCAAGGGCTTTCGAAAGAGGTGGTAGAATTGAAATAGAATGGTAGTTGGCAAGGTTGGTTCTGTCACTGCTCTTGTGGACTGGTGGATCAACTGTAGTTTTCCAGGTGGATGGAAATTGACCAAGGTGAAGGGACAGGTTCAGGATCCAGGTGAGTGGGGCCAGGACAGCATCAATGGTGAGGAGAATTAGTTTGAGATCGAGGGTGTCAGTGCTGTAGCTGGCCTTAGCAAGTACTTTCATGAGGTGTCTCCTAGTGGTAGAAGGGGATATTGACCTGAAATAAAATTGAGGGGTGTTTGGTGGGGGATGACTGAGGCGGGCAATGTGGACCATGGAGTTCTGCTCAATCATCTGAGGTTCATCTGTGGCCTGTCGGGTACAGTCCTCAGGTGGTTTACGTCCTTCCTCACTGGAAGAACTCAGAGGGTGGTGTCTGGGATTTATTTCTCGGACCCAATTCTTCGGTCATGTGGGGTTCCTCAGGGATTGGTATTGTCCCCCATGTTGTTTGCAGTGTATATGCTGCCCCTCAGAAACATTTTGTTTCTGAGGGGCAGCATATACACTGCAAACAACATGGGGGACAATACCAATCCCTGAGGAACCCCACATGACCGAAGAATTGGGTCCGAGAAACAAATCCCTTACAGGAGGTTTGAGCTGAAGTTTCACTGCTATGCTGATGATACCCAGCTCTACCTTTCTTTTGCACCTGACCAGGATGGAGATCTCTCAGTCTTTAGCAGTTGCCTCACAGAAATCCAGGAGTAGATGGGTTCGAGCTGGTTGAAGTTGAACTCAGGAAAGACTGAAGTGCTGGTTGTGGATCCAGGGTGCCGGTTGTGGATCTAGGGTGCCGAATAGAGGGGTCAGGGCAGGTTCACCCTCAGACCTCTTCCTTGGGGGTGTATCACTCCTGGCCTCTGAATGGGTGCGAAACCTGGGGGTAATTTTTGATGAAGGGCTGGCACTGCATTCACAGGTGTCAGCCGTCGTCAAGACCTCTTTTTACCATCTAAGAAATATCTCCAGGATTAAGCACCTTGTTCCATTCGGTGACCTTCCCATGCTGGTTCACGCCTTTGCATCCTCATGCTTGGATTATTGCAACTCCCTGTACCTAGGGCTATCTAAGGTGGAAATCCGCCATTTGCAGCTAGTGCAGAACGCAGCGGCCCAGCTTTTGACAGGAACCTCATGGTCCTGCCGTATTTCTCCAGTGCTGCACGGTCTGCACTGGCTGCCAGTACAACGGTGGATCACCTTTAAAGTCGGCCTTTTGACTTATGAAGCCCTACATGGACAGGGCCTGGACTACTTGAAAGAGGGTCTGGTACCCTACCGCCCCAGGCGATTGCTCCGCTCAGCTGGCGAAGGGTTGCTAGAGATCCCAAGGGTTTGTTTAAAATCTTCTGGAGCCCACTCATTTATGCATGCAGCTCCATCCCTTTGGAACTCTCTGCCCTGTCAGTTATGTGAGTGCGCGACTGTGGATGGATTTAAACAAGCTCTGAAAACCCATCTTTGGCACCAAACATTCAGTTCTGAGTACATGTATTTATTTAATTTTATGTTTTAGTTTTGTTTAACTAAGCTGCTGTGATATTTGTGATATTTGATATGTTTTTAAATTTTGTGAGGCACCTTGGTTTTGGAAAGATGCCATGAAAATAAAGTTTTATTATTATTATTATTATAATGTCAGCCAGGGAGAATTCATCGTAAAAGTTAGTGGGGAAGACCTCATTCAGTTCAATGAATGAAGTGTTGAGAATGTTGACAATTTCACTGGGGTCTTGAATGGTATGCCCATTGTGGTCTAGTAGGGTGAGAGGGGATTGGTTGGATTTTCCCGTTAGGTTTTTAATATTTTCCCCAAATTTCTTACTAGATTCCCATGAGCTGGCAAACATGCCCTGGTAGTATGAGGCCTTTGCAAGTCAGATGGCCCAGGTGCAATTATTCTTGGAGGTCTGGTAGCATTGCCAGTCACTTGGTTTGCCAGTGGCTTGTGCTACCTTCCACAGGTGGTCACGAGTGGCCATAAGGTGTAGAAGAGAGGGCGTGATCCAAGGATTGGATACCCCTCTCACCTTGCGCTTCTTTAGTGGGGTAAATAAGTCACAGATCGAGTTGAAGTGAGAAATGAATTGGCTTAGAGCCTCATCGACACTAGCTGTGAGGAAGACTGGGGTCCAGTCTGATTTGTGGAGAAATTCCTTGAGATAGGCCAGCTGCCCATCCCTGAGGACCCGCTGATGGGATGTTTGCTAGGCTGTCTAGGGGTCTTATTGGTTCAATGGCAGGAGACAGGGGAGTGGTCACTCAAAGCGTCCAGTAACACTGCAGTGTCAGAGGTCCTCTCAGGATGGTTAGAGATTAATAGGTCAATGACAGTACTTGTGCCGGTCCTACAATTTATTTGAGTGGGAGAAGAGACAAGCTGAGTGAGGTCAACGGCTGCTGCTGCATCTTTAACTGGGTTAGAGTTAGGAGACAGCCAATTGGGATTGAAATCACCCAATGCAATGACCTCAGAGCCATTAAGTAGGTTTGAAATAAGGTTAAGGAACGTTTGAAAGCCTTTGTGATTGTCCTTGGGTGGAATATAAAACTGAGATGATGTAAACTGACTTCCTTTTATTGCCTAAGGTAATTTTTACCCCTAGTGATTGGGCCCAGTCTTTAGGGGACAGAGCTGGAAAGGCCTGACTTTGGAGAGAGTCTGAGATGTATAGGGCACAGCCATCTCTATGTATACCAACTTTGTCTAACCTGTATACTGTGTACCCATTTAGACAGATTGCAGAGTCTGGTACAGTGGGAGACAGCCAAGTTTCAACAATGGACAGAACTTCAGGCTTCTGCTGTAGCACCCAAACTTGAAGCTGATCTAATTTTGGAAGAAGGCTATGAATGTTAATGGATGTAATATTTAGTCCTCTGTGGCTACTGTTTATTCTGTTTGGCTTCCGTGGAGGCCCAGGGTTTGGGTTCACATTACCTGACAACAGCAGAGGTAGTAGAAGTTGTCTGGCCAGGAAATATTTGCAAAGTGTGCATTTTGGCTTGGGTGGAAGGTTGGATGCTTTTGTGGTGATCATGGGGCTTGTAATAGAGGGGAGATGGAGGGCTAGACAATAGTTCTGGAAGTGACAGATAGTGAGTGTAAGGGATTAACCTAACAGGCTTAGGCACTGGGTTAGGAAGAGAGGTTGTGGACCAAATGCTGTGTGGGCAGCGAGAGTAGGGGACAAGATTATAGATGGTATTGGGAAGCTTTAAAATTAGACACTTCTCCAGGAGAAGATGGAATCCCAAATGAATGGTACAGGCTTTTCCCTGAAGTAATGGCAGCTTTATTGGGAAGAGTATATAGATACTTGCTGTCTCTACAAAAGCTTCCGGAGGTATTCACACAGTGTTTAATTACATAGATATATCTATAAAACAGGGTAAAGAGAGAATAGAAAATTGGAGAGCTATAAGTCTATTAAATGCTGATTTTAAAATCCTAACTTTCATTTTACAAAAAAACGATACAAACATAGAAACATATAATTTGACGGCAGATAAGGACCGCTTGGCCCACCTAGTCTGCCCATTTTCCTACCCGATGGATAAGCTGCAGATTCTAATCAACAGCTTACTTCCTGCTACCCCCACTAGAATTGCTTTATGCCTGTCCCATGCATTCTTGAATTCTCCCACTGTTCCTGACTCCACAACCTCCTCAGGAAGGCTGTTCCATGCACCCACAACCCTCTCTGTGAAAAAATACTTTCTAACATTACCTCTGAGCCATCCTTCCTCTGTCTTCAAATTTTGCCCCCTTGTTCTTGCACATCTCTTCTTCTGAAAGATACTACCCTCTTGTACTTTGTTAATTCCCTTGAGATACTTCAAAGTTTCTATCATGTCCCCCACCTTTCCTCAAGGGTATACATATTAAGCTGCTTTAGTCTCTCCTCGTATGTCTTCTGGTGCAGACTCTGTACCATTTCGGTTGCCCTCCTCTGCACAGCATCCACTCTGTCTATGTCTTTACAGAGATGGGGTCTCCAGAATTGCACACAGTACTCCAGATGGGGTCTCACTAACTTTCTGTACAGAGGGATAACAACTTCCTGTTTTTTACTGCTGTTGTCTCTCCCTGTGCATCTCAGTATCCCCCCAGCCCTCCTTACTGCCTTCTCACATTGCTTTCCCACCTTTAGGTCATCGGATATAATTACTCCTCTGTCTCTTTAGATTTTTGTTGTTGTTATTAACTCACCTCCCATTGTGTACTCTTCCCCTGGGTTTTTGTTTCCCAGATGCATTACCTTGCACTTCTTTGCATTGAATCTGAGCTGCTACATATTTGACCATTCCTCCAACCTTGCCAAGTCCCTTTTTATTCTTTCCACCCCACCTTCTGTATCAACCCTATTGCAGATCTTTGTGTCATTTGCAAAGAGACATACCTTTCCTTCCAGGTGCTCTCCAACGTCACTTATAAAGACATTAAAGAGGACTGGTCCCAGTACCGAACCTTGTGATACCCTACTAGTTAGCCTCCTTTCTTCACTGTGAACTCCGTTTACTATTACCCTTTACGTTCTGTTGTCAACCAGTTTTTTATCCAGGCTACCACCTCGGGACCCAATCCAAGGCTGGCTAACTTGTATGTTAATCTTTTGTGTGCGACTGTGTCAAATGCCTTGCTAAAATCTAGGAAGGCCATATCCACTGCCCCTCCCTGGTCTACTACTTTGCTTACCCAGTCAAATAAATCTATTAGGTTCATCTGACATGACCTTCCTGCTGTGAAACCATGCTGCCTTGGGTCCTGTGCCCCACTGGTCTCTAGGTACTCAACAGTTCTTTCCTTCAGAAGTGATTCCACCATTTTCCCTACCAGTGAAGTCAAACTAACTGGTCTGTAGTTTTCTACCTCTGCACTGCTCCCACTTTTGTGAAGTGTAATCACATGTGCTCTCCCCCAGTCCTCAGGTACCACCCCATCCTCCCATGATTTGTTAAAGAGAGTAGTCAGTGGTGTTACTAGTTCTACCCTTAGTTCTTTTAGAATTCTCGTGGGACTCCCATCAGGCCCCATTGCTTTGTCCACCCTCAGTTTCAAGAGTTCTTTCAAAACACTTTCTTCTGTGAATGGACTGGTATCAACCCTCCTATTCAGAGTTTCTCTCTTGTTTTGTTTAGGTACCTCAACCTCCTCTTCTGTTGTGAATACTGAGCAGAAATATTCGTTCAGTATCCCTGCTTTTTCACTGTCACCCTCTGCCCACATTCCCTTCCCTTTATTAAGTCTCTGTATCCCTCTCTTGGTCTTTCTTCGTGTTCTAATGTACCTATAAAAGGTTTTACCCCCCCTTCTTAACAGAGTTGGCTATCTTTTCCTCAGTCTGTGCCTTTGCTATTCTGACTGCCTTCCCTACCTCCTTCTGCTTTAATTGATAAAGTTCTCTGTCCTGCTTCTTCTGTGTTTCCTTGTATTTCCTGAATGCTACCATTTTCTCCTTAACCATCCCTGCTGCTTCTTTTGAGAACCATAGCATTTTTTCCTTCATTTTGTTTTGTTGATTTGCTTCACACAAAGGCTTGTTGTCTCTGCGATGGCTGTTTTGATTATTCCCCATTGTTCCTCCACCCCTCCTTCTTGCACGTTTGCTAGTGCTTTTCTGAGGCATTCTCTCATTTTCCCAAAGTCCGCCTTCCTAAAGTCCAATATTGTTGTTTTTGTATGGCTTGGCTCTATGACTGTGTTTATTGTGAACCATACTGTTTGATGGTCATTGTTCCCAGATGGCTACCCACTTCTAAATCTGAGATCCTTTCTCTTTCCCCATTTGAGAGTACCAGGTCTAAGACTGCTCCCTCCCGAGTGGGTTCCAACACTAGCTGTCTGAGGCATGCCCCCATATGGTATCAAGAATGACCCTGCTCTTGGATGTGCCTGCAGCAAAGATACTCCAGTTAACATCTGGCATATTCAGGTCCCCCATCAACAATATCTCCCCTTTTCTGCCATTTTAAGGATGCCTTCTATCATTTCCTTGTCCATTTCCTCCCCCTGAGATGGCAGTCTGTACACAACTCCCATACAGATTGTGGTGCCATTTCCTGTCTCCAGGGTGACCCGTGGAGACTCATCAACTTCCTGTTTACTCTTTAGCTCTGTTGCTTTAATCCCTTCCCTTATATAGAGAGCTACTCCTCCTCCTCTTTTACCCACCCCATCCCTCCTGTAGATTGTGTATCCTGGTATGTTGATATCCCAGTCATGGTTCTCTGTGTACTATGTTTCAGTGGCTGCTACAATATCCAGGCATCCCTCTTCCATCAAGGCCACTAGTTCAGAAAGCTTGTTGCACAGACTGTGGGCATTGGTACTCATCACCTTCAATTTATTTTTTATGGCCTTACTTTTTTTAGCCCCATCCCTGTCCTTACCACCTTTTTCTGCATTAATCCCTGTCCTGCTTCCTACTGACTTCTCTACCTTGGTGTTTACTTCTCTAACTACTGTATTTTGTGGGGGGAGGCTGGGATTTCCCTGCTCCTCTTCAGTACCTCTCCCCTTGGCTAGTTTAAATGCTTGCCAATGAAGCATTTAACCTGTCACCTAGGATCTTGTTCCCCCCCGGACAGATGCAGACCATCGCACCAGTATAAGCCTGCATCCCTTCAAGTGGCTCCCCAGTCCCCAGTGAAGCCAAAACCCTGAGCTTCACACCAGTTTTTCAACCATTCATTGAATCCCATGGTGAGGAATACCCTAGCATCATCCTTGCCATAGACAGGCAGCACCTCCAGTTAGGTTGCTGTACATGCTACTTGCCTAAGGCCCCTTCCCAATTCCACAAACTCCTCTTACACTGCTCATATCCCATTCACAGCCAGGTCATTTGTCCCTAGGTGGACAATGACATCCAGCTCCCTCTCTTGTGCAGCTGCTCCTGCGATCCTGAGGATTCGCTTCCTGTCCCTCCAAGCCGTGGCACCAGGCTGGCACCTTACATCCCTATCCCCTTCCTCCTCCGCACTTCTACCCCCCTAATGATCGAGTCCCCCACCAGGAATTGTTTCCTTCCCCATGAGGTCTCCTGCCACCCTCCTGTGGGTCTCTTTTTTGGAGGTTCCTGGCATCCTCCTTGGTCTCCACTGCAGGTGCCTCCATAGAGGAATCACTCTTTGCCAGAACAGCATATGAATTTTGGAGAGGTACAACTGGAGGGATGCACCTCTGTTCCACCACCCACTCCCTCCCCGAGCCCACCTTGGTCCAACCACTCCTCTTTCTTTGTAACCCCTGAAGTAAGGTGGTGGCCCTGGTGGTCCCTGGGTGGGGGAAGAGGTTTCACAAATTCTAGCCAGGTCAGCCTGGAGACGGGCAACCTCCTCCCTCAGACCAGAGAGGTGCCTGAAAACAGGGCAGCATCGCAGCCTCCAGAATGTCTCCCAGAACACTGCTGCCCCACAGCCATTGCAGTGCACCACTCCCATCTTGACTTATTTTGTGTCTCCTCTCCTTTTGCTTTGTATGTTTACTGTCTCCTCCCTCTATGTATTTTTACACTTCTTTCCTACTGCCTATGTGCCCTTACAACTCTCACCCTTCCTGTTCTGGGACAGGAACTTCCTGTAGTCTTCAGTAGTCTCCTTCTTCTGTGCTAGGATTCAGACCTCTGGCAGCCGAGGTGGGGAGAAATAGTTATTTTTTAGGTTCCTTCAAGGTTGATGAAACTAATATATCATAGTGATCCTTACCTTCCTACTGCCAAACAAAAAGTTCCTGTTGTCAGTCAAATCCAGTGGCTATAAAAGTAGAACTGGCTTTGGGTGGGAAAGAGGGCAATTAGTAAATAGTTTGTAGATCAAGACTGCTGTAAAAAAGACTGAAAAATGTAGCTACAGACATAATACACCCAGTTCAAACGTGCATTGCCTGGGAGACACATTCAGGATAATTTGAGCATCATAAGGGACGTGTACTGTTACTTCAAGAAAGAAAATATACAGGGATATTTATTGTCACTGGATCACTATAAGGTATTTGATCAAGTAAACCACCAGTTTTTATTCACAGTATTACAGAAATATGGTATAGCTCCAGCATTTTTACACTGGTTGAAACTTCTGTATGGAAATGCGCTGATCTCTTCAGTTTTGATGGGAAAAGAGGGAAAGAAATTTAAAATACAGAAGGTTGTACTACAGGGCTGCCCGTTAAGCCCAGTATTTGTTTGTATTAGATCCTTTATTACAACGGATCATGGTAAACTCAAATATTCAGGGAATCAGAGATGAAATTAAAAGCAGTGAAGTAAAAGTAATTGCTTATGTGGATGATATATGTGCCTTTGTAGAGGAGGATGAGGGGGTTGGAGAGTTGTTGCAAGAATTCTAGAACCATGGGCAGGTGCCATGCTCTCAGTTAAATTTGCAGAAGTGCAGGGGTTTACTTCTAGGAGAAAGTGAGGCAGAGGTGGGGGAGGTCAGAGGCATTACAATTTCAGAAATACCTATTAAAATTCTGGGGGTGAAATTTGGACCAGGGGACATGGTAAGGGAAAAGTGGGACCATACTGATAGGGGAAAGGAAAGTTGAGAGATAGAAAAGTTGGAAACTCATCAAGTTAAAGAGGATACGTTTGATCAAACAGTTTCTTCTTGTGTGATTTTTACATTCGCTTGCACGCATGCGCAAGGAACGTTTTGGGAGAGTAGCACACTTGGAGGTGTGCCTTTCCACCCAATGCACTGCTCCCTTGAGCAGGCGTGGTGGTCCTGCACCAATGGGTGCAGGAGCTCTGTATGACAGCAATGTTTCCTCTGCTTCAAAGCAGAACACCGCTGCCATACGGAGCACTGCCTCAGGCCCTCCCCCCTCGCGTCACGCTCCCCCGCGCGTCATGCCGCCCCCCCAAAGCTTAAACTTTGTTTGCCGATGGGGTGCCCAATCCCCGTCGGCTCCGGCCCCACCCCAAATTCATCCTGCTGCCACGCTGGAGCCCACCTCAGTATGGCAAACCATCGCTGTGTTTTGCCCGGCCGGGTGCCCAATTCCCGTCGGCTCCTTCGACCCCCAGCAATAGTTGCTGGATGGGGTGCCCAATCCCCATCAGCCCTTGTCCTCCACACATCTTCTGCCATGCTAGGAGCCCACTCCAGCGTGGCAAGCGTCCCTCGTTGTCTGTTTGTCCCTCGTTGTCTTTTTTTCCTGTAAACAAAAGCGGTCCCATGGCGTCTCCCTCCCCTCCCACAACCCGCACCCACCGCTGCGCACCCAGCCTCCCACCCACCCTCCCCATACTTACCTCCGGACTCCGGCCGACGATCTTGGTGGACCGGGAACATGTCTGCACTCTTCAAAGCCGACCGCGAACTGAGGAAATGCCAGTAAGCTGTATAATGGGCTAGATAGGGGGGTTTCAACTTTAATGCATATCTCAGTCATTGTTTGGAATTTTTGCACCAAATTTTCAACATGGGGTTTTTGGGACCCCTTCTCATGAATGATGTCACTGTCATGGCATTACTTGGGCCCGAAGGGTGATTTCGCAGGCACTGCACAGGTACTGCATGAAATCACCCTTTGGGCTCAAATAACACCATGACAGTGACATCATTCATGAGAAGGGGTCCAGCCTCCATGTTGAAAATTTGTGCAAAACCAAAAAATGACTGTTTTATGAGCGTGCGTTGCGCAGTTCCTACGCACGCTCGAAAGTTTGCACATTTTTAATATTTTCACTCCAGATTTTCAACATTGCCATTTTATCACACCTTCTTATGAGTTATACAGCTGTCATTTTTCACATCTCACCCAAAACGTGTTTCCGCCCATGTGGCGCATAATGGTGCAGTCGGTGTGCGAAATCAATGTGTGGAACACATTAAGAAAATTACAGTGACACTGTTCATGAGCAGAGGTCTTAAAATGGCTATGTTGAAAATTTGGTGAAAAAATTCCCAAAATGACTATTTTCTGCGAGTGTGATTGCGCAGTTCCTCATGCACTCGTATGTTTGCGAATTTTCAATATTTTCACTCCAGATTTTCAACATTGCCATTTTACCACACCTCCTTATGAGCAGTACAGCTGTCATTTTTCAAATCCTGCCCAAAATGTGCTTTCTCCCATGTAGCGTGCAATGGCGGAGTCGGTGTGCGAACTCAATGTATGGGACACATTAAGAAAATCACAGTGACACTGATCATGAGCAGAGGTTTTAAAATGGCTGTGCTGAAAATTTGGTGCAAAAATTCCTAAAAAATGACTTTTTTACGAGTCTGCGTTGCGCAGTTCCTACACACGCTCGTAAGTTTGCAAATTTTTAATATTTTCACTCCACATTTTCAACATTGCCATTTTACCACACCTCCTTATGAGCACTGCAGCTGTCATTTTTCACATCTTGCCCAAAATGTGTTTCCGCCCATGTAGCGCACAATGGCACAGTCGGTGTGTGAACTCAGTGTATGGGACACATTAAGAAAATCACAGTGACAATGTTCATTAGCAGAGGTTTTAAAATGACAATGTTGAAAATTTGGTGAAAAAATTCCTAAAAATGACTGTTTTACGGGCGTGTGTTGCACACTTCCCACCACGCACGCTCGTGGGTTTGTGAATTGCAATATTTCCACTCCAGATTTTCAACATTGGCATTTTACCACACCTTCTCATGAGCAGTATAGCTGTCATTTTTCACATCCTGCCCAAAACGTGTTTCCGCCTATGTAGTGCACAATAGGGGTAACAAAAAGATCATGCTGGCAATTTATTGTGCAAATACCAGCAATCGCACAGGGCATTAGGGTAAAGCACCATACATGCTACACACCACTGTAAATACCTGCAAGTGAACGTTCGGCATTGACAAATGCTTGTTTATGTCAGTGCAGTATTTCCACTTCTGGAAGTATTTGAAACCAGGGTGTATATTTTTTTTTTTTCGACTACTGTGAGGCAGCCACCTAAACCAGATAAAGAGGGAGATAACATATTTACCCAAACAAAAAGGAGTAGGGATGATAAATCCAGTAGTGTTTTTTCATTGTCTTTTCTGGGTAATGAATATAAAACCTGTATTTCTGGCCAAAACGTCACTAGTGAAAGTCTGGTTGGTGCAATCCTTTCAGGAGGTGTTGTCGAGGTGGGGAAATGTACCACTAAAGATTACTGGGTCAGTTAAAATATAAAAGTTTTTGACAGTATCTTTTAAAAAAATTATTAAATGGAAGGTGACAAAGCAGATGATCTTACAGCTTACCAGACTGCAGCTGTACCAGCAAGTACTAGGAAATACAGGTCTGGTAGAACCAATTTTTAAACACTGTGAGGAAGGACAGAAAAAATTAGTATATAAGCAACTTACAAACCCTAGGATACCACCCAAGATGTGGGATACTCAATTGTTATGCGTACATGAATACGTGGGGGTAAGGCGAAACCATAAGCATAAGGCTATGGAAGAGCAGAAATGCCTATGTCCAGATTGTGTGGATCAAGTGGAAACCCAAGAACATTTCTTAACTGAGTGTTCATATATATTAGGGCTTTGGAAATATGTAGCTGTCATGTGGAAAATGCCATTGCTGAAAAGGATGACATATGAAGTGTGAGTCTTGGGTAATTTCCCAGTTACTAGGTAGGTATGATGCAGGGACGCTGACAGTATTTTTTGCATGTTTAAAGTTTTAGTTATGGTAAAGTAGGTGTCAGTTTATTTTTCAACAGAAGTACATGTTGTACCCAATTTTTTTGTACTATTTGTGAAAATGCATTACAGGATGCACCCAAGGGCACACTTGATGGTGTGGTGGAGGGGATTTTCTTTTTTACTAAAATATGCATAAATGAGGAGTGGACTGTGGTATACTGAGGGCATTTATTGTTCACATGGTAGGCAAGGTATTTCTTTAAATGGAGTAGAGGTCTTGACATGTATTGGTTTTTGATTTGTGTACTGGTTATGGTTTTGTGTCAATAGAAACACCCCTACTCTTGCCAGTAGCAGGAACCTCTGGCTGTTTTTTCAGTGTGCCAAGACAGACAACAGGGTAGGGACTTGCAGGTGGGTACTGCAGGGGAAGGGAAGATGGCCTCCTCTCTTTTACCTTTGTCTCTAAAGGTTCCTGTAACTGCTACAATGGATAATGAAATGGAGATGGAGATGGAACATGATGCGTCAGAGCCAGAACTGGTGAGTTGTGCTGCTAGTGTGGAAACTGAATACCAGTAACAGGTGAGAATAGCTAAGGCAAAAGTTAGGCTGAAACAAGCTTTAGAACACAGGAAAAAGCATTTACTCACCTTGGTTGCTGAGGAGGAGGCAAATTATCTTGCCAGCAGAGAAGAGCTTCAAATGGCCAGTCCTGATGAGTTGAGGCTGCCTTCACATGTTTATCAGTCCCAGTGAGAAGCAACTGATGGCTCAACCTTGCAAGAACTGGCCGTTACTGATTCTGTCAGTGTAATAGAATCTGATGCAGGTATAGATATGGTGGCGAATATATGACTGATGCAAACCAAGTGGAAGAAGGTATTGCTACTCCTGCATCTCCCAATTGCCCAGACATGTTCAGAGCTGCCAATTGAAGTGCCATGGTGAAGGTAGGGATATGGAATGTAAAGCTGAAACTGGCAAAAATGGTGGGGAGTGCAGTACTGCAGCATAAATCTCAGGAGATGAAGCGGACGGATGGTGAGAGGCCAATGACTTCAGGCTGTTCACAGCATCTGGAATGGGTAAGATGGGCAGCTGGCTCAGCCTAAGATCCAGATGCTTAATGCCCTTCCCACAGCAACAAAAGCAGCCTGTTTAGCCCAGCGGTAGAAAACATTCTGTTGGCAGCATGATGGATCGAAGCTTCTGACGCAGTGTCCTGACTTCTGGACCCTCTGCAGCTTCCTCAGCATTTTGATGTGAGACCTTGTGATTTACCCGTATGAGTTCTGTCACGCCCTCTGTAGGGAAACATGACTTTGGGACATTTACAAGTTCTTCTGCTGCTCCTATAGCTACACATTTGCCAGTGATTGAATTAATGGCTCTGGAGGTGGGAAAACATGGGGAATTGCCTGCATGAAATAGTCTTGTGTAGGTTGGGACTATACAAACTGGGACAGTGAATTCAGTCAACAGGTGAAATCTCAGATCAACCTGAAGAAGAGCTGGTTGTACAGGAAAATGTGTTTCCTACTGCTCTTCAGGATCAGAGAACATAACTCATTCCTGGGGATTGAACAGCAACCCAGTTTCAGAGGCCTCTTTCCCAGATATTTTGGGCACTGACTCAGTATCCCCTGAACAGCCATGGACACAGTTTACTGTGGTTGATCTCTTTGGTGTTATAGGAGAACCCACCAACAGTGTAATGCCTAAAGACTGAAAAATGGGGGGTCAAGAGACACCACCGAATAGGGTTTGTGTTGTCAGAAATCTTGAAAAATTCAATGTTTTTGTCATCTGCGCTATATGTAGTTATTCATATTTCTGAGAAGTTTCTATATACTTTTTAAGGTAACTAGAAAGATTCTGGATAAAATATGACGAGTTGCAGAATTCAAGTATTGTGTTCTCCATTTATGGCCCTGTCCAAACCTACAACAAAAACTGTTACGATTCTCTTCCATAATGAATGAGTTAACGTGTATGATAACTCTTATTGGTTATGCCAAAGTTGTGATGTACTGGACCACCCAGTTCCCATTATTTATGCAGTATGGAACATTTGGACAAAGTCAAGCTCAGACAGACTGACACTGGAACTTGTCATTTCCTTAGGAGTTTCTGTCTAGGTCATGAACAAGGGATGTGTTTCTATCCTGTTCACCCATGGGTATGCCACAAATGTGGCTCTAGAACACCTTGAATTTCAACATGTGATACTAACTGCTACATTATGTGCTTAGAGTATGGACACCTCGGTCATATGTGTCTGAACCCTTTTCACTGAAATATGTGTAAGGATCGGGGTCGCCTACATAGACAGTGTCCCTAGGCCTCACACAATAGGACAGTTGGGTTAAATAAGGAGGAGCTTATTACTAATAGTCAAGCTTAAGGTACTGCGAGAACCTCGGCTCATAGGGAAGCCAAGAGGTAGCAGACCAAAGCAGCAGCAGAAGCCCAGACCTCTTCCCAAACCACAGAGGAGACAGAAGCTCAGATAAAATAGACCTCTCCCCCATAGCAGCACCCCAAGGAAGTCTCTTCTGCCCTAGATTCTGTGGAGTTGGTACCTGGTTCTAGCGCTTTTTATGTAAGTGCTGGAACAGTGCAGATGGACCCTCCTTCTGAGCCTCAGGAGAGTACTGAGGAACCCTCCTTCCCTACAAGTCAGGATATGCCTCCACCCACTGGGGACATGGAGCTGGAAATTGTGACTGCCAAAAAGAGAGAAAGACACAGAAAGGGTAAAGCTAGGCTTGAGAAAGCCCCAGGTGTTGTAATACAAAACAAGTTTATGGCCTTGGCCTGTACTAGGAGACTGGGGCACAGAGGGAAAGAAGAGGGAGACTGTTCCATTAGGAATGTTTCCTCAGATGGGGAAGAGTGTGTCTCTGGAAAATCTGTGGCAAAAAAAAAGCTGGGGTCATACGAGGTCACAGACCTGTAAAGTAACATCCCCCATTCTAAACTAACCTGTTAAAATGTGTTGGGGTTCTACCATAACACCACTAACCCTGAATGTAAACAGCATATAGAGGATTGTGTATGAGCAACCATGCACAACAAGGCTTTGTTTCAGTGGAAAGGTTTTCATAGTAACAAGAGACCTCAAGAATGCAGAGCACAAGAGCACAGCTTGCGAGGTCTCTTGTTACCATTGAAACCTGAACGGGACTGTTACATAGAAACATAGAAATTGATGGCAGATAAGGACCGCTTGGCCCACCCAGTCTGCCCATTTCCCACCTAATGGATAAGCTGCAGATCCTAGTTAACCAGCAGCCTACTTCTTTCTACCCCCAACCTCTAGAATTGCCTTATGACTGTCCCTTGCATGCTTGAATTCAACCACTGTTTTTGACTCCACAACCTCCTCCAGAAGGCCGTTCCATGCATCCACAACCCTTTCTGTGAAAAAAATACCTCCTTACATTACCTCTGAACTGCCCCCATCTTCAAATTGTGCCCCCTTGTTCTTGCACACCTCTTTTTTTGAAACATGCCACCCTCTTGGACTTTGTTGATTCCCTTGAGGTACTTGAAAGTTTCTATCATGTCCCCCCCTTCCTCCTTTCTTCGAGGCTATACATATTCAGCTATACACATTCAGCTCCTTTAGTCTCTCTTCATATGTCTTCTGGTGCAGACCCTGCACCGTTTTAGTTGCCCTCCTCTGGACAGCTTTCATCTTCTCTATGTCCTTGCGGAGATTAGGTCTCTAGAACTGCACACAGTACTCCAGATGGGGTCTCACCAGCTGTCTGTACGGAGGGATAACAACTTCCTGTTTTCTACTGGTGATGCCTCTCCCTATGCATCCCGGTATCTCCCAGACCTCCTTACTGTCCTCTCACATTGCTCGTGTAACCCCCCTATTACCTGGGGTTACTAGAATCCCAGTAAGACCTAGTGGTTGGCAGGGAAGGCAGCTTGTGAAACTCTAGTTAAGTGGATTTCACACTATCTCACTCTGTTCTCTGTCTCAGCTGAGACTGAGGGATGACATCACCATAGAACTATTGCAGCTGCATGAGCCACATTGGAATCTGCAGAAGGGAGTTAGATTCGAATGTTAGGAGTTTTGAACAGTCTGTGTTCAGTCTGCAGTTGGAGATTGGTGTGAGAGGCACAGCAGCTCTGTGCTCAGGCTCTTGGAGCCTCAGCCCTGAAATAGGGCTACATTTAGGGAAAGGTGTGTGTTTTCGCGTAAAGAGAGACACAGAAGCTGTTTTTTTAGTGGTGGAGACCGCTGACATGGGGCAGAAAGGTTTGCCTGCATTTTCTGGGGCAACCCCCTGGCTACTGCTAGTGAAGAAGCTGCCTTATTTTGTCCATGTGTGTGGGGTACAAGAAGATTTTGTGATTTGCCTGTGAGGCACCTGCAACCAAAGGGTGAGTTCTGCTCTTTTTAAAGGGCACATGTTTCATCCTGAACTGAGGTGGAAGACCCCCCATCTTTAGTAACCAGGTCCACCTCTACGGATTTGCTCTATGGATTTCTACTTTGCCTCATGCACTTGGCCAGTGATGAGGGAAGTACCCAGACGTGGGATTGGAAGGAAAATTCCCTCTAGGAGTCAAAGCCTCTAAGGTGGTTTGGGGAGCCACCAATTGGAAAACTGGTTCATTCCCATAATGGACAACGGATCAAGTGGCTGGCGGGGGAGCCGGGCCATGGGGAAAACCCAAGTAGTGTACAAGTCAGGCTGTGTACCCAAAGCTACGTGCAAGTCCGGGCTGTGTGCTGGTGGGTTCAGAGTCTGAGGGCTGAAATGTGAAGAAGTGTTCTGTTATCTGTAATCTGCATTACCAGGAATGTAGCCCCGTGGGGGTCCGTTTATGCTTTATTTGTTCAGTTTGGATGTGAATAAAAGCCACACTGTAGGATCCCATTCCTGGTTCTGGACATTACAGTTATTGCTTCCTGTGTTTGGATTTACTTGGGTGCCCCTGTGCAGAGTAGCCAAACCTAGGCCCCCTGTGCTGAGTAACCTAGTCCTCCCCAAACCCAGTCCCCACCAGGTACTGCTGTCAGCTTCAACAGCATACCACCTGTCGCTTTGCAAAAAGGCAGTGGTCCGAGTGTTACGCTTGCCCACCTTTAAGTCATCTGATATGATTACCCCCAGATCCCTTTCCATTTTTGTTGTTGTTAGTATCTCACTCCCCATTGTGTACTCTTCCCCTGGGTTTTTGTTTCCCAGGTGCATTATCTTGCACTTCTTAGCATTGAATCTAAGCTGCCATACATTTGACCATTCCTCTAACCTTGCCAAGTCCCTTCTCATCCTTTCCACCCCACCTTGTGCATCAACTCTGTTGCAGATCTTTGTGTCATCTGCAAAGAGACATACTTTTCCTTCCAGTTCCTCTGCAATGTCACTTATAAAGACATTGAAGAGGACCGATCCTAATACAGGACCATGCGGTACCCCACTACCAACCCCCCTTTCTTCAGAGTGGACTCCATTTACTATTACCCTCTGTGTCCTATTTTCCAGTCAATTCTTTACCCAGGCTATCATCTTGGGACCCACTCCCAGGCTGGCTAACTTGTATATTAATCTTTTGTGTGGGACTGAGTCAAATGCCTAGCGAAAAAGTCTAGGTAGGCCATGTCCTCAGCCCCTCCCTGATCTACTACTTTGGTCACCCAGTCAAAGAAATCTATTATATTCGTCTGGCATGACCTTCCTGCTGTGAATCCATGCTGCCTTGGGTCCTGTGCCCCTCTGGCCTCTAGGTACTCGACAATTCTTTCCTTCAGAAGTGATTCCATCATTTTACCTATCACTGAGGTTAAACTAACAGGTCTGTAGTTTCCTGCTTCTGCCTTGCTCCCACTTTTGTGAAGGGAATCACATCTGACCTCCTCCAGTCCTCAGGTACCACCCCATCCTCCCATGATTTGTTAAAGAGGGTAGTCAGTGGTGTCACTAGTTCTACCCTTAGTTCTTTTAGAATTCTGGGATGAATCCCATCAGACCCCATTGCTTTGTCCACCTTCAGTTTTAAGAGTTCTTTCAGAACCCTTTCTTCTGTAAATGGGCTGGTATCAACTTCTGTATCCAGAGTGTTTCTATTGTTTGTTTTAGGCACCTCCCCCTCCTCATTTGTAAATATTGAGCAAAAATATTTGTTTAGTATCTTTGCCTTTTCACCGTCGCCCTCTGCCCACCCTATCCCCTTTATTAAGCCTCACTATCCTTCCCTTAGTCTTCCTTTGCCCCCGATGTACCTAAAAAAGGTTTTATTCCCCCTTCTTAACTGAGTTGGCTATCTTTTCCTCGGTTTGGGCCTTTGCTGTTCTGACTGCCTTCCCAGCTTCCTTTTGCTTTAACTGATATAATTCTCTGTCCTGCTCCTTCTGTTATTCCTTGTACTTTTTGAATGCTTTCTTTTTCTCTTGAACCTTCACTGCCACCTCCTTTGAGAACCATAGTGGTTTCTTACATCATTTTGTTTTGTTTATTTGCTTCACACAAAGGCTTGTTACCTCTGTGATGGCAGTTTTTATTATTCCCCATTGTCCTTCCACCCCTCCTTCCTGCCTATTTGCTAGTGCATTCCTTAGGCTCTCACCCATTTTGGCAAAGTCAGCCCTCCTGAAGTCCAGTACTTTTGCCTTTGTATGGCTTGACTCTCTTGCTGTGTTTATTGTGAACCATACTGTTCAATGGTCACTAGGTCCCAAATGGCTACCCACTTCTACATCTGTGATCCTCTCTCCATCTCCATTTGAAAGAACCAGGTCTAAGATTGCTCCCTGTCGAGTGGGTTCCAATACTAGTTGTCTAAGGCATGCCCCCTGTAGGGCATCTAGAATAATCCCACTCTTAGAAGTGGCTGCTGCAACTGCACTCCAGTTAACATCTGGCATATTCAGATGACCCATCAGCAACAGCTCCCCTTTATCTGCCATTCTAAGAATACTTTCTGTCATTTCCTTGTCCATTTCCTCCCCCTGAGAGTGGGGTCTGTATACAACCCCTGTGCAGATTGTGGTGCCATTGCCTAACTCCAAATTGACCCACAGTGCTTCTTCTCCTCCTCCCTGTTTACCCTTTTGTTCTGTTGCTTTGATTCCTTCCCTTATGTAGAGAGCTACTCCCCCTCCTCTTTTACCCTCCCTGTCCCTCCTGTAGATAGTGTATCCTGGTACATTTACATCCCAGTCATGGTTCTGTGTATACCATGTTTCTATGACTGCCACGATATCCAGATGTTCCTCCTCCATCAAGGCCACTAATTCAGGAAGCTTGTTACCCAGACTATGGGCATTGGTACTCATTGCTCTCTATTTTTTGATGGTTTTACCTTCTGTAGCAGCATCCCCCACTGATCTTTCTACCTTGGTCTTTTTCTCATTTAGTACCCTGTTTTGTAGGGGGAGGCTGGGATTTTCCTGTTGCTTATCAGTGTCTCCCCCTTGACTAGTTTAAAAGCTTGCCAATGAAGCATTTAAACCAATTGCCCAAAAGACTTGTTCCCTTCCTGGACAGATGCAGATCGTCATGCCAGTATAGGCTGGTGTCCCTCCAGGTGGAACCCCAGTCCCCAATGAAGCCAAACCCCTGTGCTCCACACCATTTTTTCAATCATTCGTTAAACTGCATGGTGCAAAGTACTATCACCTTACCCATGCCACTGACAGGCAGCACCTCTGAGAAGGATACTGTGTGTGCTACTTGTCTTAGGCCCCTCCCCAACTCTATAAAGTCCTTCTGCATTGCTCTAATCTCATGATGAGCCAAGTCATTAGTCCCTAGGTGGACAATGACTAAGAACGCATGAAGGACGAGAGGAATGCCTGAACGTCGGTGCCCAGGATGTTGACGGGAAATGCTTGCACCAATTGTTAACCTAGATGGCTGGTCCGAGCAGGCCATAGGTGCCACCAGGCCTAGTACAACTGTTGCATCACCATCAACATGAAGGGCTAGGCCTTCCATGTCAACATCTTCTGGCATTAAGGAGAAGCAGTATAGCGCAGTGGTTTAATTCTCTGAGCTGCAAATCTGGTGACATCCAGCAGACCAGACTGGGGTTTGAATCCCACAGCTTCCACTTGCATACTGTGTGACCCTGAGCAAGTCACTTAACTTCCCTGTGCTCCCAGGTCGCTCCTGTAAAAAAGCTTTCAGCTTAGTGTGCTACTCCTGGTTAAACAACTAAATAAAAAATTCCCCTTGACTTCCTGGGCACCGACGTTCAGGCAGTCCTCTCATCCTTCATGCGTTCTTAGACACCTGATCCCTCCTTCTGTACCAGAAGGCCCATTGACAGGGTCCACAACTCAACCTCCTGTGACAACGCTTTAAAGACCTGAACCTCAGCCCCCTCCTTGCACATTGACAACGTCATCCAGGAAGATGACAACATTGAATACAATCCTGTCCTAATAATGCAGGACAAGGAAGAAGAGGTGGAAGATTATGTGGAAATTCCTTATGAGAGAACCAGTTCCACTGTGTTCACTTGCAGTGAGGACTTGGTGGCATACATCCCAAGCTCCTTCCCCAGAAGACCCATCTTTTATAACTATGATGCAGCAATTGGAGGCTGCAGCGGGGTTTAATTTGGAGGGACAGGGTCCAACCAAGAAAAACCTTACTGATTTCTTGGAGTTGTCTGATGCTCCTCCTCTATTTATACAACTCCTCTTCCATGTCTTGGAAGATGCATCATTTTCTGCATGACATAGGCCAAACATGATTCTTGCCATACCAAAAAAGGCAGATAAGATGTATTTGGTCCCTTCAGGGAACCACTTTTTTGCTGGCTAACCTAAGGCAGACTCAGTAGTGATTACTGATGCCCATGACAGATCCACAGCACCTAAACATCTTAGTGTCTTTTCTCCCAACAAGGAATCCAGGAGGTTGGATGTGCTGGGCATGAGCACTTATTCCTCAGCCTCTCTGGACCTCAGAATTGCTAACTACCAAGCCCATATGGTCAAATACCAGCACATGCTCTGGAGGAAGGCTAAAACAGTTGCTCAAGCCTTGCCAGAAGGTGCACCCAAGCAGGAGCTTCTCAAAGCTCTCACTGCTGGGGCTGATGTGTATAAGCACCTTTTATAGATGGCCTATAAAGACTCTGATGCTTTAGCCAGAGCATCTGCCTCCAACATATGCCTCAGGAGGTACTCCTGGCTTTGGATGGCAGGCTTTGTGAATGATATGCAACAATCCATTCTTAGTGCTCCCTTCAGAGAATATAAATTGTTCGGCTTGGATGTGCAGGATATCTTTTCCAACCTCAGGCCTCGTATAGAACCCTGAAGTCTGTCTATTCCCTCTATCATATTCAAACAAGAGGTAGATAGAGGGGCTCCCTTTCATCCAGCAGGTAATAGGCCCCAGGCCCTCTACTAGCCAACAAACAAAGGTAAGGAAGCAGAAGCCTTGCCTACTCCAGGAACCACTCAAGGCCCAAAAGGTCAGGTGGTAGGAACTGTCACAACTGGCTCTGCAAAACACCTCATACACTCCCCAACCACCATGATCTCCAGGAATGGTTGTCAGGGGTTGTTTCTCCCTCCATCTAAGGTAGTGAAGGGAGATATGTCAGATGCCTATGTCCTGGAGATAGTAGAAAAAGGCCATGTTCTAGAGCTTCCAGAACTCCCCCAAGGGCATCCCCCAGGCCGATACATTATCAGCTGGATCATTTTCCTCTGCTTCTGGAGGAGGTTCAAACTTTGCTTCAGAAGAAAGTCACAGAAGCTGTGCCCTTGGAAGTGAGAAACACAGGGTTCTATTCCAGGTGTTTCCTAATTCCAGAATGGATGGGGGAGCTATGGCTCATTCTGGACCACAGGGACCTGAATTTCTTTATAGAATACAAAAAGTTCAGGATGGTCACCCAGCAGGGCCTACTCCCACTACTACAGGTAGGGGATTGGATTTATTCCATCGATATGAAAGATACCTACCTTCGTATCAAAATTCACAAACCGCATAGAAACATGCTTGAGGTTCTTGCTTCAGGGGAAACACTACCAATTCAGGGTATTGCCTCAGACTTGTCATTTACACCACAGGTCTTTACCAAATGCTTAGTCATGGTGGCAGTCGCCATTCGCAGGGAAGCTTTGTATGTCTTCCCCTATTTGGATGACTGGCTCTTGAAAGTTCATTCCAAGGAGCAGCTTCTGCACACTGTAGATTGAACCAGACAGCTGCTCAATGCCCTGATGATTACTGTCAATGTCTTCAAGTCAGTCTTGACACCTTGCCAGTGTTTACAGTATAAAGGGGCAGTTTTGAACACAACCCAAGGCTCAGCCTTCCTACTATCAGACCGAGCAGAACATCTGATTTCACAGGCCCAAATGGTCCACAACAGTCAGTACGTAACAGCCGGGACATTCCTTCGGCTCCTGGGACTGATGGTGGCAATCATTATCACAGTACCTCTGGCCAAGCTGCATATGAGGATTCCTCAGTGGACCTTAAGGGCCCAATGGGATCAGCTCACAGATAATCTGGAACGGAGGGTTCTAGTAACATCTCCTGTATGCAAGGTGCTCCAGTGGTGGATGGAACCCAGCAACCTGTTAAGGGGGGCATTTTTGATCCCCTGCCAGTGCCAGATTTTAACTACAGATGACTCAGGGCTGGGCTTCGGGGCACATTTGGAGCCTCATCAGATGCAGGTTAGATGGACCACAGTGGAGAGCACCCTGCACTTAAATGTTCTAGAAATGAAAGTTGTCCTGTATGACCTACAGGCCTTCCAGCTCACTTTTTCCTGGGTCCTCTGTTGGTACAGATGAACAACATCAGTGTGATGCATTACATTAGCAAACAAGGAGGCACTCTTTGTTACCCCAGGTGCAAGGAAGCAATAAGAGTCTAGTATTGGACTCTAGAACATGGTCTAGAACTGTCAGCAGTATATGTTTCAGGTGTCCAAAACTTCTTGACAGGCAGGCTAAGCAGGTCACAGTCCAGAACCCATGAATGGGAACTGTTGATCTCAGTGGTAGAAGACCTGTTTGACAGATGGGGTCATCCAGAATTAGACATTGTTGCGTCCCCACGCATTAAAAAACTGCCACTTTTTTGCTCACTTGTTTCAGGGCCTGGAGTTTTCTGGTGAGATGCATTGTCCCTCTTTCAGAAGGGGAGGTTCCTGTATGCTTTCCTTCCCTTTCCTCTCATTTAGTGGGTGCTACTTAAGCTCCAGATGGAGGGGGTAATACTGATCCTTGTTGCTTCCCTTTGGCCTCAGCAGATCTTGTTTTCTTTACTACAACAACTGGCAGTGGAATCCCCAGTACCTCTGCCCCTATGCCAGGGACTTCTGTCACAGGAGCAGGGAACCCTGCTCCATCCGGATGTCAGATAATTTCATCTTCATGTATGGCTTCTGAAAATATAGCCATTGCTAAGTTCGGGGATTCACAAAGGTGGCTGATGTGTTGGTGGCTGCCAGAAAGCCTTCCACCAGGGCCACTTGTTCCAAGAAGTAGAAGTGGTTTGCTCTGTGGGCCACTTCTCTTCACCTAAATCCCTTTACGTGCCCAGTAAATCAGGTTCTAGAGTATCTGCTGTTCTTATCAGATGCAGGCCTACAGTATTCCTCAGTCAGAGTGCACTTGTCTGCAATTTCAGCTTTCCATATGTCTATTGAGGGTCTTACAGTTTCCCAGCGGGAGGTGGCCCATAGGTTTCTAAGCGGCATTCTACACTTGAAGCCTCTTATGCACAACCCAAACCCAGTTTGGCACCTGAAATTTGTTTTGGAAAAACTTAACTTTTACTCCTTTTGAGCCAGCCGTGACTTGTGGCCTATGCTTTCTCTCCTGGAAAGCGTTGTTTTTGTTTTCCATTACTGCTGCTCAAAGAATTTCAGAGCTGCAGGTTCTCATGTGTGAGCCTCCTTATTTGATTTTCCACATCTTTGTGTACTAATCCTAAGTTCTCACCAAAGATGGTGTCTGAGTTTACTTTAAATCAAACCATCCACCTTCCTGTTTATTTTCCTGAGCATGCCAATCCAGGGGAAGCATTGCTCCGTACTCTAGATGTACATAGAATACTCAGGTACTACTGTATATTCACTGCACGATGGACTGCAGGAAGTCCTCATAGATTTTTGTTTCATTCACCCTGGGACAGACAGTTTCTAAACAGTGCCTATCCAAATGATTGGCAACCTTTATTACTTTCTGGGACAGGAAGTATGGTAAGGCACTTCCTAGGGTTGTTCGTGGTCATTCCACTAGAAGCATGGCCACATCTCTTGCATACTTCAAAAATGTATCTGCTGCAAACATCTGTGCAACTACCACCTGGAGTACTGTTCACAACTTCACTAAACCTTATAGTCTCAACATTGTCTCTCTAAAAAGGGCTGTTGTTGGCCTAGCTGTCCTGCAGTGCCTACTGTCTTAGGCCTGTAGGCTCCAGCCACCCAAACTGTTCATGGTCAGTACTGCTTGGTACACATTTCATAGGTGTGGCCTGATGAAAGAGATACCCTTGAAGAAGATAGAACAGTTACGTACTTACAATAACAGTAGATTTTCAAGATACTCTCTTTTATCAGGTCATGCCATCCTGCACTTCTACCCCCTCTGGATCCTTAAACTCTGGTGTGTGCTGCCTGCTTCTCCATGGGGTCTGTTTGCTGTTTTCTGCCCTGCCTGGTCAGCAGAACATTAGATTTCCTCCTGGTTTCCTGCAGTCCTGACAGCATGATCTCAGGCAGAGTACTGAGGAGGAAGGGGGCTCTCCCCTTGTTTATATGGGAGAGCCAATGTCTGACATCATCATGGGTGGACACTGGAGGACTGCTTGCAAACATTTCCATGTGGTCCTAG
This sequence comes from Neoceratodus forsteri, assembly GCA_016271365.2. Taxonomy (NCBI): domain Eukaryota; kingdom Metazoa; phylum Chordata; order Ceratodontiformes; family Ceratodontidae; genus Neoceratodus; species Neoceratodus forsteri. The sequence continues at coordinate 291,041,809 of CM057459.1, forward strand.
TGCTGAGTGGCTATAAGTTCCATAGATGTGGCATGATTAAAGAGATTTCCCCCAAAAATCTGTTATGGTAGGTACGTAACTATTCTGTTGGAAACCCGAAAACCACATTTGCCTACTTTTGTTGGTTTAGTTGAAACCCTAACTGGTGCATTATTGAAGTTTTTTTGCAAGTAATTATTTGTATATTTTGTATGAATTTGATGATGTCTTTTTTATTCATTTATATTAATAAAATTCCCCTATTCTTGGCAGAGGACACGTTTGGCCTTTTTTGCCAAGATGGAGGATCTGGATACAGCAAAGGAGGATGCTGTGCTGCAGCATGCTGGAGATAATGTAGTAAGAATAGTTCCAGAAACACCTGAAAATGAAGAAAGTATGGAAGCAATGCTAACCTTATCTGCACTGACCTGACTGACATTAAGGACACTTAGGTGAAACTGGAGCCGGAAATGTCTGGAAGGAGACGTTTGCTGGTACATTTCATTTTTCATGTTTATTTTTTTAAACTTGAGAGCAAGATGAGGTACATATCCTTTTTTCACAAGCGACAATTTGCACATAAAGGTACAGGGACAACGTAGACATGCATCAAATACAGAATGCAAATAAATAAATAAATAATGGATAAGTCAAGGTTATGGTGATTAGAAACAATTGCTGTATGAATTGTCTGTCACATGTTGGTGGAGCCTGGAGCCAAAGAAAGGAATGTTACTAACATACAGGTACATGGGTTAGCCAAAGATGAAGAATGTTATAATAAATTTAAAGAGCAGTTGACACCTTCAGGAGAACTTTAACAAAACATAACTTTAGACACCATTCAGCTTGCATTTCACATTAGTTCTGTATTTCTCTTCCCTATTATATATTATTGAGATCAACTGCATGAAAAAAAGATCTTTGCTAATGAAGAGTTCAGCTGTTCCTGTTGCTTCTTCCCTACTTAAGTTCATAATGCACTACTTGTGACATCACAGTTACTCCCATGACAACAGAATGTGAAGTCGCAACAGGGGATTATAATTTGAAGTAAGGAGTAAGCTATAAAGGCAGTTGAACTCTAATGAGTAAAGATCATGTAGTCATGCACATTTCCTCAATAATACATAATGGGAAGAAGAAATCTATAGAATATATATATAATACAAGCTGAATTATACTTAAATATTATGGTTTTCAAAGTTTTCTTTGAAGTGTCAGCAGCTCTTTAAAGGAGCTCTAAAATCGTGAAGACTCCCTCATTAACAAATTGCTTCTGTCTCTGACAGAGACAAGACAGTGTCTGACAATCAGCTGAGGCCTGCAGATCATAGCAAGCCTCTGACAGCAAAGAAATGCTTAATTGCAAATGGCGTCCGCTGACGACACAAGTTGAACTACTGACAAAGTCTTCCTTGGTGCTGGCTGGATGTGGAATTCAGCTGGAATTGGCACAGAAGATCAATTTGGATTGTTTTAAGGACCAGATGTGCACATACTCCTCGGTGCAGTTTAAATTAATTTTATGGAACTGAAGCGCACATTTACTGCCTTGGTGTAGCCTACTTAAATTAGTAGTTTACTTAAATTAATCTAAGTGTAGAAAATTTAAGTGTAGAGAACTGTGGCATAGTGACATATTTCTAGCTGCTACTTGCCTCTGTTCTACATGTTAGTCTCTATATTAAGCTGCTGCCTAAATGTATTTCTGCTTTACTGTCCCATACTTCCATTGGTTTGGGGGAGTTGTCCCACACTTTGTACATTTATAGTTAATAACTTCAGCTTAGTTATAAAATTAGAAGCTGCTTTTGCTTGAAACTGATGAAAAAGGAATAAGTTATATGTAAAATTAGTGTGGCTGAGGTTATATCCTGCTGGTGTTGCTACTTGTGAGACTGGCATTATTGAACTTGTTAAAACTGTTGCTGCTGATATCTCTGCCTAGTTCCCCTTTCTTTCTGACTTCTACCCTCTTTCTTCTGCTGCTCCTCTCCTTCTGCCTTGCCCTGCTGACACTCCTATCTTTGCCACTAACATTTTACAGCTCCCTTGGCTGTGCTTCCATTTCCCCCTAGCTGTTTGTTCACTCTTCCTTTGGAGCTAAGCTGCCCCCCCCCCTCACTCCTGTAACCCGATTTCCCTGTAACCTGTTCCCTCCCAAATCATCTCCCACAGTCCCTGGATTTTTCTCTCACCTCTCTCTTTATCTCTCCACAGCTCTCCTATTTACTTTAGGGCATTCCACTCATGGAGCTGCTTGGAGACCTCCCGCCTGTGATTCAGGGTACAGAACAAAGTCACAGATGGAGATTATGCCCAGTTTTTGTCCTGCATTCAAACTTGGTACCATTCATTAATGCCGTTTTGGCTGCCCTCCCCTTTTTGTGTTCTGCGCTAGCCAGGTCCTACTGCCCATGCAGTTTGGATTACTTAATATGCAGAAGTGCAATTGTAATCTGTTTAGGAAACTTAGTGCAATTTATTTAAGGCATAGAAGTGTGACTTGGATCATTTTAAGGACCAGATGTGCACATATTCCTTTGTGCAGTTTTAAATCAACTGTAGTGCACATTCTCCTCGGTGCAGTTTAAATAAATTTTATGGAACTGAAGTGCACATTTACTGCCTCGGTGTAGCCTACTTAAATTAGTAGTTTACTTAAATTAATTTAAGTGTAGAAAATGTAAGTGTAGAGAACTGTGACGTAGAAGCATATTTCTAGCTGCTACTTGCCTCTATTCTACTTTTTAGTCTCTTCCTTGCAGCCACTATGTGTCTGCTCCTCACCTGCCCCCAATCCGTTCCACCCTTATCTGGTTTTCTTTATGTAGGTACAGGTAATCATGAGTTGGAGGAGGAGATCTGTTTTTTTTTCAGTCTTCTTTATTTCTTTTCATCTGCTGATTATACTACATCTTCACTAGGTTTCACCATTATATTTCTCTTCCTAACAATAAATTCTAACCTGTTTACAGCTTCAACATTCATTCCTCCTGTTTTTTTCCTGGATCCTGTTACCTCATGCATTCTGGATGTTTGTCCTGTCCTGAACTTGAATACCTATTACCTGTTTCCGAGTGTTAAATCCCTTGTTGTCCTAATTCCTTCATCACCCTCTAACTCTCTTCTCATTTATTTAGTTTGTACCTATTCCCCTGCTCCAATTAGTCATTAATTTTTTACCAGTCCCTGCTCTGTCCCTCCTATGTTACGATGTCAAAACTGGCTAAGTGCTACCTTCCTTGCACATTCTTTACCTTATGGGGCTGAAACAACTGCAGGATTTAAGAATGCATGGGATAGACTCCAGCATGCTGGAAGAAAAACCCTCCACTCCAATTCCCCTAGTATACCTTGATACAGATTTATAGGGTTGCTCCTAAGGCACATTTTACACAGAAAATTTACCTCCCCTGTGAACATCTTTCATACCATTGTGCTTGCTAGATTATGGGTTATAAACCTATCTTGTACCCTAGCTGGAGACATTAAGCCTAACCCTGGCCCTATAGTCAATCCAAATCCGTCTTATTCTTGTTCCTCCCATCTCCTGCCCCAGACCCTTGGCTTAACCTTTGCTCATCTTAACATCCGTAGTCTAACAGACAATCTCCCTGAGCAGGAGGCCTGGGTGCAAGTCAATAATCCTGACATCCTTGCCCTATCTGAAACTTGGTTGAGGCTCTCTGTCCCTGATCTTAGTTGCACTGTGCCAGACTATGACATACTCCTGGCTGACCGACATACCTGCAAAAGAGGTGGTGTATCGATGCTGCACTATAAGTCACACCTTAATATCCCTCTCCTACCTATTCTCCCACTGAGTAATTGTGAGGTACTACAATCACTCCTACTCCTTGGTGGTGCCAAGAAACTGCACATCTTCAGCGTATATATACCACCTAAGGAAAAGAAGGAAAATGGGGCCAGCCATCCGCACAAGTGTGGTCTATAGACCACCAGCCCAGGAGGAAGAAACAGATAGGGAGCTGATGCTAGCCATCCAAAGGATGGCAGACAAGGGTGAGGTAGTGCTGGTTGGAGACCTCAATATTCCAGACGTGGACTGGAACATCCCAGCAGCATCAACGAGGAGCAGATTTATCCTGGACTCCCTTCAGGGTGCCTTCTTCAAGCAACTGGTCATGGAACCAACTTGGCAGAAGGCAATACTGGACCTTGTGCTCACAAACAGGGACAGTGTGATGGGGGTAACAGTGGGGGAGCACCTGGAGAACAGTGACCACCAGTCATTGTGGTTTGAAATTGCAGAAGGAGCAGAACCAAACCACACAAAAACACGTATCCTGGATTTTAGAGGGATGGATTTTGGGAAAATGGGGAGATGCTTGAAAAAGGCATTAAGGGGAATGGGGCAGGAATCTGGGGTTGAGGAACAGTGGGCAGTATTTAAAATGGAAATTACAAGAACAACAGAATTATGCATTAAGCAGGTTAGCAAGGGGAAAAGGAAGAGAAGGCCATTATGGTTTTCCAAGGAGGTAGTGGAGAAAGTGAAAGCCCAAAAGATTACATTCAGGCAATACAAAAAGACACTGGCAGAAGGGGATAGGGAGAAGTACCAGGAGAAGCAAAGGGAGGCAGGGAGGCCAGTAAGGAAAGCCAAAGCTCAGACAAAAGAGCACATAGCAAAATCAGTGGGCAGAGGAGGCAAAACCTTTTACAGGTACATAAGTGAAAAAAGAAAGGCAAAGGGAGAGATAGTGAGACTGAAGGGGGAGGATGGGGCTGTGTGGAGGATGACAACAGTAAAGCTGACATATTGAACAGGTATTTCTGCTCAGTCTTTACTGAGGAAGAGGAGGGTAATGGGTCTGAAGTGCGTACAAGGGGTAGGAATAGTGCAAAAATGAACACAAGTCCCTTTACACGAGAAAGGGTCCTGAAGGAACTGGAAGTAATAAGAGTTGATAAAGCAATGGGGCCAGATGGGGTGCACCCCAGGGTCCTTAAAAAACTAAGAGAGGTGGTGGTTGAACCTCTGGCAATCCTGTTTAGCTGATCACTGGAAACAGAGGAGGAACCCAAAGACTGGAGGACAGCAGATGTAGTCCCCCTTATACAGAAGTGGGAACAAAGAGGAAGCGGGGAACTACAGGCCAGTCAGCCTCACTTCAGTAGCGGGGAAGGTCATGGAAGCACTACTGAAGGAAAGATTGGTGGAACATCTGGTTGTCAATGTACTACAGGACCTAGGGCAGCATGGTTTCACCAGGGGTACATCACGTCAGACCAACCTCATGGAATTTTTCGACTGGGTGACTAGGGAGGTGGATCAGGGGAGGGCAGTGGACATGGCCTCTCTGGACTTCAGCAAGGCCTCTGACACTGTGCCACATAGAAGACTATTACACAAACTAGGGAATATTGGTGTGGGACAGGACAGTAGTGCAGTGGGTAGGTAAATGGCTGGGTGGCAGAACACAGAGGGTGGTGGTAAATGGCTGTCACTCCACAGAGGGAAGAGTGACCAGTGGGGTGCCACAGAGATCAGTGCTGGGACAGGTCCTATTCAACATCTTCATCAGTGACACTGCGAAGGACCTAGATGGCAGAATTTCCCTGTTCGCTGATGACACAAAGCTCTGTAACAGAGTAGACACACCAGAGGGTGTAGACAGAATGAGAAGGGACCTGCAGAAACTTGAAGAATGGTCAGGGGTTTGGGAGTTGAAATTCAATGCAAAGAAGTGCAAGATAATGCATATGGGGTGCAAAAACCTTGGCACAATATATCAGTCGGAGGGTGAGGATATAGCATGCACCAAGCAGGAAAGGGATCTTGGGGTTATCATCTCTGATGACCTCAAGGTAGGGAAACAGTGTGACAAGGCAGCAGGTAAAGCAAATAGGATGCTAGGATGCATAGGCAGGGGCATCACCAGCAGGAAAAGGGAGGTCATAATTCCACTATACAAGACACTAGTGAGGCCCCACCTGGAGTACAGTGTACAGTTCTGGAGACCTTACTTATGTAAGGACATAGACAGGGTAGAGAAGGTTCAGAGGAGGGCAACAAAGATGGTACATCGATTGCATCACAAGTCCTATGAGGACAGGTTGAAGGAATTGAATATGTACTCCCTGGAGGGGAGGAGGGAGAGAGGGGTTATGATAGAGACATACAAGTATCTTACAGGGAGGAACAGGGTGCAAGAATACACTATTTTAAGTGAAAAAGATGTTCCAGGACTAGAAGGCATGGGATGAAGTTGGAGGGAGGACGATTTAGAGGAAATGTGAGGAAAAATTTCTTCACAGAACACGTGGTAGACAGGTGGAATACCCTGCCAGAGGAAGTGATGGGGCTGAAACAATTGCAGGATTTAAGAATGTATGGGATAGATATAAAGGAATTCTGGAAGTCAGGGTTAAGGGGCAGCAGACTTCTAGGAAATCATAAAGTAAACTTACAAGCTCAAATGGGCAGACTAGGTGGGCCGTAGTCCCTTATCTGCCAACGTTGTCTATGTATCTATGTATCTACATACCTAGAAACAGCAAACTTGTTCTTGAGGATCTCACAGAGCTGATTCTAGCTGTGTCCAAGAAAAACAAAGTGATCTGCCTGGGAGATTTTAACTTCGACTGGCTCAGTTCTAACTCCTCTCTCCTGGCCTCTATTTTCATCAAGGTTAACCTTTTTCAACTCATCCTGCCTCCTACTAGGATCTCTCAGAATGGTCCCAGCTGCACCCTCATAGACTGGAGCCTCACTAACAGGAAGGACCGTTTCTCCTCTGTTGGGGTCCTACCTGACTCAATTAGTAATCACTGCCCAGTCTATTGCGTGAGGGGTGCCTCCCTTCCATCCTATCCCCCCAAAGTACTATCCTTTGCTGACTTTTCCAAATTTGACTCTGCTGCATTCCTAAATGATCTAAAACTTGTAGACTGGCCTGCCCTTTTTATTTCCAATTACATCAACAAAGCAACTGATTACTTCAACACAACTTTACTATCCATGCAGAATAAGCACATTCTGCTCTCAAAATGTAGGGTCAGTGGGAAGGTAACCAAGTGGCTGAAATGGCTTCTCCTGCAACTGCTCAAGCAAAGGGACAAACTTTGGTCAAAATGGAAATCCTCTTCTCTACAAGCTGACTTCAGTGAGTCTTGCACCTTGCGTAACACCTGTAAGAAGGAGGTTCGTACTGCCAAGAGCAACAACTACTACTGTGAACTCCTTAGTTCCTCTGCCTCTGACCCAAAGATATATTGGATACAAATTAATGAGATCCTGGGAAACAATAAACTGCAAATTCCCAATGACATGCTTATTAATGAGATCCATTGCAATAAGCCCCACACTATTGCCAATGTCTTTAACTTCCTCTTTACCAAGGTTCCTAATATTTCCCCTCCTTCATCTCATGGCTTGCAGTCTCCTCCTCCAGTTCCTCTTGATGCACCTCCTGCTTTGGTGCTTTCTCCAGTCACATGTTAGGAGGTTCTAAAGTTACTAAAAACCATTCCTACTCATGGCAATGCTGGGCTGGATGGACTTGAACCTAGGATTCTAAGACTTGCTGCCCCTCTTCTAGCTACCCCCTTAACTCTGCTCCTTAAGCTGTCCATTAGCACCGCCATGGTCCCAAAGGCCTGGAAATCTGCTAGGACTATTCCTATGTTCAAGAAAGGTGACCCTAAAATCCTGTCTAACTAGTGACCCACTGCAGTACTGCCTAAGCTCAGCAAGTTATTGGAAAAATGAATCCACCACTAGATCTCTACTCATTTACTCAGTTTCAAACTTCAGTTACCCATCCAGCATGGTTTTAGGGCTGGACATAGTACCACTACTGCTCTTACCCAATTCACTAATGAGGTTAGGTCCAACATGGATAAAGGCTTACTTACTGGTGCTGTGTTCATAGACCTCACCTAAGCATTTGATTTGGTTAATCATCTCCTACTCTTGAATAAACTGCATACACTTTGTGCCTCTGGATCTACTTTATCCTGGATCAGCAGCTACCTGGACAATTGGTCGCAATCTGTCTCCTTCAGCATGGTTCTCTCATCTCCTGCCCCATCTCTTGCAGCATCCCACAAGGCTCCATTCTTGGACCCTTGCTCTTCTCCATCTTTGTTAATGATATTCCTACCTCCTTACCTCACTGTCACACCATTATGTATGTAGATAACTTGGTACTCTATGCTGCGTCTTAATCCATCAACGACCTTAATATTCATTTATCATCTGTGTTCCAACAACTTCAATCCTGGTTCTCCTCTAACTTCCTAATCCTCAATTTATCAAATACTCAGGCCATGGTCTTTGGGTCTTCTAGAAAAGTCCATACTGAGTCCACCAAGCTTCAAATGCTTTGTTGTGATGGGTCTGCAGTTTCGACTACTGACTCCTTCAAATACCTAGGAGTGACACTGGATCCCGTACTTGACTTCTCCTCCCACATAAATGAGGTATGTAGATCTGTTAACTTGAAGATTGGTGCCACCTACCAAGTACGTCACTCCCTCACCCTGCTACTAGGATCTCGGTAGCTAGGGGTATCCTGCTTCCTAGACTACTATATACTCTCCCCTGTCCTTTCCCAGGCCAATGCTGGTGTACTTTGCAAGTGGGACACCACTTACAACAACATCTGTAGATTTGCCCTATCGGCCCTTTGCCTTACTCACCATTTTCTGCTCTATTCTGCCTTGCACTGGCTGTCTTCCAACTGCCTTTGCTCCTACTTACTAGTATGTTTCATCGATTCTATGACCAGAATTCCCTGCCCTGACTCTCTGGGGGTTATGCTTATCCCTGTGCTTCACTCCCACCCTCTGAGGTCTTCAAACTCTCCACTGCTCTCAGTCCCACACTGCTCTACTAAAATGGGGAGCAAGCATTCTCTCATTTTACTCCCAAATTCTGGAATTCCCTTCCTCCCCATTTAAAGTGCTCATTATCTCATCTTCCCTTCAAGAATGCACTTTTCACCTATATGCATTTCATACTTGTGACTGTGCTTAACCTCACTTGGCTTCTGCTCTTGATTTTTTACCATGGCATCTGGCTGCTCTGGATTCTATGTGTATCACTTGCCTTGTCTTTGTCTGACTTCTCCATCCCTGCATGGATGGTTTGCGCTTATCATGTATAATCCCTGACTATCCCTGCGTGGATATGTGTTGTAAGCTGTTCAGATTTTGTATGTATGTTATCTGATATTGTTTGAACGACTGTGTTTTGTATTCTCATGGGTCATACCTGAAAATAGGTAGGGTTATTGCCTAACGCACTTACCTGGTTACCAAAGCTAATAAATAAATAAATAAGTTGGGACCCAGCAAAATGTTCCCAGTTATCCCTCTCAGGTAACTACAAAGCAAGCCTGCTGATTAGTTCATCTACAGCAGTGATTCAAACAAACACCGACTTTGTCTTAGCTGTGACTGCTCTCTGATTATCGATGGAGCCAATAAAAGATACTTTGCAAAATACAGGGTGGGAGCCACGAAAGTCACCAGAGAGCACAAAAACTGTGGTATCACCTTGGGAGCCAGTTTCTGAAATGGAGATTAATCCAGGCACTACAGACTTCTCAGCTAGTACTATACACAGCAGCTGAATTGACACAGCATGATTCAGAATGCCTACAGAGCCAGACACAAGAGAAAGAAGGTGCATCTGCATTCTCCTCTGATCTGACATCTTCATCCATTGGAATGAACCAAAACACCACAAAACTGCATCCTGTGGGACCTGAAACAGCTACTGAGACCCAGGATCAGCAGGTCTCAGACTCCTGTTGGCAGTATTCCACAGATCGAGGTCTTCTGTCTCCTCAGGAGATTGCAGGGTATCTTACACTGTAAATGACTGTGCTAATCAGGATATGTCCTCAGAGTCAGCCCAAGATGCCAGTATACCCTAAATACTGGTATACAGCAATAAGTACTCCCCTCAGAAGAACCTTGTTCTGATCCCCATAGCTAGAAACAGGCAGGGCTTTAAAGCAGATGAGGCACATATACTTTGAGCTAAGACCCTAGTCCCAGGGGCAAACATCAGGGACCCTAGTTCACTTGACCATCACCCTTCTACTTTGCAGGGCCCCAGCCAGTGCACCACTCATCAAGAGGAAGAAGAGAAAAATTTGTATAGTTTTGAACGTTATAGTTATGCATAACTGAAGACTAGGAGAAGCTGGGCTGAAAGGATGTGGGGGAACAGGTACATGTATGGGAAGCAGGAGAGTGGTAAACTGCAATAGCTGTGGGGCAGCAGCCTTTTTGGGGGTGATGTGGAGTAAAGGGGCTGTTCAGTGTATAAGAGCCTGGAGCAGCTAATGTCTGAAATAAGGCTGCTGAGATGGGAGCTGGGGAGGATAGTGTGAGAAGTCAGAGGAGCAGAGTAGTGGAGGGAAAGGCAGAGGGGTGGTGCCCAGGGGAACGAGGGCATCAGGCAGGAGATGGGAGAGAGGAGGAACACCCAGTATACAGGAGTATCTCTTCCTCAGAGGACCAGGGAGCCCAAGGTGGAGGAATAATAACTGGTAATGGGAAGGGGTGAGAATGTGAGGGTAGCATCAGGTGTGGGAGCTTCTGAAGGGGTGCCTTTGTTGAATAGATTTACACAACTGTCTGGAAGGAGGGAGGGGGCAGTAGGAGGTGAGGTAGAAGGTTGGATTGAGCCAGGGTGGAGAGTAAGAGTACAGGGAAGAGGACAGGAAACTAGACAGGGTGGGCAAGAAAGAGGATGCAGGCAAAACAGAGTGAAGAATGGGGGAAGGAAAAGGGAAGGGAAAAGTGGAAGCAGATACAGATAGTCAGAAGGGGAGGGGAGGGGTAGAGTTAGAGATGGAAAAATGGGTGATAAATAGTGAATATGGAGGTAAGTTCACTAGCATGCAGGGGGAGCAGTTAGGTGGGGAAATAGCTAGCACCGAAGGAAAGAAAGGAAAGACAGGGAGCATGGGTACAGGGGAAGGAAGGGTGGCAATCATAGGGGACTCCATAATTAAGGGTATTCATGGGGAGGAAAGGGGGACCTAAATGCAAGCAGGAGGGAGGGTGGTTTGTATGCCAGGGCTGACAGTGGGAAAGGTAGGCCCAAGAATAAGGGAAATAGTAAGGGAAATTGGAGGAAAACCTAATTTAGTTATACACGTGGGAGCCAATGACCTAACTGGGGAGGATTTGAAGTAGTGCAATGTAGGTTCAGAGAGTTAGGGAACATCTGCAGGGAGGAAGCAAGCTCACTGGCCTTCTCAGAGGTGATACCAGTACCAAGGGCCAGCACAGCCAGGAAAAGAGGAAAAGAGGATTTTAATGACTGGCTGAGGATATGGTGCAGGGAGGAGATGCTCATCTGTATTGGGGACTGAGAGAAGACCTGGTCAAACAAAGCATTCTTTTCATTAGACAGGCTACACCTCAGTAGGGAGGGTTCTAGGGCATTCAGGGGCAAACTGGGGGAATACATAACAACTATATTTAAACTACTAAGTGGGGCAGTGGGCATGCAGGCCCAAAGACTCAGAGAGGAAGAGGACAGTGAACACTCCCCCACCCACAGTGATGGAAGACATCTGGAAGGAGGAGGTGGAAGGGGTGAAAAAACAGTAAAGGATGGAGGGGGTGAAGAACACATGACAAGGGTAGGTGTGAGGTGCACACAGAGGACAGAAATGTGAAGAGAAGAATAGAGGGAAGGGAAGAAAGGTTAGACTTTAGGTGGGGGGTGGTGTCTCTGAATGCGTGGAGTCATCAAAACAAGATGGATGACCTGCAGGCACTATTAGCAGACAGGAGCATGTACACAGTGGCAGTAACCGAGACTTGGATAACACCACACCATGACTGGGACCTTGCCATCCCTGGATACAAACTATACCGGAGGAACAAGGTAATCGGGAAGGGGTATCAATTTACATCAGGGAGGGAATAACTTGTGTAACCCCCTTGTTACCCAGGGTTACTAGAATCCCAGTAAGAACTAGTGGTGGGCAGGGAAGGCAGCTTGTGAAACTCCAGTTAAATGGATTTCACACTGTCTCACTCTGTTCTCATTCTCAGCTGAGGCTGCGGGATGACATCACCATAGAACTATCGCAGCTGCATGAGCCACAGTGGAATCTGCAGAAGGGAGTTAGAGTAGAATGTTGGGAGGTTTGAACAGACAGTCTATGGCAGTTGGAGTTTGGAGATTGTTGTGAGAGGAGCACAGCAGCTCTGTGCTCAGGCCTCAGCCCTGAAATAGGGCTACATTTAAGGAAAGGTGTGTGTTTCCGCCTAAAGAGAGACACAGTAAGCTGTTTTTTTTTAGTGGTGGAGACCATTGATACGGGTCTCTGTGCCCCATCCCTCTGGGGATGGGGCAGGAAGGTTTGTCTGCTATTCCAGGGGCAACCCCCTGGCTACTGCTGGAGAAAGAAGCTGCCTTATTTTGTCCACGTGTGTGGGGTACAAGAAGATTTCGTGATTCACCTGTGGGGCACTTGCAATCAAAGGGTGAGTTCTGCTCTTTCCAAAGGGCCCATTTTTCATCCTGAACTGTGTTAAAGTGGGGATTGGACTACTGAAGTAGTGGGAGGCCTAGATTAATAGGCTTAGTCAAAAGTAAAAGTATGTTCAAGGCCAGCACATCGGGGAAGTCAAGACATGTAGAGGAGATGTGACATACATCTACCCAGTAATCTACATTGCCAAGCTTTCAAAAGAGTTGTTTAGTTTCCAGAGAAATGGCCGGGTATGGATTGTGGGAGCTGGAGGTGGGAGCTCCCCCCCCCATCTTTAGTAACCAGGTCCACCTCTACGGATTTGCTCTGTGGATTTCTACTTGCCTCATGCACTTGGCCAGTGATGAGGGAAGTACCCAGACGTGGGATGGAAGGAAAATTCCTGTAGGAGTCAAGGCTCTAAGGTGGTTTGGGAGCCACCAACAGGAAAACTGGTTCATTCCCCATAATGGACCACTTGGATCAAGTGGCCAGCAGGGGAGCTGGGCCAGTGGGGAAAACCCAAGTAGTGTACAAGGCGGGCTGTGTACCCAAAGCTGCATGCAAGTCTGGGCTGTGTGCCTGGTGGGTTTAGAGTCTGAGGGCTAGAAATGTGAAGAAGTGTTCTGTTATCTCTAATCTGCATTACCAGGAATGTAGCCCCATGGGGGGCCATCTATGCTTTGTTTGTTCAGTTTTGATGTGAATAAAAGCCACACTGTAGAATTCTATTCCTGGTTTTGGACATTACAGTTATTGCTTCCTGTGTTCGGATTTACTTGGGTGCCCCTGTTCAGAGTAGCCAAACCTAGGCCCTCTGTGCCGAGTAACCTAGTCCTCCCCAAACCCAGTCCCCACCAGGTACTGCTGTCAGCTTCAAAAAGCATCCCACCTGTCATTTTGCAAAAAGGCAGGGGTCCTGGGGTTACACTTGTACAAGGGAGAAGTCAGAGGAAGGGAAGATGAGGCATTATGGGTTCAGTTACAGTCCAGCAGAGGGAGAAAGGTGAGATTTGGGGTGGTTTACAGACCACCCAGTCAGGATGAGGAGAGGAACAGGGAACTAAGCTTACAAATATTGGTAGTTATGGAGAAAGGGGAGGTGTTAATTGTGGGGGACTTCAACCTGCCCAAGGAGGACTGGAGCATACCACCCACAACATGTTTTAGGAGTCAGGTGATTCTGGAAGGACTGCAAAATGGATTCCTGACTCAGGGCATCACAGAACCAACAAGAGCAGAGGCAATTCTTGATCTGGTGCTCACAAATGGGGAGCACATACAGGAAATAACAGTCAGGGAGCCCCTGGGTGGGAGTGACCGTTGCTCAGCATGGTTCCAGTTGGATATGGGCAGGGAAAGAATCTTGACTAAGACCAAAATCTTGGATTTTAGTAGAGCGGACTTTGGGAAGATGAGTGAAATGCTAAGGAGCCACCTGATGGACATCAGTGCAGATATGGGGGTGGAGCAAAGGTGGTCTATCATTAAGGAAGGAATACTAGTTGCCACAGAGTGCATTAGGCTCAGGGGCAAGAACACAAGAGCCAAAGCGCCCAGCTGGTTCAGTTCTGGGTTTGCCCAGGTAATAAGGGAAAAGAGGTTAGCCTATAGAAAATTCAGGGAGACCAAGAGAGATTTGGATAGGGAAGAGGTAGATTGGGAATATTACCTAAGGTTGGCTAGTGAGGCAGGTAAGGCACAGAAGAAGCTGCAGATAGCTGAAGGAATTAAGAAGGGGGAAAATGCCTTATTTTGCTATATAAGTGAGAAAAGGGACAAGAAGGATGGGATTGATAGGCTTAAGAAAGGGGAGGAGTGGGTCGAGGATGGTGGGGGAAAAGCATAGATACTAAATGAATACTTTTGTTCTGTCTTCACCAGAGAGAAGGATGGACTAGTGTCTTCAGGAGGGAGAAGAGGAGTTGGGGGGAAGGGAACACAGATGTGGTGAGAGAGGAGGATAGAATGAGGGAGAGGCTGGTAGTATTGAAGATGGACAAATCACCAGACCCAGACAGAGTACATCCAAGGGTACTAAGGGAACAGGCTGAGGAACTGGCAATGCCACTGACAGGCCTATTTTATAGTTCACTAGAGTCAAGTGTGGTACCGCAGGACTGTAGAACAGTGCAACCCAGGGAATTACAGACCAGACAGTCTGACCTCAATAGTGTGCAGACTCATGAAGACTATACATAAGGAAAGGCTGGTAGAATATCTAGAGATGCATGGTTTCAGGATGTGAGGCAGCACAGATTTATGGGGGGGGGGGATTATGTCAAACAAATCTGATTGACTTCTTTGACTGGATCATAAGACAGTAGACAGGGGCCATGTGGTAGACATCCTCTATCTGGATTTTGGCAAGGCCTTTGACTCTGTGCCCCCCAAAGGCTGATCAGGAAGTTGGTGGATCTCGGGGTTAGGGAAGGTAAGGATCATGCATAAAGCAGAGGGGAGGGGAGAGGAGAGCAGGGACAGTAGCACAAAGACCCTGCAGTATGAGCAGACTAGATAGGCTTTCTTCGGCTGGCTTCTTCATATGTTCACATGTAAGATCATGCTCAGTATTCAGAGTATTCTGCTTCAGAGGATAAGGGCACTACGGCGCACAGTCCATCTCCTTGTTCCAGCCATCGATTTGTTGGCCTCTCGCAAAAGAAGGCTGAGCCATCACCTTGGAAGAATGCAGTCAGATTATAATACAGGGGTGGGATGACTGACCAGGATGATATGTCAAAAAGACACAACAATCTGGATTGGTGAAACCTCAGCCCGTTGCCATCAAGATCCACCTCCACCTTCTGAAAATCTTAGGATCCCACTTAGCAGTCCTGGGGCAAATAACATACCCCCAGACTTAACACCGACTACTACTGCCAAGCAGCCACCCCTACTCAGGAGAACCAAATCCCTGTTCCTGGTGCACAGTCCTTATCTGACGAGGAAGATCTGCAGATCCAGCAGACACTCCCCCAAGCACAACATCAGCTATGGGACCAAAGGAACAGGAAAAATTCCCTCCCCACCCACAGGGTATGATCGTGGTCCCAAGAAGGAGTTTTAGATTAGTCAAACTGCCACGAGATCCTCTGTAAGTCCCTCTTACCAATACATTTGAGGGATTGCAGAAAAAAAGGTTTCTGGTTAGACTTATCTAGGTGATATAGACTCCAAAACTTTTTCCACAAAATTCTCACATTCTTGCCCTTGACAACTGATAAGACCAGCAGTCAAAGTAGAAGATGATAAAAGCAGACTGCTTTTACTACAAGGGGAATTACCTGATGAATATTGCTTAGCATTTAATCTTTTTCTACACAGTCTCCGTGACCCAGTTGAAAATTGCCTTCCTAAACATATGCTGTATAAAGAACCCAAAGAAAAGGGGTGCCATTTTTTTACCTATTGCAAGAGGCTGCATTTCATATCTGTTTTTGCAGGACATTTGAATGGCCACGGCATATGACCTCTTACAGTATCAGAAGTATTGGATTTAGGGACCTAGTTTTGGTAAGTTGGGGAGGATAGAGCTGATGGAGTAGGTATGCTGTTTTGGGGTACAGATTTTAAGGTAGACTGCCTAGTTGCTATCTCCCCTGGGAAGGCTTTGCTCCTAGACCTGCAGTGGTGGGAAAGAAAGTGTAGACGTAATGGTAAGGAGGGCTTCTGGTGATGGTGCCTAAGGAGATGCAGGACTGAAACTGTAGCTTTGGCTCACAATCACCATATTTCCCCTTACAATCGACACCCAACTCATCAACACCAGAAACTGAGATAGAATGGAGCTTGCTGAAATGATTGGAAGATGCAGAAATGAGGATCCCCCTTCCAACACTGGATTCCAAGGGATTCAAATCACTAACAGAACAGCCTACCAGCCTCATAGCCGCAATGTCAGGGGACACCCAGCAATCTCCCGTTCAGCCTATAAATGCAGCCATTTTTCCAGAACTTAAAAGATTTTAGAGCTGAAGTGTGCACCATCAAAATGGAGCTCGCAGGAGAAATCTCCAAAATTGATAATTGATATTGGAAACCCACCTCAACAGTACTGACTCTGACAGACTGGAGCAGGTCGTGATTCATGCCCTAATGGAATGTCAGGTTCTTGCTGAAAAATGCAAAGACCTGGAGAACAGGTCTCATCACAATAATATTAGTATCTATGGGCTTTCAGAAGATGTATAACAATGGAGGACAATGGGGAGTGATCAAAACAGCCATCACAGAGGCAACAAGCCTTTGTGTAAAGCAAATCAATAAAACACAATGAAGGAAAAAAACGCTATGATTCTCAAAAGAGGTGGCAGGGAAGGTTAAGGAGAAAAGGACAGCATTCAGGAAATATAAGGAAACACAGAAGAAGCAGGACAGAGAACTTTATCAGTTAAAGCAGGAAGAGACTGGGAAGGCAGTCAGAATAGCAAAGGCCCAAACCGAGGAAAGGATAGCCAATTCTGTTAAGAAGGAGGGTAAGACCTTTTATAGGTACATTAGGGAGCAAAGAAAGACCAAAGGAGGGATACTGAAGCTTAATAAAGGGGAAGGAATGTGGGTAGAGGGTGACAATGAAAAAGCAGGGATACTGAATGAATATTTCTGCTCAGTATTCACAAAGGAAGAGGAGGGGGAGTTACCTAAACCAAACAAGAGAAACACTCTGAAGATGGGGGTCGATACCAGTCCATTTACAGAAGAAAGGGTTCTGAAAGAACTAATAAAATTGAAGGTGGACAAAGCAATGGAGCCTGATGGAATTCACCCAAGAATTCTAAAAGAACTAAGGGTAGAACCAGTGACACTGCTGACTACTCTCTTTAACAAATCATGGGAGGATGGGATGGTACTCGAGGACTGGAGGAGGGCAGATGTGATTCCTCTTCACAAAAGTGGGAGCAGGACAGAGGCAGAAAAATACAGACCAGTTAGTTTGACCTCAGTGGTAGGGAAAATGATGGAATCACTTCTGAAGGAAAGAAGTGTTGAGTACCTAGAGGCAACTGGGGCACAGGACCCAAGGCAGCATGGATTCATGATGGGAAGGTCGTGTCAGATGAATCTAATAGATTTCTTTGACTGGGTGACCAAAGTAGTAGACCAGGGAGGGGATGTGGACATGGCCTACCTAGATTTTAGCAAGGCATTTGATACAGTCCCACACAAAAGATTAATTCACAAGATAGCCAGCCTTGGGGTGGGTCCTAAGGTGGTAGCTTGGATAAAAAATTGGCTGGACAACAGGACGCAAAGGGTAGTAGTAAATGGAGTACACAGTGAAGAAAGGAGGGTTACTAGCGGGGTACCGCAGGGTTCAGTACTGGGACCGGTCCTTTTTAATGTCTTTATAAGTGACATTGCAGAGGAACTGGAAGGAAAAGTATGTCTCTTTGCAGATGACACAAAGATCTGCAACAAGGTTGATACACAAGATGGAGTGGAAAGGACGAGAAGGGACTTGGCAAGGTTGGAGGAATGGTCAAATGTATGGCAGCTCAGATTCAATGCAAAGAAGTGCAAGGTAATGCACATGGGAAACAAAAACCCAGGGGAAGCGTACACAATGGGGGGTGAGATACTGACAACAGTAAAAATAGAAAGGGACCTGGGGGGTAATTATATCAGATGACCTTAAGGTGGGCAAGCAATGTGAGAAGGCAGTAAGGAAGGCTGGGGGGATACTGGGATGCATAGGAAGAGGGATCATTAGTAGAAAACAGGAAGTTGTTATTCCTCTGTACAGACAGTTGGTGAGACTCCATCTGGAGTACTGTGTGCAGTTCTGGAGACCCCATCTCCGCAAAGACATAGACAGAATGGAGGCTGTCCAGAGGAGGGCAACCAAAATGGTGCAGAGTCTGCACCAGAAGACATACGAAGAAAGACTAAAGGAGCTTAATATGTATACCCTTGAGGAAAGAAGGGAGAGAGGGGACATGATAGAAACTTTCAAGTACCTCAAGGGAATTAACAAAGTCCAAGAGGGTAGCATCTTCCAGAAAAAGAGATGTGCAAGAACAAGGAGGCACAATTTGAAGATAGAGGGGGGACGGCTCAGAGGTAATGTGAGGAAGTATTTTTTCACTGAGAGGGTTGTGGATGCATGGAACAGCCTCTCTGAAGAGGTCGTGGAGTCAAGAGCAGTGGGGGACTTCAAGAATGCATGAGACAGGCATAAGACAGTCCTAGTGGGGGGTAGGAGGAAGTAAGCTGTTGGTTAACTAGGATCTGAAGCTTATCTGTTAGGTAGGAAAATGGGCAGACTAGGTGGGCCAAGCAGTCCTTATTTGCCGTCAAATTCTATGTTTCTATGTAGAAGGCCAAAATATGTGAGCCTTCATGGATAGCTTTCTCTGCGACCTGCTTCAACTGGATCCAGAGTACATGCTTGATACTGAGAGGGTGCACAGAGCTCTCATGCTGAAGCCCCATGAAGCAAAAGATAGGCCACGTTCTATAGTGATTAGATTTCTAAGCTATATGACCAAAGAGGACATCCTTTTTCAGGCATGGAGAACTAAACACCTCACCTACAGAAACTGGCAGATTGTATTGGTCAGCGATTATTCTCCAGCTTTAGCAGTGAAACATAGAGTATACTCCATGATCCCGAAGGTGCTACGATCTCAACAGTTAAAATTTCAAACAGCACATCCCTCCCGTCTTGTAACTATGTTCACAGAGGGACCAAAAATCGTTTCCACTCCTGCAGAAGCTCAACAGGAACTTGTCAGGAAAGGGATCCACCTGCCCATTTTCAGCCCTGCACCAACTACTGTACATCAGAACTGCAGACACTCTGAGAAGAAACCTGGCAGCAGACTCCAGCACACATGGATAAGAAGCTCCAAAGTCAAACTACTTTGAAAAGAAATTAAGCAACTCCTCTAAATGTACCAGCACCCTGGCTGTATGTGAACTGTCTGAAGCTGCTACTGGCTGTTGTAGCACTTAGTGGACTGCACTGGTATGTAATGGGGGAAAACAGTAGGAAATAACCTCTGAAGTGAAATGAGCTCCCACACCACTTTATTTTCCCTTCTTCTTTTTCCTCTTCCTCAGTCTGGTATAGATAATGTAGAATACCCTAAATCTGTTTTTTTTTCATCCTTGTATTACAAATAAAACAGAGGTAATAAACTGACCTTAGATGCATCCTTTATTCGAGTAAGTGTATTCATATTAATTTCATTTCCTTTTCCTGTTTAAGCCCTTCAGCTGCAGCTATTAAATTAACCATTACTGAAGCATAACTATCAGGCAGTGGAATTCTTGTGCTAAGAAAGAGTCCCATTAGAACTGCAGGGCACTAACTTGGTTCTGAACAATCAGGGGGCAATGCACTCCAAAACTAAAATGTGTGTCTTTTCTGTGTGAAGTAGGTTGGCTCCCCAGTGGTCAGATATCTGACTGAAAGCCATATCATATGATTAACAAGCTGGGAGCGGGGTGCTTTTGTGACTGTGGCATGGGAGGGGGGAGCCAAAATTAGGCTACCATCTTGTCTCCCTACCAGCGATCTGGCCCCACTCTGCCCTGAGAATGCACCAAATTTGGCCCCAAGGCCCCAGGATGCCACCGTGAGAATGCTGGACTGTGGAGCCTCCTGTTCTGTTACACCCTGACCATTCTACTGCATGATCTAGCTCACCAGACTAACGAGAGTGGAAGCAGGACTAAACATGGTACTACCACCCTGAGGGAAGTCTGTACCTCATGAAAAAAGACATTTGGCAGGCCTCGCTATCAATACAAAGCCTGCCTCCTGTCCTCCTCCTCCATTCCCCAGCACTATAAGGTTTTCCAACGCAGTGCCCCTGTACTAAAGTGCATGATTGGTGGTGGGCTGCTGGGCCTCACTCCTCAGGTAAGGAGGGTCCCGGGATGCTCCCACCTATATTTTTAGTCACATCAAAATGCCTAGTCGAGACAAGGGCATCATTTCCAGCACCAGTATCACAACCCTTTAAACTGGGGGTAAAGCTCAAGGCTTACCGGGTGGGACTTTTTTCTTTCTCTTCTAGGCATCTGACCTTATCCAGGTCACATGTAACTGTAGGCAGTCTTGAAGCCCTGAGAGCAGCAGCTGCACTTGAGGTGGAGTCGCAGACACATGGAGTGAGGGGCCCAATATATGATCATGGGCCCCCGCACTTGACCGATGTGAATATATATCCCGTCCCCCTTTAACAAGTTATCAGCCATAGACCTTCTTTGAAGCCCGACTGTGACACCCTGGAAATTCAGTGTTCTAGCCTATGGCTATAAGTCTTCTATCCTAACAGTACATAGATTTGAGCCCAAGAAACTGCCACACAGCCATCCTCGCTATAATAAGGAGTGCCCATCTAACGATACCTTACTCACCTTAATCCCCTAGATTATTGAAGTTCTTAAAGATTGGTGTGTGAGAAGGAGGCTATTTCCCAAATGTTCTACCCTCCCTTTAAGTGACATCTGTTAGGAGAGAAAGAGAGACAGAAGACCACTCCTTTTCCCTCCCTCTGCTAGAGTAGTGGATTTTCTGCTACAGGGGTCTGCAACTTTCTTGTGCATTTTCCCCATAGGTATTTAATAAAAATTCTCTTTCTAGGAAAGGACACTCCTTTCCCCATCTTGGAAGCCACAGAAAGGCTCAGGCCTTTCCCCACTGAGTTGGACACTAGAAAATCACATCTACCTGTGATGCTCATTTTACTGCAATGTTTATTTTTCCTGCATGTCTGGTTGGCAAAAGGGGAGTTCGCTATTAAAAGTTATGCTAGTTACATGGTCAAATAGTTACTTACTGAGTACTCAAGTTCTGCACTATAATTTTTTTTTCTCTTGAAACTATCTGTAACCCGAAGATCTGATTTGCTTAACTTCTTTATCTGTTCTATTTTCATAAACTTTCTTACTTACCAGCTAGGGTACTTTCTCTGGGGGAGATGGGTCACTCAAGCTCGTATGCACATGACCAATATTTTTAGGTTAAGAAATGACTAACCCTTCCAAAATCATCTCTGTTAATATCAACAGGATTCATAACCTGATGAAATGCGATCATCTTCTCACACCTGAATTAAATAGAAATCAGTGCAAAGTCGCCCACTAAAGTGGAGCACAAGTGTGAATAAAAAACCTGAGATTGTTTCTACAAGAGACATAGAATGTGACAGCAGATGAAGACTATATCATCCATCTAGTCTGCCCTTTGATTCCAATGCCCCACTTAGTTGGTAGTCTTCTTTAGGTTACCACACTGTCTGTCCAATGCCAGTTTGAACTCCCTGACTGTCTTTGCCCCCACCATCCCCAGTGGCAGACCGTTCCAAGGCTCCACCACCCTTTCTGTAAAGAAGAACTTCCTGATGTTGCTCCTGAACCTTCCCCGCCTTTAGATGCATGTTGTGACCTCTAGTCTGGGTATCCTCGTTTACTTGAAAGAGACTCTGCACCTATACCTTGTTGATACATTTTAGGTATTTGAAGAGCTCTATCATGTCTCCCCTGTCACTTCTCTGTTCCAGGGAATACAAGTTGAGTCGATTTAGTCTTGCCTCATAAGGTTCGTGATACAGACCACGCACCACCATCTTTGCTGCCCTCCTTTGAACTGTTTCAATCATCTTATGTCCCTCCTAAAGTGCAGTCTCCAGAACTGGATGCAGTATTCCAGGTGAAGTCTCACCATGGACCTGTACAGTGGCAAAATCAGCTTCTGTTTCCTACTTGAGATGCCTGTCCCTATGCATTCCAAAGTGCTGGTAGTTTTTAGTGCAGATATTTCACATTGCTTGCCCACCTTTAAGTCACCAGAGATGATTACACCAAGATCCCGCTAGTGTTTTGTTGCTGTTAACTGTTCCCCACCTAGAAAGTATTTTTTTCTTCTGGTTGCACCTGCCTAGATGCATACCCTTACAGTTTTTGGTGTTGAATCTCAGCTGACAGCTATTCAACCATTCTTCTAGCTTCCTCAGGTTGGACATCTTTGGAGCCCCTTCGGGCTTGTCTACCCTATTGCAGAGTTTTGTGTTGTCTGCAAACAGGCACACCTTCCCATCCAGTCCACTAGTTATATCATTGATGAATATGTTGGAAAGGATCGGTCCCAGTACTGAACCCTGCAGAACTTCACTTGCCACTTTTTTCTCCCCTGACAGTGTGCCATTTATACCCCCTGGGTCTTCCCATCAAGCCAGATTTGGACTCAGTTTACTATTTTTAGCCCAGCATCTGTGTGTTCCAGCTTATTTATTAGCCTCCTGTGTGGAACAGAGTCAAAGGCCTTGCTGAAATCCAGGTACCCCACGTCCATTGCCCCTTCCTGATTTACCATTCCAGTAATCAAGTCAAAGAATTTGATTAGATTAGTCTGGCAGGACCTCCCCGTCATGAAGCCATGCTGCTTTGAGTTCAGTTGCCCACTTGCTTCCAGGAATGCCACTATCCTCTCCTTAAGCAGGGATTCCATTAGTTTCCCCACTATTGAGGTGAGGCTGACTGGGCGGTAGTTTCCCACTTCTGTCTTACTTCCACTTTTGTGCAGAGGCACTGCTGTGGCCTTTTTCCAGTCCTTAGGGACCTCACTACTCTTCAATAATTTGTTGAAGAGTTCCGCCAGTGGTGCCGCTAGTTCCTCATCAAGCTCTTTCAGTATTCTTGGGTGTATTTCATCTGGTCTCATTGCTTTGTCAACCTTTAGGTTTTTGATGTCCTCCAGGAGTCTTTTCTCTGTGAAGAGACTTGTATCTGCTCCTTTGAAGCTATTGTCTTTTTTCTTAGTACTAGTCCATTTCCTTCTTCCTCTTGCGTGAAAACCGAGCAGAAGTATTTGTTTAGCACCCCTGCTTTTTCTCTATCATTTTCCGTTTGCAGACCCACCGCCTTTGTTAATCTGATGATCCCCACCTTGATCTTTCTTTTTTCCCTTATATACCTGTAGAAGGTTTTGTTACCCTTTTGGACCCCCTTTGCTGTCCTTTTCTCTGTTTGAGCCTTTGCGATTTCAATTGCCTTTCCTGTCTTTTTCAGTTTTTCTTTGTATACATCCTTATCACAGTCCTTCTTTGACCCCTTGTACCTCCTGAAGGCTCTTTTCTTTTTCTTTATTTTGGATGCTAGCTCCTCGCAAATGAGTGAATTTTTTCTCCTTTTGGTTTTGCTCATTTACTAGGTGCACTGCGATGTGACTGGTGTTATTGTTTCCTTTAATGTCATCCAGCATTCTTCCACTCCTCCTTTCACTCCACTGATTAGATTTTCCCTTAGACAGGTTTTCATTGTGATGAAATCCATTTTCTGAAGTCAAAGACCATTTGTTTAGAGAGAGTGATGGCTTTGGTTCTATTTACTGTGTAAAACACAGTCCTATTGTCACTAGAACCAAGATGGCTTCCTACTTGCATGTTTGAGACTATATTGTTGTTTGATAGTATGAGGTCAAGGACTGCTTCTTCTCTAATGTTTTTACCAGCTGACTTAGGTCTGCTCCTTTTAGTGCCACTATGAACTCCTTGCTCCTGTCCGATGAAGCTGTGTAGGAGCTCCAATCTATGTCTACTAAGTTGAAGTCCTCTACCAGAACCCCCGTCAGCCATCATCTGAATGGTTTCCAGAAGTTCTTTGTTCCTTTCTCCCCCCTGAGACAGGGGTCTGTATATCACTCCTACCCAGATGGGGGCCTTGTCTTCAGTCCCCAGTTACCAGAGTAATCCACAGGAACTCAGTTTCGGCCTGAGTCCCTTGGTTCTCTGTAGCCTTGATCTTTCCTCTTACGTAGGTGCCCCACCTTTTCCCTTTTTGGTCTCTTCTAAACAAGTAGTAGTCTAGCTATATCCCAGCTGTGGTTCTCATTGAACCATGTTTCTGTTACTGCAACCCAGTCCAGTTTTGCTTCTGCTATCATAGCAGTAAGATCTGGGTTCTTATTTGCTAGACTGTGGGCATTGGTGCTCATTGCCCTCCATTCCTGGTTTCTTTCACTGTTCACAAGATATCCCCTTTCCATATGTGTACCTGTCTTGCCATTTTTATATTTTTTGGCAGATCTGTGTCGGGCTGTGTGATTCTTTTTTCCTCCTAGACTCACTATATTTAGGGCTGTTGGTGAGTTTGTAGACACATCTCCCAGAACCAGAACACTTAAAGTTCACAATTAGCCAGCCAAGTGGTGCAGAGGTCTGAGGTCCTGGATGCCTTACCTCGCATCACACTGGCGACCCAGGTTCAGGAATGACCTCGGGTCATCGAGGAGCTGGCACTGGGGGGAGCAGGATTGAGCAGCCAAAAGGCATCCCTCCTCTCCTGGGGAGGTTGTTCTCCACCCATAGTTCTGCTCCCATCGGTTTGAGGTCTGATGGGCAGCGAGGTGGGAGGGGTGGCGAGTAGCGGGAAGGTGGCATGAGGTACAGTGTGTGTGTTCCTCCACATGCCTGCACACGCTGAGGCATGAGGACAGGTGAAAACGGGTTAAACGCAGGATAAAAATATATATATATATATATATATATATATAAAAATTCACAACTAGAGGCTACCCAATGGTAATGTTATCTTCACATAAATCTGGCTGTTATTGAGGTGTTGTGATTTGTATATCGCAGAAAGGAATTAGATAATTGATATTGAAGGTAGATATGCTATTACCATTGGCAATCTCTATGAGACTCTGGTTACTCTGGCCAGCATTTATTTTTCTCCAGGCTCAGACAAGCAGATTGCTCAAAAGTATTATTGCCAATTACCAGTCTTACAAGATCAACTGATTATGGGTGGGGATCTTGACACTACCATCTCCCATCACTAGATATCACAGGCCCCACTCAACATAGATTATTACTTCTGCAGAAATATCTCGGCACTACACTGTCTCACCTCAGAATCAATGATATCTGGTGGCACAATTTTCCTGCCTGCTGAGAATATACTTTTCAAACAACATGAAGTCTTGCTGTATTCTGACATATGCAGTTAGCCCCAGCACTTGAACTGCCCCGGAAAGGAAAGAGTTAACTCTATGCAGGAGCATAGAATGTTGAGCTCGTGCTCGGTTTCAAACCTCTGTCTGTAGCGTTTCAAAGTGTAACTGTCAGATTCTTTACTGCGCCTAACTGTTCAGTCATTCTGGAGAGTGCTCCTTTGCTACAGTCGGTTCAGTATCAGAATCCATTGGTTAATTCAACCGATTTGTTGTTATTTCGGTTTCAGATCCCTGTGTGCAGTAAGTGTTAGTAGGTAGTGGACTGTATTTGTTTTAAAAAAAAATTCTGTGTGGAAAATGTAAACCTATTGATCGATCCAATTCGGAACTGATTGCTTGAGGGGTTTTACTCGATCTGGGTTTAGCGTGAGGTACCGCTTCCTATCGGTTTAAAAAAAAAGTGATTTCACATGTTTTTTTCCACGACCCATAACATGGCTGGTAACAGATAGGAGGGTCTTACCTGGCAAATAAGCTGTAAAGAATACGTTTTTTAGCCTGGACATGTCTGAGAAACCCAAGAAAAAGAACGGGCCCACTGGGTTTCAACACTGTGGTGAGTGTGGGGATGCCTTTGCTAAGGCAGACCCTCACACCATTTGTGTTTATTGTCTGGAGTTTGACCACCTTCATTCAGACTGACAAATCTGTAAAAGTTTCCCAAAGGCCTCCCTAGAAAAAAGGTTGGGTAGGCTCAAGGAAAAGGAAGCCGAGAAGTCCGCTAATCAGGATGGCCAGCCCGGTTCCTACCGAACCTGAGGGGGTGCCCACTGACCTGGGCGATAACCCCTCGGGCAAGAGGAGATCCAACCCTGAGGGGTCGGTTCCATCAAAACACAAAAGAAAATCAACTGGTTAGGATCCAGAACCGCAGAGTCCAACTGCTGAAGAAATAGCCAGAGCGATAAGCACAGTGGAATTGTTCCATTCGGTTTCATCCTATCTTGTGCCTCTCGGTAGGCACTTGGTTCGGTCAGTTCCCCCAGTTCTGGAATGTGTTCCAGATTAATTTTATGAACCAGAGTGGGAGAGGGAAGAAGAACAAGGTGATGATGATGATAACGGTGATGAAGGTCTGGATGAGCCCATTGAACCGGATATCTCCCGAGACAGGCCTTCCAATGTTTCCCCTCCCAGGCTTTCTGAGTCCCCATCCCACTATTTGTTCTACTGTAAGATTTTCGTTGTGTTTGCAAAAGAATTCCACTTTAGCAAAATGTTACACTACATCTACAAGAAGGTGACTGATACCCTTAAGCTTCCCTTGGCTGAAGCTGTCAAGGAGCAAGACGAGTCTGACTTTGTGAAGATGATGGACATCCCAGAGTCCAAGAGGTTGTCTATTCCCATCCATAAAAATTCCCTAAAGATTCACTAAAAATACCACCAACAGTTTCATCTGGTTCAAGGTCAGTTGGCATTCATCTGTATCCCCCTCCCCCGGGTCGTGCTTGAAAATAGGCAGGATTTGTATAGTGCACTTACCTGGTCAACAAAACCTAAATAAAAATAAATAAATAAATCCTTGGGGAAACAGACACAAAAAATTCTGCAAACTTCAAATTTTTTACCTCCTGTGGATAAAAGAGTGGACAGGAGGTATATGCTGTCAGGCTCAGGTACAGAGTTTTTGTTCCACCAATGCAGCCATGTTGGGGTAGTGCAGGCTGCAGCCTGTGACAAGGCTAACATAGCCTTGGCTTCACACCCCACAGATAAGGACTCTAGGAAGGCTGATGCTATGGCCAAAAAACAGTACTTAGCATCCTCCTTGGGACTCAGGCAGGTGAATTATATGGCCTACACAGCCAGATACCAGAAGTCTAGATGGGATACTGTTCTGGAGCTGGCTAAACAGGCTTCCCCCCAGCTAACCAAGGAGCTGGAGGAGGTGGCTGCTGATGGGATTGAGGCATCCAAAATGCAATTACGTGCTGCTGTGGACTCGAATGATGTGGCATCATGAGTCATGGCTACATCTGTGTCTCTTAGGAGGTTTGCTTGGCTCAGATGTACTAGCCTTTCACAGGACACTTAGGCTAAGGCCATGGATTTCCCTATGGTGGGTAATTCTTTGTTTGGGGAGCAGACAGAGAATTACATGATGAAAATTGATGAATATTGAATCACCTACAGGAGTGCACAGGCCAAGGAAAGGCAGGCAACTCCTCAGAAGCAGCAGTCTAGAGGCAGGGGCAGGCTCTTTCACAGGCCTTTCTACCAAGCTCAGGCCTCCTCTTCCTTTCCACAGAGGAGGTTTTTCAGAGGGAGAGGTAGGAGGGAGATGAGCAGGGCTGCATTCTTCTCCAAATCCAAGGCTCCTGCCAAGCAGATACCCTGATGTGTCAGCCCGGGTCAACTCCACCTTTCCAGTAGGAGGCAGGCTGTCTTACTACTTCCAGGCCTGGAAGTCTTTTACCTCAGATAAGTTGGTCCTGGAGGTAGTAAGCCAGGGGTTGGCCCTCAGTTTTACAAAGTTCCCAAAATTGAGGGCCAGATTGTCTCCACCTGCAAATCTTTCAGAGACCATTGCTCTAGAAGCAGAGGTTTCCTCTCTGCTAGTCCTCAGGGCTGTAGAGAGAGAGTTCCTACTCAGTACAGGGGCAAAGGTCTATATTCCAGATATTTCCTTATTAAGTCTCTTCCTTCCCCATGTGTGCCATATTTATTCACTGGTAAGGTATAATTGATTTGTCATATTAACTGCTTTCCCTTCCTCTTCTACTCCTGGCTTTATCTTTGCTTACGCTCCACTGCTACTCTATCAAATCACTCCTCCCCCCCCATATCAGTTGTAGACTGTTGTTTGTTCTAGCTGCCAAAATACTGTATATGTATTGCACACACCAGTCATCATGTTTCATTTATCAGTATGCAACCTGTAAGTCGCTTCCCTGTCTCACATCAATGTTTACCACCTGCGGTTACCCTATGTGGTACCCTTGTATGTATATCCAGCCTGTATCATGTAACGTGCATTTCATGTATATACTATTATTACCTATCTGTGTTTGTACTTTAAGTGTTTATGTCACAGGACCTCCTTGTGAATGAGCTTGCTCAATGGAGTTTTCCTGCAATAAACTTGAACTTGAACTTGAACTTACCCCAAAAAAGACAGGGGAGTGGTGACCCATCCTAGACCTAAGGTATGTAAACAAGCACATATTAAAACCAAAGTTCAGAATGGTGACTCTGGGAGTATTTCTTCCCTCTCCAAGGCCAGGGGATTGGTTAGCTTCCATGGACCTCAATGATGCCTACTTTCACATCCTAAACAGATGCTCCCACAGAAAGTACCTCAGGTTCGAGTTGCCTTCAGGCCATTATCAGTTCAGAGCAATACCCTTCGGCCTAACATCAGCTCCAAGAGTATTCAAAAAGTGCCTAGCAGTAGTAGTGGCCTTCCTCAGGAGGCAGAGGATCTCCATATTCCTATACCTGGATGACTGGCTTATAGTGAGGCAGTCTCCAGACCAGGTCAAATCAGATCTGCAAGTTACTCAACAGCTGCTCACTTCTCTAGGTTTTCTTCTCAGTCTGCCAAAGTCGGTTCTCGAACTAGTGCAACTCATCACCGTCATAGGGGTAGAGTTGGATACTGTGCAGGCAAAGGCCTTTCTCCCCTTGGCAAGAGTGAGGGCCCTTACAGATCTTGTTTCTTCTTTCCATCTTCTGGTGTCTCGACCAGCAAGACACTTCCTTCAGCTCCTAGGCCACATGGTAGCTTCCACTGCAGTGGTACAGGGAACCAGATTTCAAATGAGGGACATTCAGTTCCACCTGAGGTCCTTTTGGTCCAAGAAAAAAGATCCTCTAACCAAATTGATTCCAGTGACTCAGATTCTGGTCCAAGCTCTCCAATGGTGGCTGGATCAGGACAACCTCAGACAAGGAGTTCCGTTCATCAGTCAGACTCATTCAGTGGTATTAACCACAGATGCCTCTCTCCTGGGTTGGGGAGCCCACCTGGGATCCCTTACTGCACAAGGTGTCTGGTCTCCTCAGAAGTCTCTACTTCATATCAGTCTTCTGGAACTCAGGGCAGTATTCCTGGCCCTCTACACTTTCTCAGACTCAGTGAGGAACAAAGTGGTTCAGGTCAGGACAGACAACACCACCACCAGGTGGTACATCAACAAGCAGGGAGCCCTTGTCCATGGAAGCCATGAAGATATGGTCTATGGCTTATGCTCTGCAAGCCTCCCTGGTAGCAGTCCATCTACCAGGGAAGGACAATGTGCTAGCAGATGGCCTGAGAAGAATATCTAAGGCCACTACGAATGGACCCTAGACCCCTTCATACTGAAAGTAATCTTCTCCAGGTGAGGCACCCAGAGATAGACCTCTTTTCAGCCCCAGATAATCATCAACTTCCTCTCTTCGGTTGCAGGCCTCCAGTCCTGGGCACAGTTCCCTTGGATGCTCTGGTTCTGGATTTGGGGGGCACATTCCTTTATGCCTTTCCTCCTTTTCCCTGTTATTCAAGATCCTGGTCAAGATCAGGTTGCAACCATGCAGGGTGACCCTGATTGTTCCAGATTGGGCCAGACAGCCTTGGTATTCTCTGTTGTTGTCCCTAGCAGTATATCTTCCCCTATCTCTCCCCAAGAGATACAATCTGCTAACTTCCTCTCAGGGAAGAATCTTGTACCCCAACCCCCAGTCTCTCGACCTCAAGGCCTGGTTCTTGAAGAGATAGAGTATGCAGGCCTGAACCTGTTTCAGGGGGTGCTGGATATTCTCAAAGCCTCTCAAAAACCTGCCACCAGAAAAACTTATAATTCCAAATGGAAGAGATTCAGTATGTGGTGTTCCAATAAGGATGTTTTACCGGATACTGCTGATCTGGTTAAAGTTCTGGATTACATGGTTCATCTTAATGGCCTAGGCCTCAGGCCAGCCACTTTAACAGTTAATTTAGCAGCTGTATCTGCATTTCTGTCAGCAGGGAAAGCTTCTTCTCTGGCATCTCACCCCATCATCTGTAAGTTCTTTAAAGGTTTGGTTCATACCAACCCTACCCCACCTTGGGATCTTAATGTTTGCATTGCTCAGCTCATGTAACCCCCTTTCGAGCCTCTGGTTTCAGCCGAACTCAAGTATTTGACTGGAAGACTGTGTTCCTGGTAGCTATCACTTCTGCCAGGCGTATTAGTGAATTGCAAGCCCTGTCAGTGGAGCCAGATTTTATCTCATTCCGTAGAGATAAGGTGGTCCTCAGAACCAATAGGAGGTTCCTTCCCAAGGTGGTCTCAGATTTTCATCTGAACCAGTCTATGTCTCTTTCTGTATTCTTCACTGATCACTCTCCTTCAGGGGAAAGAAGATTACACAATCTAGATGTTAAGAGGGCACTTAGCTATTACATTGAGCACACTAAAGCACATAGGAAGGAATGTCTTCAATTGTTCCCCACTCATGGTGAAGTGGGGAAGGGTAGACCTGCCACTAAGAGAACTATTGAAAGATTGATTGTCTCCTGTATACAATGCTGCTATACTAAGCTAGGTAAAATACCTCCCTCAGGCCTGAGGGCTCACTCGACTAGGGGTACAGCTGCTTCCCTGGCTGCTGCCAGGAATATACCTTTACTAGAGATATGTAAAGCAGCCTCCCGGAAAACTGTCCATACTTTCACCAAGCATTACACTCTGGATATCCAGGCTAGGAGTGATGCTCGGGTTGGAACAGCAGTACTGCAGAGCCTATTCCCCAAATAGGTTCAGTACCCCCCTCCATGGCGGTACTGCTTGGTAGTCTGCATATGTCAGAATACAGCAAGACATCATGTTTGAAGGAAAAAAATACTCGCCTTAGTAACTGTGTTTCTTCTAATGGAGTCTTGCTGTATTCTGACCTCCTTCTCTGCCTCCCCTCTCAGAACCTGTTTTTTGGGAAGTGGGCTGGCAGGTGCAGTGTTGTACCTCAGGAGTGTACTTGGAACTCCTCCTTTCTAGAAGGGGTGGGTTATTGTTATGCAGTTTTTTTATAGTTACATGTTGGTTCACTACCTGTTTTTTTGTCTTGGGTTCTTGACTTGAGTCTTTAGGGGACCCAATCTGTTGCCTGTTGGCTTGTGTACCTTTACAATTTCCAGTATAGACGTGTAGTTAGTTAGTTAGTAGTAGCTCATAAGAATCTGACGGTTACACTTTGAAGCACTACAGACAGAGGTTTGAAACTGAGCTTGAGCTCAGTGTTCTGTGCTCCTGCATATAGCTAACTCTTTCCTCTCTGGGGTAGTTCAAGTGCCGGGGATAACTGCATATGTCAGAATACAGCAAGACTCCATTAGAAGATATACAATTACTCAGTTAAGTAATTTTTTCATCACTCACCTCAGATTAACTCCTCCCACCAGACTTGACTGTATCTTCACCACAGCAGAGCATCTCGACTTGGTACAGGATGTATCACACAGCAGTATCCTTCTTTCTAAACACTCACTAGTACAGGTTAAACTTAATCTAGAATGCCCCCCTTGTCACACTCATTGGAAACTGAATTTGTCTCTCCATTGAGATGCCACTTTTCTAAAACTCTTGGAAGAATGGATCCTACAAATAGCACATGGTAACATTAATCAGGACATAGCAGTTCCTGTTTTATGGGGCACAGTTAAAACTGTGCTATGTTGAGAGATTGTAGCCTATTCATCCTGGAAAAAGAAGGATGGGGAGGTGAGCCTAGTGGATCTTCAACAAACACTTCAAATGTTTCTTCATCAAGGATACTCTTTTATAGGTCCCCAAATTAAACACATAAAACAGGAAATCCGATGACTATTAGACACAAAGGTAGAGCAAGCATTCCCCTACCAACATGAAGGAGGACCAAGGGGCACATGTAAGCTGGCAAAGAAACAGAGGGCAAAGTGCACTCAGGCCATGATGCAGCAACTGTATGACACCATATTGGCTCCCTAGTTATGCATCTTAAGGCCATATCAGCTGTGTTCACTAAATGCTATCAAAAACTATACACAATTGAGGCCGCTCCCTCTCTTGATCAGATACATGATTACTTATGAAACCTACCATTTTTAAAATTGAGAGAAGAAGCCCAATGTTTAATAGCCTCAATAACAGAAGCAGAGATTGACCATGTGATTAGAGATTCAAAAATACACAAAGCATGGGGACCAGATGGCTACCCTGCTGATTTTATGAAAATACAAAATCCTCCTTCTACCACAATATCTCCCCACACCAGGCTGTTCAGAGAGGCAGTGCCCCTTCCCCTTCATGGTGTTTTGCAGTGCTCTCCACTATCTTGAGACCTATCGCTCTCACAAGGAAATATCCCTCCCATATGGAAAATGGCCCATGTGGTCCCTCTATTCAAATCTGGAGATCCCAGTGACCTAAATAATTATAGACCTATTTCCCTACTTCCCATCCAGTCTAAATTGCTGGAGAAACTAGTGAGTTCACAGCTTAGGAACTACCCAGAATCATCTAACCTGTTGAATCCCCTACAATCAGGCTTCAGACCATGGCACAGCACCACCTCAGCATTGGCAAAGGTGACGGATGACTGTCAGCATGAGCTGGATGAAAAGAAATTCATTTGTGTGGTTTTTCTAGACCTAAGAAAGGCCTTCGACACAGTCGACCATAGCTTGCTCCTGTCTTCTCTTCAAAATATCGGACTGGAACCCCTGGCATTGAAATGGTTCTCTAACTACCTCACTGGCCAATTCCAACAGGTAAAAGCAGAAGGGAAACTATCTCTGCTAAAACTACTTCTGAGAGGTGTACCAAAGGGGTGTATACTGAGCCCCCTGCTTTTCACAATTTACATAAACAGAATTGATGCTAGTATCAAAGATGCTAACATTTACCTCTTCGCTGATGATACTGTGCTTTATGTCAGCAGACCTACTCTTGGATCAGCCTGTAGTGATCTACAGCAGGAATTCAATCAATTGCAGCTATGGCTCCTAAATCAGAAATTACTTTTAAATGCCAAAAAGACTAAGGCAATGCTTTTTTCACCCCTTTCTCATGCAACAAATCCATCTTCTAATGGAACGCTTCCTCAGATTACCACCCTACTAGGTGAACATTTGGAATTCACAGACAAATTTAAATATTTAGGGGTCTGGATCGACCACAAACTTTCATTCATTGATCACATTGAGGAGCTGTTGAAAAAACTCAGAAAGAGACCTGGTCTCTTTTACAGGATTAAGCACTTTCTCACTAAGGATGCAAAGAAGAGATTGGTGCAAACCACGTTCCTCTCCCTATATGACTACACAGACTTTCTATATAGTCAAGGTCCTACTACCATGCTAACTAAACTGGACACACTCTATCAGCTCACCACTGCACTCTATATACAGCAGTGGGTTGGCCTTCCCTAAGCTTTGATGGCAGAGAAACGCTGCAGTGTGGACCAATAGTACCATCACTCAAAGGTTACCCTCTTATAACTCAGACTGTCTACCATTGAGAGTCATATCTAAGTATGGACTGAGAAGTGCTCAGTATATTTCTTTGGCTGTGCCCAAAGTCAGATCACAGTTTGGCCTGTCTGCCATAAACTGTATGCTACCACCGCTGTGGAATAAATTGGAAGAAACTCTGAAACAGTTCTGCCCGATCAGTCTAGCAGCATTCAAATCAAGTTACAATCGCTCCTTCAAGGAAGCCTGTAACTGCTTCCATTGACAGCGGCCATTTCTCCAGTTGTTGATGTCCTCCCTCGTACCATGTATCATAATGTGCCATTATTGTCCCCTCACCATTCTGCCCTCTTCAGTTCTGCCCTCTTTGTCCTTTTTTCTTCAACTCATACCTTTCAAGGGTAACTGCTGATCACTTACTTTCCTTCCTCCCCCCCTTACCCTTCCTGCCCTTCTCAGTACACAGCCCTAGCTTATTATATTAGTGTTAGCATGTGAGTGTTGCCGTCCTCTAGGATAACTCATCCCCAACTAGCATGTATCCTTCCATGATTATGCTTAGTGTCAGGGTCTATATGTAAAAATATGTGCAGCTGTTATGTGGTGGTGCTATTGCTATGTTCTCAGATTCTTTATTTCTTGATTGTCATTATATTGTTAATTGTCCTGACCCCAGTTCAACTCTCATTTACTGATACTGCTGTAACCATGATGTTCTTTACTGTCTTATTGTTCTATGTCCAGGTCCATCTTGAAAATGAGCTTGCTCAATGATGTTTGCCTGGTTAAATAAAGATATTGATTGATTGATTATCCAATGTCTCAGTGCATTCAGGCTAGAACAACACTGTGACATGTCAACACTGAGTGCAAACTGGTCTGGCAGTATATTGTAGTGGTTAGATTAACAAGTTGTGAATGTGCTTGGTACATCTAGCAGACCTGGGGTTGATTCCCACAGCAACCAATTGCATATTTTGTCACTATAAGCAAGTCAATTAACATCTACAGTGTTCCCAAGTCATCTCAGAAAACAGTCAACTGTGGCTAGTGGACCTTGCCCAATTACCAGATATTAAAAATAAATATAAAATGTGTCATCATTGTGAATGTG
Source organism: Neoceratodus forsteri (assembly GCA_016271365.2). NCBI lineage: Eukaryota > Metazoa > Chordata > Ceratodontiformes > Ceratodontidae > Neoceratodus > Neoceratodus forsteri. The sequence goes on from CM057459.1 coordinate 291,076,767, forward strand.
CCAGTGAATAACTGCACTGTTAACTATGACTCTGTACCATACAGACTCTCAGTTTTACCTTTCAGACCTAGTCTATGTGACCACACATTGCCACATATAAAGCCGTAGAGGAACACATCTGAGACATAATTTGTCACTTGCAACAACAAATTTGTGCACTAAGAAGGTTGTTTTTCTCTCAGAGCTCCAAAAATGGGTGACAATTGTTTAGCCCTGATTGCCGTACCAGTAACAGATAAACAAAGTGATGAATTGTGTGATGGCAGACTGCTACAATGCAAGGGGTGTTAGTACCTTTGACAGCAAGTAAATGGTGACAGGAAATGACTGGAGCCTTACTGACATTACCATGCATTAGGTGTACAGCAAATGGTATTTGTTTACAGTCAGGGTTATGCACATTCGTAAAATGTAGGAGTAATGAATGGGGTTGAAGGATGATCAAGACATTTCAGAACTTTTTTTTATCATGGATACTGATTAACTGATGCCCCAATGTATTCAGGCTAGAAAAACACTGTGACATTTCAGCATTATATTCTGAGTGAAATGGTGTGGCTCTGGCTGACTTAATTTAGGTAAATCATTAGAAAAATACTGGTCTGTAATGTATGCCTACATTCTAGACTCTTGGTTGGGTAGCCATGTCTTCCCTACACACAAAAAAGGTTATCATAAAGATCTGTCAAATTGTCTACCCATCAGTTTATTGGATACAATTTCAAAAATGTTTGCTAATGTTTTTCTGAATAGATTAACAGATTGGTTAGAGCATACAAAAATACTATCTGAACTGCAAGCAGGGTTCAGAAAAGATTCTGGTACCGTAATGCAGATATTTTTATTAATTCGTTAAACTGAAAATACATTAACATAAAGATGCAGCCTGTTGTTGTTGCATTTGTTGACTTTACATCACCCTTTGATACTATTTTGCACTCACTTTTGTGGGAAAAAATTTCTAATTTCTAAATTAGGTATTGATCAAGATCTCATAACACTCATTAAGAGACTTTATACACATATATGGGTACAAATCAAATACACTAAAACCAGTATATTAACAGATAAAAGTAGTACTAATGTTGGAGTTAGACAGGGTTGTGTGCTTGCTCTGAACCTGTTTAATATCTATATTAATGACATAATTATTCCTTTACATAATTCCTCATTTCACATGGTGAAAATAAATAAGAAATCTATTCCAGTTCTTGCGTATGCAGATGATCTTGTAGTCATTTCCACTAGTAGACTGGGTCTTCAGAGATCATTAAATAAACTGGATGCATTAAGCAAAACTCAAAAGTCAAACCCTAATAAAACAAAAAAAAAATGATGTTTGGAGATAAAATGAAACATAGATCACTTACACTGAGGTTGAAAGAGGTTGAGGACCTCATGCTCCAATTGGATATTAAGAAAAGTACTGGTGCTGATTCTTTGGATCCTTATTTCCTTAAAATCACCTATCATGTCCTAGCTGTTCCTATCACCCACTTATTTTACCTATCATTGTCCCAAGGGCTTATTCCTCAGATCTGAAAAATTGCTCATGTCATCCCCTTGTTTAAATCAGCGGATCCTTGTGACCTTAACAATTATAGACCAATTTCCCTCCTCCCAACTTTGTTGAAACTTCTGAAAAAGATTGTCAGCAACCAACTAAGGGACTACCTTGAATCCAATAACCTACTAAACCCTGTGCAATCTGGCTTTAGAACTAAACACAGCACTATTTCGGCCCTTATTAAAGTAACAAATTATTGGTACTGAGAACTGGACAGCAGAAACTTGTCTCTGCTGTTGTATTTCTAGACCTTAGTAGGGCTATTGATACAGTGGATAATAGCCTGCTTCTCTTTTCTCTGAAGAGTATAGGCCTGGACTCATTTTCTATGCATTGGTTTACTGAGTGCCTTGTAGGATGGCGTCAACAAATTAAGGCTGAGGGTGAGCTATCCCCACTCAAACCTCTACTGAAGGGAGTACCGTAAGGATCCATACTTGGTCCCTTGCTATTCACTATCTATGTTAATAACATTGATGAGTGTATTAACCAGGCCAACATGTACTTGTTTGCTGATGACACGGTTGTATATATAAGTTGTCTGACACCTGAAGCTGTTTGTGCTGACTTCCAGGAGGAATTTAACCAGCTCTAGAACCAGCTCCTCCCAAAAAAACTTCTAAATGCTAAAAAACAAAAGCAATGCTGTTCTCACCTTATAGCCGTTTGATGAATTCAGCCTGCTCTGGAGCACTACCTCAGATTACTACAATTCTTGGAAAGAAACTGGAGTTTGTCTCAAAGTTTAAATACTTAGGTGTGTGGTTAGACCATAATCTATCATTCACTGAGCATGTTGAGGACCTTGTAAAGAAGTTAAGGCAGAGGCTGGGGCTATTCTTTAGAATTAACCAGTTTCTTACTAGAGATGCAAAAGTGCGCCTTGTCCAAACTACTTTTCTTTCGCTGATCGAGTATGCAGATTTACTTTATAGTCAATGTCCCAAAGCCTCACTTGTAAAGTTGGATACGCTTTACCACAGGGCCATCCGGTTTATTACTGGTCTCCCCATCTCTACCCATCATTGTTCCTTGTACAAAGCTGTAGGGTGGTCCTCTCTTATGTTTAGGAGTAATAGAAATGCAGTCCTTTGGATTTATAGTTTTCTTGAAGCGGTTACCACAATATCTAATAGACTGTCTCCCACTAAGTGAGCCAGGAATGTATGCCCTAAGAAGTGCATCCTACATCACATTATGTATCCCCAAGGCTTCCTCTCACTATGGCAGAGTGGCCATTAGTTTCCTGTTGCTAGCACTGTGGAACAAAGTACAAAAATTATTGAAATTAAGCTGCCTCCGCAGTATGAATACCTTTAAATCTCTATGTGCTCAGTATATGTGTAAGCCATGGAATTGCTACCCCAGCCCCTAATTTTAGTCTGAAGCATCAGGCTGCTGCGCTCTGAGCATAGTTAAATTTATGATGGCTTGTAACCTTTGGTGACCTTAACTCTGTGAGCATCTTATGCCTTAAATGTTTTTCCCATCTAGAAATCCCTGTAGGGTTATTATCTCTTCATGGCTTTTGTGGCCACTACACCTTACTCACCCTGCTGTCTTTTACATATTGTACATTCTGTGGCTCTCATTCCCCTACCCTGTACCATTTAACTGCCCTGTTTCATATTTGTATTCCCTTTCCACTGCATTCCACACATACTATCTATTTCGTCTGTCCCCTAACTCTCTTCCCTGACATAGACTAGCCCTTCAGGGGCTGCCTGCTCTTCAGATGGGAGAAATGTGGATAACGGGTAGTTGTCACTTCCGTAACCGCCGCCTGAGACACCTAGACCAGACTCCTTACTAGCAAGGTGCGGCACTGCTGATACTCAATTGGAACATGAGCATTTTTCTGCTCTGGTGTCTGATTGGCTCCTGCAGTCTGCTCCTGTGTCTCTTTCACTACTAAATTTAAGTCTGTGTTTCTGTCTAAAACTTGCACAAAAAAGAACTGTACTTACTTATTGCCTAACAGTTATGACCTCTATTTTTTCCTATTTAGAGTATCAAGAGTTGGGACTCTGTTTGATTACACTCCTTTCTGAATTTCTGTGATTGGGCCAGTCTTAATGTGTCAAGGAATTCCCAATTCTGTTGTCCTGCTATTTTGGTCCTCCTACTGGTTCTGATGTTCCATTGCCTGTGGCCCAGTACTTAATACTGACCCTTTCTTCCATCCCCTGCCAAGGATATGCTCTCCACAGGCTTCTTGCCCATAGATATGGGAAACCCAGGCACCGGGCAGTCAGTGCTGCTTCTACTGCCAACTGAGAACCTAAGCTTGGACTCTCCATTAGCAAAACATGGCATTAGTAGCCATCCAATTGGAACATGAGCACTCTTCGGCGTTAGCTTCTGGTTGGTTCCTGCAGTCTGCTTCTGTGTCTGTTCTAAACCAAGCATAAATCTGATTTCCATGCCAAAATTTGCCAAAAAAGAACTGTAATTACTTTTCTCCTTGACAGTTAAGACCCTTATTCTTCTGTTTAGAGTGTTACATTTAGGGATACTGTGTGATTACACTACTTTTGAAATTCTGTGCTTGCATCAGCTCCCTACACAAGCGGCCGATCACTTCTCCCTACTGAAGTTCCTACTAAGCCTCATCTTATGTCCTCCTTAAATGTTACAGAAGCACTCAACTGATATGACTGATGTAACATTGAGTACTTACTTGCATTAATTGTTTTTTACTTGTGTTATTTGGCTCTATTGTAAATATCTCTGTATGCATTGTACTATTTGACCCGGAGCTAACCAGGTCCATCTTGTAAATGAGCTTGCTCAATGATGTTCACCTGGATAAATAAAGATTTTGATTGACTGATTGACATTGGCAGGAAATAAATTGGAATTTGTTAGAGTTTCCCTGTTTAGACGTATTATTTTCAAATAACGATAAATGGAATAAACACATTGCTTGGACCTGTCAGAATCTACAAAAATCAGTAAAATTACTTAAAGGGTTTAATATATTATATAGCGGTAAAACTGTGGTTCCTATGATCAAAGCCATTAATGCAAAAATTATTCCTCAAGCAGCTTATGCGGTAGACGTATGGGGACTGAAAAACTAGATAAAATAGAAACCATTCTTAATCAAACATATAAACAGCTACTAAGAGTCCCTTCTAGCACATCAAATGTGTTGGTTAGAACACAGATTGGACAGATTAGCTTTGGTTATCAAGCTCAAGAACATCTGGTCACCTGTTGGATAAAGCTACAGATCAAAGAAAAGGAGACTTTATTAGCAAATAGCCTGGAGGAAAAAAAATCATTTTATCTGCGTACTCAAGGATTGGCTGGTTAAGTAATGTATACAATACATTAAAATCTAATAATCTTTTTTATTTAAAACAATGGAGAGATCAAAAGTAATCCTTGAGTATTACGTATACTAAATATGTTAAGAAAATCATCCATCACGTGCCAAGGAAGCGGACCTGGAGAATATTAAACAACTAAAAGTCTCCAGCTAGCTTGTGAAAAATACCATTGAACATTCTTTAAAATATTTCCTTGTAGCTGTTCAGATTCCCCAATATAGATATCTGCTTGCTCAATACAGGTTTGAAGTTTTTCCAAGTAATGTACTTGCGCCAGATATAAAAAGTCACCTGATCAATCGATATTATGTTGTTGTTCCTTAAAAGAAGTAGAGGACCTGGAACACATTATTTTGAGATGTCTCTGGTACAGTAAATCTAGAGAAAAGTACTTAAATTAGATAATTGGTTTGATGTTTATACCATCTAGATTTCTTTTGGAACTAATTTTTAATTCTGTAAATGTTAATATTTTAAATAAACTTGCAGCGTTCCTGATCAAAATAACTAAAATAAGAACCAAGTGTATTGCACATTTCAATGATGAAAAGTAGTTAGAATAATTGTGGATTATAAATTAGGTTACCATAAAAACTGCTTGTGGCAACTAAATTATTTTGTGAAATGACAGTTACATGCTATGGCCTAGATATTCAAAAGAGTTGAGCCATGCACAATAGGGTTGTACCTGCGCAAGTCTGAAATTGCGACATTCTGCGATATTCAGCAGGAGGCAGTTGCGCCCCCGAAATCATGCTGAGCAACAGCGCAATGATAATGAAGGCATGCGCAACTGAAGGGAGAGGAACCATGCATAAATGGCGCAGTGCAATATTCAATGACTTGCGCCATGTGTAAAAGGGGAGCAAGCGGAAGTTGCACCATGGCCAAAATAAAAAGGAGCAAGGGAGAGGCGCAAGAACACTACAGGGAGGCCACATGAGGCAGAACTCTAGCCAGACAGACAGGGCAGGAGGGACACACAGGAGAGGCCAGGGAAAGGGCACCCTGAACACACAGGCACAGGGAAGGTGTGGGGAGCCACAGCCAGTGCAGAAGGGGAAAGTGCCACACAGAACAGATGCCACCACAGGCAGGTGTTCCCGGTGCAGGGGAAGTAGCAGGGAGGACAGTGGGGGAATACAGTAACAGCTGCCAGGGGGGTGAACACAAGCCAGGGACATGGCCAGTGCCACCTTCCAGATGGAGGCCATTATAAGGGGGGTGAGAAGGTGAATGGCAGAGGGGAGTGGCCGTGGAAGGGCCTGTCACAGTATGCCCCCAAAAGGCAGTACCGAGCCCACATCAGCTTCGAGCTGTACACTGATACTGAGATTGTGGGCCAGTACCACCTGAATAGGGCAATTCTGAGGTGACTCTGTGAGCTGTGCAGTGATGTGATGCAGGTACCCACACGACAGATCCATGCCCTGTCAGTGGAGACTAAAGTAACAGTCTGCATGTGCTTGTTCGCCACGGGTACCTTCCAGAAACCAACTGGGGACACCACAGGCATAACCCAGTTGGCCATATCATGCCACCTCATCCAGTTCCTCAGAGCACTGCTGCCACATGCTGCAGAGTACATCCATTTCCCCAGCACACCGGTGGAGTGCACAGTAAACATACAGGAGTTCCATAGGGTAGCACGTATGCCTGGCTTGCTAGCAGCAATAGACTGCACCCATGTAGCCATCCGCACACTACCTGGCCCTGAGGGGGCCACATACATCAATTGCAAGGGCTACGCCAGCATCAACTGCCAGGTGGTATGCGATGCCAGGTGGCGCATAATCAATGTCTGTGCCATGCACCCTGGAGGAGCACACAATGCCTTCATCTGGCACCAGTCAGTACTGTGCCACAGATTTGAGAACGAAGACATCCCCACTGGACACCTAGTGGGCGAGTATGCAAACCACATTGACAATCATAGGGCCAGGGGGGGCATGGCCAGAGGTGACATGGATAGTGGCCTACATGGCCCAGGGCAGGGCGATGCTGATCACCAAACTAACCTCCACCCTCTACACACAGGTGACAGTGGATACCCACTCCGCCCCTGGCTGCTCACACCCTGCCGGCGGCCCACAATCCAATCGCAGCAAAGCTACAGTAAGGTGCACGCCACCACATGTAATGTCATCGAGTGGGTGTTTGGGATGCTGAAGGCATGATTCCTTTGCCTGGACACCTCCGGCAGTGCCCTACAGTACAGCTCCTCAAATGCCTGTGGGCTATTCCTGGCCTGTTGCATCCTGCACAACATGGCCAATGAATGTGGGATAGCCATACAGGTCAAAGAGGGGGACAGCAATGGGGACGATGAGGATGCTGGTGACGATAGTGATGGGCAGCCCCCCCTTGGCAGACGGGACCCCTGACTGATCCAGCTGACACAGCTGCACTGGAACACCATCACAGAGGAGCACTTCTGCCAACCCAGGTAAGTCATGGGTCCATGTGCAACCACCAGTGGCTAAGGCATAACTCACAAACTCGCATGGATACACACCAGGGGTGCATGCCATCAAGGGAAGTGGCAGGGCACAGAAGCACACACACACAAGCAGGGATAGGTGAGGATTAACATGCCATGTGGACAGACACACACACATGCACACACACAATGCACCAAACGTGCACAGAGGGCAGGAGGCACACTGACTCAGAACACCAACCCTAGCAACACACATGTCCACAGGCCACCACGCCCACTGCCTGTCCATGTGTATGTGTCAGATGCTGAGCACCATCGCACATTGGTGTACAGCGCAATGCAGGCATCATCATGCACACGCAACTGTGGACAGCAGCCAGGACGGTGTGCAGGTGGACTGTGTGTCCATGTGCAGGGCTGGGTACCCTTCCATGCACTGCCCACTGAAACACACAATACACACAGGGCAGCACCAGACAGTAGCCATGCTGGGAGACAGGTCAGTCACGCAACACAGTGCCCTGACCACCACGGATGCATGGGCAGCCCCACTGAGACCCGCCAGCACTGACAGGCTGACCAATGGCCTCATAGGGTGGCACCGATAGTCCCCCAGGGGTTCCTCTGCATGAACACTACCGTGCTTGCACAGGGGTCTGCAGCACACTGAACATGCCTACGCTTGGAGTGCTCGGGGTGCCCACAGCTGAACCCGGTGTCAACAGGATGGGAGTCGCATGACACTGGGACCAGGGGGTGGACAGTGCACTATGTGGTGTCCGTGATGCATGGGCACCTGACTGTGTGCCCATTGTGGCCATGACAGCAGTGCATTCCTGTGCATGCCTGTCAATGGCAGCGGTCACATCCTCCCGCAAACGGTCCATCCTTGCCAGGATCAGAGCAGTGTCCCTGCTGCAACGCTCCTCTGCCTGCTCCAGAGCCACATGCAGTGCATCCACTGATGTCACAAGCCGCATCTGCTGCTGGACTGATGCTTGCAGTAGGCGGGTATGTTCATCCAAGAAGTCATCTGCCTCCTCGGCATCCTGTCCCACAGGGTGTGCATGGCCCTGATGATCAGCACCCCTTGAGGGTGGATGCTACGCACCAGGACCAGGTCTGGGCATGTCCACAGGTGGTGCACAGACGCCGCCGCTGAACCCTGTACCTCCAAACCCATTGGCTGACTGCTGATGCTGCCCCTCCAGCTGCCGCTCCCCAGGGCTCATTGATGCTGCCACAGTGGCCGCAACAGTCCCACTGTCCTTCACAGACACCAGTGCTGCCCTACTGGTGCTGACAGGCACAGGCTGGGACTGTGCTGACACGCAGGCCTCCATGGCAGCACCACCCACAGCCATGGGTGCGAAGTGCCCTGCTGTGTGGCCATCCCGTGGCACACAAGTGTCACTGCCCATGACGTTAGCATCATCATCATCGGTGACAGACTCTGCACCGGCCCCAGTCACAGCATGCCGGCATCCGTGGATGCCGGCATGCTGGGACACAGGCAGGGCTTCCTCCACACCTGTTACAACGACATCAGTGTGGACAGCCAGGTGGCCCCACTGTTGCAATGATCCGTGTATACCTGTGGAGGTGGATGTGCCCTCCTCCTTCTGCAGCTGACCATCCTCAGTGGACAGGCCCACCACCACTGACCCATGCAGATGCTCAGGATCTGTAAGGGAAAGCAAAGTCACATTACTGCATGTGACCTACCCTGCCCCCCCAGACAGACCATGACTTACCATGCAGTGATGGGCCACCACCCATCTAGAAGCCACCACCTGGAACACCCTCAATGGCACTGCGCTGCATGCTTCTAGCAAGCCTCTCCTCCTGTGGGGTCAGCTGTACCACCTAGAGCTGTTCCCCACCTGTTGCAGCTCATGCTGCCTTGATGGCAGCCACCTTCTCCTTTATCCTCCTCCTGTCCATACTCATCTTTTTCTTGCACTCCACGGAGCGCTGGTGGCTGCCATGCAGGTTCACAGGACGTGCCACCTCCTCCTATGCAGCAGCACGGGCTTGAGGTGTTCCTTGCCGTCCATTGAGAAGTGGCTCCTAATCCAGGTAGGCCTCAAACAGGGCTTTGGTTTCAGGTTTGGTAAAGTTAGGCCTCCTTCTCCTCCTACCACTGTGTTCCTCCTCTCCAACAACTTGCTCAGTCATTATGTAGCCTGTAAGAATGGCAGTAGTTACCTGTGACTGTGCAGTCCCATGCATGTCCCTAAATCCGCAGTCCACACTCCCAAACAGCATGCAACTCACCAATAGACTGCAGTAATCGACTATGGCCACTGCAGCCCAATATTGCACTTTTATAGCACAACCCATGCAAATGAGGCGAGGCGCAACTTTAAGTAGATGCAAATTGCAGTGCTGCGCCATTGAATGGCTAATTAGTTGATTTGCACATGACGGCTGAATATTACGCTGTTGCGCTTTGCACAATTGTGTTGAACGTGCTGAGCCAATGGCGCAGTTCTGTGACATGCATAGTACACACCTCACTGTGCATGTCCGGGTTGCTGACGCAGGCGTCTGCCACGCTGATGACGTGCTGTGTGCCGTAGGCAATGCAGGGCACGGCTACCATTGTGCCAGTGATGCTATATCGATGGTCACTACATGGTGCTGTGGCACTGGGCCATCATAGGTGCTCTGGGCCAACTTCGTGGTAGGCTGCTATGGCAGTGGCACACAATCAGCCAATCGCGCTACACGCATTGTGTTCCAATGGCGCTGTGCGTGGCACACCAATAGCGCTACACGCATTGTGTTCCAATGGCTCTGTGCATGTCCATGTGCCAGAGACCCTTGACCCTGTGCCTGACCTTTGCCCCCTAAGCGCCATGCGTCAGGCATGGGTGCACCTCTATCACGCTGTTCGGTGACAGTGCTATAAGGAATGGCAGCGCTGTACCGCGCAGCATCTGCACATGGGGAGGCACACTGCAGAGCACCATATTGCCAAATTGAGCAGTGAGAATGGCATGCAGGAGGGCAGTCCAGTGGTCTGCAATCAAGCTGGCCAACTTAGTGGCCATTGTGGATCCACACCATGGGCCACTGTTCGGGGAGGCGCCCCTGGACAGGTCCAGGACCGAGGTGTGGCTGAAGATGGCCACTGCACTTGAGGAGGCCACAGGATGGGGGAGGAGTGCTGAGCAGTGTCACCACAGGTATGGGGACCTGTGGCGGAGGGAGCCAGAGCTACTGGCATGCCTGTGGGCATGTGCCAGGAGGGGCATGATGCCATGGCCAGGTAGGGGTTACGTCAACACACTTTTATCTTCCATATGGGTAACAGTGTTGTATGTGTCCAGCACATGGGGGAGGGACTGTCCGAGGTTGACTGTGGTGGTGTTCACAGGGTATGAAGTGGGTGGGTCTGGCTGGGTGGGAGGGCACACACCTGGGGGCAGGGGGACTTTGCTACGGGATTGTACTGATGTTCCTCTCTCCATGTTTGCCCCACAGGCCTGGAGGAATGCCGCCGTGCCTATGAAGAGTGGCGGCAGGAAGAGCAGGGTGCAGCAAGGCGGGGTGAGGGCCCTCACCGCCCACTGGACTGGCCCGATGAAGGTGAGTGCCATACCTCCATGATTACTATTGCATGCTGTGTGACTGGGTTGGCAGCGGGGCATGGCCACCATCCATTGACACCACTGCCATGCACGCAACTTGTTACAGTCAACACTGTCCAGTGGCAATCCATGTCTGGGAGTGCGTCAATGGTGGTCCATGAGTGCACTAGGTACATGGTTGTGCCACTGCCTTTGCACCACATAGCCATGTCACTAAACAGCCACGGTGGTGCTGTGTGTGACTTGGCCGGTGGGTGTGTGCAGCATTCCGCATGTCTGTATGTGCCTGGGTATGCAGGTCATGTGGACGTGATCACTGCGGGTGGTCACACACCATCACAGAGGTATGTCCCATGGCCGTATGCCATGCACAGTGGGCGGGCTGTATGGAGTTGTGCATTCACACCTATTGACTGTGCTCCCTTGTCCTAGGTACCCGCCATCTACGGGAAATCAGGGAGGCACTGCGGGAGATACTCTTGGTGGTGAGGGTGTCGCTGGACATCCTCAGATGGATAGACAACACCGGAGTCCTGAGGAGGCACAGAGCTCAGAGGAGTCGGAGCAGGGAGAGGTGCTCTCACTAGGGATCAATCAGTCCCTGTATTCCCCTACCCCCCTGGACCCACCCTCACACCCCTCCTTTCCCATCCCATTTGTCCACCCCTACCCCCTAACCACCCCCACCTTGTTTGTGGCCCCCCCAACCTTGTATATAGTTTGTATGTAATATTGTAAATAGTTAAATTTTATATATTTGTTCAATACATTTAATTTTGATACGAATACTGTGGTGGTCTCTGATTTGCAGCAGGCTATAGGTGCTCAGCTGCAGTGGTGTGCATGACGTCAGGGGTGGTGCGGTCATGGATATGTGTGTGTGTGTCCGTGTGGAAGTGACTATGGTGTGGGGGTAGCTATCAGTCAGTGTCTGTGGTGTGTGTGTTGTGCCCTGTGCACTGGATGACTGTGTGCAATGATCCATGGTGCATGCTCTGTGTCCATGGCGCACCCATCGGCCCGTCCATGGCCTGTGCAGCTGACACACATGCATGTCTGTGACCTGCACGGTCCACTGGCATGTCAGTGGTGGCAGTCTCTGCAGGGCAGCCACTGTACCCATCACATTGCTGGGTTGTCTCCTGTCACTGGTGTGGTGCATGTCTGCCTCGGGTGGCACTGTGGGCACCACAGTTGTTGTCCCACCTCCATGCTGTGCCTTGTGTGTGTTGCAGGGGATGAGCCCCACTGTCTGTGATTTGTGCTCAGGGAGAATGATGGTAGTGTATGGGTCCACAGTGCCTGCGCAGGGTGGCTGGCACTCCTGTGCCATGGAGGACTGCGGGTTGTGTGTACACAGTTTACATGGGCCCACATTGGGGGCTTGGTTGCCCCACCACTGCGTCCCTGTGTTGTTGTGCCCTTGGGTATGAGTGGGTGTCTGTCCATACACTGTGTGGCATCCGGTGTGGTGCATGCTTCCACACACCACTGTGGGTGTCTGTGCTGGCTGTTGTGGCCAGTGGTGGGTCGGGGTGTGTCACTGGAATACTGTGCAGGGTGCTGTACCACTTGTGGGTGGTGTCAGAACGCCCTGTCCCGTGTGGGGTACCTCATGTGCCGATGCATGGTTGGTCTCTCAGCAGTACCTCGGGGGGACTGTGCGTGGTGGCACTGTGTCTGCCGTTGTTGCATTGCTGTGTGCTGCCACCCGCTGATGGGTGCTCGTGGTGGGGCTGGCTTGCATGGTTCTGTGGTGCACAGGGTTGCAGTGTCACAGTGGGGGTGGTGGCATGCATGGGGCTTCCTGCAGTGGTGGACACTGCTCATGGGGGGTGTCTGGGGGTCACTGTGCAGGGTGTGCTCTGCATTGGGGGGGATGGTGTGGCACGAGGTGGTCATCCCTCCTTGTGTGCCAGTCACAGCTTGCCGGTAGGTGTGATGGTGCACCATGGCCCGGCTGTGGGTTGCTTGCTTGTATCCATGGGCCAGTGGTTATTCCAGCCCTCCTCCAGTTGTGCAGTGCATGGGGTGTGGGGGGACAATGTCTGTTCTGCTGTGTGTTCCTGTGCCCATCTATGGCATGGGTAGTGGGCCCCTACCTTCCTGGTTGTGCAGTTACATTGCTCTGCTGCTTGGAGGCATCCCTGGTTGCACTATGGCGCATCTGGACTGCTCAGCTGAACATCCCTTGTTGCACTATGGCGCATCAGATCTGCTCAGCTTCCCCTTCCTAGTTGTGCTATGGTGCAGCTGGTGTGATATTCAGTTGTCGGCTGTAGGCGCAGTTTGGCCTGCTCCATTTTTGAATATCGCATCTCTTGCACATGGGCACAATAGACTTGCACTTGCTCCTGCTATTGTGCACTTTTTGGGCACAGTTTGAATATCTGGACCTATACATATATATATATATATATATGCACATATACACATACTATATATAATATAATATAGTATAATGAATGATACTAGCAATTTGGTTGGCTTTTACTAACTGACAGCTGGGATATTTGCCATATGTATTTAAAAAATGAACCTGAGATGTGCGATATGTTATATTTATTTATGCATATTACTAATGTAAATTTATGCTGCTAATGTAAATCTAGTCCTGTATTTCTGTATCTATTTAAATTTTATAATATTATACTCATTTGTAATGGCAGTTCTTTTAAACTGACCAATAAACTTATTGATTGATTGAACAATACTGGGGAATGAACCTATTTTTTTTTTTTTTTACCAACGCGAATAACGTTATAAGACACTGGACTTGAGAAACATATGGGTGGAGGTGGGGGGATGCTGTTTATTTTTACGACCCTGATAGATGTAATTTAGCAAAAATTGAGCGATACATTTGGAGAAAGTGAACTTTTCTTCTTTTTTCTAACATTTCAGCTCACAGATATACACCCATTGAAACACCTCCCGATTCCCATACATGACAGTGAAAAAAATACAGTAACTGGAACACTGACAACCATATCTAGGTGGAAGTACTGTACAGTCACCATGTTATTCACTTTTGTTTTCAAACTAAACTGTAAAATTTGTAGGTCTGTACAGCCTTTCACTGTGCTTCAAGTGTAGCCTGCAAAATCACAGAATGCATGAACGGAGACATAACTACTATACACATCCGTTCAAGCACTCTTGTGCATAAAATGAACCTTGGTTATCGTAGCAGTACTAGCATTCAAACTTATGCACAGAAAGACACAAATGTGAATAAAACACACTGGAGTTGAGAGAACATATATTTATTTCAATATTTCAGGCACAGGACAGCACATCAACATGAAAAACACTGATTCCTGTCCCTTTTAAATGCATTTGTTTGAATGCCGCTGGAGTGTGATACCAGTAGTGCAGGAATTTCTTCTATGTCAGCTGATATCATGTATCCCTCAAGTGTACAGTATGTGGTTTTTCTGAGCATTTGTCCCCAGGTCTCTGGTGTGATAAGCTGTTACACCTCTGACCCCCACACCATCTTACAGCTGTGTAGGTCAGGTATACATGGTTGCAGGAGTTAGTAACAAATTCTGCCTCTGTGGCATTGTAGATTACTTATCCAGCTCTCAATATGATGGGATAGTGTGCCACTCCCTGCATTTTCTGCCTGTGTAGTTCTCCTACACAAGGTACTGTGGAGTTGAAAATAACACCAAAAGTCAGCCTCAGGAAGAACAAAGGTGTGGTCTAGATTTTGAAAGGAGTCCAAGGTAGCTGAGGATGTGACTATCAACTGTCCTACCATTTGAATTCCCCAGGCTGCCCAATGGGGCACTCAAGAGAGCAATGATCTATAGTAATGTAAGGGTTATGCCATAAGGGTACCTATGTCCCCAGAATGTGATGTTTCCAGTGATAGTGTTTTACCAATGTCTGCCATGTCTGGATAGCGAAAGTAGTCATGGGGGATCTTCGGTGCTGTTGAACCCCTCTCGGGGGAATACTTTGTGACACCCATGGCGGTTCTGAACCCAGCCCTTTTTTGAGACCAGACCACACTGGCTGCCCATCGGATGTGTGCTGTAACCAGTAGAGGTTATGTCTTATCACTGCCATTGGTGGTATGCCCAAAGCCATGGCAGTGCCCATCTTCTTCATGCCTCTGGTGCTCTGAACTTCTGCAGAATACAATAGGGCCTTTGTCCTTCTCACAAATGGGATGCAAGGAGTTTTTCAAATTTTTTGTTCTGAACCCCCAATCAGAGCTCAGCCCTGCTCTGCTGACCGCCCCCCATGCTTAAGCTTGCCCCCCTGAGCGGGGCTGCTGGATTGGCACCTCCTCCCAATGGACACTGGGGTAGGTAAGCCCCAGCTTACGGCCAGGGTTGGAACTTTGGGAGTAGGAACCCCCCCCCGGAGGACACTGTTGGGCAGCGGGGATGGCGTTGGATCTGGCATCATACACGGGGCCTGCTTTTTTTCTGATGCTAAAGCCCCAGGGATGGGGACATGCAATGACATTCAGCATCTGCCCCACCCCCATACATAATGGCACTGGCTGCTATGGAACCCCAGGCCTCTGCCAGGGGTTCGTAGTGCGCTGGACACTCAGCCCCTTCCCCCCAAAGAAGGAGAGCAGTCCTGTGGATGCTCAATCCTTCTTCCCACGGCCAGGCCTCCGACTCCCGAATCTGTTTCCAAACCCAGAATGTTGGCACCGCAGACAGACGCCTTGCCTCTGTGCTGGTGGGTCAGCCCTGAGTTTTTCTAATTTTTGCAATTTAGTCTTTGGGATAGACACAGGAAGGCTGTTTAGGCGGAATAAATGTTTGGAAAGGGCCATCATTTTATATGCAACTATTTTCCCCCAAAGGTCAATTTCAGCTTCTTCTCCCACTCCAACTCTGCTTCTAGTTTGGAGTGAAGTGGGTTAGGGTTAATGTTAGCAATGGTTCTGAGATTAGCTGGTAGAAAAATTTCTAGGTATTTTATCTTATATCACTGCCACTGGAGCCCCAGATGTTGAATCTGCGTCTCTAAGTTGACTTTATTCAGTGGCAGAATTTCAATTTTCACCCATTTGACCCAGAGACCTGAGAGGGACCTGAAATCATCCAGGGCTGCTGTAAGAGAAGCAGATGGGTCTGAAATCACAGAGAGGAGATCATCCGGAAAGCTAACATTTAAACCTGAGCATCTCCACAGTTGATACCCGCTGTCTCTGGGGATTGTCTGATCCTGCATAGCATAGATATCATCACAAAGAGGAACAAGAGTGGGAGGAGAGGGGACATCCTTGCTTTCTGCCTCTTTTTAAGCAGAATGGAGAGGAAATGAGATCATTTATGACCAGGCATGCTGTGGGTGAAAAATAAAGTGTTTCCACCCATGTTATGAACATTGGACCAAGTCCCATTTTGTGCATGACTTGAAACAGGTAGTCCTATTCCACTGAGTCAAAGGCCTTCTCAGTGTCGATGCTGGCAAGGAGACAAGAGGTGTCACTGTCTGAGGCTGCCCATATAACATTTAGTGCTGCACTGATATTTTTTCATTGCCATTCTGCCTTTAACAAGCCCTGTTTGGTGCCCGTCAATAAGAACCGATATAACCCCTCCCAGCCTAACAGCCATATTCTTGGCTAGTATCTTAACATCCACATCAAGCAAAAAAATGGGGTTATATTTCACTACTAGCTGAGTATCTCCACTTGACTTGGGTAGTAATCATGGGGCCTAGTCATGAGTGGCTACGCTAAAAGCATGTATCTTGGTGTGCAGCTTCGCACCCTTGGTAGGTCCATGCGGTGACCGCATTCACAAACATTGACCTCCATCCAGATCCAATATGCGACCCTGCCCCCCCCCCTGGTATGCAGGATCCCAAGGGCTGGTTGGGTGAGGAGCAGCAGACCCAGGCAGGCAGCCAATCAGCTGCCTACTGGGATCCAGCAATGGATCACATGCATCAGTGGGGCGCCATGTTGGCAGCCGGCACGCGGAACGCCAACCAGAAAGTGGGGGAAGGTTACCTCAGTCATCCACACCCAGCCCTCCCAATATGCCCCGATGGCTGGGGCCTCCATAGTGGGGGGCTAATGCTCCCCGCCATCACCACCATGGCAGGAAGCTGCATCCCCATGGGGAATGTAACCATCCCCTTGGGTTTGCATCTCATCCAACTTGGCATAGACGATGGCCCCCATGCGCCGCACTCTGCACATTCTTGAATTGTGCAGAGTGCTGGCACCTCTGGCCCACCCCTGTGAGGAATTCCATGATCAGCCTGGGGATTGGGTGCATGGGGGGGTTGTGTGTGCTTTGTGTATATGCACAGGGCCAGGCATTTGAGGAGTGGGTATGTAACTCTCTCCACATCTTCGTAAATAGGCCACTCTATTAGAGCCTCAGTCATGGATCATGGCAGGGTAGCCCAGTAATTGAGCTCTTCAGTGTGTTTAGAAGACAGTCAGCCAGCTGAGTCAGGAAGGTCTAATAAAAAATTGTCCAGTAAGCATCGGGGCCTGGTGACTTTCTCTTAGGAAGCGTCTGAATGGCTGACCTAAAATCTATGGTGGTGATGGGGGCATCCAAGATTGCCACCAGCTATTCAGTGATTTTTGGTAAATTCACTCCAGCTAGAAAGGACTCAAGATGTAGCTGTCCACAATTAGCCTACGATGAGTACAGTTCTGCATAGAAACTCTAAAAGGCTTTGACTATATCTTTTGTTAGGGTTAGCACACGGCCCACTGGAAGGCAGATAGAGCCAATGTGGTTTTTGCTTTGTTGCTGTTTAGTGTGGTAGGCTAAGAGTCTACCAGCTTTTTTGCCAGACTTCCAGTACCTATGTACTGTTCTAGTCATGCTGCTTGAGGTGTGTTGTATGTTAAGGAGTATATCCAATATCGCAACTGCAGCAGGCTCCAGTGCAGCTGAGGCAAGTGTTTAGGAAGCTTGTTGTACTCCCTCTCTTTCTGTTTTAGGGCTGCCTCAAGGTCTTTGACTTCTGTGACCCACTTTTTCTTTATATTGGCAGCAAAACTGATTATTCATCCTCTCACATAGGCCTTAAAAGTGTCCCAAAAGACAGCTTGAGGGATGGCTAGTGAGTCATAAAGAGCGAAGAATTCTCCTATTTCTTTTGCGAGCCACATAGGGAATTCCTTGTGAGAGAGGAGGAATGTGCCTATCCTCCATCTGGTGGTCTTGGATAACTCTGGGCCTACTAAAAGTGTGAGACTAATGTAGGCATGGTCAATATTATAATTGTGTCATCAGAGGCTTGCAGCACTTCTGGAAGTTGTGTGATGGGAATAAGAAAGAAGTTAATACAGCTACTCATGTTACGTGGTGCAGAATCCCTTCCTGTAGGATGCAGGCTTCTCCAGGGATCTGTCAACTTGTGTTCTGCAGTCGTGTTATGCAATGCTGCTCTCGCTTTAGTGGGCACAAAGCTCTGTCCTCTCAGGCAGTCAGTAAGTGGATCATTGAAATCCCATCCTAATACCAACTTACCTCCTGGCTCATAGACATCAGACAGCTGTTGCGCTAGCACTTGATAAAAGGAGGGTGTATCCTTATTTGGACCATAAATATTACACAATAGGGTCTGTGTACTGAGGCTAACCCTCGCAATGACCAATCTACCCCCTGTATGGAGTGGGCCATATTCAAAACCTTCAACTGGAGTTTTTTGGAGAAGAGAATGGCTTCCCCTCAGGCTTTTTTTTGAAAGAGCTTCCTATCACTC
The DNA here is from genome assembly GCA_016271365.2 of Neoceratodus forsteri. Taxonomy (NCBI): domain Eukaryota; kingdom Metazoa; phylum Chordata; order Ceratodontiformes; family Ceratodontidae; genus Neoceratodus; species Neoceratodus forsteri. The sequence goes on from CM057459.1 coordinate 291,095,418, forward strand.
ATCCCACCCATTGTCTTGCCAATTTTCTGGTTTCAGCTTCGAGCAGGTGAGTTTCTTGCTGGAACACAATATCACAGCACTTCCACTTCAAATGAGTGAGGATCTAGTTCCTCTTGGTAGGTGAGTTGATACCCTAGACGTTCTAGGAAATAAAGTGATAAGGATTAGCCCCCATCGTAGTGGTACTGGATAAACATGTATGCTACTAGTGTGATCTGAATAAGGAGTAGAAAAGTTCTACTAGCAATATATTATGGAAGCAGCTGGATTGCGACCAGGGTAATCCTTTGAGATTAGTTTATAGTCCAGTTAAAACTAGGTGTGCAATAGGTGCCCTCTAGGTCAACCAATGGGTGGAAACTGCTGGCATTAATCAGGTCACTGCAGCTACCCTCAGACGTTCACTTGTCCACCTCAGCCACCACAGGATCCACAGCCTCATCGGGCTCACTGCAGCTCCCCTTGGATCTTCACCTGTCCGCCTCAGCCACCACAGGATCCACAGCCCAGATGAGCTCACCACAGCTCCCCTTGGATGTTCACCCCACCCACCTCAACCACCACAAGATCCACAGCCCAGATGGGTTCACCACATCTCCCATCGGACATTCACCCACCTGCCTCAGGTACAGACTGCACACCGACAAGCCTGATTGGCATTCAGTGCCATTTTAGCCAGCACACCTTACTGTCTCTCTTTACAAGCCAGCATGCTCAATGGCATTCTACACAGGCCAGTCGGTGCCTTAATTTGATTTAAAGGGACAATAATTCAATTTGGACAAGCGATACTGATTGTTTTTGTACCGGCAAGCAACTGCTTGTTTTTGTACCGACAACAACTGCATATTTTAGCCTATTATACAGTGTTATTTGTGCCACTCTTTTGACCGATTGCAGCATTTAAGGTGTTCTTCTCTGGCCTGTTACAACAAATGTATTTGCCTTTTCTGGCACTGTTGTTCTGCATGTGGTTTGCCTCATTTAGACTTCAGTGCACCCTAGAATGTTTTACCTGCAGCATTCATTTGCTAGGCAGTGAGGACCCTATCATCCTGTTTAGGCAGTGACTGTACTTTGCCTGTGCTTCTGCATACATTAGCACTGTTTTGTGCTACTGCAGATTCTACTCAGAATACTGTTAAATGAACAGCTCTATCTGTGCTGACAGTGGGCGCTCAGCTCTCTGACCTCCCCCCCCACACACAGCAGGTGCTCAGCTCTCTGACCTCCTTCCCCCAGTCCCTCCCACTGCAATCCCCTCAGCTACGTTTAGCCTGACCTGTTTCTTCTCTTCCAGCCACCACAGGATCCACAGCCCAGACGGGCTTATTGTAGCTCCCCTCGGACGTTCACCTGCCTACCTCAGGTATGGACTGCATACAAACAAGCCCGATTGGTGTTCAGCGCCATTTTGGCCAGCACGCTCAGCAGCTCTCTACACAGACCAGCATGCTCAGCAGCTCTCTATACAGGCCAGTCAGTGTACTGTTAAAGCCACCCTCTCTCCCCAGCCACCACCATCCTAAGCTAGTCTTATTGTTATAGTCAATCAGCCAACTATCCCCCTCAGTATTGGCTAAGGCAATTGGTATAGCCCACTCCTCCCTCCACAAATGCAGATATTGGTCCCTTCCTCCTAACCCCGCCCACCTCAACCATTGCATAGGCCATGCCTGCTCTCTCTCACTCTCTAGTCAGTCTAGTCTCCCCTTAGCATATTCTTGGATCCCATTACACTTTAGTACCATCATTGGCCCTATGATGCCTCCCTACTATTTCTACTTCCTTCCACTTCTTGTCACCATCTCCACCTACCCTCCATCACTACACCCTACTCTCCCTCTTCCTGTCCCCCTCGATTCTATTCTGAACCCCCTTCCCCCATACCTCCCTTAGCTACACCTCTGCTCACCCTCCTTACGCCTGTGCCCCTGGTGCCTCCATTATGCCCCCTTGTTGTCCTTTAATACCCCTAAACAGGCCCTCGCTATTGCCTACTCACTTGCCCTGTACTTTCATCCGCCAATCCCACTACGCATCTAAGAAATGCATCCTCATGCTTACACAATACCTACTAACCCTATTACTACTGCTTGCAGGTGACATCGAATTAAATCCTGGTCCTAGCCCCCTACCCTCCTCTCAACTCCCCATGGCCTGTGAATTGTACACCTAAACAGTTGATGCCTGCTGTCCAAGATTGACCAGATCCACCCCTTGGTATTGTCACTCCAGCCTGACATCCTTATCCTGACTGAGTCCTGACTAAGCCCAAAAATTCCAAATGAAGCAGTCTCCATCCCTAGCTACGCCCTCATTCAGCAGGATAGATCCAAGAGAGGTGATGGGGTAGTCATCTACCTAAAATCTTCCATACACTTCACGACAATCCTGGCCTTGTTAACCCCTTCCAAGTATGAACAAGTACTCATAAAGATCTCTTCCCCCCTCCTCCCTACCAATCTTAATAGCTGGCATCTACTGCTGTCCCCCCTCACTAATTCTCTCATTGATCTATTGACATCCTTATCAGCCCTTGCCTTCTTGGGCGAGCTACTAATCCTGGGTGACTTCAGCCTGAATTGGCTCACCACTGCTCACTCCTCTGCCCACTCTGAAAACACCACCCTAAATTTAATGCAGCTCATTGCTGAACTGACACATCTTAATAACAAAACACTCATTCACTCCACCATTTATTGGGTGCTGGCCTTGCATCCGCACTGAATTATAAATGCTGGTATCCTGTTGGACGCACTAAGTGACCATCACACAACCTCCTGTGTGCCGAAAATCTGGCACCCACAAGTCCGCCCTAAATTCCTAAACATTCGCTCCTTCAAATCACTTGAGCTCACACCTCTACTTGAAGATATGGCCCGGGTAGATTGGTCACCTATCAACACAGCCAACTCAATTGATTCGGCTCTCGATTACTTCAAAACTACCTTCCTTAACATCTGGAATTGATATGTTCCCCATAGACACATTAGAGTCCACGGTCCCCACCTCCCTTGGATCACATCTGTCCTCCTGGATTGCCTAAGGACTCGAGACCTAGCTTGGAAGGCCTATAAGCAATCACCCTCCTCTGCTGCCTACAAAAAATACTGCCAACTCTGAAACACTTGCACAAAACTAGTATGTTAAGCCAAAGCTGTTTACTTTACTAGTACCATCCAGGTTAATGAAAATCACCTGTCAAAATTCTGGAAGGTGGCACATGCCCTGTTCTCTCCCCTACTAACACCCCTGCCCCATCATCATAGTGGCAGACACCACTCTAACTGACCCTTTCTCAGTGGCAGAAGCATTCAGTTCCTACTTTACGTCATGCGTCTCTTTCTGTCTCTCATTACTTCACATGGTGTCTCCTTCCTCACCTCTGCCCCAGTGCCCCCTGAACCCCACTTTTGCTTCTCTCTTGTATCCCTCTTAGATGCTCCAAGGGCTCTCATGGCTCTAAACCCATCCAAAGGCAAAAGCCCGGATAACCTCGATGAAAATCTTTTATACCTGTCTGCCCCTGCCATCACTCAACCCATTGCTGACCTACTAAACCACTCTATAAACTTGCCTCTGTCCCAGCCTCCTGGAAGCAGGCAACTGTCATCCCTCTCCACAAAGGGGATGATCCCATAGCAACTGGCAACTACCGTCCCATCTCCATTCTGCCAATTCTCGCCAAGCTGCAAGAGCATGTAGTACTCTCTCAGCTCCCTCCCTTCCTCAAACCCTCCTCCTTTTTCACCTGTTTCCAGAAGAACCACTCCACATCTACCTCCCTCCTTTGGCTCATGGACTCCATCTGTACTGGCATGGATCAGGCGCTAATCACCTGCACCATTTTTGTCGACCTTGCCAAGACCTTTGACACTGCCTCCCACTCCCTCCTACTGGATAAACTATCATCTGCTGAGTTGTCTCCCTCCACCCCAAACTGGTTTAAATCCTACCTAGTGGGCAGGTCACAATCATTCAGGATTGGGGACTCTCTCTCTTCAGCTCTCCTCATTGACAGAGGGGTCCCGCAAGGCTCAGTCAGTGGCCCAATCCTCTTATCCATTTTCCTTAATGCTCTCCCTCAGTCTGCCAATCTGTATCCATTCATGTGTATGCTGATGACACCGTTCTGTATGCTTCCAGTCTCTCCACCCATTCGATGGCATCCACCCTGCAGCTGGACTTTGGTATTGTCCAGTAGTAGCTATGGGCTAACCAGCTGTTTCTACATGCCAAGAAGACAGTCTCCATGACCTTTGGCACAAAGCAGAAACTCTCTAGGCTCCCCTCCATCCCCCCCTTTCCGCACCCTTGATGGACCCTTGTTGGAGAATGCTGACTCCTTCAGATACCTAGGGGGTCTGGCTTGATAAATACTTAGACTTCTTAGTCATGTGGATGCAATCCACAAAAAACTGCTCCTCAAGCTGGGTGCCCTATACTGGAATCATGATTGTGTCTCTCTATTGTCTCACAGAGAAATTCTTCTGAGAATGATACTTCCAACATTTGACTATGGTAATGCAGTCTACAGTGCCACCCCCAAATCCACCTTAGCCAGACTGGACACCCTGTACCACTGCTTCTGCCTCTTTGCACTTGGCTGCCCTCACTGCACTCACCACTGTTCCTTATATCAATCCTTGGTACTCCCATCCCTCACTGATCACCGCCTGACTCATTGCACAAATTTTACTGGCAAGTTTTGTCTCGGTATGCTCCCCTCTTATCTAGTGACCTCACCTTCCCTCCCACCTACCTCTCACTCTCTGAGGAGCAGTTCTGCCTGCCATCCCCTTTCGGTCTGCCTCTGCTGGTTGGTCTTCCTTTTCCTACTGCTTGTCCAAGCTTTGTAACTCCCTTCCCATCATTCAAAATGCTCCTTTGTCCCATGTCCTTTCCTGTCTTTTGTGCTCACATACAACCCTACATGTAACTGCACCTAATCTCAGGCGCTCACCTACTACCCCCCTCATGCAATCTGCATCTAGTCTTGTCTTCCTAACCTTCCCTCTCGTCTGGTTATCTGTATTAATTTTTATTACCCCCCCCTTCTTTTCTCCCTGTACCCTATACTCAATGCCTATGTGTCAGTCGGTTGATTGTTAATTGAATGTAATTGCTACGACACAGCACTTAATGTTGTATATTAACTCTGCAATCTGTATTGTAGTGCTTGTTGTTTTGCCTATTGTACCTAAATTATAATCTGTTGTATTATCCCTTCCCCTTCCCCCCAGGATGCATCTGGAAAAGAGCAATATTGCTCAGTATGTCTTCCCGGTGAAACATTTCAATAAATAAATAAATAAATACCAAGTCCATGCATCCCAGTACAGTGAATGCCTACCCTTGCAGCACCCTCATCTTCCCAAAGTACTGTATATACAGCTGAATTAACAAGAGGTTTGAGTTTGGGAGACAATTCTTAACTTGAAAGGTAATATCATTTAACATGAAACACCCTAGATGGTATACACATACAAGAATCATCAAAAGTGTAGTAATCCTATCTAAACTACATTGAAGGCAGAGACTCACAGATTACCTAAAGGGATAGCATAAGGAATTCCAATAGCTTCTGCTAGTGTCTTGAACTCACTGATCCCAAGTACTTCAGTTGAGCTTGCAATCTTTTCTTGGGCCCGAAAAGGGTTATCAAAACCTTTAATAACTTATAAATGACATGAAACTTGGGCACAGTCAGAGCAAGAGTCATAGGGGGAGTATTTTATTTATCAGCATATTCATGGATAACTGTTTACCTATGGAACCCCTTTAATTCAGGGTGCTCTGTTAAAAGTGAGACTACCCTAGTGGGGGTGGGGTGGGGGGATGCTGAAAATGGGCACTGAGAGAAAAATTGGGGGCACCAGGCCTTACTAGTCATGCAGGCCTCCATAGTGATCACTAGCTCAAAGCATGTGTTGGGGGAGGGTTCAGATATATAGTATCTGTCCATATAAATAACTGGGGGGTGGCCTGGAGGCCTAACAGAGTAAAGAATAACCTAGGCATTACAGATACTTCTAAAGGGGCTGCCCCTACTGCCCTCCCTTCTTGTGCAGAAAGGGGGAAAGGGACTGAACCTCCACTCTCCAGGAACTCCTATTGCAAACACACAACTTCAACCCCTAAACAGGCAGTGACCAAATGCTGGTCAGAACCCATAGTATCCAAGGTGATGCAGTGGTGGAAATGCCCATCTTGACAGCTGGAGATAACCCTCAGCAACTGCATGCATGGCTTGAGGAGGCTGATAGGGGTTTCCTCCTACTGCACAATCCCTTATAAGCATCATAAAGGGGCCTTTGACTCCTATTGTGCAGCTTCTGTGTGCATTCCAGATGCTTAATCAGTAGGCTGCCAGCCAGCAAGCATATGTGTGTGTGGGCATGGCTGTCATACCCCCAGGCTCTTTAGAAGTACTGTCCCCTGGGTCACTGTATTTAGAGGTGATGGTAAATGAGTTGTACATTAGCACCTTTATCGTCCAGCTGCCCCCCTTCCCCAAGGAAAACAGAAGCTGGTGGATCTGGCTAATGCTTAGGTGTCCTGCATTTTGCAGAAGCAGTCAACAGTCACCCACTCAGATGCACCCCAAGTGTACTGCTCATCATGGTTTTGCCTCCATCCAGAGCGGAGAGTTTTATATATATGTATATGTGTGTGTGTATATATATATATATATATATATATATATATTCATGGCATAAAACTCATTAATGCATCAGTTAGGGTTCATGGTTTTGCCTCCATCCAGAGCGGAGAGTTTTATATATATATATATAGATAGATAGATAGACTGTATATATATATATATATATATATATTCACAAGACAAAGAACCTCTGTGCACAAACACTGAGGCAAGGGATACCCCAAAGGGCATTTGGCTGGGAAGCCAAGTTTCAAGAAAATACAAAATCACACATGCCCACACAATGCAAAGCATCATGGGCTGCGTATGCAAATCACCACAGAATGTTATGCTGGTCCAACTTTAAGCAGAATTGCATGGTGCTGAAAGGCCTCTTCTGTTAGCACCCTTTGCAAACTGTGTGAGAGGCCTGTCAGCACCATGCAATTCTGCTTAAAGTTGGACCAGCATAACATTCTGTGGTGATTTACTAACATACTAACATACTAAAATGCCAGCAGAATAGGCCTAACGGTCTTTTGTGTCTGCTCGTTTGGTCAGCCCCCACCCTGGGTGCTGACCTTGCTGTCCCCCTCACCTTCTCTGGCTTCTCCCTTCCCAGTTCCGGATATTCGCATTGGATTTTGCTTCCTGAACCCTTCCCCTGTACCTGTCCCACCCCTCTGAACCCCTCCACTGTCTCTGCCTCCACCAGCCCCTAGGTAGTGCATTCCATGGCTCCACCACCCTCTCAGTGAAGTAGCACCTCCTCCTTTCTCTCTGAATCTTCCCCCTCCAGCTTCCACCCATGCCCTCTAGTGGCCCCTTCCTCCTTCCTTAAGCACCCTGACTGTTCCTCCCTATTTACCCTCTTCATGTACCTGAAGACCTCTATCATGTCCCCCGGTCCCTTCTCTCTTCCAATGTGTACATATTTAGCTCTTGAGCCTCTCCTCATAGGTCCCTGTCCCCAAGCCCCAAATCATTTTGGTTGCCCTCCTTTGGACCCTCTCCAGGAGGTTAATGTCCTTCTTTAAGTGTGACCTCCAAAACTGCACGCAGTACTCCAGGTGCGGCCTCACCAAGCAGTTATACAGAGGGAGTATCACTTCCCTCCTTCTGGAGGTGATCCCCCTAGTGATGCATCCCAGCATCCTGTTGGCCTTGGCTGCTGCCTCCTACAAGTCTCAGAGTTGTTCATCTTGACATCCACCACCACCCCAGGTCCCTCTCAGCCATTGAGACTTGTAGTATTTCCCCAGGGTGTACACTTGGCCTGGGTTTCTGGCCCCAGGTGGAGTACCTTGCATTTCCCTGCATTGAACCTCAGCTTCCACTTTCTAGACCATCTTTCCAGAGCCTCAGGTCCCCTGCAGGGCCACCCTCCCTCCTTCCCATCCACCACCCTCAGTTTCGAGTCATCTGCAAAGAGACTCATCTCACTCCTGATTCCTGTCCTTATGTCAGATCGTAGGCATTGAACAGAAGGGGCCCAAGGACTGATCCCTGTGGGACCCCACTAATGACCCTCCTTGGGGATGAGACTATCCACCAACTACGACCCTCTGGGTCCGGTCCTGGAGCCAATTGCCTATCCATCTGATCATCTGGTTTCCCACCATTTCTCTAGCTTATCCAACAGGCCCACGTGAGGAACAGGAGTCAAATGCCTTGCTGAAGTCTAGAAAGAGGACATCCACTGGTCTACCCAGGTCCAAGGCACTTGTCACCCAGTCATAGAACTCCACCAGGTTTGTCTGACACGATTTCCTGGGATGAATCCATGCTGTCTATCGTCCAGGCACCCTGACTTATCCAGGTCCCCCTAGCCTCTCCTTGACAATGCCCTCCATCACCTTGCCCACCACCATGTCAGGCTGACAGGCCTGTAGTTCCCTGCCAGCTCCTTGATCCCCCTTGTGGATAGGCACTACATCGCCACCTTCCAGTCTTGGGGCACCCACCCTGTCCTCAGAGAGATGGTGAAAAGCTCTGCCAGGGGTTTCGTCAGGACATCTGCAAGTTCCTTCAGTACTCTAGGATGTAATTTATCCGGCCCGGTGCTTTCTCCGTCTTAAAGGGGCTGAGGGCTTCCCCTCTCTGCTGTGATTTCACTTCTGGTACCTCTTCTCCTGTAGCCCTCCCTCCACCTGCCAGTGATGCCCCCCCAGACCTGCCGATCGGTGAGTTCCCCCTCCTCATTATCTGTCTCCTCCCATGTATGATGCAGCATCCCCATTTTCCTGGTGAAAACTGAGGTGAAGTACTCATTTAGTACCTCAGCCTGCTCCCTGGGTCTTGTGCCCATCTCTCCCTGATTTAATCCTGCTAATCTGCCCCTTCACCCTTCGTCTTTCCGAAATGTATCTAAAGAACCCCTTTTTCTCTCTCCTAATTTCCCTGGCCAGGTTCTGCTTCTTCCTTGCCTTAGCCGCCCTCACCACTCTAGTGGCCCTTCTAGCCATCAGCTCATACTCCCCTCGATCCCTTTCACTCCTTGAGCACTTGAATTTCTTATAGGCTGCTTTCTTTCCCCGCACCACCTTCTGGACCTCCCTGGTCCACCAACAGGGTTTTTGGGCCCTACCGCATTTTCGTCTTACTCTTGCACAGGTGCTGGTAGCATCCTGCACCCCTCTCCTGATGATTTCCCACCTACTATCAGTGTCCATGTCTGACCCAATCCCATCCAAATGCTCCTTAAGGATCCTTCCCATTTCCTTAAAATCCGCCCCCCTGAAGTCGGTTACTTCCGTCTTTGTGCAGCCTTCTACCCCTCCTAGGTCCGGCAGAACCAGACCGTGATGATCACTCCCGTCAATGGTCCCTACCTCCAGGCCCCAATCTGTCACTGTCTGCCAGGACCACATCCAGTACCTGTGCCTCCCTGGTCGGTTCCTCACCTGCTGAGTTAAGAACGCGTCTTGAAAGACATCCAACAACCTCTGTTCCCTGGTCACAGAGGATGTCATAGTCTCCCAGTCTGCTCCTGGCATGTTTAAGTCCCCTAACACCACCAGCTTTCCTCTGCCCAGTCTGCAGTGTCTCCTAACATCTGCCACCAGACTGTCCTCCAGCTCCTCTGCCAGGGCAGGGGGTCTATACACCACTCCTATTTTTACTCTCTTGCCCCCCCTTGTTATCAAGGTGACCCAAATTGCCTCCATTTGCATATGCAGCCCATGATGCTTTGCATTGTGTGGGCATGTGTGATTTTGTATATATATTCATGGCATAAAACTCATTAATGCATCAGTTAGGGTTCATAGCACAGTGACAAAAGCATGGAAGTGTGGAGTTAGGGTTATCACCCCTCCCCCAACCCCACCCTCCACACACCAACAGGCATAGGGGTGTGCATTGGGATCATCATCCTAACTCTCACCCCATTCCATGTGCAAACAAGCTGAGGTGGTTCAGTACTATATAGGAGAATGGGGTGAGAGTTAAGAATGACAATCCCAATGCACAACCCGATGCCTGTTGGTGTGTGGAGGGTGGCGGGTTGGGCGTGGGGTAGTAGGGGTGGTAACCCTAACACCACATTTCCATGCTTTTGTCACTGTGCTATGAACCCTAACTGATGCATAAATGGAGATTTTTGTCATGAATTTCCCTTCTTTTTGAGAAAATGTAATGTTACTGGTAAGTGTTACGTGTTAGTGGGTGAGCATGCCCTCTGGGCACTGCACTCCCTTCATATTGCCAATTTTTTGTGTAATGGTATGCGTCTGTAAGAACGCGGGCCCTCCAAGTCCTGCACTTCCACTTACACATAACTACAGAGCCTTACAGTAGCCTTACAGGGCAAGGAACCCTTGTAACACTAATGTGCTGATATCTCAGCAACTGTAGCAGCTAGGACAAAAATCCCCGTGCCGTTATAATCATGACAGTAAGACCTCCACACAACGTAAGTCAACTAAATCTGTATCATGCATCATTTCTGAGATACGGGCACTAAAAGTGTGCTGAAAAGGCACCCTTTGGAACCCTTGTGACACCAATTTGTCAATATCTCCATAACCATAGTAAGCAGGAAAAAAGTCCCCTGCTGGTGTAATCTTTGATTTCCAAACTTGTTTCAACAGATTAGTTCAGGTGAACTAAACTGCGTATCTCGCTTCATTTTCAATATGCCGGCACTGAATAGCAAGCTATTAAAAGGAGCAATGTTATCCTATGGGAAATTTCTCAACTTCGAAACACTGTAACTTTAGGCCCTTTAAATGTCTGGGCACCAAACCACCAAAAGACACATCTGTGGAACTAGGGCTTGGCATCCTGCAAATTTCAGCCCAAGAGACCCAACTGATTTGTTGCAGGAGGATGGCAAAGATTTGCATTTTTTTTTGGCAAAGTTCTTTCACAAATCATGAAAGTTTCCTGAAAAACAGTACAAAACTTTTGCATGTGTGAAAGTTTCACGGATGTTTTTCCTACAATTTGCAAAGGTACTGGGCTCCAAGTTTGAAACGGCATTTCTGGGGGGTTTTAGCCACCCAAAAAGATAGGGCTGGCATCCTCGGGACCTGACTAGGTAAACCCATCAGTCAGTGTTTACCTAGAGGGTCCCAAATTTAAATGCCAGGCATTTTTCTCTTTTGCTAACTGAAAACAAGATGGCAGCAGCACGAAAGTAAAAGGGTCATTTGCGAAAGGAAAATTGTACTTGTGACATTTTCATGACACACATGTATTTTTTCCCGATTGACTATAATGGGAAATTTGTTTTTTGAATAACTTTTAAACAGTTTAATATTTTTACACCAAATCTTCAAAAGACATAGACTGCATCTTCCCTGAAGATTTCAGAGAAAAACAGACAAATTATGCAGACCGTGAGTGCGAGCAAAGAAATGCAAAAAAGTCAATTTGTTTGTGTTTTCTGGCATTCTTCAGCTCCGCAACCATATATCCAACCATAACTCAACTTGCCAGATCTAGAGAACTATGGTAGCAGACCGCGCATGCAAAATATCAGGCACATCTGCCATACGGTAGCAACATTATTAATGTGCAAAATGTGAGGTTTAACATTAAAGTGCTTACTCAACGCTAGCTATAATGCCACTACTGTGGCACTATAATATATATATATATATGTGTGTGTGTATGTATGTATGTACTGTATAAATATATATATATATATATATTATATACGACTTATATTAGAGCTGCCCAAATGACCAAGTACCTTCCCAAGCCTTCAGATATCACCTTGAGTTCCCTTCCAGCCTCCAGACTCCATCTGTATAGCGGTGGCTGCTAAGATATGACAAGTCCTGCAGGGATAACTTGTTCCTTCTAGCCCCAGTTTTAGTCTTTCCTGGCTATGTTTGTGCTGTTATTTCCTTAGCATAAGGGTACATTGTATTGAGGTTGTTGGGAATATGCAATGAGTCTGGTCGCTAGCTACAGTGTAAGCAATTCAGAAGTGTTAGTGGGATTTTGGCAGGTGCTGATCTGTTGTGGGCAATTACACAACCCTGAAGTCGGTATAAGAGAGACCAGTTGGAGCCACCACTGAGGATACCACTTGCTGTGAGACATCTCCCTCCTGCCCCTCATGGAGAAAAAATATTTTAAAGGTATGCATTACAACTACTGTTTGTATTATGCAGCCATCAATCAGTATGCAAGGGATGGGGGGCTGGGGTGTAGTAATTTATTTCCAGTATGAGAAGAGCCCCCATCTGACTTCGTATGTGAAGGCAGCACATAGTGCAGCGACCATTGCCTGATTGCATGGTTGAAGTGTTCGAATGTTTCCTATTAGGGACACGACCATCACTTCCTGTGACAGCCAACCAGAACACTGTGAAATTGAACAACCACTGGAAGCTCTGGCAGCAATCTGACAGCTTGTACTTTTAGTGACAGCTGAAGGAAGCCCGACATCTTTACTTTATTCCTCTCCCAGGTGTTCACTCCATGGTTGGTGACCTGTTCCCAAGCTTAGTCCCTCAAATTTTCAGGGCCATGTAACACCCCAGCCTCTGCCATTGAGGTTCTTTGCATTCTTCTGTGCTCTAGTAGTGTGTGTGTGTGTGTGTGTGGGGGTGTAGAATCATCATGCCCAACGGAAAAGTGAAACTTACCCGAGTTGGGGGTGGGGAGAGTGAAACTTCAAACTACACTGAAAATAGCAAACTGGTTTTCACTCCCACACAGCCAGCTGGGCTAGATAAGTACATCCCTACTGCTGGGTTGCATTGATCCTGCAATATCTGTGGCAATAGCCAGCCTTGATAAAAGCATCCCTACTGCAAGTTCACATTAACCCTGCGATTTCTGTAGCATGGAAAAGAGATCTGCTGGGCAGACATCAAGTGTAGCTACACCTGGCATCCCCCACATGCTGATAAGCACCAGTTACTGTTAAGCTGTGGATGATTACTACATGTCCCCCTTACCTGCTCCAAAAAACTAGGAAAGGATAGAGAGTGGTGAGAATGTGATGGTCTATTACCCGAGCAGGAAGGCAGTGAGCAATAAGTCGCTAGAGCATTAAATAATAACTGCCAACCAGTGTTATGAACAAAAGAGAGAAAACATAGTAAGCATGAATGCAGTAATCCTAGAAGACCTTACCCAAGGACCACTGTTCACTCATTTTTTTAAAGTAAAACTCAGTTCCTATGTCGGTGGCTTGCGATACAGAGTCCTGCCACTCACCCCCCCTCTGTTGATTTGGGGTCATGTCTCATTGCCTTTGAGCCATATCTGCCCACTATAGTTGGGAGCTTGCAATATTTTGTTGTAAAACCTGGTGGTGGTGGTGGTAGTGGTAGATGAGTGATACCTGCCCTGTTGTTCCATTGCAGGGGTAATGGTCTGGAAGGACTATTGCCATCTTTGGGAGGTTGAATCTGTCCGGTGGTGAGTCTAAAATCAATCAATCAGTCAATTCTTATTTTATACTGCAAGGTATGTGAGCAAAAATGCTCATTTTCACAAATGTCCAATTGTACAGATATTTTTACAAAACAATTGGACACAAAAGTACAGAACAAATAAGTTCAAACATCAAACAGCGAGGTAAGGAATAATACCAGTATATACATTTAATTAATATACTTAATTACAGCAGGTTTATACACAGGGAAAACATTTCATACAGAGGCAGATACTCATAGGGAACAAGTGTGGGAAAAACACCCAGGCAGGGTGTATTTGAGGCAGGTGCAGGTGGTTGGGGAAGACATTGGGGCAGAAACAGGGGAAGGGAGTAGGAAGAGAGGAAGGGGGAGTTAGAAAGGAGGGAAAATAACACAACATATTTGATGAAAATGTTGATAATGAAATATTTTAGTATATTCAGAGGGGATGATGTCCAGGGCACACACTGTAGCTGAAGGAACTGATTGAGCTACAGGCAAGAATTTCAGAGGGCAAATTGTTGTAAGACTTGGGGTCCTCATAGGTAATCAAATTCTGTGGATTAGAGGTACAATAGAACGAGATGTTGAAGATGTGATGGGTGGCCTTTCTTGTACTGCGCTTGGGTACCAGTTTAGGGAACAAGGAGGTGACACTTGGCTGCAGTTGGTTATGGTTCATCTTGTGTAAGAAAGACAGCATTTTAAAATGGAACCTACCTTCTAGAGTGAGCCATTTAAGAGGATCGTAAAGGGCACAGTGGTGGGTATTCCACGGGAGGCCTGTGACAAAGCATGCAATGCTATTATAAGCGGTCCTGAGTTAAGAGAAGAGGTGGGATGTGGTATGAGGAACAGACAACAGAGCCATACTCAAGGAGGGGTAAAAGCAAGAAGCTGGCCAGACACAGTCTGGAGACAGGGATTAGGAACTTTTTAATTCGGTATAAGAGACCGAGCCTCATATGGATCTTCTTGATAAGGTTAGTAATACGGATATTGAAAGTGAGGTGTGGGTCGAGGAACAGTCCCAGGTATTTGAATTTGTCCACTTTTTCTATAGTTTCCAAGATTGTCCATGAGGGCTAAGCCTGAGGTTATGGTTTTTCTTGGGCCAGAGAAGATCATAAACTCGGTTTTCTTGGAATTGAGTACAATACCCTTGGCAGAAAACCAAGAGTGTAGAAGCTTGCTGAAATCCACTTGCAGATTTCCGAACATTGTGTCCATGTTTTTGTCACTGCAGTAAAGGGCCGCACCATCAGCATACAGCACAACTTTAGTAGAGTGGCATATATCTGGAAAGTTGTTTATGAAAAGGGAGAAGAGGAGCGGCCCCAGGAGGGACCCCTGAGGAACCCCATATTTAATTGGACAGTCAGTAGAAAAGTGACCATTGATGGTTGTTTTCTGGGATCTGTGGAAGAGGTAGCTACTAATCCCATTTAACAATGTTTGCGGAGATTTGCAGGCCCTGGAGGGTATCAAGAAATAGGCTATGGATGACCAGGTCGAAAGCCTTAGTCAGGTCCATGAAGACAGAACCTGTGTATTGGCCTTTGTCGTTGACCTTTTAAATATCGCTGGTGAATTAACCAGGGCTGTTTCTGTGCTGTGACTGGATCTAAACCCATGCTGGCCTTCTGAGAGAAGGTTATGGCAGTCGAGGAAGGCGGTGAGCTGGGTATGAACTACTTTTTCAGTGATTTTGGAGAGGGGAGCAATGAGAGAGATAAGTCGGTAGTTCCTGACATCATTCCTTGGTCCTGATTTGCAGAATGGTTTTACGGTGGCAGTTTTCCAGATGCTTGGGAAATGACTGGAGCAAAGTGAGGGTTAAGTATGTTGGTAATGGGGGCCACTTGAGGAATGAGGGTGAGTTTAAGGATTTTTAAATCACTTCCATCCGCCCCTCTTCTGGGCTTAGGGTTGTTACTCTGGGTAAGCTTAATAGTGTCTGAAGGCTTTAGGGCCTGGAAGTAAAATCTGGGGCTGGGCTCGGCAACAGAGTTGGAGATGGAGGGGAATGGAGTAGGTAGGGGTAGGGGTGGGGGAGGGAGTTGTTGATTTATATTTATCAAGGTCTCAGAGAAAGGAATTGAAGATGTTAGTGACTTCAAAGGGGTCACTGGTCGGCTTATCCCCTTGGATAAGTGTGATGAATTCTGCATTTTTGTTTTTCCCGAGTAGGGAGTTGAGTGTCCGTACAAGAATATTGCAGATGAGTCAACATTTGATGCGCTGCATCCCCTGCTCTTGCCTCTACATGTTTAGGGTGCTGTGGGGATATTACCAGCATTGTTGGCATGTGCTTTTTCTGTTTTGTCTCATTCTCTGCCACTGTTCTGGGGTGCAGTACTGGCAGATGGGGCAGGAGAATAGGAGGCTGCATCCACTTGCTGGTTTTGCTGTGCTGTCCCAGAACTCCCATTGTGCTGCTGTTCCTGCTTACTGGATGGTGTGGAGATACTTGTTGACCCACAGGTTCACTGAATGAAAGATGTTGCTTCTTGGGGTCAGTGAAGTCGTGAAAGACCCCATTTCTCTCGACTTTAAATGTGGCTGGGTAGGTCATCCTGTAACACACACCGCCAGCTTCTGTAGTGAGTGCTGGAGGTCAGTAAAAGCATCCCTCTTCTTTGTAAGCCAAGTTGAATAGTCTTGATGTAATGACACCTTTTCCCCATGCCACATAAGGGGCCCCCTCCCTTGAGCTAGTTTTAAAACTCTCTCCTTTTTGAAATATCACAGCAGGAGGGGTCAGATTGGCCTTCACTTCTCCCCTACTTTTGGATGGGGACCCAGAGAATGGTGTGCCCTTTGTAGTTTAAGGGGACAGTTCTTGAGATCCAAGAGTTCACATAACAGGTGCTGAATAAAGTCCTCCATCGATTCTCCTTCTGCTCCCTCTGGTACACTGAGTATTCAAATGTTATTTCATCATCCATAACATTCCAAGTCATCCAGTTTATCCCATAGCAGAGTAATTTCAGATTTTAAAAGGAGAATTTCAGTGTCCCATTTATCCCCTTGGAGGTCGAGCTGCCAGAACGTAGTTTCAGTATTAGAAACTCATAGGCTAAGATTTTCCATTTTGGATTCTAAGTGTTATTGATTTCTTCACTCCAGCCACTTCTGTCAGTATTTTTCCAAACATTAATTTAATAGATTGATCTACTGCTAGTCTCTCAGTGAAAGCCACTGCACTCATTGCTTCCCAAGCTGTGATAGTGCAGTTTTCAAAAATTATTTTCGAGAAGAAAATTCGGCTGCAACTCAGTAGGTATCTTCCACGAGCCCAGAATGAAAACTAATGAATTCTGTCTAGTTAATTTAACAAACAAGCATTTTCCAGGTTTGTACTGTTTTTAAGAGACCCAAGGTGGAGAGTTAAATCCTTAAGAAACCATCTTGGTCACAGCCCTATATGACCTCTGTAATTTTCACTTTTCTTAATAAAAATAAAGTTAAAACAAGAACATTTAGATGTGTTAATGCATATGCCTCACAGATCAAAATGGACTGGGTGCCCTGTTCGATCAGCTCCTGCCCTTATTTTTAATTTAAGAGTTTTAGCAGGAAGGCATACTGAGCGGCATACCACTCGATCCCAGATGCATCCTGGGGACAGTACAATATACTGGGAAGCATACAATATAAAAAGATGAGATAATAGGTACAGCCAAGATAACAACAAGGTTACAACACAATGCAGGGTATACACAGTACAGGATACAAGTGCCTTTACCATGTGAGTTGTGACAGCTGAAGGGCAGAGACAGGTAAACAAATGGTATGGGGTGCAACCAATACAGCCATGACTGTGAATCCAGACAGGGAAAGGAGGCATGGGGATCACATAACTAAATAATGAAGGTTCAGGAGTGGCTCAGGGAAAACCAGGGGGAGGTAGTTGTCATAGTACTGGGAATGTGTTAGGCACACAAGCAGGTGGTGGCAAAATGTGCAAATAAGAGACCATGTAAGTGCTGGGAGGGCGAGGAGTGTTGAATGTACAGAGGAAGAGAGTTCCATAGCTTGGGCATGCGGTAGCTGAATGCCTCCTGTCCAGACAAGGAGGACCTATGTGGAATTTAAAGGAGAAACATAGAAACATAAACTCTGACTGCAGATAAGGACTGCTTGGCCCACCCAGTCTGTCCATTTCCCTACCTATTGGATAAGCTGCAGCTTCTAGTTTACCAACAGCCTACTTCTTCCTACCCCCCCCCCCACTAGAATTACCTTATGGTTGTCCCATGCATTCTTGAATGTTTTTGACCCCATAACCTTCTCAGGAAAGTAGTTCCATGCATCCACCACTCTCTCCATGAAAAAATATTTCCTCATGTTGCCCCTGAGCTGTCCCCCGTCTTTAAATTGTGCCCCCTTGTTTTTGCACATCTCTTTTTCTGAAAGATGCTGCCCTCTTGGTCTTTGTTGAGTCCCTTGAGGTACTTGAAAGTTTCTATCATGTCCCCCCTCTCCTTCCTTTCCTCAAGGGTATACATATTAAGCTCTCTTAGTCTCTCTTCATATAGCTTCTGATGCAGACCCAGCACCATTTTAGTTGCCCTCCTCTGGACCGCCTCCATCCTAGAGTCATTTGTCCTGAGCTTGTAAACTGGGGTTGGGTGAGTGGTTAGAGCCGAGGAGAAGTAGGAAGCCAAAACATGGGTCCAGTACTTGGCAGTGAAGCATGTGCAGTGTGAAGATCTATGGCCCTGAAGGGAGGGTAGACCTAGTGTTTGGCAGAGGGTGCAGTGTTGGGTGGAATAGGGACAATCAAGAGCAAAGCAACAAATGGAGTGGAAAAGGGGTCCAATCTGGTCAGGGTGGACTTGGGGTGGCACTGTAGACTACGTCACTGTAATCAAAAATTGGCAGGATAATTTTCTGTACAATGGCTCTATGAGCCGGCAACGAGATACACCTACTATTGTGGAACAGGACACCCAGTCTTGGGTGGAGTTTTTTTTTTGGATGTCATCGATGTGTACTGAAAAATCAAGGTGCTGGTCAAGCCAGATCCCAAGGTATCTGAAGAAAGGGCAGGCCTCCAGCAAAGTCTCATCCATGGTGTGGAAAGGTGGAGGAGGGGAAAGTGAGCCACGAGAGTCTCTGCTTTGTGCCGAAGATCATGGAGATAGTCTTCTTGGCATTGAGATGAAGCTAGTTTGAGCAAAACCAGAGCTGTACGCTGTTGAAGTCCTGCTGCAGTCTGGTCACCACATCCCCATCAGATGGGCCAGGTGTGTACAGCACAGTGTTGTCTGCATATATGTGAATGAAAGTGTGGGGACAGGTGGAGGGTAGGTCATTGAGAAAGATGGAGAACAGGAAAGGCCCCAGAACAGAGCCTTGTGGCACTCCTGAGGTGATGGGGAGGGGGACAGAGGTGGAGTTACCAATCCTGACTGACTACATCTGGTCAACCAGGTAGGAGTGGAACCAGGTGGTGGCCAAATGTGAGAGACCTGTGCTGGCAAGCTTAGCCAGGAGGAGGGAGTGGGTTACTGTGTCGAACTACTTCAGTAGATAGACAAAGATAGCTGAGGTGATGTGCCCTTTATCCATAACTAAGAGGATGGAATCCATGAGTTGTAGAAGGGAGGTGGTGATGGAGTGTGATTTCCTGAAACCAGATTGGAAAGGGGTGCAGAAGGAAAATGAGTTGAGGAAGGTGGAGAGTTGAGAGAGTAAATGTTTTTCTTGGAGCTTAGCTAGGATTGGTAAGAGGAAAATGGGTCTCTAGTTTCTGAGGGTAGATAGATCACCATCCTTTGGAAGGGTAATGACTGTGGCGTGTTTCCATTCTGCTGGTATTGAGGCTTCTGAGAAGGACAGGCTGGAAATTGCAGCCAAGGGGCTACAATGGCAGGGGCCAAAAGGTACAACATTTTAGCGTTGAGGCCTGAGGGGCATCTGCCCTTGGTTGGGTTGAGAGTGATGAGGGCATTGTACACCTCAAGTGGAGTGATTGGGCAGAGGGAGAAGGAGTGGTTAGATGTATGGTCTAGACTGGGCTTGAGGAGACGAAGTGTGGATGATGGCAGTTGGGGGGGGTGGAGAGGATAGCAAGAAAGCGATGCAGTTAATGAAATAGGAGTTGAAGGCTGTGCCTACAGCAGGGGGGTTGCTTACTATGAATGAGCCTATATTTAGGGACAGCATTGGCAGCTGGGAAGGGGGGCTGAATAGTGATTTGAGGACCTTCCAGAATCTAGCAGGATGGCTTATGTTAGCATGGAAAGCAGTGTTGAGGTACTTAGCCTTTGCCTGACACCTTGTATGACCTTGTATAAGCGTTATGCAGAGTGTGGTACTTCAGGTGGTCTTGTGGCAAAACAGTTTCCTTAAAAGCTTTCCATGCCAGGTCACGGTCTTTGAGGCTGGCAATGATGTCAGCTGAGATCCAGGGGAGCTGTGCATCATGCACCCTGGCACGTCTGATAGAGGCATGATTGTTCCAGATGGCAAGGAACCTAGTCTTGAAACCCTCTAGGGCAGTGTGAGGATTTTGCATGGTAGATGAAGGACCAGTCAATGTTGGCCAGGTCTTGCCGAAGAGAGGCAATGTTTAAGGTTTTGTAGGATCTCGTGCCTTAGGCCTAAAAGATCTTCTCGATCTTGTAGTGGTCGCTAAGGAAGTCAGGGAGCAGGCCCGCTTCACAAATCTGGTGAGGGTGGGAGGTCAGGGACCAGTCAAGAAGGGAATGGTTAAGGGATTTGTGAGTCAGGCAGGTGGACTCGGAGATCATTTGGGCGAGGTTTAGGGCACTGACTTTGTTGTGGATTTTGGAGTTGTTCCGAGAGAGCCAGTTTTGATTGAAATCCCCAAGGATGTGGAGCTTGCCCCCTGCACCTAGTGCTTTTAGGAAGCCAAAGTGATCCATTATGGCAGGCAGAGTGGCACTAGGTGCACAGTACAAACCTGCAATATATATTGAGGCATTATGAGGGAGGGCTAGTTTTATTAGTAGCGCATCGATGGATTGTGTGGAGTGGGGCACGGCTATGCTTGAGAACTGAGTCCTGGATGCAATATACATGACAACTCCGACACCTCTTTTGTGACCTGGAAGATCATGGTGGATGACCGAGTAGCCAGGGATTATAATTTTAGAGTCCTTGTTGTGTGGTTTTAACCAGGATTTGGCTATGACTAGGACGTCAGGGTGAAGTGTGAGCACAGTTGGTTGTAACAGTGGCAGTTTGTTTAATAGGCTGCAGATGTTCAGGTGCATCAGTTTCAGACCCCTGGAGAGTTTGGTGGGTTGGATGGAGAGTGGAGGAAGGGCCAGAAGGTGGCTCAATGTTCCCAGATAGCAGGAGGAAGAGAGAGGTCGCCAGCTTGGCTAGGGGCCATACCCACAGGGGCTTACATGGCAAAGTAGTTGAAAGCTTGAGGGGCACAAAGGAGACATCAGTAAGAGTGAAGGGCTATTTGTCCTGGGAAAAAGGACGGAGGGAGGATGTTGGGGCCCACAAAAGGTGTTTACAGAGGCGCTGCAAAGAATGTGATGGTTGGGGAGGTGCCACGGGTGAGTGGGGATGCAGGAGGGGAGTGAGGTACAGGTAGGTATTCCTGCACAGATGGCCAAGAGGAGGGTGGTAGGGACAACAGGGGGGCCAAAGGGAGAGGATTAGAAGATGTATTAGCATAGTAAAGAGAGCTGAGGGGAGACACTGGCTTGGCAATTAGATGTTGATTAGCATGTTAGTATTTTCTGGAACACAAGGGGGAGGGCCTTGGTACCCAACTAGGGATATGAGGTTCGAGCAGACTTGATGAACCGTAAGGCCTAATCTGCCGGCAATTAGTATGTTAGCATGTAGTCGATTGGTTTGGTTGAGGGTGTTAGCTGCCTCTAGTGGCAGGATCAGATAACCTGAAGGTAGAGAAGTAGACTGGGTTATGCTGTCATATGACCATCTATAAAGGTAGTGGATCACCAAGCGTGGTGGTGAGGGACATCTCTATTTGGCTACATCCCAGAAAATGGTTTTGGGAGCGGTTTTCATAGATTTCATACGTATTCCAAGCTACTTAGACTTACGTCCATAATTCTTGCCTTTTATTCTTATGTTAACGTGTATTTGCTGTTGTAAAAGTTAGCCAAACCTTTTTTGAATGAATCCATTGTCTTACTCATTACTACTGCTCTTGGCAGGGAGTTTCATAATTGGTCTCCTGTCTGACTAAACCATTTTTTTCGCCTCAGGGTATTCCACTTATCTTGTTTCAATTGCAGTTCATGTCTTCTAGGTTCATAGTGATAATGTTCCCTTACCCTAAGACCTATATCTTTACTTAAGGGTTTATCACTCAGTGCCCTAAATATCATGCACATGTCACACCTTAACCTGCGGTATTGCAATGTTTATAACCCCAATTCTTGTAACCTATCTTGATATGGTTTGTAACGCAGTACGTTAATTATTTTAGTTAACCTACATTGTACCCCTTCCAATCTTCTAATGACAGCCTTTTTATGGGGACCAAACCTGTGCACAGTACTCAAGATGTGGATGAACCAGTGCAGTAAATAACGGTACAAGCACATTGCTATCTCTACTCCCAGTGTGCCGTAAAATGCAATTTAGCACCTGATTAGCTTTCCTAACAATAGTGTTACAATGTGTATCAAATTGCAAATCACTAGTTACCTGGACCCCCAAATCCCTTTCCTCAATAGTCTGGTGTAAAATTACATCTCCTAATTTATATTCAATTTTGCTATTTCCCTTTCCCAAGTGCATCACAGCACATTTATTTAAGTTAAGAGCAAGTTTATGATGAACTGTCCATTCCAAAAATAAGTCTGATGCCTTTTGTACATTGACCTGGTCTTCTCTGTTATTAACAATACCTCCGATCCTGCAGTCATCTGCAAATTTACTCAGCCATGTATTTGGGAACTTTAACTTAATTGAAGAGACATATAAATTAAACAAACAAGGGCCCAACACTGACCCCTGTGGGACTCCATTAGTCACATCCTTCCATTCTGATACTACTCCCCTAATTGAAACCCTCTGCCGTCTGTTTTGCAGCTAGTCTTCTACTCAGTTGACTATATTCGTATATAGTCCAGTACTTGCTAACACCTCTATTAGGTCTTTATGTGGTAGCGTATCAAAAGTCTTAGAGAAATCCAAGAATATAATATCCACTGCATTCCTTGTATCTAAAGCCTAGTTAGTTAATTCATAGAAGGTAAATATATTTGTTTGACACGACCGTGTTTTTGTAAACCCGTGTTGGGTTGGGTCCATTAAATTGTGTGCGTTCACGTGAGATAGAATTATATCTTTTATTATTCCTTCAAATAATTTCCCTATTATGGATGTCAAACTTACTGGCCTAAAGTTTTCAGGTCTCGATGTGGAGCCTTTGTTTAATAAGGGAATCACTATCGCTTCCTTCTATGCCTGTGCTACCTCTCCTTGGTCCCAAGATTTTTGAAATAAATAAGTCAGTGGCGATGCCAGGCTGCCTGCCAGTTCTCTAAGAACTCTAGGATGAAGTTCATCAGGTCCCAGGGATTTATTTATGTTGATATTTTCTAATCAATTAAGCACATCACTAAGATCAATTTTCACCTGCCCCACCTGTGAATTAATTTTGTACCTAATATCTGTGCTATTACTGTTATTAAACACTGAACAGAAATATGAATTCTGTATATCTGCCAAATCCTTGTTATTAGTCACACTCTCACCTGATGTATTGATATAAGGACCTATATCATTATTCATGTTCTTTTTACCATTTATATAAGTAAAACATGCTTTTTTCTTGTCCCTTACTCTTGTTGCCAGATTATATTCATACTCCCCTTTGGCTTTTTTTATTTCCTTTTTTAATTGTCTAACTTTATTCCTATATAAATTCCACCCCTCATGTTTTTTTTTTTACTCTTTTAAAGATCTTATTTTTTCTTTGACCAATTTTTTAAGCCTAGAATTAAACCATCCTCTATTGGTATTCTTTTTACCGTATTTACATACTCTAGATACAAATCTCAGCACTTCCGTCATTATCTTTGTAATCAAGATTTTATATATTTGATCAACAGATTGACCAGCAAATGCTGTTTCCCAATCCCAGCCAGCCATTGCTTCCTTTAAACTGTGGAAATCCGCTTTATTAAAATTTAACTTCTGAGTTTTACCAACTTTGCTTAATGCTTTTGATTTTCCTTCCATCCTGAAAAATACTGTGTTATGATCGCTGTTCCCCACCAGACTTTTATTTCTTATATTATTAATTTTATCCCCTGTATTTGTTAAAACTAAGTCAAATGTATTATGGCCCCTGGTAGCAGCCATAACCTTTTGTTCTAATCCAGTCTGATCCATAGCATCCAGGAATCTTAACTCTGCATTGGTCTTTGCTCTAAAGTTTAGCCAATCTATTCCAGGCATATTAAAGTCCCTGTCAAAAGTAAATCATCTGCTGGATTTAAATTAGAGATAAAGGCCATAAGAGTGTCCTCCTGTTGTTTGTTTATAGAGGGGGGTCTATATGCCAAACCTAAACTAGTTTTGGCGTAAGATTTATGCATAATTTTTACTCTAAGCGTTTCCACATTATCCAGTTGTATATTTTCCTGCTCATAGTTTATGGATTCCCTGATTAATATAGCAATCCCCCCACCTTTTCTTTGAGGTCTATCTCTAGAAAACAGTTTGTATCCTTTAACATTCCGCTCCCAGCTATCAGTGACATCCCAACAGGTTTCAGTCACCAGTGCTATATCTATACTGTTGACTGATAGCAATTCCTGAAATTTCTTCAAATTTATTTCTTAAACTCCTGGCATTGAATAATACTATATTCTATCCTTTAACTACATTCCCCATTAAAACTGAGTCATCCCCTAATGAGCTGAAACCATTTATTACTCTCACATCTGATTATTTGTCTTTTGCACCTTCCAGTTTAAATGAAAGCTTATCACCCTGTTTATTTTGGTGCCAAGCATTCTGATCCCTACCCTATTTAAGTGTAGTCCATCCTTATTATAAGTAGCTTGGTTCTGAAATGTCATGGTATTGTCCATAAATCCAATATTTTTGGTCATACTAATTGAGCGTAACCATTTATTTACTTGGTTTATGGCCCCATTTTTATAATCATTTGTCCCATGAGCAGGCAAGATGCCTGAAATTATGAGATCAGCCCCCTAGTCAGAATTCTATCTATTGTACTCAAAAAACATTTTTGAATTATTTCCATTTTATTTTTGCCTATATTGTTGGTTCCCACATGCAATATAACCAAGGGTATCTGTGTATTCTCCATTATACAATGGCAAGAAAGAATCTTGGACTGTGATTGGTCAGTTTGGAGCTGGACCCATGGCATTATCTCAGCACGTCACCACAGATCTAGACTCAGGACTGTGATCCTGCTGCTGAGCCTTTGATTGATTGTTTTACTGAGCATTTGATTGATTCTTTCATCTTCTCTTAAAAAACAAAAATATTTTTCTACACAAAAACATCTTTAAAATTATTTTTTTTATTCTGTATAACAATGAGCCACTGTATAATAGGAATAATGCACACTCCAGGGTGTGTGTCAATGGGATAATGCCATGCCTGGGGCATTGGACGCACTCGGCCTGCAGCCTCGTGCCTAACCCCCCCCAGGCATGGTGTTATCCCAGCACGACACACACCCTGGAGTGCATTATTCCTTTATCAGGCCATCCAAATTTTTTTCCGAATCAGACACCTTCACACCAGATAGCATGCTGTCATCTGCATTTTTCTATTTCTACAAACTAATTCATCAATTCCCCTCATGATTGAGTCTCCTATTACAAGAATATCTTATTCCTTTCTTTCTTTTTGGGGCAAAACAACTGCTTTTACAGAGTGTAGTGACTCTCCATCAAGCAATTTTTCAATTGGATCTGTTTTCTTTGATGTACCTAATTTCCCAGGATCTTTATTCCCTTCCCCATTCCTTGATTCATGGTTGTCTACTATGTCTGGTACAAGTACTTGACTTAAAGTCTCATTTCTGTTGGAAAGCTGTAGGGGTTCATTCAGAGACATTCCCTTCTTTATTAGCATTTTCTCACCTTTTTTTTTTATTCATTTTGAGAGACCTAGCAGCAACACTTTTCTTATACATAGATTTATTTTGCCCAAGTGTGCAGCTAGGAGTACTAGTTACAATGCTAGCCCCTTTACTTCCCCCTTGATTTATAAGTAGCTCTGACATAGAGTCTATGAATTCCTCCAATTCACCTATCTCTTTCTTCACTTCCAGCCTATCTAAAAGTAATTTTATTTCTTCCTGGAGTGTTTCCACAAATATGCAATTGCTGCACCTGAAATGCTGCTCCTGTCACCCTCCGTATACATTTTGCATTGTATGCATTGTTTCTGTACTTTATTGGTTTTACCCCTGTCTTGTACCATTATGTCTATATTGCCTCCTCAATACTACACTTAGGACCTATTGGAGCAATTTTTATTCCTATAACGTATGCCTGGATTTCTCTTTTCAAGATCTGTACTTCTGCTCCCAGCATCCTCAGCGGACAAAGCAGACATGTGCAGAAGTGCGTGTCTCTGCATGCGACGACATGCGCTCTGCACTCGCTCACCCTGCTTGCTGCAGGGGAAGTATTTAAGGATGCAGTGATCTGGAAGTATCTTGGAGAGGTCACGGTGCACTCGCAACAAGTTGCTATTAAAAATACAATTTAAACTGATGAATTGGGCCCCCAAGATGTATTTAAGGCTTTTTAGTTAGTTTCCACTTAAAAAATGCAGTAAAAGCACTGAAAAAGTGCTCACAATAGTCTAGTCCACCCACAGTGAACCTGACCACTCTCTTCCTGTTTGGAAATAACAGGGCTTCGTAACTAAAACACACACAAGGTTATAAATGGTATATATAATGTGCTCCCCACACTCTCTCACAAAAGCAGCACACTTCTTTCTGTCACACAAATGTTATAATTGCACTTTAGATTTTGCTCTTCAGCATAATTGTGGAAAAAAGGCTTACTGCGATTCGATAGCTTTGAGTAAGATTATCTCAGTGGCTGGATTAATTGACATATATACTGTAGGTCTTCCCATCCAGCAGAGGTGTCACCTACCTTAGAGGCTAATCAGGCATGAGGATAGAGTTTCTTTTCTTATCACCAACACTTTCCATCTAGACTATTAATACTATTTCTGTGGAGTTTTAAGATCACCTTCTACTTAGTGGGACTTTGTATGTTGGTATTCTTTTCCTTCTGCCAGCACACACACAGAGGATGAACTTCACAACTCTTCACTCCATGGAGGTGCAGAAGGAGGTTTGTAACCTCCTTAAAGCCAGAGCCTCAGCTCTCTACAATTACAATAGCCCTCTTGAGTAGTGGGAATACACTAAGTTGAGCCTGAAAGTTTGGTTCCAGGGTTATGGAAGGAAGAAACAACAAATTGTTTGCTTGCATTATTGATGGTTAAGAGAACAATTGCAAAGATTAATTTCCAAGGAAGAGGATGGAACTGCCCAGTATGCTGAGCAAAGTCAGCAGCTAAATTTGACGATGCAGTGGTATCAGTATGATTAAGGGACATCTCTAGAAGCAGAGCTAAAGTATGGCATCCAGAAGTCAC
The DNA here is from genome assembly GCA_016271365.2 of Neoceratodus forsteri. NCBI lineage: Eukaryota > Metazoa > Chordata > Ceratodontiformes > Ceratodontidae > Neoceratodus > Neoceratodus forsteri. The sequence goes on from CM057459.1 coordinate 291,122,586, forward strand.
CCTGTGGGGATCTCTTTCAGGCCTGCAGAGAATTGATGGATGTGTCCAACATCTCTAGTGGAGGACTGGGTTTGCTAGCAAAGGCACCTAGCTTCACCTGAGCTCTTTTTTTCTAGGTTTGCTCATAAGAACAGAGCAAGGAACATTATCAGAGCAAGGAAAAAGATTAAGGCTTCTTTTGGCCAGGCAGATTTACTGTGTGACATTTTCTTTTGTACTCACAGGGTTTGTTACTGTCTTTTGCTAACACTTTACTGCTTTATTGTTCCTGATTCAAATTGCTGCTGCAGGGTATACTTTCTGCTGCATTATTACAGGGTGTGCCTACTGGTTTGTGCTTACAGATTACTGCTGTAATCTTTTCTGATCCAAAATGTTTTTTGCAAAGTATATCTTCTGTTACTGCTTTATTTTCCTCTGTAGCAAAGAGTTTTTTTGAAGGGTATATCTTCTGTGAAATTGTTACAGGTGGTGCTTACATTTTTGTGACTTTTTTTATCTAACATTAGGCTAAGCATAATTACTGTTTGCAATTATTTTAGTTTATTTTTTTTTTTTTGCTGAAAGGTTTTCTGTTTGGTCTCAAAGATGTTACAGTCTCCTTCTCACACTGAAGAAGCTAATTGCTTTCCTCCCACAGCTCTTCCAGGGGATTAGGTGTGTAACTGGGGGGTGGAGCTGACACATTTTTAGTAACTTCCAAGAGAAGGAAGAGTTAAAAGGTCAAGTTAGTTGGTGTTTTCGAGGTGGAAGACTGGATTTGCTGGCAAAGGTACCTAGCTTCACCTGAGCTCTTTTCTTCTAGGTTTGCATGTAAGAACAGAGCAAGGAACATTATCGGAGCAAGGAAAAAGGTTAAGGCTTCTTTAGGCTAGGCAGATTTACTGTGTGATATTTTCTTCTGTACTCACAGGGCTTGTTACTGTCTTTTGCTAACATTTTACTGCTTTATTGTTCTCTGATTCAAATTACTGTTGCAGGGTATACTTTCTGCTGCATTATTACAGTGTGTGCCTACAGGTTTGTTACTGTTTGTGCTTAAAGATTACTGCTATACTCTGATTCAAATTACTTTTTGCAATGTATATCTTCTGTTACTGCTTTATTTTTCCCTGTAGCAAAGTTTTTTTTGCAGGGTATATCTTCCATGAAATTGTTACAGGTGGTGCTTTACAGGTTTTACAGTTTTATCTATCATTTTGCTAAACTTTCAGGGCTACTGCATTTGTTGTTGGTTGATTGTTTCTGCTCTTACCTCCTTGTTTATTTCATCCATGGTTCTTCTTTTTCAGCAGGGGAAGGGTCCAGCCACCCACCCCATCCCCAAACACCCCATCCTGCACTCCTTTTATAGGGTAGCACAGTTGTGACATTTCCTGTAGCAAAGCAGAAAGGGTAGGATCAGAGGGGTATCCACACAGTGACCTCACTTACATGGGCACAAGTAATTTAACTTGTTATAGAATTTATACAAAAACAAACAAACAAAACAAAAAAAAATCAAACTTTTGCTTTCATTTTCCTCCTTCTGATTGCTTGGACCAAGTTATAAACCCAACAACTCATCTGGAATGGATGTTATTAACTGCAGGTACTGCGGGACACTTTTCAAAAGGGCAGTTATACAGGATTCAGGATGCTGTCCTACATGCTGGACCATTGGCGATCTAAGGGCTCAGCTCCAGGCAGCATGGGCAGAGATTGAACTCCTCAAATCACATATTCAGGAAGAAATATATTATAATATATTATAAGAACCACCCGCCATTTCCCCAACATCCAACTGAAGCACCTCGACCATAGAGGGTAGTTTTTCTGGGAGGTTAGCAGGTGGTTAGAAGGGGCAAATCAGGTGCTCCATCACTCAGTGCTCTCCAAAGTACCACCTCCACAAACCATATAAAAACTACAAACTAATATACACAAATTACTGTAACTTAACATACATACTGTGAATCATTGCATATATTACAGTAATTCCATATGAAAGCTTTAATGTATCCAACAAAGCCTATGGCTGCTTGAAACTACTGTACTTGTTATTGTCCTCACTATGTTCTGTATTGTTTCCCCAACATGGGACCTTTGTCAAAGAGCCTTGGCTCAAAGGTGTCTTCCAAAATAATAATAAACTAAATTGAAACTAAACAAACAGGTATCTGTCTCTGTCTCCAAAATCAAACAAAGGGGCAGAGGACACTTCAGAGCAGGACACTGCAGCACAGGAACTAGCACAACAAAATTCGCCCAAAATGGGGACCAAAACAAAAAGAGCAAAACGGAAATCCAAAACACTTCTGATCACAGGAGACTCCATGATTCAGGAGGTGATATCTACCTTCAGCCGAGGGTAATGGTCAGATGTCTCCCAGGTACATCAGCGTGGAGAGACACTGACCACATTGCTAACAGTGTGCAGGAAGCAGGAGAAAACATTGATGTCCTGGTACACATAGGGACTAACAATCTCATCAGCTGGTCAGTTGTGGAGAACAAGGAACACCTGATTAGGCTGGGAGACAAACTGGCAACAGTTCTGGAAGCAAAAGTTCTTTAAATTCAATGGACTACATCTGACTAAGGAGGGAGTCAGTGCATTGGGGCAGAAGTTTGATGTCTTTGTAGAATATTTAAACTAGTAAATGGGGAGACAGGTGCAGCACCCGATACATCGAATGGGAAGAACACCCCTCCCCCCTCAGCTAGTGATCAAACAGGAGTTCAGCATGTTTATAGTTCATTTGTACCACCAGGTAAGGAAAAAGGTACAGCTCCCCATATGATATGCAGGGGAAACACCAGACCTCACCCAACAACAAACACACCGAAATCTAGCCAATGGAAAATCATGTACAGAAATGCACGCAGTCTGGGAAACAAGATCCCAGACCTGCAGGCAACAATGATAGAGGCTAAACTGGACATAGTAGTCATTAGCAAGACATGGTTCACCAGTAACCACACTTGGGAGACTTCAGTACCCGGCTATATACTGTTCAGAACAGACCGAGGTGCAAAAAGGGTGATAGAGTGGCCCTTTATATCAATGAAAATATCAAAGCTACAGAAATTCAGAATACACATAAGGAGCCAGAAGAACTGTGGATCATCCTGGAAACAGGAGATGTGAGAGCCATACAAACTGGAGTTGTCTACAGGCCTCCAGACTGGGGGAGGACATAGAAACATTACTGTTAGAAGTTATACAAAACATGACAGCTAAAGAAGCGGTTCTGATAATGGGAGACTTCAACATGCCAGACACAGAATGGTCAATACCAGCAGGAACATCTGCAAGAACTAGACACAAGGTGGATTCCTTGCAGGAGGAGGGCCTCATATGACTGGTACAACAACCCACAAGAGACAGGGCTATCCTAGATCTAGTACTGACTAACAGGGAAAGAATCACAGATCTCCAGGTAGAAGGTCACCTGGGGGCCAGTGACCATCACATAGCATGGTTCAATTTGGCCACTAGAACTAAATCATCCTATTCCAATGCAAAAATATGGGACTTCAGAGGAGCTGACTTTGATAAGATGGCCAACAGAGTAAAGCTAGCACTGGCAAGATGAAATACAGGTGAGGGGGTACAAGCAAAGTGGGCAAGCATTAAGGATGCAATACTTGAAGCAACATCCTATTGTGTTAGAGAGAAAAGGAAGTGCAAAAGAAGAAGAAAACCACTTTGGTTCTCAATAACAGTAGCAGAAAAGGTCAGAGCCAAAAGGCTGGCCTTCAGGAAATATAAAGAAATGCAGCGGGACGAAGATAGGGAGGCATACCAAACATCCCTAAGGGAAGCAGGGAAGACAGTAAGGCAGGCAAAGGCCCAAACCGAGGAAACACTAGCGCGAACAGTAGAAGAAGATGACAAGACTTTATATAGATACATTAGTGAAAGGAGAAAGTCCAGAGGGGGGGTATTGCTAAGCTCAAAGGAGATAAGGGGGAGTGTGTGGAGGAGGACCAAGGAAAAGTATGTATCCTAAATAGATACTCCTGCTCAGTATTTACTGAGGAGAAGGTAGGGCAGGGCCCACAGTTCAGCATCATGGACACAGGGGGAGGGAGGTGTGCACTAGTTCCTTCACAAAAGAAAGGGTCCTACAAGAGCTCACTAAGCTCAGAGTGGACAATGGGATCTGATGGCATACATCCCGGGGGTACTAAAGGAGTTAAGGGAGGAACTAGCAGAGCCATTATCAGAACTGTTTAGTAAGTCTCTGAGCACAGGAGAGGTCCCAGAAGACTGGAGGTGGGCTCATGTGATCCCACTCCACAAGAGTGGTAGCAGGGAGGAGGAGGTAGGGAACTACAGACCTGTCAGTCTTACCTTAGTAGTGGGCAAGATTATGGAGGCACTCCTTAAGGAAAGGATAGTGCAGCACCTGGAATCCATAGGAGCACAGGATCCAAGACAGCATGGGTTTATAGCAGGATGCTCCTGTCAAACTAATCTCATAGATTTCTTTGACTGGGTAACCAGAGTGGTGGACCAAGCGGGTGGAGTTGATGTTGCCTACCTTGACTTCAGCAAACCTTTCAGTATTGTTGTACATAGAAGATTGATTAATAAGCTGGGTAGGCTCAGGGTGGGTCAGAAGTTGGTCAACTAGGTGGCAAACTGGTTGATGGGCAGAAAACAGAGAGTGGTGGTAAATGGTATACAGTCAGAAGAGATACAAGTCACAAGTGGGGTACCTCAGGGATCAGTCCTGGGGCCAGTCCTCTTCAATATCATCATCAGTGACATTGCAGATGGACTGGAGTGTAAGGTTTGTCTGTATGCAGATGACACCAAGATCTGCAACAGAGTAGATGATCCAGATGGGGTAGACAGAATGAGAAGAGATCTGGATAAACTGGCAAAATTGTCGGAAGAGTGGCAACTGGGGTTTAACTCAAAGAAATGCAAGATCATGCACATAGGGAAGAGAAACCCTGAAGCACCAATAGGTTGGGGGGGGGAGTTGCTGGCAATCACAAGGGAAGAAAGAGACTTGGGCATCATCTTCATAGATGACCTGAAATCATCCAAGCAGACCACTAGAACAGTAGGCAAGGCAAGAGGGATGCTGGGGTATATTAGTAGGGGTGTCGCAAGTCATAAGAGGAAGGTAATAATCCCTCTATGCAAGACACTGGTTAGGCCCCATCTGGAGTACTGCATGCAGTATTGGAGGTCGCACCTAAACAAGGACATTAACAAAATGGAGGCAGTCCAGAGAAGGGCACCAGAAAACATATGAGGAAAGAGTAATGGAGCTCAATATGTATACCCTGGAGCAAAGGAGGGAGAGAAGTGATATGATCGAAACATTCAAACTCCTTAAGGGCATTAACAAGATGAAAGAGTCTAACATGTATTAATATAAGAAAAATAGCAGGACAAGAAGATACAGCATGAGATTAGAGGGAGGCCAATTAAGAGGTAATATGAGGAAGTTCTTTTTCACAGAAAGGGTCGTGGATGCATGGAACGGCCTACCTCAGGAAGTGGTGGATATGAATACAGTTCAGGGCTTGAAACAGGCATGGAATAGGCATAATGGGGCAATACAGATGAGTATGAATAGACAGGCCATTGACAGAGTAAAGGCCTATGGCAGATTCATAAGGTAGAAAAAATGGGCAGTCTGGACGGGCCTTGCAGTCCTTATCTGCCGTCAACTTCTATGTTTATGTCTCTATTGCCTTAAAGGATCATACTGGGTCTCTAGTAACTGTTTTTCTTAAATTAAACACATGTATGGCTGCTGGCATGGAGGAGAAGGCTGTGAGTTCTGGAACTGACATCATCAGTAGTTCTTTACTGAAAGTGACTTTTCATGTTTGCTTGGCAAAGGCAGAGAATATGTATTGCTAGCACTCTGTAAGCATGCTTTTGGGTGCTTGGCCTTCATCTACCTATCACAGCGTCAGAAACACCAATCACGACCCCAGTTCCACCTACTGTCTACCTACTTTCTCTTTTGCTTTGAAGTTCTTAGCCAGTCAGAAAGCTGGAAAGTGCATAGAAGTTAGAAACATAGAAACTGACATCAGATAAGGGTCACGTGGCCATCCAGCGTGCCTGTTGTCATTGTGATTGCTTTTGCTGTGGACCCTAGTTGGTCTGTGGTACTGTTTCTTCCACCCTCTTCCTTTCCCTTCTGACGATCCCAGTCATTTTTGAATCCCACCACTGTTTTCACTCCACTACCTCCACTGGAAGACTGTTCCAGGCATCCAGCACCTTATCTGTGAAGAAGTATTTCCTCACAGTCACATTTCTCCTGATCCTACCCCCCTTTCAGCTTAATATTGTGACCCCTTGTTCTAGAGCACCCTTTCCTCTGAAGAATGTCTTCTACCTGTACCTTATTCACTTATTCACCCCCCATGAGGTAGCCCTCTTCTGGACTGCCAGTACTCTGTGTAGAAACATAGAAGATGTTTTTTCCTTTGCAGCTTCTAGTTCCTGCTAGCAAACATTTCTTGTGCTTTTTAAACCACTTATGTGGCACTGTTGAGCAGTTCATTTCTCTGCCTCCTGGGAATAGTTATACAACACAGCCACAGCTTGTTCCTGTATGCTACCTTCACTTGTTCCATGTTCGGCTCCTCCCCCCACCGTAGGCCCCATGTACACGGGAGACATTTTAAATTTTTCTGACTTGGTGAACAAAGCAGAAGGCCTGAAAGTGTCCATCAGTACAGTGTAGGCAAACTAAATCTCAGTTGAAAAGATCACAGGAAGTGCAGAAACTAGCTGATTGAATCTAGACTGTATATTTCCAATCATCTCATTTCAGAATGGGACATAGTTTGTCTACACCATGCTGAAGGCCAGTTTCAGGTCACTGCTTTCTACATCATGTAACAAATACCCCTGCCATGATTCGACTTGCCCTGTCCCTGGTGTCACTCAACAGCCCGACCACCATGGTCTGATCCTGGGGTGCACAATCCCATGGTGTTGCTAAACAGCCTTACCCTGTGCCACAGTCTGACTCCAGAGTCTCTAATCTCCAGTGTCCCTAAACAACCCCTCTCCCAGACCACAGTGTGATACCAGTGTGCTCAATCCCCAGTGTCACTAAACAACCACACCCACAGCTACAGTCCAGCATTAGGGTGCCCAGTCCCTGGTGTCACTAAACAATCACACCCACAGCTACAGTCCGGCATTAGGGTGCCCAGTCCCCGGTGTTGCTAAACAACCACACCCACAGCTACAGTCCAGCATTAGGGTGCCCAGTCTCTGGTGTTGCTAAACAACCTCCCCCCCACACAGTCCGACGCCAGGTTGCCCAATCCCCTGTAGTCAGTCTTCTAAGCAACTTCATCCCTGAAAAACAAAGTATCCATTGTTGTTTCTTTCTTTTTTTCTGTTACCTTAAAAAAACAGAAACTCAAGATAGTTCCTGACCCACAAGAAACATGGAAAGTGGCAACTCAATTTGCATCTTAGGTTTCTGAAAAAAAAAGTCAAGATGGTCACCCTAAGGACAGTGATAGCATCTGTGCAGAAAGGCCATTGGCTGGGATCCCTGAATCTGAAAGATGCCTATTTTCATATCCCAGTCAGGCAGTCTCACAGAGAATACCTCAGATTCAAGCTGGGGAACTGCCAGTATCAGTTCAAAGCTCTCCCATTTGGTCTCACCTTAGCTCCAAGGATTTTCACAAGGTGTTCGGCTGTGGTGGCAGCACATCTGAGAAGAAAAGGCATGGTGGTTTTCATCTACCTGGATGACTGGCTAGTCTCGGGTAAAACAGAGCAAAAGACAAAGTACTCGGTTCAGTGGGTAAAAGCAAAAGCACACTGGAGAACCTGGGATTTTTGATAAACCTGCATATGTCTCAGCTAGAGCTTGTTTAAGTACTGGTCTTCATAGGAGCAGAATTAAACAACCTGCAGGGAAAGCTTTCCTGCTGCAGACCAGAGTTACAGCTTTGTTAGCAACAGCAATCTTTCATAGCAGGTCAGCCAAGACTTGCAAGACTACAGTTACTAGGGCATGTGTCCACATCCACAGCTATGGGTCCATGGGCCAGGTTCCAAATGAAAGATATCCAGTGCCACTTAAGAGACAACTAGTCTCAAAGATGGGATTTGCTTACAAAGCTAGTGCTGGTGACAAAAGCATTAGTGGAGTAACTGTAATGGTAGAAGGAAGAAAGCAATATCAGAGAGGACATCCCCTTCCTTCAGCAATCACCAGCAAGTATTGTTATCAGAGATGCCTTATTCCTGGCATGGGGTGCCCACCTGCAGGACCTCACAGTGAGTGGCACATGCAGCCCACAGGAGTCACTAGAACATATAAATCTTCTGGAGCTCAGAGCAGTACTGTTAGCAATGCAGACTTTCTCCTCCCAGCTGCAGGGTCCGACTAATCAAATCTGGGCAGACAACACCACAACAATGTTCCACATGAACAAGCAGGGAGGAACAAGATCCTCAAACTGTGTACAGTGAGGATCTGGGACCTGGCATATTCCTTAGAAGCTAACATAACAGTCTATTTATTGGCAATCTGAAGTTTTAAAGTTGCTGAATTTATTTTTATACTGCTTATTTATGTGGATTTTTATTCTATTTTAATGTGTTTTTGTTTTTTGTATTGAATACTGTTAAGCACTCAGAGATGGAAATGAGCACCCTACAAATAAAACTGTCTTGCTCTGCCATATATACAGAGCATCTGGTAGGCAAAAACAGTGTCCTAGCAGATTCCCTAAGCAGAATCAGCTAGGGATACCACGAATGGGCCTTAAACCAGCAGATTCTGGTCACGGTGTTCAGAAGGTGGGGCACTCCAAATGTAGATCTGTTTGCATCTTGGGAGAACTATCAGCTCCCACAATTTTGTTGCAGATCACTAGCCAGAGGAACAGTCCCAGAGGGTGCCCTGGTACTGGACTAGAAAAGGAAGCTTCTGTATGCCTTCCCACCATTTCCACACATTCAAAAATTACTCCTGAAACTTAGGAGGGAACTTGCAACATACAAACATACAAATTGCCAGCAGAAACAGGCCACATGGTCTATCAAGTCTGCTCGATTGTCCAGCTAGCCCCTCAGCATGGAGCTGCCCCACCCTTCCCTCCCTCCTACCCATCCTCCCCCCCTCACTCTGTCCCATCCCCTATTGAAACAGCCCACCATCGTACAGAAAATCACCTCTTCTGGTAGAGTGCTCCACTTGCCTACCATCCTCTCTGTGAAATAATGTCTTCTGATTTCCCTCCTGAATTTACCCCCATTCCGACCTCAGTTGATGCCTTCTAGTATCCCTCCCTCTTCTGATCTGGAATATCTCACCTGTATTAGCCTTGTTTATCCCATCAGGTACTTAAAGTCTCAATCATATCCCCCAACCCTCCTCTCCTCCAGTTAATATAGTACCTTTTGAGCATATTCAGCCTTTCTTTGTATGAATTCCCCTCCAAGCCCTGGATCATCTTTGTCACTCTGCACTGCACCCCTCCAACAATCTGATGTCCCTCTTCAGAAATGGGTGCCAGTATTGTACACAGTGTTCCAGGTGTGGTCTGACCAGTGACCTGTACAAGGGAAGGATCACCTCACTATGTCTAGAGGAGATCACCCACACTTTACAGCCCAGCATCTTGTTGGCTTTCGCTGCTGCCTTCCTGCACTGAGCCGAATTGTTCATATTCCCAATTACAAACACTCCAGGTCCTTTTCCTCCTCTGTGCTCCCCAACTGTACCACTGCCAGCTGATAGCTCCTCTGGTTCTTGGCCCCGAAGTGCATTACCTTGCACTTCTTGGCACTGAACCCCAACTACCATGTTTCTGACTACTCTTAAGTGCTTGGATAGATGCTGGCTTGTACTGTTTAAAAATAAATTAAGTTGATTTGAGTTAATGATTATGATAGTTCCAGACTGGGCCAGGCAGGCCTGGTACTTGCTGCTTCTGGTCCTATCTGACAAGAATCCAGTCAGCCTGCCACTCAGTCACAATCTGCTGACTTTGTCCCAGGGCAGAATAACACTTCTGAACCCCAGGACCCAACACCTGAGGGTATGTTTCCTGAGGAGTTTGAATTTTCTGAATATATTACATCATCCAGAAACATGGTATTCCAACACATGGGATACTGGGCACAACCACCCGAATCACAGGTGCCCGATGGAACCACCGGCCCATTGGAGCATGGTAGGAAAATGCCGCCCAACACAGGGGAGCACAGAAGCCTGAAAAAGAAGGCAGCAAGCTGGGGCAGTGGCCACAACGAGCCACAAGGATGCCAGGCCCTGTGGGACGGCACTGACACATGTCCGAAGGGCCACTGCAGAGTACACAACACAGGGGTGGACCACTCAGTCCAAGAACAGCAGAGGGGCACAGCAAACATGCCATGACACAGTGAACAACAGAAGGGCAGCCTGAGAGTACTCACCAGAGGTGCTGCAGGATGGCCAGCACAGCAACGGGGCCCATGGAGACAGCAGGCAGGCAGTGTGAAATGACACAACCGAGCAGTGGATGGTCATGCAAGCCTGATGGCAGGGTTGACAGTACCAAGGAGCAAGGACCAAGGACAGGACATCACCAAGAAATGGATGGGGGGAAATGCACACAAGCATGCCCGGACAGGTGGCCATAAGAACGGAGGGCAATGGGCAGGTACAGCAGCCTGCAGCATGGCATGGTGTATGCAAAGGGGCACAACCACCACTGATGACCTGCAGAATACAGGGGCACAAGACACAGTGCCTGCAGATCATTGCCTTCCGTTCTTGTGCAGTAGCAGTGCGGCACAGCAGAGTCACGGAGCAATGGTACTGTGGGCAGTCAGTGGCACAACTGTGTCGGGGAACACCGCCCACAGACAAACTGCACCTGCCACAGGTGTGGCCCATGGAGTGTGATGTGTGAATGAATTGCAGTCACACCCGCATGCCTGGGCCACTATAAATGCAGACCTGTGGTGAGCAGAGCCCTGACAAAATGGAGGAGAAACAGCAAGATGTGGATGAGCCAGAGTGCTCCACGTCCACACCAGTCTCAGGTGCAATCTGTCAGGTTGTCCTCTCCAGGAGGGGTAAGCTGAAGCTGAATGTGGGTGGCTACCTCCTGATCCATGAAAGGACATGCAACAACACAGTGTACTGGTGCTGCCAGCACCATAAGTCAAAATCCTGCCTCGGATGGGTCATCACACTACTCCAGGATGGTCACCACCACTTAAAGAAGAGGAACGAATATAACCATGCCCCAGAGGTGACAGATGCCCCACTGACAGAGGTGTTGGCAGGCATTAAGGAGAAGGCACACAGCACCATGGCCACACCCGCCCAGCTGCTGCAGAGTGAGTCCACTGCAATGTCCCATGAGGTGCAGCAACAGTTGCCAAGGAGGAGGGAGCTGCAGCAACTCGTGAACCGGACCAGGTGCAAGGAACGCCCACCTAAACCAGCAACACTGGCTGAGCTCACCATCCCTGAGCAGCTACACATGGGGAATGGATGTCCCTGGTACAGCAGGATCACAGGCACCACCACACCCCATGTCCTGTTACTGACCACTGAGGGCAACATCAGGGACCTTGCACTGGTGGCTTACTGGGTGATGGATGGTGCCTTTCAGACAGTGCGGTAGCTGTACACCCAGCTCTACACCATCCATGCACCCATGTGGACTGGTCTGAGCAGTCGCATCATGCTATTGGTCTATACTCTGATGGCCACCAAGAGCTCAGAATGCTATTGTACCCTGTTGCAGGAGCTGAACAAATATGCTGGCACACTGTTCTGCACCCTTGAACCACCAATGATCACAATGGACTTTGAGCAGACTGCAATCAACGCCTGCAAGATAGCATTCCCCCAAGCCATGAAAAGGGTTGTCTGTTCCACTTTGGGCAAATCGTGTGATGGAATGTACAGAGCCTTGGCCTTGTGCCACAGTACGGGAGTGACCCAGATTTCAGCATCAAGAGCAATACAACCACCCAAGTTGACTGATTTGAGCAGATGTATGCGTTGGGCAGGATACGGCTGTACAGTAGGGGTGCCGAGGTGCCAACAAGGTATACCCCCATGTTCCCATCCAAGCTGTGGTCTGTAGCAGGTCTCAACAAATGCAGCATTCCATGGATGCAGAACAATGCTGAGGTGTGGCACTGCTGTCTCCATGCCCTGCTCGGGATGACACATGTTGGGGTCATGGCTATGCTGCTGGAGCTGCACAGGGAGCAACAATGAACTGATGCCACCAGGGAGGGCATTTGATGTGGCTACCATGTATACCACCAAAGAACTGTTATGCAGCATGTGAGGGAGCAGATTAAGATGGTGCTTGCATCCAGGGTCAAGGGCAAACTACTAGCGTTCCTCCATGCGATGGCACACAACACTACCCAATAGTGCACCCAGGAAGACATGGCACCTGTATGTTGTACACATATTACACACATTACACGGCCACCAGGTGGACACTGTAGCTCACATACTGCTGAATAAAGGTAGCTCACACACATTGCATTTGCACCACATCTGGTGGCCATCACTTGACAGAGCACTGCTGATTCCAGCCATGCAACTCAGTGCACCGTGCCATGGCTACACTGGTGTCCCGCGGTGCACAGACCTGACACATTGTGTGCCACACAGCCCCTACACATGTCAATGGCTCTGCAGCATCATGAAGATGGACAGCCCACACAGGTCCCATGTGTGTGTGCCCCCCCCGCAGTGCACACCACTTGCAGTTTCTGTGCGTGTCCTGTCTGCAACACTGGGCTCCTTTCCCCCCACTCAACACCCATGCAGGGCCTGGCTGGTGGCTGCCACACTGGGCTCCCCCGCCCCCCACTCAACACTCATATAGGACCTGGCTGGTGGCTGGTACATTGGGCTCTCCCTAACTCACCGCTCATGCAGGAGCTGGCCAGTGCCCACCACACTGGGCCCCTTGACTCACCCAAAGCCCCACCCACTGCACTTGCTGGTCCATGGTGTGGCCAGCGTGCCCCAGTTGTGTGCTACTCTGCAGCCCCCACACAAATCCACTTTGCTGGCCACAACTGGCCACTACTGTCCAATAGTGGCAGGGCAGCATGTGCACGTCGCATGGTTGGTGCAGTGATGTGTCCATCCACTCAGAGCTGATATTCCTGAAGAACAAAAAGGCGGCGGGGCTGGGCCGGCTATCTATTGCTGCTTAGCTGTTTAGCATTGTATAGCACTGGTTTTGTTAAATTTTAGGTTATTTTCATTTAGTTTCAAGTTTTAAGGTTATTTAAGTTACATTGAGATGGCTCACTGTCAGTTCTTGTTTACGGGACTCTGTGGGAATTTGTTTAATGCCCTGCAGATACCTTACATCAAGTGGTGGAGCTGCTGTTTAGCAGGCTAACAACATCATTCAGTTTACTTAGCTCTAGTCTGTGTTATCTCTGGAGCTCTTTGGACTGGCCCTGTGGTTTTCTGCATCTGTTGCCCTGGCTTGGCGTGTCCTGGAGTAGAGTGAGAACTGAGTGGATTGGGTCCATATCAGTTGTTATGAATTAACCACAGCGGGTGAGCAGGAGGAGGAAGAAGGAGATCTGCTGCCTGTTGTGAAAGACTCGGCATTCACCTCTTGTCCGGGAAAGAGTCTGCTGCTCTGGGAAGGATTCTATCTGGGCCATCTGATTTGGAGAATGTGACCAGGTCGTCCGGCCGGGAGGTGGGTGCCCAGCTCGGGTTGTGACCTCAAGGGGATTGGGTGGTGTCATCCTGAGGGTGGGCACTTCCTGGTTGCCTGGGCTTGCTGAGGGTAGCTCATCAGAGGCTGAGCTTTCAACAGTAGCGTTGTGGGGAATGCTTGGGCTGGGCACCCTCTTTAGGGCTGGGATGGCTTTGGCTTATGGATGGGAGAGTGTTGGATGGCTGGAGTAATTTTTCCTGGAGATCTAAAACTGCTTACCATTCTTGTGATTTGGTTAATGATCCTAGCTGGATGGTGCATGTGGACTTTGCGACTGTCCTGTATCGACCGTGAGTGTGTGAACTTTTTAACCCCAGGATATACCTTGTTGGCTTTTACAAATTATTCGACTAATGGTAAAGGTTGTGAGAGGGCCTTATCTCATTTTCTGCCATTATTTGAAATAACTACTTTCCAAGCTGTGACAACGAGAGGACCAGAATGAGTGGATATTGTCAGTGAAGGAGGTGGTGAGAGCCCTTATTCTTCACGTCTTTGACAGTGACTTTATAAAATTTTACACCTGATATCCTAATTTTCCATGGACTGACAGTGATCTACCTTAATGTATTGATTTTAGTTAATTTCTTTTGATATTTGTGTTGGGGTTTTATTTTGTGGGAGGGTGTTGTTTTAAGGGTGGGTGGGTTGGTATTGTTAGTTGTAACCCCTAGGTGGCACTATCCCAATGGCTACTACCCCTGCCTGCTTGGCTAGTAGCAGGTTAAGGGGACTGAATTCTGAAATGGGTGCCTCCTCCCGGAGGTCAGGGTTGGTAGTGGTCAAGCTAACTTGGGCACAGCCCTTCGGGGCACTGTAACCCCCCCCTCTTTCCCTACTAGTGGCTGGAACAATACACAATAATCACTTTCAAAATACCCCTGATTCACCACACAAGTACCCACATGGTTGGCACTTACCACCAGGGCTTTCCTCTGGCTTGACCCTGAGGACCCCTGTAAAACAAGGTTATACACAGCAAATAACAGTAGTACAGTACTCTTGCACAAACTGGAACCACAGTCAGGATAAATGCAAAAAAGAGTTAGATCTGATTTATTTAAGGGACTTAAACAAGGGAGGGGCATAATCAGGTTAATTTGCTTAAAGGCTGTATCATTCAAACAGTAATGCATGCACTTCAGGGTCCATACACAGTCACACACTCTCAGTACCCAGATGGAGAATGGTGGGCTAGCCAGGAACATTGCAGCTAGTTGGGGTCCTGTGATGGAAGAAAACAACATGCACAACACACATTATCTGTAATCCGGAGCCAGAGGGCTCAGTTCGTGAAAAGAAAACAACAAGACAATCAGATGACACACTTTTAGATTAGGCTGTTGTTGCAGGGAGCTACCCTGATGATTACTCACGATACCGAAGACTGGACACAGGCTGGATAAAAATCGAAACAGCAGGTGGTTAATCTGGAGTGCCAGGAGAAGCAGGGCCCACATGATTCACCGAGGCGTTGATCTTGTTCAAGCGTGGAACAGGGGGCTGATCTCCAGGCAGGTCTCTTGTTGGTGGGATGTGTAGATGTTATTTGCCCAATACCGGCTGAAATTGTATGGAGATCCTTGGCGAGGGGAATCTTTCCGGATCCCTTAAAGGAGGCAGTCATTTGACCACTCCTTAAAAAAACCTCCTTGGATCCCGTTGATCCGGCTAACTACCGACCTGTCTCTAACCTTCCCTTTGTGGGGAAGGTTATTGAGAAGGTGGTTGTGTTGCAACTGGACAATCACTTGGTAACTCACAATGTCTATGAAGCTCTCCAGTTTGGTTTTAGGAAGAGGGATAGCATGAAGACTACCCTTGTTCGGGTATTAAATGACCTCCTGATGGTGAGAGATCGAAAGGCTCATACCATGTTGGTCCTTCTCAACCTCTCAGAAGCTTTTGACACTGTGGAACATGAGGTGTTTTTGGAGACCCTGCAGCTCCTTTGTGGACTGACAGGTACAGTCCTCAAATGGTTTTGATCTTTCCTTGTAGGCAGGTCTCAGAGGGTGGTCACTGGAATTTATTCCTTTGATGCCCTCCCCTTGTCCTGTGGGGTGCCGCAGGGCTCTATATTGGCACCCATGTTGTTTGCAGTGTATATGCTTTCTTTAGGAGACATCATCAGGCGATATGGCTTGAGTTTTCACTGCTATGCAGATGATACTCAGCTGTATATGTCCTTTGTGCCCGGACAGGTTGATGTGATAGCCATGCTAAATATTTGCCTCTCTGAGATTAAAGACTGGATGAGCTTGAGTTGGTTAAGACTGAATCTGGATAACATTGAGGTGCTGGTCGTGGAACTGGGCCGCCCAGGGGCGGGTGTTGGTGCTGGGCACATGTTGGGCCTTTGGCTTGATGGTGTCCAGCTCACCATCTCAGATCGGGTGCGTAACTTGGGCATTGTTTTTGATGATGGCCTGACCTTGAAGTCTCAGGTGTCAGCTGTGGTCAAATCCTCATTTTACCATCTGAGGAACATTGCCCGGGTGAAACACCTGATTCCCCCGGGTGACCTTCCAACATTGGTCCACGCCTTCATTACTACCTGTCTTGACTGCTGCAATGTCCTCTACCTATGGCTATCTGGGGTTGATATCCACCTCTTGTAGCTGTTACAGAATGCTGTGGTTAGGTTGTTGACTGGTACCTCTAGGTCCAGTCACATTACGCCTGTCCTGCGCGAACTGCACTGGCTGCCAGTTCAGTGGCAGATCACCTATAAGGTAGGCTTGCTTACCTTTAAAGCCCTACATGAACTGGGACCTGACTACCTTAAAGATCTCCTGATGCCCTACTCCCCCAGTTGCCCTCTCCAATCCACCACTGAGGGATTGCTATAGATTGCTAGGGTTTGCCTTAAAACATCTGGAGCTCGTGCTTTTTCATTTGCAGCACCGACCCTGTGGAATTCTGTACCTCGTTGGTTAAGAGAATGCCTGGCCATCAGCAATTTTAAATCTATGCTAAAACATATTTATTTACTTTGTCCTTCCCAGATTAATTGAATTGATTTTAAAAAGTTATTATATTCTCTGTTTTTATATTCTATTTATGTTTGTACAGCGTTTTGGTTTTGAAAGGCGCTATAAAAATAAAGACTGATTGACTGGCTGATTGAGTGTCCTGGTGGCCTCTGCCACTGTTGCCACATCAGTGCCTGGCATGGCTCACCGTGTACCCGCTGCTCCATGTGGCCATCGTGGCAAGCAAGCCATGACCATGTCTGCTAGTGCCCCATGGCATCAGGTCCAGAGCTGCACGCATGTGGGAAGATGTCACATGCACCCAGAGTTGCACGGCCTCTCGCTGCCACTGGGGCCTTCAGGGTGGCACACATGCCCTCGAGTGGGCATACACACTGGGGCTGGGTGTGGATTACACTGCTATGGGTAGCAGAGCTCAGGTCAGTGTCACTTCGGGGGATGCTCACTGGTGGGGGAGCAGATTTCTGTGGTGCTCTTGGTGCTGTGCTACTTGGCCTGTCCAGGGTTGGGCCACATTGCTCAGGATGCTGTGTCAGGAGGCTGTGGCATTTCCACATCATGGCTGCACATTTGCCCACTGTCTGCTGGCCCGACTGTATCTCAGGCACTGGTCAGGGTTGAGATGCTATGTGTCGGGTGGCTGGTGCTGTCAGGTTGTTGTGCATGGGTTTCGTTGTGTCGGGAAAATGAGTCCCAGGATCTGAAATGGGTACTAATTTTCCAGATGGGATCTCTCAGAAGAAGTTCTGAAGGTGCTTAGTGTGTCAAGGAAACCCACTAACAGGAGAGCTTATTCCTCTAAATGGAAAAGGTTTTCTTAGTGGTGTGCCCCCCAGAAAGTAAAGCCAGTAGAGGCAGGGTTGCCTATAATTCTACAACACCTAGTACACCTACAGTTGTTAGACCTATGTCCTTTAACTTTACAGGATGCACTTAATAGCAGTATCAGCATACATACTGGCTGGTAAGGAAAAGTCTTTGGCCTTACAACACATTTTTAGAAGTTTTTCTAAAGGTCTAAGCCACTTGTACCCGCCAATGAGGGACTCTACCCCATCCTGGGACCTTAACATATGCCTTTCCTAGCTTTTGGAGGCTCCCTTGCAGCCTACAACAGCTGCTGACCTGAAGTATGTCACATGGAAAACTACATTCCTGGTTGCAGTGACCTCTGCTAGGAGGGTAAGTGAATTGCAAGCGATCTGCACAGAACCAAATTACGTAATTCCCAGAGATAAAGTAATTTATTAGAACCAACAGAAAATTCCTTCCTAAGGTGGTATCTGAATCTCACCTGAATCAGTCAGTGACCCTCCCTGTACTCTATCCAGAGCATTCCAGTCCAGCTGAGGAAATGTTGCATTGCCTGGACTTAAAGCGAGTCCTGACTATCTAGATGGACCAGGCAAAATATGTCAGGTCCCAGAGTACCTTGCTACTTGTTAACTATGGTGAGGTTGACAAAGGCAAACCAGATACAAAGAGATCTTTCTCTCACTGGGTAGTCCCTTACATTCAGTTCTGCTTTGAACAAGCTGAACAGCTGTCATAAGAGGCTTATTGGCATACTCTACAAGGGGTACCTCTGTCTCTGTGGCATCCTCAAGGGGCATCCCATTGTTAGACATTAGCAAAGCAGCTACCTGGAAAACAGTGCACACCTTCACATAGCACTACTGTTTGGACATACGATCCAGGAGGGAGGCCAGCTTTGGAACGCCTGTATTGGAGAATCTGTCTTTTTTCTAACTAGGTTCTTGACCCAGTCCCCCAAGGTACTGCGACTTAGTCTGCATAAAGTGTAAACATTTAAGTGAGGAACTTCTGGGGTTAGAAGAAACAAATTACTCACTGTAGTAACGTTACTTCTTCTTAAGGGATCCCGCAGTATGATTACACTCCCTAATGCTGCCTCCCCTTCCAGAACCTGAAATAGATTCACACAGGGATCAGTTATTTTTGTTCACTGAGGTTGCTTGAGCATTACTGTTGAAGTTCCGACTGTTGTAATTTAGTTATTGTGGTTTATATGTCAAATTTTCTCAAGTCTGCTTTCAATTTATTTGGTGATTTTTTTAATTCTATGACACTTCTTCACTAAAAATTCCACGAAGAACATAATCTGGTTCTATAAGTCAGTTTGCATCTGTACAAATATTCCCCTTCCATTGCCCCTGGGTCGCACCTGGAAACGAGCCACTGCTCAGTGTGCCTCACCCAGTCTCAAATGTTCACATAAATAAATAATTTTTTTC
Organism: Neoceratodus forsteri; assembly: GCA_016271365.2. Classification (NCBI taxonomy): domain Eukaryota; kingdom Metazoa; phylum Chordata; order Ceratodontiformes; family Ceratodontidae; genus Neoceratodus; species Neoceratodus forsteri. The sequence goes on from CM057459.1 coordinate 291,141,553, forward strand.
TAAATTTTTTTGGCAGCCTTTTAGTTAGTTTCACTAGCCATTGCCACACTGCAGCTTGGAAACAGATTTGAGAAGCGGCCAGAGTAGAGCATGGGTGCAGAGTTAGAACGTGCATTCCAAATTCTAAAATTTGCATAGGTTCTATCTCTGGGGCATCAGGCTCAACGAGATGACTGCGTAAAGTGTAAACATAGTGAGGGCTCCGCTAATGAGAAACAACATTACTACAGTGGTTAATACTTATTTTTCAACAGCACCCATCCTAGGTTCGGAGCAGTTTCCAATCAAAAATTGCCTCACACAACAATGCTATGAATTTACAAGGAGTGCTGTGTGCATATACTGTATTTGAAATACAATTTAGATGTGAGAAAGAAATAAGTACCCCCCCACCAGTTGTCCTAGTACAAGTGCAGGTAGTTTGGCAGAATGGTATTCCAAGCAGGCCTGTGTTCAAATCCCAGCTAGGCCATACCTCTCAACTGCTATGAATTTTGCATAGCGCTATGATTTTTTTCATTCAAATTTACCCTTACTCCACATAGGTCTACTGATGTTCTTAATAATGTTAGAACAATTTTAGCCTTTTTAACTCCTTTAATAAGGTTTTAAGTCCTTTTTAACTGGTTATCAACATGGTTTCTCACCAAATATATGTGGGGGGGGTTGAAGAGGTTGGATTGTTTAGGATGAGTGTGTATGAGTGGAGAGTTTCAGGGCCGGTTCTAGGATGTACTGGGCCCTGGAGCAAGACTTTGTAGTGGGCCCCCCCATCCACGGGGCCCAGCGCCACCCCCCAAAGTGCCCCCACCCTGTTCTCCCAAGTCACCCAAAAATATCGCTGCTATTCCATTTTGTGAACTTAAAGGTGTACTCGGCGAGATTTTGCTGCAGCAAATGTTTCTATCACATCAGACAAATTTACTTGTCTTGCAAGTCTATTTTCAATGGAAAGTACACCCAATGCAGACAATCTCTCCTGTAACATTGTAGAGCGCAGGTAATTCTTTATCAGGGACAGTTTACTGAAAGAACGCTCAGCACTGGCAACTGTAATTGGAATTGTAAGCAGTATTTGCAGTCCAATTTGGGTGTTTGGAAATCCTATGCTCAGGTCTTTCTGTACCAGGTACTGCAACACTTCAAATGGAGATTTCACATCATCAGGTAACAGACAGGGAGCCAGCAAGGTAATTTCTCTATACAAGTCTGAACCATCTACGTCCCCAAGAAATCGGGCCAACTCATTGCATGCTACTTGTAAGTTTTCATCATGTCCACATGTTTTTATGTTGAACAAGAAACCAAAAAGTGACTGAAAGTCATGGAGAAATTGGAATCGCTCATCAATTTCCATCAGCACTTGATCCAATAGGCAATTGAAAAAATTGACTTCAAAGCTTTCTTGGCCAGTCAAGGGTTCATCTGCGGCAAGCTCTCCTGGCATGCGTTTTCGACGTCTGGTACGTTTTTCTGGAAAAGTTGGTTCGATGTCCATGGTTTGGGCTAGCAGCTTTGCTTCCTCTAATACTCGCCTGAATCCTTGTCTCCGATAGTCAGACAGTTGTTCCTTGATTACTGAAACCACATCTATGGCATTTGAAAGATTTAAAGCAGGTGACTGTAAAATCACTGTCACCCGATTGATGGCACTAAGCACTTCATTCCACACAAGTAAAGATACAATAAATGGAAATGATTCCAGTGTTTTCACAAGGCCTGTGATGTCAGACAGGGTTTCACTGTCACAGTTTCTGATACTTCCAGCAAAGAATCCAACAATTCAGGCAGTTGTTCACAGACTGCCTTTGCAGCATCAGCACGGGCACTCCATCGGGTCTCTGAAAGTGGCTTGAGGGTATATCGTTTCATGTGCTTGACAAGGATGTCCCAACGTTTGGTGGACCCAGAGAAGATTCTGTAAACTCGCTGTAGAACTCCAAAGAAATTCTTTGCTTCCAAGGATGATTCCGCTGCATGTTCTAACACAAGGTTCCAATTATGAGGACAGCAAGGCACGTATAGTGCACGTTCATTCATCTGTCGTATTTCTCGTTGAACTCCTCGATGGATACCTCTCATGTTAGCCCCATTATCGTAACACTGGCCCTGCAGTCTTCAATTTTAATGCCATGTTTAGTAAGTCGACTTAGCAATAATTCAGCCAAAGCCTCTCCTGTTGTATTTTCAACATGGAGAAACTCCAGGAAGCTCTCCTGCATTTCAACTTGATCACCGTTGATTTCAACATAACGAATCATTAGTGATAACTGCTCCTTGTGAGAAATATCTGGAGTGCAGTCCATCAGCACACTATAATAGTGAGCATCGTGTATCTTGTCCCTAATCTTACTAGTCACAGCTTCAGCTAACATCTGCATAAATTAATTCTGGCTATCTTTGCTTAAATAACGAACATTTGTTCCTCACTGAACGCGTTCCAAGTGATCAGCCATAATACGGTCATACCTGGACAACAGTTCCAAAAATTTCAAAAAATTACCATTGTTGTCTACATACAGATGGTCTACTGAACCCCGAAAGGCTAAATTTTGGCCTGCTAAATATAAAACACAGACCAAAATTCGACAAAGCACAGCATGCCATCGTTCCTTTTCCTTGTCCAGCTTTTCTTGCAAACTCCTGTCTATTGTAGCCTGTTTCTGTAGCCCTAACTCTAAATGTTTCCACTTGTAGAAATTCTCCATGTGTGATGGGTAAGCTTCATGCTGACTTAGCCTTTGTGATAACTTTTGCCAGTTGGAGAAACCTTGTGTAAACACACTATCCTCACCAAAAAATTACAGCAGAAACAAAATACAGCATCAGCAGACTTGAGTAAATTAACCAAGGCCTGTGAATCTTTGAGGATCCCACTTCGCTCATAGTTTGCTGAAGTAAACTGGCGACCAGCTGTTTAGGAACTCAGTGTCAGTTTCCTTCAGCTGCAGGGGTTTATGCTGCACAATTTCAACCCTGAAGCGCTCTGACTCTGTAGCAAAACTTTCAGGCCAGGTAGCTGGGTCATAAAAATTATACATGAAAGGTGGTTGACTGGGTTCAGGGTTTATGTCACAACCTGATTCCAGTTCAATATGTTGTATTTCTTCTTCCTGTGCATTTCTTTCATCTTGTATTTCTTCTAGGCCTAGCTGTACATTTCTTTCATGTATTTCTGCTAGCTGTACATTTCTTTGTGAGTCAGAGTAAGATTCATGGTTCCCTGACTCCCCAGTCGTCTCCCCAGGCCCCTCTACTACTGCCTCTACAGCTACATTTTCATGTGATGAGGTTGATGGTTCTTGCTCACTTGTGGTGCTTTCACCAGATCGCGGTCACTGTTATCGCAGTTGCTGCTGCTGGTGGCAAATTCTTAACATTACAAAATATTTTGTTAGCATTTTCTGCTTCTTTCTGACTCAGTTCTTGCTGTCTTTTTGTTCTTTACGTTTGCAGAACCAGACTTGTACTTTGGTAGTGCTACAGTATTTGACATCTTTATTTTTTCTTTCCTTTTCTTTCTGTTATGAATGGTTTGTCTTGCTAGCTATGTTTTTTTTTTTTTTTTTTTTTTTTATGAATGCAAAATGTACTTTTTGACTACTACGTATACTACCTCTATGGCTTGAGCTGTGGTGGTTCACTTAACACTAGCAGACAATTGTGTAGAAAAATGTATAGATGTAATGATCCTGAGTCCTATCCTTGCAGTTGCTGCCTAACTTTGAAGCAGGCTGGCAGTAAGCTAAACAACAGAGCCAGCCAGCCAGTCCAGAGAATGTACTGCTCTTCTCAGCAAAATATTGTCCTTCTTTCTTGTCAGAAATTAAGGATTAAATTAGACTGTTCCTTTCCTGAGGGCAATTTCCACTACAAGTCAAGTTTACACACAGCGCAGACTCCTCTGTGGAGACAGAAGGAAGACTGTTGTTGAATATCAATAATTTAATCACATCAGACAGAGAGACAGCACTGTCTGAACTCTGAAACTACTAGCCAGAGAATATCTTGTTATTTCAATGCCAAAAACAGAAACGTCTACAGTGGAACTAGGCTTAAATGCTAGCTGCTGCTGGCTTACTTTAAGGAAGACTAGGCACTGGCAGGCCGCAACAGCAGAGCCAGAGAATATCTTGTTATTTTAATGCCAAAACAAACGTCTACAGTGGAACTAGGCTTAAATGCTAGCTGCTGCTGGCTTACTTTAAGGAAGACTAGGCACTGGCAGGCCAGCAGCAGCAGAGCCAGAGAATATCTTGTTATTTTAATGCCAAAACAGAAACGTCTACAGTGGAAATCAGGCTTAATGCTAGCTGCTGCTGGTTTACTTTAAGGAAGACTAGGCACTGGCAGGCCGCAGCAGCAGAGCCAGAGAATATCTTGTTATTTTAATGCCAAAAACAGAAACGTCTACAGTGGAACTAGGCTTAAATGCTAGCTGCTGCTGGCTTACTTTAAGGAAGACTAGGCACTGGCAGGCTGCAGCAGCAGAGCCAGAGAATATCTTGTTATTTTAATGCCAAAAACAGAAACATCTACAGTGGAACTAGGCTTAAATGCTAGCTGCTGCTGGCTTACTTTAAGGAAGACTAGGCACTGGCAGGCCGCAGCAGCAGAGCCAGAGAATATCTTGTTATTTTAATGCCAAAAACAGAAACGTCTACAGTGGAACTAGGCTTAAATGCTAGCTGCTGCTGGCTTACTTTAAGGAAGACTAGGCACTGGTGCAGCAGCAGAGCCAGAGAATATCTTGTTATTTTAATGCCAAAAACAGAAACGTCTACAGTGGAACTAGGCTTAAATGCTAGCTGCTGCTGGCTTACTTTAAGGAAGACTAGGCACTGGCAGGCCGCAGCAGCAGAGCCAGAGAATATCTTGTTATTTTAATGCCAAAAACAGAAACGTCTACAGTGGAACTAGGCTTAAATGCTAGCTGCTGCTGGCTTACTTTAAGGAAGACTAGGCACTGGCAGGCCGCAGCAGCAGAGCCAGAGAATATCTTGTTATTTTAATGCCAAAAACAGAAACGTCTACAGTGGAACTAGGCTTAAATGCTAGCTGCTGCTGGCTTACTTTAAGGAAGACTAGGCACTGGCAGGCCACAGCAGCAGAGCCAGAGAATATCTTGTTATTTTAATGCCAAAAACAGAAACGTCTACAATGGAACTAGGCTTAAATGCTAGCTGTACGGTATATTTTATTTGTTATTAATAATTTCTATCAGCCTCAGAAGCAAAGCAGTCAAATTCAGATTTTATTTGTGTTGCATTGTCTTGTACAGTGACTACCTACAGTCACTCACCACTCACTCACTCACTGATGATTATTGACCTTAGTACTAGTCCAACTAAACCTGCTGCCTCCTGCCTGCAGCTTCTTCTCCTCCTAATGTGAAGAGAGTGAGTCAAGTCAAGACGCAGTAATACTACTGCAGTAGTAGTAGTACTAGTAGTAGCCCCACAGAGTTCTTTTTACTTCTTCTCCGAAGTTCTCCCTGTGTCCCTGACTCCCAGACTAATCTGCCTGACTGTTCTTCTTCTTATATATTTTCTTAGAGAAGTTCTGAAGATAAGTAAGCCACAGCTTACTAGTCAGCAGAGCAGCACTGTGTCCTCTCCTATTCAGATTTAAATTAATTCATTTATCAATTTCTCCCCTGCCAGCCACGACTGCCTGCTGGCCTTGGGCCCTGCCAGCCACAGTATTCACTGAGTCACTGCTGCACTACAGCCCTAATGCTAGCTACCTGCAGTTAGTTTTTTCAGATGTTCAGTGTTCAGCCGCCCACAAGTTACATTACACAACAAGTGTGCAAATGTTTTAAATGTGTTTAGTTTACAAATTACAGTCTCAGATGAGACAAGTAATGTAATTAAATGTGTTAACAGTCAGCTCCGCGCCTCCGCCAGCTCATCTGCCGCCAGAAGAATGTCTCACTGACTCACGAGTGGTCCGAGGTGCGCATGCCTGACTGCAAACGGCGCGCAAGCGTCAGTCGTCACTATAATTAATATTAATTTATAATCGGCCTTGCCTTGCCCTTAGCAACAGGAACAGCACCCAGCAAATCAGAACACTGTGTTCTGAACACAGCCAGCCGGCTGCTGCCGCTCAGCCACCCACGGCATTAGGAGGGCGGGAGCAGGGGGGACTCAGGAGGAGGAGCTGTGAGTGAGGGTGAGCGTGAGCGAGGGCGCCAGTCAGAGGAGGGCCTGGGCAGCGTGCTGCGTGGGGAGGAGGTCAGAGGAGGAGCCTGGAGCCAACTCTCAGCCGAGGAGGTGGAGCTGCAGCTGCTGTCATCATCACGACATCACCAGCCAGCAAGCCCAGCAACCACAGCCACTAGCCACCTAAGTCTACACTGCAGGACCAGGTACGTTCCACTATGTTGCTGGTGGTGTGCACTGGTGGTGACTAATGCCGTGGTGAGGGTCCGGGTCCGACTCCAAGGTCCGGGACTGGGACTTAGTTGGGAGGTGGTGGGTGCGCTGCCGCTATGGTCCTGGTCCTGGAGGAATAGGAAAAATTAAAATTCGCCCAAAATTTAAATCGCTGAATTAATGGGTTGGGGGAGCGGGCCAGGCGGGGAGGAGGCGAGCGAGCGACGAGCCCGAGAGGCTTACGCCGCGGTGAGGGTCCGACTCCAAGAGGACCGGGACTAGGAGGTGCGCTGCAGGCTAGGCTAGTGCTGCCTCTATGGGCTATGGAGGAGGAATAGACTAAAATTCACCCGAATCGCCCAAATCGCCGGAATTGATGGGTTGGGGCTTGGGGGAGCGGGCGGGGAGGAGGCGAGTGACTCGAGCGACGAGCCCGACTGTAGAGCGAGCATTTTGGCAGGCTGGCTGCAGCAGTGCCAGCGCAGGGGAGGAGGTGGAGCCGGAGGGAGGGGAAGGGGAATTTAATTTTTAAATGCCCAGCCAGGCCAGCCAAAGTCTACAGAGTTGGACTGCAGCGGGGGGGGGGTGCAGGTGGAGAGCCTGAGAGGTCATCACCGCGGCATCTGAGCAATTTAAAAGTAAAAAAAAAATATTTTTTTATATCTTTTGACTTCAGGAGCCTTGGGCCCTCTAGAACTCTGGGCTCTGGTGCAGTGGCATCCCTTGCACCCCCTCTGACGCCGGCCCTGGAGAGTTTAGTGTGAGAGTATTGTGAGAGTAATTTTGTGTGTGTTTTGGGGGGATTGGAGGATTTTTTTGTGGGGGAGGGGGCAGTGTGTGAGGGGAGGGGTTGGGTTAGTGCTTACATATTTAGATAGGCTTATAGTCAGGTACATGTCATAATTATGCTACAGGGTGTTAGGACTCTTGGCTGACATACATAGTGAATATACAATTATTTTTTAGTTATCTTTTCCTGGGGGGAGGGAGAGAGTTTAATTCCATTGGGGTTTTGTACAGATTCTTAAGACTGTTTCTGTTCATATAGTTAATTGATTATATACTGACTCATTACTGAACTTTGAACATTTTAAGCTGCATGAACTCATTTTCTAGGTGATCCTTGAGAGATTTATTTTTTATTTTTTTATTTGGCAATAATACTGACAATTGGTATTATCTTGTAAAACATATTGGGCCAGATATTTAAAAGGGTTGCGCCATGCGCAACAGCGTTGCACATGCGCAAGTCCTACATTGCGCCATTCTGCGATATTCAGCAGGAGGCAGTTGCGCCACTGAAAACAGGCTGAGCAACAGCGCAATGCAAATGAATGCATGCACAACTGGAGGGAGGAACCATGCATAAACTACGCGCGATATTCAGTCGGGCTGTGCAGAGTTAATCAGCGCCAACCCCAACCTGCGCCTGCACACAACTTTGAGCCCCAAAAAGGCTTAGTTGAGGGCCACCCACAGGTGAGCTGCTGCATTGCAGGCGCACACAGCAGGCTGCCACCCGTGGCTGGCTCCAACTCAGTCCCTGTGCCCCCCCACCAGCCCGATTGCGGGCATCAATGTAACCCCCCTCGTTCCATCCCTGGTGGTCCAGTAGACCTTAATGCCCGATTGCGGGCAGAATGTAAAATAGCCCCATTGTCCTTGGGCAGAATGTAATAAAGAACCCCCAGTTTCGATCGCGGGCAGTAAGTAAAGTGCCCCCAACCCAAATTATCCTCCCTTGTGGTCCAGTGGACCCGTATTGCTCGATCATGAGCAGAATGTATATTTAACACCCCCACCAAACATCTCCCTGGTGTCTAGTGTCCCGCACCCCACCCACCCACGAGCCCCACCACCGTCCCCGGCAGCGGTGGCGGCAGCATCCCACCCGCCTGCACGCCCGCGCTCCGCGCCCGACTGACTGGCGGTGGGGCTGCACGCCCGATGGTGCAGAGCTCTTCACAAGTGACTTGTGTAACTTGCCCAAAGACACCAGATGTTGTGCACCTGCAGCACCACTGTTTGGAGAACTAGGACCAGCAGCAGCAACACCTACATCACAAGGAGAAACTGCCCTCACATCACGTCATTCAGAGCCACACAGCTGTACCACCAGCCCCAGCACTCCAGTGTCAGTAGTCACCACCTTTGCATACAAACATTTACCAGCCACTCTAGAGCTGTCCCCGACAGCCTCATAAAAATACAAAAATAACTCTAAGACAGAAAATAAATGCTTTTTAAAACTCAGTTTATTTTAACAGCTGCCTCTTTAAGACTCAGTGACAAGGGAGTCACTTGATGCAGCAGACCGAGTAAATGTACTCCATCTGAGCTTGCTCACCCGACTAGTGTTACAGAGATTTTTACAATAATTCAACAAAGTAAGCCCAGAAATTGTTTCAGAATAGTATTAGGGAACTTCTTTACCAGAGTAAACAGTTTGGTGACAGAGATGGAGCGGAGATGTGACAGGCAGCCCTGACATACACCACCTGTCACACCAGAAAGGTGCTTAAGAAACCTAAGGAGAAACCTCCAGCTACAAGCCACATACACGACACTGGCAACAGCATCTCCGGGTCCAATGGAGTTAACTCTCTAACTCTGGAGCGATTCCTTCTCAAATTTCAGCCTTTCAAGGAGGAGGATCGTTCTTCGATGACTGATGTTAAAGCTCTTTCAGACACTTTGGAGAAAGGTACATGGAAGAGCACGGACAACGAGGCCCATATAATCTCGGTGGAAAAGTGGGCAGATAAAATGGATTCTCTCATAACAGCGAACTGCCAAACCCTCAAAAGACTGGAATCCAAAATTGAGGACTTAGATGGTAGAAGTAGGTGCAACAAAGTGGTAGCAATCAGAGTACCAGAGAAAGAGGAAGGCACAGATACCATACAATTTTTGCAGAGGTTATTAATTAAACTGGCAGGACATACTCCGTACAGGTCAGCCCATATTATTGAAAGGGCACATCGGTACTCCGCCCATACCACCACCAAGTGTGCAACCTAGACCTCTGATATTCGATTCCTGAATTGTCAAGAGAAACAGCACGCTCTAATGAAACTGAGGGAAATACAGGATGTTCTATGAGAAGGCCAGAAGATAAGAGCTATGCAGGATTTACCAGTCACCGTTCATCAATGAAGGGCATCTTTCCATCCAATTGTCTCTAAATGTATTGCTTCAGGCATAACGTCTTGCATGTCTTACCTTGCAAAACTGCAGATACTAATGGATGGCAACTGGGCATCATTTGAGGAGGTCGCTCCTGCGCTAGAATTCTGCAAACAAAAGCATCCTACTTTATTTACAGACTGCTAGCTTATGTCTTGGTGAAGTATACTTGTTCTGTTTAAAAACTTTCGGTTTTACTTTACAGTTTGGCTGAAGCTCTGTTTAGGGCCGCTCATAAGGAATATGGATGAACAGTCCTTATGTACGGATGATTGACACAAGGGTCTTTATTCCAGGGGTGAGGGGGGCTTGACCTCTCGGCCTTCTTACATATACCCTAGAATCTCGGAGGACTTATTTTTCTACATGGCAACTTACTGATCATCCTAACAGCTACAAGAGCAGTATTATGATATCTGGGGGTAGGCCGAGACTACTGTCTACATTCTGGGACATTTAATTCAGTTGACGGTGCATTTAACTGAATCCATAATTTCCTAAATTGGAATTTGAAATTTCTCTGTACTTTCAAGAAATCAAGCTAAACATTGTACTTTTGGGTTCGAGCAGTACTCTAGGGACATAAATAGTCGACAAATTCTCAGTCACTATACAGGTGCACCCTAAGCTGAGGATGTTTATTTGTCTAATACGAACTTAAGTTGTTTTTATGAAGTTATACATGTTTCTTTGGACAGCTAACTTGTTGAGATGATTATTATGCTCAAAAAGTTCTATACTAGCCCCACCCTATGCTTAGTGTTAGTACCAACAAAAGAGGGAATGGTAGGGGACCCAGTGGCAAAGACTTTAAAGCTGCATGGGAAACTCTCATTTCCTCTCCTCATCATTTTCCTCTGGTTGGAGGGAGGTTTGAAATGCTGACTTACTGTTCTAAGGGTCTATAGTATGACAAGGGAAGTCAAAGCATTTAAGGCCTCAATGTGTTGAGGGGCTTTGACATCTTAAGAGTGGGTAGCCTAGCCCACCCAAAACACACTGAGGTTTGCTGGAGCTCTGGTAATCTGTTAAGGAAGGGTATGGTTCTCTCCCTGTGGAGAAAGGTCTATCCTTTTGTAGGATTGCAGTCGGGTGGGTGGGGGGCGAGGGAGGGCTTTGGCAAGCTGATCACCATGGACCAGCACAAAGGGGAGGGTAGTTCTTGTCACTGATTAACACTTCTAGATCTTTATGTTAAATGGCATAATAGATGTTCTATCTACAAATTCTTCATAGTTGTAGGGTTAAATAAGATGGGTGGGTATTTAGGGACAATTTGGGGTTCATGGGGGAGGAGGAAAAGGGTTTGTTTGTACCTAGGGGAAAGGGGGATGGGGAGCCATTACATAAAAGAAAAGGAGTAATCACGATTGTTATTTTCTTAGGAAATGTGGAAATTCTGCCATCTGTGAACAGGGATGATGGTGCAACTTTTTAAGTTTTGTTCATGGAATGTAAAGGGATGAGACATCCTCTTAAACACATGAAAATGTTAAAACATTTGGGGATCCTGCACAACGTTGTGATTATGCTATAAGAAACTAATTTATTAGAAATAGAGGGTATTCTACTGAGGAGACAGCAGGTGGGGCAAGTATTCACCATGGGAGATAGCATCAATAGTAAGGGGGAAGCTATGCTGTTTACAAGAGCTTTCCCATTTTCTTGTGAACACTGTATGAGAGACAAATATGGTAGCTACGTCTTTGTTAGAGGTAAAATTCAATCATTCGAGGTAATTTTTGGATCCATTTACGGCCCTAGCATTGATTCCCCTGCCTTCTTTATGGATCTTCTCTCCATATTGACACCCTTTCTTAATATCCCAATTTTCTTGGGAGGAGACTATAATCTTCCTTTTGATTCCCTCCTGGATAAATAAGTTTTAGGGGACTTTCTCCAGCATAGACAGCAATTAGGGAATTAATGGATCACATGGGTGTTTATGACCCATGGAGACTTTTGCATCCTACAGACAAAGAGTTTACATTTCACTCGTCTGTTCATGGCTCAGATTCAAGAATCAGTTATTTTTGGATCAGCGAATCACTGCTGAATGGCCTGTTGGATAGCAAAATGGAGCCAGGAATAGGTTCAGATCACTCCATAATATCCTGCCGGATTTCCTTTCTCAATTGGGGACAGATAAATTAGGGTGATTAAATAACTTTTAAAAGATAAAAAAGATCATGGATAGTATCATAACCTCATTAGACCAATTTAAAATTGATAATTGAGGATCTGTACAATCTCCATCTGTGGAATGGAGCACGCTTAAGTGTTTTACCTGGAGAGAATTTATTAAGTTGTCTTCAGCTGCAAAATGGAGGGAAGAACAGTAAATTAAATCACTTCTAGTCCAAATTAGAGAGAGGGAAAATACTTATCCACCCAAACCACAGAAGTGGATAAAGAAGAACTACTAAAACTAAAGGACAAATATTCTGAATTATTGAGGGAAAAGGCTAAATGGGCTATACTAAAAACTAAAGCTAAATATACAGAACAAGGGGGGAAAACTGGATGACCATTGGCCCTTAGACTCAAAAAACAAGAAGCATCAAGATGTACTGCAGTAATACAGCAAGAACCCCAAGGGCCCCTTTTAATTCAAGCTAAAGAGATCTCTGCAGAATTTAAACAATATTATAAGACCTTATATGCCCAAATACCAAATCGACCATCTCAAATTATAGTGGACCAATATTTAGTTAGTCTCCCCTTCCCCATACTTACCACAGCTCAAATTGAGGGATTCTCTACTCCTTTTATGGAGGACAAGATTCTCAGAGTTATTAAAGACCTAACCCTAGCCCTGGGATCAGAAGGCTATTAGGCTAACTTCTACAAGAAATTCACCAGTCAACTAATCCCATGGCTAATGGAGGTCTTTCATCCATATTACAGGGTGAAGATTTCAACCCCAGATAGCTGGAGGCTATTATTGTTGTACTTCCCAAACCGGATAGAGACCCAACACTGGGGTCGAAGTATCGACCCATATCTCCTTAATTGTGACATGAAAATTCTCACCAAGCTCCTGGCCCACAGGTGGACAGAGTACTCCCCTCCCTTATAGGTTCTGATCAGGTTGGATTTATGAGGGGGAGGTCCTTGGTAGATCATCTTCGTCGTCTGTTCCATGTCTTCTCCATGTCCCAGGATGCTTGTCAGGCTATGGCATTGGTTTCCCTGGATGCAGAGAAGGCTTTTGATAGAGTAGAATGGCAGTTTTTGTTTAGAGCACTCCATAGATATGGCTTTCCCACTACATTTATTTCCTGGTTACAAGTGTTACACTCAATCCTTCTACCCACATTTTTTGCAATGGGTTCCTCTTTCCCATTGTGTCCTGATGGCAGGAACCAGGCAATGGTGCCCTCTGTCTCTATTGCTGTTTAATTTATATTTAGAACCCCTCATAGTAGCCATTAAGATATCCCCAGAGATAAGAGGAATTCAACTTGGTTCTAAGGAGGAAAAAATTGCAGCTTATGAAGATGACATATTGCTCCACACACCCTCAATTCAAGGCCTTCTGAGGTTAATACAGGAATATAGTTTACTTTCTAACTATAAACTTAATACAGATAAAACAGTGTTTTTTCCACTGAATAATAAAGTCCTTAAACAGGACATTTTAAATTTGGGCCTCACTTTGTCCCCCAAAACTCTTAAATACCTAGGTCTACATCTGGCTACCAGTGACACCCAAATGCGTAAGTTGAACTTAGAAACTTTACTTAACACCGTTCAGCAACATTTAAAATGATGGCTAGATTTCCCTTTAACTTTATAGGGCAGGTGAACATTATTAAAATAAACATCCTCCACCACTTTTCTACCCCTCAACTTACTAAACTTAAGGATCCCTAAAACATGGTTTAAGAAGATCCATTCTCATTTGTCCGATTTTCTTGGAAAGAAAAGCCCCAAAGATGAGCCTTTTATAAATTAGCTGCCCCCAAGAACTTAGGAGGACTGAGACTCTCACATTGCAGCCGATGTCACTGGGCTAGTCACCTCAGCAAATATCTGAGATGGGAAGAACCACATGGGCTATTGGAATCAACAATCTATGTCCCAACATGGCTTAGGGTGGAGCAGGAAAGGATACCTTCAGTAGGCATAAATCCAGTCTCAATGCCATTCCTTAAAATAGGGAAACTTCTGTTAATTATATGCCACATGCCATTGGGTCATTCAATCCATATGCACTCTCAGCTATATAATACTTACTATGAGGTATGCAAATACATACAATATAACCCAACCCATATTTCAGAATCCCAATCTCCTTTTCGGAGGGCACATGATTCCCTACAACTGGGTCCCACTAAGGCAACACTGCATAGCACAGGATGTTCATAGTCAAGGCACTGGCTGGCTGACAACACAGGATCTCCTTAAAAAATTTGGCCTGGCTCCAAAATGGTCATTCAGGATTTATCAAATCTGTCTTATGCTGGTGACATACTTTGGGTCCAAAATTACCTCTGGTGATCAAAGGGAATGGGTCACTGCTTGTAGAAGCCTAGCTTCGGCCCCACATGCTGTCTCTTCAATACATGCTTCTTTATACTCTTGGGTTTTCCCAAAAGTGAATGGTATTCCCAAGTACTGGGTTGATATGTTCCCCAATTCAATTTCTAGATGGCCTAAAATTTGGGAGAACTGTCATAAATACATTACACAAGACAGATTATGGATAATGCAGTTGCAATTCCTTAATGACATGTACCTGACTCACTACTGTCTGTACAAAATGGGTTGGGCAACGAACCCGATGTGTAATAGATGTAAGCTGGATGTGGGTACTTTATACCATGTATTTTGGGAATGCCCAAAAATCACTCCTCTATGGGATCTTATTAAAGCTAGAGTTGATCCCCTATTAGGCTTACAGGAATATTTCACCCCTGAAGTATGTATGCTAGGTGATTTCATTGGTTTTCCACAGAAGGATCATCATTATCATATTACTATGATTGCATCATCGGTTAAGAAGGTTGTATTAAGACACTGGAAGGATTCCTTGCAACCCACATATGCGGAATGGATACAAGAATTCTTACATAATTTAAGGGTGGAGAAAATGATGGCTAGTATTTTCAATCATATGGGATCCTATAAAAAGAGATGGGAGAAATTACATGTCCTTTATACCATATAACTGAGGTTACAGGCTAGCCTCATAAACGTATAGTGCATTCTCAAAATGCTCCTTTAGAATACAGATTATTGGCACCTGGGGTAGAGTGGAGGGGGGTTTGGGACAGGTGAAAAGTGGGAAAGGGAGGGAGGGAGGTTACAGTCTGTACCCTGCCAATATTTCACAATGTTTTGTGTATGTTTGTACTGATAAAAGTGTGAAAATCAATAAACTTTAAATTAAAAAAAGACTCAGTAACAAACAGAGACAACCATTTGCTTTTTTAAACACACAAAAAAGATAGTAGTGGGCCTGGCCTAGTTCCTCAACTAAATCCACTAGACAGATCCATACACAGACAAGGAAACAAATCAAGAAAAATTCTTTTTTAGTGAATGCCAAACTAGCACACAAGCACAGAAGACGAATTGGCCATACCTTGGTAACACATCAAGAAAAATGGCTCATCAAAGGCAGAAAGACCCA
Source organism: Neoceratodus forsteri (assembly GCA_016271365.2). Lineage (NCBI taxonomy): Eukaryota > Metazoa > Chordata > Ceratodontiformes > Ceratodontidae > Neoceratodus > Neoceratodus forsteri. Next base: position 291,156,757 of record CM057459.1, read on the forward strand.
GGATTTACTCACAAAGGACAGAATAGGCTCTCCACACTACCACGCCACAATAAAGATTGCCAAGAACTGTGACAACAGCTTTGACAGACAGGCAGGACACATAGGATTCCATTATTGTCTACAAAGCTTCGGTGAAAAAATTAAATTTCAGATATCAGAATCAGATTCCAAAACCTGAATCCAGTTTTGAATTAAGGATTGTCAGAGAGGCAGAGGCAGTCGAGAGCTGCATATTGTGGAGGAGTCAGGGTGGAGAAAACAATTATTTAGATATCTTTAAAAAAGGAAGCAGGGATAGGGTATTGTTAGTCTACAGTAGGAGTGAGGGTACTAGAGGAAGATAACCAAAAACAGACACCCTTAAAGGACACCTAAGCCATTATTGTCTGTTGCCCAATATAGCAAAATCCAGCTCTATACCTTTTTTAACAATTGTTTAACCAAGAATGGCACACTAAGCTGAAAGCTTGTTTACAGGTGTGGCCTGGAAGCACAGGAAGTTAAGTGACTTGCTCAGGGTCACACATTATGCAAGTGGGGCTGTGGGATTCAAACCCATGTCTCCAGATTTGCAACTCAGAGCCTTAAAAGCCCTGTGCTGTGCTGTGCTTCTAAAATAAGGTTTATTACATTTTCATAACTTTAAACTTTTGAAAATTAACCCATCCTCTGTGTAGAAGCCAGCTCGAGAATCACTCTAAAACTGGCAGTGACATAATATGGAATGATGCCATTGAAGAGAGATTGCTGGCGAGTTTATGCTGAGTTCCAATGTGAACGCTCTAAAAGCCTTTTTATTTTAGCTTTGTAATGCCCCTCAGCATACTAACTGATGCCAAATACCTGTACTACAAGATAATACACATATTGGCACCAGTTAATATGCCAAGGGACATTATATAGCTGAAATAAAAAGTATTTTAGAGAGTCCCCATTGGAACTCAGTATATACTCGCCAGTGGTCTCTCTTCAATGACATCATTATGTATGACATCCCAGCCATTTTAGGAGTGATTCTCAGAGCTGGCTTCCACACAGAGGCTGGGTTTATTTACAAAAGTTAGAAGTTACAAAAATGTATTTAACCCTTATTTTTAGAGGTAAACAGCTAATAAACTGTTTCATGCGGAGGGGGGGCTGTCATTTACAAAGCTACTGTATGGATCTGGATTTTGCAGTCTCTGGCAGCAGAAAATAATGGTGTTGGTGTTCTTTAATGATTACTTCTGCTCTATCTTTACAAGGGAAAATGGAAGACAGTAGACACCTGTCTGAAAGTAGCATCAAAGTGGCTGTCAGGAGCATTCCTGATATGAGGCAGTCAGTATTTACTAGAGAAAGGGTCCAGAGGGGGCTTGAAGCCCTAAAGGTAGATAAAGCCCTAGGGCTGGTTGGAATGCACCAAAGGGTGCTCATGGAATTGGTTGTGGACCTGGCTGAACCCCAAGTAGTGCTATTCAATTGCTCAGTTAATACAAGAGTAATTCCACAAGACTGGAAGGCAGCAGATGTAGTCCTGCTACACAAGGAGGAGACAAGGAGCAACTGGTGAATTACAGGCGTATCCTCCTTATCTCAGTAGTAGCTAAACTGATGGAGTCATTGACCAGTGAGGACCTTCGGGACTACCTAGGCAGAAATGGTCTACACTCCAGGATGGGCAGCACAGATTTGTTGCAGGGAGGTACTGTCATTCAAACCAACCTGATAGTTTTCTTTGACTAGGTAACAAAGGTAGTAGACAAGGGCCTTGCTGTGGATTTTCTCTACTTCAGTTTCAGTAAGGCTTTCAACTCAGTGCCACACAAAAGATTGCTGAAGAAGATGGAGGGCCTGGCTTGGCTAGGGTGAATAAAATGAATAGGAAACTGGCTGGAAGGAGTGCCAGCAGACTATAAAGCAAGTGTAACAAGGCCTAGAGTAAGGCTAATAGGATGCTTCCGTGTATCAGAGAGTATAAGCAGCAGGAAAAAGGAGGTACTACTACATCTATATAGGTCACTGGTGAGGTTGCACCAGGAATACTGTGCTCAGCTCTGGAGTTCTCACCTAACGAAGGACAATAACAGGCTGGAGACAGTGCAACACAAGGTGACAAAGATGATTCAGAGTCAACAGAACAGACCTTACGAAGATCATCTCACGGCACTGAACATTTACTCACTGGATAGCAGGTGAGAGGGGAGATATGATACAGGCCTTCAAGTTCATGAAGGGAATAAACAAGGTGAACTGCAGGAAACTATTTAGTAGGAGTACAGCATCAGAAACTCAAGGTCATGAGTGGAAACTGGCATGGGAAGGTTTAAGAGGCATGAGGAAGTTCTATGCTACAGAAAGGATGATGGAACTATGGAACAGTTTACCAGCAGTGGTGGTGGATGCCAAGACCATAAATGGGTTTGAAGCATGGCTGGGATAGAGTAAAGTGTTCAGTGGTTGCTCAGGACAGCAGTAGAATGGAGGGGAGCAGGGGAATGGACAAAGAGGGATAGAACCACATGTGAACAGTAGGTCCTGGGGCAAACTGGGAAGTCTAGGCAGGCAAGATAGAACTTTGGTCTTTTTCTGCAGTCACTGTCTAAGCTTCTGTGTATTAGGATCTTGAAGTTTAAGATCCTAGATACCTAAATCAAAAAATAAAAAACAGAACAGTATCTGAGGAATCCAATTTTATTTAAAAGAGTCTATGCAAACCTAAATTGGAGATATCTCAGGGCTGCATTTATCTTTCTTATTTTTTACTTTCTTTTATCTTCTTACCTTCTGCTCTGGATCCCTCAATTGGAACTCCCCAAGTAGCACCATCCATATCCTTACAAGACCAGGTAGTCTGCTACTAGAGCTCTGCACACTTCCAGGCACACATCAGGGCATCTGGATTACCCTCCAGGGAGGGTGAAGGAGGCACTCCCCCAATCCTCCCTTTTAGTCTTCAGTGGAGCGGGCGCACAAGGAAGTCTGCCTCTGATTCCTACCTGAGACGTGGTGCTGGGAGTTCATCGCCTAGATTCAGGGCAGTGTGTTTCCTCTGTTCTGTCCCCTGTTGTCTGCATGCAATGAGGACCAATGAGCCAGATGCATACTGAGACGTGCATCTACTCCTGTCCTCTGCCAACGTCAACCCTCATTGCTGCTTTCCCCAACAACAACAGCACCATCTGAGGGTCCCCAGATAGTGGCAGTATAGCGGGCTGGGCTAGCTTCCCACCCCTCCACAGAGAAGGAGAGCAAGCAATCGGGTACTCAATCCTTCTCTCCCCAGCTGACCCCTAGTGGCCCGAGTCCATTCCTAAACCACGGGTTGCCGGCGTAGGTTGCATTTATCTTCATAGGTCATCCTTCAGACATTCAGAAATTGGTGTGCAAGGGATCACTGTACCACACTGATATAATATCATATATTACAGCAATTTATTGCCACTGAAATCTAACCACAGTCATATCAAACCTGTTATAAGGTTAAAGACAAAGGTTATGCAGAATGTGTAAAAATTAATTAACGTGCTTTCAGTGCACATCTGTTATTGTCACTGATGTCTCAATGAATGGTACAACCAATTATGTATTTGTAAAATATATTTGTTTCTTTGCAAAATATCCTACAGAAACATGCTAATAGTATTATACAATCCAATAAAGACGTTCCCTGCTGAACCAGTTCTTTGTCTATGAACCTTAAAGGGGGTGAACATTGAATAAGTGAAGGAATTGAAATACCTTGGCCTCATCCTGGACAGCATCCTCTCCATTGAACAACACATAAACTTTGAGGTACAAGTAATCCACCAAGGGCTAGACTCACTATACAGGTTAAACTCACTACTTATCCCCACTAGAAGGATGCTCCTGGCACAGACCTTCCTTTTAAGAATAATTGACTATGGTACAGTATACTGTTTTATTATTCAACTGGAGAGAGGTTGCTGGCCAGGGTGAGGACCCTGTATAATCAGGTGGCAAGATTTGTTACTCAACTGCCATATCACACTCACCACTGCAACTTGTATAAAATGTGGGATGGCTTCCATTAGAGCAAAAGTTCTTATTGCAATTAAGCATCTAACTACTTTTGCAAAAACCGTTACTATTGATCTTGTCCTTTCATCATTTCATTCAGTTTAAAAAAAAAAATCATAGTAGTGTTCCCACACAAACATCTTTTCATTATCTATTTACTGTTTCTAGGATGAGAAACTCAACTGGTTAAAAAACAATGGGCCCTATTCCAGGACATCGTACGCCTTGTGCAAGGCGATTAATGCCAAACCCCATGGTGTAAATCACACCTTGCACCATGTGATACACAGGTCCCAATTCCAAGATTTGGCTTGCACCATGCCACATGTGGGTTGCTCCAAAGGTAGGCTACACCACCCACTACACCCGTAATCCACTGTAGCATGGTGCAAGGGTGGGTTATGGCAGCACCTGTGCCCTATTCCAAAAGGGTGGCTGCCATAACCCAAGTACATGATTATAAGACCCATAATGGTGCTGTGGGTTAGACCAGCATGTAGGTGGTCTTTTATTTATTTATTTTCTATTTATTGAGAACTAGGATTAAACACCTTGAGCTGGGAGCTGTTACAAAGGTTCCACGTCAGTGGAGGGAAGATAGTATTACAAAGGATTATACAACAGTGAGTATAAAACATGGACAATAATTCCAGTGGTTTATACAAGCAGGTATATACATACAAAACATAACAATAGAAGGTAAGATACCCTCGGTTTGTGTATATAGTAAGTTAGCAGAAAGAATAGTTTTGAGGTAGGAAAAAAGAAGTTAGAGAGGGGCTAAGGTGTCAGTGGGTAGGGATGGGGAGGGTGGTGAGAGTGAAGTGAGAAAGAAAGTGGCAGCAGTCATAGACATTGTCGAAGTGAGAGGGAGTGGGGAGTGAGGGGTGGGTAGAAGGCGGCTAGTGGCCAAGCCAGAGCAGTGAGCCGCTAGATGGCAGGGCAGTAGGGAGTGGGAGTGAGTGAGTGGGGAGGGTAGAGGTGACAAGGGACCATGCCAATGCAGGGAGCTGCTAAGAGGCAGGGCAGAGCATACTGGCAAAGGGGACTAGTGGTAGCAGTCACAGGTGCTGCATGCGGAAAGATGTTGGCATAAGCAACCTCTTGAAAGGGCCCAGAGTAGGTTGATTGGAGATGTCCCGGCTGAGGGCATTAAACCAGAGGGGTGCTCTGTAGGCAAAGGAGCGTTGACCCTGCATCGTTCAAAGATGAGGAACATGGAAGAGATGAGTGCTGGTGCTTCTTGTCTATTGTGAGTTGCTGCTGTGTGGTTGAAGTAGGTTAGCTGTGCCATGGGGAAGGATACCAGTAGAGCCTTTTTGCCAGCAAACAGGTTTGGTGATGTAACCTCCCACTGAGTTGGAGCCAGCCCATTTGAGCATAGAGGTCACAGGTATGGGTGAGACATTCGCTACTGTGAGGCAGTGTGCAGGCCTTGTTCAGTGCAACTGGTATTCTGCAGAGAGTGGTATGGCAATCAGTACCATAGAGAGCCAAGCCGTAGTCTATGACAGAAAGGATGGAGCTGTTGATGGCTAATCTAAGGGTGCCCAAAGTGAAACAGTGCTTGTGCCTGCGGAGGAGACTGATTTTGTAGTTGACAGTCCTAGAAACATTGTTGATGTGCTGGTCATAGACCAGACAACTGTCAAGTATGACCCCAAGATATTTAAAGTGCTGGGTATGTTCGAGCAGAGCACCAGATTGGGTACTGAAGTTGAGAGCATGGGACTTGTGCATGTTCTCAGTGCTGCAGAACATCATGGTTTTGTTTTTTTTTGCTGTTTACGATTAGTTTATGGTTTTGGAACCATTCCTCGACAATCCCGATGCTATGTTGCAGTTTGCCCTCAAGATCCTCTGGGTCTGGGCAGTTTGTAAAGATTAATGCATCATCTGCATAGAGTAGCATCTGTTGTGGGCAGTGGCATGGTAGATTGTTAAGAAAGATGCTGAAAAGGAGCGGTCCTAATATGGAGCCTTGGGGGACCCCAGATCTTACAGGCAGGTGGTCGGAGAGGACATTGCTGATTTTCACCCTTTGTGTACATTGTCCAAGGCATCTTTTGAACCAGAGAGTTGATTTTGCCGAGAGGCCAACGGAGGTTAATTGGTTTAGGAGTAGGGAGTGGTGGACAGTATCAAAGACCTTTGAGAGGTCAATAATACTGCCCTTGCTAGAGTTCCTGGTCCAATGACCGTGAATAAACCAGTGAGTTCCAGTAGTGCTGTGGAGGTAATATGTCCTTACAGAAGCCATGCTGCTCCGACATTGGATTGAGTATTTTACAAGGTATTCAACCAACTGGTCAGCCACTATGCATTATGGTGCTTTGGAGAGCGGTGGCAAAATTGAGATGGGCCGGTAGTTTGGCAGTGAAGCACTGCCAACATTCTTGTGCACAGGAGTCACGAAGGCCAATTTCCACACCTGTGGGAATTGTGATTGGCAGAGTGACAGGTTCAGGGTCTTAGTTATGGGGAGAAGAACTTCTTCAACAGTGAGTGCAACAAGTTTGAGGTCCATTGTGCCTACACTTTGTTGCAATTTCCCAAGCACTTTACAAAGGTATTTTCTGACTAGCGAGGGGATTAGCTTCTTGAAGTAAAAAGGGGGGCAGACTGATGGCAAGCATCAGTAGTAGAGGTGCTGGAGTGTGGTGAGTCCTCAAAGAAGTCTGGGGGCAATGTCCCAGAGAGGGCCAAGAACACTTCATTGAAGGCGTTGGCTAAAATTTGAGGGTCCTGGGTAGGGGTACCCTGAATGTTGATCAGGTTAGGTGATGACTTTACATCCTTCCCTAAGACTTCCTTCATGTTGGTCCAGAATTTTTTTCTGTTGCCCCAGGATGCAGTAAGCGACTCCTTGTGGTGATTTGATTTAGCCTGGAGTATTTCCAGAGTGCAGGCATTTCTAGCTTGCTTGTAGGCTAGTATGGCTGAAGGTTTACCTGACTCTCTGGCTAGGTGCCATTGGTGATCATGCTTCTTCAATTTGCTTATGAGATCAGTTGATAACCATGGGTTAACTGACCCCTGTGTTTTGACCTTTTTGAGGGGTGCATGCAAGTCACAAACTTTTATGAAATGTTTGATAAAGTATTCCAAGGCAGTATTGATGTTGGTAGTGTGGTCAATTTGTGACCAGTTGGTGTTGGCAAGATCATGTTTCAGGGACTCAAGATGCCCATGCTTTAGTACCCTGCTAAAGGTGAAGCAGGGAGGTGACTTGAGGAATTTGTTTGTCCAGTTGCAGGAGACTGGGGAGTGGTCACTAAGCATGTCCGGATGCACTGTCACATTGGTGAGTCATTCTGGATTGCTTGAAAGTATCCAGTCTAGCAGGGTGCTGGTGCCCATTTTGTAATTAACCCTGGTGGGGGAGGAGACAAGCTGAGTGAGGTGAACTGCAGAGATATTGTCTCTGTATGTGCCTGCATCAGGTGAAAGCCAGTTGACATTAAAGTCACCCAGTAAGATGGTCTCGAGTTAGAGGGCAGGCCATGGATGAAGTCCATGATACCCTTGAAGCCCCTTTATGTTCATTAGGGGAACATAGGCAGAGATGATAGTTAGAGCTTTGTTGTGAGCCCTGAGTAAGGTTTTGATTGCTAGCGCCTGTGCATTAGGGTCCAAGGTCCACCTGGGGGAGGACGTGCCCTTTGATGGAGTCCTTAATGTACATTGCACAACCGCATCCTCTCTTGGTAGTCCTGTCAAGCCTGAAAATGTTGAAGCCTAGGTGAGCAACCTCATTATCAGTGATCTTGGGTGAAAGCCAGGTTTCAACTACAGACAGAATGTCAGGGTTGTGCTGCGTGGTCCAGGCTTGAAGTTGATCCAGCTTGCTAGGGAGGCTCCGGATGTTTATTGATGCTGTCTTGATTGTTTCATGGGTTGGGTGTTTTAGGGGGTGAGGTGGACTAGATGGGCCAGGGTTTGGGTGCACAACCCCAGCCCTAAGCAATAGGAGTCGGTGGGCAATTAGCAGGTAGTCACACAATTTATTACAGAGGTAACTGCTTTTCTTCCTACATGTAGACTGTGTGCAGGACATTGAGAGTCAAGATGGTTTGGTGAGTAAAATGAGATGAGGTGTAGGTTGCAGGTCCTCAGTGTTAGTCACCATTGCGGTAGTAGCTGAAGCCAGCGGGCGAACCAGGCTCCCTTAGCAATCATGAAGTAGTGCCCAGTGACACAGTAAGGTTCATAGTGAATATTTGTGCCTGGGTGCATCAGTAGCTGGGGAGCCTTATGACATTTTGGACTATGGCCATGGCATAGGATTGCTAGGAGGATGAGCTGCTGCAGCAGGGTGCAGAGACTGGTCATGTTTTTTAGCCTGGGCAGCCAGTTACAGTCACCACTTGGCGGTGTGTTGTGTACAGCTAGGAGACCAGGCAGCAGGAGTAAAACAGTTGAAGAGCCCCTTGTGGTGGCAAGGTATAGGCTGCAGATGGGAAAGTCGATGCTTAGTAATTTACAAGCCCTCGTGACCACTCTACCCTATAAAGCAAAGTGTTCAGATAGGGTGGGAGGTGGGTGGGATGCTGGTGCACAGCACCCGAGGGGTTGCATTTGGCAGCAGGAGCCATACCTTGCTGGCCTTGTATCTGGGCTGGAGGTCTCAGGCAGCAGCCTGAGAGGTGCCGTCCATCTGGGGGACTGCAGTGGAGCTGGGGGACCCCTGTGGAGGGGGGTCCCAGCTACTGGAAGACAGAGAGAGGGTGAGGATTAAATGCTGGCTGAGGGACAAAGGGGCAGACAGCACAGCAGGGGACAGATTAAGTGAACAAAGACAGCAGTTAGTTTTGGCACCAAGTCTGGTTCCCAAGACAGAAAAAATTTAAGAAAGGCTGTAATCACTTTGAAATTAAGCAGGTATCATAGTTTCAACAATGATTATGCTCTTTAATACATCCATGTAATTAATCATTAAATTAGGAGCCTAGAAAGCAGCTTTAGTGAAGAATACAGTGGAAAGCTAAAGCAGAAGGTTTGGACCAATTGCAGCATGCCAGAAAACAGTGCTCACTATCTGATTGGATGGCAGCAGGAGCTGTACCTTGCTGGCCTTGTGTATCTGGCTTCTGAGGTCTCAGGCAGAGGCCTGAGAGGTGCCGGCCATCTAGGGCGGCCGCAGCAGAGCTGGGGAGCCCTGTGGAGGGGGGTCCCGGCTGCTGGAAAACAGAAAGAGGGTGAGGATTAAATGCTGGCTGAGGGACAAAGGGGCAGACAGCACAGCAGAGGACAGATTAAGTGAACAAAGACAGCAGTTAGTTTGAGCACCAAGTCTGGTTCCCGATGAAGAAAAAAATTCAAGAAAGGCTGTAATCACTTTAAAATTAGGCAAGTATCACAGTTTCAACAAGGATTACACTCTTTTTAGTACATTTGCACAATTAATCATTAAATTAAGAGCCTAGAAAGCAGGTTTAGTGGAGAATACAGTGGAAAGCTAAAGGAGAAGGTTTGGACCAATCGGAGTGTGCCAGAAAACAGTGCTCATGTTCTGATTGTCTGGTGGCAGGAGCTGTACCTTGTTGGCCTTGTATCTGGGCTGGAGGTCTGATGCGGTGGCCTGAGAGGTGCCAGCTATCCGGGGGGCAGTAGCAGAGCTGGGGGGAGCCCTGTGGAGGGGAGTCCCAGCTGCTGGATCTAAGGGGCATTCATCCTGGCAAAATTATGGATGCCCCCCTACAGCACAGTGGATGACACATTGCTGTGCCCTATGCACCCCCAACACAGTGCTGCTCCCCCAACCCTGATTTTCAAGGCGCCCCCATGCACCTGTGCCACCTGGCCAGCACCCCAAGGCTCCCAGGGGATTGTTAGAGTGTTATGGGGCAAGGAGGGCTCTGGGGGGGCAGTTAAATGTGGGCTGCGACTTGTGGCACCCAGGTCAGTTGCATCATTCCCATGGCTCAAGCCTGCAGCTGCTGCAAGTCATGGGTCATAGGTGCTGGGGACCCAGCCTGTCTTGGAATAGGGCACAGGTTCCCCTGCATAGTGCCGCGAGGCACAACTCGCATATGCCTGTGAGTTGTGCCATGCGACTTGGAATCAGGCCCCATATATTACAAGCTGCTAACTTTTTACAGTTCTCTGCTTTTGTCTTTATTTGGCACATGCAATACTATTAGGAGTTTTTAAACTCTATCTCACAGTTACTCATCAATGTACATGCTTCTCTGGATAGACATACTTGACTGTGTACTTGTATATTTATGGCTGCATTAATTGTTACATGTATGTTTTGCACTTTGGTATATGTTCTGGTACCCTTATAAATGGGTCCTTGCCTCAAGGTCTTACTAGATTTTAAACAAACAAAACAAAACATGTATTACAACTATTCCTATATTTATTCAGCCCTTTTCCCTGTGCAAATTTTGTTTAACTTTATTTTGTATTGATTTTTAAAGCATATGAAGTAGTGAAAATTGCATTCCAGGGAATACATTATGAGCAAAGCAAGCAACGAAGTACATTTTATCAATACAGAATATGAGAAATGCATTTCCCAGCGGTACCACATTAGGAAGTAATCCAACAACACTTAGTCTCATTTGATAGCACATTATAGCCAATGCATAGGACTCATAGTTCAAACATTAAAAAGGAAAATGTTATCCAAGCCAAAAATGGCTTTACTTATTCAAACCTTTAAGGGAAACAGTTTGGTAGAGATGCCTTCAACTGAACTCAGGACACACATGCCGGTGGCAAAAATATCAGCTAGTCAACCAGTACTGTACATGAACTGTCAGGCCCATTGATTCCATAGAAAGAGCACACACACACACACACACACACACACACACACACACACACACACAGCTGTAACACTTCTGGACACAGAAACCTATGTTGTAAGGGATTGTTTCTAGGGAGATTTATCAAAAATTCTGAGTCAGGCTGAGTGGTTGCCCTTTGCATCTTATTAAACTCAGGATACCACATGCTTTGCTAACCTGTAGAGTTCTCTGTCTTCTATAACCTGAGAGGTAAGCATTAAAGACACAGATAACCACAGAAGGCTAATATTAAACCATTTTATAATGCCTCTGGATTTCCCTCCTCAGCCAACTGCCATTTGCAACATAAAGCATATTAAACAAGAAATTGTACTGTGCTATATCTCTCTATACTATGTGTGTCATTCTGCACCCTTTAAAGCTAAAACATCTAGTCCATCGATACACAGAAGGAGAGAGTGTGCGAGCTTCACTTTGAAAGTTACACAGTTAGGAATATGGTGGAGAGCTATTTAGATAAGCAATCAAAATAGTCAAGTATGGTTCAAAGCTCTAAAGTCCAGGGTCTTTTACATGTCCCAGATAACGTAGCTAAGAAAAGTAAGCAAACAGGAGGAAATTGTTCAGTGATTACTTACAAACTTTAAAAGTTCAGTATTCCTTCTCGGCTGAAGAATATTCAGTGTACTTTTGTGTACCAGCACAGTTCAACAGCTTCTCCACATAAGCACCTGCTGCTTTCAAATCAACAAAGGAGTACATTTTGTCTTTGATGGAGAATTGAAACTGCACCAGGAAGCTGAGCCAATACGGGACCGCCAATTCCTTTAACTTTTTAAAGACTCCTTCAAAAACTTTCCTACAGTTCCTGGTAGTGAATCAATAATCAGGAAAGAACAGAATTCTGTTGCCATCGATCACAATAGGACCATGTTCTTGAACTACCTTCGACAGCCTGTCTCTGGTCATTGAGGAATCCAAGACCATTAGTAAAGTTCATGAGTCTTCCTCCACAGAACAGGCACTCCTCGGAGAAATACAGTAAGCATGGATCAATCTTGGGGTGAACCCCAGTCCCGCAGCCTCTGGTAGTCATTGTTTGAGGAATGTGGCAGCATCCTTCACTTCTGTGCCCTCCAGGACCCCAAGAACTCATACGTTGGCTGCACGAACAGCATTCTGCAGTTATTCTATCCTGATCGAAGCAAGCATTGCTCTTTAACAGACATTATTATCACTGCTAGAGCTTTTCCTGAAGTTTTCTTTGCCTCCTCCATGTGGCCAGTCACACTTTCCATCTAGTTTTCCACCACTGTTAGGCGCTCCACATGTGCATCCATGTGTTATCTGTATTCCTTACAGTCTGTATCAGAACATTCACTACAATCTGCAATGTGTCCAGCATGGCTGAGGAACCTCCTGAAGGTATTGTCGGCAACCCGTCCAAGGCTTACTTGGAAGCCCCCAGTTATAAAGAGTCTGTTTTAACTGATTTTGTACATCCCTTCTCACGAGTTTCCCTCCAAACACCTATAAGGTATATACCCAATAGTTCCTTCAATATTTAGTGCTGAAAAGTGCTGCAAATCAAATAATTTAATACCACAATAAAAGTAAAATAGTGGAGCTCAGTCTGAATGCCTCTTGTCGGCTAGGCTGCTAGCCATCCCCCCACCGCCCTGTGCAAAATGATGTGCATTTTCCTTTTCTGCCTTGGCCCTAGTAGTTCGCCTGTTTCTTCATTATAGTGTTGCCTCCTTGCCATTTTCAAAAAAAATTCTAAATGTTTGTTCTTGTAATTGGTTACAAATAAAGTCACTTTTAAGTGGAAGAATTGTTTACAATTTAGTTTTATTTCCTAACACATTTTTTGCCAGCAACCTTCCCCCTTAACTATAATTCTACTAACTTTTGAGTGACTTTCTATGAATTCCTTTAGAGGCAGAGAAGTCAAGTCTGACAAACAATTGAACATTTATTTTCAAAAATGTAAAACAAACAGAGAAAATGAGAGGGACCTAGGAAATCTGGAAAAATGGTCTAATGATTGGCAACTGAGGTTCAATGCAAAGAACTGAAAGATCAGACACCTGAGATGCAGAACCCAGGAGAGAGTTACAGGTGGAGGGGAGTTGCTGTTTGTCACCAGGGAAGAACGGGATCTGGGAGTGATCATCTCAGATGAACTAAGGGTGGTCCAGCAGAGTACAAAGGCTGTAGGGAGGGCAGTGGCATGAAAAGGTGCATAGGAAGGGGTATCACTAGCAGAAGAAGGGAGGTGGTGATGCCACTATATAAAACACTGTTGAGGCCTCATCTGGAATTCTGTGGACTGTCTGGAGGCCACATCTTCATAGGGACATAGACAGGGTGGAGGCAGTTCAGAGAAGAGCAACAGAGATTGTACAAGGTTTGCAACAAAGGACATATGAAAGAGATTGTAAGACCTCAATATGTATACACTTGAAGAGAGTGGAATGAGAAGACATGATTGAAACCTTCAAGTGTCTTCAGGGCATAAACAAGGTGCAAATGGACAACATCCTTCAGTATAGGAGGTCTACTAGAATGAGAGGCATGGCATGAGATTAGAACAGGGTAGGATAAGTGGAAATGTGAGGAAGTTTTTCTTCATGGAAAGAGTGGTGGATGCATGGAATAGCCTGCCCAATGAGGTGGCGGTTATCTAAACTAAGCTGACTATGTTTATTCAGAATGTTATAGTAATGATACATCAGGTTTTTTTAAAGGCAACAATGGCAGACATAGATGTGGACCTTGTAACCATCACAGAAACTTGTATATGAGAAAATAATAACTGGGACCTGACAGTCCCTGGTTACACAGTGCTTAAGATAAAAGTGGAGGGGTAAGTCCCTGTATGTCAGGGAAGTCATTGAGGCTGTGGAAGATAGATACATCAGGAGAAGTAATGGGAAGACAGAGTCATCGTGGGTGCAGCTCACAGCAGCCTTAGCCATGAAACTATGGTTGGGGTTGATCTACAAACTACCAGAACAAGGGGAAGTGAAAGATAGGGAACTTGAGGAAGAACTAAAAAGGGTTGTAGTAAACGGAGAGATAGTGGTAGGTGATACGAACCTGCCAGATATTTATTTATTTATTTATTAAAAAGTTTTACCAGGAAAGCATACTGAGCAGACATTACTCATTTCCAGATGTGTCCTGGGGGAAGGGAACATTGGGAAGTTACATTTATATACAGAATTTGTGCAAGTAAAGTAGCAGCAAGTAGTACAGAAATGAGATTACATAGAATATCATACAATATAGAACAATTTAACTTAGTAAAATACACAAATACAATTCAGTTAGTGTGGGGGCACAGCAACTAAGTAGTGCAACAGGAAGTAACAATAAGTTGCCGGGTGGTACGGAGTCTGGTAGCCCAGGTCAACAGGTATGTGAGTGGTGGAACATGATGGAACATGACTGAACATGAATATTGACTGATAGTTCCAGCTGCAAGGAGAACTAGATGTCAGGCTCTCCTGATATATCTGGCTGTCAGCTGTTGCAGCTGGTTAAGGAACCCAACAGGCAGGCTGCCATTCTTGATGTGGTGCTCACCAACTCAAAGATGGTAGGAGGGGTGTGAGTAGAGGATCTACTAGGGTCCAGTGACCATCATTTTACTAGGTAGGAGCTAGCTCTTGGGATCAGAAAGCCCTAGTCAAGGGCTGAAGTCCTTGATTTCAGAAGGGTGGGCTTTAACAGGATAAGGGAATTGGTCTGGGACAAGTAATTTGGGGAAGACAACATCAGAGGTGTGGAGGAGTGGTGGGGGTAATTAAGGAGGCTACCGTGAGGTATCTGTTATGCATGAGAACCATAACCAAAAAAATCAGGTGGAAGAGATCCATACAATTCTTTTGATAGGGTCAGGAAAGCAGTGAGGACCAAAAAAGACCTTTACCAGGTACAAGGAAATGCAAGGAGAGGAAGAATAGGAAAATACCAACTGAGAACTAGTGAAATGGGGTGGTTAGGAAGGCAAAAACAGACACTCGGTAGCTACATAATGCAGAGCTAGTCAAGGATGGGAAAGACAGGGAGAGTGTAAGGTATGTAGAACCACATGTGCCAATGCAAGAAGTCTAAGAATTAAAAATTCCAGACCTGGGATCGCCATCATGTAGGAGCTTAGCCTGGATTTAGTGGCCATAATGGAGTCATGGTACCACGGATAGCCATTTCTGGGATATGGCTTACCAGGTTAGTCTGTTCAGAAGAGAGGGAGTCAAAGCTACAGAAGTACAGGGCACCTGGAGAAAAGGAAAGACTAGAGGTTTTGTGGACCATCCTTGAGACAGGAGCTGGGACCACTATCCATATAGGAGTGGTATACAGACCTCCAGCACAGGGAGAGAAGTTAGATAAGGCACTACAGAAAGACATTGCCAGGATGGCAGATAAAGGAGGTTCAGCTAGTTGGTGATTTCTATCTGCAAAATGTAGATTGAGCTTTCCAGCTTCAGCAAGGAGCAGGGCCATCCTTGACCCCAAGCAGAGGGACAGAGAATCACCAGTGGTACAGAAATAGAGGGTGAAGTACAAATAGAAAATGGAAACAAAATAAAAACAGAACTCTGTTAGAACTGATCCAAAATCTACAAGCACGAATCAAGCTATGTCGGCAGCCTCCAGCAAAGGACCTAATAAAAGTTATTTTTAGAAAAATAAATAATCAGAAGAAAAGCAAGACGAGGGAAAAGAGGGGAAAAGGACAAAAAGAAGTTCCAATACAGTGGGAAACCAGGTCGAAGAACAAAAAGACATTATGGGCCAGATATTCAAAATGTAGAGCAACACGCAAATCAATAGCACGGGACTAGCGTGGAGCTGTAATATTCAAGGACCGGTTAGCGTGTGCTAACCACAATAGCGTGGGTCAAACTGATAATGTATGCAAGGACAAAGTGAGGGGTGGCCTGCATACACGATCTATGGGATATTCAAAGCTATAGCACCAATTTCTAGGACACATGGCATGAAGGCCATGCTAGCTACTATAAAAGGCTGTCTTAACCCAAGGCAAACCACTGAGGGGAGTGACCACACTAGGAAGAGGAAATGTTGTGCCATTAGCAGTGATGCTGCCATTGATGGCAGCTGTAGTGGAGGAGGAGGAGAGGAGCAGGCACAACATGGGCCATAACGCAGGCCAAGGAGACAGTATGCTGCAAACTGGTAGTACTCAGCCCAGGGTCACCTCGAGACCCCTGCCAGATGAGCACATGACTGGCAGGATGAACAGTGGTATGTTGAGGCAGCTATGTGAACTTCTGCATGAGCAGCTGCACCCCAACATCAGACGCAGTCGCGCATGACAGTAGAGGAGAAGGTGACAGCAGCGATGTGCTTACTTGCCACAGGGACATTCCAATGACCAATGGAGGACACCATCAGGGTATTGCAGTCTGCCACCCTCATGCCTTCTGACCCAGTTCCTTGAAACTTTCCTGCCACACACTGGGAGTTCATAGTATTCCAGCATGGCAGCAGAGTGCAGAGAAACCATGCAGCAATCCCACTGTTGTGCACCTACCAGCGGGTACTTGGTGCAATTGACTGCACCCATGTCCCCATCCCTGTACCACCTGGCGATGGCAGTGAGGTGAATGTTAACAGGGAGTGGTACCACTCATCAATTGCCAAGTAGCGCTGATGCAACTAGGCACATCAGCAATGTCTATGTGCAGTACCCCTGGCAGTGCTCACGACCGCCTTCATCTGTCACCAGTCTTGGCTGGGCCAGGCATTCAAGGAGGGCAGGATACCCAGTGGGCACCTAGTCAGTGAGTAACAGTAAACAAGGCACACACACCACAGCAGGGGTGGGGATAGGCAGGGGAGGTCATGGAAGGGGCTTGGGAGAGCAACACAGGTGGTGCATAACAGCAATGGGCAGACAGCAGAACATCACTGACAGGTGCACATCTCTCAACAGGAGACAGCGCCTGTCCTCTGTGACCCTGGCTGCTTCCACCGCTACCCCGACCAGCCACAGTGGCCAAAGAGATGTACAGTGAGACACATGCCACCACCAGAAACATCATAAAGATGGTGTTTGGCATACTAAAGATGCATTTCTGATGCCTAGACTTGTCAGGCGGTGACCTACAGTATAGGCCTCAGAAGGTATGCCGTATCTTCCTAGCCTGTTGTATGCTGACAGTGACAATGAACCATGGGATACAGGCACCTGAACCTGAGGGACAGGCTGACAGTGACCCAGAGCCAGCGGTCGGGGGGATAGTGGAGCAACTCAGGAGGAGGGTTCCTTGCATGGTCCACAGGGCCCTGGAGCACAGGACTGCCATCATCAGGACACTGTCACAGCCAGAGGGTGAGTATAGACAGCACAGCAACAACACACCGTACAATGGTAAACAGTTTAATATGTACAGACAACCACAACAGTGCTGACGACAAACAAAGCATGTGCACAACACAGTGGCACTGAATGCACGTGTGAGGGCAGTGTGATGGGTGGGTTGTGCAGGACACACATGTGATGAGGACACACAGCCATTGTACAGTGATGTGGGTGATGCCTGATATGTGGCAGCAGTGTTGGAAGGGACACCATGGCTGTGCATGTGTGACTGCATATTAAGGGGTGTGTGTGTATGTGATAGTGTGAGTGCATGTGTGTGCAGCTGTGTGGGAGTGCAAGTGCATATGCGTGTCAACCGTGCACATGTGCATGGCGGGCTGTGCCCATCTCTGGTGACTACCACCATGCACATGGCACACACCATGCATGTGGGACAGAGACAGGGATGCTCTGAGCTGAGAACACAGAAGGGAGGCCACAGTGAGGCTGGGAAAGCAGACTGCCTGTGCCCTCACCGACCAGCAGAGCTGGACATGGTGGGCGGATGGACAGCCACGGGCGGTGATGGGTGCCCGCTTGATGCACACGATGCAGTGGTGCTTGTGCCAGTGTCAGTTCTGCATCTGCAGTGCTCTCACCTGTGGGCCCCTGTGTAACAATCACACAGGCCCCCTTGCACAGTCTGCTGCCCCCCATGCACCCTGTACAGCACCGTGGTGAGGTCAACCTCCACCGCTGTGAGGCAAACAAAGCCGTGGTCCAGTGTGGCAACTTTGCAGCCCAGTCTGTCCTCCACCCACTGTTCCACCCATGTGAAGCCTAGGGACAGCGACTCCTGCATCTGTGAGAGCTCTTGCCTGAGCTCCTTCCGCAGGCCATGAAGGTCCAGCTGGGCCTTCTGCTGGGATGTGAGTGCAGCCTGGGGCAGAGGGCAGGGTCCTGGGGTATCCGGCACCACGGCCATGGCACCCTCAACGGCAGCTGGTGCTGGTGCCTGCAGCTCACTAGGGTGGGGACGCTGTCACACTGGTGGACTGTCCTGCCACTGCAGGCCACTGTTGATGGGCTGTGACCCCTGCAGGACCTGCATCTCTACCCATAAAGGGCATTGCATGTGCAGTGGGGCACCCATGGCCCCAACAAGGCCAACCACCAGCTGCATGGGTACACAAATGCTGGCATGGCAGTCCACTCCCCTGGCACCCATGTTGCAAACTGCACCCTGCCTCACATCTGTGCCCCCCTCCACAGGCCCCTCCATGGAGAGGATGTAACCCCCCCCCGACACATCTGACTCCATGTCTTTGGTTACTGTCAGCAGGATCACTTGCCCACCAACAAGATCCTCTACCTGGGCATCCTCCAGGGCTGCACTAAGGTCTAGATATCCACCACCATGGAAGCCCCCCCTAGCAGGTGTACCCCATATCCAAGTGAGTGCTACACATTGTGTGTGGCTGAGGGTCCACGACCAGCATCTAGTCCAGAGTCGATGGAAGGTTCTCCTCCTCCTCTTTCTCCAGTACCATAGCAGCCATCCCAGCCTGGTCCTGGCATGCTGCAGGCCCTGCACACACCACTGTGGAAGAAACAGGACAAGGTCACTGACCAGTACTTGCACAGTGTACCTCATCATCACCAGTATATGCACACCCGAGGAAACATGCCACCCACCATAGACATGCACACCTCACACAGCAGCCCCACAGCCATAGACCGTAGCCGCACGCACATATCCACGCCACAGTGCACATGCCCCGGCCTGTCAGCTGTGGTAGCAGCCTTGCCGGGCACTGTTCACATGCAAGCCTGCCCCATGTGTATAGTGTGCACAGCAGAGCACCCCCACAGTGCACGCCAGGCATGACACCAACACCAACACCCAGCACCTGTGCAGTTGCACCATGCAGGGTGCATACACGTGGATATAGACCTGTCCTAGGTAGTGTGAGTGGTGTCTCACACCCACCACCTGGCACACCGGCAATGACCTCTGGGTGAAGTGTGGATGCCACCATGACCATTAGTGGGTCCTCCTGCCGCTGTTGTGTGGATTGCAGGCCACCCCCAGTCTGCAGTCTATCACAGAGCCACTGTGCCTCCTCTTCCTTTGCCCAGTGCAGCAGGTCACTCTAGCGTTTGTGCACTGCATCCATCGTCCTGTGACATCCGCCAATGGCATTCACCCCTGCCATCACCTCGTCCCACACCTGGTGCACCACTGCGCCTGACGCCTTGTGCTGCCGCAACACCTGTTCCCTCTTGTTCACACCATGTACCATCATCCTCAGCTCATCCTGTGAAAAGCGGTATGCCTGTATGCATTCGGGTCATGCTGCATCACCTATGGGAGTGATGAACAGGGATATGTGTCACCAGCTGTGGCAGGCCTGTGGTGCGTGGCACACACAGAACATTATGTGTATGCCACCCCAAACAGCAGCAGTGCTCACCCAGTTGTGGCATGGTGATGGCACTGGCCAGCATGTGCATGTACAGTGCACACAGCCACAATGTACAGTGGCCACACCTGTGTGAACCATGCCACTGCACAGCTGTCAACATACACCACATACAGACTGCACACACTGGACCCACATGGGCACTGCCAACACCCATACCAGTAAGTGTTCCCCAAGACAAGGGCCGTCACAACGCTTGCAACCTGGCATGTACCATGCCCCCATTGGCCCCCTAGGGGACATGTGCACCACACACAGGGGCGTGGACACTGCGGATGGTACGGTATAAAATAGCAAGCTACCAGGCACAGACCACATGGTGCTGTCAAAGTCAAATTGGGATCCACACAGTCCTGACCCAAGGGTGGGCTATGGCTGTGTACCACCATCAGAGTGTCTGCAACCTTCCACGTCCCACATTCAGGGTGACAGCCGAGGGTCCATGGACCCCATGCCAGTGTGCCACTGTTGTGAGGCATAACTGCAGGCCATGATAGTGGCCCCCCTGCCCTGTAACTGGCACCCACAGTGTACAGGTGGTGCCTGCATGGCACTGGCTGATGCAGGTGCATGGGCTCGGCACATGGACCAGTCTGCTGGACAGCTGACCCAATGGTGTTGTGCACCATGATGCAGCACCATGATGGCCTGTGGGACTGCATTCGCCAGCCCTGTCCCCGGCCTGTACAGTTGTGGACTGCAGGTGCACAGTGTGTACGCTCCGGACCTGTGATGCACCAGTGCCCTTCCACCAGGCCTCCGGCTGCTATACTGACCTGCCTGTCACTGCTCTGTGTCTCTTGACATGGCTCCTTCTGTTGTGTCTATATGTCTGCATCTTCAGCTGTGTGCTGCAATCCCACGACACAACACCAGTGGAGCACTGCTTGCCTTTTTATAGCCCAGCCAGGCAATCCAGCCTGTTATGCATGCAAATTATCAGATAATGATATGCTAATCACAGTGTTTGCAACATGCATACACAAGTGCCCTCATTTGCATGTGCCGGTTGAATATGGGCCTGAATAGCGTCAGGCTAACCGCTTAGCACCATGATAACATTAGCGCCGGGCTATGTGGTGTCCAGTGCCATGCTGTCCCAGTAGTGCAACACTATGTGGCATAGTGCGTGACACCATGCATGCAGCGTGGGTCCCTATGTAATACTAGCTTTCCTGGTTTAGCACAGCATAGCCTCGCTAGCCCACAACACAACCTCTGTGTATGTGTGGCGTTGTGGCTCCAGGGTTGTGATGGGGTCACATGCGCAGCGTGCCCGCTCGGTAGCGCTTGCACTACGTCATGTGATAGTGCAGTACTACTGCACTGATTGCTGGGGGGATCAGGGTGCAGAATAGGCTGTGCAGTACTACAGGTGGCAGGGTATCAGAGGTGCTTGAGCAATGCCAGGGGGGAGGAGGCAACGTGCTGTGGTGCACAGAGACAGGTGCTGGGGGGAGGTGGAGACTGCCAACCTGGTGCAGCTAGTGCATCAGAGGCACAGACAGCTATTTGTGGAGGTCAGGGAAGGTGACCTCCCATGCCAGCAGGTGTGGGTCTCCATTGCCCGGAAGCTCAGTGACCACATGGGCATTGCCCACAATGCCGAGAAATGTTGGCATCATTAACAGACATGCACCATTGGCAGCAGCTGGAGTGCCTAGTGCATGGTGCATGAGGGCACTGTGCCTGTGCCATATAGGTGGCATTGCACATTATTCACCACTATCATGTGCCTCTCGGACTGCACATGTGTGTGCCTGTGTGTGTGTGTGTGTGTGTGTGTGTGTGTGTGTGCGTGCATGCACAGATGTGCTACTGTGCCTGGTATTGGGGTGCATGTGGCACAGGCAGGGCTGCACATGTTGGCCACCTTGGGGGGCATTGCGGTACAGGGCGTGGGGTGACATACAGAGTGGTAGTATGGTGCATGCTGTACCCATTGGGGTGACACAGGTGTGGGTGGCAGATCGTGACACTGATGGTGGTGGATCCTGATACAGCACTGGCCTGTGGTCTACACCACTGTGGTGCAGGGGTGCCATCCCTGGGACACTGACAGGTGTGCAGCCTGTCACAGTGTGCCTGCATCTGGCTCTGTCACACCACTGTGCTGCAATTCCTACATGTCCTGTGTGCCTGGTGCATACTTCATGGGACTTGCCGCCCTCTCTGTGGGTGTATCCTGTGTTCAGCCACTGTCCCTGAGCATCCCTGTGTGTGCAGTGTTGTGGGGGTTGCATGTACATCTTGCTGTGTTGCTCGCAGTGCATGCTGTGTGTTGCACTAAAGCTGCTGTTTCCCCTGCCCACTGTAGAGTGGATCAAGCAGCCGAGGACCACAGGAGAGGGCCAAGAGGTATGCCAGGACAGGCAGAGGAACAGTCTGAGGGTGCCGGTCATGCCACAGCAGGTGCAGGAGAGCAGCCCTGAGGACAGGGGCCTGCTGTGTAAGTACATGTCTTGTTACTTTGTGGTGTCTCTCTGTGATGTGTGGTTCCTTCTGTGGTCTGCCACTGACTGTGCCGTGGCCTGGCTGCCAGGGTGTCGGACCAGTAGTATTGCAGCACTGTGCAGGGTTGTACACCAGTGTTGCATACTGCTGCCAGACTGTAGTTGTCAGGTCACTGTGCCCTGCAGTGGGGTGCTGTGGGCCAGTGTCAGTATGCATGACTGCGAGGGTGCCGGATGGTAGTGGGGGCTGTGGCAGTGGAAGATCAGTGGGGCATACACGCTGTCAGTTGCTATGCTCACATCTGCAGTGGGGTGTGCTCCATCCCTCCTGCCACACCACAGTTCCTACACCTGTGCATGACTGGCATTGCCTTGCTGTCCATGGGCTTCATTGCCTAGGGCTGGGTATTCACCACCCATGTGCATGTTGTGGCTGCAGGTCGCCATGCACCATGCCTTCCAGGGACCATGTATGGTGGCATGTGTTGGCCCACCCCTGCCACTGTCTGTGCCCTGTGTGCCTGCGTATGCTGTGGGTCTGTTTGTGCCTGGCATGGGTCAGTCATTGGCCGGCCACTGTGACTGCATTGCGCTGCTCTGGCACACCCTTAGGATGATGTTGTTGTGCTCTGCATTCTGGTATATTGCCATCTGTCTTTGGGCAGCATGTCCCGACATGTGGGTGCCATTGTGCATGTTGTGGTGTGGCCCATGTGCACAGCCATCCTGGGGACTACCTGTGTGTCTGCACTGTCTTACTGTGTGCAGTGCTGGAGTGGGTGGTGTCATCTGTGCCATGGTGCTGTCGGGTATTTCATCATCATGTCTATTGGGTATTGGGCTGATGCCTGTGTTACCCAGGCCTGCCATGTGGGCACCTTCTGGGTGGGCTTACCATTGCATCCCTCAGCACCACTCGGACATGGCTGTTGTGACATGCTGTCCATCCCTGTATGGCCACATGTGGCTGCAGTATGCCCCCTGGCCAGTTTCCCCATCCTCACAATCTCCCCATTCCTCTTGTAGGTCCACTCCATTCATCATTGTGGGCGACCAGACCAGAGGAGTCAGAGGGGATGGAGGACCTGCTATGATGCCTTGTCCATCAGCAGAGGATGCTGATTGAGCAGTAGGCCATCATAATATCAGATACCAGGAGGGTGTCTGCTGTCCTAGAGGTACATTTGCCAGATCCATCCAGCAATCAGCCATAACCATCTTCCCTTTTCTGTTGGCTATCCCCTTTCTGGACTGGCGTTTCTATCTGGCCTCTGTTTTATCTCCTCGTTAGTGTCTCTTCCCCTCCCCCCATATCTATTGCCATCCTGTACATTTTGTATATTTGTACATACGTTTTGCATCTCAAGGTATAGGTAGATTTATTTTCATACTTGTTGTCTGCCACATAGTGGTCTTCATAGTGATGGTGCTCTGTGATGTGGTTGGAGGGGGTTCTTAGTATTTCTGTTTTGTAGCGTTTGTACCGTTGACTTTCTTTGTCTTGGGGTGGTTCATTGGGTGGTAGTTGTAGCATTTGTAGTACACATTTAGGTTTTGGTTTTTGATTTCATGTTGTTTTGCATTTGCGTTGTTGTGTGTACTGTTTGCATTACTGTTCTGTTCCTGTTGCTTTGCCATTCATTTGTTACCTAATACATTCCAGTTACTACAGTTTACTGTGTCCTGTGTCATTCTTGGGTGCTGGGGTTTCACTTGGTATGTACTATTCCTTGGTTCTCCCATATGGGTCCTGATTGTTTCTTGCCATTCATGTGCATGTGTGTCGTGTACTGGGTTCTGCACTGTGGTCAGCGTCTGGGACCTCATTCTGGGTTGTGTTTCATTGCATGTGTCCCAGGGTCAGGCTGTCTCACCTCTACACTGTGTTCCATTTTGTGTTTGCACTGCCCACCTGGGTTCTATATTCAGTGCTGTCTTATTTGCTATATTCAGTGCTGTCATATTCCCTGGCTGTTTTTGCCCTGCACTCCTGGCCCTGTTTGCCCGAGCTCCTTTGCTTGCTATATTCAGCTGGTTTTGCTCAGGGCTATTCCTTTTGAACGTGACTTGCGTTTTGCTCAGGGCTATGTTTTCCTGACTGGCAGTGCTACTTTAGCACCAGATCACAGTTTTGAATACCTGGCCAAAAAAATCTAAGCAATGTAGCTTTTGTTAATAATGAAATACAGGTCCTAAAAAAGGTTTGAGTTTTATTCCATCACTGAAAGTTAATAAATTTAATGTCCAAGTAGAAATTTTCATGTTCTTTAGGAAAATTAATTTATGTAATTGTTTTGCCACTAGAGAAATAATGGGAGGTTTTACTTTAAGTGACTCACTTGTGGATAATGAACAACAGGTAAATGTTTTAGATTTGTCAGTGATGTCCTAGTTGAATATTACACCAAATGACACACTAATATTTTTCACAATATAAATCTTGTTCAATTTGACGTAGAAGGAAATGCAGTGATAGATATTATAACTGTTGTTCCACTCAATTTGGATATTGGTAATGATGAGAGAAAAACGTTATTTAGATCAAAGTCAATTTTTTGCCACCCCCCCCCCTTGATCCTGCCATCACGGTCTATCAAAAGGTTGTGAGTAATGAACGTGAGAATATTTTTGGAAAAAATGGCATAATAGCACATAGAATTTATCTACTTTTGAGAGACCAGCCTTAGAGAGTCTTAGGAATAGAACAAATCTTATTTTCAGAGAGGCTAACAAAGGGGGTATTGTAATCATTCTCGGCAGAGATGATTACGAGAAAAGAGGAATTGCATCTACTTTCTGATACCAACATATATTGTGTGTTAGATAGAGACCCCACATTACATTTTCAGGCTGAATTATTTGATTTAATTAATGACATCTTTGACAGAGGTTTCATCTCAGATAAAGAAAGTATTTTTTTAAAAACACAGACACCTAAAACTTCTACGTTCTATTAACATAGAAACATAGACTTTGACGCAGATAAGGACCACTTGGCCCACCCAGTCTGCCCAATTCCCTACCTACTGGATAAGCTGCAGATTCTAGTTAACCAACAGCCTACTTACTGCAACCCCAACCATAATTGCCTTGTATCTGTCCCATGCATGTTTGAATTCCCCATGGTTTTAGACCCAACGACCTCCTCAGGAAGGCAGTTCCACGATCCACCACTCTCTCTGTGAAAAAAATGTCCTCACATTACCCTGAGCCGTCCCCCTCTATCTTTAAATTATGCCCCTTTGTTCTTACACATCTCTTTTTCTGAAAGATGCTACCATCCTGGACTTTGTTGATTCCCTTGAGGTACTTGAAAGTTTCTATCATGTCCCCCCGTCCCTTCTTTCATCAAGAGTATACATATTAAGCTCTCTCAGTCTCTCTTCATATGGTTTCTGCTGCAGACCCTGCACCATTTTAGTTGCCCTCCTCTGGATTGCTTCCATCCTGTCTATGTTCTTGCATAGATGAGGTCTCCAAAACTGCACACAGTACTCCAGATGGGGTCTCACCAACTGTCTGTACAGAGGGATAACCACTTCCCTTTTTCTACTTGTGATGCCCCTTCCTATGCATCCCAGTATCCATCTGGCTCTCCTTACCGACTTTTCACATTGCTTACCCACCTTTACATCATCTGATAT
Source organism: Neoceratodus forsteri (assembly GCA_016271365.2). Lineage (NCBI taxonomy): Eukaryota > Metazoa > Chordata > Ceratodontiformes > Ceratodontidae > Neoceratodus > Neoceratodus forsteri. The sequence continues at coordinate 291,182,455 of CM057459.1, forward strand.
GACTACCCCAGGTCCCTTTTCCATTGTTGTTGTTGTTAATACCTCCCCTGCTATTGTATACTCTTCTCCTGGGTTTTTGTTTCCAGGTGCATTACTTTGCACTTCTTTGCATTGAACCTAAGTTGCCATATATCTGACCATTCCTCCCTATTATTTACCTAAGATCCATAAGAGCTTAATATCAACACCCAGTCGCCCGAAACTTCTGGGCATCAGATCATTAATAGAAAATGTGTCCAATTTTTGTGATTTTTTTCTTCAACTGTGAGTAACTTAGATTCCTACACACAAGATTCTATGTATATTGTGGAAAGATTTCAGGATTTTTTGTGGCAGCATTCCTACTTATGAATTAGTGTTGATGTAAGCTCATTATACACTTGTATTCCTCATGATTTAGGGCTTTTAACACTTAAAGAAATGCTTGACAATTGTAAAATCAAAGGAATACTTCCTTCCAATCTCCTGTGTGCAGCAGTTGAATTCATTTTGAAACATAACATTTTTTTTGGTTAAAAACAAATTTTACCTGTAAGTAGTGCAGTAGCTACTGCAATTGGTTCAACTGTAGCACTAAGCTATGTTAAGCTATATTTAGGTTGGTGGGAAAATAACATCATGTTTTTGATAAAAACCTGAATAGTAATAACATAGTGTCTTGGAACAGGTTTATAGATTATTTGTTAATTGTATGGGATTGCCCCAAACAGCTGGCTAAAGAGTGTGTTATATGGATCAACAATAATAATCTAAACCTTGTTTTCACTTCAGAATTTGACAGCAATAATATTTCCTTTCTGGATCTAAATCTCAGGTCAATAGCTGACAGCACTGTTATCACTGAATGTTATAGAAAATTCACTGCAGAAATTCTACTTCATTTGCTGAAGCGCACACCCTCCTGCTTTGATTTGATCTGTCCCTTATGGACAATTTTTGCACTTATGGCAGAATCGTTCCTCTGAAGAAACTTTCAAAGTAGAAGCTACAAAAATGTATGATAGATTCATTAAAAGGGGCTATGATACACGGATTTTGGATGAAGCCCTCAATAGGGTTTCCAGTGTTGATAGAAGTACTATCTTAAAGTCAACAAGCATTTGTCAATGCCGAACGTTTGCTTGCAGGTATTTGCAGTGGTGTTTGGCATGTATGGTGCTTTACCCTAATGCCCTGTGCGATTGCTGGTATTTGCACAATAAATTGTCAGCATGATCTTTTGTTACCCCATTGTGCACTACATGAGAGGAAAATGTTTTGGGCAGGATGTGAAAATGACAGCGTACTGCTCATAAGGAAGTGTGGTAAAATGCCAATGTTAAAAATCTGGAGTGGAAATATTTAGTACTGCAAACTCACGAAGCGCATGGAACTGTGCAACGACACTCATAAAACAGTCATTTTGTGAATTTTTTCAACAAATTTTCAACATTGCCATTTTAAACCTGTGCTAATGAACAATGTCACTGTGATTTTCTTACTGTGTCCCATACATTGATTTCTTACACCGACTGTGCCATTGTGCACTACATGGGGGAAAGACATTTTGGGCAGGATGTGAAAAATGACAGCTATACTGCTCATAAGGAGGTGTGGTAAAATGGCAATGTTGAAAATCTGGGTAGAAAATGTTGGAATTCATGAAACCGACGTGCGTAGGAACTGCACTAGCATACGCTAAATAAAACTCTTATTTGTAGGATTTTTGTTAAATTTTTAACATAGCCATTTTAAGATCTCTGCTCTGGAACAGTGCACTGTGATTTTCTTAATGTGTCCCATACACTGAGTTTGCACACCGACTGTGCCATTTATCGCTACATTGGCGGAAACACATTTGGGTGAGATGTGAAAATGACAGCTGTACAGCTCATAAGAAGGTGTGATAAAATGGCAATGTTGAAAATCTGGAGTGAAAATATTGAAAATTCGCAAACTTCCGAGCCTAAGTAGGAACTATGCATGCTAAGTAAAACAGTCATTTTGGAATTTTTCCAAATTCTCAACATGGGGTTTTGGGCCCCCTCTCATGAATGATGTCACTGTTATGGCATTATCAAGGCCAAAAGGGATATCGGCGCGAGTGACTGCGCAGTGCCTGCGAAATTACCCTTCAGGTCCGAATAACGCCACATGACAGTTACATCATTCATGAGAAGGGGTCCAAAACCCCATGTTGAAAAATTTGAGCAAAAATTCCAAAAATGACTGAGATGTGCATAAAGTTGAAACCCCCATGTAGCCCATTATACAGCTTACCGCATTTCCTCAGTTCGGGTCGGCTTTGAAGAGTGCAGACGTGTTCCCGGTCCACGAAGATCATCGCTGGAGTCCGGAGGTAGGTATGGGGTGGGGGTGGGGGATGCTGGGTGCGCAGTGGGTGGTGCGGGTTGTGGGAGGAGGGGGTTGGGAGACGCTGCTATGGGACCGTTTTGTTTTACAGGGAAAAAAAAAGAAAAGACAATGAGGGACACTTTCCATGCTGGGGTGGGCCCCAGCATGGCAGAAAAGATAATGGGGGCCAAGGGGCCGGCCAGAGTTGGGCACCCCGTTCAAACTATGCGGGGGCCGAGGGCCGGCGGTTGGGCACCCCGTCGTGACCAAACAAATGGTTTGCCACTCTGGGGTGGCTCCCCAGCGCAGGATGGCTTTGGTGGGGCCGGAGTCGACGGGGATTTGGGCACCCCGGCCGGCAAACAAACAACTTGTTGAACTTTGCCACGCTGGGGTGGGCTCCCAGCGTGGCAGGAAAGCTTTGGGGGCATGATGCGTGGGGAGGCGCATGACAGAGGGGATGGCTGCGGTGCTCAGTATGGCAGCGGTATTTTCCTTTGAAGCAGAGGAACACAGCTGTCATACTGAGCTCCTGCACCCATTGGTGCAGGACTGCCACGCCTGCTCAAGGGAACAGTGCATTGGGTGGGAGAGGCACACCTCCAAGTGTGCTACTCTCCCAAAACGTTCCTTGTGCATGCACGCAAGCGAACATAAAAAAAGAGAGAGAAAAATGAAGATGTCACTTAAACTGCATCATTGAGTATAACAACATTGCCACACAAATTAAGCATATCATACTAAACAATTGGCATTTGTTAGAACAATGAAGTGTTCCATGTCTTTTTTCATAGAAACCCAGGGTTGTTTATAGTTGGGCTAATAACTTAGGTGACTATCTTAGTCACAGTTATTATGTAGATCCCCAGAAAAAGATTAAATCCTGGCTAACCTCACAGCCTGAGGGCTGTTACAAATGTGGTCATTGTACTCCATGTAAAAACATCATACAGGGCAAAGAAATTAAACACCCATGTAACAACTCAGTTGTTGTTATTAAACAGTTCATTAATTGCTCCACAACATTTATTGTATATGTAGCACAATGCACATGTCCAAAATCGTATGCTGGAATGATGACATGGCCAACCAAAAGAGAATCTGTTAGAACATCTAAGAGCCCTAAAAATTTCATTTTGAATCTACATTAGGGTGCACATTTTATGATAAACATAACAGAAATATTTCTGATGTAAAATGTATGTTATTGGAGCATGTGAAACCCCAACACGTAGAGGAGATGGAGTTAAGATGCTGCTGAAAAAGAATCGATGGATTTATAGCTTGGATTGCTTATATCCTAGAAGACTAAACAAAGAACTTGACTTAACAATATATTTGTGAAAACTAAATATATTTTTCATGATTCATTGTATGTTTGTATTTTTAACCATGATTTATGACACACAGCAATATGATTTCAAATTGGTACATCACATTTACTGCGGTACTATTTAAAATCAATAAGAAAATCATGAGTGTAATGATTTAGTAACAGAACATATAGAAATGTTCAATGTATTATTCTGTAATGGATTTTGTATTTAATAGATACTGAAAATGTAAATTTTATTTACAAAATAATTTTGAAAAATTATTTTCTTTATAACAATAATAAGTTTATTAAAGAAGTATAACTAATGAAATTGTTGTTAGCTAGAATACGTTTCCTGTACTTGCACATTTTTGTCTAATTCCACTATTTTTGAACCACAATGCGCACCTTTTAATAGTGTGCACCTTTAATAGCACTATTACTTTATTTTTGCTAATTAGGCTTTTTGTAATATACAGGGCCCAGATATTCAGACTGCCATTGTATGGAGCAAGCCACTATGCCGCTCAAAATAGTTGCGCTGAGGGTGTAAGCCAGGCGATATTCAATAGTGCAACTTCTTTAGATATCGCCCCTCACACACCTATACCGTATGGTGCAGGAACCGTACCAGCGCAAGTGGTCAGAGGGACATTGAGACGCCGTGGCGACAAGTTCCATTGCACCATGCACAGCATCTACGATATTCAAAAGGAACATGCAAATAAGACTATAATTTATGCAAAGGTGCAGCGGGGCTATTGCATCTAATTATGGCCCCATTTGCATGCCATTAGCATGCAGGTGCGCCGATCCCCAACGCATTTCGCACCTGGCGCCCTGCCAGGTATCAGCCGTCGAGACCAACGCCCTTCAGCCCAATCATGGGCATAACAGTAGCTCCCCATTAGCCCGATCATGGGCATAACAGTATTTCCCCTAGCCCGATTGTGGGCATAACAGTACATTCCCCCTTAGCCCTATAGCGGGCAGGACTGTTTCCTCCACCCCGAGTAGCCCGATCGGGGCATCAGACCTCCCCTCAAAGTCCAAGATCCCTGGTGGTTCAGTGGACCGCGAAAGACAGATAGCAGGCAGCATCCTCACTCCCCACATTGAAATCCCTGGTGATCTAGTGGCCCCCTACCCCACCACAGAGCCCCACCACCCTGCTCTCCCTGTCAGCCGGCGGGCGGCAGCACCCTACACACCGCCTGCTGCCCACCGCCTCGACCGACAGCTCAGAAGGGCTGCACACCCATTGGTTCAGAGCATGAGCCAATGGGCATGCAGCCCATACCGCATAAGCTCAGTCCAGATATGTGAATGAATTCACTGGACCACCAGGGATCTTGGGCGTTGGGGGTCTGATGCCTGGTGGGCTACTTGGGGAGGAAGGAAAGTTTCAGTCATGCTCATGATCAGGCTAAGAAGGTGCATGTTATGCCGATCGAAAGCTAAGGTGAGGTGGGTCACACTTCAGCCCATGATCAGGGTGGGGGGGCGCTGCCAGATGCAGCAGGAACAAGTCCAGGGCCATCCACAGGTGGCAGCTGCTGTGTTGCACCATGCAATGAAACAGCTCACCTGTGAGTGGCCCTCAACTTGTTCCTGTTTTTTTTAAGCGTAACTTTGTGCAGGCACAGGTAGGAGTTGCACCTGCATAACTCTGCATAGCCCAGCTGACTATCGGGCTGTGCAGTTTATGCATGGGTACGCCCCCCCACCTGTGCCTGCAGACATTACTGATGCACTCCGGTGCATCGGGATTTGTGCAGGTGCACTTTTCCCTTTTCAATATCGCACCGGGGTGCTTCAGTGGGTTGTGCATGGTGCAACACTGTTGTGCCACGAGAAACCCTTTTGAATATCTGGGCCATGGTCTTTAAAATATAAACATTTTTAACCCTTGATAAATTATGCTATAATTATTCTTTATTGGGTGCACTTTGATGAAAAATAGGTGGAACCAGCTTGTGATTCAAAATGTAATTGAAAAACCTTTTTTATTAGTTCCTAATGTCACATGATTTAACTAATGTCACTATATAAATACTGTATTTGTCATGTAGACTTCACCCCCTGATGAATAGGGCCTGGATCCCTCAAAACATCAGGGTAATTGTTTAATATAGAGCGTGTCAATAAATGTCTTATTTGTTTCTGGAGCCTTATGTATCGCTGCTTTTCTTGTGTTATATGGCCATCCTTGACTCCTCACAAGAGGAATTTCTCAAGTCAATGAGCTCACTAGGGATGGGACATTGCTCATCCTGATGCTTACACAGGAATAGCATGGTAGACATCACAGTGGACAGTCCCTGGGTACCAGTGACCACCGTTCAATGTGGTTTAACATTAAGATGGGAGCAAGGCAAACCACACAAGAAAGAGGATCCTGGAATTTAGGATGGCACATTTTAAAGAGGAGACTGACTTAGAAACTGCCTAGTACTCCCAACTAGGGTAGTAGAACAGAGGGGAAAAAAGGAGGGCATAATTTAGGCAACCAGCCTCTGAGTGAAGGAAGTGAGTAAAAACAAAAGGAAAAAGAGACTGCCATGGTACTCTAGAGAACTGGCCACAATGGGGAAGGGAAAAATGATGGCATTCAGGAGGCACAATATGAGTAAATGTAGAGAGCAGAATACAGTGAGGTGCACCAGGTAAAACAGAGGGAAGCAGGTAAGGCAGTGCCAGAGGCCAAAGGTGTAGACAAAAGAGAGGATAGCCAAATGGGGTAGCACATGGGGATAAAACTTTCTTTAGGTACCTAAGTGAGAAGAGAAAAACAAGAGTAGGGATAGTGAGCATAAGGGGTGGCAGAGGGAGACTGTGCAAAAGGGGACCAACAAAAAGCAATCATTCTGAACAGGTACTTCTGTCCAGTCTTCACAGTGGGGGGGGGGCACCAAAGAGCAAAAGGAACAAAGGAGGGAAAGTGGACTCAAGTCCATTTTCAAAGGAAAGAGCCCTGAAGGAATTTGCAGCTCTAAAAGTGTACAAGGCTATGGGATCAGACAGAGCATACCCAAGAGTACTGAAAGAACTCAGGAAGGTGCTGACTGCCTTGGCCTCTGACAGCCTTAATCATTTCATTTCATTGTTTACCCTGGAAAGGCATATTGAGCAGCATTGCACTTGTCCAAGTATGACCAGCATATTACAACACAACATGTAATACATGCAGTAGTTCACAAATACAGCTAGTTTGGAACCCACTCGTGAGGGCAATCTTAGACCTCTTACTCTCAAACGGGGGCAGTGATAGGATCTCAGATCTAGAAGTGGGTTGCCATCTGGGAACAAGTGACCATCAAACAGTGTGGTTCACGTTAAACTCAGCTACAGAGTCAAGCCATACAAAGTGAGGTGCTGGACTTTAGGAGAGCTGACTTTGGCAAGATGGGAGACCTCAGAAAGCACTAGCAAACAGGCTAGAAGGAGGTGGAGCAAACAATGGGAATCATCAAAACTGCCATCACAGAGGCAACAAGCCTTTGTGTGAAGCAAATAAACAAATCAAATGAAAGAAAAAGCCACTATGGTTCTCAAAAGAGGTGGCTGTGAAAGTTAGGAAGAAAAAGATAGCATTCTGGAAGTATAAGGAAACACAGAAGGAGCAGGACAGACAGCTGTACCAGTTAAGGCAGAAGGAAGCAGGGAGGGAAGTCAGAATAGCAAAGGCCCAAACTGAGGAAAAGATAGCCAACTCAGTTAAGAAGGGGGATAAAACCTTTTATAGGTACATCAGCGAGCGTAGAAAGACAAAGGGAGGGATAGTGAGGCTGAATAGAATGAAAGGTGGGTGGGCAGGGGGGACAGTGAAAAAGCAGGGATACTGAACGAATATTTCAGCTCAGTATTCACAAAAGAGGAGGGGGAAGTGCCTAATCCAATTAACAGAAGCAATCTTGATAGGGGAGTCGATCCCAGTCCTTTCACAGAAGAAAGGGTTCTGCAAGAACTCCTAAAACTGAAGGTGGACAAAGCAATGGGTCCTGATGGAATTCACCCCAGAATTCTAAAAGAATTAAGGAGAAACTAGTGAAACCACTGGCTACTCTTTTAATAAATCATGGGAGGATGGTGTGGTACCCGAGGACTGGAGGAAGGCGGATATGATTCCCCTTCACAAAAGTGGGACCAAGACAGAGGCAGGAAACTACAGACCTGTCAGTCTGACCTCTGTGGTAGGGAAAGTGATGGAGTCACTTCTGAAGGAAAGAATAGTTGAGTACCTAGAGGCCAGTGGAGCACAGGACCCAAGGCAGCATGGATTCACAGCGGGAAGGTCATGTCAGACGGATCTAATAGATTTCTTTGACTGGGTGACCAAAGTAGTAGACCAGGGAGGGGCTGTGGACATGGCCTACCTAGAATTTAGCAAGGCATTTGACACAGTCCCACAAATTAATAGTCAAATTAAAAAGCCTGGGAGTGGGTCCCAGGTGGTACCTAGGTAAAACATTGGCTGCACAACAGGACACAGAAGGTAATTGTAAATGGAGTCCACTCTGAAGAAAGAGAGGTTACTAGTGGGGTACCGCAGGGTTCAGTATTGGGTACAGTCCTTTTTAATGTCTTCATCAGTGACATTGCAGAGGGACTGGAAGGAAAAGTATGCCTTTTTGCAGATGACACAAAGATCTGCAACAGGGTTGATACACAAGGAGGCATGGAAAGGATGAAAAGGACTTGGCAAGGATGGAGGAATGGTCAAAGTATGGCAGCTAGGATTCAATGCAAAGAAGTGCAAAATAATGCACCTGGGAAACAAGAACCCAGGAGAAGAATACACAATGGGTGGGACGTAGTAACAACAACAAAAAAGGAAAGGGACCTGGGGGTAATCATATCAGATGACCTTAAGGTTAGCAAGCAATGTGAGAAGGCAGTAGGGAGGGCTGAGGGTATACTGGGATGTATAGGGAGAGGCATCAGCAGCAGAAAACAGGAAGTTGTTATCCCTCTGTACAGACAGTTGGTGAGACCCCATCTGGTGTACTCTGTCCAGTTCTGGAGATCCCATCTCCGCAAGGACATAGACAGAATAGAGGTAGTCCAGAGGAGGGCAACTAAAATGATGCAGGGTCTGCAAAAGAAGCCGTATGAGGAGAGACTAAAGGAGCTTAATATGTATACCCTTGAGGAAAGAAGAGAGAGGAGGACATGATAGAAACTTTTAAGTACCTCAGTGGAATCAAAAAGTCCAAGAGGTAGCATCTTTCAGAAAAGAGACTTGCAAGAACAAGGGACACAATTTAAAGACAGAAGGAGGGCGGTTCAGGGGCAATGTGAGGAGTATTATTTCACAGAGAGGGCAGTGGATGCATGGAACAGCCTTCCTGAGGAGGGTTGTGGGGTCTAAAACTGGGGAGAATTCAAGAATGCATGGACAGACATAAGGCAATTCTTGTGGGGGTAGGAAGAAATAGGCTGTTGGTTAACTAGGATCTATGGCCTATCCTGTAGGTAGGGAAATGGGCAGACTAGATGGGCCAAAGGTGTATCTGCCGTCAAAGTCTATGTTTCTATGTTAATACACATATTATTTACAACTACATATCATTTGTGTATCTAAAGTACTTAACAAATGTTTCTTAAAAACAGGTATACATTTAACAGAATTAACTGATTGTGGTAGAGGTTGTAAATACTTAAACCAATATAATGAAAAGCTCTTCACCCTGAGCAAGTCTTTTGGAAGGAAACATTAACTCATTCACACCACATGAGCTGTTGGAGACTTCCACCACTTGTGCCCTGTATACTCTTAGCACTGCATCCTGGGCCCTTCTAAGCAAAATCAAGCCATGATCAGCATGCCACAAACAAATGTGAATACCTCTTGAACCATAAGTGCTACACACAGAGTACTAGTGGCAAAATTGTTCAGCACAACAGTACCTTTTCAATGGTGCTATGCAATCAATTGTAATAAATTTGGTTTTTATTTTATACTAATTGAAATACCAAACAACTGTGGGTTTTTTTCAGATTTTTTCAAGGTGCTTAGGTGAGACTCGAGAGACAAATGTCAGCCATGCACACATACCTTAAACAAATGTGAATAACTCCTAAAGTATATGTGGTAGACACAAAGTATCACTGGCAAAATTGTTCAGCACAAAATTACCTTTCTAATGGTGCTATGCAATCAATTGTAATCCATTTCATTTTTATTTTATACTAGCTGAAATACCAAACAACTGTGTGTTTTTTTCAGATTTATTCAAAGTTCCTAGGTGAGGCTTGAGAGACAAATGTCAACCATGCACACCATACCTTAAACAAATGTGAATAACTCCTAAAGTATACATGATAAACACAAAGTATCAGCAGAAAAAAATGTTCAGCACAAAATGACTTTTCTAATGGTGCTATGCAATCAATTCTAAACAATTCAGTTTGTTTAATATCTAGGCAAAAAGCTGATGACTTCTTCAGAAATTTCTTGAGTGAAAGTCAATAGGAGTATGTCTACAGGCATTATTGGCCTGAGTGGTTATGCTTTCAAATGCCACCTACCGACATATCTAGGCCTGAGTGGAGTTAAACAAGGTTAAATCCTGTGATCTAGTACAACATGATTTTTGTTGTAATAGAAATAACTCCTTCATAGAATTTGGCACCTTACTGAAAATTACTTTATAGAAAAAGACTGAGCTTTATCTTTGCTCTATCATCCAGTAAGGGTAGTCGTGTAACCTGGTAAAGTAAAGAATGGTGAGTGTTTAACAGCAGGTCTGTTATAAAATGATAAATTGCATTATAGGCCACTTTTAACCTATTTAGTATCCCACTCCCAGCACCTGAATATATTATCAAACCGGTATCTAATATTGACAATAGTAGGCTGTTCACCATAAGGGAATGACTTTTTGGTAGGAGACTGTTTCATACTGTATGAAAACAGCACAAGTGCTGATGTATTATTTCTATCAAACTATTTACATGAGGTTCAAAGGTTAAAGCAATGCCCAATATAGCGGGGGTGGGGAGAGCTAATCATTCTGTATCTTGTATCCGATGTATCTGGTCTTATTATGCACTGTTATGATTTGTTCTCTGTATTGGAAACTTTAATAAAATTTGAATTAAAAAAACTTGGGTTTCTTTTATTTTCTTTAACAAACCACTTTCTAAGATATGTTTATATATATAGCACCCTACTCTTTTACTTAAATCCCCTACAAGTCTGTCAACATGAACATTTCCTGTTACCGTTGTATCAATCTAGTACCCTAAATATTTATACTGGGAAACTTGCTCTAATCTAGCACCCCCTGAATCAACTATAGCCAAGTCCAAACAGTTTCTTAATCTTGAAACAGATACCAAAACCATACTTTTTGTTTTAGATGTATTCATTTTTAATTTAGATTTCTCAAAATACTCTTGTATGGCATTGAAATTAATTGTAATCGTACCTTAATTTCTTGAACAGTCCTAGCAAATGTATATATTATTGTTTTGTTGGCATACAAATGGTATGCCGACCCCTTAACTGCATCCCCAAATTTATTTAAGTATATTAAAAACATCAAGGGGCCCATCACTGACCCCTGTGGTACCTCTCGAACAACCAAGAGGGGTCAGAAGTAATACCAATTACAGTTGTTACCTGAGATCTCCCAATCAAATATGATGCAACCCATTTTACAGCCAATATAGATAACCCTACATCCCTCAGCCTTGATAACAGTATTTGGTGGTCAACCATGTTGAAGGCCTTGGAGAGGTTAACAAAGATGGTGCCAGTTAATTGACCTCTGTCCATTGCTTTGTTGACATCATCCAAGACTCTCAACACAGAGACCACCGTCCCATGAGTCCTACAAAATCCTGACTGATACCTGTCATACAAGTTATTCAGTGACATATAATCCACCAACTGAGCTGTCATCAGCCTTTCAAATAACTTAGAGACCTGAGGCAGCAGGGAGACTGGACAATAGTTTGTCAGCTGGACAGGACTGCCCCCTTTGAATTTTGGGATGACCTTGGCCATCTTCCAAGCCCCTGGCACAACCACCTCTCCAATAGACCAATTAAACAAGTAAGTCAATGAAGCAGCTATCTGTAAAGCTGAAATCTTTAAAAGAAAGGGAGTCAGCCCATCAAGTCCCCACTCTTATTTGTCTGCAACACCAGCAAATGATCCAATGCCTCATATTCCTCCATTTTTCAAAATGAAAAGATGATCTAGCTCTACAAGGTTAAGCCTCAACATCATACAAGAGTTGAGTGTCAAACTTTGCTTTAATCTCCTGGAGCAGGGACTTTATTATCAGACCTCCATATCTGGCATTACATTTACTAAACCCAGCTACAGTATTTCTTAATTTTCCCAACAGCATTTCTATATGAGAGTCCAATACAATTTCCTTGAAACATAATTCCCAAATAGACATAACTTGTTTATATTTCTAGATTTGCTCTCCAGACATACCAATTAACCATATTATCACTATTATTTTTTTATTTTTACCAAATATCACAATCTTGGTTTTGTTCAGATACATTTTTAATTTTAGATCTAAGGATCACTGGTGGATAAAATTTAATTTTGTCTGTAAATCCAAATTGGAGAGAGAAAAATGTGCAATGTCATCCTCATAGACTAGGAGTGGACAGGGGGACAACATAATTTTTGGGGAATCTGATTGTATGTATTCACAGTCCTTCAGCATTTTGTTTATGTATAAAGAGAAGAGCAAAGGTGCCATCATGCACCCCTGTCTCACCCCATGGTTAATATTAAATTGCTTTATGACTTGTCCCTGGTGTCCTAATCTAGCAGTTGCCCTAGTTTCCGAATAAAGTTAAGCTATAATTGCTACAAGATTCTGATTAATCCCCCTCTGAATTAGTATCAACCACAAAGTATTCATAGATAAGTAGTTGAAGGCAGAGGAGTAATCAATAAAGACAGTGTAGAGCTTTAGTTGTCTCAACTGAACATAAATCTCAAGCAGGTGAGTAAGGACAAATATATTATCTAGAATAATTGTCTCTGAAACCAGCCTGCAAGTCTGATAGGCCCCTGTATGGTACGCTCAACCTCAAGCTTTAATCTTGCAAGAATAACTCTAGAGAAAATGTTTGGGTTCACGTCCAGCAGGCTAATGGGCCTATGCATGCTAGATCAAATAGACTGCCTTTTTGTGTATGGGTATAATGTTTGCTCCTCTCCATGTGTCAGGAAATTGCTTACTTTTATACACTTATTAAAAAAATAGCTAGAAATGTGGCCCATAAAGGAACTGTACAAAAGAAATACCTCCACAGGTATTCCATCTGGTCCAACTACCTTTTCTTTTTAAGTGAAAAAATGGCTAAATATACCATATCTAAAGCTATTGGTTTAAAGTTAAAGGGTTAAGCCTGGAGACCTGGGTCTGAATCCCACAGCCCCCACTTGCATACTGTGTGACCTAGGCAAGTCACTTAACTTCCTTGTGCTCCCAGGTCGCACCTGTAAACAAACTGCAGCTTAGTGTGTCTTTCCTGGTAAAATAAATAAATAAATTGACACCAACTGTTAAGGATTTCATAATACTATTAGATTCAGGGTGATTGTAAAACATGTTAGTAAAGTGCTCCAGCCACTTATCTTCTGTAATGTATGTACTGATTTCTGTTTTATGCGTATTGCTGCTCTTGGCTACTAGCATCCAGAAATCCTTAGGATTATCGTTTTGAACAGCAACTATCATCAGTTGCCACTGTTTTGAGAAATATGCATTTTTTTTTACTTTATTAAAGATTTATATTTTTTCTCCTCATATTTAGTTGGTTCAAATTCTGCTTAGACCTACAATTACTATATGTTTTGTACAATGCCCTTTTGGATGATTTCAGCTGCTTACATTCATTATCATACCAGGTATTATTTAAGTTAGGTTGAAGATTAACTGGGCATTCTCATTTATACGTAATATCAGCAAACAGTTGATTAAGATGCTGTAGTAGTACATGGTGGTTTAAATTTAGTAATTTTTTATATGTTTCTGATAGAAAAGAATTTGTTAAGACCAGGAAAATATCTAACTGTGAATCAGGCTGCCAAATAATTCTCTTGGTTGATCTAATCTCTGTGAAAAATACTGGATTAACCTCTACATTATTTTGAACTTTCAGGATAGTGTGGCTACCAGCATGACTGGTAAATGATCACTTTCAGTTATTAAGGGAATTATTTATTTTTTCCAAAAATTAGGATGGCCAGATCACAGAGTGTAGTCCACTAGTGAGGTACCCCTGGCAGACACATATGTGAACTCTTCTTCCTCATCACATGGTATTCTTCCATTTAGGAGATAAAGGTTATACTCCTTCAAGATTTTTGTTAACATTTTGCCAGAATTCTTGACTTTTGTATATTTTGTATTTCTGGTGCAAGGGTACTCATTACAGAATAAATGAGTAAGCATAGAATTATCTAGGAATCCATCAAAAGTGCCTGTTCTAGCATTAAAATCTCCTAACAGCAGTAATTCTGCTATAGGAAAATCCTGGTATATTTCCATCAGCAGATTTGCACAGTGAGTCAGAACAAAAATTAGAATTTTCTGGGGGCACGTAACAATTCAAAAAAACTATATCATGTACTTCTGTTTTGACATGAAGAACAATAAAACTGGTACACAATTTCCATGCTGAAACTTTGTTGAATCTCCCAACTTTAACAAAGGTGACTAATCCCCCTGAGTATCTGTCAAATGTTGCCATCTTAGACCCTGCAACCTGATAGCATTCATATCCATTTAAATTAATTCTGTCATACTCCGAGTGCCAGGATTCCTGGAGGTGGATCACATCATATTCTAACAAGAATATCTGACATTCTTTGTCCATGATTTTAGTGAACCATCCAGCTATGTTCCACATTAGAAATGTTCAACCATCAGGACTATTCTGCTCAGAATTTGGCAGAATCTCATCAGTGACTGATAGTCAGTTACCATTATAATCTGCAAGCATCAAGAATCAGTTACTTGAAGAGCTAGTGCACTGCTTAGAATTAGTAGTAATTTTCAGATGCAGTCAGCTATCCCTTCCAGTATCTGAATATTTTTTTTTTCATTTTCTGTTTGTTAATTAAAAGATTTTCCACCTGGCATTATGGTATACCATGATGATAGCGACCGCATATGGGCGACTGTCAAAACAGTGACCAACATGATGGTGCTATCATCATGGGTGATGGTAGGGGGATGGCGACTGTTGTGACCATGAGGGTAGGGTGGGTAACAGAAAGGGAGGGTGAGCAACAGGATATGGCGGGATGGGGAACAGGGTTGTAATGCTGTAGTGTGCCTGCTTCTGCTGAGCCAACTGTGTGGTGTCGTGGGCAGGGTGGTTGGCTCTGATGGAGCAGATCCTGGGTTTGGGACTGGAGGTGGGTACAATTTTTCTGCTTCCCGCAGCTAGAGGACTTAATTTTTTTTTAAACCGGGTTGTGCCTCCCTTCCCGATATGCACCCCCCTGGAGTTGAGAATCTTTAGTTAGGGGGGTGTGGGGGCAAAGCCCCCGCATGCACAGTTCCCTGGTCTCCTTTTACTGCATATCACTGAAAATGTTTTCAGTGATAATAGGGGTTGCCTTTCAGTGGTCTCTATTATCACATAGAGCCAGCATTACTGAGGTGATGTGTGGAGCAGCACTGTGTCTGTAGGAAAAAAAAGTCAGTTCTGTTCCTCCCACTATATCGTCAGAAATGAGACAAAACACCTTGAGGCACCACAATCCTTGCAGCCTGAGCAGTGACTTTCACAAGCTACCAGTCAAAATGCAAGAAACTGTGACATCACTAGTAACCAGGGGAGCTGATCCCTGCTGCTTCATGTGAAAGTGAAACCTGGCAGTGAGAACTGGTTCTCATTGGTTGTTAGTGATATCATAGTCATTGTGGTCTCAGTGTTGATGTAGTGGGAAGAACAGAACTGGCTTTTTTCCCTCCAGTCAGAGTGCTACTCCACACATCACCCTAATGCTGCCAGGTGGGAAATCTTCTAATTAGCAAACAGAAAATAAAAAAAAAAATACTTGAGGTATAATAAGTGATAGCTGACTACATCTGAAAGTTACTATTAACACCAGGCAGTTCTCAGGCAATACACAAGCTCTTTAATGGAAGTGAAACAGAACCATTTATGGTGCAGCTAATAGCACATTGGTGTCATTTGTCATTAAGACATGTCCTTCCACAAGATTTAAGCCTAGGTTGTCTAGCTTCACTGTGTTCTCCAATATGTGGTCTACTAGTTTTGTGATTAATACCACTATGTTTACTTGTCTATCCATATGAGGTCTAGTCACCCAGATAGACCCTAAGTCATCAACCAGGATTCTCAAGAAGTTGACCAGTAAATCCTTAATTGCTTTTGTTAGCTTAAAGTCATTCTCTTGCTCAAGCAAGGACATGTCAAATATATTTTTTTAATTATTTGATCTTCTTCCACAACACATTTTTTATTAAATTGTGCTCTGTTTAGGAATGTCAGAATGAAATCCTGATTTTTCATCAGCCAGTTATTTACCCAGATGTAATTCTAGGTGATACAAACAAGATACCAGTTAAGGTTGCCTCAACAATAGGGATATTTTTAATTTCTATTATGTCATCCTCTGCAAGTTCAAGATCTAATTCTTTGCTTAAAAAATGTAGGACATGTGCTTCTAAATTTGAGGGATCAAAATTTCCCTATTTAGAAGGCCCATAAAGTCAAATTAAAGGACATGTTTCTGCCCAGTCGTTATGACAGGGAGGCAGGTTGTTACAGATACCTTCATGTTTTAGTGCCTTATTTTTTCCAGTCTCCATTGATCTTGTTTCCACGTGCTTGTAGGGGTCCAAATTCCAGTGCTTACTATCAGTCAAAGAAGCTGAAACATTATTATTTTTGGTAGACCTAATTGCTGATTAAGCTAAGAAATGTCTTGTTCTAAGTTGCCCAATTTAGTCATGAGATCAGGCTTAAATGAACTATGCAAGCTGGTGTGATAGCTGCCATTATCCATTGTCTTTTCAAGGTCAGGGCTTCCTTTGCAAGTGGTTTTAGTATGCTGGTTCCTTTTTGAACTAGATATCTATTTTTCCTTCCACTATCTTTTTTTTTTTTTTTGGTCTTTGTCTTTTTTCCCCACTTTTAGATTTAATCTTAGCTAGGGGACTATCTGGGATCTTGACTCTACTAAAATCTGGTCTCAGTTTGGTGTTACTGATCAAGGAATGATTATGTGAGACATTACCCTCATTCAATAGACTCAGTATTCTGAGTTAAATTATCCATTCTATTCATAGTATCCTCAATTGTTAGCTCTATTTACTGCAATGACACCAGACAAGCATTCCATAATGTTCTTATCCATGACCAGTTGTTCCATAATTATTAATAAACCATTCTGTGGATTTCTCAAGAGGTATATTAAGTGTTCACTTAAGCAGCTAGGTTTAAAGATTTCATTAGCTTGTTCATCCTGTAGTGAATTATTAGACAGTTTTGAGCCACAATTATTCCAAAATTGGGTAGAGAAATGAGTTCCTCAAAATGTTTTAGACCATCACTGTTATGCTACAATTCCTGAATTACTTCTGCAATTTCAGAGTTTATACTCTCCTTTTCTTTAAATTGACTCAAGAGTCTATCATTAGAGACCATAATTTCAGTGAGCTCTCTAAGTTAGAGCTGCATTGAAGAGTTCCTTTGAGCAGTACTATGGCATGATGAGTCAGCCCGGTCAGCCAGGAACTCTAATGACTCTAGTGTTCACCCTGTAGTCTTAGTACTGTTATGTGTGCCAAAATCATTTACACAGTCCTCTAGATCATTTGGTTGTGCCTCATCCTCACAATGCAAGCTCATACTAACATTATTTACTACTATAACACTTCCTGAGTTATGGTCCCTAGCAGCATGTGTAATTTCTTTCCTTGGGGTAGACATTTTATTAATATATGAAATCAAGTGATCTGTTATCTTAGTTTGTCTACTGCCTCCTTTTTTAGAACTTACTGGAAGTTGTTGTGAAGGAGATGGATTGCCATTATGTAATCTTTGAAATCTAGCATTGATCATTCCGCACTCAAATTTTCCCTCCTTCCTCGATCAAAATAGAAGAAAAATAGCGCACCAATAAATAGTTAATAAGTGAATAGACTAATAGGTAATATATAAAGTGCAACAATGCAATAGCTTTTCTATAATTACACAAATCACAAGCAGTTACTCATGGTAGAAGTGAAGCTGTAACAAAGTCCACCATTAAATAAAGTTAATGTCAAAGCCTTCCCTTCACCTTCTTCGATAAGAGTTCTAGCAAGTGAAGCAAAGTCCATATCCACTAATTAATAACATCAGTGAGGCATAAAACTTTCCCTTCACTTTCTTTCCAATGACAGTTCTGGATATCACATGCTTTCTAGATCTGAATCAGGCTGTAAGTTGTAAGCTAATAAAAGCAAATTCACCTACATGTCAAAGCCGATCACTTTAGATACCCATTAGGGCAAGACAGGTTAGTCTGAAAAGCAAAAATGTCATGAAAGTCCAAGGTTCATGTGGTTTGGGCCTAGTCCATGAATTCCCCGCTCTATAAAAAGTTTCCCTTCATCCAAACTCTACATTTTCTCAGGGTAGATATAGTCGTAAAACTCTTGAAACAAGTTGAGCATCTCCACCAGGAGCTCAGGTAGGTAATAAAGGGAGTTCAAAAGGTAAAAACAGATAAAGATTCATAATACCTATCCAGGTAACTGTGGTGCTGTTTGAAGCCTGTACATCTTACAGTTACTTCTGGCAAAACAAATATGCTATATCTGAACCATAGACCAGTTAAAACAAAGGTAAAAGTAGAAACTTACAGGTATCTCATGGTAGGAGATCGAACTGGTGCAATAAAAAAGGGTACGCATGCAGTGTAACTCTGTTGCAGGTCTCAAAGCCTTTTCCACACCTCAGCTAGTAGCAGCAAAATGGCAGATCTGATATAAAGATGCCATGCATGTGTCTTTTAAGGGATTATCTTAGTCACATGTAAAGTGACCTAGGTGATCTCGAACGTTCTAGTAAAAATGAAATAAAACAATAAATATTTATACTTTAAATAAAAACATTCCAGGATTGCAGTAAAACTGACTTGCACTCTTCAGTATAATATGTAGACTATGGAAGCCTAAGGGTTAAAGCAGCTAAAAACTAACTTAGTGCTTTGCAGCAAAAATTATTTAGAAAGTAACAAGGAACAGTACAGACATTCAGCTAACAGGCTAAATTGGCAAGTGAGAAAGCAGACAGAATAGCAAATAGAAAAGTACAAAAAAGAGAGGGAGTCATATAGGGATGTCGATCTCACTAGTTAGCACTTTCAGTATGCCATACAATAACCCCTTAATGTCCCTGCTCATTATACTGCATGGCCCGGATATTCAGACTGAGCCAGGCAGTAGCGCAAGCCTGGGCACAGTGCAACTATAATGCGCTGGGGCCAGGTCCAGGTGATATTCAACAGGGATGCACCATGTCACAGCACCATTGAGTATGGCAGGGCCAGCGCACATACTGCACATGGCACAGTGGCACTGCGCCAGCACAAGCCACACATAGGGAGCACGGGGATGTGCCAGTGCAAGTGCAGTTGTGCTAGGCGCATCACCTGTGATATTCAGCAGGGGGTACACAAATGAGGCCATAATATCTGCAAGGCCCAAATGGGTCATTTGCATGTCATTATGGCCCCATTTTCATGCCTTGTACAGGGCAGCCTGGTGACTTGTGCATGGTGCCATGCACAGCATGATGTGTGCTGTGGGGGATCCTGGGGCATCCCCCACCCCGTAGCTGTGATCATGCGGTATATGTTGAAAAGGAAATCCCTGGTAGTCTAGTGGCCACCCCCAGTCCCAGATTCCCTAATATATATTATACATGACCATCCCTGGTGGTCCAGTGGAACCCCCTCGCCCATTGCTGTGATCACAGTAAATGTAAATTACAACATTCCTTGGTAGTCTAGTGGACCCCCCTCCCTACCTCCTGAGTCCACAGTTGTGGTTAACAGCCCACATACTTCCTTAGTGATCCAGTGGCACCCCTCTCCCACCCACACAGGACCCCTTGCCCACCCACACACCCCATCATCGGCGGGCAGTTGTATCTTGCCCTTATACCACCTGGCCTTGCAGCTGAATATGACAGGTACAGTATTTTATTTATTTATTTATTAGCTTTTGGTAACTGGATAAGTGCACTAGGCAACAAACCTGCCTATTTTCAGGCACGACCCGGGAGAGTACAGGACATTGTATACATATTACAGTAGCACATCATGACAATAAGGTACACATAGGACAGCAGGAGCAGTAACAACAAACGTAGGTTATTAGAGCAGTAAGTAATAATCTCCATCAAATACAAACATAACAGGTTACATGCAGAACAAGACAAGCTGTGTCCATGCCACAGGCCAGCAATAGGGTGAAATAGGTTACAAGCACTTGCAGTGACCACCGTCATTCAGGTGAGAGAAAAGCGAGCTTTTAAATTCCCGGTGGGAGGTAGAGTTTTTAATGTGTAGGGGGAGAGAGTTCCAGAACTTAGGAGCAAAGTAAGAGAATGCCTGTTCCCTCATTTTTGTAGTGCAAAGTCTGGTAGAAGGCATAGGGACAGTGGAGGATCTGAGGGATCGGGTATGGGAGGCAGGAGTCAGCAGGTTAGCCAGTTTGTCAGGGCTAGGAGGTCTAGTCAGCAAGTCAATAAAGCATCCCAGTGAGTAGGCCCTTAGATCCTTAAGTGATAGCCAGTTTAAACCAGAGTAGAGGAGACAGTGATGAGTGAGGTGAGGGGCAGTTAAGGCGGATCTGCAGATGTTGTTATATACTGTATCCCATTTACTGAGTATAGAGGAGTTGGCAGAATAGATAATGGGAAGAGCATATTGGAGCTGGGGTAAGAGAATTCCCCTAGCCACTGCAAGTCTGGCAGAGGGTGTAAGGGAGTGGCGTACACGATAGGTGCCACCAATTTTTGCATTGGCAGCTCAGCAAACCATGTTGATGTGTAAAGACAGGTCGAGGGAGGGATCAAGTGTGACCCCCAGGTATTTGATGGATGCTGTGTTGGTAATGGGGGAGCCGTCAAGGCAATGAACAGAGAGTCTGGGGGCAGTTGAAGGCAGTTTTTTTGTAGATCTGAACAGCATAGCACGAGTTTTATCCTGGTTAAGGTTTTGATGGTTGTTCGAGAGCCAGTGTTGAAGGACCTGAAAGGCATTTGAGAGAGTGGAGTTGATGACATCTATTGATTTGGATCCGGAGTAGAGTACTAGGTCATCTGCGTACATAAGGGTGCAGCTGTGTTGGGAGAGAGCAGGGATATCATTTAGGAAGAGGGAAAAGAGGAGAGGACCAAGTGTGGACCCCTGTGGGACTCCACATGAGATATTTATGGGGGAGGAGAGAGTCGTGTGGAAAGCTACCACCTGAGTGCGATTACCCAGGTAGCTGCAGAACCAGGATAGAGTCGGGTCAGATGCACCGATAGTTTGGAGCTTCTTTAGCATGAAAGGGTGATGAACCATGTCAAAAGCTTTGGACAGGTCAATGAAGATGGCTCCGGTGAGAAGTCTATGGTTCATATTGCATTTTATGTCACTGGTAAGTTGTATCAGGGCCGTAGTGGTGCTGTGGCCCAATCTAAATCCATGTTGGGAGGGGGTTTGGAGAGTAAATTTGGCAAAGTGTTCAGCAAGTTGGCAATGGACTATTTTCTCGAGGAGCTTACTGAGAGTAGGTAGAAGGGAGATTGGTCGGTAGTTTGTCATAAGTTTGACATCACCCTTTTTGTTAATCGGGATGGTTCTGGCCATTTTCCAGATAGATGGGACAGTGGACATACAGATCAAGAGGTTGAAAAGCCAAGTGACAGGCTTGGTCAGCCATGGTGCAAACTGCTTGAGGATACCAGGAAGGACTCCGTCCGGCCCCTTGCCCCAGTTGCCGGGAGTGAGTTAAGTAGCTTACATACTTCTCGGTAAGAGGTAGGAGCCAGCACAAGGGTGGGTGGAGTGTGAGATGAGGAAGGGGCATGATGATGGTAATCTTGAGGCAGATTAGTCTGGGATGCACCTGGAAGCATTGAGAAGAGGGAATTAAAGGCGTTGGCAATTTTCCTTTGGTTATTGCAGTGAACACCTTGAATGTTCATGTCAGTTGGGGACTGCTGCTTTTCATTGCCAAGAATTTCCTTTATTTGGGCCCAGTACTTTTGTGGGTGCTGGAAGAGGATTTTAGGAGGTCCTTGTAGTAGGTACTTTTGGCAAGGAATTTCCTTTTGCATTTATTCCGTGAGGCTCGATGGGCTTCATAGTCAGTGAAGATGGGATACCTTCCACACTACCCAGAGTTTGTCCCTACTTTTGAGAAGTTGAAGCAAGAGGCACGTTAGCCACTTGTTACTATCCCTGCCACCCGGCATGTGGTAACTGGGCTATGTAAGTTTTGTAATGCTAGGAGGACGGGTTGAAATAGTCAGTTGCGAGTTAATGTCCTCAGATTGGTAGAGAGAGACCAGTCAATCAGACTGAGATCATTTTAAACTTCAGCATTTAGGTGGGAGAGGTTAGGAAATGTGACTATTTTAGGTGGGAAGGTGGGGTGACGGTGTTCCAGACACAGTAAACAGGATAGTGCTCACTAATGGTGTCAGGAAGCACTCCAGCGATAACGTATTCTTTTCTGTTTGTGAGTATCCAGTCAAGCAAGGTGGCACAGACGCTGCACTGTAAGACTCTGGTGGGTACCTGTATGATCTGTGATAGGTTTGCCTTACTAATCATGGAGGACAGGTTGCCTGAGCTGTTCTCGGACCAGTCAAGGTTAAAATCCCAAGGCAGATAATGTCATTTTGCCTGTTGTTGTAATTAGGTTTTCCAAGAGTACAGACAGACCATGTCTGGCATTTTAGGAGGACATAGATACAAAAATATGTAGCTTTTTACTCCCCAGAAGCAGGAGGGAATGAAGGATTTCACAATTAGATGGGATGGGATCCTTCAGGAGGTGTTGTTCAGGTGCTTCTTATAGTGAAACAAGACCGCTACCCCTTTTTGCCCCAGGTCGGTCAGTACGTAGCATATTGTATCCCAGAAAGGAACATTGAGAATCGGTGACAGCAGGCTTTAGCCAGGTTTCGGTGCAGGCAAGGATGTCAGGGACATTTGTACTCACCCAGACCTGAAGGTCAGGGAGGTTGGCTAGAATGCTCCTGGTGTTAATGTGAGCAAAAGTCAGACCGCTAAATTTAGGAAGAGAGGTACCTGGGGTGGCAGAGATTGGAAGGAGCATGAGGTGGACCGGATTAACCTCTGTGTCCAGCTAGCACGAGTGACAGGAGAAAGATCCAGATCAAAATGATACAGCAGAACCTGCCTGTAATACTAATGGAGAGCTTCAATTTCTGATTGAGGGACCTGGCAAGCGGCCACATCTGCTTACTGATGAGAGTAGTTGGGAGAAGAGAAGGGGGAGCGGACATAGCTAGAATGTTGGAGAAGTAAAAGGCATCTTGTGAGTGAGCAGTGATAGTTGAGGTAGGAGTGTTAGGGCACGTAAGCGCAGAGAGAATCAGCAGACAAAGTGTCCCCATTAGGAGAACCAACAGGGGTGAGAGGGACATTCTGTAGGAGGAATAAATAATGTAGGGTGGAGAGGACAGGGCAGTTGCCAGTCTATGAAGTGCAGACCAAGCTGCAAGCCTATTGGTCCCCTGTATGGACCAATGGGCTTGCAGGATGTACTGTACTAGACAGTCCCCAATATGTGAATGAATCATTCACATGTTGGGACTGTCTAGTACAGTATGCCCTGTAAGCCCATTGAACCCAATCGTTAAGAATCTCTGATTCTATCTTCTCTCTGCTCCCTATCAACACTGGTGTACACCAGGGCTCAGTGCTTGGTCCCCTACTTTTCTCTATCTTCCTTAATGATCTTCCCACAGCCTGCTCTACCTCCTCCATTCATATGTATGGCAACTATACTGTCTTGTACAGCTTCAGCAAAAACCCTGCTGCTGTGGAAACCAGCTTACAGCATGACTTCAATCAAGTTCAGCTCTGGTTTGCCTCCCACCAGCTCTTCCTTAA
This sequence comes from Neoceratodus forsteri, assembly GCA_016271365.2. Taxonomy (NCBI): domain Eukaryota; kingdom Metazoa; phylum Chordata; order Ceratodontiformes; family Ceratodontidae; genus Neoceratodus; species Neoceratodus forsteri. The sequence goes on from CM057459.1 coordinate 291,206,256, forward strand.
TGCCAAGAAGACAGTCTCTTTGACCTTTGGCACCAGGCAGAGACTCTCTAGGCTCACTATCCTGCTTTCTTTCTATACCATCGATGGAACACTTCTTGAGGACATTTCCTCATTTACGTATCTGGGGGTTTGACTGGACCAAAACATTTACTTCTCTGTGCATATTGATGCCATCTTGAAAATACTGTGCCCTGAGCTTGGTGTTCTTTACAGGAATCATACTTGCATCCCGCTGACCGTGAAGCATGAACTTGCCCAGAAGATGATACTCCCATCTTCAACTACTGTAACTAGTCAATGGTGCTGCTTCAAATCTTCCTGACCAAACTGGACCTCTCTTTAATTCCTTCTGCTGCTTTGTCCTTGACTCTCCCTCTCATTCCCATTACTGTGAACTTTATTGCTCCCTAGCTTTCCTCCATTATCTCATAGGTGTATCTCTCACAGTGCCAAACTAACCTCCAAATTCTGGCTTGGCAAACTCCATCCCTCCCTACCTCTAATCCTCGATCTTCACTCCCCCTTCCCCCTTCTATTCTCTCAGATCTAATGATATACACACCCTGGTGGTCCCCCGCCACTCCACCCTCATTGACCAGATTGGTTTCACCCATCACTTCCCTAAAATCTGGAACTCCTGTCCTCTCAAAATATGACACTTCTCTTCCACCCATTCCCTTTCCATCACCCTCCACAATTGCCTATCCCACAGCTATTCCTGCTTTGACCCTCCTTAACTACCTTATTCCTAGCTCCAGCCTATCAACCCCTAACCCCTGGCAGGGTTCTTAGCATCCTGAAGGGGAACTTAGTGCTTGGTTACCTCCCTACCCCCAATCACTCTTGCTTCCCCTCCCTCCTGCCTTTCTTCTTTGCCTTCTCAGTGCTTATTAGTTACCCCCTTTTCCTCCTACAGCACTTGTGTACTACCTCGAGCCTGCTTTTGGTACATTATCACACTAAAAACTGTTCTGTTACATTACTGTTGTTTTGTATGTTACACCGTACTATATTCTGTGCCTGTTGTATAATCTTACAAGTTGTAATTGTCTATACTGCATCCTTACAGTTGCATTCTTGCCTAACTGCTACTACATAATTCGTAACTGTTCATCCATCTAATAATTGTATAATCTCTGTTTTCTTAACCTTATGTACCCCCTCCCCCAGGTCCCACCATGAGATGAGCAACTTGTTGTTCAGTGTGCCCTCCTAGTGAAACAGTTCAATAAATAAAAACATTTCTACAGGTACTATAAGTGGTTTTGTGCCTACTTAATTTTGCTGACAAAGCATGCTTACATAAGCTAATCCTTCCTCTGTAATGACATTTATGTTCTAGTTGTGACTGTTATTACTGAACTCTGTACTTTGTACTGTAAATATCAATGTGTTTTTACCATACATGTAACTAATCCCGGATCACCCCTGAAAAAGGGACCCTTGGTCTTAGCAGGTCCACCTGGTCAACAAAATTCAATAACTAAGTAAGATATAAGTACAATAGACTGGGATATGGTCATACAACCCATCAGAAAACACACCAAATTCTTTCATTTTAAAAAGGTGGGTCACCACAATCCCATCCAGTAATTGACTGATTACCAGTTTTATAGTTGCATGTACTGTGGTGGTGGTTTCAATAATCTCATGTAGACTATGTGAGAGAAATATTTCTTGAAACACATCAGATGACTTGTCCTTCCAATCTGAATCAAAATCACACAAAATGATTCACTCGTGACCCTTTGGATGGGGTGAATTTCAAAATTTGAAATTAATTCCTTTCCAGCCTCTATAAGACCTGGAGGATATAGATAATGCTAACAGATATTTAAAGAAAAAAATTGTAAGAGCCTTTACATTCGTTTATTAAATATTAGGCTGTTAAAAGTCTATCTGATATGTAAGACAGGCACCCACCACCTTTTTTAACAACTCTGTCCTTTCTATAGAGCCTGTATACTTGAAGGGAAACTTCACAATTATAAATGGAACCATTTAACCATGTCTCGGACAGAGCAACCACACCAAATGTATTTTCTATGGTCCAAGCCTCTAATTCAGCTTTTTTAGATAATGCAATCCTAATGTTCAGATGGACAAAGTTCAACTGGGTATGAATTTTGGAAGAACCAGAACAGTTATGAGCTGGATAAACTGGGCCAGGGTGGCGATGGACATTACCTGATATTAATAACAACATAATAATTATTTGCCTAAATATCTGGATTTTACAACAGAATGCCCAACGTGATTTCTTTATTATCAACTTTGTATGGAGAGTCTTAAGCAATCCTAGAAAATTACTAAAATTAAATAACTCAAAATTAACAAATGTAACTTTAAAATCAATGTTTAAAATGCTTTAGTATTTAATAATAAAATGATTCTGCTCATAACTGGTGACTTTACTAGTCCAAATGACTAAACACTTTAAAATGTTACCATCCATATCACAGTGCTGACTAGCCTCTATCCTCCCTGCAGTGTAGGTATTCTCAACCAGATCTCTCCATCTACAGCTGTTAATGAGCTAGTGCTCTGTGAATAGTGGTCAATTATAATATTATTTATTTTATTTATTTTTTACTGGGACCAGAGGTTTTGGTCTCCCCTCTCCACTCACCACCCCACTCAACCCCAGGCTTACCCTCTGGGTGGGGCTGCTGGGTTGGTGCCCACACAGGGAACATGATCTCTTAGCCCTGGCTTACCACCCTGAGTTGGGCCACAGGATCATGCTGCCCCTGCTGACCTAGGTCTACAATGTGAGCGGCATAGGAGGGGCCATCATCAGCAGGCTGGAATTTTTGCAAGTTTTCCCTTGGAGTCAGGGACATGCAATGACATCCACATCCGCCTCTACCCACCAAACATGTAGCACTGGCCACAATGGTACCTCCAGCCTCAGTCAGAGGTCTGCATTGTGCTGGACACGCTTTCCTCCTCCCTGGAGAAGGAGAGCAGTCCCTGGGATTCTCAACCTTTCTCCCCTGGTTGGCCTGCCAACTCCTGAGTCTGCCACCAAACCCGGGATGTCAATGCCACAAGAGGACAATTGTATTATTACTGTTAGGGATATATAGTATCACGATGTATAATACCAGTCTAATGCTCATTTTGTTTTAATTTGTAATGGAAAACCCAAGAATATAGAATAAATAATCAGTATTAATAAACCTTGAATCTTAACTTTGTAATAGCTCCCAAAAATTACTTGGCCCCCACTTAAAAAACCAAAGGAAGGGAGACAACAATATGTAATAAGATATCTTTTAAAAAAGTTATAAAATAGTTATACTTTCTAATCCCTTCCCTGGTTAACCTCAGTATGATTCCTATCAGTTCCCACCTTGTCTACTAGTGCTAAAGGTGAATATTGGTAAATCCCTTATCTTCACAGTGCTGCCACCACTGTGACTGGATCAGAGGCAAACAAAATGGAGACAATACAGAAATGCAGAATAAAAAATGTTATACTGATGAGAAGAAAAACAGTTACAAAATACCTAAACCTGCAGACTGTTAAGATGGAGGTATTATTGTAACCCTTAATGCTGATTCTTTAATAATAAAGTACCACCTTGGTTATCAGAGTAGAGCACAGAGACTGCTACCCTCTAGTTGAACTCCTATAACTACACCCTGCCTAAACACAACCATGTCTAAATGATGCTGATATATAAATCAGAAGAATGCTCCCTTTGAAGGTGCTGCCACCACCATGATTGACACAAGGGAAGCAGACCAAAAAGTCAAAAAGCAGGTGCAGTAGAGTGGTATACTTCTCTTAGCATTGACCAAAACAGTATCAGGGAGAGACACACATACCCTCTGTTAAATAATATCAGAATTAATTACTATAAAAACAGTGCAATGTAAATGAGGCAGCAGCAGCAATGATTATAAGCTAGTGTGAGACAATATGATAAATCAAACCAGAACAGTCTTGTTTAAAGAAAACTGACACAGACCCTGCCACCCTCTGGCCAGACTCCAATCAATTTGCCTCCACACTAATTGTTGCCACATATATTACTGGGAATACAAATTAGCATTAACCTCCCCGCTCCCACTTTGCGGCGCTGTTACCACCGAGCTGGGAATGAGGGAAACACAAGCTATTACTAATAGGAGATGTAAGAACTGTGTTTTTAACCAAGGTAAGATATATAAGAAGCCTCCCCAATACACAAAGCTAAACTAGACTGGCAAAGTAAAAATAATTCCCACTATTCTAACAATTAAACCCTCCAACTACTATGATAGGCTGCTATCAGATGAAGTCTGAAAATATGATAAACTGTTAAAAAATCAAAAAAAGCAGTACACATGATCAGGAAAATCCTGGTAATTTAATAAAGGAGAAATAAAAAACCCTTTTTTTCTGTTTGTTTTTTGTTTATGATAAGTGAGTTAATAAGGATAAGTGAGTTAGTAAGATCTAAAGGTAGAATACATACGTCCATAGGTTCATAGGTTTATACCATTTCGAGGGACAAGCCCATGAAGAACCCGTCACCCTTAACCTGTGTGGAAGTTATATTTGGAATCACCCATATGCAAGTCTAGGTTTATTTTGAACTTAAGTTAGTACTCTGTACCACAGTCAAGGGTAAAGAGTTCCAGGCTGGAACAATTCTTTGTGTGAAGAATTGATTTCTCCTAACAGTCCTATTAACACATGCTCTTAACTTTAAATTATGAGACCTAGTGTTATTTCTAGAAACACACCAGGTCATGCATAAGGATTAAAACAATGCTTCGTCCCGTGTTGCCTTATAGAGCAGACATAAATCTCCTCTTAATGTCCGATACTCAAGGGAAAAAAGACCCACGATTTTCATTCTAACGTCATAGGTACCTGTAAGTGATTTCAGAAACCAATATATCTGGTAAACCTTCTTTGGACTTTCTCCACCAATACCTCATCTTTGAATAATGCTGGAGCACAGAAGGAAGAACAATAATCTAGGTTTGATCTTATTATACTACAATATATAGGTATTAATACTTCAGGTTCTCTACTTGTAATATTTTTTAGAACACAATTTATCAATCTATGACATTTTCTAACAGTTTTATTTATGTGTTCAGAGAACTTTAAGTTGTTAGTAATATATATTCCCAGATCCTTCTCAGAGTTAACTGTACTTAATAGGATGTTATTAATATGATAATCAAAATGCTGTTTTTTTAACCTAAATGCATAACTTTACATTTGGAGATGTTAAAAATTATTTTATTTTGATTTGCTCAGATATACAAAGTATTTAGATTATCCTGCATCATTTCTACAGAACTGATTTTATTCACAATGCACCCCATTTAACATTATCAGCATATTTATTTAGCCATACCCTCGAGTGATTTTCATGGTGGAAATGAGAATATTAAATAAGATCGGACCCAGTACCAAACCCTGTGGGACTCCACTGGTGACTTTGCTCCGAGATGACTTGTATCCCGTAAGAGTAACTTGTTGCTTCCTAGCTTCCAGCCAAGAGGTTATCCAACATATGATGTTACTATGAAGCTTTGTATCAATTAGGCATTTGATTAAGATTTTGTGTGACACAGAATCGAAGGCCTTTTCACAGTCTAGAAAAATTATATCCACTGGTAAACCAGCATCCAAGGCTTTACTAATGGGTTCAAAAAAGTTTATTAAGTTGCTTTGACATGATAAACCAGATGTAAACCCATACTGAGTTATGTCAAGCAAACCATTACTAGTTATGTGGGCATTTATTTTATGCAAAATAAGTTTCTCCATCACTTTGCCTATACAGGAGATCAAGCTGATTGGTCTGTAGTTCTTAATATTTTGTTTTTCACCTCCGTTATGGATGGGGATCACTAATGCTTCCTTCCATACTTGTAGTAGTACTTCTTCCTTAGCTAGAAATTTATTAAACAAACAAGTCAGAGCACCGGCAAGCTCGTAAGAAATTTCTTTTAAGAAATTGAATGGAATGTTGTCTGCTCCTACTGAGGATGTGGGTTTGAGCGATTTTAAAGCTGAGTAAGTTTCGGCAACAGTAAATTCTTCACAGAAATACAGGGATACATAATCAGGATTATCCAACTTTTCTTTATTTTTAAATATGCTAGTGAAATACTGATTAAATTCATTAGCCATAATTTGTCCCTCATATACCAAGTTATTATTTATCTGTAGGGGACCCACCTTAGGAGCATTGCTTTTGAGGGAGTCAATATAATTAAAAAAATGTTTTTGCTATCCTATTTTAGTGTTGCTAATTTGTATTCAAGTTGTTTCTTAGCTTTTCTTATGACAAACTTTACTTTTTAGTTTTCTGTTTAAACTTCTGCCAATTAAGGTCTGAACTTTGCTTCCTATATTTATTATAAGCCTTCTTTTTGACCACACATGTTTTCTAGTCTCTATAGTATACCAAAGGGGGAGTTTCCTTTGATTTTTATACTTTATTCGCTCAGGAACCCATTTGTTAATACAAAACTAAATGTTATCTTTCATTTTTTCTCATATTTGATCTAATTCAAGGTCACATAATTCCTGTTCCCAATTCCACTCTATTAAATAGTTCTTTATTGTCTCTTAATTTGCCCTTGGAAAGTTTCACATCTTTGTTTTACCTTTATTTTGCACTTTAAAGTACTTAAGTGTCCAGAGTATCATAGAGTGACCACTATCACCTAAGGGCTCTAATAAAATGTGAGGTTCTAACTGATCACAAATATTTGTTAATATTAGGTCTCGAATGTTGTCATGTCTAGTTGGCTCATTTACCAACTGACCGAGACCTAACTGTAGAATTATTTCTAAAAATTTAGCTTCTTAATGGTTAGTACCTACTAAACTATTCCAGTTTATCCCTGGATAATTAAAGTCCCCCATGAGTATGACATTTTCCGAAAAATTGATATTTATTAAATAATCCATAAGTAAGGAATTATTATGAGTATTTAATGAAGTCGGTCAATATCAAAGTCCTAAGGTTGTGGGAACATGTTCAAATTTCAATTTTATCCATATAATGTCGATGCCATCAGGGTCTGGCAAATCGCTCTTCATCTCTAGACAATCTATACTGTTCTTTACGTATATGGCTACCCCTCCTCCTCTAGAAAATATATGATTTTTTTTAAATACTGTATATCCTTGTATATATCTTGACTCCATTGGTAATCCGTAGACTAAGTTTTTGTGACCTCACAGACATCTATATCATTATTGATTAATACCAGTTGGAGCTCATTTATCTTACTGAGTAAACATATAGGGCCGGATATTCAAACTGCACCCAAAATGTGCGCAATAGCAGGAGCAAGCACAAGTCCATTGTGCACATGCTCAATAAACACGATATTCAAACATGGAGCAAGGCAAATTGCACAACCAGCCAACATTTGAATATCACACAACCTGCACCATAGCGCAACCAGAAAGGGAAGCTGAGCAGATCACGATGTGCTATAAGCGCAACAAGGGCAGCCCAGCTGAGCAGTACAGAGGCGCCATAGCACAAGCAGGGAGCCCCCCAGCAGCAGAGCAATAGAACTGCACAACCAGGGAGGTAGGCAGGGGCCCACCACCCATGCCACAGATGGGCACAGGAACACACTGCAGAACTAACAATGCAACCCCACACCCCAAGCACAGCATAAGTGGGGGAGGGATGGAATATCCACTGGCCCATGGGGACAAGCCAACAAAGCACAGCCAGGCCATGTTGCCCCAGCACACCCACTGGCAAGCTAAGACTGCCACACAAAGGGGGCGGACCATCCCAGTGTACATCAGCCCCCCCATGTGCACAGCACACCCTGCACTGTGACCCCAAGACACCACCCATGAGCAGTGACCATCACTGCAGGAATCCCCATGCATCCCCCCATCACATTGCAACCTCATGTACCACAGAACCATACAAGCCAGACCCACCATGAGCACCCAGCAGTAGGTGGCAGCACACAGCAATACCGACTGAAAGCCACTCTCACACCAGAGACACCTCCCCATGCACACACACACATACCCATGACAATACCACCCCAGATGCCATGCACACCACTGCAACTGAGCACCTATAGCCAGCTGCAAATCAGAGACCACCACAGTATTCATATCAAAATATATAATTCAAATATAACAAGAATAAGAACAACAACAACCATAACTATGTACAAATATACAAAACAGGGGTGGGGGTATGGGTACAAGGTAGGGGTGGGTAAGGGCAGGGTGAACAACTGGGAGAGGAGGCAGGGAGGTGTGAGGATAGGTAAAGGGGAAGGTGATGGCGCTACTGCCTGCCAGCCTGCTCTCCTTCCACCTGGTGCTGGTCCCGAGGCCTCCTCCTGCACCTCATACCATGTTGCTGCAGGTCCTACAGGATGGTGAGCGAATCTATTGCCACCTGAATCAGCTGGTGCATCGAGACGCTCAATGTGCTGCAGGATTTGGACACCTTGGACAAGGGATCAGATTCAATGGCTGTGACTGTCCATATCCCTGAAGCCCACCCATCATGCATGGCATACAGTCAAGTGCCCCACTCCTGTGATGGACTGCACCCACCCACAGTGACCGTGCACAAGACATGCCCAACCAGGCAGCAACAGCCATGTGTACCACTGCACACACACACTGCCCATGTCCAGCACAGCACAGCCAAGGCTGTACAGTAATGTGGCTACGCAGTGGGCAGGCAGTGCCACAGCCATATGCCCAGTGCACGCATGGACCACCATTGACGCACTCCCAAACATGCAGTGCCACTGGACAGTGCTGACCGTCACATGTCGTGTGCATGGCAGTGTTGTCCATTGATGGTGGCCATGCCCTGCCCCCCCTTACACAGCATGCTATAGCATTCATGATGTCATGGCACTCACCCTCATCGTGCTGCTGCTGTCATGGTTCACCACCACCACCACCACCACGCTCAGCCACCGCTGCCACCTCTCGCTGCACCTCAGCCCTGGCCCTCATCCGCTCCACCATGCCTGTGAGAAACAAAAGGTGAGCAACACATCAGTGAAATCCCAAAGCAGATATCCCCCTGCCCCAATGAGTGTGCCCACCCACCCAGCCAGACTCATACATCACATATCCTGTAAACACTGCCACAGTCAACCATAGACCAACCCTTCCCCATGTGCTAGACACAATAGACAGTGTTACCCATATGGACCATACAGGTGCATAGACAGCTTGCCCACCTGGCAGAGGCACCACACCTCTCCTGGCACGTGACCGAAGACATGCCAGTAGTGCCGGCTCCCTCCTCCGCAGGTCCCCGTACCGGTGCCTGCACTGCTCTGTGGACCTCCACCAGCCAGTGGCCTCCTCAAGGTCAGTGGCCACCTGCTGCCACACATGGGTCCTGGCCATGTTGAGGGGTTCATCCCCAAATAGTGGGCCATAGTGAGGCTCCACTATGGCCACCAAGTTGGCGAGTTTGAGTGAACTCCACTGGGGGGCTCTTCTGCATGCCATCCCTGCATGTATAGTAGGCAATATGGCACTCCAGCGTGGCAACCCACGTGGAATTGTTCATAATACAATGCCGCTATTCCCTATCGACTGTTGGTATAGCGCCACCAGTCCCTATCGCGCTGTTACTGAACGCACGATAGAGCTACAGAACATGCCATACATACAAGCGCCAATGGGGCAAGGTCGGGCACAGGGTCATGGGTCTCTGGTGCAAGGCCACGCACGGCGCCATTGAGCGTCTATCGTCCAGCATGATTGGTTGCCTGTGTGCCATTGCCACAGTGGACTATTACGCAGTTGTGCCACAGCGCCATGTAGTGACCGCGCTGCCAGCACCACTGGCACAATGGTGGCCATAGCCTGAATTACCTACCACGCACAGCACATCATCAGCACGGCAGGTGCCTGTGTAGCTACCTGAGCATGTGCAGTGCAGTATACTCGCGAGTCACGGAACTGTGCCATTGGCTCAGCCGGTTCAACTGTACTGCGCAAAGCGCAACAGCGCGATATTCAGCCATCATATGCAAATCATCCGATCAGCCATTCAATGATGCAACGGCGTGATTTGCATCTCATTAAAGTTACTCTAGTCCTAATTTACATGGATTGAGCTATAAATATGTGACACTGTTCTGCAGTGGCCATATTCAGTTACTGCAGTTAATAGGTGAGTTGCATGCATTGTGCTGTTCTGGACCATGGCCTCAGAGAATTGCTGTGTACTGCACAGCCACAGGTGACCACTCTCACCCATACAGGCTGTGAAATGACCGAGCAAGGACTGGGTGAGGAGGATGATGGTGGGTGGAAGAGGAGGCCTAACTTTACGAAGGCTGAGACGGAGGCACTGTTTGAGGCCTACCTGGATGAGGAACCACTTCTCAGTGGATGGCGAGGCACCCCTCAGGCCCATGCTGCTGCATGGGAGGAGGTGGCACGTGCCATCAACCTGCATGGCAGCCACCAGCACTCTGTGCAGGAGTGTAAAAAGAAGATGGGGACCGACAGAAGGAGGGTGAAGGAGAAGGTTGCAGCCATCAGGGTGGCACGTGCTGCAACTGGTGGGGGCCAGCCGGAGGTGGTGCAGCTGACTCCGGCAGAGGACATGCTCACTGTAAGCATATAGCGCAGTGCCATTGAGGGTGTTCTTGGAGGTGGCTTCCAGACAGGTGGTAGCCCATCACTGCATGGTATGTCATGGTTGGGGGGGGAAGGTAGATCACATGCACTAACATGTCCTTCCTTTCTGTTACAGATCCTGTGCGTCTGCAGGAGTCAGCAGTGGAGGGCCTGTTCGCTGTGGACAGCCATCCAGAGTTGGAGGAGGGACCATCCACCTCCGCAGATTGCCAGCGTGCACTGTGCCAGTGTGCATGCCTGGCTACCTTCATTGATGTTGTTGAAAAAGGTGTGGGGAGTGCCCTTCCTGTGTCTCAGCGGTCTGGCATGCAAGCATGCCAGCACACTGTGGCTGTGGCACAGACCTGCACCATTGATGATGCACTGACCACTATGGGCATTGATATGTGTGTGTCACAGAATGGACACACAGCAGGGCAGCTCACGCCCATGGCCCTAGCTGGTTCTGACGTGTGTGCCAGCATGTCAGCACAGTCCCAGGCTGTGCCTGTCAGCACCGGTTGGGCAGCACCGTGGGTGTGCAGGTCACTGGCACTGTTGCAGCCACAACAGCGAACAACTGATCCCTTGGGCACAGCAGGTGGAGTGGCAGCAGCAGCAGTCACCCACGGGACTGGGGTACAGGGCTCAGCGGTGATGTTGGTGCACCGCCTGTGGACATGCCCATATCTGGTCCTGGTGAGCTGCGCCCACCCTCAAGGGGTGCTGTACATCAGGCCCTTCCATACCCTGAGGGACAGGTTGCCAATGTGGCAGACAACCTCTTTGATGAGCACATCCGCCTGCTGCAGGCATCAGTACAGCAGCAGATGCGGGTTGCAACATCGTGGAGGCACTGTGTGTGACTCTGCAGTGGCACAGCAGGGACAATGAGGATCCTGTCCCGGACTGACCATTTCGGGTGAATGTGACGCCGCCATTGACAGGCAGACACAGGCATTGGTCGCTATCGGGCCACATTGGGCACACAGTCAGGTGCCCTGTGCCACTCACACCACGCAGTATGCAATCCACTCCCTGTTCCCGGTGTCATGCGACACCCACCCTGTCGATGCGGGTTCAGCTATGGGCATCCCGAGCACCCCTGGTGCAGGTATATTGTTATGCTGCAGACCCTGTGCGGGCAAGGTTGCGTTCATGCAGTGGGACCCTGGTGGTCCATTGGTGCCACCCATGAGGCCTGTGCTCAGCCTGCCAGTGCTGCTGGGTCTTGGTGGGGCTGCCCACGTATCCAAGGTGGCCGTGGCATTGTGGCACATGACTGAGCTGTCTCCCAGTGCGGGCCCTGTCTGGTGCTGCCCTGTGTGCAATGTGTGTTTCGGTGGGCAGTGCACCAGTGGGTGCCCTGCCCTACACGCAGACACACAGACCACCTGCACACCCTCCCGACTGCTGTCCACAGGTGCATGTGCATGATGATGCCTGAATTCCGCTGTACACCAAAGTGCAAAGGTGACCAGCATCTGACACACGTACATGCACAGTAAAAGTGGAGGTGGTGGCTTGTGGATGTGTGTGTTTTTAGTGTCTGTGTTCCTGCTTTGTTGTGCATCTGACCCCTGTGCACTTTGTGCCTGTTGTGTGTGTGTGTGTGTGTGTGTGTGTGTCTGTCTGTCCATGTAGCGTGTTACTGTTCACCCCTCCCTGGTTGTATGTGTGTGCTTCTGTGCCCTGCCATTTCCTTGCTGTCATGCACCCTGGTGTGTTTCCTGTGTGTATGTGGGTTGTGCCTAGCCACTGTTGGTTGCACATGGCCCCATGACTTACCTGTGTTGGTGAACTACTCCTCTGTGATGGCGTCCCTGTGCAGCTGGGCCAGCTGGATCAGTCAGGGGTCACGCCATCCAAGGGGGGGCTGCTCATCCTCATCATCACCGGCGTCACTGTCGTCCCCATCGCTGTCCCTCTCTTTGACCTGTACGGCTATCCCACAGTCTTTGGCCATGTTGTGCAGGATACAACAGGCCAAGAATATTCCACAGGCCTTCGAGGGGCTATACTGTAGGGCACCGCCAGAGATATCTAGGCATCAGAAGCATGCCTTCAGCATCCCAAACACCCGCTCAATGATTTTGCCTGTGGCGGCGTGTGCCTCATTGAAGCATTGCTGCGATGGGGTCGTGGGCTGCTGGTAGGGTGTGAGCAGCCAGAGATAGAGTGGGTATCCACTGTCACCTGTGTGGAGATAGTGGAGGTTAGTGTCTTGTTCAGGCTCATATTGCCCCTAACCCTGTGTGCCACACCCATGGCACCTGTGGCTTACCCACCCTTGCCCCCGATTTGCCAATACTACATGCATACTCACCCACTAGATGTCCTGTGGGGATGTCCCCACTCTCGAATCAATGGCACAGTGCTGATTGGTACCATATGAATGAGTCATGTGCTCCGCCAGGGTGCGTGGTACAGACATTGATGATGCGCCCACTGGCATCACACACCACCTGGCAGTTGACACTGGAAAATCCCTTCTGATTCCGATAGGCAGCCCCATTGGGGCCAGGTGGCATGCAAATAGCCACATGAGTGCAGTCTATCACCCCTAGCACGCCAGGCATACGTGCTACCCTGTGGAACTCCTGTATGTTTGCTGTATGCTCCGCCGCAGTGCTGGGAAATGGATGTACTCCACAGCATGTGGCAGCCATGCGCTGAGGAATTGGGTGAGGATGCGTGATGTGGCCGACTGTGTTATGCCTGTGGTGTCCCTTTGGTCTCTGGAAGGTACCAGTGAGTAAGCACATGCAGGCTGTTACCTTTGTCTCCACTGACAGAGCGTGACTCTGTCGTGAGGGTGCCTGCATCACATCACTGCACAGCTCACAGAGCCACCTCAGTATTGCCATGTTCAGGTGGTACCAGCCCACAATCTCAACATCTGAATAGAGCTCAAAGCTGATGCGGGCTCGGTACTGCCTGTTGGGGGCATACCGCCGACAGGCCCTTCCATGGCCACGTCCCCCTGCAGCATGCCTTCTCACCCCCCTCATTACAGCTTCCATGTGGAAGCTGGCACTGTCCATGTCCCTGGCTTGTGTTCCCCCCCTGGCTGTTGTTGCTCTGTTACCCCCGCTGTTCTGACTGCTACCTCCACTGCACCGGGTACACCTACTGGCCTCTGCACTCTGTGGCCCCACACACCTTCCCTTGCCCCTCTTCTGTCCTGTGCTCTCCCTGGCCTGCACTGTTTCTCCCTCTGGCCTTCTCTGTCTCCCTGCCTCATGGCTTCCTGTAGTGTTCTTGCACTCTTCCTTGAGCCTTTTATTGTGGCTCATTTCGCTATGGCGCAACTTCCACCTGATCCACTGTTGGCAGACAGCAAGCCTGGAAAACGTGATTGCTAATTTATGGCTGGTTCCATCCCTCGGTTGCGCATGCCTTAATTAGCATTGCACTGTTGCTCAGCATGTTTTCAGTGGCACAACTGCCTCCTGCTGAATATCACAGAATGGCGCATTTCGGACTTACGCTGGCACAACCCTATTGCGCATGGCGCAACCCTTTTGAATATCCCACCCCCAGCATTTAATAATAAAAATTTAAACTTAGAGCAATGTATATTAGGATTCTGATTCTGATGGGCATTAGGTAAAGAAATTTGGGGTATATTAAGATCTGGACTAAGGTGTCCAGATCTGGGACCTCCCCCCTCTATTAGTTTAAATATGTGTCTATGTGCACACTAATGTTTTTACCAAAAACACTAGAGTCCTTCTTGTTTAGATGCAGACCATCTTTAGAAAATAATTTTCCTTTTCCATGAAATAATTCCCAGTGCATTAAGCATTTAAGAACTTGTTTCAGACAACAGCTATAATCATTTGCTCTTTGTACAGGTAGTATTTCAGACAATATTATATTTGCTCCTGTCTCTGATAATACATTTGTAAGCCCAACATATGCTTCCTTAATCTGTTGCAAGCTCTGATTTCTAATATTATTTACCCCAACGCATATAATTACCAGTGGGTCTGGACCACTGTTTTTCAAGATTAGTCTGATCATTCTGGTTATGTCCTGTATCTTGGCTCCATGGAAGCAGGATCATGTGCGGGTAGCTTTATATATATCACAGACCTGTCTGTCCAAATGAGATATCATTGAGTCTTCTAATACAAATATCTGGTTTGATCTGTCTTTTGCTCTTCCAATCTCAGTATTACGGTGTTCATCCTGTAAGTCAGAGGCAATGAAGGTACTAAGTAAATTAAATTGTCCATGAAATGTGATATTTTTAAAAGAAGGAGAACCCACATTAATTTCAGATTGTAGTGATTGATGGGACATTACTAATGGGTCATGGACTGTAATATCTTCAGCCTCAACATTTAATTCCTCATTTAAGCTCAAGAGTGGATCAAAGCTATTATAAGTTGGTATTGAAAAAAAAAACAGCTTTTCTACCTTTCTTAGCAGGTTTACTGTTTTGTGTATTGAACCACTCCTCTTATTTGTCTAGTGTTTCTACTTCTCTTCTTGGTCTTTTTCTATGTGTCATATAGCTATCTACATTTGTACTTAAGGAGTTCCCTCCTGACTCATGATTATGATCTGAACTGGTAGTCATACAGGAAATTAAAATATTGTAGTGCACTACACAAAAGTGGAGAATCCTACTTACTCTAAAATTCAAGAGTTCACTGGAATTGGGCATGGTTCTGGAGGACTGGAGGAGAGCAGATTTGGTCCCTCTGCATACGAACAGCAGCAGGGAAGAGGCAATTGACTATAGGCTGGTGAGCCTCACCTCAGTGGTAGGGAAATTAAGGAAACACTGATAAAGGAAAGTTTGATACAGTATCTTGAATCCAATTGGCTGCAAGGCCAAAGGTAACATGGATTCACTGTTGGTGGGAGGTCATGCCAGACAAACTTGATTGATTTATTTTACTGGGTGCCCGGGGAAAAAATGGGGTGGGAATAGATGTGGCCTATCTAGAATTTAGCAAGGCCTTTGACACTGTGCTGCAAAGGAGGCTGATTAAGAAACTCAGCAGCCTGGGGTGGTATCCAAAGTGGTGAACTGGGTTATAAACTGGTTAATGGATAGACAACAGAGGTGTTGGTTAACAGCACTTATTCTAATGATGGGAAAGTTACCAATAGGGTATTACAGGGCTCAATACTGGAATGGTCCTCTTTGATGTCTTTATATGTGACACTGCAGATGAACTAGAGGGGAAAGTATACCTTTTTGCAGATGATAAAATCTATCATAGGGCGGACATGCAGGAGAGGGTGGAGAAAATGCATAAGTAACTTGGGAAACTTGAGGAGTTGTCAAGAACATGGTAGTTGGGGTTCATTGCTAGAAAGTACAACATTTTTCACCTAGGGCATAGAAACCCAGGAAATGGGAGCTGTTAGTCACTAAGCAGGAAAGGGAACTTATCTAATGACTTCAACGTGACAGGGCAATGTGACAAAGCAGTGGGCAGAACCAGTGCAATGCTAGGCTGCATTGGGAGAGGCACTGTATCTCCACCAGGAGGAGAAACATGGTGTCGCCACTGTATCACTCACTGGTGAGACCCCATCTGGAGTATTGTGTTTAGTTCTGGAGGCCACATCTCAGAAAGGACATAGACAGGGGTAGAAACAGTCCAGATGAGGGCAACTAAAATGGTGCAGGGTTTGCACCAAACTTCTATGAGAAGAGGCTGAGGGATCTCAACATGTACACCCTGGAAGAGAGGAGAATGAGAGGGGACATCATAGAGATCTACAAATACCTCAAAAGGGTGAACAAAGTGCAGGAAGGAGACCCTTTTGAATGAGGAAGAGCACCAGGACCAAAAGGCATGTGATAAAGCTGGGGAGGGAGTTTAAGAAGAATGTGAGGAGGTACTGCTTCACTGAAAAAGTGGTACACACCTGGAAGAGACTGCCAGCAGAAGTGGTGAAGACAAACACAGTCGAGGGCTTCAGGCATGCGTGGGATAGACATAAGGGAATACTAATAAATATTCATGGAGGAAGAATGGTCACCAGAGACTTGTTAGGGTCTGCAGAGACAGACTAGACAAGGAACGTCTGGTTATACTGGGTGGGCCAAGTGGACATTTTTCAACAAATTCTGTTTTTGTGTTTCTATGTTTCTAAGCAGTTCTTTTTTTTTATTTCAAGTTAATTTATTTTCCACTACAGAGCAAGAAATATTACATACATATATACAAGTTATGAATTGATCAACCTGACATGAGAAGATGTTAGACACTTCTTACTCCCCCTTCCTCCACCCCTGCCCTCCCTCCTGCCCTACTCTCCTCACCCTCCCTCTGCCTCGCGCCACCTCTCACTAATCCCAAAGTATCAAGATCACCTTCAGTACAGTTCAGAAAACAGTTCAATTCTCAGACTTACACCGGTCCCTCTCAAGCCAAACCAGATGACTGCACTCCAGTTTGAAGCAAATATAAAGTATGTAACCGCTCCCATATTTTGGTGAATCTGGGGAGACAGTTCCTCATGCTAGTTCCAAACTTTTCCACATTCAGATTAAACAATAATTCCCACAACCATTTCATGTAGGTCAATGGGAGATCATCCAACCAATGTCTCAGTACTAGCTTTTTAAGAGAGAATGAGATCATGGCCAGGTAATACATCGTGGACTTCTCTTTGACGTTGGCATAGTTTCCCAATAAACACACTTATACAGTGAAATATTGATCAGTCCCTACCAGAGGATCCATTTTGGTTTTAATTGTCTCCCATAATTCTTTCTCTGGAGGCCAGTCCCAAAATATATGAGACAGAGTCTCCTCATCCTGGTGACACCTAATACATAGAGGATTAGATAGTCGACCAAATCTGTACAACTTGGATGGGGTCCAGAACAAATTATTTAAAACTGGAATTGCATTACCCTTAATCTAGCCTGGGTAATATGCTGATAAGTTTGTTGCAAGATTACATCCCATTTCTTATCTTGCTACGAAATTGTCCTGCCCAATAGTGGGCTTTCCATCAAGCTCCATATGCTTGGTTAAATAGGTAGCTGTACAGCTTAGATACCACATGTGGCTCCTATATACAGAGAGGTCTCAAAATGCCCTGGACAGCCTACCTTCCCTAAAACTGTCCTGTTTTTGTACCAGTAAATGTCGTACTTGGAATACTCTGAAAATCTGGTTTGGTCCAGTTTGGTATCTAGCAAGGATAGCATCTACTGGATAACAGTTTTCCCCCTGTAAGAGATTCTTAACTCTCAAACCTCTCCCCTTTTTCTGCCCCCCATATCTGTCCCTTCCACATTCATTTGACCCTGGTTCCAGCTCTAAATTCTCTGTACCATATCACTATATATCTTTTTATATTAGGTTTTATTTGTGTTCAGTGCACCTGATATGTATATTTCTTAACTTATATGAAAAATTGTGTCCTACCCAAAACTAGCTGCATCTTCTATTCCAAACATATCCTACTGTCAATGCTACCTGCTGATACTTTGTATATACTGTATTATTGTATCTCATTTTAATTTTATTATTATTATTTTCTTGTGTGTTGCATCCCATGTATATTGTCCCTTGTTCCTTGTTGACAAACCCAGGTCCACCTCGAAAATGAGCTTGCTCAATGGTGATCGCTTGGTTAAATAAAGACTTTGATTGATTGATTGAAACCTTTCAGCTCAGGCAACCAGGTGCTTGAGATCATCTTGCCACCTATATTCAGATTAGGGTTCTGGTACAAAGGTTGATTCCTATCATTACTGGCTAAGTATCGTAGTAAAGAACATTGTGATTGGTTGGCATCCATGGCACTCCAGACATTACCTCATGGGTTTTAGCCCACCTGATAGGCTAGTGATGCACTGACCCAGATCAAATTTCTAGCATATCCAGGTCCCAGAAACCCCTGCTCTCCAGTTTGAATCGTGCATCTGATCAGGCAAGAGGCACACCAGGAATCCCTGTCTGCTCCTATAAGGTAGGACCTTGGTTCAAGGTATAAAGAATTCCTTTGTTTTTAGACTCAGGCACAACTTATGCAGTTACAGTTCACTTTGTCTAGAAATGTTACTAGGAGAAAAGAAATAGAGTAAACTAGCCATCTACAGGAGTAGCTAGCCCAGGTATTCACTGGGCTCAATGCTGAGACTTTATGCAATCTTACTGTGCATGGATCTGGTGTAATCTAGAGTTGGCACACCTTGGAAAGCATCGACTAAGATGTGGGGTATCAGAATAAACATAATTGAAAGCTGTGGTGCTACAGAAAAGGCAGCATAACTGCTCATTCAACTAAAGATGTGTAAATCCCAGAAGTATAGAGAAATGAAAAATTGCATTTACCGCGTAGTGCGGTCGGCCTCCTCTCTGCATGTTCCCCTCCTTCCCTCTGGCTTGGAGCCTCGTGGTCCATGCTGTCCCAGCTTTCACGATCGGCCTGGGCCACTCCATGGCTGACTGGTGGCCTGCCCTGACCACGTGGTATCTCGTGGTCTCTCAGATGGCGCAGTTCCCTTCTGTCCTCCTCCGGGGAACCCACTAACCTCTGCATGCGGCCTGGCCATCCTCCGGCGCCGTGCGGTGCTGTCTGTACCCGACTCCTCGCGCTTAGTGCGCATTTTTTGAGCCTCTGGTTGAGCCTACTCCTCCCCTAGATGCTCTGCTCCGGCACCTAGAGGACCTCCTACACTCCACTCCACTGCACTAGGCGTAGGGAGGGTATTTTGGAGGCCGGGTGCAGATCAGAGGTCACGTTCTCCTCTCGTGGGGGAGCGCATTCCTTTTCTGCCTCGCAGTCTGGCCAGGCATGGGGGGGAGGAGAGAGAGAGAGAGAGCAGGGGGGGGGGAGGGGCTAGGACTTCCCCTCAGCTCCTTAGTTTCAGCAGGGGAAAACCCTGCGGGACATCGCCTTCCTCCTACGGGGCTAATGGAGGCAGTCTAGCGCAGTGTTTTTGGGCTCTGAGCCCTCCTAAATACCTGCGTTGACCCCCAGCCCCCGTTGCCTACTGTGTGACTCCGAGATTGCGCCGTAAACAAGTTCAGATTAGGGGGGAACTTAGACAGTACTCCTGCCTTGAAAAAAAACAAAATATATATATATATATATATATATATATATATTATGGAGGAGTTTTAGACTGGGTGATCGGCCGTTGCCTGGGCCCCCACTCTCCCACAGGGTCCCTCCCACAGTGACCCTCCGGTGACACTTCGCTCCTCCCCCTCCTCCTCTTCCCCTACCTCCTCATGGGGGAGTAAAGTGAGGGGGGAACTTAGACCATTCCTCTGGGCTCCGCCCTCTACTGCTCGGGTCCCTCCCACAGCAACCCATGTAGGTAGCCGCTCCACCAGACCCCTCCTCTCTCCCCGGTCTCCACGGCTCCCTCCCATAGCGAGCCATGGCCCAGACCACTGAATCCAATCATCTTTTCCCTTCATGGCCTCGTGGTGGGGGTCCTCACATGGCACCCCACCTCCTGCATACTATCTCGGCTTAGGGAAAGTCTACTTCATTGGCACTGGGGGGGTAAAGAGGGGACCACCCGCTGGGCTTCGCACAATTCCACTATAAGGTTTCCTTCTCTCTTCCCCAGATGGTGAAAACAAAGAAATGCTCCTCATGCAGCACCGCCCTCCTGCCCCAAACTCCGGGTCCTCTCTGCGTGGCCTGCCTTCTGGACGATGACGATTCTTCTCTGGAGCAAACTCCGCACATGAGCCCTGGCAACTCGGGGACCAGCAACCCCATGTGGATGAACCCTAGCTCCCTCCTAATCCAAAATCAACAGGCCGCAGTTGCCATGATGGAGAGCCAGCAGAACTTCATGCTCAAGATTATGGAAAAGCTGGAATCCCTCACCCAACACAGGGCAAAGCCAACCAGCCCTGAACCAGACAGGGCAGGAGGGCAACCAGAGGAACTTACACTCCCAGAGGACACCACTTCAGACGTCCCAATCGACAACGCATGCGAAGACGGGGAGAAGGATGACACGGGAGAAGAGAACGAGCCAGACTCGGATGAGGAGGACATGGATCTCCAGGCAACCCCCTCCCTGACATCGAAGTTATGCTCCTTTGACACGATCCCAGGGCTTATGAAGATTATCAAGGCCACCATGGGTTTCGACACCAAAGAAAGCAGGACCGAGTCAAAGCTCGACCCTTGATTCAACTGAGACAGTCAACCACTGAGACCTTTCCAGTGTGCCTGCGATAGAGGATATTTTCAGTAAGGAGTGGCAATCCCCCGAACTGTGCAGAATGTCAAACCGTAAAAATCTAGACAGGATGTATCCGGTCCAAGGGGAGAAATCAGATGCCTGGTGCAAGGCTCCCACCATTGACCCCCAGGTGGCGGCCCTTAGTAAAAAGACTGTGTTACCATGCGGGACAATAGCACTCAGAGACCCGACGGACAAGAAGGTGGAGAACATGCTCAAGAGGGCTTTCGAGATCAAGGACACCGCCGCTAAAGCAACCACCACAGCCATCTACACGGCCCGAGCACAGATCTGCTGGCTCGAGGAGCTTCAAGAGCAAGCCACCCTCAAATTGAGGGAGGCAGAACTTCTGGAATGTACTTTGGATGCAGTCAAATACCTGGCCGACATGGCAGTAGACACTCTGCGCCTTCATGCCAGGGCTACCGCCATCACCAACCATGCTCGTAGGGCACTGTGGATGAAACTATGGGATGCAGACAATGAGTCAAAGATTCTGCTCCAGAACTTACCTCTGCGGGGGAAACATGTTTTTGGGGAAGGGCTACAAGAGTATTTGAAACAGAAGGAGGAGGGCAGAGACCTCCTCAAAAATAAGTCCAGGTTTTCCTACCTCCCCTCCTCAAGGCGGAGATTTCGGGGGGGAACAAACCATATCAACCACGCAGAAACGCAGAATCGGGCCATTCCTTTCAAGGCAGAGGCACCTCCTCCAGCTTCCGTAGCCCATACCCTCAGACCTATCAGTCCTCCTCCTTCAGAACCTGAGGTCAAAGATCCAGAGGATGAGGTAGAGGCTACAGGGGTAAGCAACAGTGACTACCCTCTCCCAGCACCACAGGGCCAGGACACCTATCCACCTGTGGGACAAAGACTAACCCTGTTCACTCACCGCTGGCTCCACACAACATCGGACAGGTGGGTTCAAGACGTGGTAACCAAGGGATATTCTATAGAACTATCCCACACTCACAGTCTCCAAAGGTTCATTTCCTCCCCCGTAACCAGGAGAAGGGCATCCCCCACCAGGTCCAACAGATCCTGTAAGAACTGATTTGGAACAGGGCCATTCAACCCGTACCAGTGCCGGAACAGAATCAAGGAGCGTACTCAGTTTTCTTCCTAGTACCCAAGAAATCAGGGGAGCTCCAGCCTATCCTGGACCTCAAGCACCTAAACCACCACATGGTCTTGCACCATTTCAAAATGGAAGCCATCCGATCTACCCTTCAATGCATCCGGGTAGGCGACTTCCTGATGTCCATAGACCTCAAGGACGCCTACCTCCACATACCCATCATTCGGAAACACAGACAATTCCTTCGCTTCCACATCCTAGGCCACCACTTCCAGTACCAGGCCCTTCCGTTCGGCCTCTCCTCTGCCCCAAAAGTTTTTACCAAGGTCTCCATAACCTTGGTGGCCAGACTAAGGGAACAAGGACTGGACATCATCCCATATCTGGACGACTGGCTCATACGGGCCCGGTCCAAAAGACAGGCACGGATACACACAGAATCCACCCTGCAAGCACTCGAGGACCATGGCTGGGTGGTAAACCGAAAGAAGAGCCACCTCATCCCCTCCCAGCAGATCGAGCATCTGGGTGCACTCATCAACGCGGCGCAGGGGTGGGCGAAACCATCCTCCTTGAGAATTCACATTCTGAGAGACCTAGCCCATCAGAGGAAGGCCTAACGCAGCACAATGATGGGAAAGATAGCCCAGTTGCTGGGCTGCATGGCCTCATGCATAGACCTCGTGCCCTGGGCCAGGTGGTGCATGCATCCACTCCAAACTTACGCACTGACTCGGAGGGAGCCAAGTGAACACAGCCTCCAGGTGGGGGTACCACTACCCCAGGCTGTGAGACTATCCTTGGCATGGTGGACGGTGGAGGCAAACTTGTCCAGGGGAGTCCCCCTGGAGGCTCCTCACCCTATCGTCATAGAAACGGACGTGAGCCTCTCTGGCTGGGAAGCTTGCCTGGGAGACACAACAGCACAGGGCCTATGGTCACCAACAGAGTCGGAGCTCTCCATCAACATACTGGAAATGAGAGCCGTGTTTCACGCCCTAAGGGCATTCAAACATCAGGTACAAGGACAGTCAGTCCTAATCCGGTCCGACAACCGAGTCACGGTGGCCTACGTAGCAAAGCAAGGCGGGACCAGGAGCAGAGCTATGCTGAGGGAGGCAACGGCAGTCCTCAACTGGGCCCAAGCCAACCTCAGACACCTGACCACGGCTCATCTAGCAGGAAAGCTGAACGTCCGCGCGGATTGGCTCAGCAGGCAACAGGTACACCCGGGGGAATGGCGATTACACCCGGACCTATTCCAGATGATCCAAGCGACATGGTGAACCGTGACCATAGACCTCATGGCTACATGGGAGAATGCCCAGGTCAGAGACTACTATTGGCGCTTCAGGGACAGTCTCTCCCAGGGAACGGACGCCCTGTCACAACCTTGGAGGCGGAGCCACGCCTATGTATCCCCACCGCTTGCCCTGATCCCCCAGGTTCTAACCAAGATACAGGAATCACGACACACAGTTATCCTGGTGGCCCCCTACTGGCCATGCAGGTCGTGGTTCGTAGCGGTCCGAGAGATGTCACTTGCCAGCTTCAGGATACCCTACCGAACAGACATGCTCTCACAGAGGCCAGTGCTACACCCTACCCCGTGGACCCTGAAGTTCATGGCCTGGCTCCTGAGAGGAGGAGGCTGAGGGCAGCGGGCTACCATGATTCCATCATCAACACCCTACTCCAGTCCAGACGGTCTTCCACCACCTCCACGTATGGGAGACAATGGTCTATTTTCTCCCAGTGGTGTCTGGAATGGGGCAGAGTGCCTGAGCAGACTGACATGGCTAACATCCTACTGTTCCTCCAACAAGGAGTAGACAAGGGATTAGCACTCTCTTCCCTCAGGGTGCAATTATCAGCCATAGGGGTGGCTACGGGTCTCATCGGGGGATACACCCCAGGAGCTCACCCCGACGCCACTCGCTTTTTAAGGGCGGTGGAGATCCTCCGCCCGAGGACTCGACCGACCATCGCCGTGGGACCTACTGCTAGTTCTAGAGTCCTCAACCCACCCCCTTAGAACCTCCTCGAGGTGGACCTGTTCTGGATCGGCCCCAAGACATGCTTCCTGGTGGCAATCTGTTCTGGCTAGGGGATCAGAGAACTTGGGGCCCTGTCCCGTGGAACCTTATACCGTGTTCACTCCGATAGGGATCCGCCTGAGAATGGTCCCAGCCTTCCAGCCAAAGGTATCCACTGGCTTTCACAGAGAACAACCCATCAAGCTACCCACCTTCCCGGAAGGGTCTCAGCAGGGCCCCAGTGCAGTCCCACATTATCTGGATGTGGGATCCACTCTCTCTCTGTGTACCCGGCCAGAACCCATCCCATCCGCAAGATGGAAAGACTGTTCATCATCTCTAAGGGACAGAGGCAGGGCAGGGCTGCCTCCAAGGCCACCATTGCCGGGTGGCTAAAGAGAGTCATCCAGAACGCCTACATAGCAAATCAGATGACTCCCCCCCAGGGGATCAAGGCTCACTCCACCAGAGCAATCGCCACCTCCTGGGCAGAAAGAGCTAATGTATCCTCAGAGGACATTTGTAGGGCAGCCACATGGAGTTCCCTCCACACGTTCACCAGACACTACAGACTAGAACAGCTGCAGGCCATTCGGCCCACCTTCGCCACTCAGGTCCTGGCGGCAGCATCCTCAATCCCTCACTCTTAGTCCACTCTGTTCCCCCCCCCCTTGGGTACTTCACTGCTTCTTATCTACCCATGAGGTAATGTCTGGAGTGCCATGGATGCCAACCAACCACAATGGGTGTTTACTCACCTGGTAAAGATGATTGTGTTGGTTGGCATCCATGGCACTCCAAGGCCTTCCCTTCAGAGTGCTCAGAGTGACCGGGACTGGACTAAAGGGTTCTCACCTATGGCAAGCCCTACAGGGACAAACAGCTACTGTGTTTCTTTCTTAAGGTGAATCTACCAGTCGGACGTTCGGGGCTGAGATTAGACTGTAATTAGTAGGGAAAGAATAAAAGCTTGGCCCACGGGCCTTTGATATTATGTCGTGGTCCGCAACCTTCTTTCAGACCATCTCTTTTGTTATCATCCTTGACTGTGCCTAGGTTGTATACTTCTTTCTCTTGTACTAACCAACCTTAATTTTCAGCTGTGGAAGATTCGAACTGGAGAGCAGGGGTTTCTGGGACCTGGATATGCTAGAAATTTGATCTGGATCAGTGCATCACTAGCCTATCAGGTGGGCTAAAACCCATGAGGTAATGTCTGGAGTGCCATGGATACCAACCAACACAATCACCTTTACCAGGTGAGTAAACACCCATTACTGAGTGCATTTATTAGTGTTGATGCCAATTTAGGAGGGAAATTTTTCTTTGTAGAGTATAAAAGGGCAATCGGGTCAATGCCAGCTGCCTTAATCAACTCAGTTTTTTAATTTAACCCATGAGGGAACATAAGGCAAAGCAAGCTCTTCAGTCGGGGTCCTAAACCATTTTAGGTACTTACCAGCACTACTAACCCAGTAATATAATCCCAGATGTGGCAATCTCAATCCACCTTCTTCTTTGGGGCTGCCAATTTATAGTAGGCCATGCAAGGGGTTTTCCCCTGCCAAATGAAGTCAGAGATTATGGAGTGGGCTTTTTTATACCACTTCAGTGGTAGCCAGACATTAAACATGCTGACAGGGTAAAACAGCTGTGGTAAAACATTCATTTTAATTAAGTTAATCAGGCCCCAAAGAGAAAGTGGAAGTTTACACTATCTTAATAAATCTTGTTGAACCATATTAATTATTAAGTCTAAGTTCAATTTCACTATCTTGGATTCAGTCTTTGCCAATACAATCCCTAGATACTTAAGAGTATGTGGGCTCCATTGTAAACCCAAATCTGTCACTACATTCTTTTGTAACCTGGAGCTAATTGGGAATACCAGGGTTTTTTTCTACATTTATTTTACAATTAGATAGTTTACTATAATCATCTATAATTCCGAGTACCACCGGGAACGTTTCTCGGGGACGAATCAAATGGAGAAGGATGTCATCCGCTTATGCGGAAACTTTAAATGCCTGGGTTCCTATTACCACTCCTTGTACCTTTGGATCCTATCTAATTCTACTGAGGAGAGGTTCAAGATAAAGGTTAAAAAGGAGGGGTGAAAGTATTGGAAAAACAGAAGAAAAAAAACATTACAATATAGTCTGTCACTAGGGTGGTTGTATAAAGAAAACACTTTAAATAAAAGGGAGGGGAAGCCCAAATTTCTCCATTGTTAGGGACAGGAATTGCCAGTCAACTCTGTCAAATGCCTTCTCTGCATCCAGGGACATCAGCCCACAAGGGATATTTGAGTCCCTGAATGCAGGGAAGACGTGAGACAGTTGCCACATATGGTCAGAGGTCATTCGGCTTGCCATAAACCCGACCAGGTCCTTATGTGTAATAAACATCATGACCTTCTCTATTCTAGTCACCAGAATTTTAGCAAGGATCTTGATATCATAATTAATTAATGATATGGGGAAGTAACTGGAAACTTTGTCTGGAACCTTCCCAGCTTTGGGAATAACTATTATGAGGGCCTCAAAAAGATGTTTTTCAACACCATCCGAGTTGAGCATGCTGAGAAACAATTGTTTCAGACCAGGGACTAATTGTTTGGTGAAGCATTTATAAAATTTGGGAAAACCCATCTGGGCCTGGAGCCTTATCCAATGAGAGGGACTGAATAGCCATCATAATTTCCATCTCAGAAATAGAGGAAGACAACCGCTCCTTCAGCTCATCTGGTACCGATGGTAATTGAGCGGAAGAGGTACTTCTCTACCACTGTTTCTGAGGTTGGAGAATCATAGGAATATACAAGTCTCTATAGTATTGTTCGAACTCCAGTACTATTTCTTGAAGAAGTAACTTAATTGTTCCGTCCCTCTGGGCTTTATTAGCTATATAATTTCAGAAGATTCCTCAGCCCTTAACCTCATAGCTAATATGTGACCTAATTTTTCCCCTTGATCTAAGTCGTTGCCTTAGTTTTGAGGATAGAGTGCTCCACTTTTCTGTCAAGATTTTGCTATATTGACTCCAGAGTCCAATTAACTGTTCCTGGTTTCTAGGGGTAACCGTCGAGAGGTTCTTTCTATTTCCTGGATTTGATTCAGAGGCTTTCTTGCATTATTGTCCTTCTGCCTCTTTCTACCCACTGCTATTTTAATTAACTCCCCTTTATAACACATTTCAGAGCTCCTCATTCAATGTCTCCTATACCTGTTGAGTTGAGGTTTACCCTGTCATACTGTTCTATGCTCTGAATAACATTATCTCGTACTTGATTTGACTTAAATAATTGGTTGTTCAATTTCCAAATAGTCTGCCTGTGGAGGCTAGAGTTGAGACCTAGGGAGCATCTGACCATGGAGTGGTCCGAGATAACCTCAGGGACTATTATACATGATGAAAGCATAAATTGACTCAATAAAAAGTAGTAAATCCTTAATCTGGATTTATGCACTTCAGACGTAAATGTAAATTCTCTGTGCAAGGGGTGTGAAACCCACCAGAGGTTACATAACCCTATATTATCAATCATTTTCCTTATTGCTCATTGATCTGGAGTTAAATCTGTTCTCTTCTTCCCATCTTTGTCCACCTCCGAGGAAAAGGGTGAATTTCAATCCCCCCCCAATAAAAACAGGAGGTGGGCAAAGGGGGATAAAACCTTCAGTAAATCTACAAAGAAACCAGGTGAGTCCACATTAGGTCCATACACACTCCTGATTACCACCCTCATTTGGTTCAAAAGACCTTGCATTAGAATGTAATAGACATTCGGATCCTTAACACACTGCTCACAAACAAAAGGGGTAGATCTTGCAATTAAGATAGCCACTCTTCTGCTGGCTGTGCTATCCCCAGCCATATAAGCTTGCCCCACAAATTGATGTCCAAAAGATTGGCCTCTGTGTCAAAGCATATGCATTTCTTGAAAACATATAACATGTCCCTTTGTATTTGTAGATGTTTGAGGACTTTGTACCTCTTTGTCTTGTTCCTGGCTCCCTTAATGTTCCACGTGATACATTCTATATACTACCCATAGGACATCTGCAGCTCATGTGTCCCTCTCTAGGTACACATAATTTACTTCTTTCAAGCCCCCATACTGAAGGATTTCCCAATAACTGGCATTCATTGATCCCTAATTGCCTACCCACAAGGCCCCTCCCCTCCTCCCACTCCCTTTCCCTCTCCCCATGCCCCCAACTCCCCATCACCCCACAGCCCTTATCAGCAATAAAAAAAAAACACTAAATATAACAGGCTCTCCCTTCCCCCCACCCAACCAACAAAAACACATTCTGGTCCATGACTACAAGAAATCCAACCTCCCTGCCCCCCCCATGCCTTCCTGTCCCTTTTACCCGATCCCTAGCAGGCAATTTCTCCAATAACACACTTTAAACCTCCAGAGCAACTGGCTCCTCAAAGTATTAGCCCTCCATCTAGGGGAGGTATTCCCAGGGAACCCATAAACTCCGCTGAACAGAAACACCAACCCCTGCTCTAGGCGTGGTTTATATTAATATAACGGATTTAACCCCATTCAGAAAACATTAAGGCCATTTTGGGCGATTCGGTCTAGTAACAGGCAATTATTCTCACTGTGCACGCCACACCTTCCAACAACTAACTTGAGGGTAGATTAGAAAAAAACCTTACGCAGTCCAAATTAACATAGAAGCACCATTTACATGTAAAGTTAGATTTAGATTTAAACTCCTCTGAGCAGAAACACCCACCCTTTCCTTTTGGGTGGCTTATATTAATATAATTCCAACTTAACCCCATACATAAAGCATCAATGCCATTTTGGCCATTTAGTACTATAACAGGCAGTTGTTCTCACTGCACCCCGTTGCACCTGCCAATAATTAGCTTGAGGGTAGGTTAAAAGATTAATTAAGAGTACAAATTACATTTAAACCCCTCGCTGTGATACATATCCCCAAAAACTGCGTGCACCACATACCTCTGCAATAAAGAGTAAACCATTCTTTTGTAATGCTTAAAAGGAGAATAAGAGAAAACCACAAAAAAGAAAAAGTTAAGCACACAGAAACATGCCAGCAAAAAAATGTAATGTCCTTATAGTTGCTTTGCCTTCTATTCTTGTCAGTAACAGACTGAAACAGAAGCAAAAAAAACATAACATTTGAAACGCAGCTTGAAATAATGAAAACATCCTCCTCAGTATTTCCAAGTGATTTCACTCCCTCTAGTGGCCACTCACATGCTGCAGAAAACAGTGCATGTAATTTGCTGCACGAATGTGCAAGACTACGCCGAGACAGTAATATCTAGATTGCATAGTATTCAGCTTTTAAGCGAGTATACTCAGGGATTAACTGCTAGACAAAGTTCATAGAATAATGCACTGTCACACAAATCACTTCAAAGCACACACTGGTTTGACCTAGGGAGAAAAAGGAAATCACACAACCCTTCCAAACATGCAGTTAACTGTTCAGTTCAGTGTAGGGAGGTATGATTCCCTGAATAAGGCAATAAGATGAAACAGGATTCTTACAGTTAGGTCATTGAAATTCTGTACCCTAACAAGCAAATTTGGACTAACTAGTACCCTGTCCCTTTCAGCCCTGCTTAAACAAATCTGGTAAGGCCTCTTTCAGACCTGCAGCTCACCAGCATTGTCATAACTGGACCCAGGAGCGGATAACAGCACTTGCAATTTTTCTGGGTAATCCATTCAGAATTGAATGCTGGAGGTAATTAACTTCACTACCAATGGGTGATATGCAGCTCTCCTTTGCTGAACTGACACTGGCAGGACCTGCGTTATTCTCAGAGTGGAGTTCTCCCACTTTATTTCCTTTAGTTCTTTGATCTTGGTGAAAAATTGCTGTCTTTCCTGGCAATTTAAGAATCGAAAGATAAATGTACATGGTGGGGCCCTGGGGGATGGCATCGCTCACAAAGCCCTGTGTGCCCATTCTATCGAGTAGCTGGGACCGAAGGGTGTAGGGCCTGCTAATTTCACTAAAAGTTTCTGCGTGAATAATATTGCATTGGCTCCCTCCTCCTTCTCCGGGAGTCCGATGATCACAGCATTGTTGCACCTGCTTCTTCCCTCAAGGTTCTCAATTTTATTCTCCATTCTCGTCATCTTCTGCCTCAGCACTACAAGCTCCAGTTCCTGCTTGATGATGCAGTTCTCCAACGAGGAAATTCTAAATTCGCTATCCCCTGTTCATTTGGATAAACCCTCTAGGGCTTGAGTTACCAATTCAGTTCTTTGGTAACAGACTGCAACTCTGCCCGGAAAGGCTTAAACTCAGTCAGGAATTGTGCCAGAGTTGAAGGTTAACTCTCTGGGGTGGTTGTCTCTGTTTCCACATCTCCTGCAGATGAGGAGGCCCTGGCTTTTCTTGGGGCCTTCACCAGGGTGGCGGGCAGAGTATTTCTGGGTTGCTATCACCTCATTTCTACATCCATTTGCTTTGAAGTACTTCAAAATGCTTCTGCTTGAGTTCAGACAGGTAGGAGGTGAAAATCTCTGTTTGGTTTGCCTTTTTGAACTGTTAAATTTAAGTACATTTGGACGGGAGGCTGAAGCTGCTGGATCAGGCTATTAGTCAACGACTTGCATTACATGACTCTCTAAGCAGTTCTTCATGTATATTAGAAACAAAAGAAATACAGTAGGGGGGGAAGGGATAGGAAAGAAGGGGGAGGAAGGTTGGGAAAGAGGGTAGATTAGTACAAGAAAGTATATTAGTTTTAATGTAAATTTCTCTGAGTTGTGATTCCGTGTTTGACTGATTACATTGTTAACCATATAGGTAAAGGTTATGTTAATTTTCTGCTTTGTCACTGTTTGAAATACCATTATGTAATGTTTTAGGTCTTACTGGTTTACTGGAATGTTGAAACAACTTTCCTTCAATAAAGCTTATTACATTTGAAAAAAAGAAACAAAAAAGAAAGGAAAGGCGATATTGCTAGGCTGTCTGAGAAAAATAGGGTAACAGGGAGGACATGCAGAAGGCTTCCATCCTTAATGATTACTTTTTCCTCTGTCTTCACTCGCCAGAGAGTAGCATCAAGGCAGTCATAAAGGGGGTCCAGGAGATGAGACAGGCAGTATTTACCAGCCAAGGGGTCTGGAAAGGGATAGCAGCCCTCAAGATACATAAGGCTCCAGGCCCTTATGGGATGCATCTGAGGGTATTCAAGGAATTAGCAGCAGTTCTGGCCGAACCCCTGATAGGGCTATTCAGTAGCTCATTACAGGCGGGGGGGGGGGGGTAGTTCTGAAAGACTGGATGGTAGCAGATATAGTTTCATTCCATGGGGGCAAAGATCAAGCAGGGACCTATAGACCTGTCAGTCTTAGCTCTGTCATGGGTAAACTGATTGAGCCACTGGTCAAAGAGGGCCTCGAGAACTACTGGGAAAAAAATGGTCCCGAGGATAGTAAACAGCAATGTTTCATACATACATACATACTGTACATACATACATAGTTGTCAGCAGATTAGGCCTAACTGTCCATCTTGCCTGCCCAACACAGCTCACTGGTAGTGCACAGTAGCTGCTCTACCTCCCCCCATTATTTCCCCCTCCCACCCACTTCCCCACCCTGTACACCTCTGGTGATCACCATACCCAAATCAGTACCTTGCCCTGTGCCTGCCCCAAACCTTCTTGAAACCTCCCACAATTCCCAATTTTACCAGCTCATCCAGCAGTGCTTTCCAGGGTGCCACCACCCTCTCCATAAAATAATGTTCCCTCACCTTCCCTTTGTACCTCCCCCCTGCTAACTTTAGACTATGGCCTCTCATAGTCCCCTCCACCCTCAACTTGAGCAGACCTTCTCTGTTCCCTCTGTTGAACTCCTTCAGGCACTTGAAGGTCTCTGTTATATTACCCTATCCCTTCTGTCCTCCACAGAGTACATGTTTAGCTCTCTAAGTCTATCCTATCATATACCATTCTTCTCCTGATATTGGGTGTCTCAATTCATTACTAGCCTCTGATTTCCACACCCTTGAGGACTGGTTCCTTCAGAAGCAGCTTGTCCTGAATACTAAAAAAACAAGGAGCATGTTATTCTCCAACTCTTCCACACCAACCCTCCCCCCTCTGGCTATCCTCTTGTGTACGGGGGATGCACTGGAATCAGTCAGGTTCTTCAAATACATTGGAGTCACCTTAGATCCCTCACTTACCCAGAATGCACATGTTACAGCCATCACTAAAACTATAAACCAAAAACTCAGTGACCTCTTTCGCGTCCATCCGTTCCTTACATTGACCTCATGCCGCAAGACTGTGGATGCCACTTGAGCCACGGCATGTAGCGAACGCGATGTAGTCCAGATTGGGAATGAATTCATAACCTGACTGTCATAGTATAGCCGGCGCCCATTGGGCTTCTAGCTCTGCACTAATCGGGATGCAGCCCTACCAGCCAGTCAGTCGGCGAAGGGCGGGCGGCAGGGCGGTGGATGCTGCCACCCGCCGCCGCCGGAGGGGAGCGGGTGGTGGGGCTTCGGGTGGTGGGTGGGGGGTACCTAGACACCAGGGAGATGTTTGGGTGGGGTGTCAATATACATCCTGCCCGCGATCGGCATTACGGGTCCACTGACCACCAGGGAGATATTCGTTGGGGGCACTTTACTAACTGCCCATGATCGGCACTGGGGGTTCTTATTACATTCTGCCCACGATCGGGCACTGGGGTCTGACACATTCCGCCCAACGCATCGGGCACTGGGGGTTCATTTTTACATTCTGCCCGCGATCGGGCATTAAGGTCCACTGGACCACCAGGGATGTGAACGGGAGGGGGGGGAGCCACATTGATGCCCACGATCGGGCTGCAGGGTGAGTCGGTCCCTGACGGCTGCTGCCTGGCAGGGCGCCAGGCACAAGTCCTCGGGGATTGGTGCACCTACATGCTAATGGCATGCAAATGGGGCTATAATGACATGCAAATGGCCCCCCCTGCACCTTGCATGTATTATAGCCCCATTTGCATGTCACCTTTTGAATATCGTGGATTTGTGCATGGCGCTGGTACTTGCGCCACGCCAGGATTAATGACCGCTCTCTCTGTCAACTTGCGCTTATAAATTCCACTGCGCCATGCACAGTGGCTGTGGTTAGAGCGAATTCAAAGGAGTTGCTCAATAGCCAACCCTTTGAATATCGCGACGGAACACACCCTCCTGCGCATCTATTTTGCGCAGCGCAAGGACTTGCGCCTTTGAATGGCGCAGTTTGAATATCCAGCCCATTGTTACAGCACTGTAGGTTTTAATGTTTAAAGAGTGAGTCAACCGGTTCAGAGTATAGTTTAGAAAATATCTCAAGATAAGTTCAATTCTGTATGAATGTTTTAAACAGTTGTTCATGCAAGGTACATTTTTCCTAGTCCCCTCTTATTTCCATACATATATTTCTGTTGTACAGTTTGTTATCATATAATACTAACAAGTTTTAACTTGGACATTTGTGGTATTAAACCTAAAGGTCTTGCTTTTAATTTTGAATGTAGTCTCATAACACACTCATTCATTAATAATTTCAGATAGAGGTTTTGTCTGCTTGAGTGTTCAGTTTATCTAATTTGGATTTCATTTGACCTTGAAAAGATTCTCAGTAGTAACAAGCTAATGGGATGCTATTCATGTGATTTAAATTTGTGATTTATATGTTTGCTTGCATGCATGCGCAAGAAACACATTGCAACCGTGCAACTTCTCGGAGGTATGTGACCCTCCTGTCCAATGCAGTGCTCCATTTAGCAGGCATGACTGTACCACACCAATGGATGCATAAGCTGTCTATGACAGCAGTTCAACTACCATAGTCTTCAGTTCAAAGAAAACCACTGCTGCAATCAGCGGTGGCAACGTTGTGTATTTAGCATATTGACATCATGCAATTTCTCTGGTCCTCCTGCACATCCCTGCCAATGAAATCCCTCCTGCTTGCTCCCTCTGCTGCTGTCCTCCCTGCTCCATTGTTCCCCGGCTCAACCTCTGGCTGCAAAGAATTCCCTCCCACTTCATCCCTCTGCTGTTGTCCTCCCCGCTCCTTCATTCCTCGGCTCATCCTCTGGCTGGTCAAGTTTTCTTTTTTGCTGACAGGGCGCCAAATCCCCAGCGGCTCCAGTCCACCACCCAAAAAAACACCCAGGTGGCATGCTGGGAGCCCATCCCAGCATGCCAGATGACCCTGTAATTAAGAAAACCTTCCCATGATGTTTTTTTTTTCCTGTGAAAGAAAAAACGGTCCCTCATTGCCTGAGGTGGCCCCCTCCCCCAACTCACACCCACCCATACCTCTCAACTGTCCCACATTATGAGGTATGTCACTCATCGTACCTCTCAGAAACCCTTTGTCCATCATGAGGAACGTGATATTCTGCATTCTCCACTGAGACTTTAAAGTAAAAATGCATACTAATCTGTTATGCTCAGTTATCAAAAAACATTATGAACATTAGTGCACTGATAACTATAGTGTTCTGAGCTTGCAGTGCCATGTTAAATGACATGTCACACATTTTGCTCATTTGTTACACATTGTGTCACACATTTTGGTGAAGAAAGGTTGAGAGGTATGCACCCACCCTCTGCGCATCCCACCTCCCCACACCCCCTCACCCCATACTTACCTCCAGAGCCTGGTATAACAATCTTCAGTGGAGTGGGAACAAGTCTGCACTCTTCAAAGCTGACCGCAAACTGAAGAAATGCCGGTAAGCTGTATAATGGCATAAATGGTGTTTTTTTTCCAACTTAGGTGGATATCATCACCAGTTTAGGGACTTTTGGCACCAAATTTTCAACATGGGATTCTTGGGACCCCACCTCATTAATTCAGTCACTGTCAAGTTGTTATTCAGTCCCAAAAGGTGATTTTGAGGTCACTGCACAGAAACACCTTTTGGGACTGAGTAATGAAGTGAAAGTGTCACTGTTCATGAGGTGGGCTCCCAAAAAGCCTATGTTGCAAATTTGGTGGAACAATTCCAAAAAATGACTGTGTTATGAGCATACATTCCGCAGTTTCCATGCATGCTCGTAACTTCAAAAATGTTTAATAGTTTCACTCCAGATTTTTAACAGTTCCAGTTTTTCAGATCTCCTTATGAACAGTACAGCTGTCATTTTTACATCTTGCCTGAAATGTGTTTTCTCACATCTGGCGCATAATGGCATGGTTGCTGTGGGAAATCAATGTTCAGGACAGATTAAAAAAATCACACTGACACTGTTCATGAGCGGAAGTCCCAAAATGCCAATGTTGAAAATTTGGTGACAAAATTCCACAAAATGACTATGTTACAAGTGTGCATTGTGCAGTTTCCATGCATACTCGTAACTTTGAGAATTTCTAATATTTTCAGTCCAGATTTTCAACACTGCCATTTTTGCACACCTCCTTATGAACAGTACAGCTGTCATTTTTCATACCCAGCCAAAAATGTGGTTTCGCACATCTGGCACACAATGGGCATGGTCATTGTGTGAAATCAATGCTCAGGACAGATTAAGAAAACCACAGTCCCACTGTTCATGAGCAGAGGTCCTAAAATACCTAGGTTGAAAATCTGGTGTAAAAAATCACCAAAATAATTGCATTATGGGTGTGTCTTGTGCAGTTTTTACGCATGCTCGTGACTTCACCAATTTTTTTATATTTTCACTCCAGATTTTCAACATTACCATTTTTTTACACCTCCTCATGAACAGTACAGCTGTCATTTTGTACATACTGTTCAAAATGTGTTTCTGCATCTGTGGCTCCAAATGGCATTTTCGCTGTGCAAAATCGCCTTTCGGCTAATGAACTGATAGTGTCACTGTTCATGCGGTGATGTCACAGAAAGCTTTTGTTGAAAACTTGGAGTGAAAATACCAAGAAATGCCCAGGGCATTAGGGTTTCCAACCATAAAGCCCTGCCCTGTAGGGACTGACAGGTGTCGGGGTGTGACTTGGGATTGTCGACAGTAATGCTCATGCCATTCCATCCCAACCTCCACCCTGCAGCCAGTGACAGGCATCGAGGTGTGCCTTAGACTCTTCAGCCCCAAAGTTCACCCCATTCTCCTATACTGCACCCATTTCAGCATATTTCCTAATGGAATGGGGTGACTGTAAAGCCGAATAACCCATGGCACATCAACACTTGTCTGTGTCTGCAGGGTAGGGTGACATGAAATGGTGTGAGCATTATGGGCAATGACCCAAAGGCACACCCCAATGCCTGCCCATCTCTGCAGGGTGGGGGTGGGGTTGGCATCAATTCAATACTTCATTGCCATTCCTATTCTGCATCTGTCTAACACCTGCACTTCCAATGCTAATGACAGCAAGCAAACATTCAGCATTGACAAATGCTTATTTGAAATAGGTGCTTTAAACTAATGATATTTTTTTCTGTTTTTTTATGTATGAGCTGTGTGTTAATAGAATGTGACTCTCTGAACAACTGTCATAAGGCTCCAAGGAAGGACTTGGTTGGTCCAAAGCTTAGACATTGTTTTCTTTTTTGTAACATCTATGTTGCTCCAATAAAAGGTAGCAAACCATTTGCTTCTGGATCAGAACTATTTTAGGACACACAAACTATTAAATCATTGTTCTCACTTGATAGAAATATTCCTTATCACTAAATACATGGGACCCACTATTTGTAGCCATGCTATTCTTTAAAAAAAGAAAGTGCTACACATTGTAGCCATTTCCTCTGAATGTTGAAGGTTAGTGCTGTGAAGTTTAATGCTGAGAGGTTGAGAGTATAATATTTCACTTTAGTTGCTTCTTACAGGATTGCTGGTTTTAGGAATGACTGGACACCATAAGTAACTTCTAACAGCTCTGAGGTTTATTCAACAAACATACATTAGATAGATCAGCAGGCCTCAGCAGAACCACTACTACAATCTGCTCGTGCAGTTTCTAAAACCCAGTTTCCACCCCAGACATACCATTAGCCCAAAACTGCAGGGGGGATGTGGACTAAACCATTCTACAATGTTACTAGGGTAAGTTACCATATACTACAGCTCCCCTTCTAGTAAAAGAAAGCAATTACCTTGATTTCAGTTTGCATATCAATGACAAATAATTACCAAGCAATATTAACATAATGGTTCAGTCTTACTTTGTGATGAGTTAGGGTCTAAAGTCACTGGTACTCAGCTTTGTTGAAATGAGTCTTTACCACTGACTTAAGTCATAACAAAATCTCTGAACCTCTCAGGAACTTTAAGCAGACGCCCTCTTCTGTTCTTTCTAGTAGTCTGCACACTGGGTACAGCCTCAGGACTTTCTGGCAAAGTGTCATTGAAAATAACAGGTTCCATCTCAGGTTGCTCATACTCTTGACAAGTGTCCTGTTCCTGGCTGTTGTCCCTGGATTGCACTGTTTGTGACAATACCGATTCAGTTGACTCATCTGCCTGTTGCTCTTCAGCCTTCAAAGCAACTGTTCGGTCTCTCCTCAGGTGTCTCCTGTTCCTGCGGTATCGCTGTCCTGCAGGTGTAATCACACTATAGGATCTTGGCTCATCACTGATTCTTTCCACTGTAGCAGGTTGCCACCCACTAGAAGTCTCTATGCATACCCTTTCCCCTTCTCTGAATGGAGTAAGTGGAGCTGCATTCCTGTCGTAATACTGTTTCTGTCTTTTCTGTAGTCTTTTCAGACATTTATGTGCATCCTTTGGTATTTCAGGTCGCAGCGCCCTTGCACTTGCTGGTAATGTTGTCCTCAACATTCTGCCCATCAGCAATTGAGAAGGTGTAAAGTTCAGTCCTGTGACTGGTGTATTTCTAAGACTGAGCAATGCGAGATGTGGATCGGTCTGACCTTGCATAGACTTCAGAAGATTCTTTTACTGTCTGGATCATTCTTTCAGCTAAACCATTAGATTGTGGGTATCCTGGGCTGGA
Source organism: Neoceratodus forsteri (assembly GCA_016271365.2). Taxonomy (NCBI): domain Eukaryota; kingdom Metazoa; phylum Chordata; order Ceratodontiformes; family Ceratodontidae; genus Neoceratodus; species Neoceratodus forsteri. Next base: position 291,244,136 of record CM057459.1, read on the forward strand.
ATGAGTGATTTTGAACTCCACAACTTTGCAAATTGCTTCATTTCATGACTTGCAAATGGTACATGATCCGCTAACAGTTCTTTGGAATTCCATGTCTTGCAAATACAGCTTTCAATTTTGCAATAACTGTAGCTGCTGTCTTGTCAGGCATTCTGAGAACCTCAGGTATTTTGAAAAATAGTCCACTACTATTAAGTGAGTGTCCCTAAAGTCAAAATGTCTGCACCAAGCTTTAACCATGGCATGTCAGGTATTTCATGTGGACACATTGCTTCTTTATGGTTGCTGGGTAAGAGTTCCTGACAAGGTCCACATGCTTCAACCATCATTTCTACTTCTCGATTCATGCCTGGCCAATACATCACAGCTCTGGCTTGTGCCTTGACCTTGTATTCCTTGATGTGCTGTGTGAAGTCTTTGTAGCATATCTGTTCTCAGCTCTTTGGGCATGATGATTCTTTTACCCACCATTATGAGATCATTTTCTATGCATATATTGTGTCTCATGGGCCAATAGTGCTGAAGTTTGATGCTGACTTGTTTTTTCCTGTTAGGCCATCCTTTGAGGTGCATTTCTTTAAGCAACTGTAAATCACTGTCCTTCTGTGTGGCCTGTTTTAGCCTCTCTAACATGCTGTCTGGCAGTGTCTCTGTTGCTTGGATTGAGTATATGACCTTTTCACTACTTAGATCAATGTCTCCCTCTGCTGGTTTTCTTGGTACTGCCCTGGATAGAGCATCTTCAATCAGAATATCTTTGCCTGGAGTATATATTGCCTCTATGTCATATTTCTGTGTCTGTAACAGCATCCACTGCAATCTTGCTGGAGCCTTTCCAATTGGTTTGTTCAGTATGGACTGTAGTGGCTTGTGATCTGATTGTACTTTCACTGACCTTCCATAAACATACTGATGAAATTTCTGTAGAGAGAACACAATTGCTAGCAACTCTTTTTCTATCTGTGCATAGTTTCTTTCAGCACTGGACAATGACCTAGATGCATAAGCTATTGGTCTGTTTCTTTGTAGTAGACAAGCACCTAGTCCATCCTTAGACACATCTGCTTGGATTTCAATGTCCTCTTTTGGATCAAAGAATTTTAATACTGGTGCACAAGAAAGAGTCTCTTTCAGCTTTTGTAAGGCTTCTTCCTGTGCTGGCTGCCACTGCCACATGACATCTTTTTTGAGTAGCTGCCTTAGTGGTGCAGTGAGGTTTGCTTCATTCGGAATGTACTGCGCCAAGTATCGAGTCATTCTAACAGCCTCTGTAGTGCTTTTTATCTTCGGGAGGGGCATCTCAGCTATTGCTTCTCTTTGGCTTCATCAGGCGTAGTCCATTTTCGGTTATGATGTGCCCCATATGTCACCTCACTTACCAAATACTGTATTTTGTCACTATTGAACTTTACATTGAGTTCCACTGCTCTGTCCATTACTTTTCTCAAAGTATTGTCATGCTCTTCCTTGGTAGCTGCGGCTATAAGCATGTCATCAGCTATTACAAAACACCTGGTATGTCTCCAAGTGTTCAGCATTTCTCTGCTGGAATACTTCACTTGCAGACCGTGATACCAAAAGGAAGTTCAGAAATTTGTACCTTCCCATGGACTGTTGAATGTACACAGGTCTGCAGATTCGTCATCTAATTTGATCTGCCAGTACCCATCTTTTCATCTAGAATTATAAAAACTTTTACCTGCAAGCTTACTCTGAATATCCTCCAATGTGGGGATGGAGAAGTGATGTCTTCTGATAGCTTTATTTAAGTCTCTAGGGTCCAAACACACCCTGATCTCACCATTTTTCTTTTCAGTAATTACAAGGCTATTTATCCATGTTGTAGGTTTTCTTACCTTGCTAATCACCCCAATTTGCTCCAGCTGTTCCAGTGTCTGTTTTAGTCTGTCCGTAATTGAATATGGGACTTTTCTGCACCCATGTATCACAGGAGTAACATTTGGGTCAGTATGTATGTGGTAAACACCAGGGAATTCTCCTAGGCCTTCAAACACTGCTTTATATTGTGCAAGAAGTTCCTCTTTTGTGCTTGGTGGCTTGGTTTTAAGCACCTTTACTTTCTGAATCAGATCCAGGATGACACATGCCTGTTGACCCAGTAGGGAAGCTCCCATGTATTAGTGACATAAACTGCAGATTGGCCTCTCTGTCTTGTGTCTTACACTTTAGGCCACTTCCTTCCGGATTAATTTGTGCTCCTCCATATGCCATTAGGATAGTACTGGTCGGCTTGATTTGTACCTTGCATGGAAACTGCGCAATCACTTCTTTAGTAAGTATATTGGCTTCAGTCCCAGTGTCCAACTTGAACTTAACTGGCTGTCCCATTATCTTCAAGGTAGTGTACCACCCTTCATCTGGTATTTGCGTCCGCACCGTTTCTTGTTTTCTTTTTACAGCACTCACAAATAGTGCTTCTACACCTTTGGTCATTTTTTCATGAGGTTTGTTGGACTTTTTGGACCTGCACATTTTGCATAATGATTGAGGCCACCACATTTACTGATATTCTTGTCCATACGCTGGACAAGCCTTTGCTTTATGTCCCTTGCCACACCTCCCACATGTGTTTGATTTTTGTGCACGCGTCTCACGTGTTGGTAGCTGGCGGTCTGGTTTTCGGCCTATATTACCATCCTGCCTTGAACAATAATTCTTAAATGCTTCCATAACCTCAGACGCTTTTTTAGCTTGTGGGTCAGCATACATTATATTGAGGGTATTGTACACCTCGAGGGCCTCATCTCCGATCGTGTATAGCAGGACTGCAATTTTCATTTCCTCTGATTTATCATCTAGTCCCGTGGCTGTGAAGTACATACTCAATCTCTGTGCCCACCTACTCCAGTTTTCTGAAAGATTTCCGGTCAACAATAGTGGTGGAGGTGGCTTAAATTGCTCCATACTGCCAAAAAGACTTTGTTATACAGTCTTTTAGTAAGCTTTAGGTACTCACAAATACTGTCTTTTGTTTCTTTTCTTGGCAGCACAAACTTTTCTTCTTTCTTGCAACTGCAGCACTGCAAGTTCACTTCTGACACCATATAATATTTCACTTTAGTTGCTTCTTACAGGATTGCTGGTTTTAGGAATGACTGGACACCATAAGTAACTTCTAACAGCTCTGAGGTTTATTCAACAAACATACATTAGATAGATCAGCAGGCCTCAGCAGAACCACTACTACAATCTGCTCGTGCAGTTTCTAAAACCCAGTTTCCACCCCAGACATACCATTAGCCCAAAACTGCAGGGGGATGTGGACTAAACCATTCTACAATGTTACTAGGGTAAGTTACCATATACTACAGAGAGGTGTGAGCTAGGCCACTTATTTCTTTCTCTTTCTCTTCTGAACTGTAACACAGCAGTATGAAAGAAACATACCAAAAATAAATAAGCAAAACTATCTGCAATGTTCATAAACAGTATAAAACAACCTCCCTAATGACCTCTTTTTAGTCTGTGCCTCTTGATCCATTCACATGCATGCTGATGACACTTCACTTCTGTGACAGGGTCAGAACCCTATCCCATTCTTATCAGAAACAATACAATTTCTAAAAGCAAGGAGTCTGTTTAAAAGAATAAATAACTCTAAATGCAGGAAGAGGTTACTGTTTTCTAGTCATAGCTAGAGTTGTTTTTCTTACTTATTTTTTATCTCAGGACACTCAGGAAGGTCATCTAATTGAGTATGATATTCTGAGAACAAAAGGGCAGGAAGGTCAGATCAGAAAAACAATAAAGAGCCAAAGAAGGCTGCAGGAGTGGGGCTCTTGTCATGCACTCTGAATTCTCTGAGAAGAAAGTGAAGACTACTACATAAGAAGCTGAGAACAAGAAAGGCATAGTCTAATCAAACAAGTTAACCTGACACTGCAGGTTATTACTTCTTACACTTAGAAAGGGGATCTTCAGTTATGCTACAAGCAAGAACATTTAGAGCACACATGAAGTGCAAAACACTTTGCTTAACTTTCTATTTATAACTGATGTAAAGTGGCAGCCACACTGGTTTATCAAATCTGCTTACCATTCTAAAGCCATCCATTAGAAATTAATAATACTTTTTCTTTTGTTGTGTTTTAAATAAAACACCTTGTACCTTTCTCCATGTTCTGTCTGTACTTCCTGACTCACCCCTCTGCCATACCTTCCTATCTCTTAAGCCTCTATCTGCAAGCTGAAATTCACTCTACAGTAACACAGAAACATAGACGATGTCATCAGAAGAAGAACCAGAGGCCCATCCAGTCTGCCCATTTCCCTGCCTAGCTCCAATTTCGACCTAACTTTGGAGCTGGATTAAGAGATCTGATAGCCCTAGTGGATGATTATCGCCTCCATTCCTCAGGTATCCATTCCCCTCTTCTGCCAGTGGCTCCCACTATTCCATTATAGCTGTCCCATCCAATTTAAGCCCCACCACAGTCATGACTTTCACCAGTTCTTTGGGCAGTCTGTTCCATTCATCCACCACCTGCTCCATAAACAAGAACTTTCTCATGTCCCTCCTGAATCTCCCCCACCAGTCTTCATCCTTGTCCTCTAGTCACTGTGCTCTCATTCCTTGTGAACAGGTCTTTACAATCCATCCTGTAGATTCCTCACAAGAGATTTTACACCTCAATAATATCCCCCTGTCCCTCTGTCCTCCAGTGTATACATGATATATTATGTATACATGATATTCTTTAAAAAAAAACTGTGTTAATGCACCAGTTAGGGTAAGTTAATGCCACAAATGCAAGGAAATGTGGCATTAGGGTTTCCAACCCTTATTCCCTCCCACCCCCACCGCAAGCAGCAAAGGAAAAGTAATAGGGTTTTGGGGTCTTTGGAGTCTTGGTGAATCAGTGGTGTGATCTTCCTTGGGGTTGTCAACATTTCCTCATTTATCAGCATTGAGCAGTGTCTGCGTAGTAAATGGACTTACAACTGGTGTAATTACAGCTGGTGTAATTACATCAATATTTATTACTTGGATGCATTTCATCAAACCCATTTTTCACATCTTTTTAGACCTTCGATAGACTGTCTCTCCCCTCCCACAATAACAACAAACTCTAGTCAGAGCCAATACAGCTGCAAAATGATTTTAATGAATGTTCATGACACCAGGAATTAGCATATTGTTTTGTTGTTAAAGGTTCTATTTAACATTTGTCATTTTACATATAATATGGCATACAGTGTCATATTTATTTAGTTTTTGTTTACCGGGTGGGTGTGCCAGCCAAGAAATGACTATTTTCAAGCATGACCTGGGAGAATACAAGGTCAAATACAACACAACAAAAGTAACAGAGACGGTAAGATAATCAACTGAAAACAGTTACATACTGTAGATGAATGGTATATACAAGAACAAGGAATTTTCAATATAGCAAGTGACCAGTGATAAACTTGGGCAATGATTAAATTGATACAAACAACAATTTAAATACAGTATGTTTTGAAGAAGTACACGTAATTGAGCAAACATTTCTACAGAAAAACACAAATAAATTGCCAGCAGGAAAGAATATTAGTAACTCAATAGAGATATAAGTGCGTGGCACACTAAGAGGCCTAGGTATTAATGAGAGGAATAAGATAGCTCAGAGTGCAGGATTGCACCTCATCATATACATTAACAGTCTGATACTAATGTGACACATCCTCAGGATATGAGGAGGCTCATAAAGTTACAACCGGCAATAAAGGTAATGAAAAGTATAACATCAGACCTGGTATAACTACCCACAAGACATATTTTCAACAGTTGGTTAGTAGATGTAATTATTAAAAAAAAACCTTTACATATAAACAACAATATCAGTAAATATAAAGTTATATAGAAGTTAATTTTGCACATGTTGGTGTGAAGCCCTGAGGATATAAAATGTTCAAGTGTTCATTCATATATATTCCTTCTCTTGAGAGACATTTCCTCTAGCACTGTGAATCCAATGAACTCTATGATACAAAATACAAATGACAGGTGTGAATTCTAAAAAACAATAAAAAGCAGGACATTATTATATCAGATGCTCATTTAGTCATAATACAATAATGAAACACTTCTATTCCAAAATATGTCATCTTCATATACTGGAAATAAAGATTGTCTATAGAAATCTTACAGAAAGTGCACAAAGTTCAAAGCAATCGCTCACACCTGGGCTATAGCAAGCCCCCCAAGGTATGCAAGCAATAATACCCAACAGGGTGGGCGGTATTGGGCAATACCGGCCCGCCCAGGGGCATAATGAGGCCCGATGATGCAGGTGGAGGGTCTTATAGCTCCTGGAAGGTCCAGTATTGCCCATACCACCCACCCTGGAGGATATTATTGTGCTTAGAAAATGGGCTTACATTAAAATTTTAAAAAATAATGATTTCATACAAAAAACAGTGTAAAATATTAGTACAAACTAACAGAAACATCAGGCTCTGTAAAATAGTTCCTTTATTGGTTTACTGCTTTGTGCCACTAGAGGTTGCTGCAGTTTCTGTGATCCTTGTTGGTTGCTGCAGTGCTAGAAAATCATTAGTTGAAATATCCCCCCCCCCCCACAAGTCGGGTGAGAAACTGCAGAAGGAGGTACTCTGCTTTTTTTAAAATATATGTGAAGGATTCTGTTGTGGGGTCGATTTATTGCAGTTCGGTACTGCAAGACAGACAGTGTAAGGCAGGCAGCATGGGTAAGCAGCATAAGCAAGTTTCGCTGTTGCAGAGAGGCATGTGCTGCCATTTTTAAATCTGCCCAGTTGGTGATATGAAGCTAGTAAGATTACTGGCTTCATTTTTTTTTTCTTTGTTTTATTTTTTTCAGAGGTGCAGATAGTATTGAAGTTATTGTAACATGAGACAGTGGGTTTGCTCAGAGGGGATTTGCCGGCAGTAACTCACTCCCAAACTGTCTCGCTAAGCGAGAGGCAAGAAATGGCGGCTGACAATGGTGAAAATTCGGGGTGCCCATGGATAACGTCAGTCATGCGGCACCCCAAATTGGCACTTGTTTTAAGCAGGCATCTATTGAAGCTTAATGTACCCCCCTGTAGTGCCCGTCAGCCAATCAGAGAGCTTTAATAATCTTGACCATTTTCTAAAGATCCCTTATACCTGAGCATTTGATATACTAAAACCCTGCTTTTTATCTGTTTTTTTTAAATAGGTCTCTGACATTTGGAATCATTGTACTGCAGAGTGCATTGATTCCATAGTCCAAAAGAAAATGTCTTTCATGAGAAGGGATATATAAATGAATACCTGTACATTTTACATCCTCAATGCTTCACCCCAACATCCACAAAATGGACTTCTACATAAATTTATATGTTCTAATATTGTAGTTTAGTAAAGCTTTTTTATAATGACATGCACTACCCAACTGTGAAAATATGCCTTGTTGGTAGTTTATACCAGGTTTGATATTATACTTTCATTACCTTAATTGCCAGATGTGTATTTTATAACTGCCTCCTCGTATCCTGAGGATGTGTCACATTCGATATTTTAAATTTAAAATTTTTAATTTGTACACATCACTGGTGGTTGATAATATAAGGGCATTTCTGCATTAAGTTACTAACTCTAATAAAGCTGGAGTGAAACGTTAGTTGTTTTTGCTTCAGTCTGGAGTAGCATTGCTCCCTGCTATTCACTGCACAACTGCACTTTTGTTGTATACATCCTATGAATTTGCATATGCTTTTTATGAAGCTGGTTAAATTTTTACTGCTGATTATGGAATAAAGATGCTATTTATTTGATATATGAGTGGCAAGTACACAAAAGTGCAATAGTTAAATGAATAGTAGGGAGCAATGCCACAATAGATTAGTGCAAAAAACAACTGACGTTTCTTTCTAAAACATCACTGGAGATGGGCTCCCGGTGTCTGCTTACTTTTTTTCATTGACTCTTGGGCCTGGGGTCTGGACACCTGGTGTCAGAATGGGGGGTTGGCAGCACTGGGGTTTGGCTGTCATTGTCCACTTACTTTTTTTCATTTGCTGTCTGACTCCAGGGTTTGGCACTTGGTGCCAGAATGGGAGGAGTTTGGTGGCACCAGGGTTCAGCAGCAAGTGGCTACTTACTTTTCATTTTAGTTTTCCATCCAACCCCAGAATTGGGCACTCAGTGTTGGGGGCAAGGAGCTGCACTGGGGTTCATCTCCTGGTGATTGCCTAATAGTAACAGCTTCAGGTTTTCAAACAGAAGCAAGATTCTTATGCTTCTGACTGCTCTGTATTTGTGTCACAAATCCCCCAACCTGCCTTAACCAGCATGCCTCTCACACCTGGCTGCTGCAAACCCTCACCTGTGTTTGCCCCTTACCATTTCCTGTGCCCACACCCAGCATTATCAGTGAAAGTGGCGTGCCCTGGACTCATGGATAGTTGAAGATCAGTCATCAGTCCCCTGCATCAAGCAAAGGCTGACTGCTCATACCCCAGGTGACATTTGGATCTGGTTTTATAATATAACATTTTAATCCACTCACTTCCCTGTATCAGGAGGGATTAACTTTTCTTAAGTTAGTTAAAATAAAGTAACACGTCTCTTTTGGAATGCAGATACCTCCTGAGACTTACAATACCTCTTGTTAAATAGTGAGGGATTGGACATGTTGGACCTCCGGTCCTTTACAACATTACATTAATATGTTATAGTAAAGGGTTGGACATGATGGACCCAGAGTCCCTTACAACATTAAATTACTATGTTTCAGTGAAGGGTTGGACATGTTTGACCTAGTGCCCATTACAACATTAAATTAATATGTTACAGTGAGGGGGTGAACATGACCTAGAGTCCCTTACAACATTAAATTACTATGTTACAGTGAGGGGTTGGACATGATGGACCAAGAGTCCCTTACAACATTCAATTACTTTATTACAGTGTGGAGTTGGACATAATGGACACAGTGTCCCTTGCAACATTACATTATTATGTTACAGTGAGGGGCTGAACTTGATAGACCCACATTCCCATACAACATTAAATTACTATGTTACAGTGAGGGGTTGGACATGATGGACTCAGAGTCCTTTACAACATTAAATTACTATGTTGCAGTGAGGGGTTGGACAGGATGGACCCAGAGTCCCTTGCAACATGAAATTACTATGTTACAGTGAGGGGTTGGACATGATGGACCCAGAGTCCCTTACAACATTAAATTACTATGTTACAGTGAGGGGTTGGACATGATGGACCAAGAGTCCCTTACATCATTAAATTAATACTAACAGTGAGGGGTGGGACATGATGGACCCAGAGTCCCTTACAACATTAAATTACTATGTTACAATGAGGGGTTGGACATGATGGACCAAGAGTCCCTTACATCATTAAATTAATATTAACAGTGAAGGGTTGGACATGATGGACCCAGAGTCCCTTACAAGCTTTTCCAGGACCTCTGCATGCATGATGGGGAAGCGAACTGTTTGAGAATTGCTGGACCCTCAGTATACAGACTGCTATAGCTACAATTGTGAACCTTCCTCCTAGCTAGCCTCATGTGCTGTGATGCTTGATCAAATAGAAATAAAAAATGTAAACGTGCAGATGGACATTGGACAGCAAAATGAAATGAGAGAGGTGAGGAATTTAAAGAACTCTATAAAAATACAATGCCTTTATGGGTCTGAACAAGGAAATGCACTAAACAGGCAGCTAAAGTAAAATGTCAACTTCTATGCATCTATTTAAAAGAACACAAGAAGGCTGAAGATAAACAACCAGGATAATCAAGGGTCAAGGCCTAAATGTGTTGCAAGGTAATCAGAGAGCGGGGGTGGGGTGAAAGTAATAAAAACTAGAAAAGGCACACAGTTTCATTAAGTATGCAATTAATGGACAGATTGTAGCCAAAGAAGTGCCATTGAAAGAAATTAATCTTTTCCTTGTTTATAGAAGTTAGTTGTTCCAAAGCTGTTTATGTTATATGCCCTTAAAATGATTATTGTGTTTCAATAGGAATTACAGCAATTGCTGCCTTAAGCTCTTTTAACAGGCACAATTATTAAACGGGTTCTAGAAATAGTGATATTTTACTGTAGGTTGTGCTGCAGACACACACACCACTGTAGTAAATGGAGAGAACAGTGGAGTAACATGAGTCATGCCTGAACCAAGCTACTCAGTAGAAGACCACAGCCTCAAAATCCTGTCAGTCCTGACTTGCTACTTTGCTTGTTCCTGACTTTTTCATTTATTTATTTACTGAATTCTTATTTAATTATTACTGTAGTTTTTATGATCATTGCTATTTATTGATGTGGTTCCATTGCAGTTTTTTATGTATGGCTCCCAGAGCCTCCAGGATCGGGCATCTTTTAAGTAACATTTGGTTTGCCTTGCCTTTCCTCTACTGATAGCATGGTGACATCACCATGCAGCCATAAAAAGTACTTCAGTGGACTGTCCCTTACAAATTATGTTGGCTCAGCACATACCTTGGTAGGGAATGGCTCATTATCAGAGCCACTGGAATATCCCAGAAAATATTACCCAGAAATGCGGAGACTTTTTGGCAGAAATTGCAGAAAAATTGCAGGAGTTCACTATACATCCGCACTGCCCCTTAATAAATATTTTATTATTTGAAGCAGCTTGTATTGATCACATGAACTGTTAGATAAATGTATTGCCACTTGTAAATGCTTTTAATATGAAGAAATGTGTGTGTTTTTGAAATGCACTGCAAATTAATCATTATGTAGCATATCTTCTAAAAATTAAGCCATCTAAATCATGCAGTGCTAGCTAGATTTTATTCAGTAATTTACAATTAGTCTGTTATGAATACATCCTGAAACAAGATATTTTGCCAGTTTCTAGATGTTAAATAATGAAGCCTGTTTAAACTACTTGCTTTGGTGCAAGAACAAAATAAACAGATAACCAGGGTGCCTAATAAAGGTCTAGTAAGAACAATGTTTATTTTGTTAAAATAATTACTGTTCTTAATCAGCACTGTCACTACATTTTAAAATCACATGATAAAAGTAACATAGAAACTTAGAAGCTGATGGCAGATAAGGACTGCAAGGCCTGTCCAGTCTGCCCATTTCTTTTTATACCTTATGAATGTGCCATCGGCTTTTGCTCTGTCAATGGCCTATCTAGTCATACTCATCTGTATTGCTCCCATGTGCCTATCCCATGCCTGTTTGAAGCCCTGCACTGTATTCATATACACTACTTCCTGAGGTAGGCCAGCCCATGCATCCACCACTCTTTCTGTGAAAAAGAACTTCCTCACATTACCCCTTAATCGGCCTCCCTCTAATCTCATGCTGTGTCTTCTTGTCCTGCTATTTTTCTAATATTGAAACATGTTAGACTCTTTCACCTTGTTAATGCTCTTATGGTGTTTGAATGTTTCAATCATATCACCTCTCTCCCGCCTTTGCTCAAGGGTATACACATTGAGCTCCGTTAATCTGTCCTCATATGTTTTCTGATGCAGTCCTTGCACCATTTCGGTTGCCCTTCTGTGGACTGCCTCAATTTGGTAAATGTCCTTGTGAAGCTGTGGCCTCCAGTACTGCACGCAGTACTCCAGATGGGGCCTAACCAGTGTCTTGTAAAGAGGGATTATTACCTCCCTCTTATGACTTGTGATACCCCTACTAATACACTCCAATATTCCCCTAGCCTTACCTACTGCTTTAGTGGTCTGTTTGAATGATTTCAGGTCATCTGTGATGATGATGCCCAAGTCTCTTTCTTCCCTTGTGATTGCCAGCAACTACCCTCCCAGCCCATATGTGGCTTTAGGGTTTCTCTTCCCCACGTGCACGATCTTGCACTTCTTTGCATTAAACCCCAATTACCACTCTTCTGACCATTTTGCCAGTTTATCCAGATCTCTTCTCATTCTGCCCACCCCATCTGGATCTTTTACTCTGTTGCAGATCTTGCTGTCATCTGCAAACAAACCTTACCCTCCAGTCCATCTGCAATGTCATTGATGAAGATATTGAAGAGGACTGGCCCCAGAACTGATCCCTGAGGTGCCTTACTTGCATCTCTTCTGACTGTATACCGTTTACCACCACTCTCTGTTTTCTGCCTGTCAACCAGTTTGCCACCCAGTTGGCCAACTTCTGACCCACCCCGAGCCTACCCAGCTTATTAATCTTCTATGTGAAACAGTATTGAAAGCTTTGCTGAAGTCAAAGTAGGTGACATCAACTGCTCCTGCTTGGTCCACCACTCTGGTTACCCAGTCAAAGAAATCTATGAGATTAGTTTGACAGGATCTTCCTGTTGTAAACCCATGCTGTCTTGGATACTGTGCTCCTATGGATTCCAGGTGTTGCACTATCCTTTCCTTAAGGAGTGCCTCCATAATCTTGCCCACTACTTAGGTAAGACTGACTGGTCTGTAGTTCCCTGCCTCCTCCCTGCTACCGCTCATGTGGACCGGGATCACATGAGCCCTTCTCCAGTCTTCTGGGACCTCTCCTGTGCTAAGAGACTCACTAAACAGTTCAGATAATGGCTCTGCCAGTTCCACCCTTATCTCCTTTAGTACCCTGGGATGTATGCCATCGGGTCCCATTGCCTTGTCCACCCTAAGCTTATCGAGCTCTTGTAGGACCCTTTCTTTTGTGAAGGGACTAGTGCACATCTCCCCCCCCCCGTGTCCATGGTGCTGAGCTGTGGGCCCTGCCCTACCTTCTCTTCAGTAAATACTGAGCAGAAGTATCTATTTAGGATAGATGCTTTTACATGGTCCTCCTCCTCACACCCTTATCCCCTTTGATCTTAGCAATTCCCCCTCTGGACTTTCTCCTTTCACTAATGTATCTATAGAAAGTCTTGTCACCTTCCTTTACTGTTCGTGCTAGTGTTTCCTCAGTTTGGGCCTTTGCCTGCCTTACTGCCTTTCTTGCTTCCCTTAGGGAAGTTTGGTATGCTCCCTATTTTCATCCCAACGCGTTCCCTTATATTTCCTGAAGGTCAGCCTTTTGGCTCTGAACTTTTCTGCTACTTTGTTTGAGAACCCAAGTGGTTTCCTTCTTCTTTTGCACTTCCTTTTCTCTCTAACACAATGGGATGTTGCTTCCAGTATTGCATCCTTAATGTTTGCCCACTTTGCCTGTACCCCCTCACCTGTATTTCATCTTGCCAGGGCTTACATAACTCTGTTGGCCATCTTATCAAAGTCATCTCCTCTGCAGTCCCATATTATTGCCTTGGAATGGGATGATTTAGTTCTAGTGGCCAAATTGAACCATACCATGTGATGGTCACTGGCCCCCAGGTGACCTTCTACCTGGAGATCTGTGACCATTTCCCTGTTAGTCAGTACTAGATTTAGGATATCCCTGTCTCTTGTGGGTTGTTGTACCAGTTGTTTGAGGCCCTCCCCTGCAGGGAATCCACTATGTGTCTTGGTATGTCGGATGTTCCTGCTTGTATTGACCAATCTGTATCTGGCATGTTGAAGTGTCCCATTATCAGAACCTCCCCTTTAGCTGTCATGTTTTATATATCTTCTAATAGTAATGTGTCTATGTCCTCCCCCTGGTCTGGAGGCCTGTAGACAACCCCAGTTAGTATGGCTGTCCCATTTCCTGTTTCCAGGGTGACCCACAATTCTTCTGGCTCCTTATGTGTATTCTGAAGTTCTGTAGCTTTGATATTTTCATTAGCATAAAGGGCCATTCCACCCCCTCCCTTTTGCACCTTGGTCTCTTTTGATCAGTACGTAGCCAGGTACTAAAGTCTCCCAAGTGTGGTTACTAGTAAACCATGTCTCACTAATGACTACTATGTCCAGTTTAGCCTCTGTCATTATTGCCTGCAGGTCTGGGATCTTGTTTTCCAGAATGCGAGCATTTGTGTACATGATTTCCTATTAGGCAGATTTTAGTGTGTTAGTTGTTGGGCGAGGTCTAGCGTTTCCCCTATGCATTGTATGGGCCAGACCTTTTTCCTTACCTGGTGATGCAAGTGAACTGCAAACATGCTGAACTCCTGTTTGACCACTAGCTGAGGGGGGGAGGAGTGTTCTTCCCATTCGACGTATTGGGTGCTGCACCCTTCTCCCCATTTGCTTGTTTAAATATTCTGCAAAGACGTTGAACTTCTGCCCCAATGCACTGACTGTCTCCTTAGTCAGATGTAGTCCACGAAATTCAAAGATTTTTCGTTCCCAAAACTGCCACCAGTTCCCTACAAATTTGTGTCCTTTTTCCTGGCACCTGCCCTTGAGCCACATGTTTAGCTCCCCTATCTCCCCTTCTCTGACCTTCCATCCATCTTTCTCACTCTCCCAGACTGGCAGAATCTGAGAGAAGGAGATGCCAGATGAAATGGATGATAGTTTGTCACCCAGCCTGGTCAGGTGTTCCTTGGTCTCCACAACTGACCGGCTGGTGAGATCATTAGTCCCTATATATACCAAGATGTCAATGTTTTCTCCTACTTCCTCTACAATTTTAGCAATGTGGCTAGTGTCTCTCCACACTGATGTACCTGGGAGACATCTGACCATTACCCCAGGCTGGAGATAGGTATCAACTCCCTGAATCATGGAGTTTCCTATGATCAGAAGTTTTTTGGATTTCCTTTTTGCTTTTTTTTGTTTTGGTTCCTGTTTTGGGTGAGTTTTGTTATGCTAGCTCCTGTGCTGCAGTGTCCTGCTCTGCAGTGTCCTCTGTCCCTTTGTTTGATTTTGGAGATAGAGGCAAATACCTGTTTGTAGTTTTTATATGGTTTGTGGAGGTGATATGTTGGAGAGCACAACATGATGGGGCACCCGATTTGCCCCTCCTAACCACCTGCCAATCTCCTGGACCAACTACCCTCTGCAGTCAAGGTGCTTCTGTTGGATGTTGGTAAAATGGCGGGTGGTTCTTATAACATATTTCCTCCTGAATATGTGATCTGAGGCATACAATCTCTGCCCTTTGCTGCCTGGAGCTGAGCCCTTAGATTTCCAATGGCCCAGTATGTAAGACAGTGTTCCAAATCCTGTAAAACTGCCCCTTTGAAAAGTGTCCCACAGTACCTGCAGTTAATAGTATCCATTCCAGATAAGTTGCTGGGTTTATACCCTGGTCAGAGTAATTAGAAGGAGGAAAATGAAAGCAAAAGTTTGATTTTGTGTTTTGTTTGTTTGTTTTTGTGTAACTTGTTATAACAAGTTACATTACTTGTGCCCCTGTAAAGGAGGCCACTGTATGGATACCCCTCTGATCTGCCCCTTCTTGCTTTGCTACAGGAAATGTCATGACTGTGCTACCTTATAAAAGGAGTGTAGTGTGGGATGGTTGGGGATGCGGGTGGGTGGCTGGGCCCTTCTCCTGCCAAAAAAGAAGAACCATGGTCAAAAGAAACAAGGAGGTAAGAGCAGAAACAATCAGTCAGCAACAAATGCAGTAACCCTGAAAGCTTATCCTAATGACATATAAAACTGTGAAACCTGTAAAGCACCACCTGTAATAATTTCACAGAAGATATAACCTGTAAGAAACACTTTACTACAGAAAAAAATAAAGCAGTAACAGAAGATATACCCTTGCAAAAGACAATTTGAATCAGAAGATTACAGTAGTAATCTGTAAGCACACACCTGTAGGCACACCCTGTAATAATGCAGCATAAGGTATACCCAGCAAGAACAATTTGAATCAGAGAAAAATAAAACAATAAAATGTTAGCAACAAACAGTAGCAATCCCTGTGAGTACAAAATAAAAATAACAATAAACAGTACATCTGCCTAGCCAAAAGAAGCCTTTATCCTTTTCCTTGCTCAGGTAAGGTTCTTTGTTCTGTCCTTTCAAGCAACCTAGAATAAAAGAGCTCAGGTAAAGCTATGTGCCTTTGCCAGCAACCATAGTCTTCCACAAGTACTGGATCAAATCATACCAATAGGTTTTCATTACATCAACAATAGTTTTCAATACATTGTACTTTTGTTCTAGTCGATCTGCAGTGAATTTACTTGGGTTACAATTATTTTGTCTAGTTGAAGGTAACTGTTTAACTATGCTTAACCTGTCCAGCATGTTTTCAGAAATGTTTGCTTTTTGTTGGCTTTGTATGTGAGTATGCAGTTGTGGCAGATTGACATGTAAGGAATCACTGTCACTAATCCCCTCAGAAGCACATTCAAGTTTATAATCAGCAGGGCCACCCAAACTCTTGACACATTTGAATCAAAATCCTTTCAGATTGAAAGTATTTATGCAAGGAAAATCAGCCCTACCATTCAAAAACCAGCATTGTGGTCAATGCTTCATTTAGGTGAATGGGGCACTTTGCACCTCTTCTCACAACTATTGTTTCAGTCTCTGTGTCAGCAAAAAGTTCTCTGATAGTCTGCTTTAACACATATTTTAAATGTTCAAGTCTACATATGCATGACCAGAGGGTTCTGAAACCAATTATTTATTTTTCTTTCCAATTGTTTAACCAGGTGAGATACACTAAGCTGAAAGCTTGTTTACAGGTGCAACCTGAGAGCACAGAGAAGTTAAGTGACTTACTCAGGGTCACACAGTATGCAAATAGAGGCTGTGGGATTCAAACCCAGGTCTCCAGAGTTGCAGCTCAGAGCCTTAAACCACTGCGCTATACTGCCTCCATAGCAAGTAAGTGCATCACATGAAAGCAGAGTCACATTTGACCCCTTCTCACCTCACACTGTACTATTTTGGTCAAATCTAAATCTGCGTATTAAATTGTTAGCACATCTGAGTAGATTTCCTTGAGAATTTAAATATTGTTATAAAATTTCAGTCAAAAATTCCATAAATGTAAGAAACTGCAAGAAATTGCATATTTTGTGAGAAGGAGGGCAAAAATTGTGGAAATTCTGGAAAAATTGAGCCCTGCTCGTTATTATAAGTACATAGTTAGAACTGGCTTCTGGAACAGTCTTGGCTTTTCTTTAAGCTGCCTGTAGTATGACACTGGCAAAATATTCACTTGTGCTCCTGTGTCCAACTGAAGAGGAATAGTAGACTCATTAACTTCCAAAGAAGCAAACCTTTAATCTTTGGTGCAATTTCAACTCCTGCAGCTCCAATAAGCAGATCTTCTCCCTCGCTAGAGTCATCTGCCCTATCGTGCTGGCCCACTAGCTTAATTTTCCCTTTGGAAAAACAATGTTTTGCAAAATGGTTCTTGCCACCACATTTTCAACAAGTTTGTTTGAAAGCAGGACAGCTTTTTGGTTCATGTTTTTTTCCACATCTTCCACATGATGATTCATGACATTGTTCAGCAAAGCTTTCCCCTTGCCAGGGTAGTGACGTTTAGGCTTTGTCTGGGGCCCTGCGTACAGCACTGACTGCAGTCTCACCCTACTTACTGACAGTTTCCAGGTGCTATCCTGCTGATTCTGAGGCTTGGAAAATCTGGACAGCTTTTGCTAAAGTTAAATCAGTTTCTCTGAGGAGGCGAGCACAGATTCAGTTACTACACATGCCATACACAATTTGGTCTCTTATCATCAAGTCACATGAAGGCCCAAAGTTGCATGACTTTCTCTTCAGGCACAAATCAATAACATACTGCTCAATAGATTCTGCTTCTTTTTAAAACTGATCTCTGAACGCAAACCTTTCATATGTTTCCTTTTTTAGGTGTGCAGTAAGATACAAACTTTCTCATCACAGCAATAGAGTAGTTACCTTCTTCTTTGTTCTGTGAACTCAAAGGTATTATAGTGTATGGTGGAATGCGGTTGTGCATGGAAATCCATACACCGCAAAAGTTGTTCTGCTGCAGTAGTGACGTCCTCACCAATGCAGAACAACTTTTCATTCTGCGTTAGTGAGGACGTCATAATACAATGGGCTACAGCAGACATCCTGATTCGTCCCTTGCTGTATGAGAGGGGTGCGCGAGTGTACTAGGCAACAGCAGTTGTGAATAGATGGCCTCGGCAGAACCGAGTTAAAATATGGAAAAGTGAGTCTCTTTTTGTCTTTTTTTCCGGCACCACACACTATAAAGAACAGTTTATGGTTACCCATACACTACTCGGCTATTCTTTCACCTCATAAATACAATACTGACTTGGAAACCTCTCGAGCTTCGCTCTCGAGGTCATCAGTCGGCTTTGTATCCACTTGGTGGAAGAATAGCCTTGTAGTGTATGGGTAACCATACACAATCCTATATGTACACTTACTATATGGAGCTCTACTGTTAACGGTAATGCAATCTTCTGCCAGTCTCTTTTGTCTTCTACTCTACTCACTGTGATATAGAACTCATAACTTTCTTTGAAGGTTCTCCAGTGTTCCTACACATTCCCTATTAAGGTAAGTTCACTTGGTTCCTGAACTGCATCCATATTTTCCCCGCATGGCAATGGATTCTAACTTCTGGTACCATGTAATGATAGCTGTTCTGCACACCATGCAGTCTGCTCAGCAAGCTGTTTTTAGATATTTATTTATTTTAAAATTGGTAACCAGGAAAGGCACACTGAGCCAAGGTTCATTTCCAGGTGGGACCCTGGGGAGGGGAAAATGGGGTGGATGTAGACTAGATACATACAGTACATCCGAGAATGCAAACTACATAAACAAATTAGATCCATCAGTAAAGCTCACAATTTCATTTTGCACAGAATATGCAAGAATGCTACTAGTGCACAGTGTGGGCCGAGTCACCAGTGCTTTTTGGATATGGAGAAAATACAAATGGCCGGAGCATCATTAGCCCCGAATGAGGGAGGCCTAGTTGGGAGGGGGGTCAGTAACAATAGGAGGAAAGAAGTTAGAAAGGGTCAAGAAGGGGAGTGACAGGTGCAGGGGGAGCAGGAATAAGCCTCTGCAGAAATCTTAAGGCATGGAGTGAGGGGGAGAGTTGGAGGGGAGGAGGGCAACAGGTTCCAGAGTGAAGGTCAGGCCCCTGAGAGGAATTCTGGCTCCTGGGAAAAGTTCAGACTCTGGGGTCCCTACTAGCTTGCAGCCCCTTCCATGCATACAGTATGCTGGGAGGCATGGGCCCCTCTTGGCACTGGGCCCCGGGAATTATCCCCTCCTCCCCCACCCTCTCAAGGGCCCTGGTGAAGGTAGATGGTATGAGAAGGCTGTGTGCCCAGCACTGGTGTGTGGGTGTGGAATGGAGAAGGTGTGGGTATCCTTGGAATGCAGTGAGTAGGAGGAGGTGAGGACAACAGTTGAGAGGAATGAAAAAAGATATGAGAAATTGGAACTAAAGTAGTTTAGCAATGAAGGAGGCAATGCTTTCCACAGTATAAATAGTACACCGCACCATCTAGTGGCATATCGGAGCAACTGCACCCAGTGTTATTTTACTGTCTGTTAGTCTATTATCAATACAGGGCTGTCGTACCCTTTGGGTCAGGGACATCTAACTCCCACCTCCACACACTTGCTTTTATGTTGAGGAATACTGTAAAATTGTAATTCAGTTTTCCCCCTAGATAAATTTGTGTTTGCTTGTATTACACAAAATTCTTTTAGCGTATTGTCACAGTGGGTTATGATCAGGAGGGTGAGGGGGCAGGAAGGATCTCTATACATCACAGAATAATACAGTTGCAATACTACTTTGTACTGTGCTTACAGGTACCCACTGTGACGCACCTGATGCTACAGTATGCTCAATAGTACCCACTAACATCTGGACTGGAGATTTGATTTCAGCCACAGTTGCAGGAGAGACTCCTTTCCCCTGGTAACTAGTACAGGCAGACAAGAGATAAAAAAAAAAAAAATACATCAATAAAAACATAATCAGTAGGAGTAGGAACCAACAAACAACAATCCATAAGTAAAAGCTCTAATTTAAAAATAAATAATTCAAAATAAATGATTCAGCAGTCTATTGATAAAATTTATAAACAATTTGCAAATGCTCCTCTAAAAAGATGCACCTTCAGACCCTGCTTAAACACATCCATCGATGGGGCATCCCTCAAAGATCTTGGAAGCGAGTTCCACAAGACCGGGCCTGCCACCTAAAATGATCAATCTCAAGAGGTCTTCAGCCAGGCCCTGGGAACCGCTAGGAGACCCTCAGTGGAAGAGCAGAGCAAGCGAACAGAGCAGATAGGAGTCAGGAGGTCACTCAGGTGTACAGATGGTGTGTGCCTTGACATTTAGTACGGACAACAAATCACTCATCTTGTGCCATCCCTGCCTGTGGCTCTAAACTGGGCACTTGCTTTGTGGAAAACAAATGTTGAAAAAGCATTGTGTTTTTATTTTGTAGAGTATTTTCAACATGATCCAGATATTTCTTGTTGGGGGGGGGGAGAATTTGGTTCTGTGAACATCAGAATGGATCAGACACCAATAAATGCTAAAATCTGCCACTAATTTCTCTCATCTGTAACATCAGCATGGAGAGACACTGACTACACTGAAAAAAGTGTGCGTGAGTCAGAGGAAAACACGCTTGTTCTTATTTTTATTTATTTATTTGTACAATCGGATTTGCAACCTTTGAGCCAGAGGCTCGTTTACAAAGGTACCTCATCACAGAGGACAATAGTGTTACAATATTACAGTAGACTGACATTCAGATTTACACAGCTTTTACACAGTAGTATACAGACATTGTTACATATATTTTGTACATTTCATAAAACAGTAGTTACATAAATACAGATATCTGGCAGGGGGGAATGAAGGAAACCAGGTGGAGGGGGGAAGGAGGGAGGTGGATGAGGCAGTCCAGAGAACTTTGTCGATGTGCACTTAACGATATGCGGGCAGCCTATTAGTGACAGGAACAGCAGTGGGCATTGAAAAGGTGGTTCCGTCTAGGAACAAATGAGCTTGCCAGTTGGTCTGTGGAAGAAACAAAAATGCATCTAAGCAGACTAGGTGACAGATTGGCTTCTCTTGTGTCCGGTATTTCCTTTTCTGAAATTCTGCCTGTATAGGAAAAAGAGGGGTAGCAGGCTGAAAATCAGAGATAAGGAAATTGGAGAGCTGAACACTTGGCTAAAGGACTGGTGCCAGGAAAAGGGACAACACTTCACAGGAGGACGGCAGGACTTCTGGGAGAGAGAGTTCTTTAGGTTTGATGGCCTCCACCTAACGAAGGAGGGGGTCAGAGCACTCAGCCAGAAGTTTGACACTTGCTGGTCATTTAAACTAGTAGATCAGAAGAGGGCACTGGCACCTGACATGTCAGAAGGGGAAACAGTTGCTCCTCCCCCACCAGCTAGCAGTTCACCATCAGAACAAACTATAGTGAACACCATACAGGACAGAAAACATATACCTCAAAATAAACCATTCATGGAATGCAAAAAAACACGGAAAGGGTATGTAGGAGAACAAAGGTAACCTCGCAGAGAGCAGAGGGGACCACGGATGGTGGGCAATGTGCAGCAATACTCATAGTTTGGTAAATAAGATCCCAGACCTTGGAGTCATGTGATGGTCCAGGACTAACAGCTTGCTCCTTGGTGTTGCTCCATTCTCCTGACTGATAATTTATTAATAATACCCACACCAGTTTCTTTAAATTAGTCTATATATATTTTATTATACTTCAAATCTACTTGTGCTTCATTCCAATTCCATTTAGGACTGAAAAAATGTAATTTATACCTGAATCTCCGGTGGTGCGTCATACGATGCCAGCCACTCCAGAGGATTGGGGATCTAAACGTGCTAAGCCCGAACAGTCATCTGCCTCCTCAAGTGCTTTTACTCTAACCTTCTTACAGTGGAATGCTTCTTAGAAGAAATGAAGCCTTTTTGGGATTCTTTCTTAAAGATCTGTGATGAAATGCAACCACCCTCTCAGTGAAGAAGAACTTCCTAACATTGGTTCTGAATCTGGGGTTGGCAGTATAGCCTAGAGGTTAGAGTACTGAGCTGTGAATGAGCTTGGTACATCCAGTAGACCTGTGTTTGATTCCCACAACCTCAACGTGTACTGTGTGACTCTGAGCAAGTCACTTAACCACCTCAGTGCTTCCAGGTAACCCCTGAAAACAGGTGCTTGTGCCTAGTGGGCCTTACCCGGTTACCAATAAAATAAAAAAATGAATCGCCCACCCTTGAGACTCATATCGTGTCCCCTAGTTCTGATGCTTTTCTTCTCCTGAAGGCGCTCCTGTACCCCTACATTATTTATACTCTTGATATACTTGAATGTTTCAATCATGTCCCCCGTCTCCCTCTTCTGCTGCATGGAGTTCATGTTGCGCTCCTGCAACTTATCCTCATATGCCATTTGATGCAGATCCTGAATCATTTTTGTGGCTCTCCCCTGCACCATCTCAATCCTATCGATATCTTTCCTAAGGTGCGGCCTCCAGAAATGTATACAGTACTCCAGGTGGTGGCGCACCAGTGCCCTGTAAAGTGGCAGCACCACCTCCCTTCTGTAACTCGTGATTCCCCTCTGGGTCTATGTGACAACGGCGAATGCCTAAAGGCGATCACTGTTATCGCTCAGTCAGAGTGCTGAACAATTTTCGGCACACCGGCAACTTGATGCCCTGCTGGTTGCCAGGACATATTTTACTGCTTTCTGTGTGAGGCTACACACCCTACTTAAGGATTCTCAACCCAGGGGTACATGTCGGAGGAGGGTGAAAGCAGTAAAATAAAATGGTTCGGGGCGCAATAAAATCGCACCAGCGCCGGACCCGAACCCGCACTTCAGCCACCCCAGCCACTAGCCAATCTCTGACACCATGTCGAGCTCAACTGGCAACTGCAGTGCCACCCCCTCCCAGCCCACGCTCGCTATGTTCACTCCCACTCCCCCTGCATGTGTACGTATAGCGACATCCTGTCACCTAGTTCGCCCACCCCCTCATCCAGTCGCCCTACCTTTCCGTCGCCGTCAGTGGATTGCACCAGGAATGTGTCACCATAATGGATGGTGCCCTTCCTCATGTGCCCACTTCATGGGTTACCTTCTCCTCCATATGCAGCCCAGCATACCACTGGCCTTTAGCGCCACCTTTTCGCATTGCTTCCCCACCTTTAAGTCATCTGATATAATGACTCCTACATCTTGCTCCTGGTTGGTGCACACCAGCTGCTCCCCTCCCAGGTAGTATCCCACCTTGGGGTTTCCCTTGCCTTACTGCATAACTTTGGACTTTTTTTGTGTTGAACTTCAACTGCCAGGCATCTGAACACTTCTCGAGTTTCCTCAGGTCTGATTCCATGCTCTTGACTCCTTCTGGGGTATCCACTTTGTTACAGATCTTGTTATCATCTGCAACAATACCAGACACAAGAGAAGCCATCTGTACCCTACAAAGTTCGGAGGAAGAGAGCAGCTTTTAAACTCATAATTTCTAAGCTAGTAGCTGCTAACATTCGGTTCCATCTGTCTTACCCTGCTAAACTTCATATTTTTAGGGATGAAGTGCAGAAAACTTTTGCATCAGTGAAACAGGCACAAACCAGACCCTCACCTCTTCTTCCTGATTTGGTTAAGCCCAAAGGACTTTATTTAACCTTGATCTTTATTTTGGTGAACTGAGTCTTACTGGGTTAAATGTACACACAGAAAATAAGTTTTGTTGCCGTATTGGTCCTTGTGACAAAAGAGCCAGAAAAAAATAGATTTGATACCTTTTATTGGACCAACATAGATGTTACAAAAGAAAATAGGTCTTGAGCTTTCAGATTACATAGAATCCTTCATCAAAAAATGACAGTTGGTTTGGAAGAATACACTTTCTTAAAGTCTAGATCATACATAAAAAACATAAAAAATTGTTAAAAATCCCATTGGCCTAAACTGCTTTTTAAAACTCAGCACAGGACCATATAAAGACAACAGTGTCATCAAAAGAAAGTTATGTCAAGGTCAAATGTCACAGAACAGATAAGCTTCTTCCCTGAGAACAGCCATAAAAATACTAAAGCTACAATTGTACATCTGTGCCTGCATTAGTAAATGTTTATTATTTTAAAACACAAGGTGAAATAATCTGAAAAAATGCATACAGTAGTATATAATGTTAAAAGTCTTCTAAATAAGAAAATAACTTTGTGTTAGGCAAAAAAGTGGGTTTAAAGACAAGCGGTCCTAGTGTAAATTAAGCATTAGCCAGCTGTTTCCTCCCATTTATGTGGTGTAAGTTCAGATATGTGCGTCTTAAAACCAGTGTACAATAAGTCAATATTATTCACAAATATTCAAATTTATACTGTTTAAACATGATGTATCTGCAACTCTGTGACAAGTGACTAGTGTGTCTGCACATTTAACACCCAAACCTAACACAGATGCCCTTGTAGTTGAGATGCTGTTATCCTAATATGTCCATGTATCAACATGTGTCCATATATACCTAATATTCTGTACTATTACATTTATTTATTTATTTAAAAGTTGTTGACCGGGAAAGGCAGCATGAGCAGAAACTTGTTTCCAGGTACGGTCCAGGGGAGAGGGTACAAAGGTATACAACAAATAAACAACAGAGGAATATCCAAATGCAGTGAATGTACATAACAAATAGAATGATAGATACATGTGTGTGTATTACAAGGCTGTAATACCATTGAGAGGTTTTGGGGTCATGGGACCTCAAGAGCGAAGCTCGAAAGGTCCTAAAGTCCCCAAAACCCTGAGGTGGTATTACTGCCTTGTAAAACACTTACTTTGTGTTATTTTTTGTAATAGATGGCTTCATTGATAATACTACAGTTGGAAATTACCTTTGAACTGTAGTATTATCAGCAAAAACAATAGTGTTATCACTTTTCAGGATAGCATTATTGAGAGTAGTGATGTATTACTGGGAAATTTTTGTATAACTTGGTATAGTGACTTGGAGGCAGTATGGCGCAGTGGGTTAAGGCTCAGAGCTGCAAATCCGGAGACCTGGGTTTGAATCCCACAGCCCCCTAGATGCATACTGTGTGACCCTGAGCAAGTCACTTAACTTCCTTGTGCTCCCAGGTTGCACCTGTAAACAAGCTTTCAGCTTAGTGTGTCTCACCTGGCAAAATAATTGGTAAAAAAAAAAAATAGTATTATTGAGGCTTATCCATATATTACAAATGCTGAATACATGGAACATTTATAATAAATACATACAATATATACATGAATATATATATACAGTGATACATACAGTGAGTTGCTATAAGAGGAGTAGAAACATCAAGCTAAGCTGGGTGGGCTCTAGGAGGGTGGACAGGTACAGGCAGTAGTAGGGGTTGGCCTGAGTAGGTGCCTAAGGACAGAAAAGGAGGGGGAGAGAGGGATCTGAGGGGGAATGCTGTTCCAGAGGGAAGGAAGTCAATAGAAGAAGTAGAGTTTACCAGCTGAGGTGCGTACACGTGGGAGGGAAAAGGTCCGGGCACTCTTTGTGCGTGAGTTGTAGGGTGAGTAGGTAGCAGGAGTAAGGAGAGAGGCCAGGTAGGGTGGAAGAGTTCCCCAAACCAGAACTTGGAGATTAAGGTGGTACAGTGCGCGAAACGTCTCTGTGTGAGGGATTGGAGGGAGAGGGAGGCATGTAGGTTACAGTGGTGAGTTAGATAGGGGGAGTTAGAGGCAAACTTGCAGAAGACATGAAACAGAACGTCTAGTTTGGCAAGGGAGGTGGATGGGGCAGCATTGAAAACTATGTCAGCATAACCAAAAGCTGGGAGGATCCATTTAACCAACAGGTCACATCTGACAGGCGGGAGAGACTAGTCTTGTGACAGTAGAGGAGCCTGAGTTTGGGCACAATTTGGAATGCAGTGCACTGAAGTGGGAGGAGAAGTCAAAGGAGGGATCGAGCCAGACTCCAAGATACTTGTAGGTAGGGACATTGTCTATCGGAGTATTGGCTGCAGAGGAGAAGACAGGTAGAGTGGGAATCTTGGCAAGTTTTTGTTTAGAGTCAAAGATTATGGCAGTGTTTTTTTTGTGTTAAGTTTTAAGCAATTGGTATTGAACCAGGCTGTGACTGCTGTGAAATCACTTTGAGGGGGATTGGACAGCCTTTCTGGAAGGGCTGGACGGGAAAAGGATGGTGTCATCCACGTACATGTGAATCTTGGCATGGGTACAAACTGAGGGGAGATCATTAACAAAAACATAGAAACATAGAAACATAGAATTTGACGGCAGATAAGGACTGCTTGGCCCACCCAGTCTGCCCATTTCCCTACCTACTGGATAAGCTGCAGATCCTAGTTAACCAGCAGCCTACTTCTTCCTACCCCCAACCCCCAGAATTGCCTTATGACTATCCCATGCATGCTTGAATTCCACCACTGATTTTGACTCCACAGCTCCTCCGAAGGCCATTCCATGCATCCACAACCCTCTCTGTGAAAAATACTTCTTAAATTACCTCTGAGCGCCCTCTATCTTCAAATTATGCCCTCTTGTTCTTGCACACCTCTTTTTGAAAGATGCTACCCTCTTGGACTTTGTTGATTCCTTGAGGTACTTGAAAGTTTCTATCATGTCCCTCTCGCCCTCCTTTCTCGAGGCTATACATATGAAGCTCCCTTAAGTCTCTCTTCATATGTCCTCCGGTGCAGACCCTGCACCATTTTAGTTGCCCTCCTCTGGACAGCTTCCATCCTGTCTATGTCTTTATGGAGATTGGGTCTCCAGAACTGCACACAGTACTCAGATGGGGTCTCACCAGCTGTCTGTACAGAGGGATAATAACTTCCTGTTTTCTACTGGTGATGCCTCTCCCTATGCATCCCAGTATCCCCCCAGCCCTCCTTGCTGCCCTCTCACATTGCTTGCCCACCTTTAGGTCATCTGATATGACTACCCCCGGTCCCTTTCCATTTTTGTTGTTGTTAGTATCTCACCCCCCACTGTGTACTCTTCCCCTGGGTTTTTGTTTCCCAGGTGCATTACCTTGCACTTCTTAGCATTGAATCTAAGCTGCCATACATTTGACCATTCCTCTAACCTTGCCAAGTCCCTTCTCATCCTTTCCACCCCACCCTGTGCATCAACTCTGTTGCAGATCTTAGTGTCATCTGCAAAGAGACATACTTTTCCTTCCAGTCCTTCTGCAATGTCGCTTATAAAGACATCAAGAGGACTGGTCCTAATACTGAACCTCATGTACCCCGCTAGTAACCCTCCTTTCTTCTGAGTGGACTCCATTTACTATTACTCTCTGTGTTCTATTCTCCAGCCAATTCTTTACCCAGGCTGTCATCTTGGGACCCACTCCCAGGCTGGCTAACTTATATATTAATCTTTGTGTGGGACTGTGTCAAATACCTTGCTAAAGTCTAGGTAGGCCATGTCCACAGCCCCTCCCTGATCTACTACTTTGGTCACCCAGTCAAAGAAATCTATCAGATCTGTCTGGCATGACCTTCCCACTGTGAATCCATGCTGCCTAGGGTCCTGTGCCCTCTGGCCTCTAGATACTCGATAATTCTTTCCTTCAGAAGTGATTCCATCATTTTCCCTATCACTGAGGTTAAACTAACAGGTCTGTAGTTTCCTGCTTCTGCCTTGCTCCCACTTTTGTGAAGGGAATCACATCTGCCCTCCTCCAGTCCTCGGGTACCACCCCATCCTCTCATGATTTGTTAAAGAGGGTAGTCAGTGGTGTCACTAGTTCTACCCTTAGTTCTTTTAGAATTCTGGGATGAATCCCATCAGGCCCCATTGCTTTTGTCCACCTTCAGTTTTAAGAGTTCTTTCAGAACCCTTTCTTCTGTAAATGGGTTGGTATCAACTTCTGTATCCAGAGTGTTACTACTGTTTGTTTTATGTACCTCCCCTTCCTTTGTAAATACTGAGCAAAATATTTGTTTAGTATCTCTGCCTTTTCACAGTCTCCTCTGCCCACCCTCCCTCCCTTTATTAAGCCTCACTATCCCTCCCTTGGTCTTCCTTTGCTCCTGATGTACCTATAAAAGGTTTTATCCCCTTCTTAACTGAGTTGGCTATCTTTTCCTCGGTTTGGGCCTTTGCTGTTCTGACTGCCTTCCCAGCCTCCTTTGCTTTAACTGATACAGTTCTCTGTCCTGCTCCTGCTGCGATTCCTTGTACTTCCTGAATGCTTTTTCTCTTGAACCTTCACTGCCACTTCCTTTGAGAACCATAGTGGTTTCTTACATTGTCTTGTTTTGTTTATTTGCTTCACACAAAGGCTCGTTACCTCTGTGATGGCAGTTTTTATTATTCCCCATTGTTCTTCCACCCCTCCTTCCCGCCCATTTGCTAGTGCATTCCTTAGGCACTCACCCATTTTGGCAAAGTCAGCCCTCCTAAAGTCCAGTACTTTTGTCTTTGTATGGCTTGAGTCTATTGCTGTGTTTATTGTGAACCATACTGTTCGATGGTCGCTAGTTCCCAGATGGCTACCCACTTCTACATCTGTGATCCTCTCTCCATCTCCATTTGAGAGTATCAAGTCTAATATTGCTCCCTCTCGAGTGGGCTTCAGTACTAGTTGTCTAAGGCATGCCCCCTGTAGGGCATCTAGAATAACTGCACTCTTCGAAGTGGCAGCTGCAATTGCACTCCAGTTAACATCTGGCATATTCAGATCACCCATCAGCAATATCTCCCCTTTTTCTGCCATTCTAAGTATACTTTCTATCATTTCCTTGTCCATTTCCTCCCCCTGAGAAGGGGGTCTGTATACAACCCCTGTGCGGATTGTGGTGCCATTGCCTGTCTCCAAATTTACCCACAGTGCTTCTTCTCCTCCCTGTTTACCCTTTTGTTCTGTTGCTTTTATTCCTTCCCTTATGTAAAGAACTACTCCTCCCCCTCTTTTACCCTCCCTGTCCCTCCTGTAGATAGTGTATCCTGGTATGTTTACATCCCAGTCATGGTTTTGTGTGTACCATGTTTCTGTGACTGCCACGATATCCAGATGTTCCTCCTCCATCAAGGCCACTAATTCAGGAAGCTTGTTACCTAGACTACGGGCATTGGTACTCATTGCTCTCCATTTTTTGATGGCCTTACCTTCTGTTGCAGCATCCCCCACTGACCGTTCTACCTTGGTCTTTTTCTCATTTAGTACCCTGTTTTGTAGGGAGAGGCTGGGATTTTTCTGCTGCTTGTCAGTGCCTCCCCCATTGACTAGTTAGATAGGAACTGAACCAGGAGACTGAGTCAGGGACTAGGCCAGTGGAGCTTAGTTTAAGTAGGAGGGGATGTGAAACAGAGTCAAAGGCCTTTACTAGGTCAGTGAAGATGGCCAAGGTGATTTGGCCATGATCCATGTTGGTGTGAATGGCTTCAGTTAAGTACAGAAGAGTGGAGGTGGTAGAGTAAGATTTTCTGAATCTGGATTGGAATGGGGAGAGAGTGTTGGACGCAAGAAGGAAATCATTTAGCCTGGAGAGGATTAGAGATTCTTTGGGTAACCTGTGACAATGGCAGTCGTGACTGAGTACTTTCAAAAAGGGTGACTCAATCATGGTGCCTGTGCACAGGGCTACCAGGCAGGGAGGGTGACCGGATGGGGGAGGGCCACAAATATAGAGACAGGATGTTGCTATATGTATATGCATGCGGGGGGGGGGGCAAGCTTTCCTTGCGATGGGTGGAAGGGGAGAGAGGGAGAATTTGTGTGGTGTAGTGTGGTGGTTGGCTGCCAAGCTGGCCATGTGGTGAAGTGGGTGTGTGGCAGGCTAGGATTTGGAGGGTACCAGGTTTGGTCCTAGGTGCGGTCACTTTTTTGTGCACCATCCGGGAATATTTTTTGTTGGTTTTGCACACCCCGACATGCACCCCCCTGGAGTTGAGAATCCTTAAGTAAGAGGGTGTGGGGGGCACAGCCCTCCCCCCCCCGTATAAATAAAAAAAATGTAATCTCTAGCACCCTCTTGTATGCTGTATTAGTACCTCACCGAAATAGATTTTCGGTGATGTACACTTGCTTAACGGTGATCGCCTGCCGATCACCATTATCACATGGAACCATTCTTGGACTTGGCAAGGGAGTGATAAGAGATAGGCTGGTAATTACCTGGGGTATAGGGGTTGCCACCTTGAAAGGGGAGGACTGTAGTGACTTCAAGCTTTGGGAACAGTAGCTGAGGAGAGTGAAAGATTTAGGATGAAGATTAGTGGGGCGACTATAGAGGGGGCCGAGATTTTGAGGAGCCTAGGGTACAAGCCATCAGGGCTTGACTTTGAGGGGTTAAGTGAAGTGAGAGCGCTTAAGACTTCTGTGGGAGAAATTGGTGGTAGCTTAAAACTGGGTAATCATGAGGGAGATTGGCGGGTGCAGGAATGGGATGAGGGGGGCTGCTGAGAGATGGCACAAGATGTAAAAAACTTGTTGAGGGCTTCTGCAGCAAAGTAGGGATCAGAGATAAATGAGTCTGCCTCAAATATTGAAGGTGGGGGGATTCAGGGGGGGTTCAGGAGCAAGCGGAGATCCTGCCAGAAGGAGGACGGAGTATTATTTGAGAAGTGTAAGTAAGATTTGAAGAAATCAGATTAAGCGCATTGGATACCAATGGTACAGCTGCTGCAGTGGGCATGGAAGTCCTGCAGGTCAGCCTGGTTACCTGAGGATTTAAAATGGTGCCAGGAGAGATCACAAGCTCTACACTTGGCCAAGATAGCAGGGGTGATCCAGAGATGGTTGCAACATTTAATTCTAATAGTTTTTTGTGACATGTGGTTGTCCCAGATTTTTAGGAAGGTAGTTGTGAAGTGGGTGAGGGCTGAGTCAACCGAGATGGAGGAAAGGACTGGTAACTCATTTGCCGGTGCAAGGTCATGAAGGAGTTTGCTAATGTCGAGGGATTTAAGATGACGATACTGAATGTATTTGGGGGAGTAGAGGGGATAAGTCTTCCTAATGTAGAAGGTTGGGCAGTGGTTGCTGAGCACATCAGGTAGAATGCTGGTAGAGCAGATGCGATGGGGGTGGGTAGAGAGCACCCAGTCAAGTAGGAGTAGGACTGAGATCCAGGGTTGGGACGAGTAGGTTCTTTGATCAGGTGGGTGAGGTTTATTGCTTCTGTCTTTTGACATGAATTAAGGGATGAGGGAGAGAGCCAGTGAAGATTGAAGTTGCCAAGAAGGATGAGTTTACCAATGTTAGCAAGGGGGAGGCTGTGGTGACGCAGGAGACAAGGGAAGAAGGGGGAAGTTTAGGGGACGTGTATAGAACCCCCACAAAAAGGGGAGATGAATATGGAAAAGCAAAGTTGGCTAGAAGAAATTCATGGGAAGAAGGTATTGCTTCATGATGAGAGATAATGCACTTTTAAGGAGTTGCAGGAATAAATAGCCACACCGCCACCTATTTTCCCATGGTCTTGCCAGTAGAGGTTAAAATCGGGAAGGGCCAGCTAGGAGTCAGGAATATGGGAGGACAGCCAAGTTTCCAACACACATAGTATGTCAGGGGAGTGCTGAGTGACCCACACTTTTAGTTCATCCAGTTTGGGGAGAAGGCTGTGTGCGTTTAAGTGGAAGATCCATAAACCTTTAGGAGGGGTCTGCAAGGGGGAGGTGGTAGGGCCAGTGGGGCAAGGATAAGGTTCAATGTCCCTTGTTAGTAGTAGTAGTAGTAGAAGGACTAAAAGGTGCAGAAGGGGGGGGCATGACGTTTATGTTTGATACGATAGTCTTGAAGGGGGCATGCAATGGAGGTTTGGGGGAGTACAGTTGGTGAATGACTGCTAAGTTTATGAGGGAAATAACAATTCTATCAATCAAAATCAAAAACTGAGGAAATCAACACTTCGCCATCATGCCCAACCCCCCCGCCAAGTATTAATGTATCATTAAAAATCAAACCTAACAAAGACCCCCTAGTAATTGCGATCCTGTATCCTAATATGTTCATTGTTTTATAATGTGTCATATATAATCAATCTGCTGTATATGCAGTAACAGCCCTAGAAATCTGAAACAAAACTTAGGGAAATCAACCTCCCCCTCCCCTCCCCTCCCAGGGGAAACCAATGTATTGATAACTAGTCAGACGGAATCGTATATCATTTTGTTTGTGAATAAATAGTCATCACATAACATAACTCCATTGTGTCATGTATTAGATGCCAAGATACACATAAAGAACCAAACACAGCACCGACTGCCTAATAAATGAGTACTGTACCTAAAATGTCCATGTATGAACATGTATCTGTATATAAGCAGGAAACCAACTGTGAGCATGTGTAATGTTAGCGTGGCTCTTTTGGGCTAAATGTAATATTTTTGCTGTTACATGTATTCCATTATGTGTACTGCTCAGGTTCCGTAGCCTTTACATGAAGTTGTGATCGGGTCTGGAACTGACCTGCTAGCTGCAGTTTTGTTGTATAGTTAGCCCTACAGTCTCTCCCGCTCTTCTCCTGTTTCTTACGGTTCCTTGCTACTCTCTGGGAAGTGCTTTATTATGTTTACTTGCATGCATATGCAAGAAACATAGTGTGATGATCCAAAATGCAGTGCCATACAGTTGAAAAGAGAGAGCACCGATTGGTGAGCAGTGCTCCCCTCCCTACACAGATGGGTAATCGCGCCGCGCGCCACATATTAACGTGCCGTGCGCCCCACGGCCACACTGTATAGCCGGCCAGGTGCCCAATCCCCGGCTTAATGCCCCCCTGCCAAAAAAGCTGTGCAGGTGCCATGCTGGGAGCCCACCTCAGTGTAGCAAAAACTGTTACAGCTGATGGCTGTGCCCAATCCCTCATCGGCTCCACGCCCCCCCAAAAAACTTTCAAGGTGCCACGCTGGGAGCTCACCCCAGCATGGCAAAGCTTGTTGTGGCCAATGAGGGTGCCCAATCCCCTGTCAACTTCAACCCCTCCCAAACAGCCTTTCCAGCTGCCACGCTGGGAGTCCACCCCAGCATGGCAAACGTCCAGCGTCATCTTAATAATAAAAAAATAAAATCTGTAAACAAAAATGGTCCCTTTGTAGTCTCCCTGCCCCCACCCACACCCACCACCCACTGCACACCCTGACTCGCACACACACCTCACCCCATACTTACCTGTGGAGTCTGACACAATGATCTTCGGTGGACCGGGATCACCTCTGCACTCTTCAAAGCCGACCGTGAACTGAGGAAATGCCGGTAAGCTGTATAATGTAATAAATAGGGTTTTTTTCAACTTTGCTGCATATCTCAGGCATTTTTTGGAATTTTGGCACCAAATTTTCAACATGGTTTATTTATTTATTTATTAGCTTTTGGTAACCGGGTAAGTGCGCTAGGCAACAGACCTGCCTATTTTCAGGCATGACCCGGGAGAGCACAGGACATTGGTTACAATATACAGAAATGCACAGACATAATATAGGTGTACAGTAGCAAAACAAGATATACATTGGGTGGCACAGCAATAGTTACATAAGGGTACATTTTAGGCATAGATCATAATAAGGATGTAAAATAAAGCAATTAGGGTAACCATAAGACAGCTGAGGACAGTAAAGACATCAAGGTTCATAGCCACCTAGACAAGCATATTGCATGGGAGAACATTAGTGTAGTACTCAGGGTCAGACCTGACAGCCTGCAGTGGGACAAAGCAAATTAAGAGCATTTGCATTGGCCAGAGGCTAGAAGGTGGGTGAACAGCGAGTTTTTGAATTCTCGATGGGAGGCTGAAGTTTTCACCATAAGGGGAGTGAGTTCAGAATTTGGGAGCAAAATGGGCAAATGCCTGTTCACCCATTTTTGTCATGCAAGGTCTAGTGGAGAGCATGGGGACAGAGGAAGACCTGAGGGTACGGGGGTGTGAGGCAGGAGTCAGAAGGTTGGCAAGATAGACAGGGCAGGGAGGTCTAGACAGGGAGTCAATAAAGCAGCCCAGGGAGTAGGCTCGAATATCCTTAGGTGACAGCCAATTTAAGCCAATGTAAAGGAGACAATGATGGGTAAGACGTGGGGCAGTTAAGGCAAATCTACAGATGTTGTTGTAGACAGTGTCCCATTTGTGGAGTGTAGCAGAGTTTGCAGCAAAGAGGAGGGGCAGAGCATATTGAAGCTGGGGTAAGAGAATACCTCTCGCAACAGAAAGTCTAGCGGAAGGGAGTGAGGGAGTGGCGCACGCGATAAGCTCCGCAAATTTTAGCATTGACGGCACGGCACACCATGTTGACATGTTGAGACAGGTCACGTTATGGGATCTAAAGTGACCCCAAGGTACTTGAAGGACTCAGTGTTTAAGATGAGGGAGCCATCAAGGCATTGAACCCGGAGCCTGTTCGCAGGGGCAGACAGTTTCTTAGAGGATCCGAATAGCGTAGCACAGGTTTTTTCTAGGTTCAGGACTTGGTGGTTGCTAGAGAGCCAGGTCTGCAGGAATTGGAAGTCATTAGTGAGAGTGGAGTTGATGGCAGCAACCGATTTTGACCCAGAGTAGAGAACAACGTCATCTGCGTACATAAGAGTGCAGCTATGCCGGGACATGGTGGGAATATCATTTAGGAAGAGGGAGAAGAGTAGAGGTCCAAGAGTGGATCCCTAGGGAACTCCACGGGAGATGTTTAGGGGGGAGAAAAGGGCCTTGTGAAATGCTACTGCCTGAGTCCGATTGTCAAGATAGCTATGGAACCAGGAGAGGGCTTGATCAGATGCTCCAATGGATTGGAGTTTCTTTAGCATGAGAGGATGGTTGGGACCCCTCATCATGAATTCTGTCACTGTCATGGCGTTAATCAGCCCCAAGGGTGATTTTGTGGTCACTGCGTGAAATCACCTTTCGAGACTGATTAACGAAACGACAGTGCCAGGGTTCATAAGGTGGGCGCTCAAAAAGCCTATGTTGCAAATTTGGTGAAACAATTCCTTAAAATGACTGTTTTACGAGCATGTGTTGCGCGGTTCCTACGCACGCTGGTAAGTTCGCAAATTTTTAATATTTGCACTCCGGATTTTCAACATTGCCATTTTACCACACCTCCTTATGAG
Source organism: Neoceratodus forsteri (assembly GCA_016271365.2). NCBI lineage: Eukaryota > Metazoa > Chordata > Ceratodontiformes > Ceratodontidae > Neoceratodus > Neoceratodus forsteri. Next base: position 291,278,991 of record CM057459.1, read on the forward strand.
CAGTACAGCTGTCATTTTTCACATCTCAACGAAAATGTGTTTCTGTGCACATAGCACATGATGGTGCAGTCGGTGTGCAAAATCAATGTATGGGACACATTAAGAAAATCACAGTGACACTGTTCATGAGCAGAGGTCTTAAAATGGCTAGGTTGAAAATTTGGTGAAAACATTCCTAAAATTACTGTTTCACGAGCGTGCGTTGCCCAGTTCCTATGCACGCTGGTAAGTTTGCAAATTTTTTATATTTGCACTCTGGATTTTCAACATTGCCATTTTACCACACCTCCTTATGAGCAGTACAGCTGTCATTTTTCACATCTCTCAGAAAATGTGTTTCTGTGCATGTAGCACACAATGGCGCAGTCGGTGTGCGCAATCAATGTTTGGGACAGATTAAGAAAATCACAGTGACACTGTTCATGAGCAGAGGTCTTAAAATGGTTATGTTGAAAATTTAGTGAAAAAATTCACCAAAATGACTGTTTTAGGAGCGCACAATGCTCAGTTCCTACGCACGCTCGCAAGCTTGCGAATTTTTAATATTTGCATGCCAGGTTTTCAACATTGCCATTTTACCACACTTCCTTATGAGCAGTACAGCTGCCATTTTTCACATCTCACCCAAAATGTGTTTCCGCACAAGCAGCGCACAATTTATTTATTTATTAAATTTTGGTGACCGGGTAGGCCCATTGAGCCCCGAAGGTCCCTTTTTCAGGGGTGACCTGGGATAACAATACAAGTTATAAGAATGAACAAGGACATAAGGAACATTTGAGGCATTGTGAGTTGCATCATGAGGTGGTTACAGTAAAGAAAAATAGTGGATACAGGCACGGTTACAGGCATGGTAAAAGAAAAGCAGTGGTGCAGTCGGTGTGTGAAAGCAGGGCTGCAGTAATGGGGGGGAAGTGGGGAAGTTGTCCGGGGCCCCGAGCTGAGCAGGGGCCCACCTGAGGAGCTGGCATTATCCCTGGCATTAGCTGGTTTGGGAAACAGGGGCCCATGTCAAGTGACTTGTCCGGGGCCCCAAAATTCATAGCTGCAGCCCTGTGTGAAAGCAATGTTTGGGACAAATTAAGAAAATCACAGTGATGCTGGTCATTAGCAGAGGTCTTAAAATGGCTATGTTGAAAATTTGGTGACAAAAGTCCATAAAATGACTGTGTTACAAGTGAGCATTGTGCAGTTTCCATGCACCCTCGTAAGTTCATGAATTTGTAATATTTTCAGTCCAGATTTTCACCAGTGGCATTTTTCCACACTTCCTTATGAACAGTACAGCTGTCATTTTTCACAACATGGTCGAAATGTGTTTTCACACTTTCAGTACAGAAATGTGTAGTCGCTGTGGGAAATCATTGTTCGGGACAGATAAAGAAAATCACAGTGACACTGTTCATGAGCAGAGGTTCCAAAATGCCTGTGTTGACAATCTGCTGTAAAAAATCCCCAACTAATTACATTACGAGTGTGCATTGCACAGTTTCTATGCACACTCGTGACTTCACGTTTTTTTAATATATTCACTGCAGATTTTCAACATTGTCATTTTTTACACCTCCTCATGAACAGTACAGCTGTCATTTTTTACATCCTGCTCGGAATGTGTTATTGCACCTGTGGTGACAAATGCCGTAGTCACTGTTCAAAAGCAGCTTTCGGCTAACAAACTGATATTGCCACTGTTCATGAGGTGGGGGTCGCAAAAAAAACATGTTGAAAATTTGGAGTGAAAATACCAACGAATGCCTGAGGTGTTAGGGTTTCCGACCATAACGTCCCACCCTTTAGAGAATGACAGGCATCAGGGCTGTGACATGGGATTGTCATCTGCAATACTCATACCATTCCACCCCCACCCACACCCTACAGCCACTGAGAGGCATCAAGGTGTGACTTGGACTCTTTAGCCCCAAAGTTCACCCCATTCTCCTATACTGCACCCATCTCACCGTATTTCCTGATGGAATGGGGTGCGCATAAGGGCCAAAGACCCCAACATACACTGTGACACTTGTCAGTGTCTGCAGGGTAGGGTGTGGTGAAATGGCGTAGCCGTTATGCCTGATGACCCAAAGGCACACCCCAATGCCTGTCAGTCTCTGCAGGGTGCTGGTGGGGTTGGCTTTAGTTCAATACTTCACTGCCATTCCTATTATGCAGCTTTGTAACTCCTATACTACCAGTGCCAATGCCAGCAAGCAAACATTTGGCATTGACAAATGCTTGTTATTTTTACTATAGTGGCTTGCTCTATTCTGCACTTCAGTCTGGTCGTTCCTTGTACTGTAAGATAGTGTGTTACTGCCCTCTTCTGGCTGATCCTGGCTGTTAAACTTTTCTACTATTACATCTCTTTAGTTTTTATTATTTTTGCTCTCTGTTCCTCTCCCAATGTCTTCCCTTTCTTCCTAAGTTAGCACTTTTTTGGTCTCTTTTTTTTTTTATTTCAGGCAAGAGCCTGGGGAAATATGTTCGGTTTGGCTTTTTTTGCGCCCTCTTGCACTGCTCCTCTTTTTGCCTGCCCTCTGTTCCTCTTGTGTTTGTTTCTTTATTTCCTTTCCCTATGGGACACCATTGTTTTACTTGTCTCCCATGTTTTGTGCCTCTTCCCTATTCGGAGTTTCCCTTTTTGCTGTTCTTAGTCCTGTCGGATTGTGTTTTGGGGGTTTGGGTGCTGGATGTTATCTGGCTCTTAATTTTGTTCTTTTTCTGACTGTTTTTGTGGTTGGGGTCTGGAGCTCACCTACTGAGTGGGCTGGGTTGGGATGGATCGTAGGCCATTCAAAGTTTTTCCCTGGGCAACTTGGATCTGAAGGATTTTTTCTATTCTTTTGTTCTGTTCTTTTCTCTCTTGCTGTAATCTATTATATTACTACTTGCTGTTTGTTCTATCTTGTACTCTTTGTTTGTATATCCTTTAATCTGTTTGGTGGTTGTTACATTGTGGAGGTGGGTCACTGCCTGTTAGATATATTCATATATTGTATATTAATGGGGGTTTCGTCTTTATCTCTATTTTGCTTGCCGATTACATATGGGAATGCCTTATACTTTTATTTCTTGAAATGTTACAGGGGGCAAGAGGACTACAGACAAACCAGGATGGGAAGAATAATGAATTGCAATGGTTATGGGGCAGCTATCTGGATGGGCACATTATGGAAGCTAGGGGGTGTCCCATTTGTCACTGGCTGAGGGGTTTGGAGGAAGAGGTAGGAAGGGGTTAGTGAGGATTGCGGGAGTGAGTGAGATCAATGGAACTGGAGGGCCACCTCCCCAGGGATCCAGAGGTACAGTACCAGTGGAAAAGAGGATAGGGAACAGGGTAAACATTTTAGAAGCAGGAAGGGGGAACCTTGGACTAGCACAAGGGGAGAAGCAAACAGTTTAAATCTAGGGTCAGGTAATGGGTTCACGGTGCTGGCTTCAGTGGTGGATGATGGGGGTAGGGCTCTTTGGGAGGGGGCAGGAGGACAATGAGGTAGTAAAAGCCCAGGCAGAAGAGGGGGACAGGGGTAGGGTTGTAAGGAGAAAAGGGATAGGGCTAAAGGGGAGGGCAGGGGGAATAGGGCCGAGCAGGCAGAAGGGAAGTATGGGCCCAGAAAGGAAGGGAAGGAGGGTGAAGATGCTGGGAGAGGATTGGGGGTGGGGGTGGAATAGGGAAGGGGAAGGACTAGGGTAGAGGCTGGGGACACAGCAGAAGGGACAGATCAGCGGGCGGTGGGGCATAACATGTGAGAAGGGGGCAGGGTCTTATTGCTGGGAGACTCAATCCTAAAAGGGGTCAGATGGGGAATTAAAGGGCAGTGGCATAGTCGAATATGGGTGGAATCGGTATCTGGATTGACAGCAGGAAAGACAGGACCATCCATTCTCAAATGTACAAGGAAGGGAAGGGAGAAACCGTATGTAGTGGTGCACTTGGGTACAATTGACCTTGGGGGGATAATACAGTTGAGTTGGTAAGGGAGAGGTTTGAGGAACTGGGGAAATTGTGTGAGGAGGAAAGAAGATCAGTGACCTTCTTGGAAGTGCTCCCAGTACCCAGGGCAGCACGGCAAGGAAGTAAGGATATAGGAGTTCAACTCCGGGCTGGGAGAGTGGTGTTGAACCAAAGGGTATGGGCTAGTGGGGGGCTGTGGTAACATCTGGGACAACAGTGAACTATTCGTAGAGGACAGATTACATTTTAATAAGGCAGGACAGGGAGTTTTAAGACAGAAGCTGGGGGAACATATAACACAGGTGGATTTAAACTAAGTGTGGGGGGAGGTGAGTGTGCAGTGGGGATGGCAGGGCTGCTGGAGAAGGGAGCTGAATGAGCTTACCCCTCAAGCTAGCAAAGATAGTACCAGGGTAGAGTCACGTGGGGATAAAGGATGGAGAGAAATGGGTTAAGGAAGATAAGGGAACAAGTTGGAGGGTGGTCTCCCTAAATGCAAGAAGCCTAGGGAAAAATCAGCTGAATTACAGGCTTTTTTGGCAGTGGGGATGGTGGACATTGCAGTCATCACAGAGACGTGGACCACCCAATACCAAGACTGGGATCTCATGATCCCTGGGTATAGGATATACAGAGAGGATAGGGGCAAGGGGAAAGGGGGAAGGGTGGCGATTTATGTAAGGGAGCGGATAAGGTGTGCAAGGGACAAGAGGGAGGAGGGTAGAACAGAGGTATTATGGATGCAATTCCATGATTTGAAAAGTAGGACACTGAGGATGAGAGTGGTATACAGGCCACCAGCTCAAGCAGAGGACTTGGACAGGGAGTTAGTGGAACAGATTAGGAGGGCCCAGTGGGAAGGGGAACACCATGATCATGGGGGACTTCAATCTACCAGGACTGTATTGGAGCATCCCAGCCACCTTGAGTGCAAGGGAGCAAGTGCTCCTGGAAGCATTCTAGGATGGCTTCCTGACACAGATGGTTATGGAGCTGACTTTGTTAGATAAAATTCTGGACCTAGTACTGTCTAATTGGGAGACTGTAAGGGAGCTGGGGGTGGAGGACCCACTGGCTGGGACTGACCACCACTCGGTGTGGTTCACACTCAGCATGGGCAAGGAAACTGTAAGTGCAGGAACCAGCGTGGTTGACTTCAGACATGCTGACTACGACAAGATGGGAAAAACTTTGGAAAGGCACCTGGCAGAAATTAATCCACGCTTGGATGTGGGCCAAAAATGAGAAATTATCAAATTAGGGCTACTGGGTCATGCAGCAAGATGCAGAGCAAGAAAGGGAGGGCTAAGAAGCCAAGCTGGTTGAATCTGGAGGTCTTGGAAGGGGTGAGGGCAAAAAAAAGCAGCATTTAGGAGGTTCAAGAAATCCAAGAGGGGGGAGGACAGGGAAATGTACTTGAAGAAGTCCAAGGAGGTAACCAGACTAGTCAGGGTAGCCAGGGCTTCCAGAGAGCTGAGTCTGGCGCACAGTATCAAGGGCAGGGAAAAGGACTTCTTCAGGTGCATCAGGAAGAGAAGGAGCTACAAGGACCAGATAATGAGGATTAAGAAGGACGGGGTGTGGGTGGAGAAAGGGATGGAGCAGGCAGAAGCACTAAATGAGTACTGTTGTTCTGTGTTCACGAGGAAGAAGGATGGAGATGGGGAAGGTGGGCAAGGGGGAAGGAGGAAGGAGTGACAGATGAGGTAATTACAGAGGGAAGGGTGCTGGAGGTTCTGAAGGCACTGAGGATGGATAAGGCACTAAGACCAGACAGCATTCACCCCAGGGTGCTGAAAGAGCTGGCGGAGGTCTTGGCGGGGCTGCTGGTGGACCTGTTCAATACTTCCCTGGATATAGGATGTGTACCACAAGATGAGAATGGCTCATGTGGTGCCCCTCCATAAAAGTGTCCCAAAGGATGACCCAGGTAATTGCAGTCCAGTAAGCCTCACATCCACTGTAGGAAAACGAATGGAGACAATCCCAAAAGAGAGGCTGGTGGCCTTTTTTAGAAGACAATAGACTCCAGGATTGTTGGCAACATGGGTTTGTCTCAGGCAAATCTTGTCAGACCAATCTTGTAGAGTATTACAACTGGGTGACGAGGGGGGGAAGGTTTAGGAGAGAGATGAGGAGACATTTTTTCAAGGAGAAGGTTGAGGCTAAATGGAACACTCTGCCCAAAGATGTGGTATACTGTAAGCCGGGGGGAGGGGTAGTTATAAAAGGGGATGGGACAAGGTGGGGGGTGACTGTGAGGGGGGAAGGGAAGGGGGGCAGCTGCAATGTAAGGGTGCTACCTGCACATTCGAGCAGACTTGATAGACCATGAGGCCTGTTTCTTCTGACAGTTTCATATTTTTGTATGTTAAAGGCACCTGGGAACTGAAAAAGTGATATGCCATCTTGAAACATTTAAAACAAGTGGTTTGTGATATTGTGTGCATCTAAGAATCCTGTATTAAGAGGGAGGATATCTTTCTCTTTCAGTGTGATTGGGTGGGGGTGGTATATGGAGCTGGCGCTAGTACTAAAGTGGGGGAGGGGGATGGAATTTTATTTGCAAGAAGATTGGCCTCCCACCTTCATTCTGAAATTTGGGATATGGAGGGGTGTTGTATTTTTCTTTACAGTAAACTTGGGTTGCATGATACAGTGGTCGGTTGTGTTTATGGCCCTAATTTAGATGCACCGCAATTTGTTATGCATTTTCTTTCTCTGTTAGCTCCATATGCTCATCTTCCCACTGTGGTGTGCGTGTGTGTGTGTGTAGTGGGGGACTAGAATATAGTTTACCAATCTGACCTAGATAAATTTACAATCTACTCCTGGTAAGAATGATATCTCCCCAGAACAGCGAGGGTTCCATTATTTTATGGATACCATGACCCATGGTGTCTTCTCCATCCTACTGCTAGGGATTATACGTTTTACCCCTCATCCTGTAACTCATTTTCCCATATTGATTTCTTTTTTGTTTCTTATGAAGTTGTCCCTGGAGTGGCTGGACATGAGATCTGTGAAATTCTGTTATCTGATCATGCCCCTGTCCTTTTGGCCCTCTCACTTCGATGGAACTCCGACAGAGACTTTCTTTGGTGCTTTAACATACAATTATTGTGGGATCCAAATATAACTGACTCCTTGGATCAATTTATTCAATGCTGTTTTGCTACAAATTTGACTTCGGTTGATAGATCTGATGTGGTTTGGGCTAAGGCTGCAATATGGGGTAAATGTATTAGATTAGCAACTGAAAAAGTGAGAGAGTGCTGGAAACATCTTAATGATTTACTGGTACAAAATACATCAGATTGAAACATTTTTCATTCAAACTACTCCTGAGTCGCTTTGGACCCAGTTAAATTCACTTTGCTCCCAATATTTAACTTTATTGAATGAAAAAGTTGTATTGGCAATACTCCGTATCAAAGCTTGATATCTTGAACAAGGTGAACGTGCTAGTAAATTGCTAGCCATATGGCTGCGGCAGCAGGAATCTTCCAGGATGGTGCAGGTTCTACAACTTCCTGATTTTGCCACTATCCTCACTAAACCTAGAGATATTGTTGAAGGGTTCCGCTCTTATTTTGAGGGCTTGTACTCAGCCTCTCCACCTCCAGTCAATCTTTCTGAGACTATTTCTCAGTATTTATGGGACTTGTCTGTTCCTTGATTATCAGAGAAACAGCACCAGTCATTATCTCAGCCTATTACCTTGGTGGAGGTATAGTGGACTATATCGTCATTGCCATCAGACTGGGCACCCGGCCCTGACGACTTTCCGGCTAATTTTTACAAAACCTTCTCTACTGAACTCGCTCTGACTTTATTGGAACTGTTAAATTATTTACACTCTCAACCAATTACAGACCACTCCCTGTCACTCGAGGGTATTATTCTGCTTCCTAAACCAGGAAAGGACTCAATTTTTCTAGCCAGTTATCATCCTAGTCCTTTAATGAATACAGATTTTTAAATTTTAGCTAAACTTCTCGCGCATTGATTGGAGGAGGTCTGGGTGTCTCTTGTCGGCCCCGAACAGGTGGGTTTTATGAGAGGTTGGCATTCTAGCGACTATATGCATAAACGTTTCTACCTGTTTTCGGTGTCTAGGGACTCCAGGAACTCTTTGGTACTGGTTTTCCTAGATGCTGAAAAGGCATTTGATTGGGCTTCTTGGCCTTATTTGTTTGAAATTCTACACTGTTGCAACATTCCGGATGAGTTCATACAATGAGTCCAGTTGTTATAGTCCCAACCTTTGGTTTTTGTTTCACGTAAAGGGGTTTCTTCTAAACTGTTTGCCATTACAACTGGTATCCGTCAAGGCTGTCTGCTGTCCCCTTTTTTATTTAATTTGTATTTAGAGCTGTTATTGTTATGATTGAAGAATAATCCTATGGTTCATGGCATCAAAGTGCGGGAGGTCGAGTACAAGCTCTCAGTGTATGCGGATGATGGTCTCCATTTAGCAGATCCTGAAAACTCATTTCCTGCTGCTATAGCTGATATTGACTTTTTGGGGAGTTGTTCGGCTTATAAATTAAATTTGGGAAAATGTGCATTTTGCCCCTTAATTCTTTTGTAGATAAAGCCACTATTTGTTTGTTATCCTTCAATGGGAGTCCAAGGCATTAAAATTCCTTGGACTATCCATTCCTCGCCACCTTTTTGCCCTGCAGAAACTAAATTTGGATCCACTCCTTGAAACCCTCAAATAAGATTTCGAAGATGGACTCAGCTGCCTTTGTCCCTGTGGGGGAGGGTTAATGTTATTAACATGAATATTTTGCCTCACCTTTTATATCCTCTTGGGATGTTAAACTGTATCTTACCTCAGTTTTGGTTTTCTAAAATTGTTTCAATGCTATTTTGGTTTTTATGGTGGGATGGGGCAGTTTGATGGGCCTAGTCTAAACTCACCTTTCCAAAAACCCAAGGTGGACTCTGTGTGCCAAATGTTTTTGCTTATTACCTAGCACTTCATGGGGTTAAGTATTTTCTCTGGGGCTGTAATGATCAGGGCCTTTCTGCATCTTACACTCTTCTTTGGTTATCTTTTGAACTAGAATTAACAGTTATAGTTTCCAACCTAGTGCATTATATATAGGATAAAGTATGGGTCTGGGTGTGTAGACAGAATTTCACACACCCAAGGGGGTTTTTGAGCATCTAACCCCGAGGGTGTGTGCAAATTCTCGTTACCACCGCAATCCATATTTTATTTTATATAATTGTTGGTGTTCTCTTTTTTGCCTCAGCAATTATATAAAATAAAAAAGGCTGCTGTGCCACTGCCGCCGCAGTTTGATTCCGGTCGGCTTTCTCTTATTTATAACTTTTTTCTTTTCGACAGTACTGTAAGGGAGGATTGATCCAGTAGCAATGTGGTACAATTAATTTAAATGTTATTTTACTTACTGCCGAGTGTCTGTGGCAGTTTCTTTTCAGGTTGGGTTTGTGGTTCCAGAAGTAAAAAGCGAGCAGAGTTTGAGCAAAGACCAGAAAGCCAAATGACAGCCCCCGGTGCTGATGTAGCGGTACATGTATTCCTATTTCAGGAGTAAGGGAAGCCCACCAGTTCAGCGAACTCCTGCCTCCCACCAATGTGGTGGTGAGATGTGTGCCCCTACCCCGCAATCTGATTCAGCGAACAGTGACAGCTCCAAATGAGGGCTGGACGCCTCAGGTAGGGGTGTCACACTCTCTGTTTCCCTGTCCCATCCCCTTCAAATACCTGAGCAGGCAGTCCTGCAGCTGTTTCTTCGCTTGACATCGCTCTCTTCTCTGCCAGTTCAGAGCCCTCCTCCGCTTCTTTACCATAACAACCACGCTCACTTCCGTTCTAGCCGGCGCGGCTGTGTGAAGTCCTAGCAGTCACCATCCTAAAAAGCGAGCAGAGTTTGAGCAGGCGCATGTGCAGAGAGGGGGAAACCGTGCGTGTGTTTGCCATTATAAATGCTCCTTTATAACGGCAAATTATGCCACGGTTTCCTTATGGAAAAAAGAGGAAGCCATTAATTATTATATATTTCACCCTCTAAACTCCCTCCTTCTTTAAAAGCCACTCTAATATATTGGTCTATGAGAGCGCACTCTCAGTTGTGCCAGTACCTTCATATTCCAGTACAGTACTGTCTTGCCAAACCTCTCTTTGGCAATCCCAACTTTAAAACTGATCAGAAACCTATACCTGTTAGTTTTTTGCTGATCGACTCTTCTACCTCTGTATCTCAGCTTTTCTTTGATAATCAGATTTGTGATTTTCCCATTTTCCAGCAAAGTTTTTACCTGGAGTCAAAATATATTTTTAAATATTTACAACCATCAAGGGCTGTAATTACCTCAATGGGCTCCTCTTTATGATTAGATGCTACCCCTTCTCCCCTAGCTGAAATGATTTACCTTTCTGTATCCCAGAACCCTGTTTCTCAGTTATATACGGTAAGTGTTTTCAAACTTGTGTTTCTGTTAAACCCCCTGGACACTGTTATTACTGGCAATCTTGTCTTTCCTTGGACTGGGTCCTGAGTGACTGACAATTTATTTGGGTAGATTTGTTTCAGCTTATTAAACAGGATTGCTACAGTTTGGTTCAATTTAAAATCTTACACAATATGTATTTTCACCTATGTATTTACATAGGATGGCAAAGATAGCATCACTCACTTGTTCCAAATACCAGAAAGCTGAGGGCTCCCTTTTTCATATTTTATGGTCCTGTGAAACTGAAGTTCCTTTCTGGCAGGCTAGCCAAGAGAAACTGGACCCATCTTTTGACTTAGCTAATTATTTTACCCCTGACATTTTTTTATTGGGGTCATATAAAACTATACCTATGTACTTTCAAAAATGTAACATGGCATTAATCTCTGCTGCTGACAAAATGGTTTTATTACTTCATTGGACCATTGCCAAACCCCCGTCTTGGACAGAGTGGCATGCTGAGCTCTTGAGCATTTTAAATTTAAAACTATACATTGTGAATGTTAGACAAAAGACGGTCTGTTTTTTTGAGTTAGTGGGGCCCCCTATATACCTGGCTAACGACTTTATAAAAAACTGTCTGAATTGGACTTTAAAAAAAAATGTAGATGTCCTTGCTCCCTTCTTCTTTTGTACCTATTTTTGGTCTGGTATTAATTGCTACCTCCACTTATTGGCAGTAGCTTTTGTGTGTGTGTGTGTGTGTGTGGGGGGGGGTTGCTGTTTAAATGTGTTTTTTGTGGTTTGATTTTTTTTCTTAATTTTTATTATATGTTTCAACCTGTTTGTATGCTATTGTTTTTCTGTTTTGTGGAATATGTTTGTTGTTGTAGTTTTAAAAATGTAATAAAGCATAGTTAATGAAAAAAAAAAAGATCTCAGACCTTACTGCCACGATGGCAGAGGCTGATATTGACTGGGACACAGTAACAGAAACATGGTTCAATGAGAACCACAACTGGGATGTTGCTATCACAGGTTGCACTCTGTTCAGAAGAGAGCGGAAGGGAAAAAGGGGGGAGTGGGAGTGGCTGTCTATGTAAAGGAGGGGATCAAGGCCACAGAGATTCAAGGGACTCGCAGTGAGGCCAAGGCCCTGTGGATCACTCTCGGAGCTGGGGACAAGGCCTCTATCTGGGTGGGGGCTGCTGTCTGGGTGGCAGTAATCTACAGACCCTTGTCTCAAGATGTACTATAGAAAAGGACAGGGAGATTCTGGAAACCATCCTTAAGAAGGCTGACAAAGGAGAGTTATTGATCATCTAAGATTTCAGTCTGCCGGATGTGGATTGGGCCTCCTACACTTCATCAGAAAGGAGCAGGGAATTCCTCATAGTACTATGGAAGTGGGTGGGCGGGTAGGAACAAATCAGTTGATGGATGCACCTAATACAGAGGAAGCGGTCCTGGACCTTGTACTCTCAAATAGTACCAGAGTATCGGACATAAGGGTGGGAAGTTATCTGGGGTCCAGCGATCACAGGGCTTTCTGGCTTACAGTTAGAAAAATGAGGATTCCAGTCACACCAAGCTGAAGGTCTTTGAAGGCAAATTGCCCCAGAATGAAAACCTGTATAAAAAATAAATGAAACTATGAAATTGCCAGCAGATAAAGGCCTTATGGTCTATCAAGTCTGCTTGATTGTGCAGCTAGCAGCCCTTATACAGCAGCTACCCCTCCCTTCCCCCTCCAGTGGGTCTACTGAGAAATATAGGATATTCTTGTCGCAGAACAGGACAATCAGGAGCTTAAAGGGCACAGAAGCAGAAAGTAAGTAGAGAGAGAAGAGAAAGAAAAAAAACACAGGAAAGAGTAAGGATTCCAAACAACAGTTAAGAGGCCAGAAATAAGACATGATGGGAGTGATGCAGTGCAGTGGCTGTGGAGCAGCAGTCTTCCGGTAGACGTTCTGGAGGATGCAGTGTTGTCCCATCTGCAGGCACCTCTCTAGGCTGAGGGAGGAGATTGCTTATCTCCAGGCTGAGTTGGTCAGGATTTGTGGAACCTTCTCTTCCATCCAGGGATCACCAGTGCCACTGCTGTTGCCTCAGAGTTTGCCAAGAAAGAGGAGCGGTTGGACCACAGTGGGCTCAGGGAGGGTGAGGGTGGTGGAACAGAAGTGCATCCCTCCAGTTGTATCTCTCCACAATTCCTATGCCATTCTGGTAAAGTGTGGTTCCTCTATGGAGGCACCTACAGTGGAGACCAAGGAGGATGCTGGGAACCTCCACAAAGGAGACCCACAGGAGGGTGGAATGGGATTCCACAGGGGAAGAAAATAACTCCTGGTGGGGGACTCCATTGTTAGGAAGGTAGAACTGGGGGAGGAAGGGGAGAGGGAGGTAAGGTGCCTGCCTGGCGCTATGGCTTGGAGGGACAGGGAGCGAATCCTCAGGACTGCCGGAGCAGCTGCACAGGGGAAGGAGCTGGATGTCATTGTCCACCTAAGGTCAAATGACCTGGCTAAGAAAGGGATTAGAGTAGTGCAGGAAGAGTTTGTGGAATTGGGGAGGGGCCTTAGAAAAGTAGCATGCACAGTAACCTTCTCGGAGGTGCTGCCCATCTATGGCATAGGAGAGGCTAGGGTGTTCTGCATCATGGGATTCAATCAGTGGTTGAAAAACTGGTGCAGAGCTCAGGGATTTGGCTTCATTGGGGACTGGGGGTCCACCTGGAGTGATGCAAGCCTATACTGGCATGATGGGCTGCATCTGTCCAGGAGGGGAACCAGGATCCTAGGTGATAGGTTTAAATGCTTCATTGGCAACCATTTAAACTAGCCAAGAGAGGAGGCACTGGAAAGGAGCAGGTAAATCCTAGCCCCCCCCCAAAAAATCATGGTAGTAAGTCAGTAAACACCAACATAGAGGCGGTGATAGGGAGAAGAGCTGGGGTAAATGGGAAAAGTGACAAAGGCAAGAAGGACAGGGATGGGGCAAAAAGGGGTAAGGCCATCAGGAAATGGAGGGTAATGAGTACCAATGCCCGTAGTCTGGGCAACAAGCTCCCTGAGCTGGTGGCCTTGATGGAAGAGGGATGCCTGGATATCGTAGCAGTCACAGAAACATGGTACACAAAGAACCATGACTGGGAGGTTAACATACCAGGGTACATAACCTACAGGAGAGATAGGCAGGAGAGAAGAGGGGGAGGAGTAGCTCTAAACGAAGGGATAAAAGCAACTGAACAAAAGAATAAACAGGGAGGAGAGGAGGCACTGTGGGTCACCTTGGAGACTGGAAAGGGCACCACAATCCGCAAAGGGTTGTGTACAGACCCCCATGCCAGGGAGAGGGAATGGACAACGATATGATAGAAGGCATTCTTAGGATGGCAGAGAAAAGGGAGATACTGTTGATGGGAGACTTGTATATGCCAGATGTTAACTGGAGCACATTTGCTGCAGCCACATCCAAGAGCAGGGCCATTCTCGATGCCCTACAGGTGGCAGGTCTCAAACAGCTAGTTTAAGAACCCACTCATGAGTAAGCAATCTTAGACCTCGTACTCTCAAATGGGGGCAGTGAGAGGATCTCAGATGTAGAAGTGGGTTGCCATCTAGGAACAAGTGACCATCAAACAGTGTGGTTCACGTTAAACTCAGCTACAGAGTCAAGCCATACAAAAGTGAGGGTACTGGACTTTAGGAGGGCTGACTTTGGCAAGATGGGAGAGTGCCTTAGAAAAGCACTAGCAAACAGGCTAGAAGGAGGGTGGAGCAACAATGGGGACTCATCAAAATTGCCATCACAGAGGCAACAAGCCTTTGTGTGAAGCAAATAAACAAATCAAAATGAAAGAAAAAGCCACTGTGGTTCTCAAAAGAGGTGACTGGGAAAGTCAGGGAGAAAAAGATAGCATTCAGGAAGTATAAGGAAACCCAGAAGGAGCAAGACAGAGAGCTGTACCAGTTAAGGCAGAAGGAAGCAGGGAAGGAAGTCAGACTAGCAAAGGCCCAAACTGAGGAAAAGATAGCCAACTCAGTTAAGAAGAGGGATAAAACCTTTGATAGGTACGTCTCAGAGAGCGTAGAAAGGCAAAGAAAGGGATAGTGAGGCTGAATAGAATGAATGGTCGGTGGGCAGAGGGGGACAGTGAAAAAGCAGGGATACTGAACAAATATTTCGCTCAGTATTCACAAAAGAGGAGGGGGAAGTGCCTAATCCAATTAACAGAAGTACTCTTGATAGGGGAGTTGATCCCAGCCCTTTCACAGAAGAAAGGGTTCTGCAAGAACTCCTAAAACTGAAGGTGGACAAAGCAATGGGGCCTGATGGAATTCACCCCAGAATTCTATAAGAATTAAGGGGAACTAGTGAAACCACTGACTACTCTTTTTAATAAATCATGGGAGGATGGTGTGGTACCCGAGGACTGGAGGAAGGTGGATGTGATTCCCCTTCACAAAAGTGGGACCAAGACAGAGGCAGGAAACTACAGACCTGTCAGTTTGACCTCTGTGGTAGGGCAAGTGATGGAGTCACTTCTGAAGGAAAGAACTGTTGAGTACCTTGAGGCCAGTGGGGCACAGGACCCTAGGCAGCATGGGTTCACAGCAGGAAGGTCATGTCAGACGAATCTAATAGATTTCTTTGACTGGGTGACCAAAGTAGTAGACCAGGGAGGGACTGTGGACATGGCCTACCTAGACTTTAGCAAGGCATTTGACACAGTCCCACACAAAAGATTAATAGTCAAATGAACCATCCTGGGAGTGGATCCCAGGGTGGTAGCCTGGGTTAAACATTGGCTGGACAACAGGACACAGAAGGTAATTGTAAATGGAGTCCACTCTGAAGAAAGAGGGGTTGCTAGTGGGGTACCGCGAGGGTTCAGTACAGGTCCAGTCCTTTTAATGTCTTTATAAGTGACATTGCAGAGGGACTGAAGGAAAGTATGCCTCTTTGCAGAAGACACAAAGATCTGCAACAGGGTTGATACACAAGGAGGTGCGGAAAGGATGATAAGGGACTTGGCAAGGTTGGAGGAATGGTCAGAAGTATGGCAGCTAGGATTCAATGCAAAGAACTGCAAAATAATGCACTTCGGAAACAAGAACCCAGGGGAAGATTACATAATGGGAGGGGAGGTAGTAACAACAACAAAAAAGGAAAGGGACCTGGGGGTAATCATATCAGATGACCTTAAGGTTAGCAAGCAATGTGAGAAGGCAGTAGGGAGGGCTGGGGGTATACTGGGATGCATAGGGAGAGGCATCACCAGCAGAAAACAGGAAGTTGTTATCCCTCTGTACAGACAGTTGGTGAGACCCCATCTGGAGTACTGCATCCAGTTCTGGAGACCCCATCTCCACAAGGACAGTCCAGAGGAGGGCAACTAAAATGGTGCAGGGTCTGCAAGAGAAGTCGTACGAGGAGAGACTAAAGGAGCTTAATATGTATACCCTTGAGGAAAGAAGGGCGGGGGGGGGCATGATAGAAACTTTTAAGTACCTCAGTGGAATCAACAAAGTCCAAGAGGGTAGCATCTTTCAGAAAAAGAGACCTGCAAGAACAAGGGGACACAATTTAAAGATAGAGGGGGGGCGGTTCCGGGACAATGTGAGGAAGTATTTTTTCACAGAGAGGGTAGTGGATGCATGGAACAGCCTTCCTGAGGAGGTTGTGGGGTCTAAAACTGTGGGAGAATTCAAGAATGCATGGGACAGACATAAGGCAGTTCTGGTGGGAGCCAGGAAGAAATAGGCTGTTGGTTAACTAGGATCTGCAGCCTATCCTGTAGGTAGGGAAATGGGCAGACTAGGTGGGCCAAGCAGTCCTTATCTGCCGACAAAGTCTATGTTTCTATGTTTCTCTCTTACTCTGTCCCATCCCCTTTTGAAGCAGTCCACTATTCTACAGGATACCACTTCCTGTGTTTGACCTAAATACTACCCTCTCCTTAAAAAGTGTCTCCTCATTTCCCTCCTGAACCTTCCCCCTTCCAGTCTCAGATCGTGCCTTTGAGTGCCCTTCATCCTCCTTAATTTGAAAAGCCCCTCAGTGCCCTTCTTACTTGTTCCCTTCATGTACTGGAAGGTTTCAATTATGTCCCACCATCCCTCCTCTCCTCCAAGCTAGTTGAATCCCCCCTAGCTGGCAGCTCCCTTTGTTTTTTCTGCACCGAAATGTAGCACCTTACATTTCTTAGCATTGAACCCCAGCTGCCAATTGTCCAACTAGGCCTCCAGTTTTGCCAGATCATTTTGCAACCCATGCCACCCTTCTAAGTCATCCATTACTACTCCCATCTTGGTGTAATCTGCAAACAGACTGATCTTGCTCTTGATGCTTATTGAGATGCCTGCTATGAAGATCCCAAACAACACCAGCCCCAGTACAGAGCTCTATGGCACCCCGCATGCCACTGCCCTGGGAGATGAGAGCTTCCCTTCCACCACCACTCTCTGCTGTCTCCCTTGCAGTCAGTTCACTACCCATCCCTCCATCTTAGCCCCCACCCCTGTGCCTTTCACCTTACTTCCTAGCCTCCCATGTGGCACCAAATTAAATGACTTACTGAAGTCGAGGTATAGGACATCCACTGCATGGCCCCTGTCTAATTGCCTGTTTGCCCAGTTATAGCACTCCACCAGATTGGTCTGACAGGATCTGCCTGAGAAAAACCCATGCTATCTGCTGTCCTGCAGCCCATTAGCCTGTAGGAGAGAAAGCAGCCTGTCCTTCAAGATTGTCTCCATCAGCTTTCCCATGATGGATGTGAGGCTTACCAGTCTGTAGTTCCCTGGCTTATCCTTAGGACCGCTCTTGTGGAGGGGTACCACTTGCACCATCTTCCAGTCCTGAGGTACACTCCTTGAGTCCAGGGAGGCACTGAACAGGTCCGAAAAGGGTTCTGCCAGAACTTCTGACAGCTTCTTCAGAACTCTGGGGTGTATGCCATCTGGCCCAGGTGCCATGTCCACCCTCAGTGCCCTCAAGCCCTCCAGTACTCTGCTCACTGGGATTTTCCCCATCTGTCATCTTCTCTCCCCCCTGCCCACCCCCCAACCCCTCGGGTACAGCTCACCCTTTCTCTTTAGTAAACACTGAGCAGAAGTACTCGTTTAATGCTTCTGCCTGTTCTTCCCATTTCCACCCACCCCAACCCCATCCTCTTTATCATTGCTATTTGGTCCTGAAAACTTTTCTCCCTGATGTACCTGAAGAAGTCCTTCTCCTCCTCTTTGATGCCCTGTGCCAGCCTGAATTCCCTAGATGCCTTGGCTGACCTGACTGCCTTTGTCACCTCCCTTGACTCCTTCAGCTATTTCTCTGTCTCCTCCCTTCTCCCTGTTTTTTTGTACCTTCTAAAGGCAGCTCTTTTCTTCCTTACTTTTTCCATGACCTCCCCACTCACCCAGCTAGGCTTCTTGGCCCTAGCCCTCTTACTCTGGACCCTTGCACATGATATGGTTGCCTCCTCCTCAATTCCCAGTTTAATGACCTCCCACTTCTGGTTAGTGTCCATATTTAGATGGATCCTGGCATATACCCCTGTACTATTTCCCTCATCCTCCTGAAGTCAGCCCTCCTGAAGTCTAAGACCCTTGTGCCCATTACTACTCCCCCTTTCCCCATGTTTATCTTAAACCACACCGAGTGGTGGTCACTCTCTGCCAGCGGTTCCTCCACCCCCAGTTCCCTCACAAACTCACCATTTGTCAGCATGAGGTCAGGGTGTTCCCTAACCTGTTTGGCTCCTTGAACATCTGCAATAGGAAACTGTCATGGAAGGCATCCAGAAGTACCTGCTCCCTCCTATTTGTGGTGGCTGGGGTACTCCAATCCACTCCACTCCCAGCACAATCCCCCACAATCACCATGCTGCCCCTCTTGCAGATCTTTCTGATCTGTCCCACTAGTTCCCTGTCTAACTCCTCAGTCTGAGAGGGTGGACTGTACACCACTCCCATCTTGAGGGTCCCATTTTTGGAGTCCTGGAGCTGCACCCATAATGGCTCCTTGCAGCCCTCCTCCCCTTCCTTCCTGAAACACTTCAGTCCTTCCCTCATGTACAGCACCCCCCCTTCCCTTGTACTCTGTTCCTCTGAAATATCCTATACTCTGGTACTGCCAGGTCCCAGTCCTGGTATTGGGTGACTCATGTCTTGGTGATGGCCACCATGTCCACCTCCCCATCTGCCATGAGAACCTGTAACTCTGTTGTTTTGTTCCCTAGACTCCTAGCATTCAAGGTTACCACCCTCCACCCCACTTTCTTTCTCCCCTCCCTACTTGCTGTCCCTTTCTAGCATCCCCTCCTGACCTCCCCCTAAGTCTCTTGCTGCTGGTATGGAAGGTAAGCTCATTTGGCTTCCCTATCTGTGGATCCTGCCTGACTCCTGCCCACTTTCCACTCCCCTCTTTTAGTTTAAATTCTCATTGTTTGCTAAGTATTCTGCCAGTTCTTGTTTCAATACCTTCCTTCCCTCCTCACTAAAGTGTAGCCTGTCCATAGCATAGAGATCACTTCCCTCCCAGTTCTTTACCCAACCCCCACCAGCCCATACCCTTTGGTCTGACACCATTCCCTCAGCCACATGTTAAATTGCTCTATTCTCAGCTTCATTGCCGTGCTCACTCTGCATACTGGAAGCATCTCTGAGAAAGTTACTGATCTTATTGTCTCCTCATGAACCAGCCCCAGCTCCTCAAACCTCCTCTGGAATACACCTACTGTACTTCCCACCAGGTCATTAGAACTATGTGAGGTAGCTCCCTGCCCCTCCTAGCATACCTCAGAACAGACTGACCCACCCTTTCCCCTGTCATGCCTGGCATGGCCTCCACCCAGATAAAGGGTTTGTGTGTGTATTAGAAGTAGACATAGCAAATTGTCTTCACTGAAAGGCCTGCTTACATTACAAGTGTCACTAGTCAATCAATTGATTCTGGGTGGGTCTTTTATCACTGTGCTGTCTTAAGCAAACTACACAGAGCAAAGCCGGTCAGAAAAGACTTGCCTGCTCCTGTTGGAAGCTGAGAAACTTGCTATACTGCAGAGAACAAACTAGAATGCATTTAAGGAACTGGGAACTTGGTAAAACATAATATTGTAGGGGACTAGGAAGGTAAGCTACACTTTCTATAGAAAGTTTAATTATTTTCTTATTGGCATTAAGAATTGCAGGATTCCATTAAAGTGTAGTAATTGTATAACCAGAGGGGTTGAAATACAACTGAAGTTGCTTGATTTCTGTGCTAGACACATAAGATTTGGAAGGATATTTGTGCAATATTTTAGAAGTGTCTTGCTGGCTAAGCAGTGAGTTCATTTTTATCCCTGGGCTCAGTAGAGTGGTTTGTGTAGGAGCAGTGGTCTAGTACATTGTGGTGTTGGTTGACTTACTATAAAGGGCAGTACTCACCAGGGTGGTGGAGCAGTGGTGTATTTGATTGTTTCTAACAGTCACCCGTGGTTGTGGCTACCCACCCACCCTTCCCTCACCCCATCCACCCAGGCGTGGCATTTCCTTTATAGCCAAGGTTCTGACATCACTTCCTCAACAGGTCTTGGAGCAGAACTGTCATATTCTTAATTACCCAGCACAGCGCATAAAGGGTAAGTACACACACAAAAAAAAAAATATATTACTCATTGTATATTATAAGGAAGGAGGACATGTGGGAAGTGGTACAATGCACTGGCTGTGGGGCAGCAATTTTCCGGGAGACATTCTGGAACCTGCATTGCTGCCCTATTTGCAGGCAACTGTCAGCTCTGAGGGAGGAGGTGGCTCACCTCCAGGCTGACCTGGCAAGGACTAAGGAGGCCTCCCCACCAAAAGAGCACCAGTTCCACAACCACTGCCTCAGAGGTTGCCATGTGTGAAGAGCAGATGGACCACAGTAGGTTCGGGGAGGGTGAGGGTGGTGGAACAGAGGCGTAACCCCCAAGTTGCACCTCTACACAAATCATATGTCAGTCTGGAAAATCAAGGTTCCTCTATGATGACACCCTCATTGGAGACCAAGAAGAATGCTGGGGACATCCACAAGGGACAGCCACAAAACAGTGGCAAGGAACACAACAGGGGAAAGAAACAGCTTCTGATAGGGGACTCAATTGTTAGGGGTGTACACCTGGGGAAGGGAGAGGAGAGGGAAGTAAGGTGCTTTCCTGGTGCCATGCCTTGGAGAGACAGGAAGCAAATCCTCAGGATTGCAGAAGCAGCATGACAGGAGAGGAAACTAGATATCATTGTCCACCTCGGGACAAATGACCTAGCTAGGCATGAGTTCAGTGCAGTGCAGGATGAATTTGTGGAGTTGGGGAGGGGCCTCCGACAGGTAGCAAGCACGGTAACCTTCGCAGAGGTGCTGCCAGTCTATAGCAGGGGTGAGGCTAGGGTACTGCACATCATGCAGTTTAATGAATGGTTGCAAAACTGGTGCAGAACACAGGGCTTTGGCTTCATTGGGGACTGGGGGGCCACCTGGAGAGATGAAGGTCTATACTGGCATGATGGTCTGCATCTGTCCAGGAAGGAAACACGCTCCTAGGTGACAGGTTTAAAGGCTTCCTTGGCAAGCTTTTAAACTAGCCAAGGGGGGAGGTGCTGATAGGAAACAGAAAAGTTCAAGTCTCCCCCCACAAAACATGGCAGGTAGTAGGGTAAACACTGAGGTACGGAGCTTGATGGAGGGTAGGACAGGGGTAAATGGAAAAATGGACAAGGGCAATAAGAGCAGGGATGGGGTAAAAAAGGATAAAGCCAACATTAAATGGAGTGCAATGAGTACCAACGCCCGTAGTCTTGGAAACAAGCTTCCAGAGCTAGTAGCCCTGATGGAAGAGGAACACTTGGCTATTGTGGCAGTCACAGAAACATGGTACATGGAGAACCTTGACTGGGATGTCAACATACTAGGGTACACAATCTACAGAAGGGACAGGGAGGGTAAAAGAGGAGGTGGAATAGCTCTCTACATAAGGGAAGGGATCAAAGCTACAGAACTAAAAAGTAAAGGAGGAGGACAAGAGGAACTCTGGGTCACCTTGGAGACAGGGAATGGCATCGCAATCCACACAGGGGCTGTATACAGACTCCCGTCTCAAGGGGAGGAAATGGACAAGAAAATGATAGAGAGCATTCTCAAAATGGCTGAAAAAGGGGAGATACTGTTGATGGGGGACCTGAATATGCCAGATGTTAACTGGGCGACATGGACTGCAGCCACATCCAAGAGCAGGGTCATTCTTGATGCCCTACAGGGAGCATGCCTTAGACAGCTAGTGGTGGAACCCACTCGGGAGGGAGCAATATTAGACCTGGTACTCTCAAATGGAGAGAGGATCACAAACTTAGAAGTCAGTAGACATCTGGGGAACAAGCAACCACTGCACAGTGTGCTTCACAATAAACACAACCATGGAGACAAGCCATACAAAGACAAGGATAATGGACTTTAGAAGGGCTGACTTTGGCATAATGGGTGAATACCTGAGGAATGCATTAGCAAATGGCCAGAAAGGAGGGGTGGAAGAACAATGGAGAAAAATCAAAACTGCCATCATGGAGGCAACAAGTCTTTGTGTGAAACAAATAAAGAAAACAAAGTGGAATAAAAAACCACTGTGGCTCTCAAAAGAGGTGTCAGGGAAGGTTAAGGAGAAAAAGGCTGTATTCAAAAAGTATAAGGAGTCACAGATGGAGCATGACAGGGAACTATATCAATTAAAGCAGAAAGAAGTGGGGAAGGCAGTCAGAAAAGCAAAGGCCCAAACCGAGGAAAAGATAGCTAACTCAGTTAAGAAGGGGGATAAAACCTTTTATAGGTACATTAGGGAGCATAGAAAGATTAAGAGAGGGATAGAGAAGATTAATAAAGGAGAGGGGAGGTGGGCAGAGGGAGACAGTGAAAAGGCAGAGATACCAAATGAATACTTTTGCTCAGTATTCACAAAAGAAGAAGAGGAGGAGTTACCTAAACCAAACAGTAGAAACACTCTGGATAGTGGGGTTGACACCAGTCCATTTACAGAAGAAAGAGTACTGAAAGAACTCCTAAAACTCAAGGTGGACACAGCAATGGGGCCTGACGGGATTCACCCTAGAATCCTAAAAGAGCTAAGGGAGCACCTAGTGACACCCCCAACCACACTTTTTAACAAATCATGGGAAGATGGGGTGGTACCTGAGGACTGGAGGAGGGCAGATGTGATTTCCCTTCACAAAAGTGGGAGCAAGGCAGAATCAGGAAACTACAGACCTGTTAGTTTGACCTCAGTGGTGGGGAAAATGATGGAATCACTTCTGAAAGAAAGAATTGTTGAGTACCTAGAGGCCAGCAGGGCACAGGACCCAAAGCAGCATGGATTCACAGCAAGAAGGTCATGTCAGATGAATCTAATCGATTTCTTTGACTGGGTAACCAAAGTAATTGACCAGGGAGGGGCTGTGGATATGGCCTACCTAGACTTTAGCAAGGCATTTGACACAGTCCCGCACAAAAGATTAATAATCAAGTTAGCCAGCCTAGGAATGGGTCCCAGGGTGGTAGCCTGGGTAGAAAACTGGCTGCACAACAGGACACAGAAGGTAATAGTGAATGGAACACATTCTGGAGAAAGGGGGGTTACTAGTGGAGTACCTCAGGGCTCAGTACTGGGTCCAGTCCTCTTTAACGTCTTTACAGGTGACATTGCAGAGGGTCTGGAAGGAAAGGTATGCCTCTTTGCAGATGACACAAAGATCTGCAACAGAGTTGATACAAAAGGGGGGGTAGAAAGGATGAGAAGGGACTTGGCAAGGTTGGAGGAATGGTCAGACATATGGCAACTTAGATTCAATGTAAAAAAGTGCAAAGTAATGCGCCTGGGAAATAAAAATCCTGGAGAAGAGTACACAGTAGCAGGGGAGGTACTAACGACAACAATAATGGAAAGGGATCTGGGTGTAGTCATATCAGATGACCTAAAGGTGGGTAAGCAATGTGAGAAGTCAGTAAGGAGAGCCAGGGGGATACTGGGATGCATAGGGAGGGGCATCACAAGTAGAAAAAGGGAAGTGGTTATCCCTCTATACAGTCAGTTGGTGAGACCCCATCTGGAGTACTGTGTGCAGTTTTGGAGACCTCGTCTACGCAAGGACATAGACAGGATGGAAGCAGTCCAGAGGACAGCAACTAAAATGGTGCAGGGTCTACATCAGAAACCATATGAAGAGAGACTGAGAGAACTTAATATGCATACCCTTGATGAAAGGAGGGATGGGGGGACATGATAGAAACTTTTAAGTACCTCAAGGGAATCAACAAAGTCCAGGAGGGTAGCATCTTTCGGAAAAAGAGATGTGTAAGAACAAGGGGGCACAATTTAAAGTTAGAGGGGGACAGCTCAGGGGTAATGTGAGGAAATACTTTTTCAAGGAGAGAGTGGTGGATGCAGGGAACCACTTTCCTGGAGAGGTTGTGGGGTCTAAAACAGTGGAGGAATTCAAACATGCATGGGACAGACATAAGGCAATTATAGTGGGAGGTTGCAGGAAGTAGGCTGTTGGTTAACTAGAATCTGCAGCTTATCCAATAGGCAGGGAAATGGGCAGACTGGGTGGGCCAAGTGGTCCTTATCTACCATCAAAGTCTATGTTTCTATCATCTCTATGCATATTGCTGTGCCATTTATAGGTTCAATGGTGATCCACAGTGACTTTGCCTCCCCCTGCTTCCCCTATATCTGTGTTCCCTTTATACCTTCCCTGACATACAGGGCGCCCCCCCTTTTTTTTTACCCTGCGCCCTCCTGAGCAGAGCATAACCTGGTACTTTGATTTTGCATCCATGATTTGCAGTGTACCAGGTTTCAATTATTGCTACTATGTCCAGGTCTGTCTCTACTCTCAATGTCTCCAGGTCTGGAAGTATATTTCACATGCTGTGGGCATTAGTTACCATGGCCTTCCCATGTTGTACATTTTAGGTTACTCCCTCTGTCCATGTTACTGCTCTGCTCTCCTGCTTCCTTCCCTGACCCCAGTTACCTTTCTTGTGTGGTCCCAATTCCACCACTTTGCCCCCCCAACTTCATTTGTACTTGCCGTCAATTTATTTTCCTGCATGTGTCCTTGGGGGGGTACTAAACCTCCTGATCCTCCTGGCTCCACCCCCTTGGCCAGTTTAAATGCTCACTGCTGAAGCATTCATACTAGCTGCTGCTAGTTTCTGGCAGAGGGAATTTTGCTTTCAGAGCAAGTAGCTGACTAAAAAAGCTACAGTTTTTCTTCCTAATTTAACACTTCTACATCAGCAGGAGTCAGTGCCTGTTGGGATTAAGGAAACAGATACTTTATTAGAAGCAGGAGGTCTCATTTAAGTAAAAAAAAAAAAAGAAGAAAATCACTGTGTGTTTCTTTGTTAGGGAAGAGGGCTGTATCAACTTAGTTTGCTGAGTCAGGAGCAGGGAGGAGAAGCTAATTGGGGGTGTGACTTGAACAGCAGAAAAGCAGCTGTCTCCAATTACAGCTTCCTGCTGCTAGTTTCTGGCAGAAGAAATCTTGCTTTCAGAGCAAGCAGCTGATTAAAAATAGCTACAGTTTTTCTTATTAATTGCCCTCCTTCCCACCCTAAGCCAGTTCTACTTTTATAGCCACTGGATTTGACTGACAACAGGAACTTCCTGTTTGGCAGTAGGAAGGGAAGGATCACTGAGGCACATTAGTTCATCAACCTTGAAGGAAAAAAAAAATAGCTCTTTCTCCCACCCAGCTGTTGGAGGTCTCAGTCCAAGCAAGGAGGACGCAGACTACTGAAGACTACAGGAAGTTCCCGTCCCAGAATAGGAAGGGTGACAGTTGTAAGGGTACATAGGCAGTAGAAGAGTAGGTGGAAAAATATGTAGAGGGAGGAAAAAATAAACATAGAAAGCAACAGAAGAAGAGACACAAAATAGGTCATGATGGGAGTGGTGCAGTGCAATGGCTGTGGGGCAGCAGTGTTCCAGAAGACATTCTGGAGGCTGTGATGCTGCCATATTTGCAGGCACCTCTCTGGTCTGAGGGAGGAGGTTGCCCATCTGGAGGATGACCTGGCTAGAATTCGTGAAACCTCTTCCCCCACCCAAGGACCACCAAGGCCATTGCTGCTACCTCAGAGGCTGCCAAGAAAGAGGAGCGGTTGGACCAAGGAAGGCTCAGGGAGGGAGAAGGTGGTAGAATAGAGGTGCATTCCTCCAGCTTTATCTCTCCACAATTCATATGCTGTTCTGGCGAAGAGTGGTTCCTCTATGGAGGCACCTGCAGTGGAGACCAAGGAGCATGCTGGGAACCTTCACAAAAGAAACCCGCTGGAGGATGGCATGAGACCCCACAGGGGAAAGAAACAACTCCTGGTGCAGGACTCAATCATTAGAGGGGTAGAAGTGGGAAGGAAGGGGAGAGGGAGGTAAAGTGCCTGCCTGGTGCCATGGCTTGAAGAGACAGGAAGCAAATCCTCAGGATTGTGGGAGCAGCTGCACAAGGGAGGGAGATGGATGTCAATGTCCACCTAGGGACAAATGACCTGGCTGGGCATGGGATCAGAGCAGTGCAAGAGGAGTTTCTAGAGTTGAGGAGGAGCCTTTGACAAGTAGCACTTATGGTAACCTTCTCAGAGGTGCTGCCTGTCTATGGCAAGGATGATGCTTGGGTACTCCACACCATGGGATTCAATGAATGGTTGAAAAACCAGTGTGGAGCTCAGGGTTTTGGCTTCACTGGGGACTGGGGAGCCACCTGGAGGGATGCAGGCTTATATTGGCGCAATAGTCTGCATTTGTCCAGAGGGGGAGCCATGATCCTAGATGATAGGTTTAAATACTTCATTGGCAAGCATTTAAACTAGTCAGAGGGGGAGGCACTGAAAAGGAGCAGGGAAATCCCAGCCCCACCCCAACGAAACACAGTAATTAGCAAGGTAAACACCAAGACAGAGAAGTCATTCGGGAGCAGGACAGGGGTAAATGCAAAAAAATGCAAAGGTAGTAAGGACAGGGATGGGGCTAAAAGGGGTAATGCCATCAAAAAATGGAGGGTGATGAGTAACAATGCCCATAGTCTGTGTAACAAGCTCCTTGAACTAGTAGCCTTGATGGAAGAGGGATGCCTGGATATTGTGGCAGTCACTGAAACATGGCATACAGAGAACCAGGACTGGGATGTCAACATACCAGGATACACAATCTGCAGGAGGGACAGGGAGGGTAAAAGAGGAGGAGGAGGAGGAGGAGGAGGAGGAGGAGCTCTGTATGTAAGGGAAGGGATTAAGGCAACAGAACTAAGAGTAAGCATGAAGTAGATGTGTTACTATGGGTCATCCTGGAGACAGGAAATGGCACCGCAATCCACATGGGAGTTGTGTACAGGCCCTCATTTCAGGGGGAGGGAATTGACAATGAAATGATAGAAGGCATCCTTAAAATGGCAGAAAAAGGGTAGATTTTGTTAATGGGGGACCTGAATATGTCAGATGTTAACTGGATCACCTTTGCTGCAGGCACATCCAAGAGCAGGGTCATTCCTGATGCCCTATAAGGCGCATGCCTCAGATAGCTAGTGTTTTAACCCACAGGAGGGAGCAATCTCAGATCTGGTACTCTCAAATGGGGACAGAGAAAGGATCTCGGATTTAGAAATGGGTAGCCATCTGGGAGCAAGCGACCACCAAACAGTGTGGTTCACAATAAACATAGCCATACAGTCAAGCCATACAAAAGCAAGAGTATTGGGCTTTAAGAGGGCTGACTTTGGGAAAATGAGAGAGTGCCTCAGAAAAGCACTAGCAAACAGGCAAGAAGGAGGGGTGGAGAAACAATGGGGAATAATCAAAACAGCCATCACAGAAGCAACAAGCCTTTGTGTGAAGCGAATCAGTAAAAGAAAATGAAGGAAAATAAAACACTATGGTTCTCAAAAGAGGAGGCAGGGAAGGTTAAGGAGAAAAGAATAGCATTCAGGAAATATAAGGAAACACAGAAGGAGCAGGACAGAAAACGTTATCAGTTAAAGCAGAAGGAGGCAGGGAAGGCAGTCAGAATAGCAAAGGCCCAAACCGAGGAAAAAATAGCCAATTGTGTTATGAAGGGGGATAAACCTTTTATAGGTACATTATGGAACAAAGAAAGACCAAGGGAAGGATACAGAGACTTAATAAAGGGGAGGAAATGTGGACAGAGGGTGATGATGAAAAAGCAGGGCTACTGAATGAATATTCTTCTCAGTATTCACAACAGAAGAGGAGGGGGAGGTACCTAAACCAAACAAGAGAAACACTCTAGATAGGGGGGTTGATACCAGTCCATTCACAGAAGAAAATGTTTTGAAAGAACTCCTGAAACTGAGGGTGGACAGAGCAGTTTGGCCTGATGGGATTCACCCCAGAATTCTAAAAGAACTAGTGACACAACTGATTACCCTCTTTAGCAAATCGTGGGAGGATGGGGTGGTACCTGAGGACTGGGGGAGGGCGGATGTGATTCCACTTCACGAAAGTGGGAGCTGGGCAGAGGCAGAAAACTGCAGACCAGTTAGTTTGATCTCAGTTGTAGGGAAAATGATGGAATCACTTCTGAAGGAAAGAATTGTTGAGTACCTAGAGGCCAGTGGAGCACAGGACCCAAGGCAGCAGGGATTCATAGCGGGAAGGTCATGTTAGATGAATCTAATAGATTTCTTTGACTGGGCGACCAAAGTAATAGACCAGGGAGGGGCTGTGGATATGGCCTACCTAAATTTTAACAAGGCATTTGGCACAGTCCCACACAAAAGATTAATATACAAGTAAACCAGCCTGGGAGTGGGTCTCAAGGTGGTAGCCTGGATAGAAAATTGGCTGGACAGCAGGATGCAAATGGTAATAGTAAACGGAGTTCACAGTGAAGAAAGGAGGGTAACTAGCGGGATACCACAGGGTTCAGTACTAGGACCGGTCCTCTTTAATGTCTTTATAAGTGACATTGGAGAGCACCTGGAAGGAAAAGTATGTCTCTTTGCAGACTACACAAAGACCTGCAGCAGGGTTGCTACACAAGGTGGGGTGGAAAGGAAGAAAAGGGACTTGGCAAGGTTGGAGGAATGGTCAAATGTATGGCAACTCAGATTCAATGCAAAGAAGTGCAAGGTAATGCACCTGGGAAACAAAAATCCAGGGGAAGAGTACACAATGGGGGGTGAGATACTAACAACAACAAAAACTGAAAGGAACCTGGGAGTAATTATATCAGATGACCTTACGGTGGACAAGCAATGTGAGAAGGCAGTAAGGAGGGCTGGGGGATACTGGGATGCATAGGGAGAGGCATCAACAGTAGAAAACAGGAAGTTGTTATCCCTCTGTACAGACAGTTGGTGAGACCCCACCTGGAGTACTACGTGCAGTTCTGGAGACCCCATCTCTGCAAAGACATAGACAGAGTAGATGCTGTTCAGAGGAGGGCAACCAAAATGGTGCAGGGTCTGCACTAGAAGACATATGAAGAGAGACTAAAGCAGCTTAATATGTATGCCCTCGAAGAAAAGGAGGGAAAGGGGGGACATGATAGAAACTTTCATGTACCTCAAGGGAATTAACAAAGTCAAAGAGGGTAGCATCTTTCAGAAAAAGAGATATGCAAGAACAAGGGGGCACAATAATTTGAAGATAGAGGGGGCACGGTTCAGAGGTAATGTTAGAAAGTATTTTTATCACTGAGAGGGTTGTGGATGCATGGATCAGCCTTCCTGAGCAGGTTGTGGAGTCAAGATCAGGGGGAGAATTCAAGAATGCATGGGACAGACATAAAGTAATTCTAGTGGGGGAGTAGAAGGAAGTAAACTGTTTGTTAACTAGAATCTGAAGCTTATCCATAAGGTAGAGAAATGGGCAGACTAGGTTGGCCAAGCTGTCCTTATCTGCAGCCAAATTCTGTTTCTATGTTAAGTCACTCAGGATCATGGTTCGCTTCCTGGATGGATGCAGGCCATCATTCCTTATACAGGCTGGCATCCATCCAGGTGGGGCCCCAGTCCCTCTTGAAGCCAAACTCCTCCCTTCTGCACCATTCCTTCGACCAGGAGTTAAATTTCTGAATGTGGAATATCCTAGCCTCCCACTGTCATGGACAGGTAGAACCTCCGAGAAGGAGATGGAGTGTGCTACCTGCTTCAGGCTCCAGCCCCCCAGCTTCCTGAAATCCTCCTGTATTTTGACTAACTCCACCCTGTCTTCCCCATGTCATTCATCCTCAGGTAGACAATGACATCCAGCTTGTCTCACATTGCTATTTCCCTTGCAGTCTTATTGATCTGCGTCCCAACCCTCCATGCCATGCTTTCTGGCATGCACTTGACCTCCCTGTCCTTCTTTCTAGGTTCCCTTAAAGTAACTCCCTGGACAATTGAGCCCCCCACCAGTTGAAGCTTCCTCCTCCTCCTCCTCCTCTGGGGTTCTCTGTCCCTTTTTCCTTGGGCTCCATCATGGGGGGACCTGCTCATCCTCCCTGGTCTCAGCTGTGGGTGCACCCATGGGGCTGTCCTGCTCTTCCAAAACAGTGTAGGAGTTAGTTAGCTTGGACTGGTTTGGGGATGTGCCTTAGACCCCCTTTCTCGCCCTCCCTGAGCCCACCATGATCCAACCACTCCTCCTCCTGGGTATCCTTTAATGTTTAGGTTGTGGACCCGGTGGCCTCTGGGTAGGGATAAAAGCCCCCTGTAATCTGGCCACCTTGGCTCTGAGGCAGGTGACTTCCTCCCTCAACCCAGAGAAGTGTCTGCAGGTAGGGCAGTATTGCAGCCTCCAGAATGTCTCCCTGAAGACAGCTGCTGCACAATCACTGCACTGCACCACTCTCATCATGTTTATCGTGGCCATCCACAGATATTATTGCTCTTAGCACACAGGACAGAGAAACTGTGGAAACTGCAAGTCAGATTGTAGTACCGGGGGTAGGGCGTCCCTGAATGCTGGCACTCTGCCATTCCCCCCCCCCAAATCTCAGTCAGTCTCTGTAACTTTTGTTTGGCATCAAGTTCCTGCTGGCATTCTGACCTCCCAAACACACACACACTGAATGCTGTTGTTGGTCTTTATAAGTTTGCTTGTTTTGATTCTGTTCTCGGAGCACTCCTGCTCTACTGTCCTGAGGAAACTAGTCTCTTTTTCTTTTTTATGCTGTCCTCTGATTACTGCCTATCTGACTCCCAAGGAAAAAGTGAGAGGTAAGTCCCCTCTCCCCAAGTTTTCAGTGCCTACCTTCCCTCAGCCCTCGGTTGCGGCATTCCTCCAGCACAGTTACCCCCCCCCCATAGTTTTCTTCTATGCTGCCAGTGATGGCTACTTCATTGCCTGCTACTTGGGTTTCCTACTATGCCACTGTTGACAGCTGCTTTTGCCTGCAGAGTAGGCTTTTTCTGTGCCACTATTGGTGACTCCTTTATTGTCTGGGCTTCCACGTATGCTGTCATTGGTGGCTCCTTCATTGCTTGCTTATCAGGCTTTGGTGACTTGCTCTGACACCTCGGAGGAGGAAGACAGAAAGCCAGCAGTCTGGGAAAGGAGAACCCTTCCTGGACCCACCAGATGCCAGGATACTCCATTTTAAAGGAATGGTCCCAAAGCCTATACTAGGTTTACTGGATCACTGGCTAAATCTTATTTAAATAAGGCCACTCCCACAGCACTTGCTTCTTTAATTTTTGTCTCTCCTTTTCTCCTTGTTTTTTCTCTACTTCTAAATCTTTTTTTCACTTTCTCCCTCAGTTTTACCTTAAACAGCACATGTTCTCTGAATTACTTTTTACTTAATTCCTGTGCTCACACTGTAACTCTTGTACCTCCCCACTACTGTCTCTACTCTTGGGGCAGGATATTCAGAAATGCACCAAAGGCAGGCACATGTCTGGCACAGTGCAAAGCCGATGCGTCGTGGCACAGCGGGTGCCATATTCAGAAGTTGCACCAGCTGAACTGTGCCAGTGCAAGGTGGCTGAATATGGCACCAGAGATGTGCTGGCACAACCAGGGAAGTGCAGAGCACACCTGCGCACAAACATGGGGGGCATCACACAGACAAGAGGCCCAGGGAGACAGCCAAGGAAGCACAGTGACAATGGGCATAGGACCCCACCAGCAGGGCACACTGGTGCACACACAGGCACAGAGCAGGAGGGATGAATGCCCAGCATGTGATGGAAGACAGCCACCAACAGGGGTCCCATGCCTCACAGCACCCAAAGCCAGTCCACGGGCATTGGACAAGAGCAAGCCCCGAAACCATACCACAGACCACAATGGCGGCATGGCCAGCAGGCAACCGGAGGAGACAATGGGCAACACAGGCCACCAACAGTGCCCCCCAGCCCACCTGCCAATCAGCCATGGCCACTGCCATACTGCAGTGGGTGTCCAACCTCATGTCCCTGGTGCCACACACACCCATGCCCCACATGCACACAGGCAACCCACATGCCGAGCAGTGACTAAGCCAGGGCCCCGGCAGAGGGTCAGACCACACTGGACTGGGTGCCCAACAGGGGATGAAGATGAACCCACCCCAGCAAGCAGACATGCCCAGAAGGAAGACCATAACTGTGTGCCACCACCACGCACACACTTGCTGCTCACCCCTGACCGCAGCCCCATGGTGACCCAGCAGGCACAGAGCATGCCCGCCAGACCAAGTGAAGGCCCCCATCACAATGTGACACACCACTGTACACAGCCATGAACAGCAGGAGCACCACACAGCTGCTCCCACCCCTGTGCAAACACCATGGCCCAACACCAGACTGCTGCAGCATGGCTCCACACGCCACCGGCAAAGCAGACACAGAGACAGGCATGTAGCAGAAAAGCACTTTATAAAGTGTAAAACAACTGTACAAAACAATGTAACAGGGACAGGGACAGAGGAGGTAGAATGAAGGGTAGGGGCAGGTAACAGGGGCTGTACAATGGGATGGGGGACTGTAAGGAAACAGGAGCAGCAAGGGGAAAGGATGGCTAAATGGAGGGCCCCTCAATGGTTTCCACATCTTGCCACCACACCAGCCTCCACTCTCTCTGGTTGGCTACTGTCATCCACTGAATGGAGACCACAACATCCAACACCCTCTGCATGACCACCAGAATCTGGTGCAGGAGCCTGTTCTGCTCCCACCGAGGGCTACAGGTAGCAGGCCACCCGACACCTGTGGCATGGGACAAGACAGGCAATCAGTGCAATGGTCCAGGGTCATATGCTCACCCACAGTGTGCAATGGACAGCAGGAGCACACACCCCTGAAGGGCCTGGAAGGGTCCTCCATGGGGGGGGGGCTATGCCAGCCAACAACACGGCATACCACAGTGGTGCAAAGAGGTGGACATAGCTGTGCAGTGACCACAGGACCATACTTTGACAGTCAAATGGCACACAGCAACAGCTGCACTATGGTACATCTGATGGCAGCCATGCACGTGCCCACCCCACCAACAGCTGGTACATGGGGCCAATGGATGGGCCACAGTGGCATGCACAATAGACTGTGTGACACAGACAGCTGTCCAGGCACATGGCATGGGTGGCCATGGCTGTACCCCATCCCCACCACCACCACCTCACAGGTACATTGAGAAACAGCATTGCATTGCTTACCTGCCCCATACAGCGCAACTGGTACCAGCTGTCCATTAGTAGGGCGGGCCACCCTATTCACCTCTGCTGCCACCCTGGCCCATCTGCGATCCTCCAGCCCTGGGAAGGGAAAGAAGAGAGGTGGACATCAGTACATGTTCACACCTGCAGGGCCCCCACCACACAGCCTGCTGTGCGCTGGGTATGTTTCTATCTGTCCTAGGGCCTGCATGCCAGCACGGCCGCAACATGTGCAGCAGGTGAGCATGGCGCGCATCGCATGCCAGGATGACAAAGTACCCTGCTGTAGGCCATGCCCAGCAGCCATGCCACCACTACAGTACTATGCCGGGGCATACATGCAACATGCGCACACCTACCTGGCTGGGGCACAGCATCGCACTGTACATGTGCCTGCAGCCTCCTCAGGTGATCAGCTGCCCCCTGCCTCAGGTGCCCATACCAATGCCTGCACTGTTCAGGGATGCGTGGAACACCTGTCATCCTCTCCAGGGCCACGGGCACACTATGCCACACCTGGCACCTGGCCTGCTGTAGAGGCACCTGTCCATACAGCTGCCCCTCAAAGGGCTGGACAATGGCCATGAGGTTTACCAGCACCACCTCGCTCCAGTTAACAGCCCTCTTGCCATTCCCCTGTGCCATGGTCAGCAGCTGTAGTGGTACCAAAAATGGCATTGGATGGTGCATGTGGCTGACTCAAGTGCAAGATGCACAATAGGACACACATGACATCAATCATGCAGTACGTGGTGCACAGTGTGGGACCATTGCGCAATGTCGGGCATGCGCATCACACCAGGGCCTAGAGGGGGCATGGGGGCATGACATGAACAGGGGGTCAGAGGTCATCACTCCCATGCATAGTACACCGGTGTGCAATAGAGGAAGGGGTCTCATGTCAATGGCATACCTGTGCTGCATGCGCCATGCCATGGCATCGCTCATGCTGCATATGGGGCACGATAGCGGTGTGGACATTGAAGTGCATGTGCATACTGCAGGCAGGTGCACCATGCCTGCGGTGGTACTGTACCTCGGGGATCCCCCGGCACAACCCCATTGCCCATGGCACAAAGTTACGATATCGAGACGCCACATGCACATCACCTCATGAGCCAATGCATGGCGCAGTGGGGAGCATTAGCATATCATTAGAATTGAGCATAGGCTAATATGCATGCCTTGCACCATAAAAGCACCACAAAACAGCACAGGCCACAGATGGCATTGCAACCATTCAGGTGAGTGACTGGCAACATGGATACAGGGCAGCCTAAGCATACACTGCAACAGAGCGCTGTATTGCAACATTCTGGCATTGACCCACTCAGCTGTACATGTCCACAGGTGGCAGAATGTCATGACCTGAAGGAGAGGAGAGTCAGGGTGTGCAGGCCCAACCTTATGGCTGCTGAGAGCAATGCCCTCTTTGAGGCCTATATGGACAGGGTGGGCCTTCTCAGCGGTACCACGGGCATGATGCAGGGGTGGGCAGTGGGCTGGGAGTAGAGGGTCCAATACGTCAATGCCCATGGACACCACCATCGCACACAGCAGGAGTGCAAGAAGAAGGTTGGCAGGGACAGAAGGCATACCAAGGAGAGGGTTGCGGCCATCTAGGCATCCCACAGGGTGACAGGTGGTGGGCCTGCAACCATGCCACCGTCAATGGCCATGGAGGAGCTTGTGGCATCCACCATCAGCAGCACAGCAGTGGAGGGTGTGCCCGGTGGTGGGTTCCAGATGGGAGGTAGCCCCTCACTGCATGGTGGGTATGACCAGCCACCAGGTATACCTGGCGGGGATGTGACATGTGGGTGTGCCTGGGGCCATGCCCACCACCACATGCGTGTGTGGCTGAGGACACACATTGCTGCAGAGGGGCATATGGTGTTGATGGCATGGGGGGGTGGGGCGGCCTTAGGGTATGCTGCACCTCTAACCCTCTGTTCTTGTCTTGCAGCACCAGCACACCTCCATGCAGAGGACCAGGTGGGGGCAGCTGCGGACACAGCTGCCTGACCCTCAACATTAACGGTCATCCAGAGCCAGGACAGGCCATGTCTCGGCAGTGTTGGGCATGCGGCCATGCATGACATGGCGTCGAATGACCCTCTGGCTGGGTTCCTGCATGATGACAGCCTGGAGGTGCTGTGTGCAGAGACCCAGCTTGGGGTGCTGTCCAGCACCGATGATGACCTTACCCTGGTACTGGACAGCATGGGGTGGTGGTGTCTGACATGAGCCTTCCTGCTACACAGGCACTGAGAGGTCCCAGCACCGAGGCCACAGCTCCGCAGCCGCCCCCCATCCCTGCCAGTGCAGCTGTGCGTGGTGCCTCAGCTGTGTCTGGTGTGGATGGTGGTGGTGCTGCCATTGCGGTAGAGGCATGGGGCATTGCCAGCAGTTGGTCGGGCAGCAGCAGCAGGTGATGTTGGACAGCATGACATGGTACCCACTGCTGGAGCATCAGACAGCAGCGTACTCCCTGTATGGCCCACTGTGCAGCATCCACCTGAGCGGGAGGCCGTGCAGCGGCATACTGTGTCTGGGGGGGGGCAGGCCAGGAGGCCCAGGATGCCGAGCGGCTGACAGAGCACACCCAGTTGCTATGGGCATCCGTGGACAACTAGGCAGTGTTTGCCACTGAGGTACATGCATTATAAGCAGTGGTGCGCCAGATGGCCGAGCAGCAGGACGGGGCAATGTGAGGCTTATGGACAGGCTCGCCCAGATGCAGAAGGCCGTGACTGCAGCACTGGACCGCATGACTGGTGCTATTGTGGCATCAGTGGACTGCATGGCTGATACCATTGCAGCTGGGCTGGTGTTGGTAGCAGCAACTGGGCTCAGCCATGCACAGAGGACCCCCCACAGTGCACTGTCCACCCCACGGTCCCAGTGTCTGGTGATCCCAGCACAGTGGATGCCGGGATCCAAAGTCAGCATCCAATACACCCCCGGGGCAGGCCTGTTTGGCTGCCTCGACAACCCGGGACAAACCAGGTCGTCGTCCCTATGTCAACCCCTGAAGGGCATGTGACATGCCCCCCATGGCCAATGCACAGCAGGCAACTGCTAGTCGGCCCCAGCGCGGCTACCACATGGCTGTGGAGGTTGTGGGACTGTGCAGTTGGAGTGACATGTCTTCTGCCCTCACCTGCCTTCTGCTGCTGTTGACACACACACACACACACACATATGTGGGTGGTGGTGGTGGTACAGCATGCCTGTGGTGGCACACATGTGTATTGTGCTGCATGCTCCTTGTGTGTATGGACCATGATGCTGGGACAAGTGGCATGGAAGTGATGAGGGCAGCCCAGCACCAGTTGTGCCTGTGCACTGGTGTCAAGCCTCTGATCCATGCCATGTCCCTCACTATGTGTGTGTGTGTGTGTGTGTGTGTGTCTGTCTGTGTGCATGCCATTGCTGCATGTGTCTGTGTGTGCATGCCCATGTGCCAGTGGCTCTGCCATGTGTGTTGTGCTCCCCCGTCCCTGCATGCATATCACTGTGCTCATCTCTGCCACTGTGTTGTGTGCTGGGCTGTGTGGGCCCCGCCTGTGTGTTGGTATACTCACCTGCATTGTCCATAATGCTCCCTTGCGATGGTGTCATGGTGCTGCTGTGACTCCTGCACCAGTCGTGGGTCCCGTCCACCAGGGAGAGGCTGCCCACTGCCCTGTGGCCCATCATCACCATCGTCCCCACTACTGTCACCCTCATCAGCCTCGACTACCATTCCATGGTCAATGGCCATGTTGTGTAGGAAGCAGCAGGCCAAGAATATGCCACGGGCTTTTGATAGGCTGTATTGTAGAGCACCACCTGATCTGTCTAGGCAACGGAATTGCATTGTTAGCATGCCAAAGACATGCTCGATGACATTATGCATGCTGGCGTGTGCCTCGTTCTATATATCCTCTGCGGGGAACATTGGTGGCCGGAAGGGGATCAGCAGCCATGGCCTCAGTGGGTATGCACTGTTACCTGTGTGGAAGACAACATGGTTATCCCTTTACTGTGCTGTGCCACCACCCTCTCCCTCTCAGCCACCACACACACACACCACAGCACCTGTCCCATCCTCCCTCCCCCCTTCTCCTGGGCTGTGGCTCTCAGCCTCCCTGGTGCATGTCCTACTCATCGACAAGGTGGCCCATGGAGATGTCTCCCCATTCAAACCTATGGCACAGCACTGAACTGTGCCATATGAAGGCATCATGTGCACTCCCGGGGTTTGTGGCACAGACATTGATGCACCCCATGGCATCGCACACCACCTGGCAGTTGATGGATGGGTACCCCTTCCAGTTGATGTACACTGGGCCCTCTGGGTCAGGTGGTTTATGGATGCCAACATGGGTGCAGTCTATTGCCCCAATCACGCCTGGCATGTGTGCCACCTGGTGGAACTCCTGCATGTCTGCTGTCCACTCTACCTGTGTGCTGGGGAAATGTATGTACTCTGAAGCATGTGGCAGCAGAGTGTTAAGGAACTGAGTGAGGAGGCGGGATGTGGCCAACTGGGTGATGCCCATGGTATCATCTGTTGGTCTTTGGAAGGTGCCCATGGTGAGCAGGCACATCACAGCGGTCACATTGGTCTCCACCTCTATGGCATGACTATGTCTGGTGGATGTCTACATTTCATCACTGCACAGCTCACAGAGCTGACTCAGAACCATCCTGTTCAGGTAGTACTGGCCCACTATCTCTGTGTCACTGAAGTTTTCATACATGACTCTGGCATGGTACCACCTGTATCAGGCATACTGCTGCCAGGCCCTTCATGATAGGGAAAATGATGGAATCACTTCTAAAGGAAAGAATTGTCAAGTATCTAGAGGCCAGAGGGGCACAGGACCCTAGGCAGCATGGATTCACAGTGGGAAGGTCATGCCAGACGAATCTGATAGATTTCTTTGACTGGGTGACCAAAGTAGTAGATCAGGGAGGGGCTGTGGACATGGCCTACCTAGACTTTAGCAAGGCATTTGACACAGTCCCACACAAAGATTAATATACAAGTTAGCCAGCCTGGGAGTGGGTCCCAAGATGACAGCCTGGGTAAAAGAATTGGCTGGAGAATAGGACACAGAGAATAATAGTAAATGGAGTCCCTCAGAAGAAAGAAAGGGGTTACTGGCAGGGTACCATGAGGTTCAGTATTAGGACAGTCCTCTTCAATGTTTTATAAGCGACATTGCAGAAGGACTGGAAGGAAAAATATGTCTCTTTGCAGATGACACTAAGATCTGCAACAGAGTTGATTCACAGGGTGGGTGGAAAGGATGAGAAGGGACTTGACAAGGTTAGAGGAATGGTCAAATGTATGGCAGCTTAGATTCAATGCTAAGAAGTGCAAGGTAATGCACCTGGGAAACAAAAATCCAGGGAAGAGTACACAATGGGGTGAGATACTAACAACAACAAAAATGGAAAGGGACCTGGGGGTAGTCATATCAGATGACCTAAAGGTGGGCAAGCAATGTGAGAGGCAGCAAGGAGGGCTGGGGGGATACTGGGATGCATAGGGAGAGGCATCACCAGTAGAAAACAGGAAGTTATTATCCCTCTGTACAGACAGCTGGTGAGACCCCATCTGGAGTACTGTGTGCAGTTCTGGAGACCCAATCTCCGCAAAGACATAAGACAGGATGGAAGCTGTCCAGAGGAGGGCAACTAAAATGGTGCAGGGTCTGCACCGGAAGACATATGAAGAGAGACTTAAGGAGCTTAATATGTATAGCCTCGAGGAAAGGAGGGAGAGAGACATGATAGAAACTTTCAAGTACCTCAAGGGAATCAACAAAGTCCAAGAGGGTAGCATCTTTCAAAAAAAGAGGTGTGCAAGAACAAGAGGGCACAATTTGAAGATGGGGGGAGGCTCAGAGGTAATTTAAGGAAGTATTTTTTCACAGAGAGGGTTGTGGATGCATGGAATGGCCTTCCGGAGGAGGTTGTGGAGTCAAAATCAGTGGTGGAATTCAAGCATGCATGGGATAGTCATAAGGCAATTCTGGGGGGTTGGGGTAGGAAGAAGTAGGCTGCTGGTTAACTAGGATCTGCAGCTTATCCAGTAGGTAGGGAAATGGGCAGACTGGGTGGGCCAAGTGGTCCTTATCTGCTGTCAAATTCTATGTTTCTATGTTTCTATGTTTCGTCGGCCATGCTGCTGTTCCTCCTGCCTCCTCACACCCCTCATTACCACGTCCATTAGGAATGGGCCACTGTCCATCACTCTGTCACTAGGTACCTCCCTAGGTGGCCCTTGCACTCTTTCTGTCCATCCATCAGTCTGTGTCTCTCTCTCTCTCTCTCTCTCACTCTATCTGGCTGTCTTGCTCCCTCTCACTCTCTGTTTCTGTCTCTCTTGCACTCTCTCACTCCCTCCCTCTCTGTGCACACTGTTGCACATCTGCTGTCTGTGTGTTTGTTCCTATATTGGTTCAAGTCTGCCTGGAACAACTTGGGGTTTGCTCCAGACTTGTGCCTTGCTCCGCAGCTGGATATGGCAGTGTGCCGCTTATTCATGGGCCCACCCCCTGCACTTGCACTGCATACATTATGGTTGTGCTTTGGCACACTGGGATTTACGCTGCACTGCGGCTCCCTTTGAATATTGCTTGGTGGTGCATCTTTGGACTTGCACCAGCATAACTCAGTTGTGCCATACGCAAGTGCACTGAATATGTCAGCCTTGCTGTTTTTCTCCCATACTAACCCATTTTCCCCTTTATTTCTACATATCTTGTCGATAAGTATTGTTTTATGTTTAACCTTCCCCTATTTGTTCTGTTTTCTCCCTAAAGAACTATGCATCCTTTGTGACCCCATCATTGTTATTTCACAGTCACGACTGGAAATCATCCCGAGACCCCTATCCCAGGCTCCCTAGGACCCAGGTAAGAGATCTTCTACTTATCTATACTAGATGGGTGAGCAGTAATGGTGCAGTGACTATCACAACAGAGGCAGTTAATGAGTGCATAGCTTTTGAAGAATGGACTGATTGTTAGTATAAAATAGTAACAAAGTATAGCATAAACAAAATATATTGTATTTCACCAGTATAGTAATAGCTAAATACATTCTTCTTCTAAGATACAATGCTTTTGAATAAGTTCATTTTCATGTGGTGTTCATAATCGTGTGTACCTGGAATGCATCCAGAGTAACCAGGATTAATATGATATAACAATAATAGTTGAGTGCTGCACAAAAAAAGGGGAAACTTAAACATTCAAAGAGACAGCTAGACTTGTTTTAAGCCAAAAGAAATAATAGATTATTTATACCTTACATTTGGCTGAATATGCAGCGAAATATGTAAATGAACAGGTTCAGCATACATGTGGATTTCTTTTTAGAATGATTTTACTTACCTTGTAAATGTTTTAAAACCATAATGCATTTACAATGTAAATGGAATATTTCAAAAAAGAAATATAAGCAAAACGTGCTCATTTTACATATTTCGCTGTGTATGCAGCCAAACGTAAACCATAAATGATCCATTAGGATTTATTTTGGCTTAAAACAAAACACATTCATTTTACATTTATTAAAAATCCTAAAGTAATACAGGATTGAAATTTTACAAATTTACCTTCAAATAAAGCCAAAAGTAAGCACAAATAAATCCATTCAAAAGAAGCAGTTTTTTTGCATTTTTTTCAGCCACAAAAAAGGATTGAAAATTAACATATTTCATTGCGCATGCAGCCAAAAGAAAGCCACTTATAAGATAAGAAATTACCATAAGAACTTTACTGGATTAAATACAATTTCAAGTGAATTTAAAGGGAATTTAAATCTTAAGAAAAAGGTAAAAGTAAGTTAATGTGATGCCACAATTTTTGGAAAGGGATGTCCTTTCTCCTCTTCTAGCAGACCTGGCACAGCCTGGGAATGGTATCTGGATAGTTCAGGCTACAGAAGTGATAATGCATTGGTATATCTTTCTCCCAAAGAGGGTTGTCAAAGGTAAAGGACCTAGGGTGGACACCAGGAGCAGAGGATACAGCATCCACCCCCCTCCCTGTCTTCCACACTACTGGAATCTCCCTCCAAGAGAATCTCTTCCACCTCCACATCAGGCTTTTCAACTCATGCTGCACTGGGGGGAGGTCCAGGGGTGGTCTTGGCACCTGTCACTGGTATCCCATGATATAGGTGACCACGATTGGGCACCTATAAATATGGCAACTCAATTGCCATGCATGTCATCGGGGCTACCCACCAGGGAGGGTGACTAGATTGGGGGGGTTGCACATGTAGCGACAGGATGTCGCTACATGTATGCGCGTGTGGGGGAGCAAGCATGCTCACCAAGGGGTGGCAGGGGAGGGATGGATTGTGAGGGGTGGTACTGCAGTGAGCTGCCAAGCTAGCCCTGTGGCATGGGGGGTTCAGGGCTGAGGTGCTGGGTTCGAGTCTGGGCGCAGGTATGTTTTATTGTGCCTGGACCAAATTTCTTTTTTTTTCTGGTTTTGCACCACCATCCCAGACATGCAACCCACTAGAGTTGAGGATCCTTTTGCAGGGGGGTGAAGCCCCCTGCGGGGGTGTTTTGGGGGGGCACAGCCCCTGCATAAACCACTAAATTCAAAGTCCCTGGTGCCCTTTTGCTGTGCGACAGGGAGTACATCACCGAAATTTATTTTCAGTGATGTACAGTTGCCTTAATGCCGATCACCTTTCAGCAGTCATCATTATCACATAAATCCCCTGCCACCGCAACAAGTGTAGAATAGCCAGGGGGGCTCACTAGGCTTAGGTTTCCCTGACACCCCACAGCCTCTGCCTCTGCCATGGGGTTGATCAGGCACTGGTGGGGGAGAAGGGCTGAACAGATGGCTAGCACCCTTACCCCCAGAGTTCATCTCACTTGCTGGGGTTTCCACTTTCTCACAGTTTTCAATGCTCACAAATGCTGAGGTAGTGATCCAACTCCAGACAGGCTGATAGGGAAGTGCTGGCTGGGCTGGAGGAGGTGCTCCACTGCTGGCACAAGTCAGGCATACTGGCTAAACTTTCACTTGGCTCCCTGTACGGTAGCATACTACACACCTCTCACAACCATGATAAGAGCAACGTGGGAACAGGCACCAACTTGTTTCCATCATGAGGAGCTTCCACCATTACCTCTTCTTTTTTCTTCTTTACTGCTGCTACTCAATTTATAGAGGGTTGTCTCAGCTAGCAGATTTTCCTCACATTCAGAACCACCTGTGACACAGTTAGCTGTCTCCAAACACAAAATGGCACTCCTGCTCCTTGTCCTGTGACCTCTGGCCCCATTCCTGCAAGTCTCCAACCACTGGCACAAAGTTCCCAAAGGTCTTCATGCATTAGCAGTATGCTAAACAGTTCATGCAAGTGAAACAGTGCCTTTCTCAAGGCGCAGAAATTCACAAGTAATAAGATGGTGCCTTGCAACAAAGAACTCTCCTGCACTGCTGCACCTCAGATTGGCAGCCAAGGCAAAGTTCTTGCACCACCAAATGATTATTAAATATCCCAGATACGCCCCTACATTGTATACTCCCCCAGCCTGATACCTAGGGATATTCCAAGTGGTACTTAGGGGGAAGGGGACATTTGCAGCCAGAAACACAGTCCCAGATGAGAGGTCTTCAGGGAGTGTAAGCAATTCTGAGAAATGGCGTAACAGCAGCTGCAGGGTCAAGCTTAGTTAGTTCAATCATGAAGAGCTGTAATGAAGTCCACTGTCCACTCAGGAGTAACAGAAAAAAAAATGATTTAATTGAGAAAAGTTAATCAATCCACTTCATGGTGCGTGGGGTGTATAATTAAATGGTGGGTAGCTTCCTGGGCAAAAAACCTGATATAGGCTGCAGCAGACTTTCTTTTCTCAAAAGCTTTTTCTACAGTGCTTCGCTTAGAGTCAAGAAGGCTTTCTGAATCCTGGCAGCAGCAATTTGCAGTAGACCAAAACACAGGCCACAAAACGATCTTCCCTCCAAGCTTCTCTCCTGTACACTTACTGGATTCATTTTTCACTTTACTAGACAACCTTTTAGACACCCCAACGCAGCTACAGACTGGAAAGTAGCTGCTTACTGGCTATTCCAAATCCCTGCAGTGGTGGTTTGATCCTGGAACTCTCCCATTTGGATGGTCTGCCTTTCAAACAAAGACCCAAAAGAATCAGCCAAGTCCCCACTTGCTGAAGCCAGTGCAAAGCTCCGAGCATCAAAGGGCATCATAGCACCAGCAGGGACCTGGCAATCCTGGAGACTCAGAGCACTTTCAACTCTTCAGGCTGCATAGGGTATAGGACCCACTCCCAGGCCAGACTGCAGTGCCACCAGAAAGGGAGACAGGCTGCCATCACTGCCATCCCTACAGTATGGGCTGCCACCATCGCACTGCCCCAATGGCCTGGCAAACACCAGGACTCCACTTAGTCTTGCCCTGCAGACAAGGATACAAGGACCCATCTGCACCACTCCATCTCAGTGCCGGAGATCATGAGGTGGCCCACAACTTGACTTCCTGGGCTTCAGCTCCCCCAGGTGGCACAGGTGGTCCCTTTCTCAGGCACCAAGTATCCCAGACTGACTCCCGCACTGCTACATTTACCACCAATCTTCAAGGGTGGTGGGCCAGGGTGGCAA
This sequence comes from Neoceratodus forsteri, assembly GCA_016271365.2. Lineage (NCBI taxonomy): Eukaryota > Metazoa > Chordata > Ceratodontiformes > Ceratodontidae > Neoceratodus > Neoceratodus forsteri. The sequence goes on from CM057459.1 coordinate 291,322,675, forward strand.
ATGGGCCACCTCTGCCCCCACAGCTGAACACTCACATGGGCCACCTCTTCTCTGTTTCTCTCTCCTTGGGACATTACCCTTTCCACCAAAAACTCTCTTTTAAGCCTTCTAAACTGAGGATCCCCTGCTAGAAGGCAGGGCCCCAGCTCCAGACACAATGACTATTCTAACTAACTAATTAGTAAGCTCCCTAAGGGGGCTTATATATATATATATATATATATATATATATATATATATCCTGATGGTCAAGTAAATCCCACCCCTCACCCTGGCAGGCAATGTTCTGCCACCACACTCCCGATCCCATCCCAAGCCTGCAACCAGCACCACCACAGATGGCCATGGACTGAGCTGTCAAGGAGTACTGTATACAGTATGCACCCCTTGACAGCTCAGTTTGTAGCCAGTCATGGTGGAGAGTGGAGGGCTGTGTCAGTCATGGGCTTGAGGATGGGGGAGCAGGGTGGTGGGGTACTGCCTGCATGGCTGAGGGTCCACTAGACCACCATAAAAATATGTATTTATATTATATGGACACATTGGGGATAGGAAGGGAAGTCTGCTAGACCACCAGGGCTATATATTTTATTATATGATCATATTGGGATGGGGGTCTGCTAGAATACTAGGGATGTATTTAATTTTATTATTATGATGGGGATCAGGACCGAGGGGGGTCTGCTAGACTACCACAGATGTATTTAATTTTAATAAGAAGAAGGAGATCAGGGCTGGGAGGAGCTGCAATACCACCAGGGATGTATTTAATTTTAATAAGAAAAAGGGGATTGGTGCTGGGGGTGTCCACTGGACCACCAAGGCTGTATTTAATTTTAATAAGAAGAAAGGGATCAGGGTTGGGGTCCACAAGACCACCAGGTAAATATTTATGTTTATCATGATGGGGATTGGGGCTGGGGAGGTTGGCTAGCCACCAGGGACATCCTAGGATGGTGAATGGCCACCCTACAGCTTGCAGCACACCGTACAGGTACGCTGTCTCTATGGCATATGGCCACAGCTGCCGGAAGTTGCGGAACTTTGCTGCCAGGACCCTACCTGATAGAGAATCAGAAACAGGGTCCCTAGTGCACCAGCAATCAGCACAACTCACCACTGGCAGGGCTTGTGCTGACTTTTGAGAATTGAGTCCCTTGTGTTTAGAATTCAGTAAGGCCTTTGACTCTGTTCCCCATAGGAGATTAACTAAGAACCTTGAGGACCTGGGGTAGGGGAAAAACTGACTATGTGGGTTAGAAACTGACAGCAAGATAGAAATCAGAGTATGGTGATCAGGTGGGGGAGTTCTCAGAGGGTAGACCAGTCACTAGCGGAGTCCCTCATGGGTCTGTGCATGATCCAGTTTTATTTAACATCTTCATCAGGGACACTGAAGATGGAATAAAAGATATGCTATGCCTATGTGTGGATGGCACAAAGCTCTGTGGGAGAGTGAACACAGAAGAGAGGAGACAAAACATTAGAGAAGACCTGGCCAAATTGGATAGGGGGTCAGGTGTTTGGCAACAGGGATTCAACACCAAAAACTGTTAGATAATGCATTTGGGAGCGAAGAACCTAGAGGCCAAATACTGGCTGGGAGATATGAAAGTTACCAAGTCAGAAGAGGAAAAGGACTTGGGTATGATCATTACAAGTGGCCTAAAGCACTCAATACACAGCAAGAGAGTGGCAGCCAAAGCAAATCAGATACTGGTCTGTATTGCCAGGGGTATAACCAGCAGGAAAGTAGAGGTCATTCTACCACAGTACAGATCACTGATTCAGTCATATCTTGAGTACAGTGTGCAGTATTGGTGCTTTACCAAAGGAAAGGCATCAACCTGCTGTAAACTGTCCAAAAAAGGGCAACCAAGATGATCAAGGGACAGCAAGACAGATCATATGAGGACAGATTCAGAGATCTCAATATGTATCCCCTGGAGGATTGAACAGAAATGACTGACATGACTGAAACTTTTAAATACCGTAAAGGTCTGAATAAAGTGAGCTCAGAGGGTCTCCTCAATCTTAGTGGAAACCGGACCACAGTGGGTTTTTTAGGGTTACCACCTGTCCTGATTTTCGCAGGACAGTCCTGATTTGGGCAGCTGTGTCCTACAAAAAATCATGAAAAATACTGCATGTCCTGACATTATAGTAGAAGAAAATATTTTATGACTATTCTCTAAATGTTGCAAACACTAGAATACCTTAAAATGATAAACACTAGAAACAACTACAATACCAAGTCTTAATTCGGATTATTTAGTGAAAACAAATCTGTTGCACTGGCCTTTGTTACAGATTGTCTTGTGAAATATCACATTTCAGTAAGAAATTTCCCACTTTGGGCTTCTTAAAAGGTCATAAGCCTAGGGTTACTGCTTCAAGCTGATGGGGGAGGGGGGGATTCAAGGGAAAAAAGAGGAAGGCAGTTTTTCACTGAGAGCATGGTGGCTAAGTGGAATGAGTTGCCAGAAATTGTCTTCCTGAAGACTGTGGACATCTTCAGGAGAGGCTGAGACAGAGTACATGGGTAAGTTGCATGGAGGGAGGGGAGTGCATGGGGAGAGGGGGCATCAGTGGGAAGGGAGGAATTGTAATGGGGGAGGTAGTTCCTCAGTAGATACTGTGAAGTCTGAAAACTCAAGCAGGCATGATAGACCACAAGGCCTTCTTTTACTGGCTTAATCTTATGTTCGTATGTTCATATATCTATTTTCTCTTCACTCTCTGTCCTTTCCTCTCCCCCTCTCCATTGTGTAATATTAATTCTTATTTCTCTATCTTTCTTTTTTTGGCAGTCTATATCTTTCCAATATTTTGCTAACTTGTGAGTACTTGTTTGCAATCTGCAGCTCTAAACCCCATCCCTTTTTCCTTTGTCAAGCTCATTCTTTTGCTCCGTTTTGTTTTGCAGCTCCCTTCCTAATATGTGGGTATATTTTATATTACATATTGTTTGTCACTAGTACTACTTTGGCTCACTGGAATTTCACATTTATTTTCATATTTATACATTTTGCATTTTTGATATTTAGGTTTTTATGAAATTATAGTTAGGGTTGAGTAGGCTGTTTAATGTTAACCTCCTAAATTTGAGTTTTAATAGCTTTACCAGCATTCATCAGATTTGCATGAAATGTGATACGCGCAGTCCTCGGGGCAGGATCTCTTGACGTGCTTAGTTTTGTTCCAGATGGATGTGTGGATTCCAAGATCCAGATATCACAAGTAAAAACATTTTTTTTTTTGCTGTTTTTTTTTGTCATCACCTAACATACAAATGGTTTGGAACTTTGCTCTGAAATTTTTGGGGAGGAAAGGACTTGGGCCACAGTGGTGCCTTTCATTTGTTTAGTGATGAAAAAAATTAATTCCAGAGTTATAAGTTTTGAAATGTCAGTTCTGAGCATGCTCAGTACAGTCTTTTGGATCACTGTTTCATATGAAAAAAGAATTTGGCCCATATGAAAAAATATTCTGTTTTGTATGGGGAGTAATCTTTTTTGTGAGAAAACATTTTTTTTTCATATGTCCAGCATCTCGCTTCTGTTTCTTTAAAAAAATGTTTTGAAAAGTCATAAAAATGATATCGTGCAGAGACACCAACACATGTATCTAACTAATCAGGACCCATGTAAGTGGATTCTGTAGTTAGTTTTTGGAAAAATCACCCAGAAATGTGTTTTTAATACATTTTAAAATATGTTTTTGTGACTTAAATTTCTTCACTTTTTTTTTTTTGCATGGCCATACGAAAAAAAGAATAGGGTCATACAAAAAAAGATTTCCTTCAAGTTGGAAAAGAATTTGGACTTCTTTTTTTTCAGATTCTTTTTTCATATGAAGGAATCTTTTTTGTATGAAAGACACAACCTCACAAAAAAGGGTTCCTTCATAGGAAAAAAAGAATTTGAACTTAGTTTTTTTTCACATTCTTTTTTTTTGTATGATGGAATCTTTTTTGAATGAAAGACAACCTCATGAAAAAAAAAGATTCCTTTTATTTATTATTTATTTATTAAAAGTTTTACCAGGAAGAACATACTGAGCAGCAACTGTTCATTTCTAAAAGTGTCCTTGGGGGAGGAGGAACAGATTGGGAGAATAGGCAAAGTACATAAACAGATTAGCAGTAAAAATACAAAATAAAGTAGCAGTGAGCAGTTAAGGGGAAGAGTTAACAAGCACAATACAGAAACGAAGCATAACAAATACAGCAGAATTATAATGATTTACAAAATTTACAAAAATTATAGCACAAATTTGTACATGTAATACAAGGTTATAGCAATTTTTTTTTATATAGTTATTTACAGGCCTAGTGCAGGGAAATCACCCAGTGGCAGCAAAACCAGAGCTGAAAGACACATAGGGGAGGGTAGCAGGAGGGTTAGAGACAGGTGCAGGAGGTGTTGAAATGTTTTTTAATGAGGGAATTGCAAACCTAGGGGGAGGGGGAAAAACAAATGTAGCATGGGAGGGAGTTCCAAAGATTTGGGAACCTGTAGAAGAAGGCAGCCTGATCTGCTGAGGAGGTCCACCGGGGAACAGATAAGGTGAGAGGATCAGAGTTTGTAAATGAATAAGAGGGAGGGAGAAGGGTGGAGAGGGAGAAGGATAGGTAGGAAGGCATGGATTGAGACCAGAATTTAGCCATGAAGCTGGCACAATGGGTACTCCATCTGTCCTCTAATTAGGGGATGGATAGAGATTGGTAAAGGGTACAATGGTGAGTGTGGGGGGACATCAAGAGTGAAACAGCAGAAGGAGTGGAAGAGTGTGTCCAGTCTGATTAAGGAGGAGGATGCAGTGACACAGTAAACCATGTCACCATAGTCAAAAATGAGGAGAATCATTTTCTGTACAATAGTCCAGTGGGCCAGCAGAGGGATACAACCCTGGTTGCAGTACAGAGCACCCAGTTTAGGGTGCAGTTTCTTGTGTATGGCCTCTATGTGCACAGAAAAATTGAGGTGACAGTCAAGCCAGACCCCAAGGTATCTAAAGGAAGAGCAGTCGTCAAGCAGTGTCCCATTCTGGGTGTGAAAGGAAGGAAGGGAGGTGAGCTGAGAGATAATCTCTGTCTTGTGCCGAAGGTCACGGAGACTGTATTCTTGGCATTTAGGAAAAGTTGGTTTGAGTGAAAACAGAGCTTCACACAAGAAAAGAATTTGGACTTTTTTTCCCACAGTTTAATTTTAACAAACCATAACTCTGTCAATATATGCAGCTATGGGCAACCTATGTACAGTATCATAACAAAGGCCTTAATGGGTACTACAACACTAACACATAACACACACACACACACACAAAATTAATTAGGGGCCATATAAAAAAAATTAAAAATTACAATTCCCCTAGAATGACATTGCAACTTTAACAAGATGTAACTCTGCCAGTCTTTGGAGTTAACAGACAATGTATATATCAGTACAATGGTCTTAATAACTGGTACAACACTAAGACCCTAAGAAATAAGAACTGGAAGTAGTCCAACTCTACCAAAAAAAATTACAAGGAAGCACATAAATTGCTTTTCTGGAGGAATAGAAGCACAGGGCCCAGAAGGCCTTACATTTCCACACCCACATACCTATGTGGATAAAAGACATATGGAAGTGTAAGGCCCTTCCATAATCACATAGATGTGTTCACGCAGGTCCCAAAGGGACCTGCTTGAATGATGATACAATTCTAATATCTCAAAATGTAAGGAAATTAATTACAGAAAATTTTGTTAATGCACCAGTTAGGGTTAAACCAACAAAAGTAGGGAAATGTGATGTTAGGGTTTCCAACCCTTACACCCCACCCCACCCTGCAAGCAACAAAAATAAAAAACTGTGCAGATTCGACTGCCCTGAGTCTTGGCAAATCAGGCCTGGAGTCTTCCTTGAGGTTATCAACCCTAACACTCACCCCATTCTCAAATAGTCTGCACATCTGAGCTTATTTGCTGAAGGAATGGGGGAAGAATTAGGGTTGATAACACCAAGGAAGACCCCAGGCCTGATTTGCCAAGACTCAGGGCACCCAAAACTGCATTTCTTTTTTCTTTTTGCTGTTTGTAGGGTGGGGTGTTAGGTTTGGAAACACTAACACATTTCCCTACTTTTGTCGGTTTAACACTAACTGGTGTATTAACAACTTTTTTGCAATAAATATTTATTCATGGATATAAATTCTCTAACATCTACATCACTTTCCTGTTTTCCTCTTTCCCTCACTCCTCCATCCCTCTGTCCCTATGTTTTGTGTTTGTTTGTTTTTTCTTTGTTCCTTTCCTGGTATGCAACACTTTTTAGTTATCTAGCTACAGATTTTCTTTTCATGCTTATTTTTTTATATTTATGGGCACTTATTCATGTTTTGTACATTGGTTTTGTTAAGAATTTTACAACTGACTGGCTAATGTTTAAATTCAATGTGTACGATGTGTACACATACCAGGGTAAAAAAAAAACATTGTGAGTTTCAGTAGCTATGCCCCCCGATGAAGGGTCACATTTGAATCCAAAGCACCAGTGTTCTTGCTCCTGCCTCTACTACACGGAGTAAAGAGTTATGAGTTTACTCTGAAATCTCATTCACTACTACTTATTTGACTGAGTGCAGTGTTCCGTGTTTCTGTTCGATTTGATTTCTTCTCATCAGCACCGACTGACTAATTGCTGGGAGTGCTGGATTCCTTTGTGTTTTATCTGACTCCTGTTGCTCCTGGCTACTGGAGCATCCCAATTGATGTTCAGCAGGTCCAGATTAACCACTATCACTACATCCTCCTTTGCCATCCCCTTTCTTGTTCATTCCTGAGCTCTCTGTCCATCTCCTCCCCTTACCCTGGTGGCCTACAGATCACCCCCAAACATAGTTTCTTGTCTGAGGTCACCATGAGTTGCACCCTCAACAATTTTGTCTCCCCATTACTACCCATGATGTACCCATCTTCTGTAACCATAATGCCATCCCTGACACAAAGGGCTATGCTTCCCCTTCTATTTTTTCCTCTATCCCTCCTGAACATTGAGTACCCAGGGACTGTCAGGTCCCAGTCATTATTTTCTCAGGACCACATTTCTGTGATGGCCACAAAGCCCATCTCAGTATCTATAATCATTGCCTTGAGCTTGCTGATTTTATTACTCAGTCTCCTAGCATTAAGGCAGCCCTCCTTCTATCTATCTAACTCCTAAACACTCTTTGCTATTTCCCTGACTTTTTCCCTTGTTTTTCCCCCGTCCTTTAGCTTCTTGTTTTTCCTGGTGCTTGCACACTTTGTGTTCACCTTTTCTATTGTCCCCTCACCTGGCCAGGTTTGAACTTCATCTCTACTTGTACCTGCTGTGCTCCTACAAGCCCACACTTATGGGGGAGTACTAGCTAGGCTCTCCTTCCTCTCACCTGTCATCATGGTCCCCCTAGTCTCAACCTCCCCTACAGTCACTTTAACTCATTGCCTCTTAGAATATGCCTGTAGGTGGCAGCACATGTATTGCAAAGTGTCCCAGAATGACTACAGAAGTCACCTACAGACTTTCTGTGTACCCTAGTAATGTCTGGAGACGTCACTCAGATGTTTAAATATTACTTGCCAGCTAGAATTGATTAGACTTGACTGCACAGCACCAATAGAAAGGTAATAGTGTGCTGAACAACTTTGCCACTGACACTTTGTGTGTATCATTTTCACTTTAGGAGTTATTCACATTTGTTTATGACATGGTGTATATGGCAGACATTTTGTCCATCAAGAACCACCTGAGCACTTTGAAGAAAACATACATTCTGGGTATCTCAGCCAGTGTAAAACAAAAACTGAATTGAGCACAGTTGATTGCATAGCACCATTGGAAAGGCAATTTTGTGTGGAACAATTTTGTGTGCGTCATGTATACTTTAGGAATTATTATCATTTGTTTATGGTATGGTGTGCATGGTTAGGATTCATCCATCAAACCTCACCAACGCAATGGGGAAAAATTATGTTTAATAATACAGAAATAGCTGTTCTTTTTACAAACAAATTATTAAAACTACATCTAATGTCTGGATGCTTAATTTGGTGTTGATATGTTACATATTTCCCCAACAAAATAAGGCTTATGGTGCATTTTTTAGTGGAAAAAATATTTTGTTTGCTGTTTTGACCAGTATAGAAAAAAAACTAAATGACTTATTATTACTTGCATACCACCGTTGGAAAAGTAATTTCATGCTGAACAAGTTTGCCACTCATACTTTATGTCTATCACTTATGGTTTTTGTGCTATTAGCATTTGTTTGTGGCATGACGATTATGGCTTGATTTTGCTTAGAGAGGCCCAGGATTCACTGTTAACAGTATATAGGAGACAAGTGCTGCAACTTCAGAGAGTTCTTGTGGAGGCAATGAGTTAAATGCACAATATATTGTAGATGTCAAACCTCTTCCCCAATGCAGTCATCTCTTTCTCTGTCCCAGAAGACCCCATAGTCTCCCACAAAGTGGTACACTTTCTCCTGACACCATCCCTTAAGCCACCCATTGAACTTCTCTGTCTCATTCCTCCTTATTCTATGGATCTTTCCCTCCCTGACCCGCACAGGCAGGACCTCAGAAAAGGTAAAGGAAACTGAGTGTGCCTCCAATCTGTTACCCAGTCTATGAAAGTTCTGCCTTACCATCTCCATCAATTGGTTCACCAGATCATTAGTACTCAGGTGTACCAGCACCCCCAGCTTCCACTGCTCCCTCTCTGCCATCCTCCCTATCCTGTCTAAATCCCAGATGGATGATACACCAGGAAGGCACCTAACCATCCCCTCTCCCTCCCTCCCACCCCCCCTCCACACCCATTATCATATAGTCTCTATACACTAAGACTTTCCTGGTAGACCTGCCTTGGGTGACATCATATTGTCCTGCCCTTTTCCTCTGATTGACTCAGAGTCCCCCAACCCCAGCAGAGTCTGGTACCTAGGCTCACCATTTAGATAGTATTGGGCTGTATATCCTCCCTGTGGCTAACCCTGGCTCCCTTCCCCTCTCCATTCCCAGAACTCTGCATCAGCCTGGCCCACTGGACCTCTGGATGAGTGGGGGTGGGGTCAAGTTCCAGTTAAGCTGGTGTTGCAGCTGATATATTTCTAACCTTGCTGCCACCAGCTGAGCATGCAGATTTTCCAAGGTCCTTCAGATGGGGACAGTGCCTCCTTCTCCAGAGCATATCCTTAGATTAGACTGCCCCACAGCCGCCACAGCTGACTATCTCACCTCTGTACCCCATCCCTGTACAGATCTATGAATGAAGCTCTGCCTAGCTGATTAGGATATGTAATTATCAAATTCACAATTTATAACATAAGAGTCACCCTGACCTATAATATTAAACAAAAAGCTAAAACTTCAGCAGATGCAGTATGAAACAGATGACTAAAGTGCTCACACAGTTAGGGTATAAAGAAAGCATCACCAGCAGGGAGGAGGTGAGGAACTATAGGCTGGTCAGCCTCTCCTCAGTAGTGGGGAAGATCATGGAGACATTGATTAAAGAAAGGGCAGTGAGGCATCTAGAAGTCATTGGAGCCCAGGACCATAGGCAATATAGATTCACAGCGGGGAGGTCATGTCAGACATATCTGGTTGATTTCTTCAACTGGGTGACAAAGGAAGTAAATCAGGGTGGGACAGTGGATGTCACTTACCTTGATTTCAGGAAAGCCTTTGACACCGCCCCACATAGGAGGCTGATAAACAAGCTGGGTAGGCTGGGCATGGGGAATAGGGTGGTAAACTCGGTTAGAAACTGTTTAACAGACAGGAAGCAGAGGGTGGTGGTAAATGGGATGCAGTCTGGGGAGGGGGGGTGACCAGTGGGGTGCCTCAAGGATTGATCCTGAGGCCAGTCCAGTTCAATGTCTTCATTAGTGACATTGCAGAAGAGCTGGAGGGAAAGGTTTGCCAGTTTGCAGATGACACCAAGATCAGTAACAGGGTGGATACCCCAGAGGGGGTGGAGAAAATGAGAAAGGACCTGGGGAAGCTTGAAAAATGGTCTGAGAACTGGCAACTGAAGTTTCATTCAAAAAAAAGTGCAAAATTATGCACCTGGGACACAGAAACCCTGAGAAAAGCTACAGGATGGGGGGGTTGCTGACAGTCACAAAGGAGGAAAGGGAGCGGGGGAGGTTATTATTTCAGATATCTGAAAATGTCAAAGAAGAGTGCTAAGGCAGCTGGGAAGGCCAGTGGCATGCTAGGGTGCATAGGCAGGGATATCACTAGCAGAAGGAGGGAGATAGTTATGCTATTATATAAAACCACGGTCAGGTCTCACATGGAGTACTGTGTTCAGTTCTAGAGGCAGCACCTTCATAAGGATATTAACAGACTGGAGGCAGGCCAAAGACAGGTGACCAAGATAGTACAGGACTTGCAACACAAGATTTATGAGGAGAGATTAAGGGACCTCAATATGTACTCGCTGGAAGAGAGGAGTGAAAGAGGGGACATGACATTCAAGCACCTCAAGAGTATAACAAGGTGCAGGGGGGAGACATTTTCCAATACAGGAGAAGCACAAGAACGAGGGGGTATGACATGGAATTGGAAGATGGAAGGTTCAGAGGGAATGTGAGGAAGTTTTTTTTCATAGAGAGGGTGGTGGACACATGGAACTGTCTGCCTCAGAAGGCTGTGGGAGCAAGCACAGTGGATGGATTCAAGTATGCTTGGGACAGGCATAGGGGAACCATAGAGGTACAGCAGTGGGTGGGTCAGAAGCAGTAATCCAGTACAAGGGCTTACAGGCAGACTAGATGGGCCAGACAGTACTTATCTGCCAACAATTTACATGTTTTTATGTAACTTTAGCATTAAAACAGATGACTAATAAAGTTAGACTACCAAACAGTTGACTTAATTAACTTAGAAGATGGCGGCGGTGTTGGGCCGTCATCTGCAAGAGCTCTGACATGAGCTTCTGTTTTATCCTTAAATTAGTGTTTTATCACTTCCTCGATGAACCTGGGAGAGATTAGTCTTTTCATTTTTATGTTTGCTTGCACTCATGTGCAAGAAACATAGTGCCATCATCTGAGTTTTTCAGAGGTGTGTCAGCATCTTCCAATTCAGTCAGTGTGTTTGCAGGCGTGGTCACAGTTCTCCAATCACTGCTGAAGCTGTCTATGACAGCAGTTGAAAATGCAGTGGCATACAGTTGAAAGAGGGAGTTACGCTTCAGTGAGCAGCTCCTCCCCCCCCACACACACACAGATCAACTGTGTTGGTTGCCTGATAGAATGGTGTAGTCTTGTCTAGCTTAGAGAGACAAGCCACACATCATTACTTTAATAAACTGTTCCCTGCCAAAGCAGGACCACCAAAATGTGTGGGTGCCTAACAGTCCTTACACATGCCAGCTCTCCAAAGCACACCTTCATGGACTCCATGGGTTCTAATCCTCCAGAAAAAAAATACCTCAGCATTTGATGTGAAAACTCAGACTTCTTTGTATGTATAATTCCAAGCATTTTCTCTTACTAGACTCTGTCAATGTGAACTCCTCGCTGCTAAAACCTATGCAAACGAACTTGAGCGTACTGTACTACCTGCAGCTGAAGCAAAGAACAGCCAGAATGCACAAAGAACATACTGCTGTGCATTTCAGCAGCAGCCAGTGGGGGAGGTTTTCATGACTGAAGCACTTTAATGCACCTTTTAGTGCTGTCATATACACACCCATGTGTGGTAATTCACTAAACTGCACACTTAGTCTGGTAATGCAGCTTCAAAATATTTTTTTTTCTCTGAATTGCCGTGAGCTGGCATTAAGATAGAATCACACAGCTCTTTCTCAAATCAGATGCTCAATGAAGTCACATCACCTTGTGACCCTAAACATCTTAGGGTTGGACATGTGCCCTAACAAAATAGTGAAAACTAGGTATAGAAAAAGAAAACACAAATTCAACCATAGCTCACAATCGAATCCACCCATTTCTTCTGTTAATCTGAAGCCGCCTAACAGCCCACCCGTGGGTGCTCATGCACTCCCTCCACCCACACAACATATGGCCAACAGGGGTGCTGTTGTATTTTATTTCATAATTTCCTGATCCTGTTGCTGCCACCATACTGATACAGTAATACTTTTTATGGCTCAAAAACTGCTTGACATTAGCTGAATTATAAATGGCATCCCTGTTTGACGCTGTGGTGCGGAATATGGTGGTGCTCAAATTTTAAGCCAAGTATTACATGCAGATATGTTGTTATTGACTCATGTCACTTACCATTTTATACATCTATTGATTTTTTCAATTCACTTTTGCTGACAAATGTTGATTGCAGGGATTCTGGTGTCACAATTCAGTTCAGCGACATGTAACATCTTAGTGCAGATGCTAAGTAACTGTTTTAAAATGCTGAAAAAGTTAACAGCGATGAAAGTGCATGAACTTCTTTCTTCCGTGTCTGGAGTTGTAGTAGTGTTATTGGAAATTACATGTCCCTTTGCTCCAGATCTATCAGTGAGATGTCTATTCTGTGCAGTGGACAGTGGCTGAATGTTATCAGCTGACAGTTTTCATTTCATCATCAACAGATAAATATTCAGGGCTTTGCAAATGCAACTTTGCTGGTAGCACAGTTTCATGCCCCAAAGTGTCTCATCAGTTAGTGGTTATATCTTAACCAATGATCACAAAAAGTATGAAAAAGATTTGCCGCTGAGTAATGTAAATGCCAATCCACCTAAGCACCTTTAGGCTGCAAACATAATTTAAACATATAGGGTTTCTGGACCAGTGTATCACTCCTTGGCACAGCAACGGTTAATAAGTTTAAGCACATTCTCAGGACATTGTTTCACTTGCCCCCTCTCCTCACTACGATCCTGGTCACCTGAAATAAACCTGACATTTTAGTATCTGTTTTACATCTTGGCTCAGTTAGGCAATCAACGCTGTAAGAACATAAACGGACATATAAATGGGTACTATAAGAACATGGTCACCTGAAATAAACCTGACATTTTAGTGTCTGTTTTACATCTTGGCTCAGTTAGGCAATCAGCGCTGTAAGAACATAAATGGACATATACATGGGAACTATAAGAACATGCCGTGGGTGCTTCTGCCTTAGTCCAGCTGTGCAACATCAGCCTGAAGCTCAGGTAGAGCTTACTGTCTACCACTTTGTTCACCCCCCCCATGTATTGCTGTGCTACATCAGCCTGAAGCTCTGGTAGGTTTACTGTCTACCAGCTTGTTCACCCCCCATGTACCTGCACCATTTCACATCCTCCCTTGATCTACAGTGAGTGGATCCCTTATTCATAAGTCACATATGCACGCACAAAAAAGAAAAAAACGGTCTTCAAAAATTAAGATACATTTATTATGTTTGTTATGTTTGCTTGCATGCATGTGTAAGAAACATAGTGCCATCATCTGAGATTTTGGAGGTGTGTCACCTGCTCTTCCAATTCAATCAGTGTATTGGCAGGCACGGCCCCTGTAAGCCAATGCATGATGGAGCTGTCTATGACAAGCTTCAAAATGCAGTGGCATACAGTTCAAAGGGGGAGCTATGCTTCAGTAAGCAGCAATAAGATATCACTTGCTCATGCGCAGCTCCCCCCCCACACACACGCACACGCAGGCATGTGTGCCCCCCCGCACGCACGCACACACTGTATGGCCGACGGGGGTGCCCAATCCCCCATCGGCTGTGCTGCGCTCCCCCTGCCCCCCAAAGCTTTCCAAATGCCATGCTGGGTGCCCACCCCAGCGTGGCAACTCATGATATAGCCGGGGGGTGCCCAATCCCCCATCGGCTCCACTGTCCTCACCCCTCCCCAAGTACTGGGTGCCACGCTGGGAGCCCACCCCAGCGTGGCAATCGATGCTTTGGAAAAAAGGGGTGCCCAATTCCCCATCAGCTGAATTCCCCCCAGCCATCCTTGTGCCATGCTGGGAGCCCACCCCAGCATGGCAAACGTCCTGCGTCGTCATTGGAAACAAAAAGAACACCTGTAAAGAAAAAACAGTCCCACGTAGTCTCCCTGGCCTCCCTCCCACAACCCGCACCCACCCACTGCACACCCTGCCTCTCCACACCCCCTCACCCCATACTTACCTCTGGACCTCGGCGCAACGATCTTCGATGGACCGGGAACACGTCTGCACTCTTCAAAGCCAACCGCGAACTGAGGAAATGCCGGTAAGCTGTATAATGGGCTAGATAGGGGGTTTTCAACTTTGTTGCATATCTCAGGCATTTTTTGGAATTTTTGCACCAAATTTTCAACATGGGGTTTTTGGGACCCCTTCTCATGAATTATGTCACTGTCATGGCGTTATTGGGGCCCGAAGGGTGATTTCGCAGTTACTGGGCAAATTCACCTTTCAGGACCGATTAATGAAATGACACTGCCAGTGTTCATAAGGTGGGCTCTTAAAAAGCCTATTTTGAAAATTTGGTGGAAAAATTTCAAAAAACGACTGTTTTACGAGCGTCGTTGTGCAGTTCTATGCACGCTCGTAAGTTCGCAAATTTTCAATATTTTTACTCCAGATTTTCAACATTGACATTTTACCACACCTTCTTATAAGTAGTATAGCTGTCATTTTTCACATCTCACCCAAAATGTGTTTCCCCATGCAGCGCACAATGGCGCAGTCGGTGTGCTAACTCAATGTATGGGACAAATTAAGAAAATCACAGTGACACTGTTCATGAGCAGAGGTCTTAAAATGGCTATGTTGAAAATTTGGTGAAAAAATTCCAAAAAATGACTGTTTTACGAGAGTGTGTTATGCAGTTCCTACGCCATTTCAGTACACTCATAAGTTCGCGAATTTTCAATATTTATACTCCAGATTTTCAACATTGCCATTTTACCACACCTCGTTATGAGCAGTACAGCTGTCATTTTTCACATCTTGCCCAAAATGTGTTTCCGCCCATGTAGCGCACAATGGCGCAGTCGATGTGTGAAATCAATGTATGGGACACAGTAAGAAAATCACAGTGACACTGTTCATGAGCAGAGGTCTTAAAATGGCTATGTTAAAAATTTGGTGAAAACATTCCTAAACATGACTGTTTTACGAGCGTGCATTGCGCAGTTCCTATGCATGCTCATAAGTTTGCAAATTTAAAATTTTCACTCCAGATTTTCAACATTGCCATTTTATTACACTTCCTTATGAACAGTACAGCTGCCATTTTTCATATGCTGCCCAAAATGTGTTTCCGCCCATGTAGAGCACAATGGCGAAGTCGATGTGTGAAATCAATGTATGGGACACAGTAAGAAAATCACAGTTACACTGTTCTGAGCAGAGGTCTTAAAATGGCTATGTTGAAAATTTGGTGACAAAAGTCCATAAAATGACTGTTATGAGTGAGCACTGCGCAGTTTCCATGCACCCTCGTAAGTTCATGACTTTGTAATATTTTAAGTCCAGATTTTCACCAGTGGCATTTTTCTACACTGCCTTATTTACAGTACAGCTGTCATTTTTCACAACATGGCTGAAGTGTGTTTTCACACTTTCAGCGCAGAGATGTGTGGTCGCTGTGGGAAATTATTGTTCGGGACAGATAAAGAAAATCACAATGACACTGTTCATGATCGGAGGCACCAAAATGCCTGAGTTGACAATCTGCTGAAAAAAATTCCCAACCTAATTATATTACGGGTGTGTGTTGCACAGTTTCTATGTACGCTCATGACTTTACCATTTTTTAAAATATTTTTACTGCAGATTTACAACATTGCCATTTTTTACACCTCCCCATGAACAGTACAGCTGTCATTTTTTACATCCTGTTCAGAATGTTTTTGCACCTGTGGTGCTAAATGCCGTAGTCGCTGTGCATAAGCAGCTTTCGGCTAAGAAACTGATATTCCCCCTGTTCATGAGGTGGGGTCACAAAAAAACCATGTTGAACATTTGGAGTGAAAATACCAACGAATGCCTGAGGTATTAGGGTTTCCAACCATAATGCCCAACCCTGTAGAGAATGACAGGCATCAGGGGTGTGACTTGGGATTCTTGCCTGTAATGCTCATACCATTCCACACCCTGCAGCCAGTGAAAGCATTGAGGTATGCCTTGGACTCTTTGGCCCCAAAGTTCACCCATTCTCCTATATGGCACCCATCCCACTGTATTTCCTAATGGAATGGGGGTGCGATATGACCAAAGACCCTGAAGAACACCGTGACACTTGCCAGTGTCTGCAGGGTGAGGTGTGTACTGAAATGGCGTGGCCGTTATGGCTGACGACCCAAAGGCACACCCCAATGCCTGTCACTCTCTGCAGGGTGGTGGTGGGGTTGGCTCCAGTTCAATACTTCACTGCCATTACTATTACGCAGCTCTGTAACTTCTACATTACCACTGCCAATGCCAGCAAGCAAACATTCAGCATTGACAAATGCTTGTTAGTACTGTGTTATAGTTTGCATTTTGCTTTTAGCTACTGTGTGTTAGGGTTTTAAGTGGCAGGCAGGGTTGAAGTAGTGAGCTAGAACAGGAGTGAAGTTTTTTCTTTTCTTAGGGTCGAAGTGTTCAGTGCAACACACTGTAACATTTATATTACATCTCTAGGAAGGGGAAACCTTGCAAACTCTTACCATTTTGCAGACCAAAGGAACCCTAAAGACACTGTGGAGGTCTAGAGCATAGTGGACGCTTTTCTTGGCCAAAGGTTGTGACTGCCATTGTGATCTAAGAAGATCCCTGATATCAGGAAGAGGAAAGGTGAAAGTTGCAGCTGTTCCATGGCAAGTCTGGTTTGTAGCAGGAGCAAGGTGAGCTGGGTGGTGGTGAGTGGCAGGGGTAACCAGCGGAGTGCGAAGGTAAGAGCTCTGCTGCCCCTGGGAAAACTCAGCTATTTTGCCGCTGCATTGCCCCTTGTGTGAGCTGCTTCTGGATCGGACTTGTGGGGTGGGTAGGAGAGGAGCTCCCTCCATGTAGAGAGGAGAAGCCCTCCTTTTGACCCAGCTCCACTTTGGACTGGTGTGAGCCATGTTTTTTCTTCCACTCTTCCTTGGAGCTTCTTTTCACCCTCTTGGTGTGTAACTGTTTTGTTCTTCCAAGGACCTGACTTGCTGTGTGAAGATCTGTTGAAAGTGTCCTCTTCAGCTCGCCGGCGTTTCAAATCTGGCCCTGGGCTGTCTGTTCATTATCCCCCCATGACTGTGGGATTTTCTTTCCTTGAAATGCTCCAGTGAGAATGGAGTTTTCTAAGTCTAGACTTCAGTGGTCCTGGATAAGAATCCTCACTGGAGGATCATTGTGAGCTGTTTCTCTACACTAGTGAGAGAAGTGCTGAGTTGCAGTCTTCTCAAAGTTTTCCCTTCTTACTCCATTTGCCAGCAATTGATTGTTACATCTGGGTCATGGTATTGTGAGTGCTAGTCCTTTTTTTCCTCCTTTGCCCGAGACTTTGGAACTGGTTTCTGAATCCTATTGCCAGGACTGGACTGATTGTTGGTGTTCATTTTTGGAAATCATTTTTTATTCAAACTGAAATCTGACTTTAATCCCTTGGTGGACTGGACTGGTTTTACGGCACACTGCACTTTATTAATGCTCTCTCATATTTACTTGTTTTGAATTGAGGAGGTAGTACAGTACAGTGGTTTAAGGCTCTGAGCTGCAAACCTGGAGACCTGGGTTTGAATCCTACAGCCCCCACTTGCATACCGTGTGACCCTGACCAAGTCACTTAACTTCCTTGTGCTCCCAGGTCACACTTGTAAACACGCTCTCAGCTTAGTGTATCTCTCCTGGTAAAAAAAAAAATGTGTTTGGGGTTGGGGTGGTAAAATTGGTCTTTGGGTGGGAATTTAGTAGCTTGGGGAAGGGTATTTATTTTTGTTTAGGATTGGATTGGGAGGGTTGTGGGAAGGGGGAAATGTGATTGGAGGTGGTGTTCTGGTGGGTTTTGTGGGAGGTAGAGGTATTTGTGTGGAGGGGAGGATTTAATATAGGGTGTTTCAGGGTTGGGGATTTAGTGTTAATTTGTTTTAGGTGAATGTTGGAGTGAGTGTGTAGGATAATTTGTGTTATTAGGTGTACATGAGGGTGTGAGTGTTTATGCAGCCTTGCTTCTGCTATAAAAGACTTATGTGAGTATCTTAGATTGGCCCTTTAGTTAGTCTGGGATGTGCAAGGGTCTAGGGCAGGCATGACTAGGCACAAGGCATCCCAACTGTGCGACCTCTGGCCCTTCATTGACCTCCCTTTGTCAGCAATGACAGCAAGGTGCTGTCTTCAGGTTGGGATTTGGAGGAGCTGGAATCATTGGCTGTGGTGGGGTGCCATAGGCTTAACAGAAGTGAGTAGGATAGGGAAAGTTAGGTGCAGGAGACACCCTGGGTTCAGACAGGACCTGGTGAGAGGCCAGATGTGTTTGATTCCCATCCCCAGGGATCCCACCAGACCGAGTGAGCATATAGCCAGAGGGGCTGCAGTGCCTACCAGTCCCTTTAGAGTGCTGCTTTGCAGTGCCAGCTCAATCAGAAACAAGACCACAGTCATGGTGGACTTGATTTCTAAAGTCGATCTGGCTTGCCTCACAGAGACCTGGGTGGGTGACAATGCCAGGCCACTTTTGGAGGCAGCAGCCCCACTCCCGGGTACTCTGTAGTGCACTGCCCTAGGGTGGAATGCAGGAGCGGGGCAGTGGCCCTCTGTTTTAGAGCTGACCTGGACTTCACCGTGCACCCAGTGAGAACTACCAGGTCCTTTGAATGTATAGCAGTGCATGGGGGTCCTGGTGTAGGCTGCAGGATCCTCCTTATTTACCATCCTCTTGGGGTGGGGGGAGAGTTCCTGCAGGAGATGGCGTATCTCATCATTGGTGAGGTGTTGGAGTCCCCCAGATGTTTGGTGCTGTGGACTTCAATGCCTGAGTCAACGATGATTCCTCCAGGCTTGGTTTCAACCTCCTCCAGATGATGCCATCACTGGGCCTGACACAAGCGCTTACTTCTGTAACCCACCATGGCAGCCACATGTTGGACCTGGTGTTCTCACTAGGGCTTGAGGTATGTAACCACAAGATGGATCAGGTCATATGATCTGATCATTGCACAGTGAGGTTCTCATTCGAGGCCCCCCCAAGATTCCTCCCCATGTTGAGATGGTCAACTACTGCTCTTTGAGGGGATTGTCCCCGGAGGGTTTTTTGGTGGTGATTGATCTATCTAGTGAAGATGCTGCATGTGCGAGGGGCACGTGTGAGGCAGTTGTCACCTATAATAGGATGATGTCTGCAGCACTCAATGCACTCGCACCGGTTCATGTCCGACCTTAATCTTCTCACTTGAGATCTCACTGGTTTGATGGAGATCTCAAGGTGATGAAGATTAGGGGTCAAAAGTTAGAGCACTGCTGGTGGAGGACCAGGCTGGAGGAGGACAAACTGGCCCTGCATATCCACTGTGGTGAGTACCAGGGGGCTATCAATTGTAAGAAGGCAGCGTTCCTGTCCAGGGAGATTGCTGCAGGGAAGAATTGACCAGCTGTACTTTTTCGGACTGTAGACAGGCTGTTACACCCGGTCTGTCTGCAGCCCGTAAAGTTTTTTTCTGTCACATTTTGTGATGAGTTTGCTCAGTTCTTCACTGACAGAGTGTCCTACTGGCAGGGATCACCTTTGAGGTAGTAAAGGCACTCTGCATGTCTGGAAGGAGGTTTTTTTTTTCATTTATTTAACAAAAAGGACACACATGAGTCATACCAGTACAATAGTCAAGGTACAGTAAATCCAAAGATTTGTTCAATTGCATTCTTATCTAACTAAAATTGATTGTAAACATAAATATATTAATGTATAAGGAAATTCATTTCCTTCTTATATTACAACATAACTAAAATAGTAGAGACGTAGGGTCTCCAGAGCTTGTTGAACTATGAACAATAGATACCTCTGCCTTAGGATTTATGTCCACCTTTATTACATCATCATTCTTAGCACATGTGGCAAAGAGGGTACTGGGTTAGCAATTCCCCCCACACAAAGTGACGATTATTCTTTTTATGCTGGTTGTTCAAGGAGTACCCCACATTCTAGTTTTATTAGAACATGGGGAACCTGTGTTCAATTGAGGCTCTCTACAATGGGAGGCAAATAGAGTCATATTTTTTCATTTGGCCCCTTACCAAATATTGGGTGTGTTCAAGTTTCGTGATACGAAGCATTTCAGCTATCCAAGAGGTCACTGTAGGTGGGTGTGGATGTCTCCAATGTATGACAATTTCTCTAAGGCCTACCTGTGGAAGTTTAGTGGGAACAACAACTCAGACACAGATATTTGCAGCTTTAGAACACACTTGGAGATCAATCTGAATTGCATTTTGAACAAAACATAAAAAAAACTCTAAAGCTGTTAATGTAGTACTGCAAAAGTGTTTAAACAAAATAAACAAAAAAAAATTTAAAATAAAAATTACTCTAAACTATACAATTTCAACACAATCTCAAACTTGGTTGTGTTGCCACAGAGTGGAAAGTTACACTTTCCAAGCCTAAGTGTTTCCACTATCTTCTGTGCTACAGGTGGCAGTACTTTCCCTGCTGCTACCTAAAACTCATCTGCCTAGCCACGGTTTCAGGGAGACTACATACAGCTCAGTAGTGATGTCATATTGTCAGCTGATCCACCCCCTATTATTATAACAACATATAATCTATGCTAATACATTTATTTGGGGGATCAGTCAGACCACAACATGCACAAATCCTTATGCAATGCATATTTTTATTTAGTACTGCCAGAAAATCTTAGGATTCAGATGTATTGAAAGATAACTATTAAATGGTCATCTGAGTGTCATGGCTATGCCTCCTAGACAGTATAATGGACTGCCCATGACCTCTACATTGCATAGAAAATTAGCCTTTGTTTGGCCCCACTTTTCCCTAAGGTGCTGACTCAAACTAAAGTTTCAGGTAAGGAATAAAACCTTCTTTATTCACAATACAAGCTTATTTCCAAAATAAAACATTCTGTGTTCTCCATATATCAGATTTATATTTTTCTTTAGGATTGGGACACTGTGCAAGTAGGAAACATATGTACTGTAGTAGCCGTCGGCTTTTTGTTTTCCTTTTGGCCCATTGATAATTTCACAAGCTCCGTCCGATTTCTGCTTAAGGAGAACAAACTCTTTATTTGTTTTTAACCTGACAAGGGACAAGCACTGTCTGAAATATAAAATAGCCTTTTTTTTTTGCCTTTTAAGGCTCTTGTCACCGTAACAACCTTAATGTTTGTTTTTACACAGCGGGAAAAAACAGCGCTAGCTCACAACGCCCGACTTCTCTCTTTCTCACACTCCCAACTGTACTGTTCATTTGAACAGGCGCGACGTGCAGATAGCAGAGAATGGCTCTTTACTTCACAAAGAAAGCTTCCCTAAGGATTTCTACCTCAGGATACCACTCTCTTTCCTCAATCACATGTTCGCCTGTTTTAAAAGAGCATTACCATTGCCAAGAGGTGTGAATTTAAACGTGAGTAATTTTTTTCCCCATAATTAATAATAGAGTCAGATCTTCTAAGATGCTCGTCCTCCTAGGTCATCTGTCATCACAAATATACTGAACCCCATTGTTATTTATCTCATACAGGGGTGAGGGGTCCCTGTACCTGGCTAACTTTCAAAATGTTATAAGAGGTGAAAAGGGCAACTAAATAAAATACTTTCACACAGGAACACTTTAATATAAAACGCTTGACTTTGACAAGGACCCACAGATGGATATAGATAGCTGGAACAGAATAGATTAGAGCAATTATGCGGGGAGGCCATCCCCTTATAATGGGAAAAATTGAAAAAAAAAAAAGAAAACGGTCAAGAAGGACCCCAGAAAAGAGGCACTACTGCAGTAGACTAGGAAAATAGGGCCAAGAAAAGAGGGATGGTCCTGAGAAAATCTAAAAAGGGGGAGGGGGCAACTCTGCCACACTACCACGATGCCTGATCATATGAGCGCATACCCATCATTTCATGTTCGGCCTCCAAATCCCAATAGACCCAAAAGGATCTCAGTGGGGTCCATTCTTAATTTGAGGTGAAGGGTCTTCAAGAGGATTTCACCTATTCCTCTCCAAAATGGCAGGATTTTTTGACAAAGCCACACTTGGTGGAAAAAGGTACCTACATGGACGTGACATTTGATACAATATGGTGCAACTTCTGGGTTTATTTTCTTAGCTTTTCTGGGGTAAAGTATGTTCTCATAATAACGTTGTATTGGGTGCATCTCAGTTTATTATTAACTGAGCAGCAAAGTAAGTTTTTCTGAATTACAACTCAGTCGCCACCAACTATGCACTCAGGGTGTGGTCCTAGTCCCACTTATTTTGGCTAATTTCCATATGGTGGGGTAGGGGCCCCCACCAATATTTAATAGCATCGCCCCAGGGGTTTTAAAGACTCAAAGTTTGAAAACTTCCTAAAAATGTCCTCAAAGAGGGAGTGGTGCATGTACACTTTGTTTACCCCTGCATCCAGTAGCTTCTCTATTTTGTGTCTGAGCCAAATATAAGTCATAAAATGGGCAGTGTTTAAGTTGTATTTTCTTTTGAGAATAGGAAATGGGTATACACAGCTTCCACCCCACATCTGTCCTATTGTAATTAGTCCCTTCCTGGCCCACTTCTGCAAGTGTAGCTTTATTTTTGCGGGCAGCACTCTTCTCCTCCCAATACCTCCAGAGATGCATCTGGGGATTGGTAATGCTGTTCCCCCACCAACTGGTGTACCTGTTTCTATACCTTCAATGTATTTTTTGTACAGGGGTTGGAAATGTGAGGTATCTTGGGGGGGGGGGGCTGTCTTTCCAAAAGGAGGAACTTACCAAGAGGGAATGGTACAGAGCCGTTTTCTTCATTCCAGGTCTGGCCACTGTGGGCACCTAATGGGGTCTTCTCTCAGGAGATCCTGTATGTGTGCCATTTGAGCTGCCAGGTAGTACAAGTGTATATTGGGTAGCCCTAAGCCTCCCTCGGATGGTCCCCACCACAGAATCTGTTTGTGAATTTGTGGTCTCTTGCCTTGCCATAGTAACTGGGTTATCACCACCTCTATAGATGTTATGTATTTCAAAGGTAATGAGATGGAAATTGACTGGAACAAGTACAGTGCCTGGGAAAGAACTGTCATTTTAGTTAGATTCACTCACCCTATTAAGGACAAGGGAAGGGCTCTCCATTGAAAGCAGTCCTGCTTACTTTTTTGCACCAAGGGATTATAATTTAACTTTAATAATATTTGATAATTTATTAGCCAGAATAATTCCCAAATATTTAACTTTATCGGGGGGGGGGGGTTATCACTCCACCAATTGAGAGTGGTGCTTTCCTTTGCCCTAGAGGGAGCCACTCGCCTTTACTCCAGTTTATTTTATGCCCCGATAGTGGAGTGTATACACTAAAAATTTTGGTTAGCTCTGGCACAGCTTCTTCAGGGTTATCTAGGAACAGAAGGACATAGTCCACAAAAAGTGATATCACTTGGCTAGTTCCATCTTGATTATACTCCTTTATCTTAGAATTAGTCTGAATAGTTGCCACAAGGGCCTCTATGCTGGGAACATAAAGCAGGGATGAGAGCGGACAACCCTGCCTAGTACCCCAAGAGAAGGGAAATGGGCGTGATAAAGTATTATTTGTGACTATTTTGGCCCTCAGTGCTTTATACAATGCTTTTATCCAGCTTAAGCAAACCTCTCCCAGACCAAATTTCTCCAGAACGGCAAACATAAATGGCCACTCCATCCGTTCAAACGCCTTCTTGGCATCAAGAGCTAAAAGACCTCTCATTTTTTCCTCTCTTTTAGACCATTAGTGGATGATATTCAGTGCCCTCCGAAGGTTGTGCCTGGCTTGGTGGCCTTTAACGAAACCCCCTTGATCTTTGTGGATTAGGTCAGGGAGGAGGGGATCAAACCTACTCTCTAGTACTTTGGTTATTATTTTGTAGTCTGAGTTAAGGAGCGAGATTGGTCTATATGATTCACATTGTTCTGGATCATTTCCAGGTTTAGGTAATATTACTATTGTAGCTAAGGTTTGGAAGTCTGGTAGGTTGCCCTCTTTTAAAGCTGTTTGGATCATTTCTACCATCAGGTCCCCTAATGAGTCCCATGTATGCTTATAAAAATTGGCTGGGAGGCCATCTAACCCTGGCACTTTACCCCTCTTCATAGTTTTGATCACCCTTTTGACCTTGTCCACTGATATGGGGGAACCCAAAAACTGACCCTGGGAGTCATTCAGCCTAGGGAGGCACACATTCTCCCCCAAAAATTCATAGGGGTCCGAGTCTGCCGTAACTTCTGAGGCATACAGAGAGGTATAATAGTCCCCAAAGATTTTATTAATTTCCCCCTGGTCATATGTAACTGATCCTGGCCTTTTCTTCTTAACTAAGTTAACTAACCATTTGCCAGCAGAGTCACCATGAACGTGGGAGTATGAATTGGTGAATAGCAGGTCTCTCTCCAGCCGCTTAGTGGACATCTGATGATATTGGATTTTCAAGCCTTTTAGCTCAGTGATGGTGGCAGGAGAGGGGGTCGCCATATTTGTACATTCTAGAGAACGTATTTTATGTTCTAGGTCCCTTTCTGCCTTTTCTAGCTTTTTTCTTAAATGTGAGGAGTATGAAATAGTCTCACCCCTAATAAATGCCTTTCGAGCGTTCCAGATATACCTAATATGAGTTCCTCGATTATGGTTGTTAGCTATAAAATCTTTGATCTCATCATTAATGGACTTACTATATCCAGGGTTCACCAACAAAAATGGATCTAATCATCACTAGGGAGGCGTCAATTTGGGGGGTCCTAAAGTCATAGTCATCCATAGGTGAGCATGATTGGAAATTAGTAGTGGGACGCAGTATGCCGAGAGATTCTCTTTTACTAATGTCAAGGACAGAAACATATAATTGAGTCTTGAATAAACTTGATGAGCATGAGAGTAGAAGGAGTATTCCTTCTCTCCAGGGTGGCAGTGGCACCAGGCCTCTACTAAAGCTCTCTCCTCTATCATACCCCATAGGGCTGCTGCCCCTCGTAGGGCCATGCCTGCCCTGCTCCCTGACTTGGGGGAGATTAAATGGGTGGAGGTGGCTGAAGTCATTGAAGTTGCTTCAAAACTGAAGCATATATATTGTGAACTGGAACCAGTGCAGATGCATTTCTTTTTTTTCCATTTAAACTTTATTAATTTTCCAGCAGAGTGAGTAATAGCAGGACATCGACATTACATATACAGATACATTAATAATGCCCCAACACAAACAGTTAGAGTACTCTGCCTTACCCCACTACCTAAACTCCCTGAGTACATCCCCAATACCCCTAACTCCCAACCCCACCCACCCCCCAACCCCACCCAAGGCACACAATAAGTTAAATAAAACCACAATAGCATTAGGAACTAGTTA
Source organism: Neoceratodus forsteri (assembly GCA_016271365.2). Taxonomy (NCBI): domain Eukaryota; kingdom Metazoa; phylum Chordata; order Ceratodontiformes; family Ceratodontidae; genus Neoceratodus; species Neoceratodus forsteri. The sequence continues at coordinate 291,348,154 of CM057459.1, forward strand.
GAATAACAAATTTCAAACAGCCCCCAGATCTTTTCAAAATAAGGTAGATTGTTATGCATAATAGCAATCATTCTTTCCAACCTTAAAAAAGCCAGGAGCTCGCTTAGCCATTCCTTGTAAGAGGGACAAAACCTGTCCTTCCAATGCCTAAGCACAAGCTTCTTAACCGAGACAGCAACCAAAGAAATGTAAAATCTCCTTTTCTTGACAGTAACAGCAGTCATGTCACCCAGTATGCAAATTTCAGGCCTAAACAACTCTTCCAGACCTAGAAGTGGGTTCAACCTACGTTGAATCTCATTCCATAGAGGAGCTACAGAGGGGCAATGCCAAAATATATGTAACAGGTCTCCTGAACCCATCCCACTTGTAGCATTTTGAATCATCTAACAATCCCAGGCTCTGCAATTTCTGAGGTGAATAATACATGTTATGTATAACTTTAAATTGTAAGAGCCTAAGTTGATCATGCTTCAAATACTTATGGCAAGCTATCCAGATACCCTTCCAGCCTAAAGAAAGGTCTGGAAACATTTCATTCCAGTAAGTACACGATGCAACCTTTCCAGCGCAGGCCCGTTGAAACAATACCACATACAACTTGGAAATCACCTGCTGTGTCCCAACAAGGGGACATATCCCTCCCAGAAAATCAACAGAGGGCGTTTGTTCCCAGTCCGGGCCCACCTGTTGTAATAAAACATGCCTAATCTGCAACACTTTGAAAATGTCCTTATTGCACAAATTAAACTTCGCGAATCAGAGTCTGCTTTGGAATTATGCCACCGCTTAGTATCAAAGAAGTCCCCAGGAACAGTCCTTTAAATTCTCCAACCATCCAGGTTTAATCACCCTCCCACCAATCAGGAAACGCGGATTCCCCACACAGGCTGCTCTCTATCCCTTAAGTGATTATATTTAAGAAATCTACATAGCTGGTGAAGGACCTAACCGCCACCCCAATAGGGACCTTTCAGAGCCAATGGTAGAGCTTTAGGAGATATAAAGAAAAGGGCCCTAGGATTAATCCCAAACTTGCTGATATAGGCCCTTTCTATCTCCAACCATAACGGAGCATATTCCGGGTTGGGCGCCACATCTAACTGAGCCCATCTACTATATTTACTCAATTGTGTAGCCCACCAATATAAACCAAAATGGGGTAGCCTTAATCCCCCAAACTCTTTAGGAGCAGCCAGCTTGAAATACGCCATTCTGGACTTTTTATGCTTCCATATAAAATCAGCAATCATGGTATGAAGGTTCTTAAACCACGATAGGGAGAGGAATATATCCAATCTGCTAATTGGGTAAAAAAGCCTGGGAAAAATATTCATTTTCACTATACCAATTCTACCCCAAAGGGACAGGGGATATTGATCCCATCGTTTAAGATCATGCTTAATGGTATGAACCAAGGGATCCAAATTTAACTGACGGAGACGCCCCGCCTCACGAGTTAAAACTAAACCCAGATATTTAAAGGAGTTAGGGCTCCATTTAAGCCCCAGATCCATTACTTCCCTCTTAAATAACCTGGAATTAAGAGGTAAACCACAGTTTTATCAGGATTGATCTTATAATTGGAAATTTGACCGAAACCCTTAAGTACGTCCAGTAATATAGGGATAGACTTAACCGGTCGTGATACATAGATCAGCAGGTCGTCCGCATAGGCAGTAACCTTAATGGGAAATCCCCTTATCTCAATGGGTTCTATTCCTTTCTCATGAAGTATCTTCCTAATCAGAGGCTCCAAGTACAAATTGAATAAAAGAGGGGACAATGGACAACCTTGTCTTGTGCCCTACTATAACGGAAAGGAGTTAGAAATAACCCATTACAACTGATCCTAGCAGATGGCTTAGAATAAAGGGCTCTAACCATCCTAAAAACTCCTCAGGGAACCCGAACCTATGCATAGTTTCAAATAAATACACCCAATAGACTTGTCAAAAGCTCTCGCGTCCAAGGAGACCACAGCGCCATGGGATGGGTAGCTTCCTCGGAGGACGAGAAGACATGAGCCAGAGTTCTAAAATGATCAATCGATGACCTACCCTTCATAAAGCCAACTTGCATACTCCCTATGAGTCTAGGCAACACTTTGTTAATACGGTCCGCTAATACCTTAGCCAGGATCTTTACATCACAATTCAAGATCGATATGGGTCTATAACTAGCTGGGTCGGTAATTGGCCTATTAGGTTTGGGAAGCAAAACAATGAAAGCTTCATAAAATACTTTCTCCACCTCATTTCTAGCACATATATGACAGAACAGTCTGAGGAGGTAGGGGCTAAAAGGGCGGAAAACTTCCTATAAATGTTGGACGAGAAACCGTCCGCCCTGGGGTTTTATCTAGCCTAGCTCTTAATGGCCAGTTCCACCTCAGCTAAGGAAATATCTGCCACTAGAGAACTCCTCTCACACTCAGTGAGAGCGGCATGTCAAAACCCTCAAAGAACCCTCCTTATCTGGTGCTCTGAAGGCGGGCTGACATTTCCTGTAAAGATTCCCAAAATATTGACAAAAAGATGGGCAATCTCAGCCGAGATGTTTTGACCAGACCATCCTCGTCAGAAACAATTCCTCAATCAACCTAGAGGATTCTAATTGAGAGAGACGTCTTGCCAACAACTTCCCAGGCTTTTCACCCTGATCGATGTACTTAGCTTTTGTCTTAACCAATGCCAATTCTGATTGCTCTCCCAACAACTTGAGATAGGCATCTCTGGCCTTAATCAACTCCTCTTCCTTATCCCTGCTGAACTGGTTGGCAGAATCCACCTCCAGCTCCCTAATACGAACCAGAAGTTCCTTCATAATTCTATTTCTTTCCTTTTTCCTGCCCGCTGTAAAACCAATTAGAATTCCCCTTAAATAAGACTTAAGGGCCCCCCAGAAAATATCTGGACGAACCTCATTGATTGAATTATTCTGAATAAATTCTTCAATCTGCTCGGATATAAATTTAACCGTCTTGGGCACCCTAAGAATTTGATTATTAAATTTCCACCTGCTCCCTCTCCTCATTAAGGATGCCATTGAGATAGCCACCATTACGGCTGCATGATCGGAGATAGGCCCAAGTAGAATCTCAGACTTAAGGACCCCACTGAGAAGAGATCTAGAAACAAAAACATAGTCCAGACGGAAGATGTCCTATGTACAGGGACGAAGGTAAATTCCTGGAGTCCGGTGGAGTACCCGCCAGATATCAACCAGCCCAAGCTGATCTAGCAACTGGACAGTGCACGAGTTGCCGGGTTAAGTGAGCCTGGGATTTACTGGATCTGTCCAGGAGGGATCCAAGGTCAGATTGAAATCCCCACCCAGAACCACAGGAAGGTGGGCAAAAGGCAACAGAGCCTTGAGTAAACTTACAAAAAGTCCTGAGTATCCAGGTTGGGACCATAAATAGATCCCATAACATTTCTATGTTCGATAACTTCCTCTCACCAAAACATACCTCCTCTTTATCCTGAATTATTTGTAATGGCCTGAATGGTAAAGATCTATGCAGAAGGAGCATAACTCCTCTACTCTGCGTGGTGCCCTGAGAAGCAAAGGCCTGACCCATCTGCAGCTTCCTCATAGAATGAGCTTCAGATATCAACAAGCGCTTTGAAGAAACACTACTTCTGCCTCGTAAGTTCTATGTGCTTAAGAATTTTATATTGCTTGTCGCTAAGTCGAGCTCCTTTCACATTCCAAGTGAGAAACTTGGTACAAATCAAAGTATCCATATCAACCTTAATATAACAACAGTATTATTAACTCTAGTTGGGCAACCTTATGATAATGAGCCAAAACAACAAACCAAGTTCCTGACTGCGCAGTGCCTCTAAACATAGAACCCTCCCCCACCCCCATAGCCCATAAAAAGAACTACTACAGCCCAACAATCCCAGATAACCCCCCCACACACACACACACATACTCTGCTTGGTCCAGTGATCCCAGGACACCAGCTCATCCTCCGATCACAACCCGCCTAAAAAAACATTAAGCATTGAAATTAGGATACTACTTCTCACTCTGTTGCAGTCCGGAGATATATATTGCTGCCAGATTAGCACCTCCTAAAATGCTCTCCTTATGGAAATAATCTTGCACAGTATTATACAAGATAAAAAGGAAAACCAGAGTAATATGCAACCATTGTATCCACCGAAATGTCACCCCCCTAGATGAGAATTTAAATCCATAATCCCTAGAAGTCCAAGTTGATCAGGCTTCACAGGCCTTCAGGTTATCAGACATCCAGATAGACCCAAAAGAAAACTTGTAGCCCCTAAGAAATGCTGCAAGCACCCTAGTGGTGCACATGTTCATGGGTCCTTAAATAAAGCAGGTAGGGCCTTCTGTAAAGCTTCTTCACGACTCGACGACTCAAAGGATTTCCATTCGTCTTGAATTTTCACCTGGAGCCTGGCAGGGTATGCTATGCAGAATTTCACCTCGGCTGCTATCAGCTTTTTAACCACCACATGAAATGCAGCCCTCCTTTGCCTCACTGTAAAGGGAGATCTTGCACCACTCTCAGCTTCCTCCCAATATAATTCTTTATCTTCCTTGACCTTGGCCAAATAGCTGGCGCTCTTGATAGTTCAGGAAGCTAAAATAAATGGTCTTGGGGGTTCTCTGAGGTGGTAAAGGCGAGGGTTCAGTGTGTACGCTAATAATATATGTAGCACCAAAAGGCGTAGGGCCCTACTACTTTATGATTAATTTCGTATGAACTTAACAGATCCGAACCTTTCGACCTTCTCGGCAAGCCAATTATCACCATGTTGTTATGACGGCTTCTCCTTCGAGATCCTCTAACTTAGAGTCCATCCTGTTAATTTTCAGTTGCAAAGCATTTATAGTGGCTTCCATCTGATCCTTACAGGTCTCCAATGACTTAATTCTTACAAAATTATCAGAGATCTTCCGATTTAAATCCTCCATGGTAGTGGAAAGAGATTTGATTTCACAGGCCATATCATCTAATGTTGCCTTGAATGGCCGAAATTCCGCCAAAAATTTCGTCAGGGTTAATGGTTCCTCTGCCCCTGCTTCCTCTCCTATGCCCTGCTGCAACTGGAGAACCGAGGCCTTAGATTTCTTTGCGGCCTTCTCGGGGGTGGCTGGAGGGGTATGTTTCGCCGCGCTTTCTCATTTCTTTCTTCCATGCCGCCTTAACCAGGTCCCTGGCAGCTCGCGATCCTTATCTGCACAATTAAAAAACCTCAAAACCGCAGATAAATGGGTCGAATGTGTAGTATTTGGGATCGGGTAGCGGAGCTCGCGGAAAGCACAGCCGCTACGCGCACTGCATCACGTGACGCTCACCGCAGATGCATTTCTTAATGGGATGTGTTGACGCTGTTGGCCTGGTGTTTGCCTTGATTGTCCAGTGTTTGTTATCAGAGGGGGTCTTCCTGGATTCCTTGAAAGAGGCTTCATTGAGGCCTTTTCTGAAGAAACTATGTCTCGACCTGGACATCTTGGCGAGTTACCAACCTATCTCCAACCTTCAATTTTTGGGAAAGGTTGTTGAGAAGATTATGGTGCTACAGCTTGAGGAGCACCTCATGACCTTTGACATTTATGAGCCATTCTAGTCTGGTTTCCATGATAGGCATAGCACAGAAACAGCATTAGTTCGTGTGCACAATGACCTCCTTAGGGCAAGGAATAGAGGAGGTGAGTCAGTTCTCATTCTCAATCTCTCCTCAGCTTTTGACACTGTTGACCACTTTGTCCTGCTTGATCATCTCAGAGAGTATTGTGGGCTTGCCGGCATTGTCATCTGTTGGTTTGAGTCCTATCTCACTGACAGGAAGCAACAGGTAGTGATGGGGAATTTCTCTTCCTCCCCAAAGCTCCTGTCATGCAGAGTACCTCAGGGATTGATCTTGTCATCAGTGTTGTTTGCAGTGTACATGCTGCCCCTGGGTGAGCTCATTATGAAATACAATGTGGATTTTCACTGTTATGCAGGTGATACCCAATTGTATTTGTCCTTTGCTCCTGGAACATCCAATGCTGTGGAAATGCTAAACACCTGCCTGGCTGAGATCAATGACTGGATGTCTTCCAGCTGGTTGTGACTGAACCCTGACAAGACTGAGGTTCTGGTAGTGGAACCAGGCTAAAGGCATGATAGGAATGCCTCCAGTGGGGCAACTGGTCTTTTTCTGGGGCCTATACCATTGATGGCTTCCTCTAGGGTGCAAGATCTTGGCATGTTCCTGGATGCTGGACTGACATTTGAATCTCAGTTGTCACCGGTTGTCCAAAGTGGATTTTACTACTTGAGGAATATTGCCAGGATCAAACCCTTAGTTCTGCCTGAGGATCTGTCCACTGTGGTCCACGCCTTTGTAACATCCAAGCTTGACTACTATAACACCCTTTACTTCGGTGTCTCGGGAGGTACCCTACACCAACTGCAGCTGGTGCAGAGCTCAGTTGCCAGGTTGGTGACAGGCCTTTCAAGGTTCTGCCATGTAACTCCAGTGCTGTGTGAACTGCACTGGCTGCCGGTCAGGTGGAAGGTTATCTTTAAGGTGGGTCTACTCACTTTAATACCCTACATAGACTTGGCCATGGCAATTTATCTGATCTCCTAACACCTGCTGCCCTAGTCCGCTCCCTCCATTCCTCCTCTAGGGGCCTCCTGGTGATGCCCAGGACAAGACTTAAAACTGCTGGAGACAGGGCCTTTAGCATCACCAGCCCCGTCCTGCGGAATTCTCTTCCTCCAGTCATCAGGAAGACCCCTTCAATTCAGGTGTTTAAGAGCCACCTTAAGATCTTCTCTCTGGCCTTCACAGATTTAGCTATTGAATATGTTACAGAAATTGCTGAAATGAATGTATTTATTATTACAGATTTTGTGATAGTTTCTGCTTTATTATTGCTTTATTATGCTTTAAATGTGTAATTATGTATGCTTTACTTTTTTATATGTTTTTATGCAAGATGCTCAGAACCTCCAGGAATGGGCACCAAAGAAACTTTGCCTTGCCTTGTCCTGCCTTGCCTTAGTAGTGCTCACCCAGACAGGGTGTAGCACTAAGCATCAACGATAGCACAGAAACAGGTGTCTAAAGGAATCAGTAGTGCTCACCCAGACAGGGTGTAACACTAAGCATCAACTATAGCACAGAAACAGGTGTCTAATGGAATCAGTAGTGCTTACTCAGATAGGGTGTAGGCATTAGAATCAACTATAGCCCCAAAATAGACTACAAAATTAAACAAAAGGGTAATATTAAATGCACGCTGAAAATAGAAAATAGAGTTAAAATTGACGTTTCAACCTTGGGTTTTCATCAGGAAATATCTGAAAGAGAAAAAAATTAGTGTAGAGGGAAAGTAAAATAAGGGATATATATGTCGGAAAAGGAAACAGGTGGAGGCTCTGGGAAAAAGTGATAAATGGCAAAATAAAGAGTGAATCTGGAAAACAAAAAAGTGATGATGGGAATGACAAGGCATAATAGCAGCGAATGAGCTAGAGCAGTCCCCAGGTGGGGCTTAATTAACAGGGCCTAGTAAGAAGGCTGAAAGGTGGCAAATGAAGGGGGAAGAAAACAGAGATGGCGACATCTGGTGAAAATAAAAATAGATGTGTACAGATACAGACTTTAGGGGAAAACGGGGTGTCTTTAAGATGTTAATAGAAAATAAGTCTATCATTTAAACAGGAGGGCTGCTGGGAGCAGAAATCAGATGATCAGCTTGGTTTCCATGTTTTCCTATGGTCAGAATCCCAGAAGCCTTGATGAAGGACACAAGCAGAAAGATCATTGACACTGTGGTCCCTGGAGATAAATTGGGTTACAATGGGTTTATCAGTGTCACCATTCCTGACTGCCCTGCAATGTTCCCTGAAACGGTTAGCAAGGTGTCTACCAGTCTCTCTGATGTAAACAGCTGTACACGACCTGCAAAGAGTACAATATACCACATTAGTGAAGGTGCATTAGAACTCCTTGATGATGTGAAAAACACCTGTGGTACCCCAAATTTCAGTTACACTAGAAATAAATCTGCAGGTGTAGCAGCAAGTTCTGTTGCAAGATTTAATACCTGGTAGGAGGAACTATTAGGAATACGTAGGCTGCTTCTTACCAAGAGATTCTGCATGTTAGGTGGCCAGTGGTAGGAGGCAATAGGTGGTTCTGTAAAGGAAGCACCAATGTTGGGGTCAGTTTGCAAAATAGGAAAGTTATTAGTGATGATCCTGTGAAGAAAAGGTGTATTCTGATGGAATGGAAGTAATAGTAGAATTCGTAGTTGTTCTTGCATGACAGTTTCCTTCCAATGTGGGTCAAGGTCACGGCGCATGTTACTGACCCGGGAGAATGTACTTGAAGGTTTCAATCATGTCCCCCCACCCCTCCTCTCTTCCAGGGAGTACATGTTCATCTCTCTCAGCCTGCTGTCATAGGGTAAGTCCCTTAGCCACCAGATCATTTTTGTTGCCCTGCGCTGCACCCCCTCCAGTAACCTAATATCCTTCTTCAGGTATACTCACCTGAACTGCACGCAGTACTCCAGGTGGGGTTTAACCAGTGACCTGTACAGCTGTAGGATCACTTCCTCCCTCCTGGAGGATATGCCTCTGGCAATACAGCCCAGCATCCTGTTGGCCTTTGCAGCTGCCTTTCTACACTGTGCTGAGTTGTTCATTGCTCCCGTTATGATCACCCACCCCCAGATCCTTCTCCTCCTCTGTCTTGGCTAGTTGAATTCCCCCTAGTTGGTAGCTCCTCCTTGGTTTTTCTGCGCTGAAATATAGCACCTTGCATTTCTTGGCATTGAACCCCAGCTGCCAAATGTCCGACTAGGCCTCCAATTTTGCTAGATCATCTTGCAACCTCTGCCACCCTTCTAAGCCATCTACTACTGCTCCCAGCTTAGCGTCATCTGCAAACAGACTGATCTTTGTCTTGATGCCTATTGAGATGTCTGCTATAAAGATCCAAAACAATGCTGGCCCCAGAACAGAGCCCTATGGCACCCCACTTGTCACTGTCCTGGGAGATAAGAGCTCCCCTCCCACCACCACCCTCTGCTGTCTTCCTTGTAGCCAGTTCACTATCCATCCCACCACCTTCACCCCTTGTCATTCCCATCATCACCTTTCTATTTTCCAGATTCTCTCTTTATCTTGCCATTTATCACTTCTTCTCCCAGAGCCTCTGCTTTTTTCTTTCCCCACATACAGTATATATTCCTTATTTTACCTTCCCTCTACACTAACTTTGCTCTTTTCTCTTTTAGATATTTCCTGAAGAAGACCTAAGGTTGAAATGTTGATTTTTAACTCTATTTTCCATTTTCAGAGTGCATTTAATATTACCATTTTGTTTTGCTTTCAGACCACATGCTGAAGCAGTGCCTTGTTTTTGGTTTTACTAAATTAAACTAATAGTAGCAGTAAACATCAACTTTAGCACAAGCAGACTACTCCTTGAAATAGTAGTGCTCGCCCCGATGTGGCTTTGATAGAGCCTGTCTTAAATAGGCTCAAACAGACATGACAGTGTACTTCACATATACAGTTTTACCAGTGTGTTGAAGCAGATAGAGTTCCTAGCTGCTGGCTGCTTCTTCTGGCTGACTCTCCCAAGCAGACTCTGTCAACATACTTTGTGCTGCAGGCCTTAGCGCTCCAGATTGCAGTGCTCTAGATCACTTGAAAGGCTGGTGTTATCATGGTTGTTCTCCACCTGGTGGCAGCAGAGGATGGCTCCCATTTGGCTGCTTAGAGGGAGCAGGGGTATGTCTTATGGCAGAACAAGCAGCTGATTGGTGGCTGTGTGATCTGGTAGAAGACAGAGGCTTGATAGCTGGGACATGCTCTGGATACACTCTGGATGCAGTTGGAGGTGGCATGGTGCAGGAAGTGTACTCCTTTCTGTCAGTGAGCCCTTTCAACCCTGGGGATTCAGCTGTGATGGTGGCTTTAGCAGAGGGTATAGCTGGAACTGGTGTGGCTCTTCAAACCGAGCCACTTTCAATTCTTCTGCCAACTGGCAATGGAGGACAGCTCCCAGAATGGGAATTTCAGAATAGCAAAGGCCCAAACCAAGGAAAAGATAGCCAACTCACTTAAGAAGGGGGATACAACCTTTTATAGGTAAATTAGGGAGCAAAGAAAGACAAAGGGAGGGATACTGAGACTGAATAAAGAGGAGGGTGGGTGGGTAGAGAGGGCCAGTGAAAAAGCAGGGATACTGAATGAATACTTCTGCTCAGTATTCACAAAAGAAAAGGAGGGGGAGGTACTTAATCCAGTCAATAGAAGCACTCTGAATAGGGGGGTCGATATCAGACCTTTCACAGAAGAAAGGGTTCTGAAAGAACTCCTAAAACTGAAGGTGGACAAAGCAATGGGGCTTGATGGGATTCACCCAGAATTCTAAAAGAACTAAGGGGAGAACTAGTAACATCACGAACTACCCTTTTCAACAAAGCATAGGAGGTTGGTGTGGTACCTGAGGACTGGAGGAGGGTGGATGTGATTCCCCATCACAAAAGTGAGAGTAAGACAGAGGCAGGAAACTACAGACCTATCAGTTTGACCTCAGTGGTAGGGAAAATGATGGAATCACTTCTGAAGGAAAGAATTGTTGAGTACCGAGAGGCCAGCAGGGTACAGGACCCAAGGCAGCATGGATTCACAGCGGGAAGGTCATGTCAGACGTATCTAATTGATTTCTTTGACTGGGTGACCAAAGTAGATGGGATTAGGACCCACCATCCTAGAAGGGCAAGAGTAGCTCTCCAGCCCCCTCTAGCTGCTGGAGGTCTGCCTCTGAACAAGTAAGCGGTCTATTGAGAAATATAGGATATTCTTGTCTCAGAACAGGACAATCAGGAGCTTAAAGGGCACACAGGCAGAAAGTAAGGAGAGAGAGAGAAAAAAACAGAGGAAAGAGTAAGGATTGCAAACAGTTAAGGGGCCAGAAATAAGACATGATTGGAGTGGTGCAGTGCAGTGGCTGTGGAGCAGCAGTCTTCCGGGAGATGTTCTGGAGGATGCGGTGTTGTCCCATCTGCAGGCACCTCTCTGGGCTGAGGGAGGAGGTTGCTCATCTCCAGGCTGAGTTGGCCAGGATTTGTGGGACCTCCTCTTCCATCCAGGGACCACCAGTGCCACTGCCATTGCCTCAGAGGTTGCCAAGAAAGAGGAGTGGTTGGACCACAGTGGGCTCAGGGAGGGTGAGGGTGGTGGAACAGAGGCACATCCCTCCAGTTGTACCTCTCCACAATTCCTATGCCATTCTGGCAAAGTGTGGTTCCTCTATGGAGGCACCTACAGTGGAGACCAAGGAGGATGCTGGGAACCCCACAAAGGAGACCCACAGGAGGGTGGCAGGGGACCCAGCAGGGGAAGGAAACAACTCCTGGTGGGGGACTCCATTGTTAGGAAGGTAGAACTGGGCAAGGAAGGGGAGAGGGAGGTAAGGTGCCTGCCTGGCGCCATGGCTTGGAGGCACAGGAGCTAATCCCTCAGGATTGCTTACAGCTGCACAGGGGAGGAGGCTGGATGTCATTGTCCACTCTAGGACAAATGACCTGGCTAAGAAAGGGATTAGAGAAGTGCAGGAAGAGTTTGTGGAATTGGGGAGGGCCTTAGTCAAGTAGCACGCACGGTAACCTTCTCGGAGGTGCTACCTATCTATGGCATAGGGAGGCTAGGGTGTTCCGTACCATGGGATTCAATCAATGGTTGAAAAACTGGTGTGGAGCTCAGGGATTTGGCTTCATTGGGGACTGGGGGTCCACCTGGAGTGATGCAAGCCTATACAGGCATGATGGGCTGCATCTGTCCGGGAGGGGAACCAGGATCCTAGGTGATAGGTTTAAATGCTTCATTGGCAAGCTTTTAAACTAGCCAAGGGGGGAGGCACTGGAAAGGAGCAGGAAAATCCTAGCCCCCCCCAAACAATCATGGTAGTAAGTGTGGCAAACACCAACATGGAGGTGTCGATAGGGAGAAAGGCAGGGTAAATGGAGAAAGAGACAAAGGCAAGAAGGACAGGATGGGGCAAAAGGGGTAAGGCCATCAGGAAATGGAGGGTAATGAGTACCAATGCCTCTGAGTCTGGGCAAACAAGCCCTGAGCTGGTGGCCTTAATGGAAGAGGGATGCCTGTATATCGTAGCAGTCACAGAAACATGGTACACAGAGAACCATGACTGGGATGTTAACATACCAGGGTACATAACCTACAGGAGAGACAGGCAGGGGAGAAGAGGGGGAGGAGTAGCTCTCTATGTAAAGGAAGGGATAAAAGCAACTGAACGAAAGAGTAAACAGGGAGGAGAGGAGGCACTGTGGGTCACCTTGGAGACTGGAAAGGGCACCACAATCTGCACAGGGGTTGTGTACAGACCCCCATGTCAGGGGGAAGGAATGGACAAGGATATGATGGAAGGCATTCTTAGAATGGCAGAAAAAGGGGAGTTACTGTTGATGGGAGACCTGAATATGCCAGATGTTAACTGGAGCACATTTGCTGCAGCGACATCCAAGAGCAGGGCCATTCTTGATGCCCTACAGGTGGCAGGCATTAGACAGCTAGTTTTGGAACCCACTGTGAGGGAGCAATCTTAGACCTCGTGACTTCAAACGGGGGCAGTGAGAGGATCTCAGATCTAGAAGTGGGTTGCCATCTGGGACAAGTGACCATCAAACAGTGTGGTTCACGTCAAACTCAGCAACAGAGTCAAGCCATACAAAAGTGAGGGTACTGGACTTTAGGAGGGCTGACTTTGGCAAGATGGGAGAGTGCCTCAGAAAAGCACTAGCAAACAGGCTAGAAGGAGGTGTGGAGCAACAATGGGGAATTATCAAAACTGCCATCACAGAGGCAACAAGCTCTTGTGTGAAGCAAACAAACAAATCAAAACGAAAGAAAAAGCCACTATGGTTCTCAAAAGAGGTGGCTGTGAAAGTCAGGAAGAAAAAGATAGCATTCCAGAAGTATAAGGAAACACAGAAGGAGCAGGACAGAGAGCTGTACCAGTTAAGGCAGAAAGAAGCAGGGAGGGAAGTCAGAATAGCAAAGGCCCAAACTGAGGAAAAGATAGCCAACTCAGTTAAGAAGGGGGATAAAACCTTTTATAGGTACATCAGCGAGCGTAGAAAGACAAAGGGAGGGATAGTGAGGCTGAATAGAATGAACGGTGGGTGGGCAGAGGGGGACAGTGAAAAAGCAGGAATACTGAACGAATATTTCTGCTCAGTATTCACAAAAGAGGAGGGGGAAGTACCTAATCCAATTAACAGAAGCACTCTTGATAGGGGGGTCGATCCCAGTCCTTTCACAGAAGAAAGGGTTCTGCAAGAACTCCTAAAACTGAAGGTGGACAAAGCAATGGGTCCTGATGGAATTCACCCCAGAATTCTAAAACAATTAAGGAAGGAACTAGTGAAACCACTGGCTACTCTTTTTAATAAATCATGGGAGGATGGTGTGGTACCCGAGGACTGGAGGAAGGCAGATGTGATTCCCTTCACAAAAGTGGGACCAAGACAGAGGCAGGAAACTACAGACCTGTCAGTCTGACCTCTGTGGTAGGGAAAGTGATGGAGTCACTTCTGGAGGAAAGAATAGTGAGTACCTAGAGGTCAGTGGAGCACAGGATCCAAGGCAGCATGGGTTCACAGCGGAAGGTCATGTCAGACGAATCTAATAGATTTCTTTGACTGGGTGACCAAAGTAGTAGACAGGGAGGGGCTGTGGATATGGCCTACCTAGACTTTAGCAAGGCATTTGACACAGTCCCACACAAAAGATTATTAGTCAAATTAACCAGCCTGGGAGTGGGTCCCAGGGTGGTAGCCTGTAAAACATTGGCTGGACAACAGGACACAGAAGGTAATTGTAAATGGAGTCCACTTGAAGAAAGGGCGTTACTAGTGGGTACCGCAGGGTTCAGTATTGGGTCCAGTCCTTTTTAATGTCTTCATCAGTGGCATTGCAGAGGGACTGGAAGGAAAAGTATGCCTTTTTGCAGATGACACAAAGATCTGCAACAGGGTTGATACACAAGGAGGCGTGGAAAGGATGAAAAGGGACTTGGCAAGGTTGGAGGAATGGTCTGACGTATGGCAGCTAGGATTCAATGCAAAAAAGTGCAAAATAATGCACCTGGGAAACAAGAACCCAGGGGAAGAATACACAGTGGGTGGGGAGGTAGTAACAACAACAAAACAGGAAAGGGACCTGGGGGTAATCATATCAGATGACCTTAAGGTTAGCAAGCAATGTGAGAAGGCAGTAGGGAGGGCCGGGGGTATACTGGGATGTGTAGGGAGAGGCATCAGCAGCAGAAAACAGGAAGTTGTTATCCCTCTGTACAGACAGTTGGTGAGACCCCATCTGGAATACTGTGTCCAGTTCTGGAGACCCCATCTCCGCAAGGACATAGACAGGATAGAGGCAGTCCAGAGGAGGGCAACTAAAATGGTGCACGGTCTGCAAGAGAAGCTGTATGAGGAGAGACTAAAGGAGCTTAATATGTATACCCTTGAGGAAAGAAGGAGGGGGACATGATAGAAACTTTCAAGTACCTCAAGGAATCAACAAAGTCCAAGAGGGTAGCATCTTTCAGAAAAAGAGACTTGCAAGAACAAGGGGACACAATTTAAAGATAGAAGGAGGGCGGTTCAGGGGCAATGTGAGGAAGTATTATTTCATAGAGAGGGTAGTGGATGCATGGAACAGCCTTCCTGAGGAAGTTGTGGAGTCTAAAACTGTGGGAGAATTCAAGAATGCATGGGACAGACATAAGGCAATTCTTGTGGGGGGCAGGAAGATATAGGCTGTTGGTTAAATAGGATCTGCGGCCTATCCTGTAGGTAGGGAAATGGGCAGACTAGATGGGCCTAGCGGTCCTTATCTGCCGACAAAGTCTATGTTTCTATGTTTCTATGTAGAAGTAAATACAGACACAAAGGAAGCTCTCACTCAACCTCTAAAAAATGCAGACCAGCGGTGTAAACAGTAACAATAGCTATTTATTTGATTAAATCCATTTCCTGGATAGAGATAAATCTTATATATGCTCCAAATAATGTTGATTTCATAATGTAATGTTTCAGTACAAAAAGTTCCATCCTCAGACAGGGAGCTTTATTAATGTAATCACCACTTCAGGTTAAATAGCCAATTAATATCTGGAAGTAAAGAAAAATATATTTTATAACTTCTTTCTCTCTTTTTGAGAATCAAATAAATCTTCAAAACTACTGTGTCAAATATACATTTAGTAGTCAGGAGGAACACACCTGTGACACAAACCTTATAGAGGACCCACCCAATACTGGCTAATGGATTTTTTTTTCTATCAGTAACGGGGTCAAAGTGCAGCATTGGGGAGGGGTGCGCTGACCATATATCAGAAAAAAACAACAACCTGATCAGAAAAAAGAGAAACAGTTTTACTTTCAAAACCTTAACAGGTACGTAGTTTGTATTTTTATGTTGCTTGCATGCATGTGCAAGAAACGTAGTGCCATCATCCGAGTTTTTGGAGGTGTGGCACCCTGTCTCCCAATTCAGTCAGTGAGTTTGCAGGCGCGGCTGCAGTTCTCCAATGACTGCTGCAGCTGTCTACGACAGCAGTTGAAAATGCAGTGGCAAACAGTTGAAAGGGAGAGCTCCGCTTCAGTAAGCAGACCTCCTCCTCCACACACACAAGCATGCATATTGGCGTGAGATGCGCCCCCCACGCACACTGCATGGCTGACGGGGTGCCCAATCCCCATCGGCTCCGCCACCCACAAAAGCTGTCCAGGTGCCACTGGGAGCCCACCAGCGTGGCAAAAATGTTATAGCCAGCGAAGTTGCCCAATCCCCGCTGGGCTCCACAGCCGCAACGCCTCCCAAAACCTTCCAGGTGCCATGCTGGAAGGCCACCCAGCGCAGGCAAATCTTTTATAGCTGACAGGTGCCAACCCGCCAGCTCCAGCCTCCCCAAACAGCCTTTCCAGCTGCCACGCTGGGAGCCCACCCCAGAGTGGCAAACGTTCTGAGTCATTTTAATTAAAAAAAAAAAAACCCTGTAAATAAAAAAACAGTCCATCACAGTCTCACTGCCCCAACCTGCACCCACCCACTGCGCACCCTGCCTCCCCACACCCCCTCACCCCATTCTTACCTCCGGAGCTCGGCGCCATGATCATCGTTGGATCAGGAACACGTCTGCACTCTTCAAAGCCGACCGCGAACTGAGGAAATGCCGGTAAGCTGTATAATGGAATAAATAGGGTTTTTTCAACTTTGTTGCATATCTCAGGTATTTTTGGGAATTTTGGGCCCAAATTTTCAACATGGGGTTTTTGGGACTCCTCCTCATGAATTCTTGCACTGTCATGGCATTAATCGGGCCAGAAGGGTGATTTCGCCAACACTGCATGAAATCACCTTTCAGGGCTGATTAATGAAATGACATTGCCAGTGTTCATAAGGTGGGCTCTCAAAAAGCCTATGTTGAAAATTTGGTGAAAAAATTCCTAAAAATGACTGTTTTACGAGCGCGCATTGTGCAGTTCCGACTGCGGCTCGAAGTTCAAGAATTTTCATTATTTTCATCAGATTTTTAACACTGCCATTTTACCACACCTCCTTATGAGCAGTACTGCTGTCATTTTTCACATCCTGCCCAAAACATCTTTCTGCCCATGTAGCGCACAATGGCGCAATCAGTGTGCAAAATCAATGTATGGGACACATTAAGAAAATCACAGTGATACTGTTCATGAGCAGAGATCTTAAAATGGCTATGTTGAAAATTTGGTGAAAAAATTCCTAAAAATGACTGTTTGACGAGCGTGCATTGCACAGTTCCTATGCACGCTCATAAGTTTGCGAATTTTCAATATTTTCACTCCAGATTTCCAACATTGCCATTTTACCACACCTCCTTATGAGCAGTACAGCTGTCATTTTTCACATCTTGCCCAAAATTTGTTTCCGCCATGTAGCACACAATGGCGCAGTCGGTGTGCAAAATCCATGTATGGGACACATTAAGAAAATCACAGTGACACTGTTCATGAGCAGATGTCTTAAAATGGCTATGTTGAAAATTTGGTGAAAAAATTCCTTAAAATGACTGTTTTACGAGTGTGCATTGCGCAGTTCCTACGCACGCTTGTAAGTTCGCGAATTTTCAATATTTGCACTCCAATGACTTCCAAATACCTAAACAGCACATACAAGTAAGCAACATTTGGCATTGACCAGTGCTTGTTTTGTATTCTAACCACGAGAGTGCAAAGGGTAATAAACCAATCTAACCTGTATCAAAAACAGGCACGTTACACTGCAGGAAAGATTAGCTTCAAAGCGCAGTGATCCCCATTCATTACTATTGAGAGGTGGGCCGCCACGCAATCCTAAGCACCCACCTCTCATATTCTGCAGCCGCCACTCTTTGCCTTTAAATTTGTGCACTTGCGCGATTGCATTTGTGCACTTGCACGATTGCATTTGTGCACTTGCACAATTGCATTCATGCACTTGTGCGATTGCATTCGTGCACTTGCGCAATTGCATTCATGCACTCACGTGATCAGGCAAGACTGGCGCAGCTGCAGTAAAGCTCTGCAGGTTTGGGGATCACGGTCTACTTTGGCAGAACTGGCAATGATAATACCCATGTCAACTGCAGATTGTGAGAGGGTTTTTTTTCTGCACTGAATCGAATAAAAACACAGGAACGAAATAGATTAAGTGCCAGTGTGCTAAATGCACTTCTGCTTATCTCAATTGAGGGCCCTGATGTTGACAGTTTCCCTTATTTGGAAGCTGCAGTTCATTGGGCAGGACTGCGAAACCGAAGATTAGATCTTGACCTTGCAGGCACTAGTAAAGAGCTGTAGTATGGCCTCACCAAAATGTCAAGACTCTTACAAACTGTTGCCTGGCCTGCAAATAGAATGCAGAGGTTCACCAGTATGTTTTATCACACTTTTCTTTTGCTACTGCACACTGCAGAGGCCTCCAGATCATCATATTACTCTTATTTCTTGTTTCTTATGCATTTGATTGCATCCGACTGACTCCGCCCACCCGTAGCTCTGCCCCTGGTGACCCTGCCCCCTGTGGCTCCTCCCCTTACCACCGCTCTATATTTTCATGCAATGTGGAACACTGAAGCGTTTGTTTTGTCAAAAGAATCCTGCAAGCAAAGAGCATATATTTGTAGCTGGCTGGAGACAGCATGATCACATCACTTTCTGCATTAAAAAACAAAAGGAGGTGTCAATTAAATACCTTAAATTTAAATGTTGGCATTTCTTCATGCTCCGAACACTTTATATGATGCCAGTGAAATCCAAAAACAAAAACTTCAAAAGCTGAATTGTAATCCGGCAGCGCACACACTGCACAAATGCCGCCAACGAGCAAAATGGACTGCTGAAACAATGCTGAAGGCATTTAAATTTCTCTTGCGCTCTTAACAGAGCTTTCAAAAGGAGAAAGGGGCCGGGTGAAGGGTAAGCATGCAGAAGCATGCAAACGTCATGAGTGATGTCACTCTGGGTGACCCGGTCTGAAAGAAATGAACCCCGACAGCAAAAATGCATGGGAAGATTCCCCTAACTCAAGAAGGAGCCTAACTTGGCTCAATATATTTATGTGTAGTGGCACCAAGTGGGATCCCTGAGATAAGGCAATAAGTATTTACCAATGAAAGGTTTAAGAAAGGGCTAGCAGCCCTAAAGACAGAAAAGGCCCGGGGCCAGATGAGCTGCATTTGAGGGTGCTCAAGGAATTGGCAGTGGGACCTACTGAACCCCCGGTAGGACTGTTCAATGGCTCAATTGAGAAAGGGGTCATTCCAAAATTCAAGACGGTAGTGGATGTAGTCCCACTCCATAAGGGGGAGGAGGACAAGGAGCAACCAGGTAACTACAGACCTGTTAGTCTTACCTCTACAGTGGGTAAACTGATAGAGACACCAGTCAAAGAGGACCTCATGGACTACCTGGGAAGCAATGGACTCCAGAATAGTAAACAGCATGGGTTTGTGGCAGGGAGGTCTTGTCAGACCAACTGAATAGTATTCTTTGACTGTAAGTAGTAGTAGTAAAAACCTTTATTTTTATATAGGATAGTACATGGTAAGTTTTCACAACATTAGGATGAAATGTCCTATTTGCAAGATGGTCCTGTTATTTAAAATTTTGTTTCTTAAAAATAGAAGTTTACAAATAACAACATTTGACAAAACAACATAATATATAATATAAATAACATCATTTCAGTGTCACATGACATTTTATACCTCAACAAACAAATAACAAATATTGAATTAAGTCCTATGATCCAATATTATAAAAGCACTCTAATCAGACAAAGGATTTTATCCATAGCACTCACATTTTGTCTTTAATTCAGTTTTTAAGGTAGATGAAAACACCTTAATGCTTTCATACTGTTTTCCTGTAATTAATTTTAAAGAACTCCATAATCTGTTCATGATTATGGGAAATTGCATGTAACTATACTTATTCTTAAGTTTAGGGAACTCAAAGCTTCTAGTGTTTGAACTTCTCATGTTATAAACGTGATTTTTTTTCTGATTTTTCATAAAGGTACGTTGGCTAATTTGTATTTACAACTTTATATATCTGTTTTACCCAAACTAATTTCCTTTTATTTTTCTGGGTCAGCCAACTCAATTCCTCTTGTAATTTGCAATGATGTTCATGATAATCTTTTCTTAATACAAATCGAGCCAAACAATTATACATTACATCAATTTTTGACAACAAACCTTTTGTAGCTAGACCGTACACATGGCTACCATACTCTAGCACAGGAAGAATAAGTTGGTTTATTATAGTCTCCCTCATTAATCTGTTTATACAAAAACTAGACCACCTAAATGCCCCCAGTTTTTTATTTATCTTTGATATTGTATTGATTATATGAAAATCTAATTTTAGCTGGTTATCAATCCATACCCGTAGATATTTATATTCCAAAACCTAGGTCAATATTTCATTTTGTATTGTTTTAATTTGTATTTGTTTATTTCTTTTTTTCAAATCTTTTCCCTCTTTTTGAAATATCATAAGTTTTGATTTTATACTCATTACTATTAACCCCGAGTCTGATAACCATGTGCAAAGCCTAGTAAAGTCTTCCTGCAGGTGCACTTCCATGAGCTCTGGAGTCTTACCACCAGAGATCAGGATAGTGTCATCTGCATATAAGCGAACACTGGAGTTTTTTACATTATCAACTAACTGGTTTATGCATATAAGAAAAAGAGTTGGCCCTAAAATTGAGCCTTGGGGCACTCCTCGCTTTTCCAGGGCTTTATCTGAAAGTATACCTTCAATATACACTTACTGAGTTCTATTTCCCAAGTAGGACCTGAACCATTTTAGTGGATTACCCCCCCATACCTATTTCTTCTAAACATTCTCCCAGCAGGTCATGCGCCACTGTATCAAAGGCCTTAGATAAATCCATGAACACCGCGCCCACCGACAGGGCATCCTCTAGTTGACTGGGTAATGAGGTTAGTGGATAAGGGCCACACTGTGGATTTACTATAATTTGATTTCAGCAAGGCTGTTGACTCAGTGCCTCACAGAAGGTGGCTGAAGAAGCTCGAGGATTCAGGGTGTAGCAAAGGACACAGGTAGATGGGTGAGAAACTGGTTGGAAGAAAGACAGTAGAGGGTTGTCATTAGGGAGGGAGGTCACCAGTGGGGTGCCACAAAAATCACTCCTGAGTCCAAGCCTTTTCAATATGTTCATCGGGAACATGGGAGAAAGAGTCCAGGGCAAGATGTGTCTCTTTACAGACAACACTGAACTCTATAGCTGGATAGACAGTGAGGAGGGGGTTAGAGAGATGCAAAGAGACTTGCAAAGACTAGAGAGGTGGTCAGAGGTTTGGCAATGAAATTCAATGTCAAGATGTGCAAGCTTATGCAATAGGGGACATGATCCCCAGGACAGAATATTGCATGGGAGAGGTAAAGCTGAGCATGACCTCTGAGGAAAGAGACCTAGGAGTTATCATCAGTGATTTCCTAAAACAATCAAGCCAGTGTAACAAGGCTTACAGTAAAGCAAACAGAATACTGGTATGTATAGGAAGGGGTATTGACAGC
The DNA here is from genome assembly GCA_016271365.2 of Neoceratodus forsteri. Taxonomy (NCBI): domain Eukaryota; kingdom Metazoa; phylum Chordata; order Ceratodontiformes; family Ceratodontidae; genus Neoceratodus; species Neoceratodus forsteri. Next base: position 291,369,313 of record CM057459.1, read on the forward strand.
AGAAGATCATGGGTGAGGCCCCACTTGGATTACTGTTCCCAGTTCTGGAGTCCTCACCTAAGGAGAGATAATGACAGGCTAGAGACAGTGAAACCTGGGGTGACCAAAATGACTCAGGGCCAGCAGAGCAGATCTTATGAGGATCAGCTCAAGCCACTGAACATGTACTTACTAGAGTCCAGATGAGAATGGGGAGATATAGTAGAGACCTTCAAGTTCCTGAAAGGAATGAACAAGGTAAACTGCGTGAAACTATTTAGCATGAGCAGTAGATCAAAACATGGCAACACAAATGGAAACTGGTGGGAGGAGGTTCAAGAAGGAAGTGAGAAAGTATTATTTTGCAGAAAGAGTGGTAAAGCCATGGAACAATCTGCCAGCTGATATGGGTGGTACCCAAACTATTAATGGTTTCAAACACGGCTGGGACAGAGTGAAGGGCTTAGTGATTGCTCTGGGTGGTAGCAGTGGGGCAGGGTGCATGGGGGTTTATAGTGTGGGTTGGAACCCTGTATGGACAATAGGACTTGGATTTGTTAGTGTTTTATGCACAGACTGGATGGACCAATGGTCTTTTTCTGCCCTCATTGCCTATGTTTCCGTGTAAGGCACAAGGCTGCAGGCCGAATGCCTTCAGCTCCTGGTCATGCTTTCAAACTATCTAATGCACACCCCTGGAGTGTCTTATTGCAATTATAAAATAAGACTGTCTATTTTTTATGCATGTACAGTAGAATTACAAATAATAGATTAAAATAATAAAAAGTACCCTTTCTGACTGAATTTTACATAAAATAGTTCCTCTGCTTATTTGAGCTGTGTGCTTTTTTGTTTAGTTGAAGATTTTTGGTCTCAGTAGGCTTCCATAGTTGTAGTTTTCTTTTCCTGCTTTTCTTTTGAGAAATACTGAGAGAGTGAGGGTTCTGGTTGCCAGCAAGAATTAACAAGCAGGTTATTTTTTATTATGTTTGCTTGCATACATGTGCAAGAAACATCTTGTGGTAGTAGCACATTTCAGAGGTGTGTCAGCACTGTGGCCAATGCAGGGGATGATTTAGTGGGTGTGTCCCTCTGCCACCAATCAGTGAGCATGCTGGCTATGACAGCAAATTTCAAAGATTGCCAAAGAGTTGAAATGAATCTGCCGCTACAATCAGGTGCAGTTTCGTCATTGCAGCAGCAGATGAGAAGACTCCAGCCATGGCATTATAGCGCACAGTAATGCACATGGATGAAGTTACTAGCAGTTGCTCAGTGTGCCATTTCTGGAGAAACATTTCAATAAATAAAACAGCCGGTGCATGGCTTTCCACAATGGCAGCTCCTGCAGCCAGCCACACACTCCCACAAAGCTGACATCAGGGGTGCCCAATCCCCATGTCAGCATGTATTCCCCTCCCCCCCCACAGCCAAATTGTGGCACACTGGGAGTCCACTCCACTGTGCCCAGACATATTTTTTTATTTTCTTCACACTGGGATGCCCACTCCAGGTGTCAGATGCTCCTCACCCCCAAACTCAATTTCTTTGCTGACGGAAAGGGCAAAATCCCCACTGGCATCATGTTTCCCCTCCCCCAAACTTGCCGAGAGGGCTACCCAATCCCCGTTGGGATCATGTCCCGCCCCAAACTCATGTGGCACACTGGGATCCCATCCCAGAGTGCCTAAAAGTATTTTTTATTTTTTTAACCTAGAAATAAAGAAAACGGTCCCCTGAAGTCTTTTTGTTTGTTGTTTGTTAAACTGTAAAAAAGAAAACCATCCAGTGTCGTCTCCCCAGTCCCCCCTTCCCCACCCCAACACTCCATCTGCACACCCACCTCCCCACACACACACACTCTCACCCATACTTATCCTCCAGAGCTCAGGAACAGTGATCGTCTGTGGACTGTGATGCATCTGCACTCTTCAAAGCCAAACTACGAAATTAGGAATCAGGTGAGAGCAGTATAATGGGAATCAATGGGGGGGGGGGGTTGACTTAGGTTTATAGCACAGCCATTTTTAGGAGTTTTGGCCCCAAATTCTCAACATGGGGTTCTTGGGACCCCACCTCATGAAGATGTCACTGTTGTTTCATTTCTCAGTCCCAAAAGGTGATTTTGCAGTCACTGCGTGGAATTACCTCTCCAAACTGATTAACAAAACAACAGTACCGCTGTTCATGAGGTGGCATCCCAAAAAGCCCATGTTGATTATTTGGTGAAAAAATTCTAAATAAATTACCACATTACAGGTGTGTGTTGCGTATATTCTATGCATGCTCGTAACTTCACCAATTTTTTATATTTTCCCTCCATATTTATAACATTACCATTTTTTAACACCTCCTTATAAACAGTGCAGCTGTCATTTATCACATCCTGCCCAACATGTGTTTTTGCACCTGTGGCTGGGAATGGCATGGTCACTGTACAAAATCAAGTTTCGGGATGGATTAACAAAACCACAGTGCCACTCTTCATGAGGGGAGGTCCCAAAAAGCCCATGTTTAAAATTTTATGAAAAAATTCCTAACATTTACCATGTTACAGGCGTGGATTGCACAGTTTTTATGCGCACTCGTAATGTCACAAATTTTTCATATTTTCACTCCAGATTTTCAGCATTGCCATTTTTTCACACCTCCTCATGAATAGTAGAGCTGTCATTCTTTTACATCCTGCCTGAAAAGTTTTCCACACCTGTGGTGCTGAATGGCATATTTGCTGTGCGAAATCACCTTTCAGTATTGAGTAATGAAATTATGTTTTTAATTTATTTATTTATTTATTTATTGGAATTTTGGAAACAACCTTTGAGTAAGAACTCTATCACAAAGGGTCCACATCCATTAAACAGTACAAATATAGACAAAATTGAATTCACAGTACAAATACAGACATGGCTGACATATCAGTACATAATTAAATTCACAGTACAAATACAGACATATTTGAATTATCAGTACAGGAAGTTAAACAAAAAAAACATCGAAAACAGCTAAGAGTTTCTTATGAGTTTCATTAAGGATTTAATACTAAGGGCTGTATGGCATAAGGAAGTATATGAGAGAGAGAAAAATGTAGGCTAGGGAGAGGATGGTTAATGAATAGAGCATGGGGATAGAGCAGCCCAAAAAGAGCATTGTCACATTGCATTACAGCTTTGGAGTTGAGGAGCTGGGGATGGTGCATGTGAGAGTGTGTCGTAAGGTGGGAGAAGGTGGTTAAGAGAGAGAGAGAGAGAGAGAGAGAAAGGAGAGAAAGAGAGAGAAAGGGGAGGGAAAAGACGGGGGGGGAGAGGGAAACGAGGGAGAGACCAAGCAGGGGAGGGGTGGTATCATGAGAGTGGAGACTGATGGAGAAAAGAGGGAGTGGGAGGGGTGAGGGAAGGGGGAGAGAGAGAATAAGAGAGAGGGGCAATGAGGCGTGAGGAGAGAGCCCAACTACTAGCAGAATGCCTGCTGGCACAGGGGCAGGTTGCCTACCTGCAGTGCTAGCGACCCAGGTTTGGGAACAGACCTGGAATGTCAGAGGGCCATCTGGAGGAGAAGGATTGAGCATCTGAAGACTGCTCTCCTTCTCTGGGGGGGGGAGGTGGTAGCATGTTTGGTGCAACACAGACACCTAGAGGAGGCTGGGTGTACCTAGCATGCTGATGCCAAGTGTTCAGGAGGGTGTGGCAGACACTGATCATCACTGCACATCCCCACCCCCACACACAGGGAAAAAATGCCACCAGCTGCCCCAAATGAAGCCCGCTCTAGGCTTCACTAGCTCCCAGGTCAGCCCATTGACCTATCCTGATGTTGCAGCACTCTAGGGGCTGGTGCCATGACCCCACCCTGGAGGGTAAGTTAGGGGGTATGGACATGGTGTGACCAATTTGGAAGCGAAGCAGGGGTCTGTGACCAGGCCATGCAACTGGGTGGCCGGGAGCTGGAAAAAGCATACTAAATAAAAAAAAAACTACTAGCTGAATAAGAACTATGGAGAATGAGGTGCCAGAGTCTGGGGAGCAGGGGTAGATAGTGAGGAGGGGTGGACCATGTAAATGATTTCATAAGTAGTTACTGGTAGGCAGGACTGGTGCAAGCCCTGGAGACTAGCTCTGAACAGTTTAGCACTCACAGACATTCTTTTGCAATAAAAACTGCTTAAGTTTGGCTTTGAAGGTTCTAGGGTTAGCAGCATTTAGAGTGTTAGCTGGGATCTCATTAAACCACAGTGGGACAGTAGGAGAAGAATCTTTGACCAATAGCTGTCCTTCAGAATGGAACACAGAAAGGGTAAAGTTCTTTAGTACTGGTCCTGTACATGGAGTTGGATAAGGTAATCAGGTCTGTGATACAGGGAGGAGTTAAGCTTAGCATGGCTTTCCTACTCTGGAGGCACATCTGGTATGAGATTCTATTCTTGAGGCTTAATATGTTTGCTTGCTCATAGAGTACACAGGTATGTGTGAGCCAGTCAGCATCTAGTAACAGTCTGCAGGCCTTGTTTAGAGCATGCCTACTCTCTTGAGGGTGGTATTAGTTGCTGCTCCATAGGTCACCAGGCCATAGTCAACCACAGAGGGAATGGAGCTGTTTATGGAGATCCTGAGAGCCTGATAGCTCAGACATAAAAGGCAACCCTAGGAGGCATATGCCAAGTGCATTTCAGCCCCTTGCTTTACTGTTTGCTGAGCTTCACTGATCTTCACCAACTGGGAGAGAGACCACTCATGGAGGGAAGGCAGACTCCAACAGGTGCAGAAGCAGGGATTCCTTGACACCAGTTCTACCTGAATCCTCATCGGAGTCACAGTCTAGGCTCCTTTCTCTACTGAGGCAGCTTCTCTCCTCACTCATTCTGCTCAGACCCAGCCAGCAGCTGCTCTCTCAGTATAAGGAGCTGTTGGAGCACTTACCCAGAATTCCTGGCAGTGGTATGTAAATCAGCTGTGCCCACTACTGAAACAGTGCTCAGCTAATAGAAAGCTCTCAGCCTGAAGCAACAGCTTTGACACAAAGAGCACCCCTAGGAGGCATATGCTAAGAGCGGTCCAGCCCTTAGCCTTACTATCTACTGAGCTTCACCAACTGCTGTACCCACTACTGAAATAGTGGTTGGCTAATTATAAAGCTCTCAGCCAGAAACAACCAGCAACAACAGCTCAGACACAAAGGGCAACCTTAGGAGGCATATGCCAAATGTGGTTCAGCCCCTCGTCTTACTGTCTGCTGAGCTTCACTGATCTTCACCAACTGGGAGAGAGACCACTCATGGAAGGAAGGCAGACTCCAACAGGTGCAGAAGCAGGGATTCCTTGACAGAAGTTCTACCTGAATCCTTCTTTAAGTGCACAATCTGGGCTCCTTTCTGCACTGAGGCAGATTCTCTCCTCACTCGATCTGCTCAGATCTAGCCAGCAGCTGCTGTCTCAGCATAAGGAGCTGTTGGAACACTTACCCAGAATTCCTGGCAGCAGTATGTAAATCAGTTGTGTCTACTACTGAAATAGTGTTCATCTAATAGAAAACTGTCAGCTGGAAGCAACAGCTGACACACAAAGGGCACCCCTAGGAGGCATACGCTAAGAGTGGACTGATCTATTACTGATTACTGATATATCCAATATATGTATATATATATATATATATATATACGTATATTCTATGCAAAAAAAATGCGTTAATGCATCATTTAGGGTTAAAGCACAAAAGTCAGGAAATGCAAAATCTTTAGGGTTGCCTCCCCGGACCCGCCAATCATCCCAAGATTGACAGATGATGGGTGGTCATTGGGGTTGTGAAGCCTAAATGTTACCCCATTCCATGTGTAATGATATTGACAAGGGACAGCGAAAAGAATGGGGTGACATTTAGACCTTACAACTCCAATGACACACCCCGTCATCTGTCAATCTGGGGAAGATTGGCCGGTCTGGGGGGGAGGGGCAACCCTAAAGATTCAGCATTTCCTGACATTTTGTGATTTAACCCTAAATGATGCATTAACTCGTTTTTTTTGCATAGAATGTCCTTATCTTTTGAGAAAGAATAGAAAACCAAGAACTTGCAGAAGTTGGTGGGAGCACAGGCCCTCTACTCCCACCAACTTGTAAATGTTTCTCTATCATCAACACCCTCCAAATTTCAGTTTAAAAGACCAAACCGTGTCCGAGATACAACATGCTAAAGTTTGAGATTTTCATTCGCTGGAGTTGCAGAATTCTGTACCTGTTGACATTTTACAGACACTACAACTGAAAAGTAGATCCGTCACACTAAGGCTAGGTACCCTTTCAATTTTAAGTCACTACCACAATGCAAAACACTGTCCGCAAAACATAAAATGCATCATGCTTTCATTTATTGGTAATAGAGAGTTGATGTAAGAGATGTGTGTTTCTGAGTGATGCAAGCGTCATAAAAAAAAACATAAAAGATTCATTCACACAGCAATTTTTTTCCTCATAATTCATTCTTGCCTACAGGTTTCTCTGATTTAAAAAAAAACCTTCGATGTAATGAATAAGGTTGCTTTTTAGTTAGCTCCGGTTCCATGAAAGTGAATTCAAAGCAGCCTATGTTTGGCTACTACTCACACAAAGATCGGGGTGTGCTGTATTAAATTTGTCCACTTTTGATTGGGAAAACTAACTTTTTTGATAATTTCTGCTTGAGGGCATGTCATTCTGACACCTGTCTGTGCAAATGAAATGGTGGCCAGCTGTAAACAGAGCACATAACTTGATGTCCTGATACCATTACTTTTTGTTTGGGTATTTTTTGTATTTGTTTGCCTCCTTTTTTGACATTTGCAATACGCGACAAAATTATTAGCATAGACATAACTAGCAGACAGATACCATGTACACACAGTATGCTATAACACTGCAGGATGTCTCCAGCACCACGCTCTACCCGAGTCCCATGATAGTGAGAAATATAAGGAGACCATGTAAAACATTCTGCAGAAACAATTAACACCCGGTTCTACCATTCAATACTGCCGAGATATGAACATGAAGAATCACTGTCTCCTGTCATGGGCATCAACTATTCAATACAGGGATTTCCAGTACACACTGGTGCTTAATAGTTATCATCACTGTGATGCTCCCAATATTATAATTTTTTCACTCGCATAGGATCTTGATCCTAAATGTATATTTTAATGAAAAATGTGTCAACACCTTAAAAAGCAACTGACATGAAGTGTGTACCTGCCAATCTTCCTATGAGATGTCCCTGGTACCCCTACTTGATAATAAACAAATTAATAAAAATATCACCAAGTATATACAGAGCATGCAACTGTTTTAGACCACCAAGAAACAAATGTTGTTTAGTCACTTTACCACATTACTTTGCTCCATTCTTCGTGGCTCAGTTGCCTAATCCATGCCGAGTTCAGTGACCACTGATTTCATTTAGTTGGTTGAAATTAAAAATAATAAAAAGCAATGTGGTAAAGTAATGTTGACGATGGTGAAATATGTGAAATTAGTGGTCACTGAATGCCACATGAATGAGGCAATTCAGCTACGAAGAACGGAGCAAGGTAATGTGGTAAAGTGACTGAACAACTTATCTTTCTTGGTGGTCTAAAAAAGCTGCATGCCCTATATACATTTGGTGATGATTTTTAGCAATTTGTGACATAATAGGTTTGGGTTGAGGGCATACTCAAAATAGAGCAAAAAAATGTGGACCTTCTAACTAAGAAATGGCTATGGTTCATTAATAGCTGTGTGCGGATAGGATCTGGCAATACGAGGAGTGTGGTCATTCAGTGTAGAGCACCAGATTTTATCTCTAGCTTGCGATGGCATTTTTATCCACATAATTCATGTTTGTCACTCAAATCTCCTTTGCCTTCAGTAAGGTCTGCATAGAGATCCAACTATTAGAATAGCAAGGATATTGGGGGGTGGGGGTGGTGGCAGAAGCTGGAATCAGCCTAGCAAGATGTGTTGTTTAGCAGCTCCTGCAGTGCTCAGCCTACACTTCTACCCCTTACCCTCTTTCTGAACTCTGAATTTTACTAAATTTGTACAGTTTGGGTATAAGCAATAGATAATATGTTTTAGACAATAGGCCCACAGTAAAAAAAAAAAAGTTTGACTTCAGTTGTGGAGAAAATGATGGAGTCACTACTAAAAGAGAGGATAGTAGCGTACCTAACAGATACTAGAAAAATGGACACAAAGCAACATGGCTTCACAGCAGGATGCTCTTATCAAGCCAACTTGATCGACTTCTTTGACTGGGTCACCAGAACATTGGATCAGGGAGGGGTGGTGGACATCATATACCTAGATTTCAGCAAGGCCTTTGACACCGTCCCTAATAGAAGGCTAACCAACAAGCTGGAACATGTGGGAATTGACCAGAAGATGGTCAGCTGGATCAGTAACTGGCTGAATGATAGGACCAGAGAGTGCTAGTTAATGGATCATTGTCAAGGGAGGGTAGGGTGACCAGTGGTGTCCTGCAGGGATAGGTACTGGGACTGATCCTATTTAACATATTTATAGCAGATATAGTGAATGGGCTAACTGGGAAGGTTTGCCTGTTCGCAGATGATACAAAACTTTGCAACAGAGAGGACACAAGGTAAGGGGCAGACAACATGGAAGCTGACCTTAGAAGGCTAGAGGATTGGTCCAGGGACTGGTAGTTACAATCTAACACCAAAAAGTGTATGGTAATGCACCTGAGAAAGGAACCCTTGTAAAAACTGTACACTGGGAGGACATCAACTTGAGACACAAATGGAGCGAGATCTTGGCATAATCATCCCTGATGAATTAAAAGTAGGAAAACAATGTGAGAAAGCAGAACAGAAGGCGGGTGGCATCCTCGGATGTATAAGTGGAGGTATTTCTAGAAGACAGAGGAAGGTTATCATGCCCATCTACAAGTCCTTGGTGAGGCCACACCTGGAGTACTGTGTTCAGTTCTGGAGACTTCACCTCAAGAAGGGCGTTGACCATTTGGAAAAGGTACAGAGAAGGGCTACTAAGATGGTGCGTGGATTGCATCACAGGTCATATGACGCAAGACTCTGGGAACTGAACCTTTACTCACTTGAGCAGAGAAAAAACAGAGTGTATATGATTGAAACATTGAAGTATGTGAGAGGATTTAATGTAGCTCAGATAGGCAATCTATTTCAACAGAACACAGCAGTACTCATGAGAGGGCATGATATGAAACTGGTAGGAGGAAGGTTCAAAAGCAACCTCTGGAGGTACTTCTTCACAGAGAAAGTGATAGACCTGTGGAACAGTCTGCCCCAGGAGGTTGTAGCATCAAAGGCAATCAGGGAGTTCAAACTCACATGGGACAGACATAAAGGACAAGTTAGGATGAAGGCTGCATAGGGAGGGGGTAGTTTCTGGGGCAGACTAGATGGATTGCATGGTCCCCATCTGCAGAGACTTTATGTTCTTAAGATCTTATTGGTAGTGAGGCTTTTCCAGTGCCAATAATGTACCCCGAGTTTAGTATTTACTGCCTTCACAACCTGTTCAATATGCTGGCCATGAGAGACAGTATCATCTACTATTACTCCTAGGTATTTAAAAGAATGAACCTGTTCTAGAGGGGCCGACCTGTTGTTGGTAACTGTTAGTATGGGGTACCTCCTCTTTAACTGAGGGCTAGAGAGAAGTATTGATTTGTTTTTTTTTTGTAATTGAGTAATAGCCTACAAGAGCTGAACCAGACCTACAGTTGTTGGAAGGTGGACTGCAGCTCAGCCTGTAGGGTCTCAGTATGGGCACTGCTGCTGAGTACCACTGCATCATCTGCACATAGGATAATTTTGCTGGTGCATGCCTTCGGGAGTGTGTTCAAAAAGAGGCTGAACAGCAATTGACCTAGTATGGACCTTGTGGAACTCCCAGCATTATGTACCGAGAGGAGGAAACCGTTGGTCCAGTTCTGACCCTTTGAGACGTTCCAGATAGGTAATCTTGAAACCACTGGATGTCATTGGAGGCCAGCCCAAGGGTCTGTAGTTCCTTGAGAAGGAGGGGGTGACAGACCATGTTGAAGGCCTTCATCATGTCAATAAAGATAGATCCAACCAGTTTACCCCATCCATAGCCTTGTGAGTGTAATCCATGAAATCAGCCAGGGCTGTGGCGGTGCTATGGTCTTTTTTCTGAAACTATGCAGCTGGAGACACTGCAGCTGGTATTTCTGGATATATTCCATGATTTGGTCTGCAACGATCCTCTCTAGTGATTTGGATATGGGGGAGTGGATAGAGATGGGCCTTTAATTAACAGTGCAAGTCCTGTCCCTGCTCTTGTGAACTGGGGTGACCAGTGCTTGTTTCCAGAGGGAGGGGAACATACCATGGGTTATGGACTTATTGAAGATTTTAGTGATGGGGACAGTAAGCACATCCACTGCCTGAGCTACCAGTTTCACGTTGATACTGTCACTGCTGATCCTAGTCTTTTCTAAAACCTTTTTGGTGTAACCCATGGCTTCCTTGACTGTAACCCACCTGAAATGGAATTGTGGCTGCTGTGCACTCGTGGGTATGTTTCCAAGATCCACATCCACAGCTTCAATTATTCATCAGGGAGGATGGAGCTTAGGTTCGTGAATGCAGAGTTTAACCCTCTTGCTGTGGTGAGTGGGTTCATAGAATTGGAGCCATTAATATTGAGTAGTAAAGGTTGTTGCTTGGCTCCTTTCCTAGGAGTTCTTTAAGGTTGTCCCAGAACTCTTGGTCCTGCTCCATAGGTTGTCCCATTCTCTCATTAGTTCCAATAGCTCGCTGGTAATCCACCCATTGCTATCACATCAGACCTTCCTTTTTTTGAGTGTGGCATACCTGTCGCACACCTTATTGAATTTGTCAGTGAGGTATTGTAATGCTTGATTCAGGTCTTGCAGAAAGTCTAAAGGTGATCAGTCTATCTGGGATAAGGCTTCTTTCAAGGGGGGGCAAGCTTCCCTTTATGCAGCACTCGGCTTTCCACAAGCTTAGGTGGAGATTTTTTGTGTTTATTGGTCCATCTACAGATAATTGGGGAGTGATCACTCAGGGTCTCTGAGAGCACCGACATGTCAATGAGCCTATCTAGTGAGCTTGTGAGGAGCCAGTCAAAGACAGTGTGTTTTCCAGATTTGTGATTTAACCTTGTGGGCTCAGCTGTTAATTGAGAGAGATAAGAGCAACCCACTATGTCTCTCAGTTTTGCTGAGCTGGAACTGAGCCAATTTATATTGATGTCCCTTGTGACAATGAGTTCACAACTCTTTGAGATGTCACCTATGACTCCCAGGACTTTCTGGAGTCCCTTGGCAGGCTTTTTGGGTGGAGGATAGACACACGCAATGACTAGAGATTTGTTCTGGAGACCAAATATGAGCTTAACCATTAGTAGCTCATGGTCTTCAGTCATGGCAGTTAATGGGAGTACCACCCTTTGCTAGGTATCCCTGATATATACATAAGGCATCCACTCCCTTCCCCACTATTTCTATCAGTTCTGAAGGATTGATAGTCCAGCAGAGCAATTTCACTATCCTTGTCCTGGGTGGGGGGCTAGCCAGGTCTCAGTGAGGACAATGATGTCAGGGGTATGCAGGGCAGCCCAGGCATGATACTGTGCCATCTTAGGGAGCAGGCTACAAATATTCATAGCTGCAATTGTAAGGCCACTAGCCTTTGGCACTTTAGTGCTGATGTCAGCCCTAGGACCAGGGTTAGGGTGCACATTCCCAGACTAAAGTAATAGTACAAGTATTACTTTCCTTAACGTGAAGGTGAAGGTGACTTGGAGTTTACTTTTGCATATCTATGACCTGCTGAAGTTAGGCAATTGCTTTCTTAAAGTCACTGCCAATGATAGGTAGGACACCAGAGAATCCAGGGTGTGGCTTGTTCTTAGATAATGAGAATGAAACAGGAGAGCACTACATGAGTAATGACTGTAGTTAGAGGAAGTTATAGTTAGTGGCTTCAGCTGTCTTCACTTGATCCTGATGTTAGCAGTGCAATCAAGAAGATATTGGTGTATAAGGTGTCCTACTATGCTTACACATGTGTAAGTTCCCAGGATCAGTAGCAGTGCAGCGGAGGACATGTCCACTATTTATAGTTCAGTTGGAATGGAACAAGAGGAAGAACACCAAGCCTATGTTCGTGAGTTGTTTAAAAAGTACTACGGTCCCTCTAGTGACAGAACTTTATAATCTGCTAAGGGGAAACTGGACACTTAAAAAATAAATAAATAATAATAATAATGCAGGAGGAAAATAATAGTGCCACTGTTCATGAGATGGGGTCTCAAAAGGCCCATTTTGAAAATCTGGAGTGAAAATACTGACAAACACCCAGAGCATTAAGGTTTCCAAGAGACTGATTGGCATCGGGGGTGTGATTTGGATTTGTCAGCCATAATGCTCATGCCCTAAAGTTCACCCCATTCTCCTATACTGCACCCATCTCAATTTATTTCCTTATGAAACAGGTGGAATATAAAGGCCGAAGACCCCAAAGCACACTGTGAAACCTGTCCGTGTCTGCAGGGTGGGGTGAGCTGGAATGGCATAATCATTATGGACAACAACCCAAAGGCACACCCCCAACACCTTTCAGTCTCTGCAGGGTGGAGGTGGGGGTTGGCGTTAGTTCAGTACTTCACTGCCATTCCTATTATGCATCTCTCTAACTCCTGCAAACCAATGCCAGTAAGCAAACATTTGGCATTGACAAATGCTTGTTTCATTTGTTTTCACAGACTTAAAGAGGAGAGTTTCAGGAATGCCAGGAAGTTGGCAGAACTGGGAACGCTAGAGCATTAGTATGTTGTGAAGTCTGGTGAATGCTAGCAAGTGTCTTGGTTAAAAAACAAAATTACCTATGTTAATATGGAGTACCTGTTCCTCTAACTGTGGGACTTGGCTTGTGAGGTTGGAGGGAGGGTTGAGTGTGAGCTTGAGGACATCCATACAGTGTTGGTACAGTAAGTGGTTTCATTAAAAGAAAATGTCACATGAAATGGGCCGTTTGTAGTTTTCCACCTGCTCATTGCATGGCACTGGAGGTTGCCATGTGAGGAGGAGGGAAGGGGAGGTTGAGCGCGAGCATGAGATTAGTAATGCGACAGTGACAAATCTGTACTTTGGCAACTATTATGTGGATTAAAAAAAATACCTGCCAATTGAAAATTCCAAAACTGACGCAAGGATTTTTGATGTGCTGCATCCTTCCTGGTAGGATTGTTGTTTAGTCATGCATTAGACACTTCTAATGCACAGCTAGCAACCCGTCTGGGTGCAGGATTTTCCCATCCCATTTTATAACAAACATGTAGATATTTTGTATGCTACAATGCTGTATTTTTTGTGAATACTAGTTCTTTAAATTATACATAGCAAGCAATTGAAATCTTTAAGATCTACATCTCTTGATTCATGGAGTGCAAGCAGCGCAGCTGAAATGTGTGGAGGTGCTTAGAGTTTTTCCATGAAAGGAAACCACATACTAATAAAAGGCATTCCAACTTATTTTAAAGCATAATGTGCTTTCTCTATACCCATCCAATCTTTCATCAAGTTTAACCACAAAGCTTTGGCAGGCAGTTGAGGGTCTTTCCACATCATCAAAATACTTTTCTGTGCATTGGCTGAACCTAAACTGAACAAAGACCTTGCATCACAAGAATGCAGTAGCTGCACAGACCCCATCCCAGTATTACTAATCCTGGTACAGGGTTAAAGAGATCCCTGGTGGACTGAATAGTAGTATCTATTACAGTACATCATCCCAGACACTTAGTTTCTCATAGGCTGCAGCCACATGGAGAAATGTGCCTCACTCTATCCAACATCTCAAACAAATCCTGGGAAGAGCTAGATTAACTGAATTTAATTCAAGTACAAAGGCATATTACTGTACAGCATATGCTATGAAAAATCAGACCTGGGACCTTGATGCTTGAAGGCACCAACTCTCATTAGCCAACTAAAGGGAAATTTCCAGCAGCTGGAAATTTTGAGAGAGTCCCTTTGATTGTCATGCTTGCTATCCCATTGGTGACCACTAGATGGCTGTATTATTTTTTACTGTTCACAGCTTTTACAACTAGATGGCACTGCTTTCACCAATGGCCTTTTCTCATATACTGTACATTATTCCCAGTTTCTAAGGCAAAATATCCCATCCCCGTTATGACTGTTATGCCTGTCTCCTCTTTATTTGAGCAGATGCCGCTCCATTCCATGCTGGGAAGCAAACCTGGGGCCCTGAGACCAGAAAGCAACAATTCTAACCATTCAGTAAAGGCAGATTCCCACTAGCTGGAAGTTTAGAAAGCTCCATTGATGGTCATGCTTACTATCCCTTAGCCCACCACTAGACAGCTGTAGTGCATTTGACTGTTATTTGCAGCATTCACCACTAGATGGCACTGTTTTGTGCAGTTGGCTTTTTCCCATATACAACCTTAAGCATCCAAGAGGCAAATGTTAAGGCAATGGAATACACCAGTCTGATTTGCATTTCAGAGCACCGGTTGAAGTGCTTCTTTACATGATGGTGATGGGAAAATTACTTTATAGATTACTGGCCCTAAAAGTTCCAGGTCATAGAAACGTATAGACATAGACTTTGACAGCAGATAAGGACCACTTGGCCCACCTAGTCTGTCCATTTCCCTACCTATTGGGTAAGCTGCAGATCCTAGTTAACCAACAGCCTACTTCTTCCTACCGCCATCAGAATTGCCTTATGTCTGTCCCATGCATTTTTGAATACCCCCACTGTTTTTGACCCCACAACCTCCTCAGGAGGGCCATTCCATGTGGCCACCACCCTCTCTGTGAAAAAAAGTGCTTCCTCACACTGTCCCTGAGCCATACCTGTTCTATCTTCAGATTGCGTCCCCTTGTTCTTGCTCATCTCTTTTTCTGAAAGATGCTACCCTCTTGGACTTTGTTGATTCCCTTGAGGTACTTGAAAGTTTCTATCATGTCCCCCCTCTCCCTCCTTTCCTCAAGGGTATACATGTTCAGCTCCTTTAGTCTTTCTTCATATGGCTTCTGTTGCAGACCCTGCACCATTTTAGTTGCCCTTCTCTGAACTGCCTCCACCCTGTCTATGTCCTTGCAAAGATGGGGTCTCCACGACTGCACACTGTACTCCAGGTGGAGTCTCACCAACTGTCTGTACAGAGGGATAACAGTTTCCTGTTTTCTACTGGTGTTGGCTCTCCCTGTACATCCCAGTATCCCCCCAGCCATCCTTGCTGCCTTCTCACATTGCTTGCTTAACTTTAGGTCATCTGATATGAATACCCCAGGTCCCTTTCCATTTTTGTTGTTGTTAACCCCCCCCCATTGTGTACTCTTCCCCTGGGTTTTTGCTTCCAAGGTGTATTACTTTGCACTTCTTTGCATTGAATCTAAGCTGCCATACTTTTGACTTTTCCTCCAATCTTGCCAACTGGTTATAATTTGCCGTTATTACTTGCAGGTTATAATGGCATTTCCATCACCCCACCTCACCTTGTAGCAACCCTGTTGCAGATCTTTGTGTCATCTGCAAAGAGGCATACTTTTCCTTCCAGTCCCTCTGCAATATCACTTAAAAAAAGACATTAAAAAGGACCAGACCCATACTGAACTCTGTGGTACCCCACTAGTAACCCCCCATTTCTTCAGCATGGATTCCGTTTACTATTACCCTCTGTGTCCTGTTGTCCAGCCAATTTTTTACCCAGGCTACCACCCTGGAACCCACTCCCAGGCTGGTTAATTTGTTTATTAATCTTTTGTGTGGGACTGTGTCAAATGCCTTGCTAATGTCCAGGTAGGCCTTATCCATAGCCCCTCCCTGGTCTACTACTTTGGTCATCCAGTCAAAGAAATCTATTAGGTTCATCTGACATGACCTTCCCACTGTGAATTCATGCTGCCTTGGGTCCTGTGCCCTGCTGGCATCTAGGTACTCAACAATTCTTTCTTTCAGAAGTGATTCCATCATTTTCCCTACCACCAAGGTCAAGCTAACAGGTCTATAGTTTCCTGCCTCTGCTTTGCTTCCACTTTTGTGAAGGGGAATCACATCTGCCCTCCTCTAGTCTTTAGGTACCACACCATACTCCTATGATTTGATGTTAAAAAGGGTGGTCAGTGGTGTCACTAGTTCTCCCCTTAGTTCTTTTAGGATTCTGTGGTGAATCCCATCAGGTCCCATTGCTTTGTCCACCTTCAGTTTTAGGTTTTCTTTCAGAACCCTTTCTTATGTGAAAGGACTGGTATTGACCCCCTATCCAGAGTGCTTCTATTGATTGGATTGGGTACCTCCCTCTCCTTCTCTTCTGTGACTACTGAGCAGAAGTATTCATTTAGTATCCCTGTTTTCCACTGTCCCTCTCCGCCCACCCACCCTCCCTTTATTAGCCGCTATCCCTCCCTTGGTCTTTCTTCGCTCCCTAATGTACCTTTTTAAGGTTTTCTGCCCCTTCTTAACTGAGTTGGCTATCTTTTCCTCAGTTTGGGCCTTTAATAGTCTGACTGCCTTCCCCCCTTCCTTCTGCTTTAACTGGTACAGTTCTCTGTCCTGCCCCTTCTGTGTTTCCTTATACTTCCTGAATGCTCTCTTTTCTCCCTAACCTTCCCCGCCACCTGTTTTGAGAACTGTAGAGGTTTTTTCTTTCATTTTGATTTGTTTATTTGCTTAATACAAAGGCTTGTTGCCTCTGTGATGGCAGTTTTGATGTTTCTCCATTGTTCCTCCACCCCTCCTTCTTGTCTGTTTGCTAGTGCATTCTGAGGCACTCTCCCATTTTGACAAAGTCAGCCCTCCTAAAGTCCAGTACCCTCTCTTTTGTATAGCTTGACTCTGCAGCTATGTTTATCATGAACCACACTGTTGGTGGTCACTTGTTCCCCGATGGCTACCCACTTCTAGATCTGAGATCCTCTCTCTGTTCCCATTTGAGAGCACCAGGTCTAAGATTGCTCCCTCCCTAGTGGGTTCCAGCACTAGCTGCTTGAGGCATGCCCCCTGTAGGGCATCGAGAAAGACCCTGCTCTTGGATGTGGCTGCAGCAAAGGTGCTCCAGTCAACATCTGGCATATTCAGGTCCTCCATCAATAATATCTCCCCTTTTTCTGCCATCCTAAGGATGCCTTCTATCATTTCTTTCCCTGATATAGGGGTCTGTGTAGAACCCACATGCCTCTCTAGTCTGACAGGAATAAAATATTGCCTGCTTTACAGCCCTTCTGGCTGTTATTTACCTAGTCATGAGGTTATGTTTATATTTAAATCAAAAACAGTCCACCATTTTTTTAAGTGGGGGCTGTGGGATTCAAATCCAGGTCTCCAGGTTTGCAGCTTAGAGCCTTAAACCACTGCACTATACTGCTTCCTCATGACTATTACCATTTGGAAAGCTGCTTCCTGCTGGGATATTAATTCATTTATATAAAGGGGGTTATATATTGGATTCTAATACCTTGGGAGCATTTTCTCCAATAGGCAAACCCAGTTATAATTTGCCATTATTACTTTCAGGTTATAATGGCAACCACGCACTGGGTTTCTCTCATTGTGTGCATGCTCAAGCCTCCATACTTCACATTGCACTCTCTGCTTCACTGCCAGTAACACTCGTCGGCGGTAAGTAAATACATTTAAAAAAAACTCACCTCTCACATCAGCATCCATGAATCCTGGTGCTCCTCAATTAAATCTTTTTTCAAGAAAAAAGGAAAACAAAAAAAAACCTGGAAAGTTTTCAGCAGAGGGCAGACTGCGCCTCAGCTCAACTGGACCATGACTGAACATTGAAGTAGTTGTATTTTTTTATGATTGCTGTGACAAGAAAAAGCTCCCCAGCAATTATATAAAATAAAACATGGGGCTGTGTGTGTTTAACTTGAAATTTTACATATGCCCCTCAGTGTTGGATGCTTAAATAAACCCCTTGAGCTTCACTCTCGGGGTTTATGCAGCATCCTACACTGAGGGGTGTGTGTAAAATCTCATTAAACACACCACCGCATGCATTATTCTATGTATAATAGACTTTAGAATTTATATGCAACCCTACTTGGAATGGATAGATTGTCATTGGGCTATTGCTCCTCCTTTTACATTTGTGATTTTGCTTTACTAGAACAACAGTAAAATATTAATTTTTAAAAAAGGTTTCCAAAGAATTAAATTAGTTTGATTATAAGGCTTCCAAAAACTTCAAGTCACCATTCTTGCTTAAGCTACCATGAACAAGGATATGTCTTGGCTCAACTGCCATTAGCTACTTTTTACCAGTGCTTTGGAATAACATGTAAAAACGATTTAAAATCTCCCTGCTGCCCAGCCATTTTATATTTAGGGAGCTACTCTATAAAGGCCTGAAAACGGCGTGTGATTGTTTCAGGTAAAGCCTTACCCCACTCAACTGAATCCCTTAACCTCTATAATCCTGGGCCGCCTATTTTGCATGTCAGCCAGCATCCCTTTAGGGTAACCATCTCCCTCCCTCCTACCTCCCCCCTCTCATCAATTAGCTTTGCAGGGGGCCTCATTCAATTAGGCTGCCCTATTTCCCTCTCTACTATGTGTCTGATACCTTTTCTTCCCACTGCCCTTCTCTATGTCCCTCCTTCCTCTCCTCACTTGTACTCTATAAGCTACAACCTGTATACGCTGCACTTTAAATGCCTATACTTGCACTTGCTTTACATGTCTGATTCATCCAAGTACTGATTTTGTATATTGTAACTGCCTGTACCGATGTCTACTTTTGTATGAAGTGTTGTCTAATGTAAGTAAAAGTGTCCTCTGTGTCCAGAGCCATCTCGAAATGAGCATGCTCGATGATGTAACTGACTGGTTAAATAAAGATTGATTGCTTGATTACTTGATTAAGACTAATACAACCTCAAGTACAGATTACCTGCTCACAACTATTATTGAAAAATCATTATAGGGTGTTTGTATTGGTTTTGATCTGAATAATACAACATTTGTGCCTTGCTCCAGAAAATAGCGTACTGTATGCTATATAAAAACCTGAGAGACATGTCTAGTAATGAATTTCTTGGTAAAGTTTACCCAAAAGTCTTTTAAGGTGATCATATCTTTGCTCCAGTGGTCTGAATTCCGTTGTGTACTATAGCAACGCTGAACTAGTAAAAAATGCAGTACTCATCGTGTTCACACAGACTCAAAGAACACAGCTTAAGAAGGCAGTTTATTTCTTGCATTAAAGAAAAGCAAATATTACTAAAAGGCATTCGGAAACTGGGATGGGTACTTTTCCTTACCACACTGTAAACAACAAGAGAGTGCAGTATATATTATATAGTAGTACTAAAATATTTTTTTATATGAAAAATACATTGTAAGAAAAGAAGACAATGTTAGTTGCCCAGTTGTGCCAGTGATAACCACCTTAGGGAAAACACATGGAGCTGGTGGGAGTGGGGTGGAGAAAGGGAGTGTTTAACAGAGATACCAGGAAGTGTGTTTTCTCAAAGAGGTTGGTGCAATGGTGTTATAGGCTGCTGGGGGGTGTGCAAAGTCAGTTGGAGGATTCAAAAGAGGATGGGATGGATACACAGGTGTAGTAAAGACCACACAAGAAAAGGAAGGAGTGAGGAGCCTCTAGGGTGCTCTCATTCAGCATTAGGTAGGTAGGAATGGGCAGACACCATGTGCCAATGGGCCTTTTACTGTAGCCAGTGTCTACATTTCTATGGTAATGCATTGCACTACCATGTGTAAAACTGATTTTGCCAAATGATCCCAACTTGGTGTCAGATGGGGGGGGGGGGGGAGTTGCTTGCCCTTCTACAGCAGTACCTCCTTGAGCATGTGTCTGGGAAGTGGTTTGACGTTCCGGGTGCACAGGCATTATTGGCCCTGTCTCCTGTAATGCTAAACATGGCATGGGCAATCAAACTGATGGGGAGCAGAAAAACAGGGGTAAAAGACTGGC
The DNA here is from genome assembly GCA_016271365.2 of Neoceratodus forsteri. Classification (NCBI taxonomy): domain Eukaryota; kingdom Metazoa; phylum Chordata; order Ceratodontiformes; family Ceratodontidae; genus Neoceratodus; species Neoceratodus forsteri. Next base: position 291,389,271 of record CM057459.1, read on the forward strand.
CGCAACAGAGAGCATGTCTGCCTCTCCATGCCTAAATGATCTGTGCTAACTCTGGAAGTCAGCCTCCTATGTTAGATCCCAGGTAAGTTAGGTCCTCATCAGTGCAATGTTGTGACGGGAGTGGAAAAGCAGAATTTAAGTTATACTGGGGCCTCCCCAGAGGATGAAAATCATAACCATAACTAATGGGCTGGATTTACAAGCATGCTTTGGGAATATGCAACATGATACTTGTGCCAATAAGTAAGACAACCCTTAAAGGGGGGTTGATTTATTTGTGCAAGTGGCACAAGTTGCAACATTTTGAGTGCCACCTGCATCAAAAACAGAATGTACCCTGCAAGCTGCTGTAAAGTAGGTAAACTGCTGTGAATGTGCCAAAATGTTGAAAAATAGCATTCACATGTTTTCGTGTATTTTAAATGATGCAGCTGCAGCCTAAAATGAAGAACTGCACGTGCCATCACTTTTGAAACTCCTGCCCCAACCTGTTGCATGTAAAGCTGCTGCAGTTCTCTTTTACTTTAACTAGGTAGCCATGGGAGGACTAATAAACATGGGTGGTAGAATCACTACATGCTAAGCATGACCTAAACATCTTCTAAAGTAAACTTATTCCAAAGAGATTACATAGAACAGAATGCTTTCATCTCTGCTAGAGTTCTAAACATATACAGGATGTCTAAGGCATCTTACTTTGCAACAAACCCAAAGCATTTTATTTCTTCTCAGCTTGATATTGTGCCTCACCACATTTAATAATCAGCAAGCATAGCATAGAAAGATGCATCGCTGTGATCATTTTTTCTTCGGCTTGTTGCGCTTTGCAGGTCTAATGTGGCATAATGCAACTCCTTATCTGATTTTGGTTCACATTTGTATTTAACCACAGAGGCTTTGCCTTGTTTGTGCTTCTGCTCAGTGTGCAAAAACATTTTTCTTCACCTTTGACACCCCTTCAGCTTTTTGGGTGAATCATTCAGCTCTTGAGTAGTTGGCATAGTACATTTTTCCTATGGTGAACAAAATCACCTTTAATTTTTTTTATATTAAACTTGAAAATTCAGTCATAGCCCCCAACATTTTATTCATCCCCAGTATGAAAGGGTATGTCAGCCCAGCCTGGTGGTGCTGGGGTAATGTGTTGTATTACCATGTAGCAGACACAGCTCCATATACAGAACATGACTCTAGATGGTGAACTCAGAGTAGTGCTGCAGGGGGCCAGAGGCTGCAAGTTCTGACTCCAGAGGGAAGGATCTCCCGCTGCATGAGCTCATCCTCAGACTTATACTAGAAATGGCATTGATGAAATGAGTGACCTTGTGATACCTGACTATTCTGGTCTGAGGTCAGGCATGGCAGAGGCAACTCAACATAAGGAAGGTAGGAGGGTTTGCAAGGGACAAAAAAGTTGGGCCAGCAAGGATGCTGCCATCAGACTTCCATCTCACTCCAGTGGCCCACCAGTGGTCACATAAATTCCTGCCCCCTACATTGTATCCTGACTGAAGTTGTATCGATGTTGGAGGTGACAGCATGAGAAGAACTGGCGATGTCAGAGTAGGAGTTGAAGATTGGTGGCACCAAAGTTAAGCCAGACCCACCAGGTGATAAACAAAAAATGTTGTTTAAAAAAAGGGGACTATGAACTTGTAGAAATTCCTATTTTATAGAATCCCAGGTAGACCACATGTTGTTTTAAATACCCCTTACCTCACAGCCCTATGAGCAGGTTTGTTTCCAACACATGCTAGTACTCTTTGGCATTTATAATAAGGACTCACACTCTTTGCAGACAAGCTCACTTTTTTAATCGCAGCTACTGTATATTTGTTTTAGAATACCTTTCTGCATAAAGTGATTTTACATATTTCTTGGGTTACACGTGGCACTTTTTACAAAGCATTAAGTAAAAGCAGAAACATACATAAAAGAACAAACTAAAGTCCAAATGAAATGATGAAAATCTCATACCTGTAGGCGTCTGTTTGTGTTTTCTTCAGGTGAATTTCTAATCATACAGTTGGATGAGTCTGAAAAGTTAGATAAATACATACAAATATCATGTGTCTATGATCTCAAAAAATCAGAATGCAGTAGGGTGTGCAAACTTTTGGGAATTTAAATATTAATAATAATAATAAAACCATTTATTATATAAATAAATCAATCACAGTGAGAAAGAAACAAGGAATTGAACCAAGGTTCCTGGAACAGCAGCCTGGTGCACTGTCAGAACTGTCAGTTCAGTTAGTCTTCGGCTGTGCTGCCTGCCTCATGACTACTCCAAAGGGTTAGATTAACTGATGGTAATCCAACCCCAGGGCATGCCATGGTGCTAACTACCGTTATATCACAAATCATTTTTCCGGGTGTTGTTAAATGATTTATGCATACTGTTGCTCCTCCTCATTTGTTTTGGTGTATTGCTTCCTGGAAACACAAATGAGACTGTGGTCTTACTGTGTATAGAAACATAGACAATAATGGCAGAAAAAGCCCAATGGTCCATCCAGTCAGCTCCCATAGTTCCCAATCAAACCCTGGAACCTATTTTCTAAACAGGGTACTAACTCTCAGTATCCACCCCCCGTACCCCTCCCTACTATTATTGCCCTGAGTAACCACCATACCCTTTACTCTGTCCCAGCCATGCTTGAAACAATTTATGGTTTTGATGCCCACCACATTGGCTGGCAGACTGTTCCATGGTTCCATCATCCTTTCTGTAAAATAAAACTCTCTCACATCCCTCTTGAACCTCTTTCCTATCAGTTTCTACTCATGCACCCCCACCTCGTGTCTCCCACAGAGTTTAGTGTCATCTGTGGGAGACACAACTTGCCCCAGATTCCTTCCCCAATGTCACTGACAAACATATTGAAGAGGACAGGATCCAGGACAGAGCCCTCTGGCACCTAGCTTGTGAACGCCCTCTCTTCTGATTTGACAACATTAGTCACAACCTTCTGCTCTCTCTCTCTCTCCTTCAACCAATTACTTACCCATTTTACTCTGTCCTTTATCACACCCAGATCTTCCATCTTCTTCAGCAATCTTCTACGTGGCACTAAGTCAAAAGCCAGAGTAAATCCACAGCATGACCCCTAGCCAATACCCTCATCACCCAGTCAAAGAAAACTATCATATTGGTCTGACAAGACATCTCTACCATGAACCATTGTTGTTTACTATCCCAGTGACCATTCCTTTTCAGGTAGTCCATGAGGCCCTCTTGAACCAGTGACTCAATCAGTTTACCCATGACAGAGCTAAGACTGACAGGTCTGTAGTTCCCTGCTTGATCCTTGCCCCCCCTTCCCCATGGAGTGGAACTATGTCTGCTACCCTCCAGTCTTTCATAATTATCCCATCTGTAATGAGCTATTGAATGACCCTACCACGGGTTCAGCCAGTTCTGCTGCCAGTTCTTGAATGGCCTCAGATGCATCCCATAAGGCCCTGGGGTCTTATCTATCTTGAGGGTTGCTAGCCCTTTGCAGATCCCTTGGTTGATAAATACTAGCTGTCTCATCTCCCAGAATCCCTTCATGACTGCCTTGATGCTACCATCTGGCAAGTGTCCACTGTCTTCACTTGTGAAGACAGAGCAAAAGTAATCATTAAGAATGGCAGCCTTTTGCACATCCTCCCGTTACCCTGTCATTCTTAAATAACCTAACATTTCCCCCTCCTTTCTTTCTTTTTTCTCTAATATACCTGAAGAACTGCTTAAAAACATAGAATTTGTCACCAGGAAATGACTGCTTGGCCCATCCAGTCTAACCAGATGTTCTCTGCCTAGTCTGTCTCTGCAGACCCTAACATGTCTCTGGTGACCCTCCCTCCTCCCTGTCTATTTATTAATATCCCTCTATGTCTATCACATGCATGCAAGAAGTCCCCCTACTAATTTTGCCTTCACCCCTTCCTCTAGCAGTGTCTTTCAGGTGTCTATCACTTTTTCAATGAAGCAGTACTTCCTCATGTCCTTCTTAAACTCCCCCCCCCCAAGCTTTATCACATACCTTTTGGTCCTGGTACTCCTCATTCAAAAGAAACTCCTCTCCTGCACTTTGTTCACTCTCCTGAGGTACTTGTAGGTCTCTATCATGTCCGTTTTTGCCCTTCTCTCTTCCAGGGTATACACGTTGAGATACCTCAGTCTCTTCTCATAGGATTTTGGTGCAACCCCTGCACTATTTTAGTTGCCCTCATCTGGACTGTCTCTACCTTGTCTATGTCCTTTTTGAGATGTGGTCTCCAGAACTGAATGCAATACAACAGGTGTCTCACCAGTGACCGATACAGTGGGAAAACCACCTCTCTCCTCCTGGTAGAGATACAGTGCCCTCTCCCAATGCATCCTAGCATTGCACTGGTTCTGCACTCTGCTTTGTCACATTGCCCTGCCACTTTGAAGTCATCAGATAAGTTCCCTTTCCTGCTTAGTGACTAGCAGTACCCCATCCTATAGATGAATGATGTAGCACTTTTAGACATTGAACCCCAAATGCCATGTTCTTGACCACTGTTCAAGTTTCCCAAGTTCCTTTGTATTTTCTCCACCCCCTCCCGATTGTCTACCCTATTATAGAGTTTGTCATCTGCAAAAAAGGCATACTTTCCCTTACTGTTCATCTGAAATGTCACTTATGAAGACATTGAAGAGGACCATTCCCAGTACTGAGTCCTGTGGCACCCTGCTGGTAACTCTTCCAATATTAGAATGAGTGCTGTTAACCAGCAACCTCTGTCACTTGTTCATTAACCAGTTTCTAGTCCAATTCGTCACTTTGGATCCTGGTCCTAGGCTGCTCAATTTCTTAATCAGTCTCCTGTGAAGGCTGTGTCAAAGGCATTTTAAATTCAAGGAAGGCCATGCCCATTATCCCCCCCCCGATGTATTTCCCTGGTCACCCAGTAAAATAAATCAATCAAGTTAGTCTGGCATGTCCTCCCAACCACCACCATGAATCCATGCTGCCTTTGGTCTTGCAGCCAATTGGACTCAAGATACTCTACCAACCTTTCCTTTATCAGTGTTTCCATTAATTTCCCCTCCACTGAAGTAAGGCTCACTGGTCTATAGTAACTAGCCTCTTCCATGCTACCACCATTACGCAAAGGGATCACATCTGCTCTCCTCCAGTCCTCTGGAACCATGCCCAATTCCAGTGAGCTGTTGAATTTTAAAGCAAGTAGGATTCACCACTTTTGAGTAGAGCACTACAGTAATTCAATTTCCCATATTCTACCTTTATATCTCACTAACTTATTTATCATACAACACACAGAAAAACTTTTTTTTTATTTCTTCTTTATTAAAGGGACACTGTCAACCCCCTTAGGCCTCACAGTGTCCCTAGTTTAAGAAAACACGTTATGATTGCTAGCATTCTGTAAAGACTGCAGATGTAGCTGGTAGTTTGATTTTTTTTTCTTTAAAAAAGTAAAAAATAGATTGCCTATCATACTGGTGTTACCACACAAAATGGGTGTATTTACATTTCTTGATCAGCTCCAGCTGTATCTTTCCTGGACTTAGGAACACCCACAGCACAGTCTAGCCACTTATGATGCAGTGTGAGGAAAGGAGCTTAATGAATCATGAGTAACTGCACTGTTTGGGGGTGTTTCTGTTGCTCAGGATGTATGTAGTAAGAACAGGTCCAGGACTGCAAACAAAACAAAGTTGTTTATAAATATACATTAGCATACATTTCAGTTCTACTAAACAAGGAGACAGACAAAACAAACAGCAACATCAATGAATTTTAGAGAAGGTAAGCAATCATAAAATGTAGGTTTTTAACTAGAAATAATATGATGGAAAACAGGTTAACAGTGTCCCTTTAAATTACCTGGATTTTTCCTGATCGTGTGTACTGCTTTTTATCATTTTTAACAGTTAAAGGAACACTGTCAACCTTTTTTGCCTCATATTATTTCTAGTTAAAACTCTACATTCTATGAGTACTTACCTACTCTAAAATCCATTGATGTTGCTGTTTTGTGTATCTGCCTTTTTACTTAGTAGGACTGAAGTGTATGCTAATGTATAGTTATAAACAACTTTGTTTTGAATCCTGGATCTATTTTTATTACATACTTTCTGAACATTAGAAACACATCCAGTCCTGTATTGTCCCTATTTTGTTTCCCGTGATCCAATCACAGTGGCGGCAGCACCACGAAGGTGAGGGATTTACCAATATTTACCTTTAGCACTAGTAGATAAGGTGGTATCTGAATGGAATCATACTGAGGTTAACCAGGGAAGGGGTTAGGAAGTATAATTATTTGTAAACTTTTTAAAAATATATCTTATTACATATTGGTGTCTCCCTTCCCTTGTTTTTTTTAAGAGAAGGCTGAGTGATTTTTGAGAACTATTACGGAGTTAAGATTCAAGGTTTATTAAGACTAGTTATTTATTTTATATTTTTGGGTTTTCCATTAGAAATTAAAACAAAATGAGCATTACATTGGTATTAAACATAGTGATACTATGTATCGCTCACAATAATAATAAAATTGACCAGCATTCACAGGGCACTGTGTAGTAGCTAGATAACAATTAAAGGTAGGGAGATTTGGTTGACAGTGATTACACTGTGGAGAGGATAGAGGCCAGTCAGCAATGTGGTGTGGATGGTAAAATTTTACAAAGTTTAGCCAATTGGACTAGCAAAGTCACTAGTTTCGAGCAGACTAATTTTATTAGTAGACTTGGCGGCCATAATATTGGAATAGGGATTGGACATTGTGGCTATACTTGAAATCTGTGGTCAGAGCATCATATTTGGGAGACAGTTATACCAGGGTACGAACATTTTAGAAAGAACAGAACTGGAAGAAAGGGGGGCAGCATTGTACATCAAGGATGACATTAAGGCAACAGAAGGATAGGAGGAGTAAGGGAGACAGAGGTCCTGTGGGTCACACTGGATAAATGGACAGAAGTATCATTAAAACTAGGGGTGATTTACAGACCTCCTACTCAGGGGAAGGAAGGGGATAGGCAGCTGTTGCAGGCAATTAAACAGATGGCTCTCAAGGGGGAGCTTCAGCTAGTAGGGGACTTAAATCTCCCTGATGTAGACTCAGACATACCGACTGCAGCATCAGCCAGGAGCAGAGAGATCCTTGAGTTGCTACAAGGTACTTTCATGCAACAGCTGGCTTGGGAACCCACTGGGGGGGATAACATACTGAACATGGTCCTCACCAATGGGGAAAAGGTGGAAGTAGTGGTGGTGGTGGGAGACTGTGTAGGTACAAGCGGCAACTATACAGTGAGATTCAAGGTAAGGATGGGGAGGGAAATAAATCAGACCAGCACAAGGGTAGATGGACTTTACCAGAATGAGAAAGATATTCAGAGAAGAAATGGAGGGAAATGGGAATATAGGAGACATGAAGGGATTATGGGAATCTATGAAAGGGGGGTTACTGGAAGCCACTGAACTCTGCATAAAAAGATAAAAAAGAACAAAAAAAGAAGGAGGCCACTCTGGTTTACCATAGAGGTGTTGGGGCAATCAGGGAAAAATGGGGCATTCAGAACATATAAAAAGACCTAGAGGAGGGAGGGAGGGAGGACAGGGAGACTTACAGGGAAAAGCTGAGGGTGGCAGGGCAGAAGATTATGAGGGCTAAAGCTGACACAGAAGAGAAAATTGCTAGGCAGGCCAAACGAGGGGATAAAATGTTTTTTAGGTATGTAGGTGAGAAGAGGAAGGGGAGGCAGGTGATAGTGTGGGTGAGGGTGAGGGGGAGTACAAGTGGAGGGGGACTTTGAGAAGGAAGAGGTACTTAATAGCTACTTTTGCTCAGTCTTCATGGTGGAGAGGCCATGAGGGGACCAGAGTTAAGAGGGAAAGGAAGGAAAGACAAAAGGGTGGACCCCAGGCTGTTCCATGAAGACAGGGTAAGAGAGGAATTAGGGAGGTTGAAGGTGGACAAGGCAATGGGGCTGGATGGCTTGCACCCTACGGTACCCCAGGAACTAAGGGAAGAGCTGGCAGCACCACTGATGAGGCTGTTTAACTTGTCCCTGGATACTGAGAGGGTGCCTAGTGACTGGAAAAGGCTGATGTGGTGTCACTACATAAGGGGAGCAGCAAGGAGGAGGAGGCAGAGAATTATGACCCAGTCAGCCTCACCTTGGTGGTGGGTAAGGTGATGGAGGTCCTATTAAAAGAAAGGGTGCTAAACTACCTTGTGGACAATGAAGTGATGGATGACAGGCAGCATGGCTTCACAAATGGAAGGTCATGTCAGACACACCTAATACAGTTTTTAGATTGGGTGACAAAGGTGGTCAATCAGGGAGGAATGGTGGACGTGGCCTATCTGGACTTCAGTAAGGCCTTTGGCACTGCCCCTCATAGAAGGCTGGTAGATAAGCTGGAAAGGTTAGGGGTGGGACAGAAAATAACTAGGTGGGTGGAAAACTGGTTGAAGAACAGAAATCCGAGGGTGGTGGCTAACGGGGCACATTTCAGGGAGATGGGGTGATGAGTGGGGTGCCTCAGGGGTAGATGTTGGAACCCCTCCTTTTTAATATCTATGTCAGTGATATAGCAGAGGGGCTGAAGGGGAAGGTGTGCCTATTTGTGGATGATACAAAAGTCTTTAATAGGGTGGACAACCTAGGTGGGGGTGAAGGCCATGATGGAGAACCTGAAGATTCTGGAAGGGTGGTCAGAAACTTGGAAGCTGAAATTCAATGCCATAAATGTGCAGTAATGCACATAGGATGTAAAAACCCACAATTCACTTGCACACTGGGGGGGAGGTAATCAAGCCAACTGAGCGGGAGATGGATCTTGGGATTACAATATCTAACAACCTTAAAGTGGGCAACCAATGCAGCGAAGCAGTGGGCAGAGCAAATAGAATGCTGGCATGCATAGGGAGGGGCATAACAAGCAGAAGGAGAGAGGTACTGATGCCTCTTTGTAAAACCATGGTGAGACCTCACCTGGAGTACAAGGTACAGTCCTGGAGACCTCATCTATGAAAGGACATGTATGGGGTTGAAAGGATTCAGAAAAGGGCAACCATGATGGTGCATGGTATGCACAGGAAGCCATATGAGAAGCGGTGGAGGGAATTGAATGGTTCTATGTGATAATGGCAGTTGCAAAACTGTGATCACTGTCTTGGCAAGTGAACATTGCTGAGAACCACAATGATGATGTACACTAATCAGTGATACCACAACTGGCAACTAGAAATAGGATTTATGAGGGGGGGATGCACCCCCCCCACACCCTGATTTTAGATTGCTAACTCTAGGGGGTGCATGTTGGGGAGGGTGAGACAGTCTGAAAAAAAATTATGGCAGCAGCAGTAAAATGTTTCCTGGTCCCCAGCCCCAAATCCAGTGCCTGCTGCACCAACGCTAGCCATTCTCACCACCACACCCATGGCTAGCTCAGTGACAGCATGCCACATTACCCCACACAAACCCTTTTCCCTATCCCTTCCCTTTCTGGTTGCCGTCGTAACCCTCCCTTGCTCATCCCTACCCTTGCTGTCCCATTCTGTCATTACCCTTACACGGTAGTTCAATCAATCAAATCAATCAAAATCTTTATTTATCCAGGCGGGCACCATTGAAAAAGGCTCATTTGCAAGCTGAACCTGGTCATGAATACATCAAAGAACAGTACAGAAGCAGGTATACAAAAAGCAATAATATACAAGGAAGAAAAAGTATATACAGTGTATACAGTACAGTACAAGGTTGAGATAAATAAATAAAAAAACACCATTATTTTAAAATTGAAGAAGCCAGCAGATGTACAATCAACCATAGACTTACAGGGGTTATAAGCAGAGATCTTTTGAGTGAGCAGCCAGCAATTACACATATAGGGGAAAGAGGCCATGTATGGGGTGGCAGGTTAGAGAGGTAAAGAAGAGGAGGGATATATTACCGATGACTGGGGGGAAAATTGGGCTAAAACCACAGAAAGTGATGATAGCTGCCATGTACTTGTTTATTATGATAATGACAGAGGAGGGGTAGATAATTGGGACACTGCTATGGATGGGGTGGGACTTTAGCCAGGCTGGAGCAGACAGGGAAGGGTGGGTGCAGCAGGAAAAGTTAACAGGGAAAGAGTGAGAGCCAGGGGTAGAAACATGGTGAGCATCAGGATGGAAAGGGGGAGTTGTGGAATTAGTGGGCTAGCAGTGAGGAAAACATTTGCAAGGTGCTTTCAGGTAGTTCACATGTGCAGCACTGCAAATGAGTCGCTGTTTTGAGAGTCGCTATTATCACTGGATACTGAATTGGATCTGTTCCTATTGGAGACTAGAAGGGGGGGCATATAAGAATCTTTTAAGTATGTGAAGGGGATTAATAAGGTGAGGGAAGGGAGCTTCTTTACAAGGAAAGTGAGTGCTAAAACTAGAGGTCATAGTTTAAGATTAGAAGGTGGAAGATTTGATGACAATGTGAAGGGGTGTTACTTCACGGAGAGGGTGGTGGAGCCCTGGAACTGGCTACCTGAGAAACTGGTGAGGGATGAAATTTGTGGAGGGATTCAAGAGGGCATGGGACAGACATAAGGGGCTGACCAGAGGGGGGAAGAGGAGGTCTCTTGACAAAGGAGATGAGTAGGGTGGGTAAGGGGCAGATTCATTGGGCCATAGAGGTCCTTTTCTGCTGACAAATTTCTGTGAGTCTATGAAATACTTTAGTATTTCAGACATTGATTTTAAAGTTGTGCTTGTTAATTTTGAGTTACTTAATTGTAGTTGTTCTCTATGATTACTTAAGAAGACTCCCCATACAAAGTTGGTAATAAAGTAATCAAGTTGGGAATTGTGTTGTAAAATCCAAAAATGTAGGCAAATAATTATTCTTTTATTATTATCAGGTAATGTCCATCCCACCCTGGCCCAATTTATCCAACTGATAATTCTTCTGGTTCTCCCAAAACTCATACCCAGTTGAGCATGGTCACTCTGAACATTAGGAGTGTACTATCTAAAAAAGCTGAACTAGAGGCTAGGACCATAGAAAATAAATTTGATGTGATTGCTATGTCTGAGACATGGTTAAATAGTTCCATTTTTAATTGTGAAGTTTCCCTTCAAGGATACAGTGTTAATAGAAAGGATAGAGTTGGTGAAAAAGGTGGTGGTTGCCTGGTTTATATATCAGATAAACTTATGGCAGACAAATATCCAATAAAAGAGTTAAAGGTACTCCCAATTTTTTGTCTTTAAATATCACCCTAGGGAATAATAAGATTATCACTGTTAGCGTTATCTATATTCCTCCAGGTCTTATAGAAGCCAGCGAGGAATTAATTTCAAGTTTTGGAAATTTGCTCCCCAAGGGTTGTGAGTGGATCATTTTGGGTGATTTTAATGCAAATTGGAAAGACAAGTCATATGATATGTCTTGAGAATTATTTCTCTCACATAGCATACACCAGATTATTGAAACTACCACTAGATGCAACTATAAAAAATTGGTTATCAATCAATGCTGGACTGGATTGTGGTGATCTATCTGCTTAAAATTAAAGAATTTGATGTGTTGCCTGATGGGTTGAGTGCCCATAACCCAGTCTATTGTAATTGGTCAGAAAAATTAAGTAGGCACAAAACCACTTATATTACCTGTAGAAATTATAGGAAATTGGATGCTAAAAAGTTAAACACAGATATTTTTGCTACTGATTGGGCATTCTTAGATTATATTTATGATTTAGATGTTGCATGTGACTGTTTTTGTAATACATTTTTAATATACTTTATATATATTCAGTGTCATTGAACAAACATATACATTTTTATGTTGCTTGCACGCATGTGCAAGAAACATAGTGCCATCATCGGAGATTTAGGAGGTGTGTCACCTCCTCCTCCAATTCAGTCAGTGTGTTGGCAGGCGCTTCCCCTGTAAGCCAATGCATTTTGGAGCTGTCTGTGACACACTCCAAAATGCAGTGGCATCTGAGATGAAAGGAGAACTTACGCTTCCAGTGACGCACCGATACTGGGCTGCTCACGCGCAGCTCCCCCCCCCACAGACACCATGCAGGTGTGCACATCTCTGCCTCGCACGCACTGTATAGCCGATGGGGTGCCCAATCCCGTCGGCTGACTGTGTCTCCCAGTAGTAAGTGCCACGCTGGGAGCCCACCCCAGCGTGGCAAGCGATCCTTTGGCCGACGGGGGTGCCCAATCCTCCATCGGCTGAACGCCCCAATGTCCTTGTGCCACGCTGGAAGCCCACCCCAGCATGGCAAACGTCCCACGTAGTCAATTTTTTTTTTAAACCTGTAAAACAAAACAGTCCGGCGCGTCTCCCAACCCCCACAACCTGCACCCACCCACTGCGCATCCAGCCTCCCCATACCCCCTCACCCCATACTTACCTCCGGAGCTTGCGCGATGATCTTCAGTGGACTGGGAACACGTCTGCACTCTTCAAAGCCGACGCTGAACTGAGGAAATGCCAGTAAGCTGTATAATGGGCTAGATAGGGGGTTTCAACTTTGTTGCATATTTCAGGCATTTTGAATTTCTGCACCACATTTTCAACATGGGTTTTTGGGATCCGTTCTCATGAATGATGTCACTGTCATGGCGTTATTTGGCCGGGGTGATTTCAGTCACTCGCAAAATCACCCTCTTCAGGCCTGAATAACACCATGACAGTGACATCATTCATGAGAAGGGGTCCCAAAACCCCATGTTGAAAATTTGTGCAAAAATTCCAAAAATGACTGTTTTATGAGCGTGCATTGCGCAGTTCCTACGCAGGCTCGTAAGTTCGCGAATTTTCAATATTTTCACTCCAGATTTTCAACATTGCCATTTTACCACACCTTCTTATGAGTAGTACAGCTGTCATTTTTCACTTCTCACCCAAAATGTGTTTCTGCTCGTGTGGCTACAATGGCGCAGTCTGTGTCTGAAATCAATGTCTGGGACAAATTAAGAAAATCACAGTGACACTGTTCATAAGTAAGTCTTAAAATGGCTATGTTGAAAATTTCGTGAAAAAATTCTTAAAATGACTGTTTTACGAGCGTGCATGCTGCGCAGTTCCTACGCACACTCGTAAGGTCGCGAATTTTCAATATTTTCACTCCAGATTTCCAACATTGCCATTTTATCACACCTTCTTGTGAGCAGTACAGCTGCCATTTTTTTTACATCACCCAAAACGTGTTTCTGCCCATGTAGCACACAATGGCGCAGTTGGTGTGCGAGATCAATGTACGGGACAAATTAAGAAAATCACAGTGACACTGTTCATGAGCTCAGGTGTTAAAATGGCTATGTTGAAAATTTGTGGAAAAATTCAAAAAAATGACTGTTTTCTGACGTCGTTGTACAGTTCCTATGCATGCTTTCGTAAGTTCGCGAATTTTCAATATTTCCTCCAGATTTTCATCATTGCCATTTTACCACACCTTCTTATGAGTAGTATAGCGCGTCATTTTCACATCTCACCCAAAATGTGTTTCCGCCCATGTAGCGCACAATGGCGCATTCGGTGTGCGAAATCAATGTACAGGATAAATTAAGAAAATCACAGTGACACTGTTCATGAGCAAAGGTCTTAAAATTGCTATGTTGAAAATTTGGTGAAAAAATTCCAAAAAATGACTGTTTTACGAGCGTGCGTTGTACAGTTCCTACGCACGCTTGTAAGTTTGCGAATTTTCAATATTTTCACTCCAGATTTTCAACATTGCCATTTTACCACACCTTCTTTATGAGTAGTATAGCCGTCTATTTTTCATATCTCACCAAAATGTGTTTCCGCCATGTAGCTTATACAATGGCGAGTCGGTGCGTAAATCAATGTATCGGGACAAATTAAGAAAATCACAGTGACACTGTTCATGAGCAGAGGTCTTAAAATTGCTATGTTTAAAATTTGGTGAAAAAATTCCAAAAATGACGTTTCTGGTACGATGCGTTGTACAGTTCCTACATGCCTTTCGTAAGTTTAGAATTTTCAATATTTTCACCCAGATTTTCAACATTGCCACTTTACCACACCTTCTTATGAGTGAGTATAGCCGCTGTTTTTCACATCTCACTAAATGTTTCCGCTTACAAAGCATAATGGCGAGTCAGCGAAATCAATGTACGACAAATTAAGAAAATCACAGTGACACTGTTCATGAGCAGAGGTCTTAAAATGGCTATGTTTAAAATTTGTGAAAAATTTCCTTCAGATGTTCTGCAATATTACTAATGAAGACATTGAACAGAACTGGCCCCAGGACCGATCCCTGCAGCACCCCACTGGTCGCCCCCTCTCCCTAGACTGCATACCATTTACCACCACTCTCTGCCTCCTGTCTGTTAGCCAGTTTCTAACCCAGTTTACCACCCTTTCCTCCATGTCCAGCCTACCCAGCTAGTTTATCAGCCTCCTATGTGGGATGATGTCAAAGGCTTTGCTGAAATCAAGGTAAGCATTGTCCACTGCCCCGCCCTGATTCACTTCCTTTGTCACACAGTCAAATAAATCAACCAGATTTATCTGACATGATGTCCCCACTGTGAATCCATGTTGTCTATGGTCCTGGGTTCCGATGGCATCTAGATGCCCCACTATCCTTTCTTTAAGCAATGTCTCCATGATCTTCCCCACTACTAAGGTGAGGCTGAATGGCCTATTGTTCCCTGCCTCTTCCCTGCTGCCGGACTTGTGTAGACGGACCACATGTGCCTCCTCCAATTCATGTTGAATGACTCAGTGAACATGGCTGCCAGAGGTACTGCTATCTCCCTTCGCAGTTCTGTTAATATCCTTGGGCATATGCCATCTGGTTCCATCGCTTTGTCTACCTTCAATTTAGTGAGCTCCTGCAGGACTCTTTTGTCCACCTCTTCACCCCCTTGGCAACTGCTGTACTGCTGTGGCCCTTTCTCCTCCCACTCTTCTGTGAATACTGAATGGAAAGACACAGTGGATGTCTTGGAAGGAAGGAATGAAACTGTCACTTCCAAATACCTAAACAGCACATACAAGCAAGCAACATTCGGCATTGACAAATGCTTGTTGATTTCAGGTATAGGATATATCATACAAATGATCCTGGTAGACAATACTTAGCCCTCCATTCTTTGGTACAGCATTGTGGGGGAAAAGCCTTATAATTATAAATGTCCATAAAATGAATCAATATAAACCCTTGCAGCAAGACCATGGACAACCAATCTGAAATGAGTACTAATAAGTCCAGAGAATTCCTTCTATGTAGATGGGCTTATGTCAACAACTTAGCCCTGGAGTCCATGATAGCACAATAAGTAGAGAACTGTTCCCTTTCATAAGCTCCAGATGCATCCCCATTTAACTCTCAACCACAACGTTTAATAATCACAATTACGTATTTAAAGATAATGTTATAAAAGAGCAAAAATAAATAAATAATGCACCTCTTTTAACAGCAAATACTGTATACTTTCTTTTTGTTTTACAACTCAGACCATGCCGTGCCACTGGACGGCAGCAAAAATAACATTCTCTAATATCTCCCTGCAGCTGCATCGCAGTAACTTTTTTTTTAACATATCAAATTTTTAATGTTATTCCACAGTACATACATTGCTTTGCAGCAATCAAGCACAAAATCTTAGAATTAAGACAGTCATGTACAGGTCTGCAGCAAAAGAAACCACAATTGGCAACACCATTCAGAGAACAGAAAATATCTCTAATCAGCATCTACTAAGGGAAAGAACACAGTCCCCATGCCGAAACAATAAGTACAGACAATTATACAGACAAAAAGATGGGTGAATAATTCCAGGAAAAATAAAGGAGACAAAATACAGTGTAATAACTTGGTAACAATGGAGCCATATGCTACCCATCATATTAAACCTTGTAGAGAAGATTGCTGCAAGAACCTCCAGTGGGCCATATAGTAAAGATTAAATGAGAGAGCCAAGGAGAGTAGGCCTGGGAGCAGGGCAAATCTTAGCCCGGGGGGTTGACGGGCAGCAGGGGAGGTATTAAGCATAGCTGTGAACTGCATTGCAGTAACTTTTAATATACAAATTGCCCCTCTTAAGTTTAAAATATATAAGGGATAGATAAAACACAGTGCAGGTTTAGTAAGAGTGAAAATCCCTTTAACCTTTGAAACATTAACTGTAAACTCTAACCACAGTCTAGGGCTTCATTAAGTAGCTCCTAAGCCAAAAGGAGAAAAACAGTTAAACAGTTATTGTAATTTTTATTCAGGTCCCAGAGCCATCTTCCTCCAATTCCTCCAATGGTTGTGGAGTAATAAAGTCTTTTCAGGTGCTTTCCAGCTTCTGACCAGCATCAGCAGGGTCTCTATAAATAAAAGTTTTACCGACATAATGAATCTTGAGTCATGCAGGCATTTGGCAGGCATGATTTGCAGTATCCCCAGTTACCGTAGGCCTGCTCTTACACTGTTAAAGCCACGCCATCTCATTCACAAGACATGCTGTAGCTAAGGTCTGGGAAGCAACTGATCACTGTTCCATCCAGCAGAGTTAAGAGAACCAGCTTCTCTGGCTTTCTGTAAAATTAAATCCTGAGCGTGCACTACTGTCCAACTAAGACTGTCTGGGGAAGGTCTGGGTTGTTAGGCTTTCTGCAGGGCATGATACGATATGCCTTTACTATAAGGTGCTCCATTTGTACCTAGAAAATGTCCAGTACTAGTTGGTGCATAAATCCCACAGAATCCACTCCTTCCTGGTCTTCAGGGATTCCTAGAACACAGAGATTGCATGCCTGTGCTCCATTTTCTATATACTCCAGTCTAGTTCGTAAGAGCTTGTTTTCTTTCAACACGCCATCTGTTACCACCGTTGCCTTATTCATCATGCCGGTGAGAGTAGAATGGTCTGATTCTAGGGAAGCTACCTTTGTTCCTATTGTTGTGAGTTTCATGTTGTAAGACTCCAGCTTTTTGTCAGTTTGTTGTACTGCCACGAAGATGGCATTGACAGTGGCCTCCAGATCCCCGGGCTTCCCGCTCATGAGAGTACTGCTAGAGGTGCTGCTGGTGGAAGGCACAGGGCCTTTTCCCCTGCCAGAGACTTTAGGGCTGTCTTGTTTAGTACTCCTCATCATAAGATTGAGTCCAAATTCCTTTTGTATTGTCCCGAAGGTAACAGTTTTCTGGCAAAGCATTTGATTTGAGGTAAAACACTCTTGAAAACCGAGCTGTTAGTCTTTTATATTTTATTTACTAAGGCTGTATGAAGAGCATCTTCTCCTGTCGGCTGCTGGCCACACTCCCTTTGTAATACTTTTAATGATATATGTGGTGTATTGGTTCCCTCAAAAACAATTTATGTTAGGGGGTGTAGAAGTGATTGGATTTCCCATGATTTATTAAACTGTCTTGGGAGCGTAACAAGAAATTGACCAATTCTAGGAAGACCTAAGATCCTTCTGCACTGATATCTTATAAACAGACCAGAAATAATTGCAAAAATCTGATTTGTAAAGCAAAAAGGGAATATTATTAAGCACAACAGATGAAGCAATTGAAACTCTCTGTGCTGCAAAGCAAGGCAGGTTAGAACATCTACATTATCATTATTTTCACAGCTTATTTTAAGCAACCACCTACATCCTTTATCAGAGCTCCCCCTGCACTATTAGTGATGGCAGAAGGGAGCGCTACTCAGCAGCCCGGGCAGGAGTCGAGCATGACAAAACTCAAACCCCCTCCCATTTTAACCAATCCCAACTGCAACAGGCAGCCGTTACAGGCACAGTATACGGAGGCCTTAAAAAGCACTCAACGGACCCCCCCCTTTCGGTGGCTTTATGCCGATTACTAACCAGGCATAAGGCACATTAGGAACCCCCATTTGTAAGGGGGTTACACAGAGCCCTGAGGAATGCCAGTGCTAACTGGGAGGGGAGGTGAAGTGACATCCAAGATCTTAAATGATTGGTTTCTGCCATAAGTAGACTTTAAACCAGTTTGTGGTGGAGGGAGATGGGCCAACTGCTGGGAGTGAGTCAAAGAGAAGGGAGTGAGAGATGGCGTCGAAGGCCTTGGCAAGGTCAACAAAAATGGCAGAGGCAGAGGCCATTGTCCATCTCGGTTAGGATGGAGTCTGTCAGCCACAGGAGACAGGTGGTGGTTGAGTGTTTTTTCCTGAAATCAGACTGGAAAGGGGTGAAAAAGGTGGTGTCAGATAGAAAAGAGGTAAGTTGGGAGAGGGCAATGTGTTCTTGAAGTTTGGCAAGGGTAGGGAGGAGAGAAATGGGGCGATAGTTGCCAGGGGATGAGGGGTAACCCCCCTTTGGGTAGAGGGAGGACCACTGCATGTTTTCATGAAGAGGGGACTGAGACAGTAGAGAATGAGAGATTTAGGATTAATGAGAGGGGGTAGGCAATGGCCAGAGTGGAGAGGGAGAGGGAGAGGAGATTTGGGTCGAGGCCATTGGGAGAGGCACCTTTGGAGGGGTTGATGGTGAGGAAAGCACTTAAGGCATTGTTTGGGGTTACAGAAGTGAAAGAGAAGAGGAGGTGGGAGAGTGGGGGAGGGTGCGCACCAGTAGAGGGTAGGAAGGGTGATGGATAGTAAGGGAGGGATTTCAGTAGCTCAGTGGCACAGGAGGTGTAGTAGGATTTAAATACCTCTGCTACAGCTGGTGGGTCAGACACTAGTGAGATATTTACTTTAAGTACTGGGGGGGGCAGGAAACAGGGTAAATAGGGCATTGATCACCTTCCAGAACTTAGAAGGGGAATTTATGTTGGTGATGAAGGCAGATTTGAAATATTCGGACTTGGCTAACCTTGTAGCCCTGGTGCAAGTGTTTTGGAGCAGCGATAGTTTGCGAGGTCACTAGGATGTTGGGTGGCTTTATGATGCTTCCAGGCCTGATCTGTAGCCCTGAGATAGGCCACAAGTTCAGGGGTTATCCAAGGTAAGTGGTTACCTCTGACTCTGGTTTGTTTTAGTGGGGCAAAAGCATTCCAGTTCACTAGAAAGATTTCTTTGAAGTAGATAAGGGCCTTATCAACCGAGGGGAAGGAGGTTGGGGGGGTTCAGTCAGAATTGGCAAGGTTACTCAGCCTATCTCATGCCTGTCTGAAGCCCTGCACTGTATTCATATCCACCAAATTGTGTACCTTGGAAATATAAATGAAATATTACAGTGAATATACTGTAGGAGTCCATCAGTCATAAAATGTTTTAGAAATGTCTCCTATTAAAAGGCCTGGGCCAGGATCTTTGTAAGAAGTTAATGACAAAACTGCATACTGTATTTCACTTGCAGTAATAAATATGGGCTGGGGCAAGGTTGTGGTTACCTCTGTTCTGTTAATTCATTTAATCCTGTGCAATTCTTGTTCAGAGAAGTAAAGTAATTTGTATTAGAAAATAGGCTTTTTATTTGTTGGCATCTGATTGGGTGATACCCATTCCACAGGGGTACATTGACTTTCAATAGATGCCCACCAAATAAAAAGTCCCAGCCGAAATCTGCTTCATGCCCAGCCAAGTATCCTTGTGCCCAGCCTGATTCATCATTGGCTGAAACACTGGGCACACAATATCAAACTGCCACCATGTTTTTGAATCAGTTAGTGAAATGCAGAGCAATTGAGAGCCACCCCACACACACTCAATCATTAGACCACACGCCACCCAGTAATTAAAAAAAATTCTAGAACTGTACACATAAAAAATCAAAACAGACCTTATTTCATTTGTTTACTGCTTCTTCTGTTCTTACAGACCAAGTGTGGAGCATGACAGTTTCACAGCACAGTCCGGCTACACTGTGCCCCCATAGCAAAAGCTGCTTTTGTATTTAACAGGCCCACCTTAGAAATTATCAAACAAAGTACTCAGCACCAGACAACAGCCAATGTTCTGGGATTTTTATTTTATCACAATAGATATAAATACAGCACTGCTCAAAAACCATTCACCCTGTCTACAGCTGCGATCGCATGCAAAGCTACATCCTTACCGCATCCGCATCCCATAGCTTATTGGTGCCAGAATGTTCACATCTCCCAGACATCATGCCTGATCCCACTGTGAGCTGCGCCATGTCCATTCTCACATCTGCTTTCACTGCGAAGTCACTCCCTGCCATGCTGCCAAAGGGACTCACTGACAGCAACACAGAATACCAGTGAGTCTGGTTTAGGGCAGGGCAATCAACAAATCATCCCTACAGCAATACTGTTCAGGTTTTGCCACAAAATTGAAGAACCTCTATTTTTTCAATGGCATAGTTCATCTGCTGACTCCTGTGTTCCCTGCCCAATTGTGCCATTCTCTCACCACAGCTGACCGTTCGCTCCACAGTCTGGCAACAAAACACCCCGTTCTCCCTCAATGAAAAACAGTTTTAATTGTAAATCTGCCTCGCTCCTGTCACAGTCCTTCTCGAATTGGCCACCACCATCGTTGTACCTGTCCCCAACAGGGATAGAGCTGCTCTGTAGCTCTCTTTGCCTCCCTCTTTCTCCAGCTGACAAAACAACAAGAACGTTTCAAGAAACCATTTAAAAAAAGTCTTCAACATTTTTTAAAAAGTGTACCTCCCCTGACAGCATGCACAGCCAGCTTCCTGATTCAATCTCAGCATGAGCATCCCATTGAAACAGATGGAGAGGTTAATAGAGCGATCTCAGCATCAAATAAAGAGAGTGTGAGAGAAAACGAGAAGTGTCTGTATGGATGGGGTAACCTTGGCAACCAGATGCAACCATCTACAGAGGCCCTTGAATGACAAACATCCCTATGTAAAAAAACACAGCATTTCAATGCAGGCGGAGGAACTATTTGATCACAAAATGAATCAAACAGGTAACAATTTTAACATGTAATCATAAAGTTTACTTGATTATAAGCACATGTAATACACTGGCCCATTTTCTAAGTGCAATATTACCCTTCAGGGTGGGTGATATGGGCAATACTGGACCTTCCAGGGGCTATAAAGCCCTCTGCCTGTGGCATCAGGCCTCATCACGCCCCGGACAGTCCGGTATTGCCCAATACCACCCACCCTGTCAGGTATTATTGCTTGCATAATTTTCTAAGATGTTTGGAGGTAGAAAGGCTTTAAGTTTGTTAGTGTACATCCTATGACCAGAAGAGACCAACAGAGTCTGCTCTATTTAAGATTTTTGTATCAACACATTTTTTAAATGCCTCTGTGTTGGCCCACACAAAGTCTATTACTGCTGAGCCTAGTTGTCCCATGTATGTAAAGGCCCCTTCTTTGTCTCCAGGCAATCTCCCATTGACTAGATAACATATTATGTTCCAGCATGAAGTTACAAAGTTCTTTTCCTCTTGACTTCAATGTTTTGCCTGCTGAACCTCCAATGTATTATGCCTTATGATTTCTTATTGGAGTACTAGCTAACATTTCAACATAATTATCTTTAGGAAATTTTCCCTCTGCAACTCTTGCATTAAAATCCCCCACACTTATTACTACGTTTGCATTATTTTGTTCAATTACTTGTTCAATATGGGCAAGAGTGTTATTTAAAGTATCAGTTTTTTTTTGTTCTGGGGTGGTAAGTATATGTTTATTAGAGCAATTTTTTTGTTGCCCTTTGTTAAATTCCAAAGTTAGTGAAGTTTTCAAAGTAACTTCAGATTTTTTAATAGTAAGATCTAAGGAAGTTTTAACATAGGTAAGTAAGCCAGCCCTACATCGCCCATGCCTTTGTTTCATGTAAGCTGAAGTTTCATATAATGATTATCCTGGAAGCTGCAGAGAAGAAGTGGAATTAGACCAGTTTCCTTGGAAACAGATTATTTTATAATTACTATAAAATGTTTTGATTTCAGGATCTGCTAATTTGTTTGCAGCCCCTTCAATATTCCAGAATAAGATACTGATATCAGATTCAAAGTCCCTTAGAGGTCACATTGGGGTCAAAGTTCTGTCAAAATTTACAGTTTTCTCTCCTCTTATCAAATTAATGCCAGTTTTCCTTTCCAGGCATTTATTTGGGGAAGAGGGGTTCACAAACTCTTGAGGATACTATATGTATACTAAACTTATTCAAGGGTTCAGGGAGGCAGTATAGTGCAGTGGTTTAAAGCTCTGAGCTGCAAATCTGGTGATATCCAGCAGATCAGACCTGGGTTTGAATCCCACAGCTTCCACTTGCATACTGTGTGACCCTGAGCAAGTCACTTAACTTCCCTGTGCTCCCAGGTCACTCCTGTAAAAAAGCTTTCAGCTTAGTGTTCTACTCCTGGTTACATAAATAAATAAAATTCAATATGCTTGTTTGTTTTTTTTTAAGAATAGCTGCAGGTAACATGAAGTTCTTAAATGTAAGATCAATTTGGGAAGTTTGAAATTCTGGTTTGTAGATTTTTAGCCTGGCAATGGAACTTGTTTGTGACAGGTAATTTTAAACAGTGGCAAAGGCATGTTGTTATTTCTGTTTTGATTTTACTAATCAAAGCACTTTGAGTTTCCCATGCAAATATTGAGATGGTTTTACATGTCCATTCATTTAACTGCTGTGCCTCATAGTTCTCAATTGTTTCTGTTATGATCCTTAACACAGTCTGTTCATTATGCATGTTTCTTTGTTCATCTGCATTAGATCTAAAATCTGAATCTTGATATAGAATAGGGACTTTAACCGGAGTGCACAAATGCATGCCTATGAGACTAAAGTTTTGTTTTTGGGCCCATGTCTTTTTTGTCAGTGGGTCTTTTTTGTAATAAAGCAACACACACTCTTGTATCAAGTCATTCAGTGGCCTCATAATGAATATGGGACCTTCTGTTTCCACTAAGTAAAGGAGATATAAGCTCCAAATCCTTAATTTATCTGGGGGTCTCATCTGTTAGATTTTTTTTATGCCATATATTTCTATTACATTTTCATATTCCATATATTTTATTTGCTTCAAACCTGTAACTTGTTTGATTTGTTTGTTGCCAACTTCAATCCTGGAAGGTTGTTGAGTAACCATTGTTTCTATTTCAACAGTGTTGTTACTATCATTATTTGATAAGATCTTAGGTGACTTATTTTTTGGTTCCTTGGTTTCCCTTCCTATTAAAATTTCAGAGTCTTCAAAAGACTGGTTTCCTTTAGGCCTAACATCCACTTTGGATATAAAGTACTATTATTTTGTGTTTTTTTGTTATTATTCATTCCTTGCATTTTAGTTTGGGTATCCTTGATGTTTTTATTTCTAAGCTTTTTATTCCTTAGTTTTTCAGTTTTCTTTTGGTGCTTAGTGGTCTTATTCTTACACTGGAGTTCCTTTGAAAAGCTAATGACCTGAGTAGTTTCCACAGTAAAAGGAGCTGGCAAATTTGTTTGACTGGCTTTTATTGCTTTTATTAGTTACTTCTATTTCTGTCTCTTCAAATGATTGAGTCTGTGTGCCCTTTCTTGTTTTTTTTTTTAGTTGTAATATTTTTTTGATAATAGTTCATTGTAAAATATGTCAGTTATAAGGATAGCCATCTCATCTTTTAAAATAGCTATTTTTTCCAGTATTGCAATATTCGCAAGATAGGGATTTTTGACTAATTCAAGTGTTTGTTTTGAAAGTATGGCAGTTGAAAGATTTTTTTTTACATTAAATAGGTGTTTGTCTTGGTTTCTTGAATTTGAATCAAGTTCTCCCAAATTGTGATGAAATGATATCTGGCTTGTACCTGTGGAGTTTAATTCGTTCATATGCTGTAGGTTACTCTTACAGGATTTTCTTTCTTGAAAATTAGGTACTAGATTTTTTAATCCTTCTATTGCTATACTCAGGTCCTGTACAATGGATGTTATGTCTCTGGGCTTTAATATTCAACCCCTAAGTTCCCATTTGTCCCTTGACATGTCTTATTTTTTGGATCGTTGTTATCAGCTACTATCGCCTCAACATTATTTATACTTTCTGGTGAGAAAATGCCCCCAGTACCCATGTAATTACACTATCATCAAACACAGAAGGTCCATTCCTCTCCCAACTGTATGCAGGTAGGGAGATGCCTTCCAAAAATGTTTCCAAAGTGATATCTAATGAGGATTTTTCTAAATTTTCTTCAGGTTGGTGGGCATCAGTGAATTTAGCTAAATTGGCCTGTATGTGTGGTATTGGTGTTGAAAAATCTATAGCAGCAGGGTTGTGCCCTTGTAGGTATTCTGTGATTTTTGTTTGTTTGTTTGTTTTGATTCTTATCTTCAGGGCCATTCTTAACCTCAGAGCCTTTTATATTCAAGTTGGATTTTTCAGTATTCTCATGTGGTTCAGTGTTTTTTATTCCTAATTATTCTAAATGTTTTCTCTTTTCTTTGGGGTAATATATGCAGGGTCAGGAATCATTATAAGAAAGCTGTTTTTCCCATTTCTAATGGAAACCATTATGACAATTAGATCTCATCCTGTATGGCTCAATTTATTGGCACCTAGCTTGTTTGTTTAATAGCTTGGTGATTAAATGTATTAGTTGATAAATAACTTAGTCTATTTTATGTTAATTGTGTATTAATTGTATGTTTATAAAAGAAGGATTATATCCTATATGCTTTTAAATCTTAAATCTTAAATTTGGCAAGTCTTAGATATAAATACAATTCAATAAATCCACAAAATAGGATCCCAAGTTTTTAACAATCGTAATAATATTCACTGTGCAACAAAGAGGTAACAAATCCTAAGGTCCTAGGTCCTTGAGAAATACAAAATTTATTTATTTATTCAATTTTGGTGACTGGGTAGGCCCACTGAGCCCTGAAGGTCCCTTTTTCAGGGGCGACCCAGGATAACAATACAAGTTATAAGAATGAACAAGGGCATAAGGAACATTTGAGGCATTGTGAGTTACATCATGAGGTGGTTACAGTAAAGAAAAGTAGTGGATACAGGCATGGTTACTGGCATGGTAAAAGAAAAGCAGTGGATACAGGCATGGTAAAAGAAAAGCAGTGGATGCAGGCATGGGTACAGGCATTGTTATCATCATGACATGTAAGCAATTGGTAGTACTTTGCATATAGTTTATTCTGGAGTTACACGTGGCCTCTGGCAAGCAGTCTGTATAAGGCAGGTAGTAGGAAGATTAAGCTAGAAGACGGGAGTTGGAGAGGAGGGGAGTACCTTAGGAGCTTTAAGTGCCATGATAGTGGCATGTGCTTGAGGTCAGCAGATGGGACTTAAGCCTGGTGCAGAAATTCATGAGTGAGGAGGAGGCCTGGTCCTGGGGAGGGAGCTTGTTCCATTGGCAGGCTGCTTGGGAGGAAAAGGATCTTCCGCCAGCATTTGTCCTTACCCTAGGGACTTCTAATAGCATTCTACCTGAGGTCCTTAGGTTCCTTGGGTTGTGTTTGAGGGTTATGGTCCTGGCAATGCTTGGCAGAGAGTGGGGTTTAAGAAGTTTGTAGGCCTGGACAAGCAAGGGGTGTTAGAGGCGGGTGACCAATGTGGGCCAACGAAGATTGGCCAACGTGTCACAGTGGTGATGTCTTGGGTGGTCTAAGGTTGCGAAATTAGCTATTTTATTATATAGGGTTTGCATCCTGGTAATCTCTTGTTTAGCCATGCCCTGTATAATAGGGGCTGCAAAGGTCAGGTTGGGTAGAAGGACACTGGTAGCTATGGAGAACCTGGCTTCAGGGATGAGTGGGTCCCTGAGTCAGTACAGGGTGCCAAGTTTCTGATGTAGGGTCCTGGTGACCTGGTCCACGTGTTCCTTGTATGTGATATTCTGATCCAACCTGAGGCCTAAGTATTTAAGGGAAGGGACTACATTAATAGCTTTACCAGAGAGTGAGGTTAAGGAGAGGGATGAGGACCTGTCAAATCCCAGGAATCTTGGCCAAAATAGCATTGCCTTGGTTTTGTCGGCATTTAGTACCATTCTGTTCTTACATAGCCAAGTCTCTAGTGAAGTGAGATCCTTTTGGAGTAGAGGGCCTAGGGCAACCACATCATGCAGGGGTCAGAAGATGACAGTATCATCAGCGTACTGCACAACTGAGCTCTCCCCGCAGTGGGTACGCAGGTCATTGGTAAACAAGGAAAACAGGAGGGGGCCTAGAATTGAGCCCTGAGGTACACCCCGGTTTAGGGGTAATGAGTCAGACATGGTCCCTTTCCATGATACCCTCTGTGCCCTGCCTGATAAGCAGCTCCCAAACCACTTCAGGGCATGATTGTCTAGGCCTATATTTTGCAGCTTCTGTAGCAGCAAGTTGTGGTCAATGAGGTCGAACGCCTTGGATAAGTCTATAAAGAATGCACCAGTGGGTATCCCTTTGTCCACTGCCCTGAGAATTTCATCCGTGAAGTTAATGAGGGCAGTGTCAGCACCATGGTTTGTTCTAAATCCATGTTGGGAGGGGGCAAGGAGCTGATGAGCTTCCAGGTAGTCCCTGAGTTGATTGTAGATGACTCTTTCTTGCACCTTAGCAAGTGAGCAGAGAAACGAGATGGGCCTGTAGCTGTTGAGTTTTTCCCTGAGCCCCACTTTGTGAATAGAGACAACATTGGCATGTTTCCACAGGTCAGGGACTGCTCCTTCACTCAGTGATTGATTGAGGAGCATGGTTATAGGCCAGGCTAAGGAGGTAGCTCCTGCCTTGAGTTGCCAAGGGTTGATACCATCAGGTCCCCCTGACCCTTTCGGTTTCAGGTTCCTTAGGAGGTTTAGTACTTCAGTGCGTTTAGCCAGTCTCAGGTGAAATGGGGGTCTTTCCACGTGAGGTGGTTCATCTGAGGTGGGGGGGAGAGTCTGGGGAGACAGGCAGGTCTTATAGGCCTCTAGGTCTGAGAAGTGCCTGTTAAGGGCAGCCGATATTTGAGAAGGGTCAGTTGTGAGCTGACCATTAATCTCCATGGGACAGGACTCAGGCTTTTTGCTGCCCTTGATTAGGTCATTGATATAATTCCAGAATTGCTTGGGGTTGCCCAGGCTGGTTTTCTGGAGGTGTGTTAGGTAATCTCTCTTAGCGAGTTTTATGGCTGTCTTGGCTTTGTTCCTCAGGGCTTTGTATTCAGAAAGATCTGCTGGGAGGGAGGAGAGCCTAAACTTTTTCCAGGCTTTTTTCCCGAGTAGCCATTAGGGCTTTGAGAGAGGGAGAGAGACATCCACTTGTAGCAGCTGCATTTAGCCCTCATTCTCTTCATTGGAGCAAAGAGGTTGGCCACTGTGGTTAGTTCATCCTGGAAGTATTGCACAGCCTCAGTAAGAGTAGGGAGAAGATTTATGGGGTTCCAGTCCAGACTACCTAGGTAGCGATAGTATTGTAGTTCAGAGAACTTGGAGAAGTCTCGAGCGGAGAAAATTCTAAAAATAAAATAAAATAGCAACAAACAGCATATAAATATGGCTCTGGATTTTTAAATGCCAAGAGAGTTTATTTATTATTTATTTATTTACCTTTTGTTGATCGGGTAAGTACACTAGACAAATCCTGCCTATTTTCAGGCACAACCCGGGGGAAGGGGATACAGATGAATGCCAACTGACCTTGAACCAGATTAAGCTGTTGGCGGTATTTTTTTTTTTTTAGTGAATGAGGGAAATTTGGCCAGGACACCGGGGAAATTCCCCTACTCTTTTCGATAAGTGCCATGGGATCTTTAACAGCCACCTGAACTACCACCAATCCAGGCAGATGGTACCTCAGTTTAACATCTCATCCGAAAGACTACACCTCAGAAATGCAGCACCCCTCTCATGCTGCATTACAGTGTCAGTACTGGGATATTAACCCAAGTGCCAGATGTGGGAACTGAACCCACAGCCCTCTGATCTCCCGGCCTCAGAAGTAAGTGTGCTACCTACTGAGCCACTGACACTGCCAGTTGGTTGAAATAATACTAGAGGAATAAAAATAGCAGCAAATAGTATATAAATATGACACAGAATTTTTAGAATTGTAGAAATATGGCTCAGGGTTTTTAAAGGCCAGTGAAGTTGATTCAAAATGTGCAATATAAAGAAATATATAGGAAGTACAATATATATAGGAAGTGCAATATATTTAATTCTCCCAATAATACTGAAGAGAAAAGTGCAGAACGCGAAATACAAAGTGTAAATATGCCAGGTAAGTGCAAGTAAAGCTAAAAATCCAAAAGGTCAAAATCCAAGAAATGCAATAATCCTCCTCACATAGGTGCTTGTATGAATATCTAAATGAATAAATTCACTCTGTCCTGATTTCGTTTCTTGGGAACAGTTGTGTGATATAAGAATATGCACAAAAAAATTTAAGGAATCTGATTACATTTTTAATTTTAAGTTTTACCAGTAATTCTTTGGTGACAATTGAGCTCTGAGCACTCTTGGCATGGGGTGCTATGTAAACTGAAGGCCAAGGCCACATCCACACAAGAGCACTAGATGCCACAAATAATTTAAATGCAGCTTGAATGTTTAATGTCTAATAGCCACAATAAAAAAAAGTTCTGTCTCCAACCACAAAACATGCACATTTATCAGCTGTTTGTAAAGGCCCAGAGTCTCAAAGTAATTACTAAGGGCCTACTAAGGGCCTAAGGACTATAAGCCCAATATGGCCTGGTATGGGACATTTAAATAGTGTGATAGTGCAGTGAAGTAATGCAAAAACCAAGCAGGCTGAGTGGGCCTATTATTTTCTACCTCAGCCCCAAATGCATGGAACAATGAATGTGAGGTGCAGAAAAGAAAACCCTGATAGTTTAAATGTTTGAATGTCAGCCTGTGATATTTTACTGGTTGCAGGATTAGTGTGAACAATATGCAATTCACAGGGGCTAACTGTTTGTACATGTGAATATGCTCAGCAGCGTACTCAAATAGGCACTATAACAGCACAATAAAGGAAAAAGTATAAATAAATACAGCACAGCATACAATATGTGAGGTCAGCATGATAAAATAGGGTGACTATAAGTCAATAAAAGTAGTGTAAAATAAAAATAAAATCAAGACAGTAGAAGCAATCTTTACCTGATTAAATTTTAAGGATCCTGAATTCCAAAAAGGGTAAATAACTTTACCACGACCACAGAAGTTCAGTTCCTGCTCTTTTCAACTCTGGACCACTGAGTACTGCTTCAGTGCTGAGTGCGGTTTCAGCTGGTTATGTGGGCCAGTTATACAGGACATTGCAAGAGTGCAGAGAAATAGGAGAAAGACACTCGCTGATGCTTGCTAGAGTTCAAAATCTAGATTGGTACAATAGGTCTCCTCTGCATTTCAGTGTCTCTGTACTTCAAGCAGTTAGTGGTTAGTGTCTTTCAGCTGCTCTGGTGGCTTAGCCTTCTAAGTTGGTGCCAGCATTGACACTTTAGCGCTGGTCTTCCTGGATTCCTTTTGGTTACTTCTGGGTTCCTGCTCAGTGGCTCACTGTGCCTTACTACAAAACTGGATTCTAGCCAGGTCGTGTCTGCAGTTCTGGTTTTCTGAAATTCAGCATTTGTTCTGTAGGAGATATGAAAAGAGAGGATCAGGGACTATGTGGTACCACATACCGTGCTTATTTCTCAGGCTTCTAAGCAAGTAAAATGAGGTAACAGTGACATACCTTTTGTAAAATATAATGTGCTTTTAGAAATCCTAGCAGACCAGCTCCTCCAAGGTCTTCCTCAGCTCAAGATCTGCTGCAATGACATCACAGATGTACCAGAAATCCTCTTCTGGTGGACTAGTCCTGAAACTTTGGTCAGAACCAAAATAAAAGCAAGTAAAACTTAAGTGGCATGCTTTTACTATGGTCCAATATTTAAAGCAGAAAAGAATACCTTGGGGGATCAGGATATTTGTGGCAGTTAATATGGGATATGTTGACACTGAACTAACCACTAAGTGAGATGGAGTTAGAAATAGGTGATCCACAGACTTTATGTTGTTAATTATTGATTCAATCACAACGACCCTAGAGAATGGAACCAGATTTGAAACAGAATGAATGAATCAGAATAAAAAACAAATACTCAGTGGAAGAGCTTAAAATATATTTAGACAAAATAAATGCACAGTTAAATGACCATGAGGGAGAACTCATGGCTACACAACTGAGGAAATTTAAGAGAGACTTAACTCATTCACTCTACAGGAGCTCTTTGAGAGTTCCACCGTTTGTGTCCTGTATACTCTTAACACTGTATCCTAGGCCTTTCTAAGCAAAATCAAGCCATAATCAGCATGCCACAAACAAATGTAAATACCTCATGAACCTTAAGTGCTACACACAAAGTATGATTGACAAAGTTATTCTTCACAGAATTACCTTCCAACAGCGTTATGCAATTAGTTATAAGCAATTTCTTTTTTTTATAATAGTCGAAATAACAAAAAAAGTGTTTTTTGCAATAAAAAAGGCAACATAAACATTTTTGGTAGGAAAATATGTAACATATCAACACCAAATTAAGCATCTGTACATTAGATATAGGTACAAAAGTAATTTTGAACTAAAATGCAATTTTGTAATATAAAACATGTATTTTTTCCTATTTTATTCAAGGTGCTTAGGTGAGGCTTGAGGCACAAATGTTAGTCATACACACCGTACCAAAAACAAATGCAAATAACTCCTAAAGTATATGTGATACACACAAAGTACCAGTAGCAAAGTTGTTAAACACAAAATTACCTTTATAACGGTGCTATGTAGTCAATTCTAATGCATTTAGTCTGCAAGTAATACATAGAAATAGTGCTGATGACATGAGAAGTGTCCAGGGCAAATAGGAAGTCTTTGGCTGCTGACTGAAGTCATTGTGGGAGACAAAGGGGATGATTGGATTGCCACCTACAAGTGTTTCCTGGAGGTAATGAGTTAAACAGCTACAAGACAATAACATATATACTTACAATTTAAAAAAAAACAAGCTTTGACATGATTTAAAAGTATAATTTGGATATAGAATCATCAGTCCAGTCTTCTAGTAGTGATACTAAAGGCAATACATCAGCCCCCAGGAGTGGACATGGGTAATTGTTTGGGAGGAGAGGGGGGTTCAGAGGCAGAAGACCGTTCTGGGGCAGTAACAAAGGAGGGTATCAATATACACAGAGCACCTCCATAAGGGCTACATGGGCAGAAGGGGGACATTATGAAGAACTAGGATCTTCAGGTGTAACAGAAATAGACAAAAGTGCAGGGCTAGAAGAAAGAAGAGATAAAAAACAATTAAAAATCCAACAAGAGAAGAAGTCAACCAGATCAAGAACCCAGAAAACTAATTAATGTTTAATATTTCTAGTAGAATACAAACCCCTTTGGAAAATGAAGTTTTATCAAAGAGGCTTTCCTTTTGCCTTCACAGCTATATAAAAGTTGGAACTAAACAGATTATTTTGGAAACTCAGGCTTAGATATTTTTGATACAAAGCTAGAGACAGGGGGCAGAGATTTATCTGAACAGGAAAAAAGAATAACTTTGAATAAAAGATTAAACTTATCATCAACATTCATATCCCAAGGGGTATCACACATGATAGAAACATACATTACTATGGTAAACAGGAATATAGAGTTCCTACTACAGAAGGAAAGAAACATTGATAGAAGCACAAAATTCAGCCTCAATGCTGCACAATATGGAGCACTAACAAATCTAGACAATGATCAGAACATTGTGATTAAAAGTGCTGACAAGAGTGGAGAGATAGTATTTAAGGACTATGTGCAATACAAGGATATGTGTTGCAAATTGCTAGATGACCAGAGGAATTATTTTAAACTACCAGGAGACCTACAGTATCTGCTAAGATTAGAGAATTGATAGTGTGTGTTTTGAAGACAGCCTGTGACAACAACTGGATTAATGAATGGGAGAAAGATTCCCTACTTAGAAATACACCGTCCATTCCTATCTTTTATATTCTTCCCAAAATACATAAACAATCTGCAAAATCCACCCAGCAGAATGATTGTGTCAGGGGTAAACTAGGTTCTAGAGCCTTTCTTCATTTATATTGACCATTATATTAGACCTCTTGTGGAACAAACTCATACATACTAAAGGATTCTAAAGACATTACAGAGCTTATTGAAGCACAGAATGAGTGGGGTCTTGAAGTGAATACTGTAATTGTGATTTGGTAATGTGGGACTTAAAGGACTTATACACATCTATCCCCAACAGATAGTGCATCCAAGCACTGCAGACACTACTTGAAACATACAGAACAGAGCAGATTCCACCTAATTCATTACTTGTAAAGATGACTGAGGTTGGGCTAATGCAAAATTTCTTTAGATCTGAAAAACAATATTTTTTGCAAGTATGAGGGACAGTGATGGGGTCCAGTATGGCCCTATCATATGCCAATATCTTTATGGATAATTCTGAAAATGCCTTTATTTTTAGTGACTGGAACATTAACAGTAATCACATGCATTTATGGAAATGCTTCATTGATGGTATCATTTGTATATGGACTGGCAATCGAGAAGAACTAAAGTTATTCCAAGACTATTTGAACAGGAGCACTGATCACTTCATTCTTGTAATAAGCAGCATCCCAGAAGAGATCCCTTTCTTTGATTTATTGATTTATAAGCAAAGCAGCAGATTGGCTACTAAACTGTATAGGAAGCCGATGGTTAAGAATTTACTGTTAACAGCGGACAGCTATCATCCAAAAAAACTTATTGAGTGTATCCCCTACAGTCAGATGGTAAGGGTAAAAATAAACTGTACAGAACCGACTGAATTAATTTAAGAGACCTCTGAGGAGATGAGAATCAGGTTTACGCAGAGGGAATACAGTAACACAATTTTGGAAGCAACAACAGTAAAATTAATGATAGGGACAGGAAAACACTTTTTGACAGAAATATTAATAGTCAGAATACCCAAACATCAAGAAAAGTGGTACTGGCCTCAATCTATAATGATGCATTTTTGAAATAAAATGGATTGTGAATAAACACTGCAATGTGCTGAAGGCAACTGTAACTCGTGCCACTGTATTCAGTCAACCTCCAATAATAGCACACAAAAGAAATAGAACATTAGCAAATAGACTAGTGAGAACCGAACATCAAATCCCAGAGACAAGACCACAGCACTTTCTTTCAGCCTGAGACATTAGCTGCAACTACCATTGCAGTCATTGCATGCATTTTAACAACTTGTACAAGGTAAAAAGAATTAGGAACTCTTCCAGGGATGAAGAGATCACAATTGAACAATGTATAAACTGCCAAAGTGAAGTAGCTGTCTACCTTTTAAAATGTCCATGTGATAAGATCTGTATAGAGAGAACAGAGACAACTAAAAACCAGAGTGTGAGAACATAAAAGTGACATCAGGAGACTAGACCTTACTTCACCAGCTGCTAGACATTTTATTGAAGGACATCAAGTACCATATCTTTGGTTTTTGGCTGGAAAAAGAAGAAGCAAATCCCAAATAGGAAGACTACAGGGCTCAGCTTTTATTAAGGGAAGATTATTATAGTGATAGGTTTGAAGTGACCAATCCAAAATATGGATTAAATGATAGCATTGATTGGCAACTGATCATTTAGGGTACACAGTAATTACATATGAGGACGAGTGCAGCACACTAGTTTTTCTTCAATAACACATATTACTACATTCTTCATGGATTTAGGAATCATTTCGATATATAGTATAATCATGGAAAATCAGTTCCTTTGAGAATCATGAATCTGGGCGGTCTTCAATGCTCATGACCCCTATCTTGACCTTCCTGTTTAAAATATCCATATGAAGGTTATTTCCTCTGAACAGAGTAGATAATGCAGGTATTGACATTATCCTAACAGTCAGAAATTCAGTGTAGAGTAGGATCCAGAATGACATGCACATAACCCCTGATTTGACCTTCCATGTGCAGTGCCCTTAGGGTAATAATACTGGTGGATGACATTTCCTAGATCAGAATGAGCAGTTCCCTTCTTTTTATATGTTCCCATATCTCACATTATGATATTTGGAGCACACATTAAACTTAGACTATTTCATTTTGTCATTTGTATTTACTTTTGAAACCACACTTGTGTACTAAATATGTAAACTCACATTCTACTGTGAAAGAATATTGGATTTAAATGCAGACTAATTGCTCTATAAGTAAAAATTCATTACCATGGAAACTGATATCTAAATGCAGTAAGAAAGTAACCTTAGATAGTGTTTACTTTAAATGCAGGGGACACCTAGCTTTTCCAGTTGACTTGTTGCTAGGTGTTGCAATCCACAGGTGGGCACACAGGGTATTGCCACCTGTCACGTGACAGCATGGAGTACCATGCATCTGATTCCCTTGAATACAAGAAGCATAAAAAGAAGCGTGTAGGACGTTCAGTGCAACCCCATTACAAGCAGATACAAGGAATCATTTAGTGTCCATACGCATTTCTGAGCATAAAAGTAAGAAAACCTTTTAAAACTTATAATTCAGGTACTGTTTATTTCCATCATTCTTCTTGATTTAAGTAAGCACATTTGTAGAGGTGATATCAGACAATTTATATGTAACAACTGAAATGGGAGAAAGGAATTTCCCTATTCTTAAACCAGTACTGTGTTCTGAGAACACCTGAAAGAGAAAATAGCATAAACTAACCCAATAACATTTTAAAGGGACATAAATGAGAATCACCATTGCAGTATAGCTAAATGACTCTTTCTTGTAGAAACAAAGTGTACTCATTAAAAAATAATATTAAAACTGTTTTTATGTTGCTATAGATGTTTAAGCAATATCACATATGGTAAAAAGCAGAATGTTTTATTTTCTCTCATAAAACAGGGAGAGTTTACTCTACTTTACCATGAAGGTATCTATCTACTTTTCTGATTTTTTTTTTGTGTGTATGTTTTTAATTTTTAATATATTATTAAATATTGAAGTAATACCTCTGTTTGAAACACTCAAGAGAGAATATATACAAAGAAAAAACTTCTATTGATTTTTCAGATGTGTGATTGAATTAACTATATGGGCATCGGCTGGATTGGATGTTTTTTACATCAGAGTTTCTGGTGAGTATTTGGTACTAGAGAAAAATAGTTTTACTTTACTATCAAGTTCTAGATGGATGGCACTGACTGGTTAATTTATTTTTATAGAAAAACTGCAAAAAGTAACAAAAGAGGTTTTGGATGGAATTAGAAAGATATATGGTGAGGTGGTATTAAGTGTAAATTAGCATACAATATTTAAGGAAATTACAGATGTAAGAAAATAACTAATGTGATATGTTTTCTTGTTTCATTGTAAGTGACAGTGTTTATTCACTGATGAAGGAATTTGTCCAAAATGTTTGATTGATGGCACTGTACATATATTTCTGATTTACAAAACATAAAGAAAAAAGAAACATATCAATAATAAAAAAATATATTGAATTTTCTGGGTGAGAGGGCTCCATTTTTACCAATTTTTGTTTCTGACTTATTGGTAAGGAGCTACTTCCTGATCGGTTTACTTTTCTCTTTGTACTGAGGTTGGCTGAGCTGGGTAATCTCTTTCAAACTGAAGAGGGGGTCAGGTATTTGGCAACTGGGATTCAATGCCAAAAAATATAAGATTATGCACTTGGGAGTGAAGAACCTAGTGGCCAAATACTGGCTGGGAGGTGTGCAAGTTACCAGTCCTGCACAAGTCCAGTACAAGTGATCTGTCCTGGGGCCAGTCTTTTTTAGTGTCTACATAAATTACATTGCTGAGCAGGGCTACAGGAGATAGTTTGCCTATTTGCAAATGACACCAAGATCTGCAACAGGGTAGACACTCGGGGGAGGGCAAGAAAATGAAGAGGGACCTAGGAAAGGTACAAAATTGGTTCAGTGTATGGCAATTAAAATTTAATGTGAAGAAGTGCAAAACCATGCATCTTTGGTGCAGAATTGCAGAGAGTTGCAGGATGAGGGCAGAGTTGCTGATGAATACTAGGGAAGAGACAGATTTAGGGATAATCATCTCAGATGACCTAATGGTGTCCAAACAATGTACTAAGGCTGTGGGGAGGGCCACTAGCATGTTGGACTACATAGGAAGGGGTATCACTAGCAGAATAAGGAAGAAGATGATGCCACTATACAAAATGCTGGTGAGGCCTCATCTTGAGTACACAGTACAGATCTGGAGACCACATCTTCGTAAGAACATAGACACAGTGGAGGCAGTTCAAAGCAGGGCAACAAGGATGGTGCAGGGCTTGCACCAGGAGACATATGAGGAGACAGTAAAAGACTTCAATATGTATATTCTGGAAGAGGTGGGAATGGGAAGATATGATAGAAACCTTGAAATATCTTAAGGGCATAAACAAAGTGCAAGAGGGTGATATCTTTCAATATAGGAGATATACAGGGATAAGGGGGGATGATATGAGATTTGAGTGAGGTAGGATAAAGGGGAATGTAAGGAAGATTTTGTGTACAGAATGAGTGGTAGATGCATGGAATAACTTACTCCAGGAAGTATTGGGAGCTAACACAGTGGGGGGGGGGATTCAAACATGCATGGGATAGGCACAAGAGAATCCTAGAGGTGGGTAGGAAAGGCTAAAGCCAATGGCCAAGTAGGGTCAGCAACCACTGATGCAGACAAGCAATATGGGCAGATTGGGTTTCATTAAGATTCAGTAAGAAAGTTGGAAGGAGTATAAGGCTAAATCCCATTAACACACCTATCAGTCACTTATAATACCCAAGGGAATGGTCATGTAATAAGTAATTGTCTAGGTGTTTTTTGAAGATATTCTTGGTTCACTGATGGCAGTATCTGTAGGGAGTGAATTCCATGGTTTTATAATTCTCTGAGAGAAGAAATATCCTCTTGTTTTGTACTAAAGCATTGTCTTTTTATTTGAAGTGGGTGCCCTCTTGTGTTAATGTTTATCTGCTTGGAATCAATGACAATTTCAAACATTAAATTTTCATTGTTTATAATATCTGTAGTGAGCATAAGGTCACCCCAAGTCTTCTTTTTTCAAGAGACATTAATCAAAAATTTTCCAGTCTTTGTTCATAATTTAAGGACTGTGCACCATCTATATATTTTACCAATTTTATTTAAATTTTTCAGTCCTTAAGATATCTTTCTTATTGTATGGACACCATAATTGAGAACCATAATCAAATATGGGGTGAATATTAATGCAGTGCAGAACACGAAATTCTGCTGCTGGAATTAGTGCAGCATGACCATTCTATGGGTGGAATTTCTGTTGGAATTTCATTTGTTCACCTGTGGAGTTCCACCTACTGTGATCTGCAGAATAATATTCCATGAAACAGTGATTTTTCCACAGAAAATCATTCCACAACTATTTTATGCTGCAGAATTCTGCCATTCCATTTCCAGCAGAATGTGTCAGAATTTTGGCGGAATTTAGAATATTCTGTGGAATTTCGTTCTGCCAGAATTTCAAAATTACACACAGCTGTAGTGAATATATGATCTATACAGTGGAAGAATAACTGATTCATCTCCTGATTTAATATTCTGCCTTATAATTCACCAAATGCAGTTTGCTTTATTTATGTTCTCAGTTATTTGAGTATTGAATGATACTGTATTTTGTATTGTTATTCCCAAGTTGTTTTCAAACTCCACCATTTTGATGGGTAAATTATTGAGTAAGTAGGGTGTGATAGAATTTTCATTTCAAAAGTGCTTGACGCTGCATTTATTATTGTTAAATTTGAGACCCCATGTTTTGGACTGCTCAGTCAATATATTGAAGTCATTTTGTATAGAAACTGATTCAGTGTCTTGCAAGGACCTCCAAGTTTGCAGTCATCTGCATATTTTATAATATGATTTTCTAGATTATCAGATTAATCAGTTATAAACAGTTGAAATAGTAAGGGCACCAAGACTGATCCATAAGGTACTCCACTAGTAACCAGACTCCATTCTGAAGCATGACCATCTATTAGGGCTCTCTAAGACTGATCTGATAACCTGTTTTTATCCATCTTATAATGTTACTGTGTTTGTTATCCATTTTATAATGCTAGTGTGTTTGTTACAGAGATTCAGTTATATGAGTAAGGCCCAAGGGACAGAGTCAAATGCTTTTTTGAAGTCCAAAAATATCATGTCACATGGTGTTCTGCTATCAAGATGCTTATTCTCTGATTCATGAAAGCATAACAAGTTTGTAATACAAGATCAACCTTTACAAAAACCATTTTGTTTTGAGTCTGTTCTCGATAAATTGTTTATTATTTTGTCCTTAAGTATGCTTTCCATAATTTTATAGAGAGAGGGGGTACGGCTAATAGGCCTATAGTTATCCATATCCCCTCTTTCTCCATTTTTATATAATGGTATAACATGTGCTTTTTGTTCCAGTCTGCTGGTACTTTTCCTGTTTCAATGCTGCAATTGAATACAATTTGTAATGGTTTGGTCAGATGCACTTGCATAATTATGATCATATCCATGGAAATGCCTTCTGGACCTGGGGAATAACCACATTTTATTAAATTAATTTTAGATAGAATTTCTTCCTCAGAAATAATAATATCAGATTGAATTGTATATTGCATGATATGGGTATTGGATGAAGGGGTATTAAAAGATTTACAGAAATGATCATTTAGCAAATTGGCCATCTTTCTTTGTTTTGATATCACATTATCTTCAAATGTTAATAGACATACTTTACATGACTGTTTCCTTAAGGAGTTTATATAACTGTAAAATGTTTTGTTGTTTCCTTTATTTGCTTCTGTTGCCAATTGTAACTCTGCTGCTTTTTTTGCTTTCCTGATTTCATGTTTCCATTTATTTTGGATCTGTTTAAGTGTTGCTAATCTAGATGGAATTTTGTTTTTTTTCTATATTTATTATAAAGGTGATGTTTTTTCTTAATCAATTTGTAAAGTTTTACAGTTAGCCATTTTGGGTTATTCTTAGCAGAGCAGTGTTTCCTGATTTCTGGTATGTTTGTGTTAGCTATTTGCAATATTTTTGTCTTTAGGATATTCCATATGTCTTCCACTGATGCATTATTAAATAATTCACCCTAGTTAATATTAATGAGTGCTTTATTGATCACAACTAAATTAGCTTTTTTATAAAGAAAGATCTCAGAGACATTCTCAGACATGGAAACATCAGAAATGATGTAAAATAAAATCATATTGTGTTCACTACCTACAAGTGGTGCTTCTACCATACAGTTTTTATTCTAATATTTTCTGAATTTATCACAATACCTAATATGTTTGAACCCCTTGTTGGAGTTGTAACTGATTGTGTTAAGGATAGTTCACCACACAAATTCAAAAAATCTTTGGAGATGCTTGAATGGGCAGTACCTTTGATCCAGTCAATGCCTAGCAGTCCTGGGGCAGGATTCTCAAAGCTCCCAGAATGTGCAAAACTTTCCCTAAGTCTCCAAAACTCCCTCAGCTACAGAAAAAAAGGGGAGTTTGCTCCAAGTGCCAGTCACAAAAAAACCTGCAGCTGTGAGAAAAAAACATTATGGACTGTGGAAAAAAGTGCAGCTGTGGAAGTCCCTCAGGACAAAAAGGTATGAGATAAGTAAGGCACAGCCCCTGAAAGGCTATTCACAGCCAGGTTTTTCCTGCAGCTGAGGAAAGAATGTTACACACAGTGTATTGAGGTGTAACTCTCCCTCAGCACACTGCAGTAGTGCTTCAGCAATTGGAATCAATTAAGGTGGAGGTGCACCACAGGTAATAGCATCTCAGACAGTATAGCAGTGGCTGATGTTATAGCACTGAAAACACACATTGCTGTGCTATGGCAACAGGCAACAACCACTAGACCCAGTGCAGCCCATGACAGAGCCCCACAAGCAGTAGAGCCTGGCCAGCCAGCAGCAAGTGCTACCCCCCCCCACAGGCTACAGGAACACCCCGGGGAGGGACAACCAACAGGGACAGTCAGCCACTGTGGTGCCAAGGTATCACTGGTACCTGTGGTGCTGCTGTGGTCCCAGTTGGGGACTGGTTGCTGGTCTCTGTGTGTGCTCTCCACTTCATATTATAGCAGCACTGTTACAGTCTGCTGCATCAGCTATTGTTGTTCCCTATTGCTGTGCCTTCACAGCCTCATCAGCTGTGGATTATCAGCACTTGGCAGCTTGGCAGAAGACACCAGGAGAAAGGACTGCTGTGTGACTGAACTTCTCTACTGGGACAATATTGCCCTCCTTCCCTCCCTCCACCCAAAGCTAGTTTTATTTTTATAGGCACAGGATTTGACTGACAACAGGAACTTCCTGTTTGGGACCAGGAAGTGAGTGATCACAGAACCACCAAAGACCCACCATTCTAGAAGGACAAGAGTAGCTCTCCAGCCCCCTCTAGCTGCTGGAGGTCTGCCTCTCAGCAACTAAGTGGTCTACTGAGAAATCTAGGACATTCTTGTCTCAGAACAGGACAATCAGGAGCTTAAAGGGCATACAGGCAGAAAGTAAGGAGAGAGAGAAAAAAACA
Source organism: Neoceratodus forsteri (assembly GCA_016271365.2). NCBI lineage: Eukaryota > Metazoa > Chordata > Ceratodontiformes > Ceratodontidae > Neoceratodus > Neoceratodus forsteri. The sequence goes on from CM057459.1 coordinate 291,429,698, forward strand.
GAGGAAAGAGTAAGGATTGCAAACAGTTAAGGGGCCAGAAATAAGACATGATTGGAGTGGTACAGTGCAGTGGCTGTGGAGCAGCAGTCTTCCGGGAGATGTTCTGGAGGATGTAGGTTGTCCCATCTGCAGGCACCTCTCTGGGCTGAGGGAGGAGGTTGCTCATCTCCAGGCTGAGTTGGCCAGGATTTGTGGGACCTCCTCTTCCATCCAGGGACCACCAGTGCCACTACCGTTGCCTCAGAGGTTACCAAGAAAGAGGAGTGGTGGGACCACAGTGGGCTCAGGGAGGGTGAGAGTGGTGGAACAGAGGCACATCCCTCCAGTTATACCTCTCCACAATTCCTATGCCATTCTGGCAAAGTGTGGTTCCTCTATGGAGGCACCCGCAATGGAAACCAAGGAGGATGCTGGGAACCTCCACAGAGGAGACCCACCAGAGGGTGGCAGGAGATCCTGCATGGGAAGGAAACAACTCCTGGTGGGGGACTCCATTGTTAGGAAGGTAGAACTGGGGGAGGAAGGGGAGAGGGAGGTAAGGTGCCTGCCTGGCACCATGGCTTGGAGGGACAGGGAGTGAATCCTCAGGATTGCCAGAGCAGCTGCACAGGGGAGAGATCTGGATGTCATTGTCCACCTAGGGACAAATAACCTGGCTAAGAAAGAGATTAGAGAAGTGCAGGAAAAGTTTGTGGAATCGGGGAAGGGCCTTAGTCAAGTAGCATGCATGGTAACCTTCTCAGAGATGCTGCCCATCTATGGCATAGGAAAGGCTATGGTGTTCCGCACCATGGGATTCAATCAGTAGTTGAAAAACTGGTGTGGAGCTCAGGGATTTGGCTTCATTGGGGACTGGAGGTCCACCTGGAGTGATGCAAGCCTATACTGGCATGATGGGCTGCATCTGTCCAGGAGGGGAACCAGGATCCTAGGTGATAGGTTTAAATGCTTCAGTGGCAAGCTTTTAAACTAACCAAGGGGGGAGGCACTGGAAAGGAGCAGGGGAATCCTAGCCCCCCAAATAATCATGGTAGTAAGTGCAGCAAACACCAACATAGAGGTGTCGATAGGGAGAAGGGCAGGGGTAAATGGAGAAAGTGACAAAGGCAAGAAGGACAGGGATGGGGCAAAGGGAGTAAGACCATCAGGAAATGGAGGTAATGAGTACCAATGCCCATAGTCTGGGCAATAAGCTCCCTGAGCTGGTGGCCTTGATGGAAGAGGATGCCTGGATATCACAGCAGTCACAGAAACATGGTACACAGAGAACCATGACTGGGATTTTAACATACCAGGGTACATAACCTACAGGAGAGACAGGCAGGGGAGAAGAGGGGGAGGAGTAACTCTCTATGTAAAGGAAGGGATAAAAGCAACTGAACAAAAGAGTAAACAGGGAAGAGTGGAGGCACTGTGGGTCACCTTGGAGACTGGAAAGGGCAGCACAATCTGCACAGGGGTTGTGTACAGACCCCCATGTCAGGGGGAAGGAATGGACAAGGATATGATAGACGGCATTCTTAGAATGGCAGAGAAAGGGAGGATACTGTTGATGGGATACCTGAATATGCCAGATGTTAACTGGAGCACATTTGCTGCAGCCACATCCAAGAGCAGGGCCATTCTTGATGCCCTACAGGTGTCAGGCATTAGACAACTAGTTTTGGAACCCACTCATGAGGGAGCAATCTTAGACCTCATACTCTCAAACGGGGGCAGTGAGAGGATCTCAGATCTAGAAGTGGGTTGCCATCTGGGGACAAGTGACCATCAAACAGTGTGGTTCACGTTAAACTCAGCTACAGAGTCAAGCCATACAAAAGTGAGGGTACTGGACTTTAGAAGGGCTGACTTCAGCAAGATGAGAGAGTGCCTCAGAAAAGCACTAGCAAACAGGCTAGAAGGAGGTGTGGAGCAACAATGGGGAATTATCAAAACTGCCATCACAGAGGCAACAAACCTTTGTGTGAAGCAAATAAACAAATCAAAATGAAAGAAAAAGCCACTATGGTTCTCAAAAGAGATGGCAGTGAAAGTCAGGAAGAAAAAGATAGCATTCCAGAAGTATAAGGAAACACAGAAGGAGCATGACAGAGAGCTGTACCAGTTAAGGCAGAAGGAATCAGGGATGGAATTCAGAATAGCAAAGGCCCAAACTGATGAAAAGATAGCCAACTCAGTTAAGAAGGGGGATAAAACCTTTATAGGTACATCAGCTAGTGTAGAAAGACAAAGGGAGGGATAGTGAGGCTGAATAGAATGAATGGTGAGTGGGCAGAGGGGGACAGTGAAAAAGCAGGGATACTGAACGAATATTTCTGCTCAGTATTCACAAAAGAGGAGGGGGAAGTGCCTAATCCAATTAACAGAAGCACTCTTGATAGGGGGGTCGATCCCAGCCTTTTCACAGAAGAAAGGGTTCTGCAAGAACTCCTAAAACTGAAGGTGGACAAAGCAATGGGTCCTGATGGAATTCACCCCAGAATTCTAAAAGAATTAAGGGAGGAACTAATGAAACCACTGGCTACTCTTTTTAATAAATCATGGGAAGATGGTGTGGTGCCCGAGGACTGGAGGAAGGCGGATGTGATTCCCCTTCACAAAAGTGGGACCAAGACAGAGGCAGGAAACTACAGACCTGTCAGTCTGACCTCTGTGATAGGGAAAGTGATGGAGTCACTTCTGAAGTAAAGAATAGTTGAGTACCTAGAGGCCAGTGGAGTACAGGACCCAAGGCAGCATGGGTTCACAGTGGGAAGGTCATGTCAGATGAATCTAATAGATTTCGTTGACTGGGTGACCAAAGTAGTAGACCAGGGAGGGGCTGTGGACATGGCCTACCTAGACTTTAGCAAGGCATTTGACACAGTCCCACACAAAAGATTAATAGTCAAATTAACCAGTCTGGGAGTGGGTCCCAGGGTGGTAGCCTGGGTAAAACATTGACTGCACAACAGGACACAGAAGGTAATTGTAAATGGAGTCCACTCTGAAGAAAGAGAGGTTACTAGTGTGGTACCACAGGATTCAGTATTGGGTCCAGTTCTTTTTAATGTCTGCATCAGTGACATTGCAGACGGACTGGAAGGAAAAGTATGCCTTTTTGCAGATGACACAAAGATCTGCAACAGGGTTGATACACAAGGAGGCATGGAAAGGATGAAAAGGGACTTGGCAAGGTTGGAGGAATGGTCAGAAGTGTGGCAGCTAGGATTCAATGCAAAGAAGTGCAAAATAATGTACCTGGGAAACAAGAACCCAGGGGAAGAATACATAATAGGTGGGGAGGTAGTAACAACAACAGAAATGGAAAGGGACCTGGGGGTAATCATATCAGATGACCTTAAGGTTAGCAAGCAATGTGAGAAGGCAGTAGGGAGGGCTGGGGGTATACTGGGATGTATAGGGAGAGGCATCATCAGCAGCAGAAAACAGGAAGTTGTTATCCCTCTGTACAGACAGTTGGTGAGACCTCATCTGGAGTACTGTGTCCAGTTCTGGAGACCCCATCTCCACAAGGACATAGACAGGATAGAGGTAGTCCAGAGGAGGCAACTAAAATGGTGCAGGGTCTGCAAGAGAAGCCGTATGAGGAGAGACTAAAGGAGCTTAATATATATACTCTTGAGGAAAGAAGGGAAGGGGGGACATGATAGAAACTTTTAAGTATCTCAGTGGAATCAACAAAGTCCAAGAGGGTAGCATCTTTCAGAAAAAGAGACTTGCAAGAACAAGGGTACACAATTTAAAGATAGAAGGAGGGAGGGTCAGGGGCAATGTGAGGAAGTATTATTTCACAGAGAGGGTAATGGATGCATGGAACAGCCTTCCTGAGGAGGTTGTAGGGTCTAAAACTGTGGGAGAATTCAAGAATGCATGGGACAGACATAAGGCAATTCTTGTGGGGGGTAGGAAGAAATAGGCTGTTGGTTAACTAGGATCTGTGGCCTATCCTGTAGGTAGGGAAATGGGCCGACTAAATGGGCCAAGCGGTCCTTATCTGCCTTCAAAGTCTATGTTTCTATGTTTCTATGTTTCACTTGCACAAGTCCTGCAGCAGCTAAATTGCCACACCTGCATCACTTTTTATGGAAATCCGCAGCTGCACTAGTTCTCTTTGAGAATACAGCTCAACTGCATTTCCGCACTGCAGCAAGCCCTTTTCCCATAGCTGAGGGAATTTTGGCTTTCTTTGTGAAACCTGCCCCTTATCTGCCATCAAACACTATGTTACTATGTTACCAAATCAGAAGAGGAGAAAGCCTTGGGTGTGATCATTACAAGTGACCTGAAGCATTCAGCACACTGTAGGAGAGTGGCAGTTAAAATAAATTGGATACTGCACTGTATAGCCAGATGTATAACCAACAGGAAAACAGAGGTCATTCTGACACTGTACAGATCACTGGTTCAGCCACATCTTGAGTACAGTGTGCAGTGTTGGTGCTCTACTTAAAGAAAGAGATCAATCTATTGGAAACTGTCCAGAGAAGGGCAACCAAGCTGATCAAGGGACAGCAAGACAGACCATATGAGGAGATAGAAGAGAGATGGGTGACATGACTGAAACTTATAAATACCTTAATGGTCTAAACAAAGTGAGCCCTGATGGTTTCTTCAATCTTACTGGAAACAGGACCACAAGGAGGCACTGCCTCAAGCTGATGGAGGGAAGACTCAAGAGAGAAGGAGGAGGAGTAGAAGTAGCTCTCTATGTAAGGGAAGGAATTAAAGCAATGGAACTAAAGGATAAAATGGAACTAAATGATAAAATGGGAGTAGAGGAGGCACTGTGGGTTACCCTGGAGGCACCACAATTCACACAGGGGTGGTATACAGATCCCCCTCTCAGGGGGAGGCAATGTACAAGGAAATAATAGACGGCATCCTTAGAATGGCAGAAAAAGGGGAGATATTGTTGATGGGGTACCTGAATATGTCAGATGTTAGCTGGAGCACCCTAGCTGCAACCACATCAAAAAGAAGGTTTATTCTCAATGCCCTTCAGAGGGCATGCCTCAGACAACTAGTGGTGGAACCCGCTAGGGAGGGAGCAATTTTAGACCTGGTACTGTCAAATGAGGATGGAGAAAGGATCTCAGATTTAGTAGTGGGAAGCCATCTGGGAACAAGTGACCACCAAACAGTGTGGTTCATGATAAACACAGCCATGGAGTTGAGCCATACAAAAGCAAGAGTGTAGGACTTTAGGAGGACTGACTTTGGAAAAATGGGACTGTGCCTAAGAAAAGCACTAACAGACTGGCAAGAAGGAGGGGTGGAGGAACAATGGGGAAAATTCAAAACAACCATCACAGAGGCAGCAAGCCTTTGTGTGAAGCAAATCAACAAAGTAAAATGAAGGAAAAAAACACTATGATTCTCAAAAGAGGTGGCAGGGAAGGTTAAGGAGAAAAAGGTAGCATTCAGGAAGTATAAGGAAACACAGAAGGAGTAGGACAGAGAACTGTACCAGTTAAAGCAGAAGGAAGTGGGAAGGAAGTCCGAATAGCAAAAGCCCAAACTGAGGAAAAGATAGCAAACTCAGTTAAGAAGGGCGATAAAACCTTTTATAGGTACATTAGGGAGGGAAGAAAGATGACGGAAGGGATAGTGAGGCTTATTAAAGGGAAGGAAGAGTGGGCAGAGGATGACAGTGAAAAAGCAGGGATACTGAATGAATACTTCTGCTCAGTATTCACAAAAGAAGAGGAGGGGGAGGTACCTAAATCAAAGAATAGAAGCACTCTGGATACGGAAGTCGATACCAGTCCATTCACAGAAGAAAGGGTTCTGAAAGAACTCGTAAAACTAAAGGTGGACAAAGCAATGGGGCCTGATGGGATTCACCAACAATTCTAAAAGAACTAAGGGTAGAACTAGTAACAGCACTGACCTCCCTTTTTAACAAATCATGGGAGGATGCTGTGGTATCGGAGAACTGGATGAGGGCAGATGTGATTTCTCCTTCACAAAAGTGGGAGCAAGACAGAGGCAGAAAACTACAGACCTGTTAGTTTAACCTCAGTGGTAGGGAAAATAATGGAATCACTTCTAAAGGAAAGAACTGTTGAGTTCCTAGAGGCCAGTGGGACACAGGACCCAAGGCAACATGGATTCACAACAGGAAGGTCATGTCAGATGAATCTAATAGATTTCTTTGACTGGGTAACCAATGTAGTAGACCGGGGGGGGGAAGGGCTGTGGACATGGCCTACCTAGACTTTAGCAAGGCATTTGACACAGTTAACCAGCCTTGGAGTGGGTCCCAAGATGGTAGCCTGGGTAAACAATTGGCTGGACAACAGGATACAGAAGGTAATATGAAATGTAGTTTACTCTGAAGAAAGGGGGATTACTAGTGAGGTACCACAGGGTTCAGTACTGGGACTGGTACTCTTTAACGTCTTTATAAGTGACATTGCAGAGGGACTGGAAGGAAAAATATGTCTCTTTGCAGATGACACAAATATCTGCAACAAGGTTGATACAGAAGGTGTGGTGGAGAGGATGCAAAGGGAATTGGCAAGGTTGGAGGCATGGTCAAATGTATGGCAACTTAGATTCAATGCAAAGAAGTGCAGAGTAATGCACCTGGGAAACAAAAATCCAGGAAAACAGTACATAATGGGGGGTGAGATAATAACAACAGAAATGGAAAGGGACCTGGGGCTAGTCATAGCAGACGACCTTAAGGTGGACAAGCAATGTGAGAAGGTAGTAAGGAAGGCTGGTGGGATACTAGAATGCATAGGGAGAGGCATCACCAGTAGAAAACAGGAAGTTGTTGGCCCTCTGTACAGACAGTTGGTGAGACCCCATCTGGAGTTCTGGGTCCAGTTCTGGAGATCCCATCTCCGCAATGACAAAGACAGAATGGAGGCTGTCCAGAGGAGGGCAACTAAAATGGTGCAGGGTCTGCACCAGAAGACATATGAAGAGAGATTAAAGAAGCTTATTATGTATACACTTGAGGAGAGGAGAGAGAGGGGACATGATAGAAACTTTCAAGTACATCAAGGGAATCAACAGAGTCCAAGACGATAGCATCTTTCAGAAAAAGAGATGTGCAAGAACAAGGGGGCACAATTTGAAGATGGGGGGGTGGCTAAGAGGTAATATGAGGAAGTATTTTTTCATGGAGACGGTTGTGAATGCATGGAACAGCCTTCCTGAGGAGGTAGTGGAGTCAAAAACAGTGGGAGAATTCAAGAATGCATGGGACAGACATAAGGCAATTCTAGTGGGGGGGGGTAGGAGGAAGTAGGCTGTTGATTAACTAGGATCTGCAGCTTATCCATTAGGTAGGGAAATGAGCAGACTGGTGGGATCAAGCAGTCCTTATCTGCCATCAAATTCTATGTGTCTGTGAGAGAAAAGAGGAGACACTTTTTCACTGAGAGCACAGTGGCTAGGTGGAATGAGTTACCAGATGAAGCTATCTCCCTAAAGGTTGTGGACATCTTCAAGATAGGCTTGGACAGAGTAAACAGGGAAGTTGAATGGAGGGAGGGGGTTATGGTGGGAGCGGGGACATCAATGGGAAGGAAGGAATGATAATAGGTGTTATCCCTTAGTAGATACTGTGGAGTCTGCAAACTTGAGCAGACATGATGGACCACAAGGCCTTTTTCTACTGGCTCAATCGTATCTTCATATGTTCATATGTCTATTTTCTCTTTGCTCTCTGTTCTTTTCTGTCCTTCTCTCCATCATGTAATATTAATTCCCCTTTTTCTATCTTACAATTTTTGGCCTCCTATATTTATTCTGCTAACTTTTGGATATTTATTTGCAGCTCGCAGCTCTAAACCTCTTGCCTTTTTTTGGACAAACTTTTTATTATTTCGTTCTCTTTTGGTTTTGCAGCTCCCCCGTTGGGTATAATATTTTTTTGCTACATATTGCTTGTCAAACTTGCTAATCTATCTCACTGGAATATTAAGCTTATTTTCATATTTATACATTTTGTATTTTTGATACTTAGGTTTTTATGAAATCATTGTGGTACAGTAACACCACTATAGTTAGGGTTGAGTAGGCTGTTTAATGTTAAACCTCGTATTTTGCACTTTAATAACTTTTCCACTGTTCAAAAGATTTGAATGACATGTTGTATGAGCAGTCCTGGGGAAAGATCTCTTGACATGCTAAGTTTCATTCTGGTTAGATGTGCGGATTCCGAGATCCAGACAGAGAAACATAGAAACATAGACTTTGGTGGCAGCTAAAGACCGCTTGGCCCACATAGTCTGCCCATTTCACTTCCTTTTGGATAAGCTGCAGATCCTTGTTAACCAACAGCCTGTTTCTTCCTTCCTACTTTATTTATTTTATTTATTTATTCAAGAGTTTAACCAGGCAGGCATACACTCGTTTCCAGATGCGACTTGAGGGGGAAAAACAGGAGGGGAGAACATATAGGAAGGAACAGTAAATACACAAACATGCTGTACAATTGAGGAGGCACTGTTAGGGAACCTATACAGTAGGTAGCTAGGGCAGACATGTAACTTACGTCCAAAACTAAGACCATCAGAAAGACATAACCATTGTAGTAATGAAAAGAGCACAGCTACAGATTACTGAACTAGAGTAGGAGAGAAGGAGCGAGCACCAAGTATACCTTTACCAGAGCTGAATAGTTATAATATGCTATAGTAGGCCATCAGGAATTTGGGCCTCCTAGTGAGCAGGGTGGGAGCAAGAGCAGACCGTGAGGAAATGTTCTAGGAGGTGGGTGTTGAGATGTCTATGATTGGAGTAGTGGTGGATATCTGCTGGGAGGTCATTCCAGAGTTTTGGTAGTCGGTAGCTTAATGCTGCCTGGCTCATAGAGGCGCGCATTAGAGGGATTTGGAATAGCCTAGTATCCGAGTGCCGAAGCGAGTACGCCGAGGGGAGCAGAGAAGTTAAGGATGAAGCCAGGTAAGGAGGGAGTGAATGGGACCAGTATTTGGCAGCAACTCTGGAGCAGTGCATTAGTCTGTGGGCCGAGAGTGAGGGAAGGGCCAGGGAGCTGTATAGTTCGCAGTGGTGTGTCAGTTTTGGACATTCCAGTATGAAACGGCAGAAGGAATGAAAAAGGGTGTCCAGGCTGGCTAGAGCCAATGGTGAGGCAGCGCCATAGACCACATCCCCGTAGTCAAAAATTGGGAGTATCATTTTTTGCACAAGTTAGCGCCTGACCAGGGTGGACAGGCAGCCTTTGTTGAGGTAGAGGGCCCCAAATTTAGGATGAAGTTTTTGTGCAAGGATTCCACATGAGTAGAGAAATCTAGGTTTTAGTTGAACCAAATGCCTAGATAGTGGAACGAGGTGCAGGATTCTAAGGGGGAGAAGTCCAGGGTTTGGAAAGGGGGGCACTCGGCGAGCCGGGAGAGATGCGGCTTCAAGCCAAAAGTTAGCGAGACAGTCTTTGTTGCATTTAGGAACAGCTGGTTTGTAAAGAGCCAGTGTTGTACAGCGTTGAAGTCCTGCTGAAGTTGGTCATGTACTGTTACCATGGAGGGGCCAGTGTTGTATAACACCATATCATCTGCATACATTTGAATGGATGAGTGGGAGCAGGCTAGTGGAAGTTCATTTAGGAATACCGAGAATAGGATTGGGCCCAGGACTGATCCTTGAGGGACACCTGTAGTGATGTGGAGCGGGGCAGATAGGTGGGGGCCAATTTTCACCACTTGTTGTCTGCCACTCAGGTAAGCCGGAAACCAGTTAGTGGCATGGTTGGAGAGGCTGGAAGCCTTTAGTTTATCTATAAGGAGAGTGTGGGAGACGGTATCAAAGGCTTTGGCCAGATCGATAAATATGGCCAACGTGATATGACCTTTATCCATACCTGAGAGGATATCATTTGTTACTCTTAGTAGGGAGGTTATGGTGGAATGTGATTTTCGGAAACCTGTTTGGTATGGGGTGAAGAAGGCAGAATCAGATAGGTGCTGTGAGAACTGAGCAAGAGCAAATTGTTCATGTATTTTAGCCAGAGTTGGGAGGAGGGAGATGGGGCTGTAATTGCCTGGTGAGGCGAGGTCACCCCCCTTAGGCAGATGGATGACAGTAGCCAGCTTCCAGGCGGTGGGTATTGTAGACGTCAAGAAGGAGAGGTTGAACAAGCCAGCTAATGGCGCGGCTATTGCAGGGGCTGACAGTTGTAATAGTCTGGAGTTCAAGCCAGAGGGACAATTGCCCTTGTTTGGGTTTAGGTTGCGCAGTGCTTGGTAGACTTCAGGTGGGGAGACAGGATGGAAGGAGAAGGAGAGGTGGGAGGAGGGAGGCTGTGGATTAGGAGAGGAAGTTATCAGGGGTGGGGAAGGGGGAGGCTATTTACCAGGGAAGCTGCACTGTTGGTGAAGAAGATGTTGAATGCCGTGGCTACTACATGTGGGTCAGTGATGGCCAGGCCGCTGATTGACAGTGCAGGGGTAGGTGGTTAAACAGGTGGGGATAGGAGAGATTTGATGGTTTTTCCAGAAATGTGAAGGGTGGTTATGATTTGCGCAAAGTGCTGACACAAAGTATTTCTGTTTGGCTAGGCGAATCGTCTTGGTGCAGGAGTTACAGAGGGCACGATGGATTTGTAGGTCTTGGTGGGAGCTAGTAGTTTTGTGCTTTTTCCAGGCCAGGTCCCTGGTACGGCTTTGACAGATGATATCGGCGGATATCCAGGGCAGGTGGGAACCCCTAACTCTGTTTTTTCTTAGTGGCGCGTGTTGGTCCCAGACACTCAGGAAAATATTTTTTAAACTGCGTAGTGCAACATCTATCGAGGGGACCTGAGGGATGAAGGACCAGTCAACCCTAGTCAGCTCCGACAGGAGTGGTGTGAGAGATAGTGACTTGAAAGACCTGGCTAGCAGGGTCCGGGAGGGAGGTTTGGGGGTCTTATGCACTTTACGGACCACATAGACCATGTGGTGATCACTTAGGGAGTCGGGGAGTAGGCCTGCTCCTATCGATCTATGGGCATGAGTGGTCAGGGCCCAGTCCTGGAGGGAGTGGTTGAGGGTTTTTAGGTTCAGCCTAGTGGGTTGGGAAATTTGTTGTGCAAGGTTCAGGGCGTTTACCTTGGAGCACAGCTTGGCACAATCTGTTGCAAGCCAGTTGTGATTGAAGTCCCCTAGGACATATAGCTCTCCTGTTGCGGCGGAGGATTTTAATTTGGCCAGGTGGTCTAGTATACTAGGTGTTGGGGTATTAGGGGCGCAGTAGACTCCAGCTATACATGATGAACCACAAGGCCTTTTTCTGCTGGCTCAATCGTATGTTCACATGAAAAAGAAAGCTATTTTTTTTCAGATTTTTTTTTTTTGTCCTCTACTAGCGCCCAGGTGGTTTGAAATTTTGCTCTGCAATTTTCAGGGTATTAAAGGGCTTGGGCCACAGTGGTGCCTTTCCTTAGGTCTGTGTAAAAAGTATGAATTCATTTCAGAAATATAAGGATTTAAAATGTTGGTTCTGAACATGCTCAGTAAGGTCTTTTGGATACCTATTTCATACAAAAAAGAATTTGGCCAATCTGAATACAAGATTCTGTTTTTCATGAGGTAATCTTTTTTTGTGAGAAAAAAATTCTTCCTTCGTGTGGCTGCCATCTTGTTTCTGTTTTTTTTTTAAACATTTTTTAAAACACCACCAAAATGATATCTTGCAGAGACAACACATGTATCTTGCTCATCACGACTTCCTTAGATGGATTCAGTCAATCAATCAAACTTTATTTAACCAGGCTTTACACCTTTGAGTGAACTTCTTTACAAGATGGTCCTGGACACACAAATACAGTTGACAGCAATACAAGGCAAGAGTATGCAGACATACAACAAATACATATAGTAATTTACAGTCATTGATACATCTTAAGCATATTACAGGAGGTACAAGCTATGACACAAGGACTAACATCCTCTTGTGGATAAAAGGAGGCATGGAAGTGCAGGGCCTAGAGAGCCCTACATTTCCATGATCACATAGATGGGTTGACACAGGTCCCTGATGATACAATTCTACTATCTCAAAAAGTAATGAAATTCATTGCAAAAGACAAAATTTTGTTTATGCACAAGTTAGGGTTAAACCAACAAAAGCATGGAAATGTATGTTAGGGTTACAACCCTAACACCACACCCCAACCTGCAAGCTGCAAAAATAAAAATAGTTATGGTTTTGGCTATCCTGGGTCTTGGCAAATCAGGCCTGGGGTCTTCCTTGGGGTTATCAATCCTAACACTCCAATTCTCATACAGTCTGCATAGCTGAGCTTATTTGCTAATAGAATGGGGGAGTGCTAGGGTTGATAACCCCAAGGAAGACCCCATGTCTTATTTGCCAAGGCTCGGGGCACACAAAATCATTATGTGTTTTTTTTTTTTTGTCTTTTTTGATGCTTGCAGGGTGTGGTGTCAAGTTTGGAAACCATAACACTACATTTCCCTATTTTTGTTGCGTTATCCCTAACTGGTGCATTAATGAAGTTTTTTGCAATACATATTTATTCAGAGATGTACATTCTCAAACATCTACCTCACTTTCCTGTTTTTCTCTTTCCCTCACTCCCCCATCCCTTTTCCCTCTGTCCCTGTGTTTCATGTTTGTTGTGTATTTTTTTATTTGTTCCTTTTCTGGTATGCAACATTTTTTATTATCCAGCAACAGAGTTTCTTTTCATGCTTATTTTATGGCTGTGGGTGGAGCCTACAGCCATTTTGATATCTGTAGCTTGAAAATGGAGTTTCGTGGAGCATATTTTTTTGAACTTTTCAATGTATCCTTCCACATCTACAAATCACTATGACAACTAAAGTAAAATAATCCCTTCTTTCTGTTTAGAATGTTGGAGCCATAATTCTAAGCTGCTTATCTGATGGCCATTAGGAAACTGAAACAGTTTGTTAAATATTGGTTGCCTATTAAACTGGAGATTTGTTTACCTCCTTTGGAATGTAACAGCTTGCACATTTAAATGATTAGCATTTAAACATGTTTTGCTATTAACTTTAGTTGGGGATGTATATCTTTCAAGAAAGATTCATGCCTCATAAATATTACCCTTTCCCAGCAAATTTTGTAAAAATCTACACTGTTTTTAACCTCTCAACACCTATCTGATAAAATGCCAGGTCTTTAGTAAACTACCCAGACTAAATACAAAACATTGTTTTTGACAGAAGGGCTGCTGCCTGCTTCCCAAACCTAACAGATAAGAGCTAGTGAGATCTCTTATAGTGAGAGGGAGAGAGAGAGAGAGAGAAAGTGTGAGTGTGTGTATGTTTGTCTGTGTGTGTGTGTGTGTGTGTGTGTGTGTGTTTGGGGGAAGGGTGGAGAAACAATCAAATGCCTGGCAAGGGAAACCTCATCTAATGAATTAACTGCTGACAAACCATGAGTGATATGGAAGCAAATGATTTGATACCTTTTGTTAGACCAACATAGATGGTACAATTGAATCCTGTTTAATCTAAATTACAGGGGGCAACCGGGGGTGGCTCCCATACCAAAGTCACATTATAGTATTGAAAAGCAAGGCAAATGCAAGACCATGGTAGCCAACCCCAGAAGCCTAAATATGATAAAAATCACTGAATTAACAGAAATTCTTATCAGAAATCAGATAGATATTGTAGTTTTGTGTGAGTCATGGTGGGATGAAACCTTTAATCTGTATAACTCTATCCCTGTATATTTACTTTATATTAAAAATAGACTGAACAAAGAAGGTGGGAGTGTCTGTTTCTATATCTCTGACAAGATCATAGCAACTGATCCTCTTTACAATAATAATGATATTGAAGGACTATGTACTCAGATTACACAACAAAATGGTATTAAATTCCTCTTGGCAAATTTTTGTAGACCACCATCTTCAGATTTTAATTATGATATATCTATCCAAACAGAAATTAATCACTTAGTATCAGAAGCTGAAGTAATAAAAGTTGGGGACTTTAACAACCCAGGGATAAACTGGGATACATTAACAACCAAAACCTCCTGGAGAGTCATTTTTTCAGACTGTACAATAACTGCAGGATTAGATCAGTTGGTACATGAATCTACTGGGGGTAATGACATCTTGAACTTTGTTATGACAAATTTCCCTATAGATATTGATAATCTAAGCATAAATAGTCCGATTGGGGGCAGTGATCATCAATCAATTATGTTTACAGTAAATAGACATAAAATAAGTATAGGTAGGACTCAGTATAGATATAAGTATAATAAAGCTGACTATGATAAAATCAATAAAGCCTTAAGTGGATATAGTTGGGACAGTTTATTTGAAAATCTAAATATTGAACAGAGATGGTAATTATTTAAATCAATTAATAATGAACTTGAGAAACTGTATGTACCGATTAAAAAAACACAAAATAAAAAAGGTAAAATTCCATCATGGTTGACTAATACCATCCGCTCACAAATTCATAAAAAATAAAAGGCTTATAAAATCATGAAAAACACCCAGTCAGATTAACCTCTCAGACTACAAGAATGAACTAAAATATACCAAACAACTGATAAAAAAGGAAAGGAAGAAAATTGAATGCTGTTGCCAAAAACCCCAAATCTTTCTACTCGTATATAAATAATAGAAAACACAAGGTATGGGGCACTGAGAAATTAAATGACAATGGTAGAATCATTATAGAACACTCAAGTATAGCATACAAATGTAACTATTTTTTTGGCTCTGTGTTTAATACTAAGGAGAATATAAACCTGAGCAAAACTGATATACCATTGCCCTCAGTATTAACTGAGATTGAGATACTAGCAGCCCTCAGGATGGTTAAACCACATTCAGCCCCAGGACCCGATGATATTAACCCTGACTTTGTACTACTGTAAATACTGCAAACTCACTCTGTACATCTTTAAAACATCTGTTTAACTTTTCACTACAACATGGTGAGTTACCTACTGAATGGAAAAAAGCAGTGGTTTACCCTATCCATAAAAAAGGTATCACAAGTGTAGTTGAAAATGACAGACCAATCAGCCTAACATCTGTTATACGTAAAATAATGGAGCATATTATAAAACATAGATTAGACAACAAATTAGAATCAAAGTGTCTCAGGGATCCAAAACAACATGGCTTTGTTAAGCGTAGATCATGTACTACTAATCTCATTGTTATTTATGTAAAAGTCAGCCATTTATTAGATCAGAATATCCCAGTGAATGTTTTATTCCTTGATTTTAAACAGGCTTTTGACAAAGTTTCACATAAAATCCTTACTGATAAAATGATAAGTATGGGCCTAGATCAGGATATTACTCTATAGGTCCCAGCATGGTTAAATTCAAGGAGTCAAAAGGTTAAAATCCAGGATACCTATTCTAAGTCTATTTTTGTTACCAGTGGAGTCCCCCAAGGATTTGTATTAGGGTCCACTTTATTTAATATTTTTGTATCTGATTTACATATTGATCTAAAGACCCATATCAGTAAGTTTGTGGATGATACAAAGATTTGTAGTGAGGTTAAGTCCATCGAGCAATCCTCTTTTCTTCAAAATGACATTGGTAAACTTGAAAAATGGTAATTAAACAACTAAATGTCCTTTAACAAGGATAAATGTGTAATCATGCCTTTAGGGCCAAAAAATCACTACACTACATATTTAATGGTTCAGAGATTAGATCAGTAACATCAGAGAGAGACCTGGGTATTTTGATAACTAACCAATTAACATCAGGTAAACACTGCAGACACATTACCTTAAGAGCAAATCAAATTATATCCGCTGTTAAGAAATCATTTTTCTATAAGCAGGAAGCCTGTATATTTCCTATCTACAATTAATTTATTAGGCCATATTTAGATTTTGGTGCTGCATTTTGGGCACCATATCTTATAAAGGATAAAATCTTACTTGAGAATGTCCAAAGAAAAGTAACTAAATTGATCCCTAAACTTCAGAATATCAGCTACAAGCAAAGCACTAAATTTATATGATTTAGATACACGGAGAACTAGAGGTGATCAACTACTATTATTTAACATCTTAAAAGATAATACTTTGAAGGCAGACTGTAGGTTTAAGTTTGCTAATAAAATGAGTGTTCTTAGATGCAATAATAGGCAATTATTTGTGCCAATGGCATATAAAGATAAAAGGAAATACTTCTTCATGATTAGAGTTGCTAAACTGTGGAATAAGTTATCACAGTACATAGTTGATGCATCAAACTTTGATCAGTTTCAGGGTCATCTTGATAAATACCTTTTGGGCACCCAGGCCGGGATATTCAAAAGGGTTGTGCATGGCGCAACACAGTTGCACCCTGCGCAACCCACTGATGTGCCCTGGTGTGATATTCAAAAGTGGAAAGTGCGCAGCACAAATCCCGATGTGCCGGGGTGCATCAGTAATATATGCAGCGCACATGAGGGGGCTTGCCCATGCATACTCCACACATCCCGATATTCAGACCAGGATGTGCTGAGCAAATGCAGGCACAACCCCTACTTGAGCCGCACACAGTTGAGCCTAAAACAAAAGGAGCAACTGCTGGCCACCCACAGGTGAGCTGCTATATTGCAGGGTGAAACACAGCACCTGCCAGCTGTGGGTAGCCGCCTGAGCTCTGATGGCACTGTCCATCACGGTAGCGTCCCCCCCCCATGCCCGATCATGGGCATAGCTATATAACTGAAATGTCCCTGGTGGTCTAGTGGATCGCTTCCTAGCCCGATCGCTAGTAGTGTGGTTAATAAATACGAAATTGAGTCTCGGTGGGTTCAGCAGCGGTCTTCTACCGCCGCTTATTTCGCCCCGTTATCACTCCCCCAGTTAGTGGCAGGTGGCAGTTCTCACCACGCATACTGTTACCATCAATCAACTGCATAGTATGGTTGTACACCCATTGGAAAGTCTGGTTGCTGCAACATGGCATGCAGATTGTACCATACTACACAGTCCAGATATGTTAATGTATCATTATTATCTGGACTGTGTAGTACGTTCAGTGTGTTATTACTGACCCACGATGTGGACCAATGGATGTACAGCCGCATTGTGCACAGTCAGTTGATGGGCAGCCAGGTGGCTTGTGGGCTGGGAGCCGCCACCTGCCACTGACTGAGGGGGAGTGAGATGGCAGGGCGCAGGGGGGGTAGGGGGGGCGATTGCTGGACCACAGGGATGGTTTTAAATGTTTATTAGACCACATATGCCCGCAATCGGCTGGAAGCGGTCCACTGGACCACCAGGGATATTAGACATGTTAAGTTATTACATATGCCCGTGATCAGGCTGGCAGCGGTTCACTGGACCACTAGGGGTATTGGATATGTTATTATGTTACTTATACCCGTGATTGGGCTGGTAGTTTTCCACTGGACCACCAGGGATATTGGACATGTTATTATATTACTCATGCTTGCTATCGTAGGCATTGGGGCACTGTGTCACATGTGTAGGGGGTGTCAGTCCTCGACGCTGCAGCCTGGCAGGGTGCCAGGTACAAGTCGCAGGGATCGGCGACCTGCATGCAATGAAGTATAATGATATACAGATGGTCCCATTTGTGCCTTGCATGCATTATGGCCCCACTTGCATGTCCACCACTGAATATAGTGGTTGCTGCACCTAGCACAGCAGCACTTGCGCTAGTGCAGCCGCCTGCTCCTCCCTGGCCACTTGCGCTGGTGCAGTGCCACTGTGCCACGTGCAATGCAGGTGGCCATGGAGTGATATTCAACAGTGCTGAGCCATGGTGCAGCACCATTGAATATCACCCTGTCAATGCCCTGGCGCATCCCAGTTGTGCTGCGCCCAGGCTTGTGCCATAGCCTGGCGCAGTCTGAATATCCCGTCCCTAGATGCTTTACTCCACATGGTGGGGAGAGGTAGTCTCGATGAGTCCTTGGACTTTCTTCTACCTAATCAAACCAAGTAAACTGAGTAAAAAGAACTTATACCATTTATGAAATTCATGATCAAACAACTGCAAACAGAAGACTGTTTTTTGTCATTTTATAATATGATATACTAAGGCCTGGATATTCAAAAGGGTTGCACCATGCGCAACAGGGTTGCGCATGCGCAAGTCCAAAATGCGCCATTCTGCGATATTCAGCAGGAGGCAGTTACGCCACTGGCATCAGGTTGAGCAAGAGAGCAATGCAAATGAATGCATGCTCAACAGGAGGGGGAGGATCCATGCATAACCTGCGCAACCCGATATTCAGTCGGGTTGTGCAGAGTTGTGCATGCGCAACCCCCAACCTGCGCCTGCACAACCTTGAGCCCAAAAAAGGCTTAAGTTGAGGCCACCACAGGTGAGCTGCTGCATTGCAGGGCGCAACAGCAGCTGCCACCCCTGGCTGGCCCCCAACTCTTCCCTGTGCCCCCACCAGCCCGATCGCGGCATAGTGCAACACTGACCCCCGCCCACATATCTTCACAGCCGATCAGCTGGCAGTACAGGTACATGTAACACCCCCGATATCAGGCCCGATCGCTGGCATAACATGAAGCTTCTCAGTGCCCGATCGCTGGCAGAATGTACCTCACACCAATCCCTGAGGTTCAGTGATCAGGCTGATCGCTGGCAGAATCATCACAGTCCTCAACATCTCCCTGGTGTCTAGTCTCCCCCCACGAAGCCCCTCCACCCGCTCCCCCGCGGCCGGCGGGCGACAGCATCCACCCCCTGCGCTGCGCGCCGCCGAGCCGACTGTCCGTGTTACATTGCGTAAGTTAGAGCCAAGGGCTTGCAGCCCATATTGACATGACAGTCCAGATTTGTGAATGATGTTCATTCACAAATCTGACTGTCATGTACGGTATGGGCTGCAAGCCCATTGGCTGTAGCTCTGCACCAATGGCGGCAGCCCACCGACAGTCAGTCGGTGGGTGGCGGGCGCAGGCGGGTGGATGCTGTCGCTCGCCGGATGCGGGGGAGCGGGTGAGGGCTTCGTGGGTGGGGGACACTAGACACCAGGGAGATGTTTGGGGGTTTAGATGATTCTGCCCGCGATCGGGCTTTTACGGTCCACTGGTCCACCAGGGAGATATTTGGGTTGGGGTTACATTCTGCCCGCGATCGGGCACTGGGGGTTCATACACGCTATGCCCACGATCGGCTCGGGCACATGTGGGGGTGTTACATGTACCTGTAATGCCCGCAATCGGAATGGATTAGGCGCGGTCCCTCGACGGCTGCTGCCTGGCAGGGTGGCCAGGCGCAAGTCCTCGATCACACCTGCTACGTAAAATGGCATGCAATGGGGCCATAACAGATGCAAATGGCCCCCCGCGCCTTGCATAAATTATGTCCCCATTTGCATGTCACCTTTGAATATCGAAATTTGCGCGATGATGAATGGTACTAAGCGCCAATGCTAGTTTAATGGTCATCTCTGGCAACTTGCGGTGGTGCAAGTTCCATCATGCTTACGCGCAAGTGCTGTGGTTGGGAGTGATATTCAGCTGAGTTGCGCAATAGCCGCACCTTGAATATCACCGGCCACCCCCTGCGCAACTATTTTGAGCAGCGCAAGGGCTTGCACCTCAGAATGGCGCAGTTTGAATATCCAGGCCTAAGTGTATAGTTACTGAGTTGCTGGATCAGGGCCTTGATAAAATAATAATATTTGCTTAACTCATTCAAGATTCCATAAGGTGGACAGAAAAAAGGCTATGAGAATGTGTCTGAAAACTAACAACTATAAGATGCAAAAATAGCATGTGTATATGTTAATATGGAAATGTCTCTATATGCAATACATTTGTTTACAGGCATTAGTAGTATCTTTTGAAAGATTGTCTGACTTGTGATTACTGATCTTGATTATAGTTCATGAAATAATGAGCTTGATATTTGTTAGTTCATATAGTACCCATTATGCCTTATACATAGCATATAAATCCAAATCATTCCAAGGCCATTGTGATATATAATATTAATACTGAGCAGCAAATCTGAGCTCTTTTCCTAATAAAAGGCTGCTGATATAATTAATAAAGAACAAAGCCATAAATGCGGAACCAGTGGCTTATGTAAAAATCTACAGGGATTTATACATGGATCTGTATCTGCCTTTGTGGGGAAACACAGTTAAATTGAGGGCTTCTTACAGGGTAACGGTTATTTGGATCTGGGATCACTGAATATTTCTTATCCTATATCTTGTATCCTGGATAAAGCAGGGGAGATGCTACATCTCATTGTTGTGGGGATGTTCATTTACACATTTTTGTACTGTATTTACTTAGGCTGTCCCAGATTAGATGCAATATCTTGTTTTCAGTGGGGTCATTATTATACCATTTTTATAATGTATTTATTCAGGGTACCTAGTCCAGGGCCCCCATATTCAAAGGAGATATGTAGCGCATCCCAGTGGAAAAGGGAGATGTGCCACTCAACTCCAACAATTTACAGCAGCATGATATTCAAATGCAAGGGAATGGGTCAGGGCACATGCAAATGGAATGCCATTTAAGTTGAGGGGGCAATGCCATGCATATGCTGTGCTGCAGCATATTCAGTGGGAATGTGCCCCTCACAGTCCAGAGCACCGTGGCCCAGTTAGGCCATGAATAGATAGCCTAACCAAGCCAGCCACCCACAGGAAGGCTGCAGATGTGCACCCAGGTGCACAGCAGCCTGGCAGCCCTGGTGGACTAGAGGTACCCCCTTTCCATCCCCAATCTAGCCAACTCCATCCCTGAAGAGTTCCATAGTGTAGGCCCCCCAAGATCTGATTACACCAGAGGAAACCATGGTCCATATCCATAGTCTAGAGGACTCCCATCCACCACCCCATACACAGACACCCTCATTCCCCCATATCTAAACTGTTGCAAAGACTGGCAATGCCCTCCACAGTCTGCCATGGCCAGCCATTGACTGCACTGAACCTGGGATGGGGACCTACACTCTGGAATGACCCAACTGGCTGTACAGTGCATGGGTGTACCACGCCAGCTGCGGATCCACCAGTGTATGCAGCCGTGTGCACATCCTTGCCAAACTGAAGAAGGAATTGACATACCCCAAATGCATGCCTTGCTGATGCTGTATCTTCCTGCTGTCATACACCACTGCAAGTCCACACTCTTACTTGTTCCCCTGTGTAACATGCCACCCTCTGGACTGCTGAAGTATCCCAGGTGCCATGGGGTGCAGTATCCCATAATGCCATTTGCAGTGTACACTTCTGGTTATAGACAGTTCATCCACAGTTCCCCAATTGTACAAATGAATGGGAGGTCAGCTGTAACATGCCTGTTTTGGAACCTGTGTGAGTGGGTACAGCATCAGCATCAGCTATCACCCACACTGATCAGTGCAATGGCCCCGGGATGATGGAGCCACATGTGAGTGCCTGAGGAGTATGGCCACTGGGTGTTATCACTCACACACAGCTTGTACCTACATATAACTCATTCCATCATCCTACTTCAAGTACTCCACTACCCCCCGACAGAGTAGTACAATCCCATTACAGAGCCAGTTGTCATGATTGGATGGGATGGGGGGCAGGTAGAGGTTGTCTGTGCACCGATGAGGATGAGCGGGGACAACTAAACTATGGACATGGACTGTATGGCACTGGGGTCCCTACAATACGGAAACAATAGAGCCTGGACTCTGGTATGATCAGGGTTGGTGGAAGGGTTTGCAGGGGTGCCATCATACCATCAGAGACTTCAAGGCCTGTCCTAAATGGTAGCAATTGGGGTTGGGACTTGTGGACGAGAGCTGCTCCGGCACTTTTATCCCCATGCCAATATGCAAATGGACTGGTAATGAGCATGCATAAGACCCCTTCTCACCCTGCATGCTCAATTAGTTAATTTGCATTCCTGGGCTGAATATTGCCCATGGGGGCTGTGGTGCATACTGGTATGTACCATGCATTCCCCCTGGAAGGTATTCAATCAGGGTCACCCTGGATGCACCTAACTTGGTGGCCTCCTGCACTGTGACTCCCATCCAGGGTTATATTTTCAACAGGAATGATGAAGCCCACCCGCATGAAGTGTAGTGTTACAGGTTTACTGCATGACAAAAGGGATTAACTCCTTTTGAAATTGCATTGTATGCTACAGTAACTCTACTGCAGAATTCTGCAGTGCTGTACTTCATCCTGGTGGGCTTCACTGGTTGCACACCCTGTACCAATGGCGCATTCTCTTTGAATATTGTATCAGTGCCAATGGGCACACCTTCTTTGTGCAGTGCATCTTCCTGCTCGTGCATTGATCTGGTACTTAATATATCCCCCCAGATGTAAAATATTGTTTTTAGTGCATTCTGATTTCACACAATGCAGCATAATATTGTGAAGATGTAGAGTCCCACTGAAAATAAGATGCCATTTCTTCTGTGAATTATCAAAGCTAAATATATAGCAATCAGCAGGCATATTGTAGGAAAGCACATTGTAAAAATGTATAGAAGGAAGACCACAATGAAACTGCCTCTCCACAGATCTGCATTGTGCAAAGTCATTAGAAATAATGGGTAAAAGTATCCCCAAAAACTCTCCACAGCCATATTGGCTCTGACTGGAGTTTGTTATATTTATGAGCACTTATTCAGGTTTTGTAAATTGGTTTGTTAAGCATGCTGGTACTTTACGACTGACTGGCTACTGTTTACATTCAAGATGTATAACATGTACACATACTGGAGTATTTAAAACCCATTGTGAGTTTCCTTAGCCATGCCCTTGAGGAAGGGTTTCATTTTGACCTAAACTGCCAGGGTTCTTGCTGCTGCCCGTACTGCATGGAGTAAGGAGTTATGAGTCTACACTGAAGCCTCATTCACTACTATTTATTTGACTGAGTGCAGTGTTCCATGTTTCTGTTCAATTTGATTTCCTCTCTCCAGCACCAGCTGACTAATTGCTCAAAGTGCTGGGTTCCTTTGTTTTTTTGACTGGCCTCTGGTGCTCCTGGTTACTGGAGCATCCCAATCAATGTCTAGCAGGTTTAGATTACCCACTACCACTACTTCCCCATTTGTCAACTCCTTTCTAGTTTTCCCTATGCTCTTTGTCCCCCTCTTCTCCTTGCCTTCATGGTCTATAGATCACACCCAGGCATAGCTTCTTGCCTGAGGCCACCGAGAGGTGCACCCTCAGAGATTTTATCTCTCCATTACTACCACTGATGCACCCATCTTCCACAACCTGAATGCCATCCCTGACATAAATGGCTATAACTCCCCTTTCTGTATCTCTCCTGAGCAATGAGTACCCTGGGACTGTCGGGTCCCAGTTGTTATTTTCTCAGGTCCACATTTCTGTAATGGCCACAAAATCCATCTCGGTATCTGCCATCACTGCCTGGAGCTTGCTGATTTTATTACCCAGGCTCCTGGCATTAGGGCAACCCCCCTTCCATCTAACTCCTAAACACTTTTTGCTATTTCTATCTTTTTTCCTTGTTCTTCCCAGTCCCTTGGCTTCTTTTCTTAGTGCTTGCACACTTTGTGTTCCCCTTCTCAATTGTCTGTCCACCTAGCCCAGTTGGAACTTCATCTCTATTTGTACCCACTGTGTTCCTACAAGACCCCAACTATGAAGGAGTACTAGCTAGGATCCCATTTCTCTCACCTGTCATCATGGTTACCCTAGTCCCAGACTCCCCTACATTCAGTTTAAATGCCCAATATAGATGCCAAATCTCTGCCCCAGTGCACTCATCCATTCTCTTGTCAGATGGAGTACCTCACTCTTGAAACTCCTCCTGTTCCAGAAGGTCCCCTAGTTCCACATAAAGTGGTACCCCTTCTCCTGACATCACCACTTAAGCCACCCATTAAACTTCTCTGCCTCATTCCTCCTTATTTTTATCCTTCTTTCCCTCCCTGATCCACACAGGGAGGACCTCGAAAAGGTCAGGGAGGCAGAGAGTGCCACCAATCTGTCCCCCAGTCCATGAAAGTTCTGCCTCACCATCTCCACCAACTGGGGCACAACATAATTGGTACCCAGGTGTACCAGCACCCCCAGCTCCTCCTGCTCCCTCTCTGCCATCATCCCTATCCTATCTAAATCCCAGATGGATGCTGTACCAAGAAGGCCCACCCACCTCCCATCCAACTCCCCTCCCACCAGCTTCTTGGCACTCTTAATCATTGAGTTCCCAACTGCTAAAACTCTCCTGGTAGACCTGCTCCTTTTCATCACCTTGGGTGGCATCACATAATCCTGCCCTTTTCCCTCTGACTGACTCAGAGTCCCCCCCCAAGTGGAATCTGGTACTTAGGTTCACCATCTGGATGGTGTTAGGCTGGACAACCTCCCTGTAGCTAACCCTGCCTCCTTTCCCCTCTCCCTCCCCAGAACTCTCCATCATCCTGGACCACTGGGTCACTGGGGTGGGGCTCAGTTAAGCTGGTGATGCAGCTGAGATATTTCTAACCTTGCTGCCACCAGCTGAGCATGGAGATTTGCCATGGTCCTGCAGATGGGGCAGTGCCCTCTCCTCCAGAGCATGTCCCTAGAGAAGAGTGCCCCACAGCTGCCAAAACTGACTCTCCTCTCTGTACTGCAACCCCGTATGGACCTATGAATGAAGCTCTACCTAGCTGATTAGGATATGTAACTATCAAATTCATAGTTTACAACATAGGAAAGTCACCGTGGCCTATAATATAAAAAAAGCAGCACATTCAGCAGTTACAGTACAAAGCAGATGACAATATTAAACTAGTAGGGCTTGCACAGTTATGGTGTAGCAGAAAGTTTCAACTTTAGCACTAAAACAGATGACTAATAAAGCTAGATTACAAAACATTTGACTTAATTAAACTAGTAGTGCTCACCCAGATAGTGTCAGCTATAGCACAGGAGCAGGTGTTTAATTGAACTAGTAGTGCTTACTCAGATAGGATGTAGCCATAAGAATCAACTATAGCATCAAAATAGATGACTTAATTAAACTAGTATCAGTAAGCATTAACTTCATCACAAGCAGACAACTCATTTAACTAGTAGTGCTCACCCAGTTAGAGTGTTGCTAGAACCTAGCTTAAATGGGATCAAACAGACATGGCAGTGTATTTAACATATTCAGTTTTACAAGTCTGTTGAACTGGGAAGAGTTCACAGCTGCTGGCTGCCTCTTCTGGCTGCCTCTCTCTGGCAGACTCACTCAACATCCTTTGCACTACAGTCCATACTGCTCCAGATTGCAGCACTCTAGATCACTTGTAGGGCAGTGTTATCACAGTTGTTCTCCACCCAGTGGCAGTGAGGAATAGCTCCCAATTAGCTGCTTAGAGGAAGCAGGGGTGCGGCTTATGGTAGAACAAGACACAGGCAGCTGTGTGATCTGGTAGAAGGCTAAGGCTTGATAGCTGGGATGCACTCTGGATTCACTTTGCATGTAGCTGGAGGTGGTGTGGTGGAGGGGAGCGCTTTTCTTTATGTCAGTGAGCCCTCTAAACCCCAGGGATGCAGCAGCAATGGTGGCTTTAGTAGTGGATAGTGCTGGAATTGGTGAGGTTCTTTAAACGCAGCGACTTTCATTTCTCCACCTAGTGGCAATGGAGGATATCTCCTGATTGGTTGCTTAGAGGGAGAAGAGGCACAATGTATAGCACAACAAGTCACTGATTTGTTGCTGTGTGATGTAGTGGAAGGCTGAAGTTTGGTAGCTGAGACAAGCTCTGATGTACTCTCGATGTGGCTAGAGGCAGTGTGGTGAGGCAGGAGAGTAATCTTTTCTCTCTGTGAGCAGTCTTGACCCTGGAGATGAAGTGACTTTGGCAGCCTTAGCAGAGGGTAGAGCTGGAACTGCTGCAGCCTTAAACCCAGCCATTTTACATTCTTCACCAAGTGACAGCAGAGGACAGCTCCTGATTGGTTTCTTTGAGGGAGCAGGGGCATTACATATGGCAGAGCAAGTCACTGATTGGTGACTGTGTGATCCTGTAGAAGGCTAAGGCTTGGCAGCTGGAATGCACTCTGAATGCACTGTCAATGTGGATGGAGGTGGCATGGTGCAGATGGAGGATGCTCCTTTCTGGCCATGAGCCTTCTTGACCTCTGGGATGCAGTGTTAGTGGCAGCTTTAGCAGTGAAGAACAGGAAACAATGTGTTATTCTTCATGACTATTGCATCCTATTCACAAGGGAAGACAGAGAACCTCTGCCAGACAGTGTCATTAAGGCAGCTGTAAGTGGGATCCCTGAGATGAGGTAGTAAGTGCTTACCTGTGAAAGGGTTAAGAATGAGCTATCAGCCCTAAAGCTCAACAAGGCCGTGGGGTCAGATGAGTTGCATCCAACGGTGCTCAAGGAATTGGCAATGGGACTAACTGAACCACTGGTAGGACTATATATTTATTTAAAAGTTGATAACTGGGAAAGGCACATAGAGCCA
Organism: Neoceratodus forsteri; assembly: GCA_016271365.2. NCBI lineage: Eukaryota > Metazoa > Chordata > Ceratodontiformes > Ceratodontidae > Neoceratodus > Neoceratodus forsteri. The sequence continues at coordinate 291,456,067 of CM057459.1, forward strand.
AGACTCATTTCCTGGTGCAACCCAGGGGAGAGAACAAGGGCACAGAGTGCAATATTACAGTACAAAAATCAAGGCATCAATTTACAAAGCATTTACAATGTACAAGCATTTACAAACATTAGCAAAGTGCAGCATTGTAGGTACATGATATAGTCAAACAGCAGTACATAGATTCATGTGAAGAGAGAAAAAGTCATATTAGGATTTATACATAGTGAAGGTAGTAATACAATAGGTAATATGTCCAAATAGAAATGAACATACGTATATACACAAAGCAGAACATATGGTAAGCCTAGCTTTAATAGCTCAATTGAGAAAGGGGTAGTTCCAAAAGAGAGTAGGGTAGTGGATGTAGTCCTACTCCATAAGGAGGGGACAAGAAGCAATCAGATAACTAAAGACTTGTAAATCTTGCATCTACTGTGGGTAAACTGATGGAGACACCAGTCAAAGAGGACCTCATGGACTGCTTGGAGAGAAGTGGACTCCAAGATAGTAAACAGCATGGATTTGTGGTAGGGAGGTCTTGTCAGACCAACTGGATAGTATTCTTTGGCTGGATAATGAGGTTAATGGATAAGGGCCACACTGTGGATTTACTCTACTTTGATTTCAGCAAGGCTTTCTAATCAGTGCCTCACAGAAGGTTGCTGAAGAAGCTAGAGGATCTGGGTGTAGTGAAGAACACAGTTAGATGGGTGAGAAACTGGTTGGAAGAGAGACAGTAGAGGGTTGTGGTTAAGGGAGTTTAATCAGAAGAGAGGGAGATAATCAGTGGGGTGCTACAAGCATCACTCCTGGGCCCAGTCCTTTTCAATATATTCATCAGGGATATGGGAGAAGGAATCCAGGGCAAGATGTGTCTCTTTGCAGACATCACTGCAAAGGGAGGTAAATAGACTAAACCTGGTACTGGAAGATGGTGAACAGGTCAGGGATGTAAGCGTGGAGGAACCTTTATCAAGCAGTGACCACCGCACAGTGTGGTTCTCAATCAGTCTGGGCAGAAAAGTAGCCACTACAAAAACTAGGGTCTTGAACTTCAAAAGGGTGGACTTTGGCAGGGTGGGACAAATACTGGAAAGTCATATGGCAAGCATCTTTCCAGAAATGGGCATGGAACAAAAATAGGCAGTCATCAAGGCAGGACTGACTGATACCACTAACACTTGTGTCAAGAGTCAGAGCAAGAAAGTCAGGACCAAGAAACCAAGTTGGATGAGTAAAGAGGTTGTGGAGAAGGCGAGGGAGAGGACAAATGCATTTAGGATCTACAAGAGATCCAACAGGGCAGAAGACAGAGAAGAATATGTGAAGAAATCCAGAGAAATGACCAGAGTGGTACGGGCAGCAAATGTGGCTAGGGAACGGTGGTTAGTGCACGAGGTCAAAGAAGGAGAAAAGGATTTCTTCAGATACATCAGAGAGAAGAGAAAGAGCAAGGATTGAACTGTTAGGATCAGGAGGGGAAGTGGGTAGGTAGAAAAAGGGTCTGGAGCAGGCAGAAGTACTTAATAAATACTTGTGTTCAGCCTTCAACAAGGAGAGGGATGGGCCTGTACATGAGAAGAAGGGCGAGGTAGGAGAGGGTGGAGGAGAAGCAAGCATGGATGGGGAAATCATGGTGGAAAGGGTGAGGGAGGGCCTAAAATCCCTAAAGGTGGACAAGGCACCTGGCCCAGATGGAGTCCACCCCAGGGAACTGAAAGAGTTGGCAGAGGTCCTGGCAGGACCACTAGTGGACCTGTTCAATACCTCTCTGAACTTGAGGTGCATGCCCGGGTACTGGAGGGAAGCACATGTGGTACCTCTCCGTAAGAGTGGGCCCAAGTTCCAACTGGGGAATTACAGACTGGTAAGCCTTACTGCAATTGTGGGAAAACTGATGGAGACAATCCTCAGGGAAAGACTGGTGCAATTTCTTGAGGATAACAATCTCCAGGACAGCAGGCAGCACAGGTTTGTCTCAGGCAGATCCTACTAGATGAACATGGTTGATTTTTATAACTGGGTTACAAGGGCACTGGACAGGAGACATGTGGTGGATGTCCTCTACCTGGATTTCAGCAATGCCTTGACTCAGTGCCACACTGTAGGCTGACCTGCAAGTTGAAGAGTCTGGGAGCAGGGAGGAAACTGTTCAGATGGGTAAAGAACTGGCTGTAGGGTAGACAGCAGAAGGTAGTAGTGGGGGGGGGGCATCTGAACCAAGGGCAGTAACAAGTACTGTAGTGTACCACAGGGCTCAGTGCTAGGACTGGGACTGGTTCTGTTTAACATTTTCATAGCTGACATTGCAGTAGGGATTAAGAGTAAGATTAGTCTTTTCACAGAAGACACACAGATTTTTCCCGAGGTAGATGGGGGATGCAAAAGTACTTCAAGAGGATTTGGTAAAACTGGAGGAATGGTCTCACACTTGGCAGCTTGGTTTCATTGCCAAGATGTGCAAAGTGATGCATTTAGGAGGCAAGAACCCAGGACAAAAGTATTGGCTGGAGGGTGTTCCATTAACAAAATCCAAGGAGGAAAAGGATCTGGGAATGCTGATATCTGGGGAGATGAACCACTCTGCTCAGTGCGGGAAGGCAGCAGTGAAGGCAAACAAGATGCTAGGGTGCATAGCAAGGGGGATTACTTTTAGAAGTGGGGAGGTCATCTTGCCCCTGTACAGGTCCCTGGTGAGATCACACCTAAAGTACTGTGTGCAATTCTGGTGCCTCTACTTGAAAAGGGACATCAAATTACTGGATGGGTTACAGCGCAGGGCAACAAAAATTATCCTAGGGTTGGGGGATGGACCATATGAGGAGAGACTGAGAGAGTTCAGTATATATACCCTGGAGGAAGGAAGGGAGAGAGGGAATATGATTGAGACCTTCAAGTACCTGAAGGTTTGAACAAAGTAGACACCAGGTGTATGTTCAATCTGAAAGGCGGAAGGGAAACCAGGGGACACTCTATGAAGCTGGAAGGGGGCGGGTTCAAGAGGGAACTGAGGAGGCACTATTTCACAGAAAGGGTGGTGGCAGGGTGGAGCGCTCTGCCAGAGGACTTTGTATCACGCAGAGTATTGGGGGCTTCAAGAGGGGGTAGAACAGATTCAATGGGAGAGTACAAATCGGGAGGGGGTTGGAGATGGGGAAGGGCATATGAGGGAGGGGGCAGCTGCAGTCTAGTAGACTGAAGTGCTGCACACTCGAGCAGACTAGATAGATCGAATGGCCTGTGTCTGCTGGAAACTTTGTATGTTCTTATCACTGAGCTCTGCATCTGGATAGACAGTAAGGAGAGGGGTTAAAGAGATGCAAGGAGACTTGCAAAGGCTAGAGGGGTGGTCAGAGATTTGGCAATGAAATTCAATGTCAGGAAGTGCAAGGTGATGCAGTAGGGAACAAGATCCCCAGGACAGAATACTGCATAAGGGGAGGTGGTAAAGCTGAGCATGACCTCTGAGGAAAGAGACCTAGGGGTCATCAGTGATTCCATAAAACAATAAAGCCAGTGTAACAAGGCTTGCTATAAAGCAAACAGAATACTGGTATGTATAGGAAGGGGTATTGACAGCAGAAGAAAGGTGGTATTACTACTTCTTTATAGATCACTGCTGAGGCCCCACCTGGACTGCTTTTCCCAGTTCTGGAGTCTTCACCTAAGGAAAGATAAGGACAGCTGGAGACAGTACAGCCAAGGGTAACCAAAATGACTCAGGGCCAGCAGGGCAGATCTAACGGATCAGCTCAAGCCACTGAACATGTACTTGCTGGAGTCCAGACTAGAGAGGGGAGATATGGTAGAGACCTTCAAGTTCCTGTAGGAATGAACAAGGTAAAGTGTGTGAAACTATTTAGCATAAGTAGCAGATCAAAAACATGACAGCACAAGTAGAAACTGGTGGAAGGAGTTTTAAGAAGGAAGTGAGAAAGCTTTATTTTACCGAAAGGGTAGTGGAGCTGTGGAACAGTCTGCCAGCTGATGTGGTGGGTGTCTAAACCATCAGTGGTTTCAGACATGGCTTGGACAGAGTGAATGACTTCATGGTTGCTCTGGGTGGTAGCAGCATGGCAGGGTGCATGGGTGCATGGAGGTGGAAAGTGTAGGTTGGAATCTTGTATGGACAGTAGGTCCTGGTTTTCTTATGGTTTTATGGGTGGACTGGATAGACCAATGATATTTTTCTGCCATCATTGTCCATGTACAGTGTCTATGTAAGGCATGAGGCTGCAGACCAAATGCCTTCAGCCCCTGGCCATTCATTCAAACTGTCTAATGCACACCCCTGGAGTGTCTTATTACAGTTATAAAATGTGATTGTCTATTTTATATGCATGCAGAGTAGAAAAACAAATTAATAGATTAAAAATATTATATTTTGCCTGAATTTTACATAAAATAGTTCCTCTGCCTACATGAACTATTATTTTTGTTAAGTTGTAGATGTTTGGTCTTAGTAGGTTTCTGTAGTTTTAGTTTACTTTTTCTGCTTTTCTTTTGAGAAATACTGACAGAGTAAAGGTGCTGGCTGCCAACAAGAATTAGCAAGCAGGTTTTTTCTATTTAATTTATTTCCACAGACTTAGATGGGAGAACTTCAGGAATGCCAGGAAGCCAACAGAACTGGGAGCACTAGAGTGCTAGCATGTTGTGAAGCCTGGTGAAAGCTGGCAAGTGCTTTGGTTTAAAAAACATTACCTGAACTAAAAAGGAGCAGATGTCCGGCTAACTGTGTGGGTTCAGAACTTGGCTTGTGAGGATGGGGGCAGTGGGCGGGGGGCATAGTGTGAGCTTGAGGACATTCACATGGTATTGCCAAGAGGTTTTCTTAAAAGAAAAAAATGTCGCATGAAGTGGGCTGCCTGTGATTTTCCACCTGCTCATAGCATGGGAAAGGAGGTTGCCATCTGAAGAGGTGGAAGGAGGAGGTTGAGCGTAAGCATGAGATTAGTAATGAGACAGAGACAATAAACCTGTACTTTGGCAACTATTATGGGGATTTAAAAAAAATAGCTGCCAAATAAAAATTGAGAATTCTAAAACTGCCACAAGGATTTTTGATGTGCCGTGTCTTACTTGGCAGGATTTGTTTTTAGCCATGCATCAGACACTTCTAATGAACAACTAGCGACCAGTCAGGACGCAAGATTTTCCCTTCCCATTTTATGATAAAAATTTACATGTTTTGTATGCTACAGTACTGTATTTTTTGTTAGTACTAGCTGTTTAAATTATACGATACCTAACAGCTTAAGTCCTTAAGTTCTACCTCTCTTGATTCATGAAGTGCAAGCAGTGCAGCTGAAATGTGTGGAGATGCTTAGAGTTTTTCCATGAGCAGAAACCACATGCTAATACAATGCATTCTGACTTATTTTAAAGTGTAATGTGCTTTCTCTATACTCTTGCAATCTCTCATCACGTTTAACCACAAAGCTTTGGCAGGCTGCTGAGGGTCTTTCAACATCATCAAAATACTTTTTAATGCATTGGTTGAACCCAAAATGAACAAAGACCTTGCATCATAAGAATGCAGCAGCTGCACATACCCTATTCCAGTATTACTAGTCCTGGTACAGGGTTAAAGAGAGCCTTAGTAGATTGACTAGGAATATCTATTACAGTACATCATCCCAGACACTTGTCAGTTTCTCACAAGCTGCAGCCATATGGAGAACTGTGCCTCTCTGTCTTTCCAACATCTCAACATATCCTAGGAAGAGATAGATTAATTTAATTCAAGCACAAGGGCATTACTGTACAGCATATGCTATGAAAAATCAAATCTGGGACCTTGAGGCTTGAAGGCACCAACTCTCATTAGTCCGCTAAAGGAAAATTTCCAGTAGCTGGAAGTTTAGAAAGCTCCATTGACACTCATGCTTACTATCCTTTAGCTCATCACTAGACAGCTGTAGTTCTTTTGACTTTTATTTGCAGCATTCATCACTAGAACAAAAACCCAGGGGAAGATTACACAAGAGGGGAAGGGGAGGTAGTAACAATAACAAAAATGGAAAGGGACCTGGGGTAATCATATCAGATGACCTTAAGGTTGGCAAGCAATGTGAGAAGGCAGTAGGGAGGGCTGGGGGGGATACAGGGATGTATAGGGAGAGGCATCACCAGCAGAAAACAGGAAACTGTTATCCCTCTGTAGAGACAGTTGTTGAGACCCCCATCTGGAGTACTGCATCCAGTTCTGGAGACCCCATCTCCGCAAGGACATAGACAGAATGGAGGCAGTCCAGAGGAGGGCAACTAAAATGGTGCAGGGTCTGCAAGAGAAGCCATACGAGAAGAGACTAAAGGAGCTTAATATGTACACCCTTGAGGAAAGGAGGGAGAGAGGAGACATGATAGAAACTTTTAAGTACCTCATTGGAATCAATAAAGTCCAAGAGGGTAGCATCTTTCAGAAAAAGAGATGTGCGAGAACAAGGGGGCACAATTTGAAGATAGAGGGGGGATGGCTCAGGAGCAACCTGAGGAAGCATTTTTTTACAGAGATGGTGGTGGATGCATGGAACAGCCTTCCTGAGGAGGTTGTGGGGTTTAAAACTGTGGGAGAATTCAAGAATGTATGGGACAAACATAAGGCAAGTCTTGTGGGGGGGTAAGAAGAAATAGGCTGTTGGTTAACTAGGATCTGCAGCTTATCCTGTAGGTAGGGAAATGGGCAGACTAGGTGGGCCAAGCTGTTCTTATCTGTCGTCAAAGTCTATGTTTTTATGTTTCTATGTTAGTTGGTACTGTTTTGCGCAGTTGGCTTTTTCTCATAAACAACCATAAGCAACTAAGAAGTCAATTTAATATATGGATCTTAAATTTAATACTACTCTAAACCATACAAAACATTGTTTCATCAATATTATCACTCCCAAAGTGATAATACCACACTTTGAGAGTGGTAATACTATCATTCACATCCTGTAATAGCATAATTCGGGACCTGAATGATAGTATTAATCAGCCAAGCTCAACAGCGCAAGCTCACAACTCCACAAATCAGTAAACCTCTCAAACATCAATCAACCATTCACACTCACAATACGACTAATCATTGTCCACTCTCTGTCTGTGGGTGGCCAAAACACTTTCAAAAACATGGCGGTGGTCTCTCGCTTAGCGAGACAGTAAACCGTTCATGGTACTTCCAGTTTTTTTTCCTTTTGTAAAAAATAACACAAAAGGATTTATGTGGCTGATCCTGTGCTCCTCCCAGAAAGCAAAAGGTAGGAGTCAAATAAAGCTGTTCATGTGTATGTGTGGGCATCAGGGGCACGAGGGAGACACAGACACAGATTGAGAGAAAGTGCAGCGGTTGGCTAGGACTCGGAAAGTCCTTCACTGAACAGCCGACTGCCCGTAACAAAAGTGCACACAGAAAAAAGAACTCACATCCACATATTAAAAAAAATAAAGGATAGCTCACTGGGCATTACCAGTGAGTAATACCATCTCAAGGTTTTGGATACTGTAACTTCTTGAGCTTCACTCTTGAGGTTCCTATGTGTCCAGAACCTCTCAATGGTATTATTCATTGGTAATACCCAGTAAGCTATCCATTATTCTATTTATAATGTATGGGAGAGGCTTATTACTATCTGAAATCATCCAGATTACAGCTTCGTTATGCCATCACTATGATGTCAGGTTGTGGTTAACCCTCCTTGAGCATAGCAATGGCTTAACAAAATTGAATGCCAACTAAATGTAGGATTCTTGTCTGAGAACACCAGTTGCTAGTCCCTGCAAGCTTTTTAAACCAGAGTTCCATTTTGATAGTTATAGATTGCCACTGGTTCTCCCCTAGTTCCCTTTGCATGGTTTCTCAAAACACACAGTCCTGTGATCAGATGCATGTAAGTGGGCCTACTGACACCCCTTAAGTCTATGCAGTGACATTACCCATCATCCCCTGCAACCTGACACCACGTGAGCTAAGCCAATTAACCGGACTGCTCCAAGTCAATATATTTGAAAAATGTGACTATTTTGTCTTTATTTTCTTGTTTATTAAAAAGTTCGGAAATGCTAAGTAAGTGTTGGAATTTGTTCATTCACCTGCATCTGTCATTGAATCTGATGCAATAAACATTTCTGGTTTTTGACTGCTGTTGATAAACTGAAATTAAAATGCAAGATGTGGCTTCCTTTTAGCTATTTCATGTATGCTGTGATGCCCATACACTATAAAACATAATCACTGTGTTTTCGTCAATAACCATGCTGAAATCACCTCTCGTGGTTGCCAGGACAAAAATAAACCTCTTGAGCTGCACTCTCAAGGTTTACAATGCTATCCTGGCAACCACTCAAGGTTATTACAGTGTGGTTATTAAGCAAAACCCAATCATTATCCTCTATGTTAAGGTAGTGGAATACACCAATCTGACTTGCATTCCAAAGCACCAATTTAAGTGCTCCTAATACATTACAGTAATGGGAAAATTACTTCATAGATAACTGGCCCTGAAAGTTCCAGGTCATCCTCTGCAGCCTGACAAGAAGAAAATATTGCCTGCTTTACAGCTCTCCTGTCTGTTATTGATTTTTTTTAATTTTATTTTAGTCTTTGGTAACTGGATAAGCACAGTAGGCACAAGTGCCTGTTTTCAGGGACATCCTGGCAGGGCCGGTTCTAGGATGTACTGGGCCCTGGTGCAAGACTTTGTAGTGGGCCCCCCCATCCACGGGCCCCAGCGCCACCCCCCCAAAGTGCCCTCACCCTGTTCTCCCAAGTCGCCCAAAAATATCGCTGCTGTTATTCCATTTTGTGAACTTAAAGGTGTACTCGGTGAGATTTTGCTGCAGCAAATGTTTCTATCACATCAGAAAAATTTACTTGTCTTGCAAGTCTATTTTCAATGGAAAGTACACCCAATGCAGACAATTTCTCCTGTAACATTGTGGAGCGCAGGTAATTCTTTATCAGGGACAGTTTACTGAAAGAACGCTCAGCACTGGCAACTGTAATTGGAATTGTAGGCAGTATTTGCAGTCCAATTTGGTGTTTGAAATCCTCTGCTCAGGTCTTTCTGTACCAGGTACTGCAACACTTCAAATGGAGATTTCACATCATCAGGTAACAGACGAGCCAGCAAGGTAATTTCTCTATATATGTCTGAACCATCTACGTCCCCAAGAAATCAGGCCAACTCATTGCATGCTACTTGTAAGTTTTCATCATGTCCACACGTTTTTATGTTGAACAAGAAACCAAAAAGTGACTGAAAGTCATGGAGAAATTGGAATCGCTCATCAATTTCCATCAGCACTTGATTCAATAGGCAATTGAAAAAAATTGACTTCAAAGCTTTCTTGGCCAGTCAAGGGTTCATCTGCGGCAAGCTCTCCTGGCATGCATTTTCGACGTCTGGTACGTTTTTCTGGAAAAGTTGGTTCGATGTCCATGGTTTGGGCTAGCAGCTTTGCTTCCTCTAATACTCACCTGAATCCTTGTCTTCGATAGTCAGACAGTTGTTCCTTGATTACTGAAACCACATCTATGGCATTTGAAAGATTTAAAGCAGGTGACTGTAAAATCACTGTCACCCGATTGATGGCACTAAGCACTTCATTCCACACAAGTAAAGATACAATAAATGGAAATGATTCCAGTGTTTTCACAAGGCCTGTGATGTCAGACAGGGTTTCACTGTCACAGTTTCCAGTTTCTGATACTTTCAGCAAAGAATCCAACAATTCAGGAAGTTGTTCACAGACTGCCTTTGCAGCATCAGCACGGGCACTCCATCGGGTATCTGAAAGTGGCTTGAGGGTATATCGTTTCATGTGCTTGACAAGGATGTCCCAACATTTGGTGGACCCAGAGAAGATTCTGTAAACTCGCTGTAGAACTCCAAAGAAATTCTTTGCTTCCAAGGATGATTCCACTGCATGTTCTAACACAAGGTTCCAACTATGATGACAGCAAGGCACGTATAGTGCACGTTCATTCATCTGTCGTATTCTCGCTTGTACTCCTCGATGGATACCTCTCATGTTAGCCCCATTATCGTAACACTGGCCCCTGCAGTCTTCAATTTTAATGCCATGTTTAGTAAGTCGACTTAGCAATAATTCAGCCAAAGCCTCTCCTGTTGTATTTTCAACATGGAGAAACTCCAGGAAGCTCTCCTGCATTTCAACTTGATCACCGTTGATTTCAACATAACGAATCATTAGTGATAACTGCTCCTTGTGAGAAATATCTGGAGTGCAGTCCATCAGCACACTATAGTAGTGAGCATCGTGTATCTTGTCCCTAATCTTACTAGTCACAGCTTCAGCTAACATCTGCATAAATTAATTCTGGCTATCTTTGCTTAAATAACGAACATTTGTTCCTCGCTGAACGCGTTCCAAGTGATCAGCCATAATACGGTCAACCTGGACAACAGTTCCAACAATTTCAAAAAATTACCATTGTTGTCTACATACAGACGGTCTACTGAACCCCGAAAGGCTAAATTTTGGCCTGCTAAATATAAAACACAGTCCAAAATTCGACAAAGCACAGCATGCCATCGTTCCTTTTCCTTGTCCAGCTTTTCTTGCAAGCTCCTGTCTAGTGTAGCCTGTTTCTGTAACCCTAACTCTAAATGTTTCCACTTGTAGAAATTCTCCATGTGTGATGGGTAAGCTTCATGCTGACTTAGCCTTTGTGATAACTTTTGCCAGTTGGAGAAACCTTGTGTAAACACACCCCTATCCTCACCAAAAAGCTTACAGCAGAAACAAAATACAGCATCAGCAGACTTGGAGTAAATTAACCAAGGCCTGTGAATCTTTGAGGATCCCACTTTACACTCATAGTTTGCTGAAGTAAACCGGCGACCAGCTGTTTTAGGGAACTCAGTGTCAGTTTCCTTCAGCTGCAGGGGCTTATGCTGCACAATTTCAACCCTGAGGCGCTCTGACTCTGTAGCAAAACTTTCAGGCCAGGTAGCTGGGTCATAAAAATTATACATGAAAGGTGGTTGACTGGGTTTAGGGTTTATGTCACAACCTGATTCCAGTTCAATATGTTGTATTTCTTCTTCCTGTGCATTTCTTTCATCTTGTATTTCTTCTAGGCCTAGCTGTACATTTTCTTTCATGTATTTCTGCTAGCTGTACATTTCTTTGTGAGTCAGAGTAAGATTCATGGTTCCCTGACTCCCCAGTCGTCTCCCTGGCCCCTCTACTACTGCCTCTACAGCTACATTTTCATGTGATGAGGTTGATGGTTCTTGCTCACTTGTGGTGCTTTCACCAGATGCGGTCACTGTTGTCGCAGTTGCTGCTGCTGGTGGCAAATTTAACCATTTACAAAATATTTTGTTAGCATTTTCTGCTTCTTTCTGACTCAGTTCTAGCTGTCTTTTTTGTTCTTTACGTTTTGCAGAACCAGACTTGTACTTTGGTAGTGCTACAGTATTTGACATCTTTATTTTTTCTTTCCTTTTCTTTCTGTTATGAATGGTTTGTCTTGCTAGCTATGTTTTTTTTTTTTTATGAATGCAAAATGTACTTTTGACTACTACTGATACTACCTCTATGACTTGAGCTGTGGTGGTTCACTTAACACTAGCAGACAATTGTGTAGAAAATGTATAGATGTGATGCTCCTGAGTCCTATCCTTGCAGTTGCTGCCTAACTTTGAAGCAGGCTGGCAGTAAGCTAAACAACAGAGCCAGCCAGCCAGTCCAGAGAATGTACTGCTCTTCTCTGCAAAATATTGTCCTTCTTTCTTGTCAGAAATTAAGGATTAAATTAGACTGTTTCTTTCCTGAGGGCAATTTCCACTACAAGTCAAGTTTACACACAGCGCAGACTCCTCTGTGGGGACAGAAGGAAGACTGTTGTTGAATATCAATAATTTAATCACATCAGACAGAGAGACAGCACTGTCTGAACTCTGAAACTACTAGCCAGAGAATATCTTGTTATTTTAATGCCAAAAACAGAAACGTCTACAGTGGAACTAGGCTTAAATGCTAGCTGCTGCTGGCTTACTTTAAGGAAGACTAGGCACTGGCAGGCCGCAGCAGCAGAGCCAGAGAATATCTTGTTATTTTAATGCCAAAAACAGAAACGTCTACAGTGGAACTAGGCTTAATGCTAGCTGCTACTGGCTTACTTTAAGGAAGACTAGGCACTGGCAGGCCGCAGCAGCAGAGCCAGAGAATATCTTGTTATTTTAATGCCAAAACAGAAACGCCTACAGTGTAATTAGGTTTAATGCTAGCTGCTGGCTTTACTTTAAGAAGACTAGGCACTGGTGTCGCAGCAGCAGAGCCAGAGAATATCTTGTTATTTTAATGTCAAAACAGAAATGTCTACAGTGGAACTAGGCTTAAATGCTAGCTGCTGCTGGCTTACTTTAAGGAAGACTAGGCACTGGCAGACCGCAGCAGCAGAGCCAGAGAATATCTTGTTATTTTAATGCCAAAACAGAAATGTCTACAGTGGAACTAGGCTTAAATGCTAGCTGCTGCTGGCTTACTTTAGAGAAGACTAGGCACTGGCAGGTAGGCAGCAGCAGAGCCAGAGAATATCTTGTTATTTTAATGCCAAAACAGAAACGCCTACAGTGGAACTAGGCTTAAATGCTAGCTGCTACTGGCTTACTTTAAGGAAGACTAGGCACTGGCAGGCCGCAGCAGCAGAGCCAGAGAATATCTTGTTATTTTAATGCCAAAAACAGAAACGTCTACAGTGTAATTAGGCTTAAATGCTAGCTGCTGCTGGCTTACTTTAGGAAGACTAGGCACTGGCAGGCCGCAGCAGCAGAGCCAGAGAATATCTTGTTATTTTAATGTCAAAAACAGAAATGTCTACAGTGGAACTAGGCTTAAATGCTAGCTGCTGCTGGCTTACTTTAAGGAAGACTAGGCACTGGCAGACCGCAGCAGCAGAGCCAGAGAATATCTTGTTATTTTAATGCCAAAAACAGAAATGTCTACAGTGGAACTAGGCTTAAATGCTAGCTGCTGCTGGCTTACTTTAAGGAAGACTAGGCACTGGCAGGCCGCAGCAGCAGAGCCAGAGAATATCTTGTTATTTTAATGCCAAAACAGAAACGTTACAGTGGAACTAGGCTTAAATGCTAGCTGTACGGTATATTTTATTTGTTATTAATAATTTCTATCAGCCTCAGAAGCAAAGCAGTCAAATTCAGATTTTATCTGTGTTGCATTGTCTTGTACAGTGACTACCTACAGTCACTCACCACTCACTCACTCACTGATGATTATTGACCTTAGTACTAGTCCAACTAAACCTGCTGCCTCCTGCCTGCAGCTTCTTCTCCTCCTAATGTGAAGAGAGTGAGTCAAGTCAAGACGCAGTAATACTACTGCAGTAGTAGTACTAGTAGTAGCCCCACAGAGTTCTTTTACTTTCTCCCAAGTTCTCCTGTGTCCCTGACCCCTGACTAATCTGCCTGACTGTTCTTCTTCTTCTTATATATTTTCTTAGGGCAGTTCTGAAGATAAGTAAGCCACAGCTTACTAGTCAGCAGAGCAGCACTGTGTCCTCTCCTATTCAGATTTAAATTAATTCATTTATCAATTTCTCCCCTGCCAGCCACGACTGCCTGCTGGCCTTGGGCCCTGCCAGCCACAGTATTCACTGAGTCACTGCTGCACTACAGCCCTAACGCTAGCTACCTGCAGTTAGTCTTTTCAGATGTTCAGTGTTCAGCCGCCCACAAGTTACATTACACAACAAGTGTGCAAATGTTTTAAATGTGTTTAGTTTACAAATTACAGTCTCAGATGAGACAAGTAATGTAATTAAATGTGTTAACAGTCAGCTCCGCGCCTCTGCCAGCTCATCTGCCGCCAGAAGAATGTCTCACTGACTCACGAGTGGTCCGAGGTGCGCATGCCTGACTGCAAACGGCGCTGCAAGCCGCCAGTCGTGCCACTATAATTAATATTAATTTATAATCGGGCCTTGCCTTGCTCCTTAGCAACAGGAACAGCACCCAGCAAATCAGAACACTGTGTTCTGAACACAGCCAGCTGGCTGCCGAGCCGCCTCAGCCACCCACGCATTAGGAGGCGGGAGCGGGAGGGACTCAGGAGGAGGAGCTGCGAGTGAGGGTGAGCGTGAGCGAGGGTGCCAGTCAGAGGAGGGCCTGGGCAGCGTGCTGCATGGGGAGGAGGTCGGAGGAGGAGCCTAGAGCCAACTCTCAGCCGAGGAGGTGGAGCTGCAGCTGCTGTCATCATCACAACATCACCAGCCAGCAAGCCCAGCAACCACAGCCACTAGCCACCTAAGTCTACACTACAGGACCAGGTACGTTCCACTATGTTGCTGGTGGTGTGCACTGGTGGTGACTAATGCTGCGGTGAGGGTCCACGTCCGACTCCAAGGTTCGGGACTGGGACTTAGTTGGGAGGTGGCGGGTGCGCTGCCGCTATGGTCCTGGTCCTGGAGGAATAGGAAAAATTAAAATTCACCCAAAATTTAAATAGCTGAATTGATGGGTTTGGGGAGCGGGCCAGGCGGGGAGGAGGCGAGCGAGCGACGAGCCCGAGAGGCTTACAGCCGTGGTGAGGTCCGACTCCAAGAGGACCAGGACTAGGAGGTGCGCTGCAGGCTAGGCTAGTGCTGCCGCTATGAGCTATGGAGGAGGAATAGACTAAAATTCGCCCGAATCACCCAAATCGCCGGAATTGATGGGTTAGGGCTTGGGGGAGCGGGCAGGGAGGAGGCGAGTGACTCGAGCGACGAGCCCGACTGTAGAGCGAGCATTTTGGCAGGCTGGCTGCAGCAGCGACAGACAGAGGGAGGAGGCGGAGCCGAGGAGGGAAGGGGAATTTAATTTTAAATGCCCAGCCAGGCCAGCCAAAGTCTACAGAGTTGGACTGCAGCGGGGTGCAGGTGGAAGCCTGAGAGGTCATCACTGCGGCGTCTGAGCAATTTAAAAGTAAAAAAAAAATATTTTTTTATATCTTTTGACTTCAGGAGCCTTGGGTCCTCTGGAACTCTGGGCCCTGGTGCAGTGGCATCCCTTGCACCCCCTCTGACGCCGGGCCTGCATCCTGAGAGCACTGGGTAGGTTAGGTAACTAGCTTAGAGTCACACAGAACGCACATGGAGGCTGTGGTAGTCAAACTCTGATCTACTGGATATACCAAGCTCATTTACAGCTTGTTACTCTGACCCCTAGGTTATACTGCCAGCCTGCTGCCTGTTATTTACTTAGTCATGAGGCTCAGTTTGTATTTAAATCACTGTTCACCATTTGGAAAGTTGCTTCCTGCTGGGAACATGAATTCATTTATACAAAGGCAATATATGCTGGTGTATAACAGACTTTAGAATTTATATGCAGCCCTACTTGGAATGGACAGGTTGTCACTGGGCTATTGTTGCTATTTCATATTTGTGTTTTTTGCTTTACTAGAAAATCATTTGATTATTAATTTAAAAGGTAGGATATTTTCAAATAATTAAATTAGTTTAATTGTAGTAATTAAAAAAAAAGGCAGGTCAGCAGTCTTACTTGATTAAGGCTAATGCAACCTCAGGTACAAATTAACTGCCCTCAACTATTATTGAAAAATCATTATAGGGTGTTTGTACCCTATTAGTTTTAATTAAAAAAAAAATACAAAATGTGTATTTTGCACCAGAAAATAAAGTATGATATTAAAAATCTGAGAGGTATGTCTAGCAATGAACTTCTTGAAAAAAAAAAGAAAGAACTTCAGCACCATCTCTCTAAACTAAGTTTGATACCACAGTGGTATGTATTAAAACATATTTTATTGAACATACCATGTCAAACAATCCAAACAAGGGAAAATACAGGTGCTGAGAAGTGGCATGCAAACCTTAACATTTTATGCCTGTGCTTGGCACTTTTTCAAGAGGAATGTTAATAATCTCAATGGCTTGCCTTTTATATTAACAAGGATAGTCCATAACCAGTCTGGAGAGGCAGCCAATCAATCACTTGTTTGGATTGTTTGATATGGTATGTTCAACAGAATATTTTTTCCACCTGGCTGTGTCATCCTCAGTCCTTTCCCTGGTTGACTACAGGATTACTTTCTATGGTGCAGCTGATAATACTGCTCTCAGTCATATCAAGGTAGTGCTGAACAAAGCCTCCCAGCTAGTCTCTGGGTGTGGTAGGTGGGCCCACACTTGTGACATCTAAAAGCTAACAAACTTGCTAAACTTTGAGGCCCGTCTAAAATACCAAACCTGCATTATAGTCAAGAAAATCTCAGTTGGTCTCTTACCTATGGAGGCTCTGTGATCTAATCCAGCTTGCCCCTCAAGTTAGATCCACCAGAAGCTTTACAAAAGACCCACTCCTAGTCCTTCACTGCAGGACATCCTTGGGGCAATGTGCATTCCACTATAGGGCCCCTCTCTGGATGAATGATCTACCTGTAGATATCTCCTCGGAACTGAAACTAGACCCTTCAAATACAAACTTAAAAACCTACTCCTTTCCTCCTGTGTCTGCAATTGCTTATAGCCTACCTCCCCTCCCCCTGCTCTCCTTACTCCCCGTACATTTCCCCTACTAGCTTTCATATACAAAGTCTTTTCTGATGGCCACCCCCTCCCTCCCTTCCTCCTCCATCCCTTCTCCCCCATCTCTAAAATGCTGTGTCTGTATCTGCCTCCTGAGTGGTCCCCCTCATCTCTAAAATGATAGGTTTGTACCCTAGTCCTGAGTATACTCAATTATATTGCTGATCTATGTTATGTACTGTACTAGTCTAATGTAATATGCGGTTTGTTCCTTATCTGCTTGTCATGGCTCACGGTATAGTTGTCTACCCTCTGTATGTCTTGTACCCAAGCTCTGTACCTCATGTATCCACTTGTTCTTTTAATTTGTATTTTACAGTTAACTTGTATTTTGAAGTGGAGCCTTTGCAAGGGAGTCTCTGACTCAAAGATTTGTAATTCCGATATGTTCAATAAATAAATAAATACATATTATCATGGTATCAAACTTCCTTTTTAGTTTTGAGGGTTGGTGATTATGATCTTTTGTTTTTGTTTTTCTCTGTTTGTACATTTGCCTTTTTGCACAAGCCTCTAGCCAGGGATCAGCATAGCTGTTTTCTTCTTAATGAACTTCTTTATAAATTCTACCCTACAGTCTTTGGAGGTGATCACATCTTTGCTTCAGTGGCCTAAATTCCATTTTGCGCTATAGCAGAACTGAACTACTGAAAAACGCAGTACTCAGCATGTTCACACAGAGACTCAAAGAATGCAACTTAACAACACATTTTATTAATAGCTTTTGACAAAAGCAAATTTTCTGAGAGGCATTGTGAAATTGGAATGGGCACTCTTCCTTGCCATACTATGAACAAAGAGAAAATGCAGTATTTATCAATATATACATTATTTAATGGCACAAAAATAATTTCATTTCTGAGAAAAATAAATTGTAAGAAAGAAGGCAATGCTACTTTCCTAGTTGTGCAGGTAATAACCACCTTAGGAAAGCTCTATGAAGCCGGTGGGGGTGTGGGTGTGGGGAGTGTTTAAGGGAGATAGCAAGAAGTACTTTTTCTTTGAGTGGGTGGTGCAAGAGTGGTATAGGATGGTGGAGGAAGTGGTTTGTGTGAAATCAGTAGAAGGATTCAAAAGAGGGTGGGGCAGATACAAGGGTGTGGTAAAGACCACACCAGAAATGGAGGGGGAAGGAGGGGAGTGAGGCGCTTCTTGGGCTCTCTCACTCAGCATTAGTTGGGTACAAATGGGCAGACACAATGTGCCAATGAGCCTTTTACTGCCAATAAAGTCTATGTCTCTGTGGTAATGCATTGCACTACCACGTGTGAACCTGAGTTTGCCAAGTAATTCCAGCTTGGTGTCAGACTCGGGGGGCGGGGGTTGCTTGCCCTGCTGCAACAGTGCCCTCCTGACTATGTGTTTAGGCAGTGGTTTGATACTGTGGGTGCACAGGCATTATTGTCCCTGCCTCCTGTAATGCTAGGCATGGCATGGGCAATCAAACTGATATGGGGGGCAGAAAAACAGTGGTAAAAGACTGGCCACAACAGATGGCATGTCTGCTTTTCCATGCCCAAATAATCTGTGCCAACCCTGGAAGCCCACCTCCTACATTAGATCCTTCCTGAGTATGTTAAGTCCAGACTAATACAGTATTGGAATAGGAGTAGGAAAGCAGAATTTAAGTTATACTGGGGCCTCCCGGGGATGAAAATCATAACTAAAACTAATGGTCTGGATTTGCAAGTGTGCTTTGGGAATTTTCAGTATGATACTTGCGCCAACAAGACAGACCACCTAAAAGTGATTTGGCTTTTCTGGATAAGTGGCATGAGGTTTTGGGTGCCACTTACATCAAAAACAGGACTTAGCTGCATGCTACTGTAAAGCATGTAAACTATTGTGAATGTGTCAAAAGTAACATTCAAACATTTTCATGTATTTAAATGATGCAGGTGCAGCACAAAATCAAGAATTGCACCTGTGTGTGCCATCACTTTTAAAACTCCCGCTCCATCTTGTTGCATGTAAACCTACTGGAGTTCTCTTCTTCTTCAGTTAGGTAACCATGAGAGGACTAATAGACATGGATGCTAGAATCACTACATGCTAAGCATGTGCTAATCATCTTTTAAAATACAACTTATTCCAAAGAGATTACATAGAACTGAATGGTTTTAGCTCTGCTAGAGTTCTAAACATATACAGGAATATATATATATATATATATTTTATGCAAAAAAACAAAAAAACTTTGTTACTGCATCAGTTAGGGTTCTTCTACAGCGAAAAAAGCAAGGAAATTCGATTTTAGGGTTCCTACCCCTTGGACTCCATCCCCCACTCCACCGCCACTAACAGGCACCAGGGTGTGTGTTAGGGTCATCAGCCCTAACTCTCACCCCATCCCATGTGTAAACAAGCTGAGGTGGCGCAGTGTAGGAGAAATGTGGTGAGAGTTAAGGCCGGAGACCCCAACGCACACCCGGATGCCTGTTGGGGGCAGGTGGGGGGTGGGGTGAAAAGGGTGGGAACCCTAAAATTGAATTTACTCACTTTTTTCACTGTAGAAGAACCCCAAGTGATGCATTAACAAAGTTTTTTTGCATAGAATTTCCTTACTTTTTAAGAAAGAATAGAAAAGTAGAAAGTTGTGCAAGTTGGTGGGAGCGCGGTGCTCTTCAGGCCCTGTGTTCCCACAAACTTGTAAGTGTCAGGCCACATTACACACCCAATGACTAACAAGTACATTGACAACAGCAAGGTCAACCACCAAACAAATGTTAATCTAGTAGAACAGTAGAAAAACGCTGTTCACAAAAAGTAAACTGCGGCAAACAATATCTCCCAAAAAATATATATTGTCTGACATGTAAACACTGCTATTAACATCTACAGGACACACCATCAATACCCTCCAAATTTCAAGTAAAAATACCAAACCATGTCCAAGATATAACTGGTCAAAGTTTGAAATTTTCATTCATCAGAGTGGCACAGTTCTACACCTGTTGACATTTAATGCACACACAACGAGTGAAAACTACATCCATGGCACTAAAGCTAGGCACCCTATCAATTTCAAGCCACCAGCACAATCAAAAACACTGTCCTCAACATGTTTATTTATTTGGATTTTGGTAACCGGGTAAGCCCACTGAGACCAGAGATCCCTTTTTCAGGGTCAATCCGGAATTAGTTACATAAAAAGACATTTAGAAGCATTATTTACAGTACTTACGTAAGTTACACAAATATACTTTACAACAGTATACAGGGGTAGAAATCAGGTTCACATTCAGATTCTTATTAGAAATTACATCAAGTTACCCACCAATTAGAAGGGAATTTAGACAACAACAGAGACATTGACATCATAGGCTTGGAAGAGTACAACTAGGATGGAGGGAGCTTGAAAGCAGTGCAGCTGGAATGAGACCAGTGCTTGGTAGCTAACAGCTGCAGCCACAGAGACTGAGACTGAGAAGATAAAGTTTGAGTCCAGACTTGAACTGGTTAAGGGTGGGAGAGTCAGTCAAACTAGCTGGAAGGGAGTTCCATAGGTGGGAGGCAACAAATTTGAAAAAGTGTTTGCCTTGGTTGGAGCGTATCCTAGGGATGTCCAGGAGGTGTTTCACAGATGATCGCAGTTCTGATTTGTTCTTTGGGGGAGAGTAGTCCACTAAGATGGGGAGGGGGACCTAGGGTAGAGAACTTGAAGGCGAGGCAAGCGACAGGGCATGCAAGTTTGTGTCGTAGAGTGGGACATTTAAGTTCCTTAAATGCCTCACAGTGATGCCTCCTAGGAGAGGAGTTGGTGGCGAAGTGAGCCACTCGATTATAGAGTATGGAAAGTTTACTGAATTCAGACTCGCAAAGGAACTGCAATAGAGGGGCACCATATAGAATGAGGGGAGAAAACTGCAGCAGGCAATTGCTCGGCTTGCAGCCGAGGATAAAGAGTTCCCCAGCCGGTAGAGGAGACCAAGCTTTTGGTGGATGAACCAGGTTATGGAGTTGATATGGGGTCTGTAGGTCATCTCCTGATCAAGATGGATCCCAAGGTATTTAAAGTTGGTCATGATCTCAACTCTTTTTCCTTGGTTAATGCTGATCTGGAGCAGCTGACTTCTGTCAAGACCCAAGTGTCTAGACCCAAACAGTACGGCTTTGTTTTTTTCTTCATTGAGTATAAGGGAACTCGCGGAGAACCAGGCCTCAAGAGTTGAGAGACTGTCCTGCATTTTTGCAGAGATGACACTAGGTTGGGGGTCACTGCAGTACATGACAGTGTCATCCGCATACAGAATGAGCTTGCTGAGGGAGCAGTTTCTCTCAATATCATTGAGGAACAATGAAAAGAACAGGGGGCCCAGGATTGAGCCCTGGGGCACCCCAGCAGTGACGGATCTGTGTCCAGACTGTGTGCCTTTCCAGCGGGCTTTTAAGGAATGGTCACTCAGATAGCTCTCGAACCAGGAGAGTGAGTGGTGATCCAGTCCTAGGAGCAGGAGTTTGGAGAGAAGGAGATTATGGCTGACCAAGTCAAAGGCCTTGGATAGGTCAATGAAGAGGGCGTCCATTGGGGAGCCTTGGTCCATAGAGGCAAGGATGTCTGACATTATCCGGATGAGAGCAGTGTTGGTGCCATGTCCCTTTCTAAAGCCATGTTGCACATCAGCCATGAGAAAGTGTTGCTCAAGGTAGACTTGTAGCTGGGTAGAGACTAGTCTTTCCTGAATTTTCCCAAAGGGACTGAGAAGGGAGGTTGGTCTATAGTTTCCCAATTTGTCTCGAGGCCCACTTTTGAAGACAGGGGCGATGGTCGCTGCCTTCCACATTTCTGGGACTTTTCCTTCCTGGAGCAATCTATTTATGAGTAGGGTGATAGGACGGTCGATAGCCAAGGCAGCATCCTTCAGTAGGCGAGGTTCTAGCTGGTCATGTCCCAGGGCGGAAGAAGGGTTAATTTTGAGTAGGAGAGGTAGTACCTCTGACTGATTGGCTAGCTTTAGGTGGAATTGAGGATGTGGGTGCACCCGTGCATCACCAGAGTGAAAGGTAAGCCTGGGGAGGACAGGGAGGGGGGCCCACTTGGGGTAGAGAAAGAGGCACAGAAGGCCTCAGCAGCAACAGATGGGGCATTGGTCAGTGAGTCCCCCACCAGGATGGAGTCCATTTGACTACCTGTGGAACCCTTGATGAGTAGATTTATGTGGCCTCAGAATTTTTTGGGGTCACGTAGGTGCCTAGTTTGGAGGTTGTTTAAATATTGAGAGTTGGCCTGTTTCAGGGATTTTTTGCACTGATTTCTCAGCTCTCTGTACTTCTCCCAGTCTGTAGAGTTGCCAGTGGCTTTGCAGGTGCCCCATGCTCTGTCCCGGAGGAGCATGGTATGCTTGAGGCAAGGGCTCAGCCATTTATGGCATTTTCCTTGCACCCTGAGCTTTTTTATAAGGGTGTGCACATTAGATGCAGATGAAAAGGTCTGTGTGAAATATTCAAGAGCCTCATCAAGTGTGGGGAAGGAGATGATAGGGACCCAGTCAGTTTTCTTCAAGTCAGTGCAGAAGTCGACTGGAGCAAACCTATTGCAATTCCTCACTTCAATGACCTTAGTGGAAATTTTTGGAGGCTTGTTGGACCAGATGCAGAAAGTAGGCGAGTGGTCACTCAAGGCATTAGACATAATCCCTGCCAACATTATACGGCCCGGGCAGGAGACTAGGATCCAGTCAATGAAAGAGTGGTTTCCAGTCTTGAGGGGGGTAAAGTAAATCACGCAATATCTTCGCCAAAAAAATTCTCTGACACAAAACACCATACATCACATCTACAGGACATGCTGTAAATACCCTCTAAATTTCAAGTAAAAAGACCAAACCATTTCCAAGATATTCAATGTTAAAAATTGGTCAAATTTCCCAATCTATTCCATTATAAAAAATCTGGCCATCTTGTCCCGTCCTCACAATCAAAGATGGCGATCAAAGAATCTCATGATCAAAGAATTTGCAGGCTCACAATCAAAGAATTTGCAGGCTCACGAACAAAGAATAAAAAATTGTATAAATCTAAAAATGTAAGTAATTGCGGTAAACTACCACCATGGTTTGACAGAACAAAGGCCCCTGAGTAAAACCCACCCTCATTTGTCTTCCTAGGACATCCCTAGGCTGAGAAAATTTATTTTTTAATCTGGCCATCTTGTCCCTCGCTCGTGATGCATGATCATGATCAAAGTATCTTGTGATTAAAGATCTTGCAGGCTCGCGATCAAAGAAATGACTTGCTGGCGAGCAAAGAGCAAGGGACGAAATGGCCAGATTTAAAAATCTATTTTCTGAGCTCAGGGGTGCCCTAGACAGTTAAATGAGGCTGGATTTTGCTCAGGGGACTTCATTCTGCCCCATCTGAATAAAAAGATAAAATCATATTTTCAATATCCCTGGTAGTCTAGTGGCCTCTCGATCATGATCAAATACATAGTGATCTCCAATTCCTTGGTAGTTTAGTGGCCCCCACAATGTGTATTTCATAAATATTAGTTTTTTATATCCCTGGTAGTCTAGTGGCCCCCAAACTGTAAAGCGTGTAAACTATTGTGAATGCGTCAAAAGTAACATTCAAACATTTTCAGAAATAATTTTTCAACACATCTTTGGATTAGAGCTGCTAATACACTCAGTTGGCGGCTGGCTGTGGAGGTGAGAGGTAGGCTGTGCCAGTTGCCGGCTGGGGAAGGGTGGTGGGGTGCTGGTTGGGTTGGCACTGCTGGGTGGGGGGCCACTAGAGTACCAGGAAATTGTACATCCTTATCTATTTCATTATGATGGGGGGGCCACTAGACCACCAGGAATATGAACAATAAAAATAATTTCATACAGATCGGGGTAGCCACTAGACTACCAGGGATATCAAAAAGAAATATTTAATGAAATACACACTGGGAGGGCCACTAGACTACCAGGAAATTGCAGATCTTTATCTATTTCATTATGATGGGGGGGCGCTAGACTACCAGGGATATAAAAAAAAAACAATATTAATGAAATACACATTGGGGGGGCCACTAGACTTCCAGAGAATTAGAGATCATTATGTATTTGACATCCCCTTGCCATCTCCACCAAGCAGGGGACTGTCTTTGAACAAGTTTACTCTTTCAAATACCTAGGGATTCTGCCTGACCTCAATCTCTCCTATATGGCTCACATTGATAGCATTGCTAAAGCTGCCAGCATACGCCTTGGATTACTCTACAAGCACAGGCAGCACTTCACGCCAGAGGCCCTGAAGGTTGCTGTCCAGAGCTCTGTGGTGTCAATTATTGATTATGGCCTCATTATCTATGGCTCCGCCACGATGTCTGGTCTCTGACGTAAAACAACTGCTCTTAACAAAGCATGCTGACTCACAACTGGTGCCGACCGCCTCACCCACCCCTGTGCCCTTTATGAACAATCTGGATGGTTCCAACTCTCCAACCATATAAAGTATCTCACATGTACTATGGCAGGAAAAAATAACCTTGGCCTCACTTCCCCGGTTTTACTGCCTTGTTACATCAAAACACCAACTGACAGAACACCAGGAGCTTGACAACCCAGATCCTACAAGTTCCTCTCTGTCAAACTATGCAGGGCCAATGCTCCTTCACCTATAGAGCTCCTCTATGGATGAATGGTCTCAGCCACACCATCTCCTCTGCCTCAAGACTAGGTGTGTTCAAAACCAGGCTCTGGGCCCATCTCATTGCCTCTAGCTCCTGTGACTGCCTCTCCTAGATGATGACCTACACAGCTTTAATCCTAACTTATATACTGCTTAACCCCAGGCCCCCCCAGTCCCTCCTCCCCCCAGCTCCTGAGGCACCACTTCAAATCTCAGGTCTTCATACCTCCTCATTAGTCTCTCCTTGCCACATTACAGCACTTATCCACCCCAACCGTTTCCTCTTTTATCATTGCTTCCCATTTACTTTTCGACAAATGCCTCTGGCTGCATCTTCATCCTCCCCCTCTCCTCTCATCCCTGTTTCTCTGCCAGCCCTGGGCACCTGACCCTACCCATTCCTTGTAGGCATATGCATCCTAGCCTTGTTCACCATCTTACTATAGCTGCCTCTGTTAAGTATCTACACTTCTCCTCCTCCTCCTCCTCTACACCTTACTCTTCCTATAATTGACCCCTTTCAATAGCACTGTAGTACATGAATTGTTTACTGTTATTTCACTGTTGCTTCCTTGTTGTTTGTTATTTCTGATGTGGAACCTTTGTAAAAGAGCCTTGGCTCAAAGGTACTTGTAATCCTAGAAAAATAAATATAATATATATATATATATATATATATATATATATATATATACACATAGTATATATATATATATATATATATTTTTTATATATATATATATATATATTATAGTGGCACGGTCATGCCACTAGTTAGGGTTGAGCGGCCAGTTACATACTAAAGCCAAAAGTTTGTGCATTAATAACTTTGGACCCATTCAATGGATTTGCCTGAAATTCAGTATGCACATTGGGGTGCACTAGATCTTTTGATTTGCTTTTCTGTGGGAGTGCTGGTCTTTGTGAACGAAAGCACTGAAAAATGCAAAATTATTCAGTTTTGGAGGCATCTTTTGGCATCCTTAATGTGGTCCTGCATGGCTGTTGTGTGGTGTGCCACTCTGTGAGATGGCTCATTTGAAAGAGCTTTGGTGGTCAAACATGGCGCTTTTTGTTTGGTGAAAAAATATTAAAGCATTCAAAAGTTAAGCCACTTTTAAGTTCCCATTATAAGTCAATAGGAAAATGTATATGTATATCTTGTGATCAAAGAATCAGGGTTCTGACCATCTCGTCCCATCTGGAGGTCAAAGAATTTGTAGCCTCATGCTTCAAGAATCTTTGTTCCCGAGAAATTTTAAAAATTCTTTGACCACGAGGTCCGCCATCTTGTTTTCAGTTTTCTGATCACACAAACATAAATATCTCGGCTCAGGGGTCACTTCTGCAGTAAAACTTCAATGGGTTTTACTCAGGGGACCCTGATCTATCGAGCCATGGCTTTGGTTCCATCCAAATCAGTCACAAAATAGAGTTATAAGCTTTTAAAATCTTAATTTGCAGCTCGCTAACGATCTTTGATCGGGAGCCTGAAAATTCTTTGATCGTGAGATTCTTAGATCGCGATCTTGCATCCTGACCTAAAAACACCAATATCTCAGCTCAGGGGTGGGCTAGGGACACAAATGAGGGTGGGTTTTGCCCAAGAGAATCTGTTCTATCAAGGCATGCCGTGGTTTGGTTCGAATCAGTGAAACATTCACATTTCACCATTTTTTATTTTTTGTTCATGAGCCTGCAAATTCTTTGATCATGAGCCTGCAAATTCTTTGATCATGAGATTCTTTTATCACAATCATGCATCATGAGTGAGGAACGAGATGGCCCAATTAAAAATATATTTTCTCATCCCAGGAGTATCCTAGGAAGTCAAATGAGGGTGGGTTTTACTCAAGGGGCTTCGTTCTGTCGAACCATGGTGGTGGTTTACCGCAATTCCTTCAGTTATTTTGATTTATAAGGTTTTTAAATCTTTGTTTGTGAGCCTGCAAACTCTTTGCTCATGAGCCTGCAAATTCTTTGACTGTGAGATTCTTTGATCATCATCTTTGATCGTGAGAGAGGGACAAGATTGCCAGATTTTTTTATAATGGAATAGATAGGGAAATTTTAGTAAATTTTGATAATGAATGTCTTGGGAATCGTTTGGTCTTCTGACTTGAAATTTGGAAGGAAGAAAGGCAATATCCCACAGATGTGTCTTTTGTTGGTTTGGTCAAGAAATAGTACATGGCAGCAAAGTTACAGCACTATGAAGTTGGCATTTGTTCCCATAGGATAACATTATGGCGTTTGATGCATTAGAGGAATTCTTTGCTGCACTGCTGCAAAATAACGCTGTGGTTGTTTGGGCTGAAATTTGGAGGGAAGAAAGCCAACATACCACAGAAGTGCCTTTTGGTGGTTTTGGAGAAATAATATTACAGGGCGGCAAAGTGACGGCAGTCCGAAATTGACTCTTTTTGCCATAGGATAACATTATAGCGTCCATTGTGTCTTTCAGGGCCTGTATCTTGGAAATGCTGCGAAATACAGATTTTTTGTCAAAAAAATGCTTAGCCCTCCCAGATGGGGACTAGGCATAAAACTAGCCAGGAAAGTAATAATTCATACAACATTTTAATTTGTTTCCTACGTCCTGTGGTTCCTGAGATATAAACAATTTAGTATTCCAAGTTGTTCTTTTCTGCTCCAATGTCAATTATAATGCATACATTCTTTGTTTTCAATTTGTTTTTTCAATGCAGTTTTTGGGCAAAAGAAGAGTGTGCCTTTTTGTTACTGTGTCAGTTAGCGTTTCCAGTTGCGCTTCTGTTACCATTCGAATCACCGTTCCCGTCTATGCCACCGTGTGTGTGTAACAGTTTGCGTTTTCATATGCGCTTGCATTTCTGTTTTGTTTCACATTATTGCTGCTGTTACCGTTACCATTTGCATTTGCAATTGCTGTACCGTGCCCATGCGTGTTACGGTTTGTGTTTTCCTATGCGCTTGCATTTCTGTTTCTGTTGGTTTTATTGTTGCTGTTACTGTTAGCATTTACATTTACAGTTGGGGTACCATGAGCTTGTGTGTAACAGTTTGTGTTTCCATATGTGCTTGTGTTTCTGTTTCTGTTGGCTTTATTGTTGCTGTTATTGTTACAATTTAATGGGCAGACTGGGTCGGCCATAGGCCCTTATCTGCCGACACTGTCTATGTATCTATGTAATTTGCCTACCATTGCTGCTTGCATTTGCTTAGCAGTTCCAGTTCCGCTACTGCATTCCATTCACTATTTATCATCCTCATTCTCAAAAAGAAGGGAAATTAGAGGCAAAAAACTCTGTTTAATGCATCAGTTAGGGTTGTTCTACAGCAAAAATGTGAGGAAATTTGGGGTTGTGGTTGAAAGCCCCTGGACCTCTGCGCCCACCCCTACCAACCGGCATTTGGGGTGGTTGGGTCATTGGTCCCAACTCTCACCCCATTTCCTATGCCTCTGCTTCTTTACACATGTGATGGGGTGACAGTTAGCTGATGACCCCAACACGTACTCTCAATGCCGTTGGTAGGGGTGGGTGAACCAAGGGGGCTTTCAACCCTAACCTAATATATATATATATATATATATATATATATATATATATATATATATAGATTCATTGCTGAAAGCTTTGTCTAATGCATCAGTTAGCTTTAAAGTGACAAAAGTGGGGAACTGAGATGTTAGGTTTGAGCACCTAACCCATCACCACTCTACCACTCCATGCCAGAGACTGACATATGCTGGGGTATGCCATGGGGCCATAAGGCCCAACTCTCACCCTGTTCCTTGTGTAAACAGGTTGACATGCTACAGTAAAGGAGAATGGGGTGAGAGTTAGGCCTCACAACCCATGGCACTCCCAGGTGTCTGTCGGTCTGTGGCAGGTTAGGGGCTCAATCTTAATGTCTCATTTCCCCACCCTTGTCGCTTAAATCCTAACTGATGCTTTAAACAAAGTTTTTTGCAATGAATTTCCTTACTTTTTGAAAAATTCTAATACCGTTCGGTAGTAGCCACAGACATTGACAGCTATTTCCAGATATTTTACAAAATCTCTGAAGAGTTTCTCTCTGCTGTCCCCTTCTGTGGAAATGCAGAAAGCAGTAGATTTTTCTGGAAATAGCACAGACATTTCAGGAAACAGCTGGCAGTGTCTGTAGCTGCTATGGTATAATTAGTAAATAGCATGTGTCGGTGGGAGCGCGGGTCCCAAATCAAGCTGCCCATTTCTGTATAACAGTATGCATCTGTGGCAGGTTGGGCACTCTGGGCCCTGTGCTCTCACTTACACATAGCTACAGAGATACACAGCAGCTGTATAGGGCAAGAAACACTTGTAACACTAATCTGCCAATATCTTAGGAACCGTAGCAGCTAGAAAAAAATTCAAGTGTGATTGTAATTGTGACAGCGAGATGTCCACGCGAGAAACAAAACCGACGAGAGGTGTATCTCACATCGATTTTGAGATACGGGTGCCGCAGGTACCACAAATTCAATGGACACACATAACTCAGGCATTTTAAAGATTTTTCCACCCATTCTTCAACATGCATTTTGGGGATACCACCTCAGGAACAGTGTCCCTGCCATTTTATTTTTCTGTCCCGAAAGTTGAGTTCGCACAACGAATGCGCCATTCTGCACCACAGGTGTGAAATCATGTATTGGGCAGGATGTGAAAAATGGCAACTGTTTGCTGTTTATGAGGAAGTGTGGAAAAGGGTAATGTTGAAAACCAGGAGGGAAAATATGAAAAACTGGCAATGTTATGCGCAAATGTAGAAACTGTGCAATGCACACTCATAACAAGGCCATTTTTAGGAATTTTTTCACCAAATTTTTCAACATGAGCTTTTTGTGTAATCTCCTCATCAACACTGAAACTGTGATCTTTTTAATCCATTCAGAAAGTTGATTTCACACAGAAATGCACCATTCTGCAGCAGAGAGCAAAAACACATTTCTGGTAGGATGTGAGAAATGACAGCAGCACTGTTCATGAGGAGGTGTAAAAAGATGGCAATGTTGAAAATCTGGAGTGAAAATCTTAACAATTGGCAAAGTTACAAACATGCATAGAAACTGCGCAACGTACGCTTGCAACATGGTCATTTTATGTATTTTTTGCCCCAGATGTACAACGTGGGCTTTTGGGAGACTCCCCTCATGATCACTGGGACTGTCATTTTGTTAATCAGTCCCAAAAGGTGATGTCTCATCCTGAAAGGTGATTCTGTTCAGTGACTGTGAAATCATCTTTTGGGGCAGAGTAATGAGATGACAGTGACATTGTTCATGAGGATGCATCCCAAAATGCCTATGTTGAAACTCTGGTGAGACACATGCCATTTATCCTTTTAAAGAGGAGCCAGAGGAGAGACACAGAACCGCTTGAAGCCAAACCAAGAATGTGCAAGATGACGGTCTCTGCATGCATGTTGGTGCACATCCATTTACTTGCTATGATAGGTATGCCTCTGGAGCTATCCCAGTTCTCCTGGACCCCAAAATCACTTAGCTGAGAAATGAGCAGTGGAACTGACACAACAAAAACTATTTGTTTAAAGAATACCAGAGACTGCTCTGGGACTGAATATATACATCCAAAGAAACTGCTTTAGAATATTAATGAGGTACTCATGAATATCAATGGTCTGCTCATTAATATGGATGAAGTGCTCATTAATATTACTAACCCCCTATTAGTGAGCATCATATACCTATATATATATATATATATATATTAGAGGAAAAAAACTTAGTTTAATGCATTAGTTAGGGTTGTTCCACAGCAAAGAAAGCGAGGAAATTCAGTGTTAGGGTTGAAAGCCCCCCTTGGCCCCCGACCCACACCTCCAACAGACATCAGGGTGCACAGTAGGGTTGTCGGCCATAACTCTCACCCCATCACATGTGTAAAGAAGCAGAGGTGTAGGAGAATGGGGTGAGAGTAGGACCCGATAACCCTAATCGCTTTTATCTGCCGGTGTGGGATGTGGGCGGGGAGTCCAAGGGGGCTTTCAACCCTAACACCGAATTTCCTTACTTTTGTCGGTGTGGAGCAACCCTAAATAATGCATTAAATGGAGTTTTTTGCCTCTAATTTTCCTTTATTTGAGAATGATAACAAGAAATAGTGAATGTAATGTGACAGTGGGGCCCCGCGCTCCCACCAAGTGATGTCTTGTCACATAGTAACACTGTGCCCACAAACACAAATGGTAATGTGCATGGTGATGCAAGAGAAACAGTAGTGTAGACAGAAATGTTAAAAAACAACGCAAAAGCAAGCGCAATTGAAAACGCAAAGGGTAACACACATGGTGGCATAGATGTGAACGTTAAGTGAAACGGGAACGGAACCGCAAGTGGAAATGATAATGGTAGCAGTAATGTAAGCACACAGGCTAGTTTTCCCTAAAAGCTGCATAGAGAAAGACAGTGAGTACAAAGAATGTATGGCTAATAATGGTTCTCGGAGCAGAAAATGAGGAGTTGGAATACTAAATTGCTTATACCTCAGGAACCGTAAGACGTAGAAAAAAAATGTAAAAGTCATATGATTTATGACTTTCCAGGCTAGTTTTATGGGGCTAAGTATTTTTCCGCCAAAAAGTCTGTATCTCGAACCATTTCCAAGATACGGGCCCTGAAAGGTGTGGCAAATGTCATAATATTATCCTAGGGAAAAAAAGAGAACTTTGGAGTGCCATAACTTTGGCTCACTGTAATATTTTTTCACCAAACCACAAAAAGGCACATGTGTGGGATGTTGGCTGTGTTCCCTCCAAATTTCAGCCCAAAAGACCTAACCATTATTTTGCAGCAGGGCGCCAAAGGATTCCTGTAATGTATCGGACGCTGTAATATTATCCTATGGGAAAAAGCATCAAATTTGGAGTGCCTTAACATTGCCGCCATGTAATATTTTTTCAACAAAACACTGAAAGGCACATCTGCGAGATGTTGGCTGTGTTCCCTCCAAATTTCAGGCCAAACACCAAACAGTTCTTTTGCAGCATGGTGCCAAAGAATTGCTGTCATTTTCCCACAGCCTAGAAAAGTACTGTTGAAGTTTGAGAAAGCTTTCGAAAATTCATTCGACAGTGTCGCAAGTGTGACAGTACTTTGCAAAAGTTCTTTTTCCAGAATTGGAAAAACATATTTCTAGGGTGTTTTAACCCAAAATAAAGACATGTCTAGCATCCTCAGGGTCCGACTGGGTCAATACAAAAATAATTAGGTTGCTAGAGGGTCCCAATTTTAAATGGCAAGCATTTTTCTGATCGCTAACTGAAAACAAAATGGCAGATTTGTGACAGTAAAAGGGCCATTTGTGAAAGTAAAAACTGCATTTGCGACACTGTCAAACTTTTTGTTAACTTTTCCCATTGGCTTATAATGGGAACTTGTTTTTTAAATAACTTTTGAACTGTTTAATATTTGTTCACAAAATTTTCAATAGGCACATTGGGGACCCCCGCCGGATGTTCCCTGAAGATTTCAGATTGGTCATGCAAACCGTGTAACCTGTAAAGATGACAGTAAAATTCTAGAAAAGCATAAATGCGTGCGCAGATCACGCTTAATAACTCCACAGCCATATAAGCGACTGGTACAAACTTGGCAGATCCCAAGGCGTATGGGTCTTGATCGTGTAATCCAAATTTCAGGCAAATCTGTCAAACGGCTGCAAAGTTATTAAGGTGCAAAATTTGGGGTTTAACATGTAAATGGCTCCTCAACCCTACCTATAGTGGCACTACTGTGCCATATAATATATATATATATATATATATATATATATATATATATATATATTCATTGCAGAAAAGTTTGTCTAATGCATCAGTTAGCATTAAAGTAACACAAGTGGGGAAATGAGATGTTAGGTTTGAGCACCTAAACCACCACCACCCTACCACCCCATCTGCCAGAGAACGATGCATGCCGGGGTATGCCATTGGGCCCCAAGGCCCAACTTTCACCTTGTTCCTTGAGTAAACAGGTTGACATGCTACAGTAAAGGAGAATGGCGTAAGAGTTAGGCCTCATGACCCATGGCACTCCCAGGTATCTGTCGGTCTGTGGCAGGTTAGGGGCTCAACCCTAATGTCTCATTTCCCCACCTTTGTTGCTTAAACCCTAACTGATGTTTTAAACAAATATTTTTGCAATGAATATATATGGGATACATGATGGGCAGGCATGTGATATGGATAATATCCTCATTCCTTCCGAGTGAGTTCTGAATATCTCATGAGTACCGAAGGCACAAGTGAGATCATCCAGAGCTTATGATACAGGAGTGAGAATTTCCATAGCGCACAATCTGCCCATCATGTGTGGTATTTATACAATGGGGGTAAGAGCTTCAGAAATATAGTTATGTTTTTTGTTTGCTCTTTTATTTTAGTGTTTGGTAATTGGGTAAGATTTTAGTGGTGATGTGGGGCACTGGGCAGTTAAGTGACTTGTTCAGAATCACGCGGTGTGGAAGAGAAAGTTATGAGAGTCAAACCCAGATCTAGTGTACTTGATGTATCAAGGTTGTTCAAATCTCATCACTCTAACCTCTAGGCTATCCCGAGAGCGCTGTTTGTGGTTGTTCTTAGTCTGTGCGAGTGTTTCTGAATGGGCTGGGAGTGTTAGACACACTATGGGAAAGAGGTGAATGTGTTTGACAATGCTAATTGAGTTAGTTTGAGTTAGTTTCAGCTTGCAGTGAGAAACAGAAACTGTGGTGCAGCAGTATGATTTAGAGTCAGTCTGCAGTGAGAAATAGAAACTGTGTTGCAGCACTGCGATATAGAATGCAGTCTTTCTTGAATTTGTGAGTAGGATAGTAATGGGCTGTGAGTTGTTGAAACACTGTGGGAAACAGCTGAGTGTCCTTTGCAATGTTAATAGTTACTTGCAAGTAGCAGTGAGAAACAGATTTGTGAAAGACTTCAGTTTAGAATGCAGGCTGTGGTTAGTGAGTGAGTGACGACATTAGCACAGTGTGTATAAACATTATCACACTCTAGTGATGTCATCAGCATTTATCACACTCTAGTGGAAATAGCTACATTTATCACACTCATTTATCACTCACTCTTATTATACATACATACATATATAAATATTACAGTGGTGCAGTCACGCCCCATGTTAAACTTGAAATGTTGTGCGTTAATAACTTTGGACCCATTCAATGGATTTGCATGACATTTGGCATGCATGGAGGGGCATGGTGGATCTCTAGATTTACCAAATTTTGTTTCAGTCGGATGTACGGTTTTTGCACACCAAATCACTGAAAAATGCACTTTTCACCAGTAATGTGGGCAGTTTTTCACATTTTGTCTGTGGCACTGTGTGTCTGTTGTGTGGCATGCTGCTCTGTGACTTAGCTTGTCTGAAATAGCTTGGGTCAAGGAATATGCCGCTTTTCGTTTGGTGAAAAAATATTAATCCATTCAAATGTTATTAAACTTTTAAGTCCCCATTATGAGTCAATGGGAAATTTTTTATGGTTATTTTGAGAAAGAAGACTGGGGCTTTGGCCGTCTATTCCCTCCCCATGATTATAGAATTTGCAGGCTCACAATCAAAGAATCTTTGATCACCAGGGATTCTTTGATCGCGAGGGCCGTCATCTTGTTTTCAGTTTGCGGTTGGAAAAATTCAAATATCTCAGCTCAGGGTTACTCCTGAAGTAAAACTTGGATGGGTTTTGCTCAGGGGCTTCGCTCTATTGAACCATGGCTGTAGTTTCTTTCAAAAAGGTAAAAAAGTAGAGATTTTAGGTTTTTTATTCTTTGATCATGGCTCACTAACAATCTTTGACTGTGAGTCAGCAAATTCTTTGATCGCGAGATTCTTTGACTGTGATCGTTGATCGTGAGGGCATGACTAAATGGCCACTTAAAAAAATCAATTTTCTCAGCTCAGGAGTGGCTTATTAAGCCAAACGAGGGTGGGTTTTGCTCAGGAGGATTTGTTTTATCGAGGCATAGCTGTGGTTTCATGTATTTGTGCCTAAAAATGTATTTTTACAATTTTTTATTCTTTGATCATGAACCTGCAAATTCTTTGGTTGCGAGCCTGCAAATTCTTTGATCATGAGATTCTTTGATTGCTATCTTTGATCACGAGGGAGGGACTAGATGGTCAGATTTGGATGGACCAGATAGCCAATTTAAACAATTTTTAAAATTAAATATCTCGGAAATGGTTTGATCTTTTCACTTGAAATTTGGAGGGTGTTGATGTGATGTCTTGTAGATGTGAATTATGGTGCTTACATGTCAGACAATACATTTTTTGCAGAGATATTATGTGGTGCCATTTATGTTTTGCGGACAGTGTTTTCCATTCTGGTGCTGGCTTGAAATTTATATGGTAGCTACCCTTACTGCTACGGATGTACTTTTCAGTTGTTAGGTGTCTAACATGTAAACAGGTGTGGAAATCTGTAGAAATTTGCAAGTTGGTGAGAGAGCGGGGCCCGAAGGGCCCATGCTTCCACCAACTTCCAAGACTTTTTACTTTTCTATTCTTTCTCAAAAAGTAAGGAAATTCTATGCAAAAAACTTTGTTAATGCACCATTTAGAGTTAAAACCCGCCTATCATCCCAAGATTGACAGCTGACGGGGTGTGTCATTGGGGTTGTGAGGCCTAAACGTCACCCCTTTCTTCTTTACTGTGGCTTGTGAATATGGTTACACATGGAATGGGGTGACATTTAGGCCTCACAACCCTAATGACACATCCCATCAGCTGTCAATCCTGGGATGATGGTTGGGTCCACGAGGGGGGAGGGGGCAACCCTAAATGTCTCATTTCTTGCCTTTTTGTGTTTTAAGCCTAAATGATGCAGTAACAACATTTTTGCATAGAATATATATATATATATATATTCTCACACACAGATACACACATTTCTAAGGCATCTTATTTTGCAACAAACCAAAGTATTTTATTTCTTCTTGGCTTGATATTGTGCCTCACCACATTTAATAATCAGCAAGCATAGCATAGATAGATGCATCGCTCTGGTCATCTTTTCTTCGGCTTGTTGCGCTTTGCAGGTCTAATGAGGCATAATGCAACTCCTTATCTGATTTTGGTTCACATTTGTATTTAACCACAGAGGCTTTCTCCTGTTTGTGCTTCTGCTCAGGGTGCTGGTAAATCTTTTTTTCTCCCCTTTGACACCTCTTCAGCTTTTTGGGTGAATCATACAGCTCTTGAGATATTGGCATAGTACAATTTTCCTAAGGAGAACAAAATCACCTTCATTTTTTTTTCTTTCATATTAAACTTGAAAATTCAGTCATAGTCCAAAACATTTAACTTGTCCCCAGTATGAAAGGGTATGTCGGCCCAGCCTGATGGTGCTGGGGTAATGTGTTGCATTACCATGTAGCAGACCTAGCTCCATATTCAGAACCTAACTCTAGGATGGTGAACTCAGAGTAGTGCTGCATAGGGCCAGAGGCTGCAGGTTCTTACTCCAGAGGGAAGGAAGACACAGACCACCTGCTGCATGAGCTCATATGAACATATGAGTTTGCCAGCAGAAACAGGCTTCATGGTCTATCAAGTCTGCTCAAATGTGCAGCTAGCACCTTTACATTGCAGCTGCCCCACCTCCCTTCCCCTTCACTGTTACACCCCTATCACCCTATCCCATCCCTTTAAAACTACCCACTGTCTTACAGGATGCCACCTCCTCAGGTAGAGTGTTCCATTTAGCCACCACACTCTCCATGAAAAAATATCTCCTCATCTCTCACTTAAATCTTCCCCCTCCAATCTAAGATCATGCCCCTTCGTGTCCCTCCCCATCCTTAACTTAAATACCCCTTCTGTTCCTCTCTTGTTTAGCACTGCCAAGTATTTAAAGGTTTCAGTCATATCCCCCCAATCCCTCCTCTCCTCTAGTGAGTACATATTTAACTCCCTCAACCTGTCCTTGTAGGGTTTGTCCTCTAATCCCTGGATCAGCTTTGCTGCCCTACGTTGCACCCCCTCCATTAGTCTGACATCCTTCTTCAGAAATAGGTGCCAGCACTGCATGCAGTACTCCAGGTGTGGCATAGCTAGTGATCCGTACAGAGGTAGCATCATCTCCCTACTTCTGGAGGAGATACCTCTCCCTGTACACCCCAGCATCTTGTTGGCTCAAGCTGCCACTTTCCTGTACTGAGCTCAGTTGTCCATATTTGTTGTTATAACCACCCCTAGATCCTTTTCCTCCTCAGTAGTACCTAACTGAATTCCTCCCAACTGATAGCTCCTCCCGGGGTTCCTTGCTCCGAAGTGCAGCACCTGACACTTCTTTGCATTGAACCACAACTACCACATTTCTGCCTAGCTAAGTCAGGTAATCCTGTAGCCCCTGCCAACCCACTACATTGTCTACCACCTCCCCTATATTGGTATCATCAGCAAACAGACTGATCTTACTCCTGATGCTGTGCGAGATGTCAGTTATGAATAGCCCAAACAGCATTGGAGGCCCAGTACTGAGCTCTATGGAACTCACTCATCACAGCCCTTGGGGAAGAAAGTTTCCCCCCACCACCCTTTGCTGTCTCCACTTTAGCCAGTTCCTGATGCAGTTCACCCTTTTTGTCCCTGCCTCTACATATTCCAACTTCCCCCCCAACTGCCCATGAGACACAAATCAAAGGCCTTGCTGAAGTCCAAATACAGAACATGCGCTGTGTGGCCCTTGCACAGTTCCCTCATCACCCTGTCACAGTACTCAACTAGTTGGTCTGGCAAGATCTACCTGAGACTAATGCATGTTGCTGACTGTCCTGGAGTCCATTGTCCTCCAAAAGGGTCATCAACCTCACTTTCAGGATTATCTCTATTAGTTTTCTTACAATGGGTGTGAGGCTTACCAGTCTGTAATTGCCTGTTTTTTTTGGGCTGCTTTTATGGAGGGGTACCACATGAGCCATCCTCCAGTCCTGTGGTACACATCCTGTGTCCAGGGATATATTGAACAGGTCTGCCAGTGGTCCCACCAGGGCTTCCGCTAGCTCTTTCAGCACCCTGGGACAAATGCCATCTTGTCCTGGTGCATTATTCACCCTCAGTGCCTTTAATCCCTCCAGCACCCTGCCCTCTTTAATTACCCCATCGCTCACCCCCTTCTCCTTTGCCCTCCTTCCCCATCCACCTTAGGTAGCTGCCCACCCTTCTCCTTCATGAACACAGA
Source organism: Neoceratodus forsteri (assembly GCA_016271365.2). Taxonomy (NCBI): domain Eukaryota; kingdom Metazoa; phylum Chordata; order Ceratodontiformes; family Ceratodontidae; genus Neoceratodus; species Neoceratodus forsteri. The sequence goes on from CM057459.1 coordinate 291,493,445, forward strand.
ACAGAAGTACTCATTTAGTGCTTCTACCTGCTCTGCCCCTTTCTCCACTCACTCCCTGTCCTTCCTAATCCTCACTATCTGGTTCTTGCCACTCTGTCATTCCCTTATGTATCTGAATACATCATTCTCTCCATCCTTGAAGCCCTGTGCCAGCCTCGGCTCTTTGGAAGCCTTAACCACCCTGACTAGTCTGGTTACCTCTCTGGATATTTTCACATACACTTCCCTGTCTTCCCCCTCTCCTGGATTTCTTGAACCTCCTAAATGCTATTTTTTTTACCCTGACCCCTTCCCAGACCTCTCGATTTAACCAGCCCTTCCCTTCTTGCTCTGTGTCTTGGTACATGTACATAGTACATATGGTACACGGTACATAGCCTCTAGCAGCCCAGTCTTGATAATTTCCCATTTTTGGCTTGCATCCAAGCTTGGATGAGTTTCTGCCAGGTGCCTCTCCAAAATTTCCCCCATCTTGTCAAAGTCCACACATCTGAAGTCAACCACCCTGATTGCTGTAGCTACAGCTACTTTGCCCATGTTGAGCATGAAACACAGAGTGATGATCACTCTCAGACAGTGGGTACTCCACCCCTAGCTCCTTTACAGCCTCCCCATTAGACAGTACCTGGTCAAGAGTTTTTCCCACCTAAGCTGGATCATTTACCATCTGTGTCAGGAAGCTATCCTGGAATGCTTCTAGGAGGACCTGCTCCCTAGCACTCGAGGTGGCTGGGGTGCTGCAGTCCACTTGAAGTAGGTTGAAGTCCCCAGTGATCATGGTGTTCCCCTTCCTGCGGACCCTCATAATCTGCTCTGCTAACTCCCTGTCCAAGTCCTCAGACTTGTGCTAGAAATAGCATTGACATCACGAGTGACCATGTGATACCTGACCATTTTGGTCTGAGGTCAGGCATGGCAGAGGTGACTCAACATCAAATCAATCTTTATTTATTTAAAAGGCACCCTTCCTACAATCAAGGCACCTGTACATAAATTATCATACATCAATAAAACATATTCAAACCATCAATTTAAAATAATGATCAGATTAATCACTGGTAACATAAACTTTGGTGGCAATGTATTAAACTTCCCCTAAAAATGCCAGGCTAAAAAGATATGTCTTGAGCTCTATTTTGAAGCTTTGAATGGTCGGGCAGTCCTTTATCTGACGAGGTAAAGAATTTCACAGGGTCAGGACCATGAAAGCAAAAGAACGGGCTCCAGATATTTGAAATAGCACCCTGGGAATCTCTAGCAATCCCTCGTCAGTGGAATGAGTTGGTCAGGAGGGTCAGTAGGGAGAAAGGATATCTTGCAGGTAACAGGGTCCCTGGTCATGTAGGGCTTCATAGGTCAGCAAACTGACCTTGAAGGTGATATGTCATCACACTGGAAGCCAATCCAGTCCATGGAGCACATGAATTATATGACTGGTCCTGGATGTACTGGTCAAAAGCCTGGCAGCCACATTCTGCACCAGCTGCAGGTGATGGATATCAACCCACGGAAGCCCTATTTACAGGGTGTTGCAGTAGTCAAGGAGAGGAAGATCATCAGAAGGAACCAAATGTTTCACCCAGGCAATATTCCTCAGATGGTAAAAAGAGGTCTTGCCAATGGCTGACACATATGATTTCAAGGTCAAGCCGTCATCAAAAATAACACCCAGGTTCTGCACTCAGTCTCTGGTGGTTAGATGGACACCCCTGAGACAAAGACCAGAGAGTTGACTCACCAACACACCAGTCTTCCGATGATCAGGGTCCACCACCAACACCTGAGTCTTATCAGGGTTCAACCTCAGCCAAATAGAACTCATCTAGTCTTGGATCTCATACAGGCAGTTATTAAACACCATGATAACATCTCCCTGCTCGGGTACAAAGGACATGTACAGCTGAGTATCATCTGCAAAGCAGTGAAAACTCAGCCCATACTGCCTAATAATGTCCCCCAATGGCAGCATGTATACCGCAAACAACGTGGGTGCCAAAATGGAGCCCTGTGGCACCCCACAGGATAGGAGGAGAGGATCAGAGGAATAATTTCCAGAGACCAATCTCTGTGTCCTACCCTTGAGGTAAGATCAAAATGACCTGAAGACAGTATCCAACAGTCCACAGACAAGCCACAGGTGCTCCAATAGCACACCGTGGTCCACAGTGTCAAATACCGCTGAGAGATCAAGGATGACCAAGATGGAACAAGTCCTCGGATCTCTTGCTATTAGGAGATCATAAAGCACCCAAACAAAGGCTGTCTTGGTGCTATGCCTTTTCTAAATCAGACTGGAGAGAGTCATAGACATTGTGGATAGTCAAATGATCATACAGCTGCTGCGCAACCACCTTCTCAATAACCTTACCCACAAAGGGCAGGTTAGAGACCGGTCTGTAGTTAGCAAGATTATTTGGATCAAGGGATGGTTTTTTCAGGAATGGTCATATGACTGCTTCCTTAAGGGGATCTGGGAATATCCCCTTCTCCAGTGATTGCCAGGCTACCTCAGCCAGGACCGGGCCGATTTTCTCCACGCATCTCACAAGGAGACGTGTTGGACCTGGATCCAAACTACAGCTGGTTGGCCACAAAGTCTGAATTATCCTCACAATGTCTATGATATCTGGTCAGCAAAAGTCAGACCAGACAAGCTGGGTGCTCCCAACCTCCCGCTGATCTCTGCTGCACCCCTTGGGGGGGTACGGATAGATAACAGACCTGATGGTGACAATCTTATCTGCGAAGAATCGAGCAAACTCGTCACATCTCTCTTGTGACAGTGTTCCACCTGACCAAAGACAGGTTGGATTGCATAATCTGTCTGCAGTCTGGAAGAGCTGGCCTGGTTGATGCTGCACAGCGGCAATCTCCTGGACAGGAATTTTGCCATCTTATGGGTGATTGATAGACAGCATTGTGATTGATCAATCTGAGCCTGTCAACCTCCAGGCTTGACTTCCACCAAACCCTCTCTAGCCTTTGACCCACTCTTTTCAACTCCTTCAAGGCCCCATTAAGCCATGGGGACATTGGGCGAAAGGTGAGTGGTTGAACTTGACTAGGATCAATGGAATCCAGGTCACCTGTTACCACCCTATGACAGGCAAGCACAAGGTCCCGCGGATCCAAGCATTTGCTCGATATGCCCAATAGGTCCAGCACCACCATCAGGCCATGTGGCATCACCCCCCTCAAGGGGCAGTACTGCACCATCTCCATAGGGGCAGGCTCTTTAGGGGGATCCCCGAAACTGAACCTTATAGTGTGGTGGTCAGACCAACCGACTGGTTCTACTACCAAGTCAGAGATCTTCATCCTCAAGAGGAACACTAAATCCAATGAATGACCACCAATGTGTGTTGTGGAAGAAACAACCTGTGTGAGGCCCAGCATAGTCATAAGCTGGAGGAGATCTTGCCCAAAATATGAGAGTTCATGGTCGACCCAGGCATTGAAATCCCCCAGAATTATCCATCTGGGGGATCCCAACATCATATCAACAATGAAGTCCACAATCTTCTGTAGGAATTCTTTCCAATCTCCTGTTAAATGGTAGATAAGTTGAATCCTACACCGTGCACCTACACCCATGATATATTCAAAGGATTTAATGGACCCCACTGGCACATTCACAAGGCCCAGTTCGGTATTAAAACAAACATAAGGAAGATAAGAGGGTTTGAAAGGTACAAAAGTTTCAGCCTGCAAGGATGCTGCCATCAGACTTCCACCTCACTCCAGTGGCCCACCAGTGGTCACATAAATCCCTGCCCCCACATTGGATCCTGGCTGTAGCTGTATGGATGATGAGGGTGATAGCGTGAGGAGAAATGGTGATGTCAGAGTAGGAGTTGGAGAATGGGGGTGCAGAAGTTAAGTCAGACCCATTAGGTGATAAACAAATAATTTTGTTTAAAAAGGGACTGTGAACGTGTGTAAAAAATGTCCATTTTATAGAATCCCAAGTAGACTACATGTTCTTTTAAATACCCCTTATCTCACAGTCCTATTAGCAGTTTCATTTCTGAAACATATTTCCAAATGGGAAGTGTACTGTTGGACTGGAGAATGGTGTATGTAGTGCCCCTCCATAACAGCGGATCAAGGGATAAGCTGGGAAACTATGGACCTAACATGTGAACCTGACATCCATAGTGGGGAAACTATTGGAAACTATACTGAAGGAAATGCTGGTGAAGTTCTTGGAGGTAAGTGGACTTCAGGATGTCAGGCAACATGTTTTTGCCAAGGGGAGATCTTGTCAGACTAATCTGGTTACATTTTTGTAATGGGTGGCAAGATCTCTGGACAGTGGTAAGTAAGCTGATGTTTTATATCTAGACTTCAGTAAGGCATTTGACTCAGTGCCACATGGGAGACTGCTGGGCAAGCTGAGTGGCTTAGGGATGGGGGAAAGCTTGGTGATGTAGATTGGAAACTGACTAAGTGACAGACAACAGCGGGTGGTGGTGGTTGTTGGGAGCTATCGACACCCAGAAGGGACATTAAAGGGGTCCCTCAAGGTTTGGTACTGGGTCCATTGTTATTTAATTATTTCATTTCAGACATTGCAGTGGGAGTTAGGAGTAATATGAGCCTGTTTTCTGATGACTCCAAGCTAGGTGTGGAGGTGGACAGTGAGGCGGGAAGGAGGACACTCCAGGAAGACCTAGAAAGACTAGAATAGTGGCCAGTCACATGGCAGCTGGGGTTTAATGTTAGGAAGTGCAGTGTACTTCACTTGGGAGCCAGGAATCCAGGGTACAGCTACAAACTGCAGAGGGGTACAGTTAATAGTCTTGGAGGAAGAAAAAGATCTGGGAATAGTGATCACTGGTAAACTGAATCACTCAGGACAATGCAGGGAAGCAGTGGCTAAGGCAAACATAATTCTGTGGTGCATTGCTAGGAGGATCACTTTGAAAGGTGAGGAGGTAATTCTATCATAGTACAAATCCTTGATTAGGCCGCACTTGGAGTACTGTGTGCAATTCTGGTGCCCTTACTTAATGAAAGACATTATGCCTCTGGAGAGGGTCCAGAGGAGGGCATCTAAGATGATCCTTGGAATGGGGGATAAGCCCTATGCAGAGAGATTTAGGGAGCTAAACATGTACTCCTTGGAAAGCAAAAGGGACAGAGGGGACATGATTGAGACCTTTAAATACTTGAAAGGATTAATAGAGTAAACACAGAGGGGGTTTTCAGACTGAAGTGGAAAGGGACCATGAGGGGTCATAGCCTGAAACTGGTTGGTAGAAAGTATGGAAGAGACCCAAGAAAGTATTACTTCATGGAAAGGGTGATGATGCCTTGGAATGCGCTACCTGAGGAGTTGGTATCAAGGGAATCAGTGGGAGGTTTTAAGAAGGGATGGGATAGATATATGGGCAGGGTACAGGTATGGTGACTAGAGACCAGGGTCTCTCTGAATGAAAATCAGGGGCGGGATGGAAGGGCGAGGGTAGGGAAGAAGCAGCAGTTATTAAACTGTGAGTTGTATCTTGAGAAGATGCGATAGACCTCAAGGCCTACTCTGCTGGCATTTTTGTATGCTTGTATGTAACATGGCTGATACTCAGCATTATAATAAGGACCTACACTCTTTGCACACAAACTTACTTTTTTAATTGAAGCTGCTGTATATTTGTTTTAGAATACCTTTCCTCATAAAGTGATTTTACATATTTCTTGGACTACACATCACACTTTTTACAAAGCATAAAGTAAAAGCAGAAACATACATAAATGACCAAATTAAAGTCTAAAATAAATAAAAGCTCATACCTGTAGGCATCTGTTTGTGTTTTCTTCAGGTAAATTCCTAATTGTACAGTTGGATGACTCTGAAAAGTTAGATAAATACATACAAAAATCATGTGTCTATGATCTCAAAAAATCAAAAAACAGTGGAAGGAGCAAATGTTTGAGAATTTAAATAATAATATTATGATTTGTCATATAAATCAATCATAGTGAGAAAAACAAATCAGATAACCTAACAAGGAATTGAACCCAGGTTCCTGGAATAGCAGCTTGGTGCACTGTCAGAACAGTCAGTTCAGTCAGTCTTCAGCTGCACTTCCTGCCTCAAGACTACTCCAAGGGTTAACTGATGGTAATCCAACCCCAGGGCATGCCTTAATGCTTAACACTCCATTGTACTCAGTCATATCAGAGATCATTTTTCCCAGATGCTAAATGATTTATGCATACTGTTGTTCTTCTGCGTTTGTTTTGTTGTATTACTTCCTGGAAACACAAATGAGACTGTGGTCTTCTAACTCTGTATAGAAACATTAACACTGATGGCAGAAAAAGACCAATGGTCCATCCAGTCAGCCCCATAGTTCAAAATCAAACCCTGGAACCTGTTTTCCAAATATGATACTCTCACTATCCACCCCTATACGCCTCACTATTACTACTACTACTACTACTACTACTACTGCCCTGAGTAACCACTATACCCTTCACTCTGTCCCAGCCATGCTTGAAACCATTTATGGTTTTGACATCCACCACCTTGGCTGGCAGACTGTTCTATGGTTCCCCCATCCTTTCTGTAAAATAAAACTTTCTCATATCCCTCTTGAACCTCTCTCTCATCAGTAATCACTTGTGCCCCCCATGTCCTTGAACTGTTGCTCATGGTAAATAGTTCCTTGCAGGTCACATTATTTATCCCTTTCAGAAACCAGAAGATATCTATCATGCCATCCCTCTCTAGCCTGGTCTCCAGCAAGTTCACATTCTGTGTCTTGAGACGATCCTTGTAAGATCTGTCCTGCTGGCCCTGAATCATCCTGGTCATTCTTCATTGCACTGTTTCTAGCCTGTTCTTATCTTTCCTGAGGTGATGACTCCAGAAACTTGGCACAGTACTCCAGGTGTGGCCTCTCTAGTGATCTACAAAGAGGAACAGTAGTAGTACCTCTTTTCTTCTACTGTCAGTACCTCTTCTGATACTGCTCAGCATCCTACATAAGGAGGCAGTATAACACAGTGGTATAAGGCTCTGAGCTGCAAAATCTGGAGACCTGGGTTTGAATCCCACAGACCTCACTTGCATACTATATGACCCTGAGCACATCACTTAACTTCCTTGTGCTCCCAGGTTGCACCTGGAAACACGTTTTGGCTTAGTGTGCCTTTCATGGTTAAACAAGTTCCCCTTTCCTTTACTTTACTTGCCTTACTATAGGATTTGTTGCACTTGCTTGATTGTTTATGGGAGTCACTAATGATAACTTCAAGGTCCCTTTCCTCAGCCACAGTACTCAGCTTTACCCCTCCAATCCAGTACTCTGTCCTGGGGTTCTTGCTCCCTAGGTGCATCACTTAATACATTTTTGGCATTGCATTTCAACTACCAAATCTTTGACCACCTCTCTAGGCTCTGCAGGTCACTCTATATCTTGTTAATTCTTTTGTCACTGTCTACACACCGATAGAGCTTAATGTCATCTCTGAGAGATAGTACTTGCCCCAGATTTCTTCTCCACTGTGACTGACAAACATATTGAAGAGGACTGGATCCAGGACAGATCCCTGTGGCACCAAGCCTGTGACCTCCCGCTCTTCTGATTTGACACCATTAATCACAACCCTCTGCTCTATCTCCTTCAACCAATTTCCTACCCATTTGACTCTGCCCTTTATCACTCCCAGCTCTTCCATCTTCTTCAGCAATCTTCTATGTGGCAACAAGTCAAAGGCCAGAGTAAACCCACAGCATGACCCCTAGCCAATGCCTTCATCACCCAGTCAAAGAAAACTACCAGGCTGGTCTGACAAGACATCTCTTCCATGAATTTACAAGGGGAAAACAGGTGTACACCTATACAAAAAGGAAATAACATAGGAGAGCATGTGGTGATGGAGAAGAATGATGGCACAAGGAGGGGCAGGAGAGAGAGAGGGAGAGGTAGGTCAGAGGGTAAGTAGGGCCCTCAAAAAAGCAACTGAGGGTAGAAGGCCTGGGATTAGGAGTAATGAGGTGTTGGGAACAGGGTTGAATTCAGACCCAGGGGAACTAGTAGGGGGAGTGCAGGCCAGATATAGGAAACTGGCAAGATTATGAGTAGCTGAGAACTGCACCATCTCATTTTTAGAAATCTTGCAAGTACCGAAGGGTACTCTGGAAAGAAAACAGAAGATTAGAGAAATCAACAGCTGGCTAAGGGAGTGGTGTCTGGATACGGGGTATGGGTTGGTGAGCCACTGGGGGACTACATGGGAGAAGAAAGAACTTTTTGCTAGGGATAGACTTCCTTTGAGTAAGGAGGGAAAGGAGATCCTTAAGAACAAGCTAGGGGATTATATATCTTGGTAGTGGGATTTAAGCTAGATGAGGGGAGAGAGCTGGACAGTACAGGGCTCTAGAGCAAGATAGGAGAGCATTGGCTCTTCCCCCAGTCTGGATGGGTACAGGAAGTGAGGACCAATCCTAGGGGAGTGGAAACCAGGGGCAAGAGATGTGGTAGGATTAGGGAGAATTCTGGGAGGGGCTGGAAAGTTGTTCTGATAAATGCCCAAAGTCTGGGAAACAAGTTGCCAGAGTTGCAGGCGTTGTTGGTGGGGGGGGGGGTGGATGTGGCTGCAGTCACAGACACTTGAGTCACCCAGTACCATGACTGGGACATGAAAATTCCTGGGTATACTACACTTATATAGGACAGGACAGTGGGTGAGGGGAGGGGTTGCACTATTTGTCAGGGATGGGATAGTGTGCAGCAGAGAGGAGGTGGAGTAGGATAATGTGAAGGCGGTACTGGCCTTGTTACAGGATAGTGAAAGGAGGAGAGTTAATCTGGGTGTAGTCTACAGGCTACCCATTCAGTCAGAGCACATAGACAGGGAACTGATTGACAACTTGAGAAAGAATTTCAGGAGGGGGAAGGTGGGAATGTGATACTAGGGCACTTTAACATGCCAGGGACAGACTGGAGTTCCATGGCATCTTCATCAAAAAAGGAGCAAAGAGTGCTTGATGCACTCCAGGATGAATTCCTGACTCAGCTGGTTGAAGAGTCAACTAGGAAGGGAAATATTCTGAACCTGGTCCTAACCGATGGGGAGCAGGTCAGGGATCTGGCAGTGGAAGCCCCATTGACTCATAGTGACCACTCCATAGTGTGTTTTACCTTGGACTTAGGGAAGGAGAGGAACCAAATGAAGATTACGGTAGTAGGCTTCAGGGGGCAAACTTCTGGGAGATGGCAGGTGTACTCAGGGAGCACATAAGTAAAATCGGGACAGGGATGGACACAGAGGAGAAGTGGGAAATCCTGAAGTGGGATATCCTGGAGGCCACATAAGCCTGTTTCAGGTCACAAAACAAGATGGTCAGAGCAAGGAAACCTTGCTGGTGGATACAGTGATGTATAGGAGGATGTGAAGAAAAAGAGGTTGGCCAGTAGAAAGTGAAATGATCCCACAGTGATGCAGACCTTGAGGAGTATCATAGGATTTCCAGAGAGGTTAGCAGACAGGTTAGAAAGGCCAGGTGGATAAACAGATTAGATTAGCAAGAGGGATCAAGGAGTGGGAGAAGGAATGCTTTTGATATATTAGGGAGCAGAGGAAGGGTGAGTGACAGACAAAGAAAGCTGAGGAAGGGGAGGATGGGTGGGGGGATGGAGCAAGCTGAAGTGTTAATTATTTAAGCTCAATCTTCACTGGGGATAGGGATGGGCCATTGCCTCAGGGAGGGGGCAGGAAAGGGGGCATGTGGGGGCTCTCACAGATGATGAGATCCAAGTAGGAAGGATGAGGGAGGCTCTCAAGTCCTTGAGGATGGATAAAGCTCCAGGGCCAGACAGCATCCACAAGAGAGTTCTGAAGAAACTGATGGATGTCCTGGTGGCTCCAATAACAGAACTATTCATTTCCTCCCTCCAATTAGGATGGGTCCCTCTAGACTGGAGGTTGGTCCATGTTGTGCCCCTCCACAAGAGTGGACCTTGGGATAATCTGGGGAACCACAGACAGGTCATCCTTACATCCATAGTATGGAAAATGTTGGAAGCAATCTAGAAAGAACAGATGGTGGAGTTCCTGGAGGTAAATGGTTTCCAGAATGAAAACCAACATGGGTTTATCCAGGGGAAATCATGTCAAACAAACCTGGTCAAATTTTGCTACTGTATGACATGTCCCCTGGATGGAGGAAAACCTGTCGATGTCCTGTACCTAGATTTCAGCAAGGCTTTCGATTCAGTCCCACACAGAAGGCTAATCTGGAAATTGAGGGAACTGGGGGTGGGAGATAAGTTGGTGGGGTGTAGCAAATTGGCTTAGGAATAGACAACAGAGGGGAGTGGTGGTAGGGGGCGAAGTCTTGACACCCAGTGTGGTCATCAGCAGGGTCACACAAGGTTCAGTTTTGGGCCTGATCCATTTTAATGTGTTCATTGCAGACATCGGGGAGGGTGTTGGTGGTAAAATGATTTTATTTGCTGATGATACTGAAATGGGGCTGTGGTAGACAGCGAGGAGGGAAGGAGGGCACTTTAGGATGACCAGGAGAGGCTAGAAAACTGGGCCCACATGTAGCATTTGGGGTTAAATGCACACAAAAATAGCATTCTGCACCTAAATGTTAGTAACTCTGGATACACCTACCACTTGCGGGAGTACAGCTGGCTGTTGGACAATGGCGAAGGATCAGGGAGTGATGATTGGTGCTAAAGGGAACCACTCGAATCACTGCAGGACAGCAGCAGCTAAGACAAACCGAATGCTTGGGTGTATTGCCAGGGGGATAATGTCCAAGAAAAGGGAGGTTATATTTCCCCTGTACATCTCACTGGTGAGGCTGAATCTGGAATACTGTGGCAGTTCTGGCTCCCCCACCTGAAAAGGACATCACTCTGCTGAAGATAGTCCAAAGAAGGGTAACAAGGATGATTAGTGATCTGAAAGCGCTGTCATATGAGGATTAGAGATGCAGCAAAATTCAATTCTGGCAGCGAAATTCCACCGAAATCGCAAATTTTGCCCCACAAAATATTTCACGAAATTCATGCATTTCGCAGAATATTTCACATGTGTGAAATATGAAATTCTGCTAGATAAATGTGGAATTTTGCTGATGAAATGCAGAATTCCATCTACGAATGGCAGAATTCTGCATTTTCTGGCGGAATTTTGCATTTTGCATCTGTGAAATATTTCGCAAAATGTGTACATTTCATAAAATATTTTGCGTAATGAAATTTTCCCATTTCGCCCATCTCTAATGAGGCTATTTATTTATTTGTTGAATTTTGGTAACCGGGTATGCTCTCCGAGACAACAGTCCCTTTTTGAGGGGTGACCCAGGAAGTGCAGTACATTGACAGTGCATTCATTGACACAAGAAATTAGACAAGGAGCAATCATACAGTAAAAGAGTAGACCAATTACATTCAGTTATGTAAAATAAGCAATCTAAAGCACAGTCAACAAAACCTTAAATACATTCAGACATCATTTAAATTTTTTTTGTCTTGGAGAGCAGGAGATAGAGTGGGAGAGTGGGAAGATTTGCCAGGAGAATCATGCAAGATGTGAGCAGGGTTTAGGAGTCAGCGGAAGCAAGAGCAAGGTGGAGCAGTTACGAGAGTTAACAGTGACCTTTGAAATTGAGAGAGGGAGGAGCAGACCAGTATAGAAGAAGGCAGAGAGTTCCAGTGGGACACAGCAGAAAATGCAAATGATCTCTGAGCCATGGAGAGTCTTAAGTTTGGCACTGAGAGAAGAGGCAAGGAGGTAGATCTGAGGGCACGTCGAGGGAGTCGACATTGAACAATATCAGCAAGGCAAGGAGGAGTGAAGTGATGTACAAGCTTATGTACAAAGCTTAGGGTGGCAAAGCATAGTTTAAATCCATAGGGTAGCTATCCTATGGCAGACAGGACATCGCAGTGATGGTGCCAAGCATTGGCCCCAAGAGCAAATCTGCCAACTCTATGGTAAGCCTGTGATAGGTGTGATAGTACGGATGTGGAAGCAAAGAGTAGTAATGGAGCACCATACATAAGGAGGGGCAGAAGTGTGGCATCCACAGTCTTGCGGCATGAGGTCAATGTAAGGAACGGATGGACGCGAAAGAGGTCACTGAGTTTTTGGTTTATAGTTTTAGTGATGGCTGTAACATGTGCATTCTGGGTAAGTGAGGGATCTAAGGTGACTCCAATGTATTTGAAGAACCTGACTGATTCCAGTGCATCCCCCGTACACAAGAGGATAGCCAGAGGGGGGAGGGTTGGTGTGGAAGAGTTGGAGAATAACATGCTCTTGTTTTTTAGTATTCAGGACAAGCTGCTTCTGAAGGAACTAATCAAGGTGTGGAAATCAGAGGCTAGTAATGAATTGAGACACCCAATATCAGGAGAAGAATGGTATATGATAGGATAGACTTAGAGAGCTAAACATGTACTCTCGGGAGGACAGAAGGGATAGGGTAATATAACAGAGACCTTCAAGTGCCTGAAGGAGTTCAACAGAGGGAACAGAGAAGGTCTGCTCAAGTTGAGGGTGGAGGGGACTATGAGAGGCCATAGTCTAAAGTTAGCAGGGGGGGGAGGTACAAAGGGAAGGTGAGGGAACATTATTTTATGGAGAGGGTGGTGGCACCCTGGAAAGCACTGCTGGATGAGCTGGTAAAATTGGGAATTGTGGGAGGTTTCAAGAAGGTTTGGGGCAGGCACAGGGGCAAGGTACTGATTTGGGGTATGGTGATCACCAGAGGTGTACAGGGTGGGGAAGTGGGTGGGAGGGGGAAATAATGGGGGGGGGAGGTAGAGCAGCTACTGTGCACTACCAGTGAGCTGTGTTGGGCAGGCAAGATGGACAGTTAGGCCTAATCTGCTGACAACTATGTATGTATGTACAGTATGTATGTATGTATGAAACATTGCTGTTTACTATCCTCGGGACCATTTTTCTCCAGTAGTTCTCGAGGCCCTCTTTGACCAGTGGCTCAATCAGTTTACCCATGACAGAGCTAAGACTGACAGGTCTATAGGTCCCTGCTTGATCTTTGCCCCATGGAATGAAACTATATCTGCTACCATCCAGTCTTTCAGAACTACCCCCGCCTGTAATGAGCTACTGAATAGCCCTATCAGGGGTTCGGCCAGAACTGCTGCTAATTCCTTGAATACCCTCAGATGCATCCCATAAGGGCCTGGAGCCTTATGTATCTTGAGGGCTGCTATCCCTTTCCAGACCCCTTGGCTGGTAAATACTGCCTGTCTCATCTCCTGGACCCCCTTTATGACTGCCTTGATGCTACTCTCTGGCGAGTGAAGACAGAGGAAAAAGTAATCATTAAGGATGGAAGCCTTCTGCATGTCCTCCCCTGTTACCCTATTTTTCTCAGACAGCCTAGCAATATCGCCTCCTTTCTTTCTTTTTGTTTCTTTTTTTTTTCAAATGTAATAAGCTTTATTGGAAGGAAAGTTGTTTCAACATTCCAGTAAACCAGTAAGACCTAAAAACATTACATAATGGTATTTCAAACAGTGACAAAGCAGAAAATTAACATAACCTTTTACCTATATGGTTAACAATGTAATCAGTCAAACACGGAATCACAACTCAGAGAAATTTACATTAAAACTAATATACTTTCTTGTACTAATCTACCCTCTTTCCCAACCTTCCTCCCCCCCCTTCTTTCCTATCCCCTTCCCCCCTCCCCTACTGTATTTCTTTTTGTTTCTAATATACATGAAGAACTGCTTAGAGGAGTCATGTAATGCAAGTCGTTGACTAATAGCCTGATCCAGCAGCTTCAGCCTCCCGTCCAAATGTACTTAAATTTAACAGTTCAAAAGGCAAACCAAACAGAGATTTTCACCTCCTACCTGTCTGAACTCAAGCAGAAGCATTTTGAAGTACTTCAAAGCAAATGGATGTAGAAATGAGGTGATAGCAACCCAGAAATACTCTGCCCGCCACCCTGGTGAAGGCCCAAGAAAACCAGGGCCTCCTCATCTGCAGGAGATGTGGAAACAGAGACAACACCCCAGAGAGTTAACCTTCAACTCTGGCACAATTCCTGACTGAGTTTAAGCCTTTCCGGGCAGAGTTGCAGTCTGTTACCAAAGAACTGAATTGGTAACTCAAGCCCTAGAGGGTTTATCCAAATGAACAGGGGATAGCGAATTTAGAATTTCCTCGTTGGAGAACTGCATCATCAAGCAGGAACTGGAGCTTGTAGTGCTGAGGCAGAAGATGACGAGAATGGAGAATAAAATTGAGAACCTTGAGGGAAGAAGCAGGTGCAACAATGCTGTGATCATCGGACTCCGAGAAGGAGGAGGAGCCAATACCAATATTCACGCAGAAACTTTGGTAAGTTAGCTTGAGCCCTACACCCTTAGGTCCCAGCTACTCGATAGAATGGGCACACAGGGCTTGTGGCGATACCTCCCCAGGGCCCCACCATGTACATTTATCTTTCGATTCTTAAATTGCCAGAAAGACAGCAATTTTTCACCAAGATCAAAGAACTAAAGGAAATAAAGTGGGAGAACTCCACTCTGAGAATAACGCAGGTCCTGCCAGTGTCAGTTCAGCAAAGGAGAGCTGCATATCACCCATTGGTAGTGAAGTTAATTACCTCCAGCATTCAATTCTGAATGGATTACCCAGAAAAATTGCAAGTGCTGTTATCCGGCTCCTGGGTCAGTTATGACAATGCTGGTGCTATAGCTGCAGGTCTGAAAGAGGCCTTACCAGATTTGTTTAAGCAGGGCTGAAAGGGACAGGGTACTAGTTAGTCCAAATTTGCTTGTTAGGGGTACAGAATTTCAATGACCTAACTGTAAGAATCCTGTTTCATCTTATTGCCTTATTCAAGGGAATCATACCCTTCCCTACACTGAACTGAACAGTTAACTGCATGTTTGGAAGGGTTGTGTGATTTCCTTTTTCTCCCTTGGGTCAAACCAGTGTGTGCTTTGAAGTGATTTGTGTGACAGTGCATTATTCTATGAACTTTGTCTAGCAGTTAATCCCTGGAGTATACTCGCTTAAAAGCTGAATACTATGCAATCTAGATATTACTGTCTCGGCGTAGTCTTGCACATTCGTGCAGCAAATTACATGCACTGTTTTCTGCAGCATGTGAGTGGCCACTAGAGGGAGTGAAATCACTTGGAAATACTGAGGAGGATGTTTTCATTATTTCAAGCTGCGTTTCAAATGTTATGTTTTTTTTGCTTCTGTTTCAGTCTGTTACTGACAAGAATAGAAGGCAAAGCAACTATAAGGACATTACATTTTTGCTGGCATGTTTCTGTGTGCTTAACTTTTTCTTTTTGTGGTTTCTCTTATTCTCCTTTTAAGCATTACAAAGAATGGTTTACTCTTTATTGCAGAGGTATGTGGTTACGCAGTTTTGGGGATATGTATCACAGCAGGGGTTTAAATGTAATTTGTACTCTTAATTAATCTTTTAACCTACCCTCAAGCTAATTATTGGCAGGTGCAACAGGGGTGCAGTGAGAACAACTGCCTGTTATAGTACTAAATGGCCAAAATGGCATTGATGCTTTATGTATGGGGTTAAGTTGGAATTATATTAATATAAGCCACCCAAAAGGAAAGGGTGGGTGTTTCTGCTCAGAGGAGTTTAAATCTAAATCTAACTTTACATGTAAATGATTGCTTCTATGTTAATTTGGACTCGTAGATTTTTCTAATCTACCCTCAAGTTAGTTGTTGGAAGGTGTGGGCGTGCACAGTGAGAATAATTGCCTGTTACTAGACCGAATCGCCCAAAATGGCCTTAATGTTTTCTGAATGGGGTTAAATCCGTTATATTAATATAAACCACGCCTAGAGCAGGGTTGGTGTTTCTGTTCAGCGGAGTTTATGGGTTCCCTGGGAATACCTCCCTAGATGGAGGGCTAATACTTTGAGGAGCCAGTTGCTCTGGAGGTTTAAAGTGTGTTATTGGAGAAATTGCCTGCTAGGGATCGGGTAAAGGGACAGGAAGGCATGGGGGGCAGGGAGGTTGGTTTCTTGTAGTCATGGACCAGAATGTGTTTTGTTGGTTGGGTGGGGAAGGAGAGCCTGTTATATTTAGTGTTTTTTTTGCTGATAAGGGCTGTGGGGTGATGGGGAGTTGGGGCATGGGGAGAGGGGAAAGGGAGTGGGGAGGAGGGGAGGGGCCTTGTGGGTAGGCAATTAGGGATCAATGAATGCCAGTTATTGGGAAATCCTTCAGTATGGGGGCTTGAAAGAAGTAAATTATGTGTACCTAGAGAGGGGACACATGAGCTGCAGATGTCCTATGGGTAGTATATATGAATGTATCACGTGGAACATTAAGGGAGCCAGGAACAAGACAAAGAGGTACAAAGTCCTCAAACATCTACAAATACAAAAGGGACATGTTATATGTTTTCAAGAAATGCATATGCTTGACACAGAGGCCAATCTTTTTGGACATCAATTTGTGGGGCAAGCTTATATGGCTGGGGATAGCACAGCCAGCAGAAGAGTGGCTATCTTAATTGCAAGATCTACCCCTTTTGTTTGTGAGCAGTGTGTTAAGGATCCGAATGTCTATTACATTCTAATGCAAGGTCTTTTGAACCAAATGAGGGTGGTAATCAGAGTGTGTATGGACCTAATGTGGACTCACCTGGTTTCTTTGTAGATTTACTGAAGGTTTTATCCCCTTTGCCCACCTCCTGTTTTTATTGGGGATTGAAATTCACCCTTTTCCTCGAGGTGGACAAAGATGGGAAGAAGAGAACAGATTTAACTCCAGATCAATGAGCAATAAGGAAAATGATTGATAATATAGGGTTATGTAACCTCTGGTGGGTTTCACACCCCTTGCACAGAGAATTTACATTTCGTCTGAAGTGCATAAATCCAGATTAAGATTTACTACTTTTATTGAGTCAATTTATGCTTTCATCATGTATAATAGTCCCTGAGGTTATCTCGGACCACTCCATGGTCAGATGCTCCCTAGGTCTCAACTCTAGCCTCCACAGGCAGACTATTTGGAAATTGAACAACCAATTATTTAAGTCAAATCAAGTACGAGATAATGTTATTCAGAGCATAGAACAGTATGACAGGGTAAACCTCAACTCAACAGGTATAGGAGACATTGAATGAGGAGCTCTGAAATGTGTTATAAAGGGGGAGTTAATTAAAATAGCAGTGGGTAGAAAGAGGCAGAAGGACAATAATGCAAGAAAGCCTCTGAATCAAATCCAGGAAATAGAAAGAACCCTCTCGACGGTTACCCCTGTAGAAACCAGGGAACAGTTAATTGGACTCTGGAGTCAATATAGCAAAATCTTGACAGAAAAAGTGGAGCACTCTATCCTCAAAACTAAGGCAACGTACTTAGATCAAGGGGAAAAATTAGGTCACATATTAGCTATGAGGTTAAGGGCTGAGGAATCTTCTGAAATTATATAGCGCAATAAAGCCCAGAGGGACGGAACAATTAAGTTACTTCTTCAAGAAATAGTACTGGAGTTCGAACAATACTATAGAGACTTGTATATTCCCATGATTCTCCAACCTCAGAAAACAGTGGTAGAGAAGTACCTCTCTTCCGTTCAATTACCATCGGTACCAGATGAGCTGAAGGAGCGGTTGTCTTCCTCTATTTCTGAGATGGAAATTATGATGGCTATTCAGTCCCTCTCATTGGATAAGGCTCCAGGCCCAGATGGGTTTTCCCCAAATTTTTATAAATGCTTCACCAAACAATTAGTCCCTGGTCTGAAACAATTGTTTCTCAGCATGCTCAACTCGGATGGTGTTGAAAAACATCTTTTTGAGGCCCTCATAATAGTTATTCCCAAAGCTGGGAAGGTTCCAGACAAAGTTTCCAGTTACTTCCCATATCATTAATTAATTATGATATCAAGATCCTTGCTAAAATTCTGGTGACTAGAATAGAAAGGTCATGATGTTTATTACACATAAGGACCTGGTCGGGTTTATGGCAAGCCGAATGACCTCTGACCATATGTGGCAACTGTCTCACGTCTTCCCTGCATTCAGGGACTCAAATATCCCTTGTGGGCTGATGTCCCTGGATGCAGAGAAGGCATTTGACAGAGTTGACTGGCAATTCCTGTCCCTAACAATGGAGAAATTTGGGCTTCCCCTCCCTTTTATTTAAAGTGTTTTCTCTTTATACAACCACCCTAGTGACAGACTATATTGTAATGTTTTTTTTCTTCTGTTTTTCCAATACTTTCACCCCTCCTTTTTAACCTTTATCTTGAACCTCTCCTCAGTAGAATTAGATAGGATCCAAAGGTACAAGGAGTGGTAATAGGAACAGGCATTTAAAGTTTCCATAGCGGATGACATCCTTCTCCATTTGATTCGTCCCAGAAGCGTTCGGTGGTACTCGGAATTATAGATGATTATAGTAAACTATCTAATTGTAAAATAAATGTAGAAAAAAACCCTGGTATTCCCAATTAGCTCCAGGTTACAAAAGAATGTAGTGACAGATTTGGGTTTACAATGGAGCCCACATACTCTTAAGTATCTAGGGATTGTATTGGCAAAGACTGAATCCAAGATAGTGAAATTGAACTTAGACTTAATAATTAATATGGTTCAACAAGATTTATTAAGATAGTGTAAACTTCCACTTTCTCTTTGGGGCCTGATTAACTAATTAAAATGAATGTTTACCACAGCTGTTTTACCCTGTCAGCATGTTTAATGTCTGGCTACCACTGAAGTGGTAAAAAAGCCCACTCCATAATCTCTGACTTCATTTGGCAGGGAAAACCCTTGCATGGCCTACTATAAATTGGCAGCCCCAAAGAAGAAGGTGGATTGAGATTGCCACATCTGGGATTATATTACTGGGTTAGTAGTGCTGGTAAGTACCTAAAATGGTTTAGGACCCGACTGAAGAGCTTGCTTTGCCTTATGTTCCCTCATGGGTTAAATTAAAAAACTGAGTTGATTAAGGCAGCTGGCATTGACCCGATTGCCCTTTTATACTCTACAAAGAAAAATTTCCCTCCTAAATTGGCATCAACACTAATAAATGCACTCAGTAATGGGTGTTTACTCACCTGGTAAAGGTGATTGTGTTGGTTGGTATCCATGGCACTCCAGACATTACCTCATGGGTTTTAGCCCACCTGATAGGCTAGTGATGCACTGATCCAGATCAAATTTCTAGCATATCCAGGTCCCAGAAACCCCTGCTCTCCAGTTCGAATCTTCCACAGCTGAAAATTAAGGTTGGTTAGTACAAGAGAAAGAAGTATACAACCTAGGCACAGTCAAGGATGATAACAAAAGAGATGGTCTGAAAGAAGGTTGCGGACCACGACATAATATCAAAGGCCCGTGGGCCAAGCTTTTATTCTTTCCCTACTAATTACAGTCTAATCTCAGCCCCGAACGTCCGACTGGTAGATTCACCTTAAGAAAGAAACACAGTAGCTGTTTGTCCCTGTAGGGCTTGCCATAGGTGAGAACCCTTTAGTCCAGTCCCGGTCACTCTGAGCACTCTGAAGGGAAGGCCTTGGAGTGCCATGGATGCCAACCAACACAATCATCTTTACCAGGTGAGTAAACACCCATTGTGGTTGGTTGGCATCCATGGCACTCCAGACATTACTCATGGGTAGATAAGAAGCAGTGAAGTACCCAAGGGGAACAGGAGTGGACTAAGAGTGAGGATTGAGGATGCTGCCTGGGACCTGAGTGGCGAAGGTGGGCGAATGGCCTGCAGCTATTCTAGTCTGTAGTGTCTGGTGAGCGTGTGGAGGGAACTCCATGTGGCTGCCCTACAAATGTCCTCTGAGGATACATTAGCTCTTTCTGCCCAGGAGGTGGCGATTGCTCTGGTGGAGTGAGCCTTGATCCCCTGGGTGGGAGTCATCTGATTTGCTATGTAGGCGTTCTGGATGACTCTCTTTAGCCACCCGGCAATGGTGGCCTTGGAGGCAGCCCTGCCCTGCCTCTGTCCTTAGAGATGATGAACAGTCTTTCCATCTTGCGGATGGGATGGGTTCTGGCCGGGTACACAGAGAGAGTGGATCCCACATCCAGATAATGTGGGACTGCACTGGGGCCCTGCTGAGACCCTTCCGGGAAGGTGGGTAGCTTGATGGGTTGTTCTCTGTGAAAGCCAGTGGATACCTTTGGCTGGAAGGCTGGGACCATTCTCAGGCGGATCCCTATCGGAGTGAACACGGTATAAGGTTCCACGCAGGACAGGGCCCCAAGTTCTCTGATCCCCCTAGCCGAACAGATTGCCACCAGGAAGCATGTCTTGAGGCCGATCCAGAACAGGTCCACCTCGAGGAGGGGTTCATAAGGGGTGGAGTTGAGGGACTCTAGAACTAGCAGTAGGTCCCACGGGGCGATGGTCGGTCGAGTCCTCGGGCGGAGGATCTCCACCGCCCTTAAAAAGCGAGTGGCGTCGGGGTGAGCTCCTGGGGTGTATCCCCCGATGAGACCCGTAGCCACCCCTATGGCTGATAATTGCACCCTGAGGAAGAGGTGCTAATCCCTTGTCTACTCCTTGTTGGAGGAACAGTAGGATGTTAGCCATGTCAGTCTGCTCAGGCACTCTGCCCCATTCAGACACCACTGGGAGAAAATAGACCATTGTCTCCCATACGTGGAGGTGGTGGAAGACCGTCTGGACTGGAGTAGGGTGTTGATGATGGAATCATGGTAGCCCGCTGCCCTCAGCCTCCTCCTCTCAGGAGCCAGGCCATGAACTTCAGGGTCCAGGTGGAGGGTGTAGCACTGGCCTCTGTGAGAGCATGTCTGTTCGGTGGGGTATCCTGAAGCTGGCAAGTGACATCTCTCGGACACTGCGAACCCGACCACTGCATGGCCAGTAGGGGCCACCAGGATAACTGTGTGTCGTGATTCCTGTATCTTGGTTAGAACCTGGGGGATCAGGGCAAGCGGTGGGATACATAAGGTGGCTCCGCCTCAAGGTTGTGACAGGCGTCCGTTCCCTGGAGAGACTGTCCTGAAGCGCCAATAGTAGTCTCTGACCTGGGCATTCTCCCATGTAGCCATGAGGTCTATGGTCACGGTTCACCATGTCGCTTGGATCATCTGGAATAGGTCCGGGTGTAATCGCCATTCCCCCGGGTGTACCTGTTGCCTGCTGAGCCAATCCGCGAGGACGTTCAGCTTTCCTGCTAGATGAGCCGTGGTCAGGTGTCTGAGGTTGGCTTGGGCCCAGTTGAGGACTGCCGTTGTCTCCTCAGCATAGCTCTGCTCCTGGTCCCGCCTTGCTTTGCACCGTAGGCCACCGTGACTCGGTTGTCGGACCGGATTAGGACTGACTGTCCTTGTACCTGATGTTTGAATGCCCTTAGGGCGTGAAACACGGCTCTCATTCCAGTATGTTGATGGAGACTCCGACTCTGTTGGTGACCATAGGCCCTGTGCTGTTGTGTCTCCCAGGCAAGCTTCCCAGCCAGAGAGGCTCACGTCCGTTTCTATGACGATAGGGTGAGGAGCCTCCAGGGGGACTCCCCTGGACAAGTTTGCCTCCACCGTCCACCATGCCAAGGATAGTCTCACAGCCTGGGGTAGTGGTACCCCCACCTGGAGGCTGTGTTCACTTGGCTCCCTCCGAGTCAGTGCGTAAGTTTGGAGTGGATGCATGCACCACCTGGCCCAGGGCACGAGGTCTATGCATGAGGCCATGCAGCCCAGCAACTGGGCTATCTTTCCCATCATTGTGCTGCGTTAGGCCTTCCTCTGATGGGCTAGGTCTCTCAGAATGTGAATTCTCAAGGAGGATGGTTTCGCCCACCCCTGCGCCGCGTTGATGAGTGCACCCAGATGCTCGATCTGCTGGGAGGGGATGAGGTGGCTCTTCTTTCGGTTTACCACCCAGCCATGGTCCTCGAGTGCTTGCAGGGTGGATTCTGTGTGTATCCGTGCCTGTCTTTTGGACCGGGCCCGTATGAGCCAGTCGTCCAGATATGGGATGATGTCCAGTCCTTGTTCCCTTAGTCTGGCCACCAAGGTTATGGAGACCTTGGTAAAAACTTTTGGGGCAGAGGAGAGGCCGAGCGGAAGGGCCTGGTACTGGAAGTGGTGGCCTAGGATGTGGAAGCGAAGGAATTGTCTGTGTTTCCGATGATGGGTATGTGGGTAGGCGTCCTTGAGGTCTATGGACATCAGGAAGTCGCCTACCGGATGCATGAAGGTGATCGGATGGCTTCCATTTTGAAATGGTGCAAGACCATGTGGTGGTTTAGGTGCTTGAGGTCCAGGATAGGCTGGAGCTCCCCTGATTTCTTGGGTACTAGGAAGAAAACTGAGTACGCTCCTTGATTCTGTTCCGGCACTGGTACGGGTTGAATGGCCCTGTTCCAAATCAGTTCTTACAGGATCTGTTGGACCTGGTGTGGGGATGCCCTTCTCCTGGTTACGGGGGAGGAAATGAACCTTTGGAGACTGTGAGTGTGGGATAGTTCTATAGAATATCCCTTGGTTACCACGTCTTGAACCCACCTGTCCGATGTTGTGTGGAGCCAGCGGTGAGTGAACAGGGTTAGTCTTTGTCCCACAGGTGGATAGGTGTCCTGGCCCTGTGGTGCTGGGAGAGGGTAGTCACTGTTGCTTACCCCTGTAGCCTCTACCTCATCCTCTGGATCTTTGACCTCAGGTTCTGAAGGAGGAGGACTGATAGGTCTGAGGGTATGGGCTACGGAAGCTGGAGGAGGTGCCTCTGCCTTGAAAGGAATGGCCCGATTGCTGTGCGTTTCTGCGTGGTTGATATGGTTTGTTCCCCCCCGAAATCTCCGCCTTGAGGAGGGGAGGTAGGAAAACCTGGACTTATTTTTGAGGAGGTCTCTGCCCTCCTCCTTCTGTTTCAAATACTCTTGTAGCCCTTCCCCAAAAACATGTTTCCCCCGCAGAGGTAAGTTCTGGAGCAGAATCTTTGACTCATTGTCTGCATCCCATAGTTTCATCCACAGTGCCCTACGAGCATGGTTGGTGATGGCGGTAGCCCTGGCATGAAGGCGAAGAGTGTCTACTGCCATGTCGGCCAGGTATTTGACTGCATCCAAAGTACATTCCAGAAGTTCTGCCTCCCTCAATTTGAGGGTGGCTTGCTCTTGAAGCTCCTCGAGCCAGCAGATCTGTGCTCGGGCCGTGTAGATGGCTGTGGTGGTTGCTTTAGCGGCGGTGTCCTTGATCTCGAAAGCCCTCTTGAGCATGTTCTCCACCTTCTTGTCCGTCGGGTCTCTGAGTGCTATTGTCCGCATGGTAACACAGTCTTTTTACTAAGGGCCGCCACCTGGGGGTCAATGGTGGGAGCCTTGCACCAGGCATCTGATTTCTCCCCTTGGACCGGATACATCCTGTCTAGATTTTTACGGTTTGACATTCTGCACAGTTCGGGGGATTGCCACTCCTTACTGAAAATATCCTCTATCGCGGGGCACACTGGAAAGGTCTCAGTGGTTGACTGTCTCAGTTGAATCAAGGGGTCGAGCTTTGACTCGGTCCTGCTTTCTTTGGTGTCGAAACCCATGGTGGCCTTGATAATCTTCATAAGCCCTGGGATCGTGTCAAAGGAGCATAACTTCGATGTCAGGGAGGGGGTTGCCTGGAGATCCATGTCCTCCTCATCCGAGTCTGGCTCGTTCTCTTCTCCCGTGTCATCCTTCTCCCCGTCTTCGCATGCGTTGTCGATTGGGACGTCTGAAGTGGTGTCCTCTGGGAGTGTAAGTTCCTCTGGTTGCCCTCCTGCCCTGTCTGGTTCAGGGCTGGTTGGCTTTGCCCTGTGTTGGGTGAGGATTCCAGCTTTTCCATAATCTTGAGCATGAAGTTCTGCTGGCTCTCCATCATGGCAACTGCGGCCTGTTGATTTTGGATTAGGAGGAGCTAGGTTCATCCACATGGGGTTGCTGGTCCCCGAGTTGCCAGGGCTCATGTGCGGAGTTTGCTCCAGAGAAGAATCGTCATCGTCCAGAAGGCAGGCCACGCAGAGGACCCGGAGTTTGGGGCAGGAGGCGGTGCTGCATGAGGAGCATTTCTTTGTTTTCACCATCTGGGGAAAAGAGAAGGAAACCTTATAGTGGAATTGTGCGAAGCCCAGCGGGTGGTCCCCTCTTTACCACCCCAGTGCCAATGAAGTAGACTTTCCCTAAGCCGAGATAGTATGCAGGAGGTGGGGTGCCATGTGAGGACCCCCACCACGAGGCCATGAAGGGAAAAGATGATTGGATTCAGTGGTCTGGGCCATGGCTCGCTATGGGAGGGAGCCGTGGAGACCGGGGAGAGAGGAGGGGTCTGGTGGAGCGGCTACCTACATGGGTTGCTGTGGGAGGGACCCGAGCAGTAGGGCGAGCCCAGAGGAATGGTTCAAGTTCCCCTCACTTTACTCCCCCATGAGGAGGTGGGGAAGAGGAGGAGGGGAGGAGGAAGTGTCACGGAGGGTCACTGTGGGAGGGACCTGTGGGAGAGTGGGGCCCAGGCAACGGCCGATCACCCAGTCTAAAACTCCTCCATAATATATATATATATATATATATATATATATATTTTGTTTTTTTTTCAAGGCAGGAGTACTGTCTAAGTTCCCCTAATCTGAACTTGTTTACTGGCGCAATCTCGGAGTCACAAGTAGGCAGAGGGGCTGGGGTCCCAGCAGGTATTTAGGAGGGCTCAGGCCCAAAAACACTGCGCTAGACTGCCTCCATTAGCCCGTGGGAGGAAGGCGATGTCCGCAGGGTTTTCCCCTGCTGAAACTAAGGAGCTGAGGGGAGTCCTAGCCCCTCCCCTGCTCTCTCTCTCTCTCCTCCCCCATGCCTGGCCAGACTCGAGGCAGAAAGGAATCGCGCTCCCACGAGAGGAGAACGTGACCTCTTGATCTGCACCCGGGCCTCCAAAATACCCTCCCTACGCCTAGTGCAGTGGAGTGGAGTGTAGGAGGTCCCTCTAGGTGCCGGAGCAGAGCATCTAGGGGGAGGAGTAGGCTCAACCAGAGGCCCAAAAAAATGCGCACCAAGCGCGAGGAGTCGTGGTACAGACAGCACCGCACGGCGCCGGAGGGATGGCCAGGCCGCATGCAGAGGTTAGTGGGTTCCCCCCCGGAGGAGGACAGAAGGGAACTGCGCCATCTGAGAGACCACGCAGATACCACGTGGTCAGGGCAGGCCACCAGTCAGCCATGGAGTGGGCCCAGGCCGATCGTGAAAGCTGGGACAGCATGGACCACGAGGCTCCAAGCCAGAGGAAGGAGGGAACATGCAGAGGCCGACCGCACTACGCGGTAAATGCAATTTTTCATTTCTCTATACTTCTGGGATTTACACATCTTTAGTTGAATGAGCAGTTATGCTGCCTTTTCTGTAGCACCACAGCTTTCAATTATGTTTATTCTGATACCCCACATCTTAGTCGATGCTTTCCAAGGTGTGCCAACTCTCGAGATTACACCAGATCCATGCACAGTAAGATTGCATAAAGTCCTAGCATTGAGCCCAGTGAATACCTGGGCTAGCTACTCCTGTAGATGGCTAGTTTACTCTATTTCTCTATTTCTCCTAGTAACATTTCTAGACAAAGTGAACTGTAACTGCATAAGTTGTGCCTGAGTCTAAAAACAAAGGAATTCTTTATACCTTGAACCAAGGTCCTACCTTATAGGAGCAGACAGGGATTCCTGGTGTGCCTCTTGCCTGATCAGATGCACGATTCAAACTGGAGAGCAGGGGTTTCTGGGACCTGGATATGCTAGAAATTTGATCTGGGTCAGTGCATCACTAGCCTATCAGGTGGGCTAAAACCCATGAGGTAATGTCTGGAGTGCCATGGATGCCAACCAATCACAATGTTCTTTACTACGATACTTAGCCAGTAATGATAGGAATCAACCTTTGTACCAGAACCCTAATCTGAATATAGGTGGCAAGATGATCTCAAGCACCTGGTTGCCTGAGCTGAAAGGTTTCAATCAATCAATCAAAGTCTTTATTTAACCAAGCGATCACCATTGAGCAAGCTCATTTTCGAGGTGGACCTGGGTTTGTCAACAAGGAACAAGGGACAATATACATGGGATGCAACACACAAGAAAATAATAATAATAAAATTAAAATGAGATACAATAATACAGTATATACAAAGTATCAGCAGGTAGCATTGACAGTAGGATATGTTTGGAATAGAAGATGCAGCTAGTTTTGGGTAGGACACAATTTTTCATATAAGTTAAGAAATATACATATCAGGTGCACTGAACACAAATAAAACCTAATATAAAAAGATATATAGTGATATGGTACAGAGAATTTAGAGCTGGAACCAGGGTCAAATGAATATGGAAGGGACAGATATGGGGGGCAGAAAAAGGGGAGAGGTTTGAGAGTTAAGAATCTCTTACAGGGGGAAAACTGTTATCCAGTAGATGCTATCCTTGCTAGATACCAAACTGGACCAAACCAGATTTTCAGAGTATTCCAAGTACGACATTTACTGGTACAAAAACAGGACAGTTTTAGGGAAGGTAGGCTGTCCAGGGCATTTTTTGAGACCCTCTCTCAAGTAGTATGGGAGCCACATGTGGTATCTAAGCTGTACAGCTACCTATTTAACCAAGCATATGCGAAGCTTGATGGAAAGCCGCACTATTGGGCAGGACAATTCTCGTAGCAAGATAAGAAATGGGATGTAATCTTGCAACAAACTTATCAGCATATTACCCAGGCTAGATTAAGGGTAATGCAATTCCAGTTTTTAAATAATTTGTTCTGGACCCCATCCAAGTTGTACAGATTTGGTCGACTATCTAATCCTCTATGTATTAGGTGTCACCAGGATGAGGAGACTCTGTCTCATATATTTTGGGACTGGCCTCCAGAGAAAGAATTATGGGAGACAATTAAAACCAAAATGGATCCTCTGGTAGGGACTGATCAATATTTCACTGTATAAGTGTGTTTATTGGGAAACTATGCCAACGTCAAAGAGAAGTCCACGATGTATTACCTGGCCATGATCTCATTCTCTCTTAAAAAGCTAGTACTGAGACATTGGTTGGATGATCTCCCATTGACCTACATGAAATGGTTGTGGGAATTATTGTTTAATCTGAATGTGGAAAAGTTTGGAACTAGCATGAGGAACTGTCTCCCCAGATTCACCAAAATATGGGAGCGGTTACATACTTTATATTTGCTTCAAACTGGAGTGCAGTCATCTGGTTTGGCTTGAGAGGGACCGGTGTAAGTCTGAGAATTGAACTGTTTTCTGAACTGTACTGAAGGTGATCTTGATACTTTGGGATTAGTGAGAGGTGGCGCGAGGCAGAGGGAGGGTGAGGAGAGTAGGGCAGGAGGGAGGGCAGGGGTGGAGGGAAGGGGAGTAAGAAGTGTCTAACATCTTCTCATGTCAGGTTGATCAATTCATAACTTGTATATATGTATGTAACATTTCTTGCTCTGTAGTGGAAAATAAATTAACTTGAAATAAAAAAAAAAAAGAACTGCTTAGAAACATAGAAACACAAAAACAGAATTTGTTGAAAAATGTCCACTTGGCCCACCCAGTATAACCAGACGTTCCTTGTCTAGTCTGTCTCTGCAGACCCTAACAAGTCTCTGGTGACCATTCTTCCTCCATGAATATTTATTAGTATTCCCTTATGTCTATCCCACGCATGCCTGAAGCCCTCGACTGTGTTTGTCTTCACCACTTCTGCTGGCAGTCTCTTCCAGGTGTGTACCACTTTTCAGTGAAGCAGTACCTCCTCACATTCTTAAACTCCCTCCCCAGCTTTATCACATGCCTTTGGTCCTGGTGCTCTTCCTCATTCAAAAGGGTCTCCTTCCTGCACTTTGTTCACCCTTTTGAGGTATTTGTAGATCTCTATGATGTCCCCTCTCATTCTCCTCTCTTCCAGGGTGTACATGTTGAGATCCCTCAGCCTCTTCTCATAGAAGTTTGGTGCAAACCCTGCACCATTTTAGTTGCCCTCATCTGGACTGTTTCTACCCCTGTCTATGTCCTTTCTGAGATGTGGCCTCCAGAACTAAACACAATACTCCAGATGGGGTCTCACCAGTGAGTGATACAGTGGCGACACCATGTTTCTCCTCCTGGTGGAGATACAGTGCCTCTCCCAATGCAGCCTAGCATTGCACTGGTTCTGCCCACTGCTTTGTCACATTGCCCTGTCACGTTGAAGTCATTAGATAAGTTCCTTTCCTGCTTAGTGACTAACAGCTCCCATTTCCTGGGTTTCTATGCCCTAGGTGAAAAATGTTGTACTTTCTAGCAATGAACCCCAACTACCATGTTCTTGACAACTCCTCAAGTTTCCCAAGTTACTTATGCATTTTCTCCACCCTCTCCTGCATGTCCGCCCTATGATAGATTTTATCATCTGCAAAAAGGTATACTTTCCCCTCTAGTTCATCTGCAGTGTCACATATAAAGACATCAAAGAGGACCATTCCCAGTACTGAGCCCTGTAATACCCTATTGGTAACTTTCCCATCATTAGAATAAGTGCTGTTAACCAACACCCTCTGTTGTCTATCCATTAACCAGTTTATAACCCAGTTCACCACTTTGGATACCACCCCCAGGCTGCTGAGTTTCTTAATCAGCCTCCTTTGCAGCACAGTGTCAAAGGCCTTGCTAAATTCTAGATAGGCCACATCTATCTCCCACCCCCCAATTTTTTCCCCGGGCACCCAGTAAAATAAATCAATCAAGTTTGTCTGGCATGACCTCCCCACCAACAGTGAATCCATGTTACCTTTGGCCTTGCAGCCAATTGGATTCAAGATACTGTATCAAACTTTCCTTTATCAGTGTTTCCTTAATTTCCCTACCACTGAGGTGAGGCTCACCAGCCTATAGTCAATTGCCTCTTCCCTGCTGCTGTTCGTATGCAGAGGGACCAAATCTGCTCTCCTCCAGTCCTCCAGAACCATGCCCAATTCCAGTGAACTCTTGAATTTTAGAGTAAGTAGGATTCTCCACTTTTGTGTAGTCACTACAATATTTTAATTTCCTGTATGACTACCAGTTCAGATCATAATCATGAGTCAGGAGGAACTCCTTAAATACAAATGTAGATAGCTATATGACACATAGAAAAAGACCAAGAAGAGAAGTAGAAACACTAGACAAATAAGAGGAGTGGTTCAATACACAAAACAGTAAACCTGCTAAGAAAGGTAGAAAAGCTGTTTTTTTCAATACCAACTTATAATAGCTTTGATCCACTCTTGAGCTTAAATGAGGAATTAAATGTTGAGGCTGAAGATATTACAGTCCATGACCCATTATAATGTCCCATCAATCACTACAATCTGAAATTAATGTGGGTTCTCCTTCTTTAAAAATATCACATTTCATGGACAATTTAATTTACTTAGTACCTTCATTGCCTCTGACTTACAGGATGAACACGTAATACTGAGATTGGAAGAGCAAAAGACAGATCAAACCAGATATTTGTATTAGAAGACTCAATGATATCTCATTTGGACAGACAGGTCTGTGATATATATAAAGCTACCTACATGATCCTGCTTCCATGGAGCCAAGATACAGGACATAACCAGAATGATCAGACTAATCTTGAAAAACAGTGGTCCAGACCCACTGGTAATTATATGCGTTGGGGTAAATAATATTAGAAATCAGAGCTTGCAACAGATTAAGGAAGCATATGTTGGGCTTACAAATGTATTATCAGAGACAGGAGCAAATATAATATTGTCTGAAATACTACCTGTACAAAGAGCAAATGATTATAGCTGTTGTCTGAAACAAGTTCTTAAATGCTTAATGCACTGGGAATTATTTCATGAAAAGGAAAATTATTTTCTAAAGATGGTCTGCATCTAAACAAGAAGGACTCTAGTGTTTTGGTAAAAACATTAGTGTGCACATAGACACATATTTAAACTAATAGAGGGGAGGTCCCAGATCTGGACACCTTAGTCCAGATCTTAATATACCAAATTTCTTTACCTAATGCCCATCAGAATCAGAATCCTAATATACATTGCTCTAAGTTTAAATTTTATTATTAAATGCTGGGGTGGGATATTCAAAAGGGTTGCGCCATGCGCAATAGGGTTGTGCCAGCGTAAGTCCGAAATTGCGCCATTCTGTGATATTCAGCAGGAGGCAGTTGTGCCACTGAAAACATGCTGAGCAACAGTGCAATGCTAATTAAGGCATGCGCAGCGAGGGATGGAACCAGCCATAATTGATAATCACGTTTTCAAGGCTTGTAGTCTGCCAACAGTGGATCAGGTGGAAGTTGCGCCATAGCGGAAATGAGCCACAATAAAAAGGCTCAAGGAAGAGGTGCAAGAACACTACAGGGAAGCCACATGAGGCAGGGAGACAGAGAAGGCCAGAGGGAGAAACAGTGCAGGCCAGGGAGAGCACAGGACAGAAGAGGGGCAAGGGAAGGTGTGTGGGGCCACAGAGTGCAGAGGCCAGTAGGTGTACCCGGTGCAGTGGAGGTAGCAGTCAGAACAGCGGGGGTAACAGAGCAACAACAGCCAGGGGGAACACAAGCCAGGGACATGGACAGTGCCAGCTTCCACATGGAAGCTGTAATGAGGGGGGTGAGAAGGCATGCTGCAGGGGGACGTGGCCATGGAAGGGCCTGTCGGCGGTATGCCCCCAACAGGCAGTATCGAGCCCGCATCAGCTTTGAGCTCTATTCAGATGTTGAGATTGTGGGCTGGTACCACCTGAACATGGCAATACTGAGGTGGCTCTGTGAGCTGTGCAGTGATGTGATGCAGGCACCCTCACGACAGAGTCACGCTCTGTCAGTGGAGACAAAGGTAACAGCCTGCATGTGCTTACTCACCACTGGTACCTTCCAGAGACCAAAAGGGGACACCACAGGCATAACACAGTCGGCCACATCACGCATCCTCACCCAATTCCTCAGCGCATGGCTGCCACATGCTGTGGAGTACATCCATTTCCCCAGCACTGCGGCGGAGCATACAGCAAACATACAGGAGTTCCACAGGGTAGCACGTATGCCTGGCGTGCTAGGGGTGATAGACTGCACTCATGTGGCTATTTGCATGCCACCTGGCCCCAATGGGGCTGCCTATCGGAATCAGAAGGGATTTTCCAGTGTCAACTGCCAGGTGGTGTGTGATGCCAGTGGGCGCATCATCAATGTCTGTACCACGCACCCTGGCGGAGCACATGACTCATTCATATGGTACCAATCAGCACTGTGCCATTGATTGAGAGTGGGACATCCCACAGGACATCTAGTGGTGAGTATGCATGTAGTATTGGCAAATCGGGGCAAGGGTGGGTAAGCCACAGGTGCCATGGGTGTGGCACACAGGGTTAGGGGCAATATGAGCCTGAACAAGACACTAACCTCCACTATCTCCACACAGGTGACAGTGGATACCCACTCTATCTCTGGCTGCTCACACCTACCAGCCCACGACCCCATCGCATCAATGCTTCAATGAGCTGCCTTATACAGGCAAAATCATTGAGCGGGTGTTTGGGATGCTGAAGGCATGCTTCTGATGCCTAGATATCTCTGGCGGTGCCCTACAGTATAGCCCCCTCAAGGCCTGTGAATATTCTTGGCCTGTTGTATCCTGCACAACATGGCCAAAGACTGTGGGATAGCCGTACAGGTCAAAGAGAGGGACAGCGATGGGGACGACAGTGACGCCGGTGATGATGAGGATGAGCAGCCCCCCCTTGGATGGCGTGACCCCTGACTGATCCAGCTGGCCCAGCTGCACAGGGACGCCATCACAGAGGAGTACTTCGCCCAACACAGGTAAGTCATGGGGCCATGTGCAACCAACAGTGGCTAGGGCACAACCCACATACACACAGGGAAACACACCAAGGGTGCATGACAGCAAGGGAAATGGCAGGGCACAGAAGCACACACATACAACCAGGGAGGGGTGAACAGTAACACGCTACATGGACAGACAGACACACACACACACACACACACACACACAACAGGCACAAAGTGCACAGGGGTCAGATGCACAACAAAGCAGGAACACAGACACTAAAAACACACACATCCACAAGCCACCACCTCCACTTTTACTGTGCATGTACGTGTGTCAGATGCTAGTCACCTTTGCACTTTGGTGTACAGGAATTCAGGCATCATCATGCACATGCACCTGTGGACAGCATCGGGAGGTGTGCAGGTGGTCTGTGTGTCCGTGTGAGCAGGGCACCCACTGGTGCACTGCCCACCGAACACACATTGCACACAGGGCAGCACCAGACAGGGCCCGCACTGGGAGACAGCTCAGTCATGTGCCACAATGCCACGGCCACCTTGGATACGTGGGCAGCCCCACCAAGACCCAGCAGCACTGGCAGGCTGAGCACAGGCCTCATGGGGTGGCACCAATGGACCACCAGGGGTCCCACTGCATGAACGCAACCTTGCCCGCACAGGGGTCTGCAGCATACCGAACATACCTGCACCAGGGGTGCTCGGGATGCCCATAGCTGAACCCGGCATCGACAGGGTGGGTGTCGCATGACACCGGGAACAGGGAGTGGATTGCATACTGCGTGGTGTGAGTGGCACAGGGGCACCTGACTGTGTGCCCAATGTGGCCACGATAGCGACCAATGCCTGTGTCTGCCTGTCAATGGCGGCGGTCACATTCACCCGCAAATGGTCAGTCCGGGACAGGATCCTCTCATTGTCCCTGCTGTGCCACTGCAGAGTCACACACAGTGCCTCCACGGATGTTGCAACCCGCATCTGCTGCTGTACTGATGCCTGCAGCAGGCGGATGTGCTCATCAAAGAGGTTGTCTGCCACATTGGCAACCTGTCCCTCAGGGTATGGAAGGGCCTGATGTACAGCACCCCTTGAGGGTGGGCGCAGCTCACCAGGACCAGATATGGGCATGTCCACAGGCGGTGCACCAACATCACCGCTGAGCCCTGTACCCCCAGTCCCGGTGGGTGACTGCTGCTGCTGCCACTCCACCTGCTGTGCCCAAGGGATCAGTTGTTCCGCTGTTGTGGCTGCAACAGTGCCAGTGACCTGCACACCCACCGGTGCTGCCCCAACGGTGCTGACAGGCACAGCCTGGGACTGTGCTGACATGCTGGCACACACGTCAGAACCAGCTAGGGCCATGGGCGTGAGCTGCCCTGCTGTGTGTCCATTCTGTGACACACACATATCAATGCCCATAGTGGTCAGTGCATCATCAATGGTGCAGGTCTGTGCCACAGCCACAGTGTGCTGGCATGCTTGCATGCCAGACCGCTGAGACACAGGAAGGGCACTCCCCACCTTTTCAACAACATCAATGAAGGTAGCCAGGCATGCACACTGGCACAGTGCGCTGGCAATCTGCGGAGGTGGATGGTCCTCCTCCAACTCTGGATGGCTGTCCACAGCGAACAGGCCCTCCACTGCTGACTCCTGCAGGCGCACAGGATCTGTAACAGAAAGGAAGGACATGTTAGTGCATGTGATCTACCTTCCCCCAACCATGACATACCATGCAGTGATGGGCTCCACCACCTGTCTGGAAGCCACCTCCAAGAACACCCTCAATGGCACTGCGCTGCATGCTTGCAGTGAGCATGTCCTCTGCCGGAGTCAGCTGCACCACCTCCGGCTGGCCCCCACCTGTTGCAGCACGTGCCACCCTGATGGCTGCAACCTTCTCCTTCACCCTCCTTCTGTCGGTCCCCATCTTCTTTTTACACTCCTGCACAGAGTGCTGGTGGCTGCCATGCAGGTTGATGGCACGTGCCACCTCCTCCCATGCAGCAGCATGGGCCTGAGGGGTGCCTCGCCATCCACTGAGAAGTGGTTCCTCATCCAGGTAGGCCTCAAACAGTGCCTCCGTCTCAGCCTTGCGTAAAGTTAGGCCTCCTCTTCCACCCACCATCATCCTCCTCACCCAGTCCTTGCTCGGTCATTTCACAGCCTGTATGGGTGAGAGTGGTCACCTGTGGCTGTGCAGTACACAGCAATTCTCTGAGGCCATGGTCCAGAACAGCACAATGCATGCAACTCACCTATTAACTGCAGTAACTGAATATGGCCACTGCAGAACAGTGTCACATATTTATAGCGCAATCCATGTAAATTAGGACTAGAGTAACTTTAATGAGATGCAAATCACGCCGTTGCATCATTGAATGGCTGATCGGATGATTTGCATATGACGGCTGAATATCGCGCTGTTGCGCTTTGCGCAGTACAGTTGAACCGGCTGAGCCAATGGCACAGTTCCGTGACTGCGCAGTATACTGCACTGCACATGCCCAGGTAGCTTACACAGGCACCTGCCGTGCTGATGATGTGCTGTGCGTGGTAGGTAATTCAGGCTATGGCCACCATTGTGCCAGTGGTGCTACGGCGACGGTCACTACATGGCGCTGTGGCACAACTGCGCAATAGTCCACTGTGGCAATGGCACACAGGCAACCAATCATGCTGGACGCATAGACGTCCAATGGCGCTGTGCGTGGCCTTGCACCAGAGACCCATGACCCTGTGCCCGACCTTTGCCCCATTGGCGCTGTATGTATGGCATGTCTGCAGCTCTATCGTGCTGTTCAGTAACAGCGCGATAGGGACTGGTGGCGCTATACCAACAGTGCGATAGGGAATAGCGGCATTGTATTGTGCAACAATTCCACGTGGGGTTGCCACGCTATGGAGTGCCATATTGCCTACTGTACATGCAGGGATGGCATGCAGAAGAGCCCCCCCAGTGGAGTTCACTCAAACTCACCAACTTGGTGGCCATAGTGGAGCCTCACTATGGCCCACTATTTGGGGATGAACCCCTCAACATGGTCAGGACCCATGTGTGGCAGCAGGTGGCCACTGACCTTGAGGAGGCCACTGGCTGGTGGAGGTCCACAGAGCAGTGCAGGCACCGGTATGGGGACCTGCAGAGGAGGGAGCCGGCACTACTGGCATGTCTTCGGTCACGTGCCAGGAGAGGTGTGGTGCCTCTGCCAGGTGGGCAAGCTGTCTATGCACCTGTATGGTCCATATGGGTAACACTGTCTATTGTGTCTAGCACATGGGGGAAGGTTGGTCTATGGTTGACTGTGGCAGTGTTTACAGGATATGTGATGTATGAGTCTGGCTGGGTGGGTGGGCACACTCATTGGGGCAGGGGGATATCTGCTTTGGGATTTCACTGATGTGTTGCTCACCTTTTGTTTCTCACAGGCATGGTGGGGCGGATGAGGGCCAGGGCTGAGGTGCAGCGAGGTGGCAGCGGTGGCTGGCGTGGTGGTGGTGGTGGTGGTGAACCATGACAGCAGCAGCACGATGAGGTGAGTGCCATGACATCATGAATGCTATAGCATGCTGTGTAAGGGGGGGCAGGGCATGGCCACCATCAATGGACAACACTGCCATGCACACGACATGTGACGGTCAGCACTGTCCAGTGGCACTGCATGTTTGGGAGTGCGTCAATGGTGGTCCATGCGTGCACTGGGCATATGGCTGTGGCACTGCCTGCCCACTGCGTAGCCACATTACTGTACAGCCTTGGTTGTGCTGTGCTGGACATGGGCAGTGTGTGTGTGCAGTGGTACACATGGCTGTTGCTGCCTGGTTGGGCATGTCTTGTGCACACGGTCACTGTGGGTGGGTGCAGTCCATCACAGGAGTGGGGCACTTGACTGTATGCCATGCATGATGGGTGGGCTTCAGGGATATGGACAGTCACAGCCATTGAATCTGATCCCTTGTCCAAGGTGTCCAAATCCTGCAGCACATTGAGCGTTCGATGCACCAGCTGATTCAGGTGGCAATAGATTCGCTCACCATCCTGTAGGACCTGCAGCAACATGGTATGAGGTGCAGGAGGAGGCCTCGGGACCAGCACCAGGTGGAAGGAGAGCAGGCTGGCAGGCAGTAGCTGCCCATCACCTTCCCCCTTTACCTATCCCTCACACCCTGTCTTCCCTCTCCCAGTTGTTCACCCCTGCCCCTTACCCACCCCTACCTTGTACCCATACCCCCACCCCTGTTTTGTATATTTGTACATAGTTATGGTTGTTGTTGTTCTTATTCTTGTTATATTTGAATTATATATTTTGATATGAATACTGTGGTGGTCTCTGATTTGCAGCTGGCTATAGGTGCTCAGTTGCAGTGGTGTGCATGGCATCTGGAGTGGTATTGTCATGGGTATGTGTGTGTGTGCATGGGGAGGTGTCTCTGGTGTGAGAGTGGCTTTCAGTCGGTATTGCTGTGTGCTGCCACCTACTGCTGGGTGCTCATGGTGGGTCTGGCTTGTATGGTTCTGTGGTACATGAGGTTGCAATGTGATGGGGGGATGCATGGGGATTCCTGCAGTGATGGTCACTGCTCATGGGTGGTGTCTTGGGGTCACAGTGCAGGGTGTGCTGTGCACATGGGGGGGCTGATGTACACTGGGATGGTCCGCCCCCTTTGTGTGGCAGTCTTAGCTTGCCAGTGGGTGTGCTGGGGCAACATGGCCTGGCTGTGCTTTGTTGGCTTGTCCCCCTGGGCCAGTGGATATTCCATCCCTCCCCCACTTATGCTGTGCTTGGGGTGTGGGGTTGCATTGTTAGTTCTGCAGTGTGTTCCTGTGCCCATCTGTGGCATGGGTGGTGGGCCCCTGCCTACTCCCTGGTTGTGCAGTTCTATTGCTCTGCTGCTGGGGGGCTCCCTGCTTGTGCTATGGCGCCTCTGTACTGCTCAGCTGGGCTGCCCTTGTTGCGCTATAGCACATCGTATCTGCTCAGCTTCCCCTTTCTGGTTGCGCTATGGTGCAGGTTGTGTGATATTCAAATGTTGGCTGGTTGTGCAATTTGCCTTGCTCCATGTTTGAATATCGTGTTTATTGAGCATGTGCACAATGGACTTGTGCTTGCTCCTGCTATTGCGCACATTTTGGGTGCAGTTTGAATATCCGACCCTATATGTTTACTCAGTAAGATAAATGAGCTCCAACTGGTATTAATCAATAATGATATAGATGTCTGTGAGGTCACAAAAACTTAGTCTCGGATTACCAATGGAGTCAAGATATATACAAGGATATACAGTATTTAAAAATCATATATTTTCTAGAGGAGGAGGGTAGCCATATACGTAAAGAACAGTATAGATTGTCTAGAGATGAAGAAGCGATTTGCCAGACCCTGATGGCATCGACATTATATGGATAAAATTGAAATTTGAACATGTTCCCAACCTTAGGACTTTGATATTGACCGACTTCATTAAATACTCATAATAATTCCTTACTTATGGATTATTTAATAAATATCAATTTTTAGGAAAATGTCATACTCATGGGGACTTTAATTATCCAGGGATAAACTGGAATAGTTTAGTAGGTACTAACCATTAGAAGCTAAATTTTTAGAAATAATTCTACAGTTAGGTCTCGGTCAGTTGGTAAATGAGCCAACTAGACATGACAACATTCGAGACCTAATATTAACAAATATTTGTGATCAGTTAGAACCTCACATTTTATTAGAGCCCTTAGGTGATAGTGGTCACTCTATGATACTCTGGACACTTAAGTACTTTAAAGTGCAAAATAAAGGTAAAACAAAGATGTGAAACTTTCCAAGGGCAAATTAAGAGACAATAAAGAACTATTTAATAGAGTGGAATTGGGAACAGGAATTATGTGACCTTGAATTAGATCAAATATGAGAAAAAATGAAAGATAACATTTAGTTTTGTATTAACAAATGGGTTCCTGAGCGAATAAAGTATAAAAATCAAAGGAAACTCCCCCTTTGGTATACTATAGAGACTAGAAAACATGTGTGGTCAAAAAAGAAGGCTTATAATAAATATAGGAAGCAAAGTTCAGACCTTAATTGGCAGAAGTTTAAACAGAAAACTAAAAAAGTAAAGTTTGTCATAAGAAAAGCTAAGAAACAACTTGAATACAAATTAGCAACACTAAAATAGGATAGCAAAAAACATTTTTTTTAATTATATTGACTCCCTCAAAAGCAATGCTCCTAAGGTGGGTCCCCTACAGATAAATAATAACTTGGTATATGAGGGACAAATTATGGCTAATGAATTTAATCAGTATTTCACTAGCATATTTAAAAATAAAGAAAAGTTGGATAATCCTGATTATGTATCCCTGTATTTCTGTGAAGAATTTACTGTTGCGAAACTTACTCAGCTTTAAAATCGCTCAAACCCACATCCTCAGTAGGAGCAGACATTCCATTCAATTTCTTAAAAGAAATTTCTTACGAGCTTGCCGGTGCTCTGACTTGTTTGTTTAATAAATTTCTAGCTAAGGAAGAAGTACTACTACAAGTATGGAAGGAAGCATTAGTGATCCCCATCCATAACGGAGGTGAAAAACAAAATATTAAGAACTACAGACCAATCAGCTTGATCTCCTGTATAGGCAAAGTGATGGAGAAACTTATTTTGCATAAAATAAATGCCCACATAACTAGTAATGGTTTGCTTGACATAACTCAGTATGGGTTTACATCTGGTTTATCATGTCAAAGCAACTTAAAAACTTTTGAACCCATTAGTAAAGCCTTGGATGCTGGTTTACCAGTGGATATAATTTTCTAGACTGTGAAAAGGCCTTCGATTCTGTGTCACACAAAATCTTAATCAAATGCCTAATTGATACAAAGCTTCATAGTAACATCATATGTTGGATAACCTCTTGGCTGGAAGCTAGGAAGCAACAAGTTACTCTTACGGGATACAAGTCATCTCGGAGCAAAGTCACCAGTGGAGTCCCACAGGGTTTGGTACTGGGTCCGATCTTATTTAATATTCTCATTTCCACCATGAAAATCACTCAGGGGGTATGGCTAAATAAATATGCTGATAATGTTAAAATGGGGTGCATTGTGAATAAAATCAGTTCTGTAGAAATGATGCAGGATAATCTAAATACTTTGTATATCTGAGCAAATCAAAATAAAATAATTTTTAACATCTCCAAATGTAAAGTTATGCATTTAGGTTAAAAAAACAGCATTTTGATTATCATATTAATAACATCCTATTAAGTACAGTTAACTCTGAGAAGGATCTGGGAATATATATTACTAACAACTTAAAGTTCTCTGAACACATAAATAAAACTGTTAGAAAATGTCATAGATTGATAAATTGTGTTCTAAAAAATATTACAAGTAGAGAACCTGAAGTATTAATACCTATATATTGTAGTATAATAAGATCAAACCTAGATTATTGTTCTTCCTTCTGTGCTCCAGCATTATTCAAAGATGAGGTATTGGTGGAGAAAGTCCAAAGAAGGTTTACCAGATATATTGGTTTCTGAAATCACTTACAGGTACCTATGCGTTAGAATGAAAATCGTGGTCTTTTTCCCTTGAGTATCGGACATTAAGAGGAGATTTATGTCTGCTCTATAAGGCAACACGGACGAAGCATTGTTTTAATCCTTATGCATGACCTGGTGTGTTTCTAGAAATAACACTAGGTCTCATAATTTAAAGTTAAGAGCATGTGTTAATAGGACTGTTAGGAGAAATCAATTCTTCACACAAAGAATTGTTCCAGCCTGGAACTCTTTACCCTTGACTGTGGTACAGAGTACTAACTTAAGTTCAAAATAAACCTAGACTTGCATATGGGTGATTCCAAATATAACTTCCACACAGGTTAAGGGTGGCAGGTTCTTCATGGGCTTGTCCTCGAAATGGTATAAACCTATGAACCTATGGACGTATGTATTCTACCTTTAGATCTTACTAACTCACTTATCCTTATTAACTCACTTATCATAAACAAAAAACAAACAGAAAAAAGGGTTTTTATTTCTCCTTTATTAAATTACCAGGATTTTCCTGATCATGTGTACTACTTTTTGATTTTTTAACAGTTTATCATATTTTCAGACTTCATCTGATAGCAGCCTATCATAGTAGTTGGAGGGTTTAATTGTTAGAATAGTGGAATTATTTTTACTTTGCCAGTCTAGTTTAGCTTTGTGTATTGGGGAGGCTTCTTATATATCTTACCTTGGTTAAAAACACAGTTCTTACATCTCCTATTAGTAATAGCTTGTGTTTCCCTCATTCCCAGCTCGGTGGTAACAGCGCCGCAAAGTGGGAGCGGGGAGGTTAATGCTAATTTGTATTCCCAGTAATATATGTGGCAACAATTAGTGTGGAGGCAAATTGATTGGAGTCTGGCCAGAGGGTGGCAGGGTCTGTGTCAGTTTTCTTTAAACAAGACTGTTCTGGTTTGATTTATCATATTGTCTCACACTAGCTTATAATCATTGCTGCTGCTGCCTCATTTACATTGCACTGTTTTTATAGTAATTAATTCTGATATTATTTAACAGAGGGTATGTGTCTCTCCTGATACTGTTTTGGTCAATGCTAAGAAGTATACCACTCTACTGCACTGCTTTTGACTTTTGGTCTGCTTCCCTTGTGTCAATCATGGTGGTGGCAGCACCTTCAAAGGACATTCTTCTGGTTTATATATCAGCATCATTTGAGACATGGTTGTGTTTAGGCAGGTGTAGTTATAGGGTTCAACTAGAGGGTAGCAGTCTCTGTGCTCTACTCTGATAACCAAGGTGGTACTTTATTATTAAAGAATCAGCATTAAGGGTTACAATAATACCTCCATCTTAACAGTCTGCAGGTTTAGGTATTTTGTAACTGTTTTTCTTCTCATCAGTATAACATTTTTATTCTGCATTTCTGTATTGTCTCCATTTTGTTTGCCTCTGATCCAGTCACAGTGGTGGAGCACTGTGAAGATAAAGGATTTACCAATATTCACCTTTAGCACTAGTAGACAAGGTGGGAACTGATAGGAATCATACTGAGGTTAACCAGGAAGGGATTAGAAAGTATAACTATTTTATAACTTTTTAAAAGATATCTTATTACATATTGTTGTCTCCCTTCCTTTGGTTTTTAAGTGGGGCCAAGTAATTTTGGGAGCTATTACAAAGTTAAGATTCAAGGTTTATTAATACTGATTATTTATTCTATATTCTTGGGTTTTCCATTACAAATTAAAACAAAATGAGCATTAGACTGGTATTATACATCGTGATACTATATATCCCTAACAGTAATAATACAATTGTCCTCTTGTGGCATTGACATCCCGGGTTTGGTGGCAGACTCAGGAGTTGGCAGGCCAACCAGGGGGAGAAAGGTTGAGAATCCCAGGGACTGCTCTCCTTCTCCAGGGGGAGGAGGAAAGCGTGTCCAGCACAATGCAGACCTCTGACTGAGGCTGGAGGTACCATTGTGGCCAGTGCTACATGTTTGGTGGGTAGGGCGGATGTGGATGTCATTGCATGTCCCTGACTCCAAGGGAAAAACTTGCAAAAAATTCCAGCCTGCTGATGATGGCCCCCTCCTATGCCGCTCACATTGTAGACCTAGGTCAGCAGGGGCAGCATGATCCTGTGGCCCAACTCAGGGTGGTAAGCCAGGGCTAAGAGATCATGTTCCCTGTGTGGGCACCAACCCAGCAGCCCCACCCAGAGGGTAAGCCTGGGGTTGAGTGGGGTGGTGAGTGGAGAGGGGAGACCAAAACCTCTGGTCCCAGTAAAAAATAAATAAAATAAATAATATTATAATTGACCACTATTCACAGAGCACTAGCTCATTAACAGCTGTAGATGGAGAGATCTGGTTGAGAATACCTACACTGCAGGGAGGATAGAGGCTAGTCAGCACTGTGATATGGATGGTAACATTTTAAAGTGTTTAGTCATTTGGACTAGTAAAGTCACCAGTTATGAGCAGAATCATTTTATTATTAAATACTAAAGCATTTTAAACATTGATTTTAAAGTTACATTTGTTAATTTTGAGTTATTTAATTTTAGTAATTTTCTAGGATTGCTTAAGACTCTCCATACAAAGTTGATAATAAAGAAATCACGTTGGGCATTCTGTTGTAAAATCCAGATATTTAGGCAAATAATTATTATGTTGTTATTAATATCAGGTAATGTCCATCGCCACCCTGGCCCAGTTTATCCAAGCTCATAACTGTTCTGGTTCTTCCAAAATTCATACCCAGTTGAACTTTGTCCATCTGAACATTAAGATTGCATTATCTAAAAAGCTGAATTAGAGGCTTGGACCATAGAAAATACATTTGGTGTGGTTGCTCTGTCGAGACATGGTTAAATGGTTCCATTTATAATTGTGAAGTTTCCTTCAAGTATACAGGCTCTATAGAAAGGACAGAGTTGTTAAAAAAGGTGGTGGGTGCCTGTCTTACATATCAGATAGACTTTTAACAGCCTAATATTTAATAAACGAATGTAAAGGCTCTTACAATTTTTTTTCTTTAAATATCTGTTAGCATTATCTATATCCCTCCAGGTCTTATAGAGGCTGGAAAGGAATTAATTTCAAATTTTGGAAATTCACCCCATCCAAAGGGTCACGAGTGAATCATTTTGTGTGATTTTGATTCAGATTGGAAGGACAAGTCATCTGATGTGTTTCAAGAAATATTTCTCTCACATAGTCTACATGAGATTATTGAAACCACCACCACAGTACATGCAACTATAAAACTGGTAATCAGTCAATTACTGGATGGGATTGTGGTGACCCACCTTTTTAAAATGAAAGAATTTGGTGTGTTTTCTGATGGGTTGTATGACCATATCCCAGTCTATTGTACTTATATCTTACTTAGTTATTGAATTTTGTTGACCAGGTGGACCTGCTAAGACCAAGGGTCCCTTTTCAGGGTGATCCGGGATTAGTTACATGTATGGTAAAAACACATTGATATTTACAGTACAAGTACAGAGTTCAGTAATAACAGTCACAACTAGAACATAAATGTCATTACAGAGGAAGGATTAGCTTATGTAAGCATGCTTTGTCAGCAAAATTAAGTAGGCACAAAACCACTTATAGTACCTGTAGAAATGTTTTATTTATTGAACTGTTTCACTAGGAGGGCACACTGAACAACAAGTTGCTCATCTCATGGTGGGACCTGGGGGAAGGGGTACATAAGGTTAAGAAAACAGAGATTATACAATTATTAGATGGATGAACAGTTACGAATTATGTAGTAGCAGTTAGGCAAGAATGCAACTGTAAGGATGCAGTATAGACAATTACAACTTGTAAGATTATACAACAGGCACAGAATATAGTACGGTGTAACATACAAAACAACAGTAATGTAACAGAACAGTTTTTAGTGTGATAATGTACCAAAAGCAGGCTCGAGGTAGTACACAAGTGCTGTGGGAGGAAAAGGAGATAACTAATAAGCACTGAGAAGGCAAGAGAAGAAAGGCAGGAGGGAGGAAGCAAGAGTGATTGGGGTAGGGAGGTAGCAAACACTAAGTTCCCCTTCAGGATGTAAGAACCCTGCCAGGGTTAGGGGTTGATAGGCTGGAGCTAGGAATAAGGTAGTTAAGGAGGGTCAAAGCAGGAATAGCTGTGGGATAGGCAATTGTGGAGGGTGATGGAAGGGAATGGGTGGAAGAGAAGTGTCATATTTTGAGAGGACAGGAGTTCCAGATTTTAGGAAGTGATGGGTGAAACCAATCTGGTCAATGAGGGTGGAGTGGCGGGGACCACCAGGGTGTGTATATCATTAGATCTGAGAGAATAGAAGGGGGAAGGGGGAGTGAAGATCGAGGATTAGAGGTAGGGAGGGATGGAGTTTGCCAAGCCAGAATTTGGAGGTTAGTTTGGCACTGTGAGAGATACACCTATGAGATAATGGAGGGAAAGCTAGGGAGCAATAAAGTTCACAGTAATGGGAATGAGAGGGAGAGTCAAGGACAAAGCAGCAGAAGGAATTAAAGAGAGTGTCCAGTTTGGTCAGGGAAGATTTGGAAGCAGCACCATTGACTAAGTTACAGTAGTTGAAGATGGGGAGTATCATCTTCTGGGCAAGTTCATGCTTCACGGTCAGCGGGATGCAAGTATGATTCCTGTAAAGAACACCAAGCTCAGGGCACAGTATTTTCAAGATGGCATCAATATGCACAGAGAAGTAAATGTTTTGGTCCAGTCA
Source organism: Neoceratodus forsteri (assembly GCA_016271365.2). Lineage (NCBI taxonomy): Eukaryota > Metazoa > Chordata > Ceratodontiformes > Ceratodontidae > Neoceratodus > Neoceratodus forsteri. The sequence goes on from CM057459.1 coordinate 291,537,504, forward strand.
AACCCCCAGATACGTAAATGAGGAAATGTCCTCAAGAAGTGTTCCATCGATGGTATAGAAAGAAAGCAGGATAGTGAGCCTAGAGAGTCTCTGCCTGGTGCCAAAGGTCAAAGAGACTGTCTTCTTGGCATTAAGGAAGAGCTGGTGGGAGGCAAACCAGAGCTGAACTTGATTGAAGTCATGCTGTAAGCTGGTTTCCACAGCAGCAGGGTTTTTCTGAAGCTGTACAAGACAGTATAGTTGCCATACATATGAATGGAGGAGGTAGAGCAGGCTGTGGGAAGATCATTAAGGAAGATAGAGAAAAGTAGGGGACCAAGCACTGAGCCCTGGTGTACACCAGTGTTGATAGGGAGCAGAGAGAAGATAGAATCAGAGATTCTTAACGATTGGGTTCAATGGGCTTACAGGGCATACTGTACTAGACAGTCCCAAATATGTGAATGATTCATTCACATATTGGGGACTGTCTAGTACAGTACATCCTGCAAGCCCATTGGTCCATACGGGGGACCAATAGGCTTGCAGCTTGGTCTGCACTTCATAGACTGGCAACTGCCCTGTCCTCTCCACCCTACATTATTTATTCCTCCTACAGAATGTCCCTCTCACCCCTGTTGGTTCTCCTAATGGGGACACTTTGTCTGCTGATTCTCTCTCTGGCTTACGTGCCCTAACACTCCTACCTCAACTATCACTGCTCACTCACAAGATGCCTTTTACTTCTCCAACATTCTAGCTATGTCCGCTCCCCCTTCTCTTCTCCCAACTACTCTCATCAGTAAGCAGATGTGGCCGCTTGCCAGGTCCCTCAATCAGAAATTGAAGCTCTCCATTAGTATTACAGGCAGGTTCTGCTGTATCATTTTGATCTGGATCTTTCTCCTGTCACTCGTGCTAGCCGGGGACATAGAGGTTAATCCGGGTCCACCTCATGCTCCCTTCCAATCTCTGCCACCCCAGGTACCTCTCTTCCTAAATTTAGCGGTCTGACTTTTGCTCACATTAACACCAGGAGCATTCTAGCCAACCTCCCTGACCTTCAGGTCTGGGTGAGTACAAATGTCCCTGACATCCTTGCCTGCACCGAAACCTGGCTAAAGCCTGCTGTCACCGATTCTCAATGTTCCTTTCTGGGATACAATATGCTACGTACTGACCGACCTGGGGCAAAAAGGGGTAGCGGTCTTGCTCTCTACTATAAGAAGCACCTGAACAACACCCTCCTGAAGGATCCCATCCCATCTAATTGTGAAATCCTTCATTCCCTCCTGCTTCTGGGGGGAGTAAAAAAAGCTACATATTTTTTGTATCTATGTCCCTCCTAAAAATGCCAGACATGGTCTGTCTGTACTCTTGGAAAACCTAATTACAACAACAGGCAAAAATGACATTATCTGCCTTGGGGATTTTAACCTTGACTGGTCCGAGAACAGCTCAGGCAACCTGTCCTCCATGATTAGTAAGGCAAACCTATCACAGATCATACAGGTACCCACCAGAGTCTTACAGTGCAGCGTCTGTGCCACCTTGCTTGACTGGATACTCACAAACAGAAAAGAATACGTTACTTCGGCTGGAGTGCTTCCTGACACCATTAGTGAGCACTATCCTGTTTACTGTGTCTGGAACACCGTCACCCCCACCTTCCCACCTAAAATAGTCACATTTCCTAACCTCTCCCACCTAAATGCTGAAGCTTTCATAAATGATCTCAGTCTGATTGACTGGTCTCCTCTCTACCAATCTGAGGACATTAACTACGCAACTGACTATTTCAACCCCGTCCTCCTAGCATTACAAAACTTACATAGCCCAGTTACCACATGCCGGGTGGCAGGGATAGTAACCAAGTGGCTAACGTGCCCCTTGCTTCAACTTCTCAAAAGTAGGGACAAACTCTGGGTAGTGTGGAAGGTATCCCATCTTCACACTGACTATGAAGCCTATCGAGCCTCACGGAATAAATGCAAAAGGGGAAATTCGCCTTGCCAAAAGTACCTACTACAAGGACCTCCTAAAATCCTCTTCCAAGCACCCACAAAAGTACTGGGCCCAAATAAAGGAAATTCTTGGCAATGAAAAGCAGCAGTCCCCAACTGACATGAACATTCAAGGTGTTCACTGCAATAACCAAAGGAAAATTGCCAACGCCTTTAATTCCCTCTTCTCAATGCTTCCAGGTGCATCCCAGACTAATCTGCCTCAAGATTACCATCATCATGCCCTTCCTCATCTCACTCCACCCACCCTTGTGCTGGCTCCTACCTCTTACGAGAAGTATGTAGCTACTTAACTCACTCCCGGCAACTGGGGCAAGGGGCCGGACGGAGTCCTTCCTGGTATCCTCAAGCAGTTTGCACCATGGCTGACCAAGCCTGTCACTTGGCTTTTCAACCTCTTGATCTGTATGTCCACTGTCCCATCTATCTGGAAAATGGCCAGAACCATCCCGATTAACAAAGGGTGATGTCAAACTTATGACAAACTACCGACCAATCTCCTTCTACCTACTCTCAGTAAGCTCCTCGAGAAAATAGTCCATTGCCAACTTGCTGAACACTTTTGCCAAATTTACTCTCAAACCCCTCCCAACATGGATTTAGATTGGGCCACAGCACCACTCGGCCCTGATACAACTTACCAGTGACATAAAATGCAATATGAACCATAGACTTCTCACGGAGCCATCTTCATTGACCTGTCCAAAGCTTTTGACATGGTTCATCACCCTTTCATGCTAAAGAAGCTCCAAACTATCGGTGCATCTGACCCGACTCTATCCTGGTTCTGCAGCTACCTGGGTAGTCGCACTCAGGTGGTAGCTTTCCATACGACTCTCTCCTCCCCCATAAATATCTCATGTGGAGTCCCACAGGGGTCCACACTTGGTCCTCTCCTCTTTTCCCTCTTCCTAAATGATATCCCTGCTCTCTCCCAACACAGCTGCACCCTTATGTACGCAGATGACCTAGTACTCTACTCCGGATCCAAATCAATAGATGTCATCAACTCCACTCTCTCAAATGCCTTTCAGGTCCTTCAACACTGGCTCTCGAACAACCATCAAAACCTTAACCAGGATAAAACTCGTGCTATGCTTTCAGATCTACAAAAACTGCCTTCAACTGCCCCAGACTCTCTGTTCATTGCCTTGACGGCTCCCCATTACCAACACAGCATCCATCAAATACCTGGGGTCACACTTGATCCCTCCCTCGACCTGTCTTTACACATCAACATGGTTTGCTGAGCTGCCAATGCAAAATTGGGTGGCACCTATAGGTGTCGCCTCCCTTACACCCTCTGCCAGACTTGCAGTGGCTAGGGGAATTCTCTTACCCCAGCTCCAATATGCTCTTCCCATTATCTATTCTGCCAACTCCTCTATACTCAGTAAATGGGATACAGTATATAACAACATCTGCAGATCCGCCTTAACTGCCCCTCACCTCACTCATCACTGTCTCCTCTACTCTGGTTTAAACTGGCTATCACTTAAGGATCTAAGGGCCTACTCACTGGGATGCTTTATTGACTTGCTGACTAGACCTCCTAGCCCTGACAAACTGGCTAACCTGCTGACTCCTGCCTCCCATACCCGATCCCTCAGATCCTCCACTGTCCCTATGCCTTCTACCAGACTTTGCACTACAAAATGAGGAACAGGCATTCTCTTACTTGCTCCTAAGTTCTGGAACTCTCTCCCCTACACATTAAAAACTCTACCTCCCACGGGAATTTAAAGCTAGCTTTTCTCTCACCTGAATGCGGTGGTCACTGCAAGTGCTTGTAACCTATTTCACCCTATTGCTGGCCTGTGGCATGGACACAAGCCTAGTCTTGTTCTGCATGTAACCTGTTATGTTTGTATTTGATGGAGATTATTACTTACTGCTCTAATAACCTACGTTTGTTGTTACTGCTCCTGCTGTCCTATGTGTACCTTATTGTCATGATGTGCTACTGTAATATGTATACAATGTCCTGTACTCTCCCGGGTCGTGCCTGAAAATAGGCAGGTTTGTTGCCTAGTGCACTTATCCAGTTACCAAAAGCTAATAAATAAATAAATAAAATACTGTACCTGTCATTCAGCGTGCGGCCAGGTGGTATATGGGCAAGATACAACTGCCCGCCGATGATGGGGGTGTGTGGGGTGGGCAAGGGGTCCTGTGTGGGTGGGAGAGACGGGGTGCCACTGGATCACTAAGGAAGTATGCGTGGGCTGTTAACCACAACTGTGGACTCAGGAGGTAGGGAGGGGGGTCCACTAGACTACCAAGGAATGTTGTAATTTACATTTACTGTGATCACAGCAATGGGCGAGGGGGTTCCACTGGACCACCAGGGATGGTCATGTATAATATATATTAGGGAATCTGGGACTGGGGGTGGCCACTAGACTACCAGGGATTTCCTTTTCAACATATACCGCATGATCACAGCTACGGGGTGGGGGATGCCCCAGGATCCCCCACAGCACACATCATGCTGTGCATGGCACCATGCACAAGTCACCAGGCTGCCCTGTACAAGGCATGAAAATGGGGCCATAATGACATGCAAATGACCCATTTGGGCCTTGCAGATATTATGGCCTCATTTGTGTACCCCCTGCTGAATATCACAGGTGATGCGCCTAGCACAACTGCACTTGCACTGGCACATCCCCGTGCTCCCTATGTGTGGCTTGTGCTGGCGCAGTGCCACTGTGCCATGTGCAGTATGTGCGCTGGCCCTGCCATACTCAATGGTGCTGTGACATGGTGCATCCCTGTTGAATATCACCTGGACCTGGCCCCAGGCGCATTATAGTTGCACTGTGCCCAGGCTTGCTGCTACCTGGCTCAACTCTGAATATCAGGCCATGCAGTATAATGAGCAGGGACATTAAAGGGTTATTGTATGGCATACTGAAAGTGCTAACTAGTGAGATCGACATCCCTATATGACTCCCTCTCTTTTTTGTACTTTTCTATTTGCTATTCTGTCTGCTTTCTCACTTGCCAATTTAGCCTGTTAGCTGAATGTCTGTACTGTTCCTTGTTACTTTCTAAATAATTTTTGCTGCAAAGCACTAAAGTTAGTTTTTAGCTGCTTTAACCCCCTTAGGCTTCCATAGTCTACATATTATACTGAAGAGTGCAAGTCAGTTTTACTGCAATCCTGGAATGTTTTTATTTAAAGTATAAATATTTATTGTTTTATTTCATTTTTTACCAGAACGTTCGAGATCACCTAGGTCACTTTACATGTGACTAAGATAATCCCTTAAAAGACACATGCATGGCATCTTTATATCAGATCTGCCATTTTGCTGCTACTAGCTGAGGGTGTGGAAAAGGCTTTGAGACCTGCAACAGAGTTACACTGCATGCGTACCCTTTTTTATTGCACCAGTTCGATCTCCTACCATGAGATACCTGTAAGTTTCTACTTTTACCTTTGTTTTAACTGGTCTATGGTTCAGATATAGCATATTTGTTTTGCCAGAAGTAACTGTAAGATGTACAGGCTTCAAACAGCACCACAGTTACCTGGATAGGTATTATGAATCTTTATCTGTTTTACTTTTGAACTCCCTTTATTACCTACCTGAGCTCCTGGTGGAGATGCTCAACTTGTTTCAAGAGTTTCGACTATATCTACCCTGAGAAAATGTAGAGTTTGGATGAAGGAAACTTTTATAGAGCGGGAATTCATGGACTAGGCCCAAACCACATGAACCTTGGACTTTCATGACATTTTGCTTTTCAGACTAACCTGTCTTGCCCTAATGGGTATCTAAAGTGATCGGCTTTGACATGTAGGTGAATTTGCTTTTATTAGCTACAACTTACAGCCTGATTCAGATCTAGAAAGCATGTGATATCCAGAACTGTCATTGGAAAGAAAGTGAAGGGAAAGTTTTATGCCTCACTGATGTTATTAATTAGTGGATATGGACTTTGCTTCACTTGCTAGAACTCTTTATCAAGAAGGTGAAGGGAAGGCTTTGACATTAACTTTATTTAATGGTGGACTTTGTTACAGCTTCACTTCTACCATGAGTAACTGCTTGTGATTTGTGTAATTATAGAAAAGCTATTGCATTGTTGCACTTTATATATTACCTATTAGTCTATTCACTTATTAACTATTTATTGGTGCGCTATTTTTCTTCTATTTTTGATCGAGGAAGGAGGGAAAATTTGAGTGCGGAATGATCAATGCTAGATTTCAAAGATTACATAATGGCAATCCATCTCCTTCACAACAACTTCCAGTAAGTTCTAAAAAGGAGGCAGTAGACAAACTAAGATAACAGATCACTTGATTTCATATATTAATAAAATGTCTACCCAAGGAAAGAAATTACACATGCTGCTAGGGACCATAACTCAGGAAGTGTTATAGTAGTAAATAATGTTAGTATGAGCTTGCATTGTGAGGATGAGGCACAACCAAATGATCTAGAGGACTGTGTAAATGATTTTGGCACACATAACAGTACTAAGACTACAGGGTGAACACTAGAGTCATTAGAGTTCCTGGCTGACCGGGCTGACTCATCATGCCATAGTACTGCTCAAAGGGAACCTTCAATGCAGCTCTCTAACTTAGAGAGCTCACTGAAATTATGGTCTCTAATGATAGACTCTTGAGTCAATTTAAAGAAAAGGAGAGTATAAACTCTGAAATTGCAGAAGTAATTCAGGAATTGTAGCATAACAGTGATGGTCTAAAACATTTTGAGGAACTCATTTCTCTACCCCAATTTTGGAATAATTGTGGCTCAAAACTGTCTAATAATTCACTACAGGATGAACAAGCTAATGAAATCTTTAAACCTAGCTGCTTAAGTGAACACTTAATATACCTCTTGAGAAATCCACAGAATGGTTTATTAATAATTATGGAACAACTGGTCATGGATAAGAACATTATGGAATGCTTGTCTGGTGTCATTGCAGTAAATAGAGCTAACAATTGAGGATACTATGAATAGAATGGATAATTTAACTCAGAATACTGAGTCTATTGAATGAGGGTAATGTCTCACATAATCATTCCTTGATCAGTAACACCAAACTGAGACCAGATTTTAGTAGAGTCAAGATCCCAGATAGTCCCCTAGCTAAGATTAAATCTAAAAGTGGGAAAAAGACAAAGACCAAAAAAAAAAAAAAGATAGTGGAAGGAAAATAGATATCTAGTTCAAAAAGGAACCAGCATACTAAAACCACTTGCAAAGGAAGCCCTGACCTTGAAAAGACAATGGATAATGGCAGCTATCACACCAGCTTGCATAGTTCATTTAAGCCTGATCTCATGACTAAATTGGGCAACTTAGAACAAGACATTTCTTAGCTTAATCAGCAATTAGGTCTACCAAAAATAATAATGTTTCAGCTTCTTTGACTGATAGTAAGCACTGGAATTTGGACCCCTACAAGCACGTGGAAACAAGATCAATGGAGACTGGAAAAAATAAGGCACTAAAACATGAAGGTATCTGTAACAACCTGCCTCCCTGTCATAACGACTGGGCAGAAACATGTCCTTTAATTTGACTTTATGGGCCTTCTAAATAGGGAAATTTTGATCCCTCAAATTTAGAAGCACATGTCCTACATTTTTTAAGCAAAGAATTAGATCTTGAACTTGCAGAGGATGACATAATAGAAATTAAAAATATCCCTATTGTTGAGGCAACCTTAACTGGTATCTTGTTTGTATCACCTAGAATTACATCTGGGTAAATAACTGGCTGATGAAAAATCAGGATTTCATTCTGACATTCCTAAACAGAGCACAATTTAATAAAAATGTGTTGTGGAAGAAGATCAAATAATTAAAAAATATATTTGAATGTCCTTGCTTGAGCAAGAGAATGACTTAAGCTAACAAAAGCAATTAAGGATTTACTGGTCAACTTCTTGAGAATCCTGGTTGATGACTTAGGGTCTATCTGGGTGACTAGACCTCATATGGATAGACAAGTAAACATAGTGGTATTAATCACAAAACTAGTAGACCACATATTGGAGAACACAGTGAAGCTAGACAACCTAGGCTTAAATCTTGTGGAAGGACATGTCTTAATGACAAATGACACCAATGTGCCATTAGCTGCACCATAAATGGTTCTGTTTCACTTCCATTAAAGAGCTTGTGTATTGCCTGAGAACTGCCTGGTGTTAATAGTAACTTTCAGATGTAGTCAGCTATCACTTATTATACCTCAAGTATTTTTTTTTTTATTTTCTGTTTGCTAATTAGAAGATTTCCCACCTGGCAGCATTGGGGTGATGTGTGGAGTAGCACTCTGACTGGAGGGGAAAAAAAGCCAGTTCTGTTCTTCCCACTACATCAACACTGAGACCACAATGACTATGATATCACTAACAACCAATGAGAACCAGTTCTCACTGCCAGGTTTCACTTTCACATGAAGCAGCAGGGATCAGCTCCCCTGGTTACTAGTGATGTCACAGTTTCTTGCATTTTGACTGGTAGCTTGTGAAAGTCACTGCTCAGGCTGCAAGGATTGTGGTGCCTCAAGGTGTTTTGTCTCATTTCTGACGATATAGTGGGAGGAACAGAACTGACTTTTTCCTACAGACACAGTGCTCCACACATCACCTCAGTAATGCTGGCTCTATGTGATAATGACACTGAAAGGCAACCCTATTATCACTGAAAACATTTTCAGTGATATGCAGTAAAAGGAGACCAGGGAACTGTGCATGGCTTTGCCCCACACCCCTAACTAAAGATTCTCAACTCCAGGGGGTGCATATCGGAGGAGGCACAACCCGGTTTAAAAAAAATTAAGTCCTCTAGCTGCGGGAAGCAGAAAATTGTACCCACCTCCAGTCCCAAACCCAGGATCTGCTCCATCAGAGCCAACCACCCTGCCCACGACACCACACAGTTGGCTCAGCAGAAGCAGGCACACTACAGCATTACAACCCTGTTCCCCATCCCGCCATATCCTGTTGCTCACCCTCCCTTTCTGTTACCCACCCTACCCTCATGGTCACAACAGTCGCCATCCCCCTACCATCACCCATGATGATAGCACCATCATGTTGGTCACTGTTTTGACAGTCGCCCATATGCGGTCGCTATCATCATGGTATACCATAATGCCAGGTGGAAAATCTTTAATTAACAAACAGAAAATGAAAAAAATATTCAGATACTGGAAGGATAGCTGACTGCATCTGAAAATTACTACTAATTCTAAGCAGTGCACTAGCTCTTCAAGTAACTGATTCTTGATGCTTGCAGATTATAATGGTAACTGACTATCAGTCACTGATGAGATTCTGCCAAATTCTGAGCAGAATAGTCCTGATGGTTGAACATTTCTAATGTGGAACATAGCTGGATGGTTCACTAAAATCATGGACAAAGAATGTCAGATATTCTTGTTAGAATATGATGTGATCCACCTCCAGGAATCCTGGCACTCGGAGTATGACAGAATTAATTTAAATGGATATGAATGCTATCAGGTTGCAGGGTCTAAGATGGCAACATTTGACAGATACTCAGGGGGATTAGTCACCTTTGTTAAAGTTGGGAGATTCAACAAAGTTTCAGCATGGAATTGTGTACCAGTTTTATTGTTCTTCATGTCAAAACAGAAGTACATGATATAGTTTTTGAATTGTTACGTGCCCCAGAAAATTCTAATTTTTGTTCTGACTCACTGTGCAAATCTGCTGATGGAAATATACCAGGATTTTCCTATAGCAGAATTACTGCTGTTAGGAGATTTTAATGCTAGAACAGGCACTTTGATGGATTCCTAGATAATTCTATCTTACTCATTTATTCTGTAATGAGTACCCTTCCCAGAAATACAAAATATACAAAAGTCAAAATTCTGGCAAAATGTTAACAAAAATCTTGAAGGAGTATAACCTTTATCTCCTAAATGGAAGAATACCATGTGATGAGGAAGAAGAGTTCACATATGTGTCTGCCAGGGGTACCTCACTAGTGGACTACACTCTGTGATCTGGCCATCCTAATTTTTGGAAAAAATAAATAATTCCCTTAATAACTGAAAGTGATCATTTACCAGTCATGCTGGTAGCCACGACTATCCTGAAAGTTCAAAATAATGTAGAGGTTAATCCAGTATTTTTCACAGAGATTAGATCAACCAAGAGAATTATTTGGCAGCCTGATTCACAGTTAGATATTTTCCTGGTCTTAACAAATTCTTTTCTATCAGAAACATATAAAAAATTACTAAATTTAAACCACCATGTACTACTACAGCATCTTAATCAACTGTTTGCTGATATACGTATAAATGAGAATGCCCAGTTAATCTTCAACCTAACTTAAATAATACCTGGTATGATAATGAATGTAAGCAGCTGAAATCATCCAAAGGGCATTGTACAAAACATATAGTAATTGTAGGTCTAAGCAGAATTTGAACCAACTAAATATGAGGAGAAAAATATAAATCTTTAATAAAGTAAAAAAAAATGCATATTTCTCAAAACAGTGGCAACTGATGATAGTTGCTGTTCAAAACGATAATCCTAAGGATTTCTGGATGCTAGTAGCCAAGAGCAGCAATACGTACAAAACAGAAATCAGTACATACATTACAGAAGATAAGTGGCTGGAGCACTTTACTAACATGTTTTACAATCACCCTGAATCTAATAGTATTATGAAATCCTTAACAGTTGGTGTCAATTTATTTATTTATTTTTACCAGGAAAGACACACTAAGCTGCAGTTTGTTTACAGGTGCGACCTGGGAGCACAAGGAAGTTAAGTGACTTGCTCAGGGTCACACAGTATGCAAGTGGGGGCTGTGGGATTCAGACCCAGGTCTCCAGGCTTAACCTTTAACTTTAAACCAATAGCTTTAGATATGGTATATTTAGCCATTTTTTCACTTAAAAAAGAAAAGGTAGCTGGACCAGATGGAATACCTGTGGAGGTATTTCTTTGTACAGTTCCTTTATGGGCCACATTTCTAGCTATTTTTTTAATAAGTGTATAAAAGTAAGCAATTTCCCTGACACATGGAGAGGAGCAAACATTATACCCATACACAAAAAAGGCAGTCTATTTGATCTAAGCATGCATAGGCCCATTAGCCTGCTGGACGTGAACCTAAACATTTTCTCTAGAGTTATTCTTGCAAGATTAAAGCTTGAGGTTGAGCGTACCATACAGGGGCCTATCAGACTTGCAGGCTGGTTTCAGAGACAATTATTCTAGATAATATATTTGTCCTTACTCACCTGCTTGAGATTTATGTTCAGTTGAGACAACTAAAGCTCTACACTGTCTTTATTGATTACTCCTCTGCCTTCAACTACTTATCTATGAATACTTTGTAGTTGATACTAATTCAGAGGAGTTAATCAGAATCTTGTGCAATTATAGCTTAACTTTATTCGGAAACTAGGGCAACTGCTAGATTAGGACACCAGGGACAAGTCATAAAGCAATTTAATATTAACCATGGGGTGAGACAGGGTGCATGATGGCACCTTTGCTCTTCTCTTTATACATAAACAAAATGCTGAAGGACTGTGAATACATACAATCAGATTCCCCAAAAATTATAGTTGTCCCCTGTCCACTCCTAGTCTATGAGGATGACATTGCACATTTTCTCTCTCAATTTGGATTTACAGACAAAATTAAATTTTATCCACCAGTGATCCTTAGATCTAAAATTAAAAATGTATCTGAACAAAACCAAGATTGTGATATTTGGTAAAAATAAAAAAATAATAGTGATAATATGGTTAATTGGTATGTCTGGAGAGCAAATCTAGAAATATAAACAAGTTATGTCTATTTGGGAATTATGTTTCAAGGAAATTGTACTTGGACTCTACATATAGAAATGCTGTTGGGAAAATTAAGAAATACTGTAGCTGGGTTTAGTAAATGTAATGCCAGATATGGAGGTCTGATAATAAAGTCCCTGCTCCAGGAGATTAAAGCAAAGTTTGACACTCAACTCTTGTATGATGTTGAGGCTTAACCTTGTAGAGCTAGATCATCTTTTCATTTTGAAAAATGGAGGAATATGAGGCATTGGATCATTTGCTGGTGTTGCAGACAAATAAGAGTGGGGGACTTGATGGGCTGACTCCCTTTCTTTTAAAGATTTCAGCTTTACAGATAGCTGCTTCATTGACTTACTTGTTTAATTGGTCTATTGGAGAGGTGGTTGTGCCAGGGGCTTGGAAGATGGCCAAGGTCATCCCAAAATTCAAAGGGGGCAGTCCTGTCCAGCTGACAAACTATTGTCCAGTCTCCTGCTGCCTCAGGTCTCTAAGTTATTTGAAAGGCTGATGACAGCTCAGTTGGTGGATTATATGTCACTGAATAACTTGTATGACAGGTATCAGTCAGGATTTTGTAGGACTCATGGGACGGTGGTCTCTGTGTTGAGAGTCTTGGATGATGTCAACAAAGCAATGGACAGAGGTCAATTAACTGGCACCATCTTTGTTAACCTCTCCAAGGCCTTCAACATGGTTGACCACCAAATACTGTTATCAAGGCTGAGGGATGTAGGGTTATCTATATTGGCTGTAAAATGGGTTGCATCATATTTGATTGGGAGATCTCAGGTAACAACTGTAATTGGTATTACTTCTGACCCCCTCTTGGTTGTTCGAGAGGTACCACAGGGGTCAGTGATGGGCCCCTTGATGTTTTTAATATACTTAAATAAATTTGGGGATGCAGTTAAGGGGTCGGCATACCATTTGTATGCCAACAAAACAATAATATATACATTTGCTAGGACTGTTCAAGAAATTAAGATACGATTACAATTAATTTCAATGCCATACAAGAGTATTTTGAAAATCTAAATTAAAATAGAATACATCTAAAACAAAAAGTATGGTTTTGGTATCTGTTTCAAGATTAAGAAACTGTTTGGACTTGGCTATAGTTGATTCAGGGGGTGCTAGATTAGAGCAAGTTTCCCAGTATAAATATTTAGGGTACTAGATTGATACAACGGTAACAGGAAATGTTCATGTTGACAGACTTGTAGGGGATTTAAGTAAAAGAGTAGGGTGCTATATATATAAACATATCTTAGAAAGTGGCTTGTTAAAGAAAATAAAAGAAACCCAAGTTTTTTTTAATTCAAATTTTATTAAAGTTTCCAATACAGAGAACAAATCATAACAGTGCATAATAAGACCGTATACATCGGATACAAGATACAGAATGATTAGCTCTCCCCCACCCCCCCGCTATATTGGGCATTGCTTTAACCTTTGAACCTCATGTAAATAGTTTGATAGAAATAATACATCAGCACTTGTGCTGTTTTCATACAGTATGAAACAGTCTCCTACCAAAAAGTCATTTCCTTATGGTGAACAGCCTACTATTGTCAATATTAGATACCGTTTGATAATATATTCAGGTGCTGGGAGTGGATACTAAATAGGTTAAAAGTGGCCTATAATGCAATTTATCATTTTATAACAGACCTGCTGTTAAACACTCACCATTCTTTACTTTACCAGGTTACACGACTACCCTTACTGGATGATAGAGCAAAGATAAAGCTCAGTCTTTTTCTATAAAGTAATTTTCAGTAAGGTGCCAAATTCTATGAAGGAGTTATTTCTATTACAACAAAAATCATGTTGTACTAGATCACAGGATTTAACCTTGTTTAACTCACTCAGGCCTAGATATGCCTGTAGGTGGCATTTGAAAGCATAACCACTCAGGCCAATAATGCCTGTAGACATACTCCGCTGACTTTCACTCAAGAAATTTCTGAAGAAGTCATCAGCTTTTGCCTAGATATTAAACAAACTGAATTGCTTAGAATTGATTGCATAGCACCATTAGAAAAGTCATTTTGTGCTGAACATTTTTTTCTGCTGATACTTTGTGTTTATCATGTATACTTTAGGAGTTATTCACATTTGTTTAAGGTATGGTGTGCATGGTTGACATTTGTCTCTCAAGCCTCACCTAGGAACTTTGAATAAATCTGAAAAAAACACACAGTTGTTTGGTATTTCAGCTAGTATAAAATAAAAATGAAATGGATTACAATTGATTGCATAGCACCATTAGAAAGGTAATTTTGTGCTGAACAATTTTGCCAGTGATACTTTGTGTCTACCACATATACTTTAGGAGTTATTCACATTTGTTTAAGGTATGTGTGCATGGCTGACATTGTCTCTCGAGGTCTCACCTAAGCACCTTGAAAAATCTGAAAAACCCACAGTTGTTTGGTATTTCAATTAGTATAAAATAAAACCAAATTTATTACAATTGATTGCATACTTCATTGAAAAGGTACTGTTGTGCTGAACAATTTTGCCACTAGTACTCTGTGTGTAGCACTTATGGTTCAAGAGGTATTCACATTTGTTTGTGGCATGCTGATCATGGCTTGATTTTGCTTAGAAGGGCCCAGGATGCAGTGCTAAGAGTATACAGGGCACAAGTGGTGGAAGTCTCCAACAGCTCATGTGGTGTGAATGAGTTAATGTTTCCTTCAAAAGACTTGCTCAGGGTGAAGAGCTTTTCATTATATTGGTTTAAGTATTTACAACCTCTACCACAATCAGTTAATTCTGTTAAATGTATACCTGTTTTTAAGAAACATTTGTTAAGTACTTTAGATACACAAATGATATGTAGTTGTAAATAATATGTGTATTAACATAGAAACATAGACTTTGACGGCAGATAAGGACCGCTTGGCCCATCTAGTCTGCCCATTTCCCTACCTACAGGATAGGCCATAGATCCTAGTTAACCAACAGCCTATTTCTTCCTACCCCCCACAAGAATTGCCTTATGTCTGTCCCATGCATTCTTGAATTCTCCCTGATTTTAGACCCCACAACCTCCCTCAGGAAGGCTGTTCCATGCATCCACTGCCCTCTCTGTGAAATAATACTTCCTCACATGCCCCTGAACCGCCCCTCCTTCTGTCTTTAAATTGTGTCCCTTGTTCTTGCAAGTCTCTTTTCTGAAAGATGCTACCCTCTTGGACTTTTTTGATTCCACTGAGGTACTTAAAAGTTTCTATCATGTCCTCCCTCTCTCTTCTTTCCTCAAGGGTATACATATTAAGCTCCTTTAGTCTCTCCTCATACGGCTTCTTTTGCAGACCCTGCATCATTTTAGTTGCCCTCCTCTGGACTACCTCTATTCTGTCTATGTCCTTGCGGAGATGGGATCTCCAGAACTGGACAGAGTACACCAGATGGGGTCTCACCAACTGTCTGTACAGAGGGATAACAACTTCCTGTTTTCTGCTGCTGATGCCTCTCCCTATACATCCCAGTATACCCTCAGCCCTCCCTACTGCCTTCTCACATTGCTTGCTAACCTTAAGGTCATCTGATATGATTACCCCCAGGTCCCTTTCCTTTTTTGTTGTTGTTACTACGTCCCCACCCATTGTGTATTCTTCTCCTGGGTTCTTGTTTCCCAGGTGCATTATTTTGCACTTCTTTGCATTGAATCCTAGCTGCCATACTTCTGACCATTCCTCCATCCTTGCCAAGTCCCTTTTCATCCTTTCCATGCCTCCTTGTGTATCAACCCTGTTGCAGATCTTTGTGTCATCTGCAAAAAGGCATACTTTTCCTTCCAGTCCCTCTGCAATGTCACTGATGAAGACATTAAAAAGGACTGTACCCAATACTGAACCCTGCGGTACCCCACTAGTAACCTCTCTTTCTTCAGAGTGGACTCCATTTACAATTACCTTCTGTGTCCTGTTGTGCAGCCAATGTTTTACCCAGGCTACCACCCTGGGACCCACTCCCAGGCTTTTTAATTTGACTATTAATCTTTTGTGTGGGACTGTGTCAAATGCCTTGCTAAATTCTAGGTAGGCCATGTCCACAGCCCCTCCCTGGTCTACTACTTTGGTCACCCAGTCAAAGAAATCTATTAGATTCGTCTGACATGACCTTCCCGCTGTGAATCCATGCTGCCTTGGGTCCTGTGCTCCACTGGCCTCTAGGTACTCAACTATTCTTTCCTTCAGAAGTGACTCCATCACTTTCCCTACCACAGAGGTCAGACTGACAGGTCTGTAGTTTCCTGCCTCTGTCTTGGTCCCACTTTTGTGAAGGGGAATCATATCCGCCTTCCTCCAGTCCTCAGGTACCACACCATCCTCCCATGATTTATTAAAAAGAGTAGCCAGTGGTTTCACTAGTTTCTCCTTAATTTTTTAGAATTCTGGGGTGAATTCCATCAGGACCCATTGCTTTGTCCACCTTCAGTTTTAGGGTTCTTGCAGAACCCTTTCTTCTGTGAAAGGACTGGGATCGCTCCCCTATCAAGATTGCTTCTGTTAATTGGATTAGGCACTTCCCCTCCTCTTTTGTAGATACTGAGCTGAAATATTCGTTCAGTATCCCTGCTTTTCACTGTCCCCTGCCCACCCACCTTTCATTCTATTCAGCCTCACTATCCCTCCCTTTGTCTTTCACGTCGCTGATGTACCTATAAAAGGTTTTATCCCCTTCTTAACTGAGTTGGCTATCTTTTCCTCAGTTTGGGCCTTTGCTATTCTGACTTCCCTCCCTGCTTCCTTCTGCCTTAACTGGTACAGCTGTCTGTCCTGCTCCTTCTGTGTTTCCTTATACTTCCAGAATGCTATCTTTTTCTTCCTAACTTTCACAGCCACCTCTTTTGAGAACCATAGTGGCTTTTTCTTTCATTTGATTTGTTTATTTGCTTCACACAAAGGCTTGTTGCCTCTGTGATGGCAGTTTTGATGATTCCCCATTGTTGCTCACACCTCCTTCTAGCCTGTTTGCTAGTGCTTTCTGAGGCGCTCTCCCATCTTGCCAAAGTCAGCTCTCCTAAAGTCCAGTACCCTCACTTTTGTATGGCTTGACTCTGTAGCTGAGTTTAACGTGAACCACACTGTTTGATGGTCACTTGTTCCCAGATGGCAACCCACTTCTAGATCTGAGATCCTATCACTGCCCCCGTTTGAGAGTACGAGGTCTAAGATTGCTCCCTCACGAGTGGGTTCCAAAACTAGCTGTATTTGTGAACTACTGCATGTATTACATGTTGTGTTGTAATATGCTGGTCATACTTGGACAAGTGCAATGCTGCTCAATATGCCTTTCCAGGGTAAACAATGAAATGAAATGATTAAGGCTGTCAGAGGCCAAGGCAGTCAGCACCTTCCTGAGTTCTTTCAGTACTCTTGGTATGCTCTGTCTGATCCATAGCCTTGTACACTTTTAGAGCTGCAAATTCCTTCAGGGTCTTTCCTTTGAAAATGGACTTGAGTCCACTTTCCTCCTTTGTTCCTTTTGCTCTTTGTGCCCTCCACTGTGAAGACTGGACAGAAGTACCTGTTCAGAATGATTGCTTTTTGTTGGTCCCCTTTTGCACAGTCTCCCTCTGCCACCCCTTATGCTCACTATCCCTACTCTTGTTTTTCTCTTCTCACTTAGGTACCTAAAGAAAGTTTTATCCCCATGTGCTACCCCATTTGGCTATCCTCTCTTTTGTCTACACCTTTGGCCTCTGGCACTGCCTTTACCTGCTTCCCTCTGTTTTACCTGGTGCACCTCACTGTATTCTGCTCTCTACATTTACTCATATTGTGCCTCCTGAATGCCATCATTTTTCCCTTCCCCATTGTGGCCAGTTCTCTAGAGTACCATGGCAGTCTCTTTTTCCTTTTGTTTTTACTCACTTCCTTCACTCAGAGGCTGGTTGCCTAAATTATGCCCTCCTTTATTTCCCCCCTCTGTTCTACTACCCTAGTTGGGAGTACTAGGCAGTTTCTAAGCCAGTCTCCTCTTTAAAATGTGCCATCCTAAATTCCAGGATCCTCTTTCTTGTGTGGTTTGCCTTTGCTCCCATCTTAATGTTAAACCACATTGAACGGTGGTCACTGGTACCCAGGGGACTGTCCACTGTGATGTCTACCATGCTATTCCTGTGTGTAAGCATCAGGATGAGCAATGTCCCATCCCTAGTGAGCTCATTGACTTGAGAAATTCCCCTTGTGAGGAGTCAAGGATGGCCATATAACACAAGAAAAAGCAGCGATACATAAGGCTCCAGAAACAAATAAGACATTTATTGACACGCTTCCATACAAACAATTACCCTGATGTTTTGAGGGATCCAGGCCCTATTCATCAGGGGGTGAAGTCTACATGACAAATACAGTATTTATATAGTGACATTAGTTAAATCATGTGACATTAGGAACTAATAAAAAAGGTTTTTCAATTACATTTTGAATCAGCTGGTTCCACCTATTTTCATCAAAGTGCACCCAATAAAGAATAATTATAGCATAATTTATCAAGGGTTAAAATGTTTATATTTTAAAGACCATGGCCCAGATATTCAAAAGGGTTTTCGTGGCACAACAGTGTTGCACCATACTGTACTGAAGCACCGATGCTGAGTATTGAAAAGGAAAAGTGTACATGCACAACTCGATGCACCGGAGATGCATCAGTAATGGCGCAGGCACAGGTGGGGCTTACCCATGCATAAACTGCACAGCCCGATAGTCAGCTGGGCCATGCAGAGTTATGCAGGTGCAACTCCTACCTGTGCCTGCACAAAGTTACGCTTTAAAAACAGGAATCAGTTGAGGGCCACCCACAGGTGAGCTGCTCATTGCATGGTGCAACACAGCAGCTGCCACCTGTGATAGCCCTGGACTTGTTCCTGCTGCATCTGGCGGCGCCCCACCCTGATCATGGGCTGAAGTGTGACCCACCTCACCTTAGCTTTCGATCGGCATAACAGCACATTCTTAGCCTGATCATGAGCATGACTGAAACTTTTCCTTCCTCCCCCCAAGTAGCCCAATGGGCATCAGACCCCCCCAACGTCCAAGATCCCTGGTGGTCCAGTGAATTCATTCACATATCTGGACTGACTTGTACGGTATGGGCTGCATGCCCATTGGCTCATGCTCTGAACCAATGGGTGTGCAGCCCTTCTGAGCTGTCAGTCGGCAGGCGGTGGGGCAGCAGGCGGGTGGGGTGCTGCTGCCCGCCGGCTGACAGGGGGGAGAGCAGGGTGGTGGGGCTCCGTGGGTGGGGTAGGGGGGCCACTAGATCACCAGGGATTTCCAATGTGGGGGGAGTGAGGATGCTGCCTGCTATCTGTCTTCTCGCGGTCCACTGAACCACCAGGGATCTTGGACTTTGAGGGGGGAGGTCTGATGCCCCCGATCGGGCTACTCGGGGGTGGAGGAAAGCAGTCCTGCCCGCTATAGGGCTAAGGGGGAATGTACTGTTATGCCCACAATCGGGCTAGGGGAAATACTGTTATGCCCATGATCGGGCTAATGGGGAGCTACTGTTATGCCCATGATTGGGCTGAAGGGCGTTGGTCTCGACGGCTGATACCTGGCAGGGCGCCAGGTGCAAGTCGTTGGGGATCGGCGCACCTGCATGCTAATGGCATGCAAATGGGGCCATAATTAGATGCAATAGCCCCGCTGCACCTTGCATAAATTATGATCTCTATTTGCATGTCTCCCTTTGAATATCGTAGATGCTGTGCATGGTGCAATGGAACTTATGCCACGGCGCCTCAATGCCCTCTGACCACTTGCGCTGGTACAGTTCCTGCACCATACAGTAGGTGTGTGAGGGGCTATATCAAAGAAGTTGCACTATTGAATATCGCCCTGGCTACACCCCAGCGCAACTATTTTGAGCGGCACAGTGGCTTGCTCCATACAATGGTGCAGTCTGAATATCTGGGCCCCTGTATATTACAAAAAGCCTAATTAGCAAAAATAAAGTAATAGTCGCCATTAAAGGTGCACACTATTAAAAGGTGCGCATTGTGGTTCAAAAATAGTGGAATTAGACAAAAAATGTGCAAGTACAGGAAACGTATCCTAGCTAACAACAACATTTCATTAGTTATACTTCTTTAATAAACTTATTATTGTTATAAAGAAAATAATTTTTCAAAATTATTTTGTAAATAAAATTTACATTTTCAGTATCTATTAAATACAAAATCCATTACCAGAATAATACATTGAACATTTCTATATGTTCTGTTACTAAATCATTACACTCATGATTTTTCTTATTGATTTTAAATAGTACCGCAGTAAATGTGATGTACCAATTTGAAATCATATTGCTGTGTGTCATAAATCATGGTTAAAAATACAAACATACAATGAATCATGAAAAATATATTTAGTTTTCACAAATATATTGTTAAGTCAAGTTCTTTGTTTAGTCTTCTAGGATATAAGCAATCCAAGCTATAAATCCATCGTGATTCTTTTTTCAGCAGCATCTTAACTCCATCTCCTCTACGTGTTTGGGGTTTCACATGCTCCAATAACATACATTTTACATCAGAAATATTTCTGTTATGTTTATCATAAAAATGTGCACCCTAATGTAGATTCAAAAATGAAATTTTTTAGGGCTCTTAGATGTTCTAACAGATTCTCTTTTGCTGGCCATGTCATCATTCCAGCATACGATTTTGGACATGTGCATTGTGCTACATATACAATAAATGTTGTGGAGCAATTAATGAACTGTTTAATAACAACAACTGAGTTGTTACATGGGTGTTTAATTTCTTTGCCCTGTATGATGTTTTTACATGGAGTACAATGACCACATTTGTAACAGCCCTCAGGCTGTGAGGTTATCAGGATTTAATCTTTTCTGGGGATCTACATAATAACTGTGACTAAGATAGTCACCTAAGTTATTAGCCCAACTATAAACAACCCTGGGTTTCTATGAAAAAGACATGGAACACTTCATTGTTCTAACAAATGCCAATTGTTTAGTATGATATGCTTAATTTGTGTGGCAATGTTGTTATACTCAATGATGCAGTTTAAGTGACATCTTCATTTTTCTCTCTTTTTTATGTTGCAACTGCGTGCGGCTGCACAAGGAGCGTTTGGGAGAGTAGCACACTTGGAGGTGTGCCTCCCACCCAATGCACTGTTCCTTGAGCAGGTGTGGCAGTCCTGCACCAATGGTGCAGGAGCTCAGTATGACAGCTGTGTTCCTCTGCTTCAAAGGAAAATACCGCTGCCATACTGAGCACCGCAGCCATCCCTCTGTCATGCGCCTCCCCACGCATCATGCCCCCAAAGCTCTTCCTGCCACGCTGGAGAGCCCACCCAGCGTGGCAAAGTTAATAAGTTGTTTGTTTGCCGGACGGGGTGCCCAAATCCCCGTCGACTCCGGCCCCACCAAGCCATCCTGCCGCTGGGGAGCCACCCCCAGAGTGGCAAACCATTTGTTTGGTCACGACGGGGTGCCCAACCGCCGGCCCTCGGCCCCCGCATAGTTTGAACGGGGTGCCCAACTCTGGCCGGCCCCTTGGCCCCCATTATCTTCTTGCCATGCTGGGGCCCACCCCAGCATGGAAAGTGTCCCTCATTGTCTTTTCTTTTTTTTTCCCTGTAAAACAAAACGGTCCCTAGCAGCGTCTCCCAACCCCTCCTCCCACAACCCGCACCACCCACTGCGCACCCAGCATCCCCCACCCCACCCCATACTTACCTCCGGACTCCAGCGATGATCTTCGGTGGACCGGGAACACGTCTGCACTCTTCAAAGCCGACCGCGAACTGAGGAAATGCCGGTAAGCTGTATAATGGGCTACATGGGGGTTTCAACTTTATTGCATATCTCAGTCATTTTTTGGAATTTTTGCTCCAAATTTTCAACATGGGGTTTTGGACCCCTTCTCATGAATGATGTAACTGTCATGGGCGTTATTCGGACCTGAAGGGTAATTTCGCAGGGCACTGCGCAGTCACTCTTGTGATATCACTTGCTTGGCCTTGGATAATGCCACAGTGACATCATTCATGAAGAATAAAACCTGAGTTGAGAATTTAAAAATTCCAAAATGACTGTTTTATGAGCATGCATTGCGCAGTTCCTACGCAGGCTCGGAAGTTTGCGAATTTTCAATATTTTCACTCCAGATTTTCAACATTGCCATTTTATCACACCTTCTTATGAGCTGTACAGCTGTCATTTTTCACATCTCACCCAAAATGTGTTTCCGCCAATGTAGAGCACAATGGCACAGTCGGTGTGCAAACTCAGTGTATGGGACACATTAAGAAAATCACAGTGCACTGTTCATGAGCAGAGATCTTAAAATGGCTATGTTGAAAATTAACAAAAAATCCTACAAATAAGAGTTTTATTTAGCGTATGCTAGTGCAGTTCCTACGCACGTCGGTTTCATGAATTCCAACATTTTCTACCCAGATTTTCAACATTGCCATTTTACCACACCTCCTTATGAGCAGTATAGCTGTCATTTTTCACATCCTGCCCAAAATGTCTTTCCCCATGTAGTGCACAATGGCACAGTCGGTGTCAAGAAATCAATGTATGGGACACAGTAAGAAAATCACAGTGACATTGTTCATTAGCACAGGTTTTAAATGGCAATGTTGAAAATTTGTTGAAAAAATTCCTAAAATGACTGTTTTATGAGTGTCGTTGCACAGTTCCATACGACTTCGTGAGGTTTGCGAATTTTCAATATTTCCCACTCCAGATTTTTAACATTGGCATTTTACCACACTTCCTTATGAGCAGTACAGCTGTCATTTTTCACATCCTGCCCAAAACATGTTTCCGCCTATGTAGTGCACAATGGGGGTAACAAAAAGATCATGCTGACAATTTATTGTGCAAATACCAGCAATCGCACAGGGCATTAGGGTAAAGCACCATACATGCCAAACACCACTGCAAATACCTGCAAGCAAACGTTCGGCATTGACAAATGCTTGTTGACTTTAAGATAGTACTTCTATCAACACTGGAAACCCTATTGAGGGCTTCATCCAAAATCCGTGTATCATAGCCCCTTTTAATGAATCTATCATACATTTTTGTAGCTTCTACTTTGAAAGTTTCTTCAGAGGAACGATTCTGCCATAAGTGCAAAAATTGTCCATAAGGGACAGATCAAATCAAAGCAGGAGGGTGTGCGCTTTCAGCAAATGAAGTAGAATTTCCTGCAGTGAATTTTCTATAACATTCAGTGATAACAGTGCTGTCAGCTATTGACCTGAGATTTAGATCCAGAAAGGAAATATTATTGCTGTCAAATTCTGAAGTGAAAACAAGGTTTAGATTATTATTGTTGATCCATATAACACACTCTTTAGCCAGCTGTTTGGGGCAATCCCATACAATTAACAAATAATCTATAAACCTGTTCCAAGACACTATGTTATTACTATTCAGGTTTTATCAAAACATGATGTTATTTTCCACCAACCTAAATATAGCTTAACATAGCTTAGTGCTACAGTTGAACCAATTGCAGTAGCTACTGCACTACTTACAAGGTAAAATTTGTTTTAACCAAAAAAAATGTTATGTTTCAAAATGAATTCAACTGCTGCACACAGGAGATTGAAGGAAGTATTCCTTTGATTTTACAATTGTCAAGCATTTCTTTAAGTGTTAAAAGCCCTAAATCATGAGGAATACAAGGTATAATGAGCTTACATCAACACTAATTCATAAGTAGGAATGCTGCCACAAAAATCCTGAAATCTTTCCACAATATACATAGAATCTTGTGTGTAGGAATCTAAGTTACTCACAGTTGAAGAAAAAAATCACAAAAATTGGACACATTTTCTATTAATGATCTGATGCCCAGAAGTTTCGGGCGACTGGGTGTTGATATTAAGCTCTTATGGATCTTAGGTAAATAATAGGAGGAATGGTCAGATATATGGCAACTTAGGTTCAATGCAAAGAAGTGCAAAGTAATGCACCTGGGAAACAAAAACCCAGGAGAAGAGTATACAATAGCAGGGAAGGTATTAACAACAACAACAATGGAAAGGGACCTGGGGGTAGTCATATCAGATGATGTAAAGGTGGGTAAGCAATGTGAAAAGTCGGTAAGGAGAGCCAGATGGATACTGGGATGCATAGGAAGGGGCATCACAAGTAGAAAAAGGGAAGTGGTTATCCCTCTGTACAGACAGTTGGTGAGACCCCATCTGGAGTACTGTGTGCAGTTTTGGAGACCTCATCTATGCAAGAACATAGACAGGATGGAAGCAATCCAGAGGAGGGCAACTAAAATGGTGCAGGGTCTGCAGCAGAAACCATATGAGAGAGACTGAGAGAGCTTAATATGTATACTCTTGATGAAAGAAGGGACGGGGGACATGATAGAAACTTTCAAGTACCTCAAGGGAATCAACAAAGTCCAGGATGGTAGCATCTTTCAGAAAAAGAGATGTGTAAGAACAAAGGGGCATAATTTAAAGATAGAGGGGGGACGGCTCAGGGGTAATGTGAGGACATTTTTTTTTCACAGAGAGAGTGGTGGATACGTGGAACTGCCTTCCTGAGGAGGTCGTTGGGTCTAAAACCATGGGGGAATTCAAACATGCATGGGACAGATACAAGGCAATTATGGTTGGGGGGTTGCAGTAAGTAGGCTGTTGGTTAACTAGAATCTGCAGCTTATCCAGTAGGTAGGGAATTGGGCAGACTGGGTGGGCCAAGTGGTCCTTATCTGCCGTCAAAGTCTATGTTTCTATGTTAATAGAACGTAGAAGTTTTAGGTGTCTGTGTTTTTAAAAAAATACTTTCTTTATCTGAGATGAAACCTCTGTCAAAGATGTCATTAATTAAATCAAATAATTCAGCCTGAAAATGTAATGTGGGGTCTCTATCTAACACACAATATATGTTGGTATCAGAAAGTAGATGCAATTCCTCTTTCTCGTAATCATCTCTGCCGAGAATGATTACAATACCCCCTTTGTTAGCCTCTCTGAAAATAAGATTTGTTCTATTCCTAAGACTCTCTAAGGCTGGTCTCTCAAAAGTAGATAAATTCTATGTGCTATTATGCCATTTTTCCAAAATATTCTCCGTTCATTACTCACAACCTTTGATAGACCGTGATGCGGGATCAAGGGGGGTGGCAAAAATTGACTTTGATCTAAATAACGTTTTCTCTCATCATTACCAATATCCAAATTGAGTGGAACAACAGTTATAATATCTATCACTGCATTTCCTTCTACGCCAAATTGAACAAGATTTATATTGTGAAAATATTAGTGTGTCATTGGTGTAATATTCAACTAGGACATCACTGACAAATCTAAAACATTTACCTGTTGTTCATTATCCACAAGTGAGTCACTTAAAGTAAAACCTCCCATTATTTCTCTAGTGGCAAAACAATTACATAAATTAATTTTCCTAAAGAACATGAAAATTTCTACTTGGACATTAAATTTATTAACTTTCAGTGATGGAATAAAACTCAAACCTTTTTAGGACCTGTATTTCATTATTAACAAAAGCTACATTGCTTAGATTTTTGGCCAGGTATTCAAAACTGTGATCTGGTGCTAAAGTAGCACTGCCAGTCAGGAAAACATAGCCCTGAGCAAAACGCAAGTCACGTTCAAAGGAATAGCCCTGAGCAAAACCAGCTGAATATAGCAAGCAAAGGAGCTCGGGCAAACAGGGCCAGGAGTGCAGGGCAAAACAGCCAGGAATATGACAGCACTGAATATAGCAAATAAGACAGCACTGAATATAGAACCCAGGTGGGCAGTGCAAACACAAAATGGAACACAGTGTAGAGGTGAGACAGCCTGACCCTGGGACACATGCAATGAAACACAACCCAGAATGAGGTCCCAGACGCTGACCACAGTGCAGAACCCAGTACACGACACACATGCACATGAATGGCAAGAAACAATCAGGACCCATATGGGAGAAACAAGGAATAGTACATACCAAGTGAAACCCCAGCACCCAAGAATGACACAGGACACAGTAAACTGTAGTAACTGGAATGTATTAGGTAACAAATGAATGGCAAAGCAACAGGAACAGAACAGTAATGCAAACAGTACACACAACAACGCAAATGCAAAACAACATGAAATCAAAAACCAAAACCTAAATGTGTACTACAAATGCTACAACTACCACCCAATGAACCACCCCAAGACAAAGAAAGTCAACGGTACAAACGCTACAAACAGAAATACTAAGAACCCCCTCCAACCACATCACAGAGCACCATCACTATGAAGACCACTATGTGGCAGACAACAAGTATGAAAATAAATCTACCTATACCTTGAGATGCAAAACGTATGTACAAATATACAAAATGTACAGGATGGCAATAGATATGGGGGGGAGGGGAAGAGGACACTAACAAGGAGATAAAAACAGAGGCCAGATAGAAACGCCAGTCCAGAAAGGGGGATAGCCAACAGAAAAGGGAAGATGGTTATGGCTGATTGCTGGATGGATCTGGCAAATGTACCTCTAGGACAGCAGACACCCTCCTGGTATCTGATATTATGATGGCCTACTGCTCAATCAGCATCCTCTGCTGATGGACAAGGCATCATAGCAGGTCCTCCATCCCCTCTGACTCCTCTGGTCTGGTCGCCCACAATGATGAATGGAGTGGACCTACAAGAGGAATGGGGAGATTGTGAGGATGGGGAAACTGGCCAGGGGGCATACTGCAGCCACATGTGGCCATACAGGGATGGACAGCATGTCACAACAGCCATGTCCGAGTGGTGCTGAGGGATGCAATGGTAAGCCCACCAGAAGGTGCCCACATGGCAGGCCTGGGTAACACAGGCATCAGCCCAATACCCAATAGACATGATGATGAAATACCCGACAGCACCATGGCACAGATGACACCACCCACTCCAGCACTGCACACAGTAAGACAGTGCAGACACACAGGTAGTCCCCAGGATGGCTGTGCACATGGGCCACACCACAACATGCACAATGGCACCCACATGTCGGGACATGCTGCCCAAGACAGATGGCAATATACCAGAATGCAGAGCACAACAACATCATCCTAAGGTGTGCCAGGCAGCGCAATGCAGTCACAGTGGCCGCCAATGACTGACCCATGCCAGGCACAAACAGACCCACAGCATACGCAGGCACACAGGGCACAGACAGTGGCAGGGGTGGGCCAACACATGCCACCATACATGGTCCCTGGAAGGCATGGTGCATGGCGACCTACAGCCACAACATGCACATGGGTGGTGAATACCCAGCCCTAGGCAATGAAGCCC
Source organism: Neoceratodus forsteri (assembly GCA_016271365.2). Taxonomy (NCBI): domain Eukaryota; kingdom Metazoa; phylum Chordata; order Ceratodontiformes; family Ceratodontidae; genus Neoceratodus; species Neoceratodus forsteri. The sequence continues at coordinate 291,564,655 of CM057459.1, forward strand.
ATGGACAGCAAAGGCAATACCAGTCATGCACAGGTGTAGGAACTGTGTGTGGCAGGAGGGATGGAGCACACCCCACTGCAGATGTGAGCATAGCAACTGACAGCGTGTATGCCCCACTGATCTTCCACTGCCACAGCCCCCACTACCATCCGGCACCTCGCAGTCATGCATACTGACACTGGCCCACAGCACCCCCACTGCAGGGCACAGTGACCTGACAACTACAGTCTGGCAGCAGTATGCAACACTGGTGTACAACCCTGCACAGTGCTGCAATACTACTGGTCCGACACCCATGGCAGCCAGGCCACCGGCACAGTCAGTGGCAGACCACAGAAGGAACCACACATCACAGAGAGACACCACAAAGTAACAAGACATGTACTTACACAGCAGGCCCCTGTCCTCAGGGCTGCTCTCCTGCACCTGCTGTGGCATGACCGGCACCCTCAGACTGTTCCTCTGCCTGTCCTGGCATACCTCTTGGCCCTCTCCTGTGGTCCTCGGCTGCTTGATCCACTCTACAGTGGGCAGGGGAAACAGCAGCTTTAGTGCAACACACAGCATGCACTGCGAGCAACACAGCAAGATGTACATGCAACCCCCACAACACTGCACACACAGGGATGCTCAGGGACAGTGGCTGAACACAGGATACACCCACAGAGAGGGCGGCAAGTCCCATGAAGTATGCACCAGGCACACAGGACATGTAGGAATTGCAGCACAGTGGTGTGACAGAGCCAGATGCAGGCACACTGTGACAGGCTGCACACCTGTCAGTGTCCCAGGGATGGCACCCCTGCACCACAGTGGTGTAGACCACAGGCCAGTGCTGTATCAGGATCCACCACCATCAGTGTCACGATCTGCCACCCACACCTGTGTCACCCCAATGGGTACAGCATGCACCATACTACCACTCTGTATGTCACCCCACGCCCTGTACCGCAATGCCCCCCAAGGTGGCCAACATGTGCAGCCCTGCCTGTGCCACATGCACCCCAATACCAGGCACAGTAGCACATCTGTGCATGCACGCACACACATACACACACACACACACACACACACACACACACACAGGCACACACATGTGCAGTCCGAGAGGCACATGATAGTGGTGAATAATGTGCAATGCCACCTATATGGCACAGGCACAGTGCCCTCATGCACCATGCACTTGAAGCACTCCAGCTGCTGCCAATGGTGCATGTCTGTGTAATGATGCCAACATTTCTCGGCATTGTGGGCAATGCCCATGTGGTCACTGAGCTTCCGGGCAATGGAGACCCACACCTGCTGGCATGGGAGGTCACCCTTCCTGACCTCCACAAATAGCTGTCTGTGCCTCTGATGCACTAGCTGCACCAGGTTGGCAGTCTCCACCTCCCCCCAGCACCTGTCTCTGTGCACCACAGCACGTTGCCTCCTCCCCCCTGGCATTGCTCAAGCACCTCTGATACCCTGCCACCTGTAGTACTGCACAGCCTATTCTGCACCCTGATCCCCCCAGCAATCAGTGCAGTAGTACTGCACTATCACATGACGTAGTGCAGCGCTACCCGGGAGCGGGCACGCTGCGCATGTGTGACCCCATCACAACCCTGGAGCCACAACGCCACACATACACAGAGTGCTGTGCTGTGTGGGCTAGCGCAAGGCTATGCTGTGCTAAACCAGGGTGCTAGCATGGCATAGGGACCCACGCGCATGCATGGGTGTCGCACTATGCCACATAGTGTTGCACTACTGGGACAGCATGGCACTGGACACCACATAGCCCGGCGCTAATGTTATCATGGTGCTAAGCGGTTAGCCTGACGCTATTCAGGCCCATATTCAACCGGCACATGCAAATGAGGGCACTTGTGTATGCATGTTGCAAACACTGTGATTAGCATATCATTATCTGATAATTTGCATGCATAACAGGCTGGATTGCCTGGCTGGGCTATAAAAAGGCAAGCAGTGCTCCACTGGTGTTGTGTCGTGGGATTGCAGCACACAGCTGAAGATGCAGACATATAGACACAACAGAAGGAGCCATGTCAAGAGACACAGAGCAGTGACAGGCAGGTCAGTATAGCAGCCGGAGGCCTGGTGGAAGGGCACTGGTGCATCACAGGTCCGGAGCGTACACACTGTGCACCTGCAGTCCACAACTGTACAGGCCGGGGACAGGGCTGGCGAATGCAGTCCCACAGGCCATCATGGTGCTGCATCATGGTGCACAACACCACTGGGTCAGCTGTCCAGCAGACTGGTCCATGTGCCGAGCCCATGCACCTGCATCAGCCAGTGCCATGCAGGCACCACCTGTACACTGTGGGTGCCAGTTACAGGGCAGGGGGGCCACTATCATGGCCTGCAGTTATGCCTCACAACAGTGGCACACTGGCATGGGGTCCATGGACCCTCGGCTGTCACCCTGAATGTGGGACGTGGAAGGTTGCAGACACTCTGATGGTGGTACACAGCCATAGCCCACCCTTGGGTCAGGACTGTGTGGATCCCAATTTGACTTGACAGCACCATGTGGTCTGTGCCTGGTAGCCTGCTATTTATACTACCATCCGCAGTGTCCACGCCCTGTGTGTGGTGCACATGTCCCCTAGGGGGCCAATGGGGGCATGGTACATGCCAGGTTGCAAGCGTTGTGACGGCCCTTGTCTTGGGGAACACTTGACTGGTATGGGTGTTGGCAGTGCCCATGTGGGTCCAGTGTGTGCAGTCTGTATGGTGGTATGTTGACAGCTGTGCAGTGGCATGGTTCACACAGTGTGGCCACTGTACATTGTGGCTGTGTGCACTGTACATGCACATGCTGGGCCAGTGCCACCACTGACACAACCAGGTGAGCAATGCTGGTTGGGGTGGCATACACAATGTTCCTGTGTGTGCCCATGCACAGCTGGTGACACATATCCCTGTTCATCACTCCCATAGGTGATGCAGCATGACCGAATGCGGCAGGCATACCGCTTCACAGGATGAGCTGAGGATGATGGTACATGGTGTGAACAAGAGGGAACAGGTGTTGCGGCAGCACAAGGCGTCAGGCGCAGTGGTGCACCAGGTGTGGGACGAGGTGATGGCAGGGGTGAATGCCATTGGCGGATGTCACAGGACGATGGATGCAGTGCACAAACGCTAGAGTGACCTGCTGCACTGGGCAAAGGAAGAGGAGGCACAGTGGCTCTGTGATAGACTGCAGACTGGGGGTGGCCTGCAATCCACACAACAGCGGCAGGAGGACCCACTAATGGTCATGGTGGCATCCACACTTCACCCAGAGGTCATTGCCGGTGTGCCAGGTGGTGGGTGTGAGACACCTCACACTACCTAGGACAGGTCTATATCCACGTGTATGCACCCTGCATGGTGCAACTGCACAGGTGCTGGGTGTTGGTGTTGGTGTCATGCCTGGCGTGACACTGTGGGGTGCTCTGCTGTGCACACTATACACATGGGGCAGGCTTGCATGTGAACAGTGCCCGGCAAGGCTGCTACCACAGCTGACAGGCGGGGCATGTGCACTGTGGCGTGGATATATGCGTCGCGGCCACGGTCTATGGCTGTGGGGCTGCTGTGTGAGGTGTGCATGTCTATGGTGGGTGGCATGTTTCCTCGGGTGTGCATATACTGGTGATGATGAGGTACACTGTGCAATGCTGGTCAGTGACCTTGTCCTGTTTCTTCCACAGTGGTGTGTGCAGGGCCTGCAGCATGCCAGGACCAGGCTGGGATGGCTGCTATGGTACTGGAGAAGAGGAGGAGGAGAACCTTCCATCGACTCTGGACTAGATGCTGGTCGTGGACCCTCAGCCACACAATGTGTAGCACTCACTTGGATATGGGGTACACCTGCTAGGGGGGGCTTCCATGGTGGTGGATATCTAGACCTTAGTGCAGCCCTGGAGGATGCCCAGGTAGAGGATCTTGTTGGTGGGCAAGTGATCCTGCTGACAGTAACCAAAGACATGGAGTCAGATGTGTCGGGGGGGGGTTACATCCTCTCCATGGAGGGGCCTGTGGAGGGGGGCACAGATGTGAGGCAGGGTGCAGTTTGCAACATGGGTGCCAGGGGAGTGGACTGCCATGCCAGCATTTGTGTACCCATGCAGCTGGTGGTTGGCCTTGTTGGGGCCATGGGTGCCCCACTGCACATGCAATGCCCTTTATGGGTAGAGATGCAGGTCCTGCAGGGGTCACAGCCCATCAACAGTGGCCTGCAGTGGCAGGACAGTCCACCAGTGTGACAGCGTCCCCACCCTAGTGAGCTGCAGGCACCAGCACCAGCTGCCGTTGAGGGTGCCATGGCCGTGGTGCGGATACCCCAGGACCCTGCCCTCTGCCCCAGGCTGCACCTCACATCCCAGCAGAAGGCCCAGCTGGACCTTCATGGCCTGCGGAAGGAGCTCAGGCAAGCTCTCACAGATGCAGGAGTCGCTGTCCCTAGGCTTCACATGGGTGGAACAGTGGGTGGAGGACAGACTGGGCTGCAAAGTTGCCACACTGGACCACGGCTTTGTTTGCCTCACAGCGGTGGAGGTTGACCTCACCACGGTGCTGTACAGGGTGCATGGGGGGCAGCAGACTGTGCAAGGGGGCCTGTGTGATTGTTACACAGGGGCCCACAGGTGGGGCACTCGCAGATGCAGAACTGACACTGGCACAAGCACCACTGCATCGTGTGCATCAGCGGGCACCCATCACCGCCGTGGCTGTCCATCCGCCCACCATGTCCAGCTCTGCTGGTCGGTGAGGGCACAGGCAGTCTGCTTTCCCAGCCTCACTGTGGCCCTCCCCTTCTGTGTTCTCAGCTCAGAGCATCCCTGTCTCTCTGTCCCACATGCATGGTGTGTGCCATGTGCATGGTGGTAGTCACCAGAGATGGGCACAGCCGCCATGCACATGTGCACGGTTGACACGCACATGTGCACACTTGCACTCCCACACAGCTGCACACACATGCACTCACACTATCACATGCACACACACACCCCTTAATATGCAGTCACACATGCACAGCCATGGTGTCCCTTCCAACACTGCTGCCACATATCAGGCATCACCCACATCACTGTACAATGGCTGTGTGTCCTCATCACATGTGTGTCCTGCACAACCCACCCATCACACTGCCCTCACCGTGCATTCAGTGCCACTGTATTTGTGCACATGCTTTGTTTGTCGTCAGCACTGTTGTGGTTGTCTGTACATATTAAACTGTTTACCATTATGCGTGTGTTGTTGCTGTGCTGTCTATACTCACCCTCTGGCTGTGACAGTGTCCTGATGATGGCAGTCCTGTGCTCCAGGGCCCTATGGACCATGCAAGGAACCCTCCTCCTGAGTTGCTCCACTTCCCCCGACCGCTGGCTCTGGGTCACTGTCAGCCTGTCCCTCAGGTTCAGGTGCCTGTATCCCATGGTTCATTGTCACTGTCAGCATACAACAGGCTAGGAAGATACGGCATACCTTCTGAGGCCTATACTGTAGGTCACCGCCTGACAAGTCTAGGCATCAGAAATGCATCTTTAGTATGCCAAACACCATCTTTATGATGTTTCTGGTGGTGGCATGTGTCTCACTGTACATCTCTTTGGCCACTGTGGCTGGTCGGGGTAGCGGTGGAAGCAGCCAGGGTCACAGAGGACAGGCGCTGTCTCCTGTTGAGAGATGTGCACCTGTCAGTGATGTTCTGCTGTCTGCCCATTGCTGTTATGCACCACCTGTGTTGCTCTCCCAAGCCCCTTCCATGACCTCCCCTGCCTATCCCCACCCCTGCTGTGGTGTGTGTGCCTTGTTTACTGTTACTCACTGACTAGGTGCCCACTGGGTATCCTGCCCTCCTTGAATGCCTGGCCCAGCCAAGACTGGTGACAGATGAAGGCGTCGTGAGCACTGCCAGGGTACTGCACATAGACATTGCTGATGTGCCTAGTTGCATCGCGCACTACTTGGCAATTGATGGAGTGGTACCACTCCCTGTTAACATTCACCTCACTGCCATCGCCAGGTGGTACAGGGATGGGGACATGGGTGCAGTCAATTGCACCAAGTACCGCTGGTAGGTGCACAACTTGATGGGATTGCTGCATGGTTTCTCTGCACTCTGCTGCCATGCTGGGGAATACTATGAACTCCCCAGTGTGTGGCAGGAAAGTTTCAAGGAACTGGGTCAGAAGGCATGAGGTGGCAGACTGCAATACCCTGATGGTGTCCTCCATTGGTCATTGGAATGTCCCTGTGGCAAGTAAGCACATCGCTGCTGTCACCTTCTCCTCTACTGTCATGGCACGACTGCGTCTGATGTTGGGGTGCAGCTGCTCATGCAGAAGTTCACATAGCTGCCTCAACATACCACTGTTCATCCTGCCAGTCATGTGCTCATCTGGCAGGGTCTCGAAGGTGACCCTGGGCTGGTACTACCAGTTTGCAGCATACTGTCTCCTTGGCCTGCGTTATGGCCCATGTTGTGCCTGCTCCCTCTCCTCCTCCTCCACTACAGCTGCCATCAATGGCAGCATCACTGCTATTGGCACAACATACATTTCCTCTTCCTAGTGTGGTCACTCCCCCTCAGTGGTTTGCCTTGGGTTAAGACTAGCCTTTTATAGGCGGTAGCTAGCGCAACGCTACATGTTGCCTTATGTGTCCTAGAGTGGTGCTATGGCTTTGAATATCCCATAGATCGTGTATGCAGGCCACCCCCCTCACTTTGTCCCTTGCATACATTATCAGTTTGACCCACGCTATTGTGGTTAGCACACGCTAACCGGTCCTTTGAATATTACAGCTCCACGCTAGTCCCGTGCTATTGATTTGCGTGTTGCTCTACATTTTGAATATCTGGCCCATAATGTCTTTTTGTTCTTCGACCTGGTTTCCCACTGTATTGGAACTTCTTTTTGTCCTTTTTCCCCCTCTTTTCCCTCGTCTTGCTTTTCTTCTGATTATTTATTTTTTCTAAAAAAATAACTTTTATTGGGTCCTTTGCTGGAGGCTGCCGACATAGCTTGATTCGTGCTTGTAGATTTTGGATCAGTTCTAACAGAGTTCTGTTTTTTATTTTGTTTCCATTTTCTATTTGTACTTCACCCTCTATTTCTGTACCCACTGGTGATTCTCTGTCCCTCTGCTTGGGAGTCAAGGATGGCCCTGCTCCTTGCTGAAGCTGGAAAGCTCCAATCTACATTTTGCAGATAGAAATCACCAACTAGCTGAACCTCCCCTTTATCTGCCATCCTGGCAATGTCTTTCTGTAGTGCCTTATCTAACTTCTCTCCCTGTGCTGGAGGTCTGTATACCACTCCTATATGGATAGTGGTCCCAGCTCCTGTCTCAAGGATGGTCCACAAAACCTCTAGTCTTTCCTTTTTCTCCAGGTGCCCCTGTACTTCTGTAGCTTTGACTCCCTCTCTTCTGAACAGACTAACCTGGTAAAGCCATATCCCAGAAATGGCTATCCGTGTACCATGACTCCATTATGGCCACTAAATCCAGGCTAAGCTCCTACATGATGACGTCCAGGTCTGGAATTTTAATTCTTAGACTTCTTGCATTGGCACATGTGGTTCTGCATACCTTACACTCTCCCTGTCTTTTTCCCATCCTTGACTAGCTCTGCATTATGTAGCACGGTGTCTGTTTTTGCCTTCCTAACCACCCCATTTGCCTACTTAGTTCTCAGTTGGTATTTTCCCTATTCTTCCTCTCCTTGCATTTCCTTGTACCTGGTAAAGGTCTTTTTTTGGTCCTCACTGCTTTCCTGACCCTATCAAAGAATTGTATGGATCTCTTCCACCTGATTTTTTTTGGTTATGGTTCTCATGCATAACTTAGATACCTCACGAGTAGCCTCCTTAATTACCCCCACCACTCCTCCACACCTCTGATGTTGTCTTCCCCAAATTACTTGTCCCAGACCAATTCCCTTATCCTGTTAAAGCCCACCCTTCTGAAATCAAGGACTTCAGCCCTTGACTAGGGCTTTCTGATCCCAAGAGCTAGCTCCTACCTAGTAAAATGATGGTCACTGGACCCTAGTAGATCCTCTACTCACACCCCTCCTACCATCTTTGAGTTGGTGAGCACCACATCAAGAATGGCAGCCTGCCTGTTGGGTTCCTTAACCAGCTGCAACAGCTGACAGCCTAGAATATATCCAGGAGAGCCTGACATCTAGTTCTCCTTGCAGCTGGAACATCCCAGTCAATATTCATGTTCCAGTCATGTTCCAGTCATGTTCCACCACTCACATACCTGCTTGACCTGGGCTACCAGACTCCGTACCACCCGGCAACTTATTGTTACTTCCTGTTGCACTACTTAGTTGCTGTGCCCCCACACTAACTGAATTGTATTTGTGTATTTTACTAAGTTAAATTGTTCTATATTGTATGATATTCTATGTAATCTCATTTCTGTACTACTTGCTGCTACTTTACTTGCACAAATTCTGTATATAAATTGTAACTTCCCAATGTTCCCCTCCCCAGGACACATCTGGAAATGAGTAATGTCTGCTCAGTATGCTTTCCTGGTAAAACTTTTAATAAATAAATAAATAAATATCTGGCAGGTTCATATCACCTACCACTATCTCTCCGTTTACTACAACCCTTTTAGTTCTTCCTCAAGTTCCCTATCTTTCACTTCCCTTGTTCTGGTAGTTTGTAGATCAACCCCAACCATAGTTTCATGGCTAAGGCTGCTGTGAGCTGCACCCACGATGACTCTGTCTTCCCATTACTTCTCCTGATGTATCTATCTTCCACAGCCTCAATGACTTCCTGACATACAGGGACTTACCCTCCACTTTTATCTTAAGCACTGTGTAACCAGGGACTGTCAGGTCCCAGTTATTATTTTCTCATATACAAGTTTCTGTGATGGTTACAAGGTCCACATCTATGTCTGCCATTGTTGCCTTTAAAAAAACCTGATGTATCATTACTATAACATTCTGAATAAACATAGTCAGCTTAGTTTAGATAACCGCCACCTCATTGGGCAGGCTATTCCATGCATCCACCACTCTTTCCATGAAGAAAAACTTCCTCACATTTCCACTTATCCTACCCTGTTCTAATCTCATGCCATGCCTCTCATTCTAGTAGACCTCCTATACTGAAGGATGTTGTCCATTTGCACCTTGTTTATGCCCTGAAGACACTTGAAGGTTTCAATCATGTCTTCTCATTCCCACCTCTCTTCAAGTGTATACATATTGAGGTCTTACAATCTCTTTTCATATGTCCTTTGTTGCAAACCTTGTACAATCTCTGTTGCTCTTCTCTGAACTGCCTCCACCCTGTCTATGTCCCTATGAAGATGTGGCCTCCAGAACAGTCCACAGAATTCCAGATGAGGCCTCAACAGTGTTTTATATAGTGGCATCACCACCTCCCTTCTTCTGCTAGTGATACCCCTTCCTATGCACCTTTTCATGCCACTGCCCCTCCCTACAGCCTTTGTACTCTGCTGGACCACCCTTAGTTCATCTGAGATGATCACTCCCAGATCCCGTTCTTCCCTGGTGACAAACAGCAACTCCCCTCCCACCTGTAACTCTCTCCTGGGTTTCTGCATCTCAGGTGTCTGATCTTTCAGTTCTTTGCATTGAACCTCAGTTGCCAATCATTAGACCATTTTTCCAGATTTCCTAGGTCCCTCTCATTTTCTCTGTTTGTTTTACATTTTTGAAAATAAATGTTCAATTGTTTGTCAGACTTGACTTCTCTGCCTCTAAAGGAATTCATAGAAAGTCACTCAAAGTTGGTAGAATTATAGTTAGGGGGAAGGTTGCTGGCAAAAATGTGTTAGGAAATAAAACTAAATTGTAAACAATTCTTCCACTTAAAAGTGACTTTATTTGTAACCAATTACAAGAACAAACATTTAGAATTTTTTTTGAAAATGGCAAGGAGGCAACACTATAATGAAGAAACAGGCGAACTACTAGGGCCAAGGCAGAAAAGGAAAATGCACATCATTTTGCACAGGGCGGTGGGGGGGGATGGCTAGCAGCCTAGCCGACAAGAGGCATTCAGACTGAGCTCCACTATTTTACTTTTATTGTGGTATTAAATTATTTGATTTGCAGCACTTTTCAGCACTAAATATTGAAGGAACTATTGGGTATATACCTTATAGGTGTTTGGAGGGAAACTCGTGAGAAGGGATGTACAAAATCAGTTAAAACAGACTCTTTATAACTGGGGGCTTCCAAGTAAGCCTTGGACGGGTTGCCGACAATACCTTCAGGAGGTTCCTCAGCCATGCTGGACACATTGCAGATTGTAGTGAATGTTCTGATACAGACTGTAAGGAATACAGATAACACATGGATGCACATGTGCGCCTAACAGTGGTGGAAAACTAGATGGAAAGTGTGACTGGCCACATGGAGGAGGCAAAAAACTTCAGGAAAAGCTCTAGCAGTGATAATAATGTCTGTTAAAGAGCAATGCTTGCTTGATCAGGATAGAATAACTGCAGAATGCTGTTCGTGCAGCCAGCGTATGAGTTCTTGGGGTCCTGGAGGGCACAGAAGTGAAGGATGCTGCCACATTCCTCAAACAATGACTACCAGAGGCTGCGGGACTGGGGTTCACCCAAGATTGATCCATGCTTACTGTATTTCTCCGAGGAGTGCCTGTTCTGTGGAGGAAGACTCATGAACTTTCTAATGGTCTTGGATTCCTCAATGACCAGAGACAGGCTGTGAAGGTAGTTCAAGAACATGGTCCTATTGTGATCGATGGCAACAGAATTCTGTTCTTTCCTGATTATTGATTCACTACCAGGAACTGTAGGAAAGTTTTGAAGAGTCTTTAAAAGTTAAAGGAATTAGGCGGTCCGTATTGGCTCAGCTTCCTGGTGCAGTTCAATTCTCCATCAAGAGACAAAATGTACTCCTTTGTTGATTTGAAAGCAGCAGGTGCTTATGTGGAGAAGCTGTTGAACTGTGCTGGTACACAAAAGTACACTGAATATTCTTCAGCCGAGAAGGAATACTGAACTTTTAAGTTTGTAAGTAATCACTGAACAATTTCCTCCTGTTTGCTTACTTTTCTTAGCTACGTTATCTGGGACATGTAAAGACCCTGGACTTTAGAGCTTTGAACCATACTTGACTATTTTGATTGCTTATCTAAATAGCTCTCCACCATATTCTAACTGTGTAACTTTCAAAGTGAAGCTACGTACTCTCTCCTTCTGTGTATCGATGGACTAGATGTTTTAGCTTTAAAGGGTGCAGAATGACACACATAGTATAGAGATATAGCACAGTACAATTTCTTGTTTAATATGCTTTATGTTGCAAATGGCAGTTGGCTGAGGAGGGAAATCCAGAGGCATTATAAAATGGTTTAATATTAGCCTTCTGTGGTTATCTGTGTCTTTAATGCTTACCTCTCAGGTTATGAAGACAGAGAACTCTACAGGTTAGCAAAGCATGTGGTATCCTGAGTTTAATAAGATGCAAAGGGCAACCACTCAGCCTGACTCAGAATTTTGATAAATCTCCTAGAAACAATCCCTTACAACATAGGTTTCTGTGTCCAGAAGTGTTACAGCTGTGTGTGTGTGTGTGTGTGTGTGTGTGTGTGTGTGTGTGTGTGTGCTCTTTCTATGGAATCAATGGGCCTGACAGTTCATGTACAGTACTGGTTGACTAGCTGATATTTTGCCACGGCATGTGTGTCCTGAGTTCAGTTGAAGGCATCTCTACCAAACTGTTTCCTTAAAGGTTTGAATAAGTAAAGCCATTTTTGGCTTGGATAACATTTTCCTTTTAATGTTTGAACTATGAGTCCTATGCATTGGCTATAATGTGCTATCAAATGAGACTAAGTGTTGTTGGATTACTTCCTAATGTGGTACCGCTGGAAATGCATTTCTCATATTCTGTATTGATAAAATGTACTTAGTTGCTTGCTTTGCTCATAATGTATTCCCTGGAATGCAATTTTCACTACTTCATATGCTTTAAAATCAATACAAAATAAAGTTAAACAAAATTTGCACAGGAAAGGGCTGAATAAATATAGGAATAGTTGTAATACATGTTTTGTTTTGTTTGTTTAAAATCTAGTAAGACTTGAGGCAAGGACCCATTTATAAGGGTACCAGAACATATACCAAAGTGCAAAACATACATGTAACAATTAATGCAGCCATAAATATACAAGTACACAGTCAAGTATGTCTATCCAGAGAAGCATGTACATTGATGAGTAACTGTGAGATAGAGTTTAAAACTCCTAATAGTATTGCATGTGCCAAATAAAGACAAAAGCAGAGAACTGTAAAAGTTAGCAGCTTGTAATATATGGGCCTGATTCCCAAGTCGCATGGCACAACTCACAGGCATATCGCGAGTTGTGCCTGTGAGCACTATGCAGGGAACCTGTGCCCTATTCCAAGACAGGCTGGGTCCCCAGCACCTATGACCCATGACTTGCAGCAGCTGCAGGCTTGAGCCATGGGAATGATGCAACTGACCTGGGTGCCACAAGTCGCAGCCCACATTTAACTGCCCCCCCAGAGCCCTCCTTGCCCCATAACACTCTAACAATCCCCTGGGAGCCTTGGGGTGCTGGCCAGGTGGCACAGGTGCATGGGGGCGCCTTGAAAATCAGGGGTGGGGGAGCAGCACTGTGTTGGGGGTGCATAGGGCACAGCAATGTGTCATCCACTGTGCTGTAGGGGGGCATCCATAATTTTGCCAGGATGAATGCCCCTTAGATCCAGCAGCTGGGACTCCCCTCCACAGGGCTCCCCAGCTCTGCTACTGCCCCGGATAGCTGGCACCTCTCAGGCCACCGCATCAGACCTCCAGCCCAGATACAAGGCCAACAAGGTACAGCTCCTGCCACCAGACAATCAGAACATGAGCACTGTTTTCTGGCACACTCGTTATTGTCCAAACCTTCTCCTTTAGCTTTCCACTGTATTCTCCACTAAACCTGCTTTCTAGGCTCTTAATTTAATGATTAATTGTGCAAATGTACTAAAAAGAGTGTAATCCTTGTTGAAACTGTGATACTTGCCTAATTTTAAAGTGATTACAGCCTTTCTTGAATTTTTTTCTTCATCGGGAACCAGACTTGGTGCTCAAACTAACTGCTGTCTTTGTTCACTTAATCTGTCCTCTGCTGTGCTGTCTGCCCCTTTGTCCCTCAGCCAGCATTTAATCCTCACCCTCTTTCTGTTTTCCAGCAGCCGGGACCCCCCCCTCCACAGGGCTCCCCCAGCTCTGCTGCGGCCGCCTAGATGGCCGGCACCTCTCAGGCCTCTGCCTGAGACCTCCAGGCCAGATACAAGGCCAGCAAGGTACAGCTCCTGCTGCCATCCAATCAGATAGTGAGCACTGTTTTCTGGCATGCTGCAATTGGTCCAAACCTTCTGCTTTAGCTTTCCACTGTATTCTTCACTAAAGCTGCTTTCTAGGCTCCTAATTTAATGATTAATTACATGGATGTATTAAAAAGAGCATAATCATTGTTGAAACTATGATACCTGCTTAATTTCAAAGTGATTACAGCCTTTCTTAAATTTTTTCTGTCTTGGGAACCAGACTTGGTGCCAAAACTAACTGCTGTCTTTGTTCACTTAATCTGTCCCCTGCTGTGCTGTCTGCCCCTTTGTCCCTCAGCCAGCATTTAATCCTCACCCTCTCTCTGTCTTCCAGTAGCTGGGACCCCCTCCACAGGGGTCCCCAGCTCACTGCAGTCCCCAGATGGGACGGCACCTCTCAGGCTGCTGCCTGGGACCTCCAGCCAGATACAAGGCCAGCAAGGTATGGCTCCTGCTGCCAAATGCAACCCTTGGTGCTGTGCACCAACATCCACCCTCCCACCCTATCTGAACACTTTGCTTTATAGGGTGAGTGGTCACGAGGCTTGTAAATTACTAAGCATCGACTTTCCCATCTGCAGCCTATACCTTGCCACCACAGGGGCTCTTCAACTGTTTTACTCCTGCTGCCTGGTCTCCTAGCTGTACAACACACCGCCAAGTGGTGACTGTAACTGGCTGCCCAGGCTAAAAAACATGACCAGTCTCTGCACCCTGCTGCAGCAGCTCATCCTCCTAGCAATCCTATGCCATGGCCATAGTCCAAAATGTCATAAGGCTCCCCAGCTACTGATGCACCCAGGCACAAATATTCACTATGAACCTTACTGTGTCACTGGGCACTACTTCATGATTGCTAAGGGAGCCTGGTTCGCTCGCTGGCTTCAGCTACTACCGCAATGGTGACTAACACTGAGGACCTGCAACCTACACCCTCATCTCATTTTACTCACCAAACCATCTTGACTCTCAATGTCCTGCACACAGTCTACATGTAGGAAGAAAAGCAGTTACCTCTGTAATAAATTGTGTGACTACCTGCTAATTGCCCACCGACTCCTATTGCTTAGGGCTGGGGTTGTGCACCCAAACCCTGGCCCATCTAGTCCACCTCACCCCCTAAAACACCCAACCCATGAAACAATCAAGACAGCATCAATAAACATCCGGAGCCTCCCTAGCAACTGGATCACTTCAAGCCTGGACCACCAGCACAACCCTGACATTCTGTCTGTAGTTGAAACCTGGCTTTCACCCAAGATCACTGATAATGAGGTTGCTCACCTAGGCTTCAACATTTTCAGGCTTGACAGGACTACCAAGAGAGGATGCGGTTGTGCAATGTACATTAAGGACTCCATCAAAGGGCACGTCCTCCCCCAGGTGGACCTTGGACCTAATGCACAGGCGCTAGCAATCAAAACCTTACTCAGGGCTCACAACAAAGCTCTAACTATCATCTCTGCCTATGTTCCCCCTAATGAACATAAAGAGGGCTTCAAGGGTATCATGGACTTCATCCATGGCCTGCCCTCTAACTCCGAGACCATCTTACTGGGTGACTTTAATGTCAACTGGCTTTCACCTGATGCAGGCACATACAGAGACAATATCTCTGCAGTTCACCTCACTCAGCTTGTCTCCTCCCCCACCAGGGTTAATTACAAAATGGGCACCAGCACCCTGCTAGACTGGATACTTTCAAGCAATCCAGAATGACTCACCAATGTGACAGTGCATCGGACATGCTAGTGACCACTCCCCAGTCTCCTGCAACTGGACAAACAAATTCCTCAAGTCACCTCCCTGCTTCACCTTTAGCAGGGGTACTAAGCATGGCATCTTGAGTCCCTGAAACATGATCTTGCCAACACCAACTGGTCACAAATTGACCACACTACCAACATCAATACTGCCTTGGAATACTTTATCAAACATTTCATAAAAGTTTGTGACTTGCATGCACCCCTCAAAAGGTCAAAACACAGGGGTCAGTTAACCCATGGTTATCAACTGATCTCATAAGCAAATTGAAGAAGCATGATCACCAATGGCACCTAGCCAGAGAGTCAGGTAAACCTTCAGCCATACTAGCCTACAAGCAAGCTAAAATGCCTGCACTCTGGAAATACTCCAGGCTAAATCAAATCACCACAAGGAGTCGCTTACTGCATCCTGGGGCAACAGAAAAAATTCTGGACCAACATGAAGGAAGTCTTAGGGAAGGATGTAAAGTCATCACCTAACCTGATCAACATTCAGGGTACCCCTACCAGGACCCTCAAATTTTAGCCAACGCCTTCAATGAAGTGTTCTTGGCCCTCTCTGGGACATTGCCCCAGACTTCTTTGAGGACTCACCACACTCCAGCACCTCTACTACTGATGCTTGCCATCAGTCTGCCCCTTTACTTCAAGAAGCTAATCCCCTCGCTAGTCAGAAAATACCTTTGTAAAGTGCTTGGGAAATTGCAACAAAGTGTAGGCACAATGGACCTCAAACTTGTTGCACTCACTGTTGAAGAAGTTCTTCTCCCCATAACTAAGACCCTGAACCTGTCACTCTGCCAATCACAATTCCCACAGGTGTGGAAATTGGCCTTCGTGACTCCTGTGCACAAGAATGTTGGCAGTGCTTCACTGCCAAACTACCGGCCCATCTCAATTTTGCCACCGCTCTCCAAAGCACCATAATGCATAGTGGCTGACCAGTTGGTTGAATACCTTGTAAAATACTCAATCCAATGTCCGGAGCAGCATGGCTTCTGTAAAGGACATATTACCTCCACAGCACTACTGGAACTCACTGGTTTTATTCACCGGTCATTGGACCAAGGAACTCTAGCAAGGGCCGTATTTATTGACCTCTCAAAGGTCTTTGATACTGTCCACCACTCCCTACTCCTAAACCAATTAACCTCCGTTGGCCTCTCGGCAAAATCAACTCTCTGGTTCAAAAGATGCCTTGGACAATGTACACAAAGGGTGAAAATCAGCAATGTCCTCTCCGACCACCTGCCTGTAAGATCTGGGGTCCCCCAAGGCTCCATATTAGGACCGCTCCTTTTCAGCATCTTTCTTAACAATCTACCATGCCACCTCCCACAACAGATGCTACTCTATGCAGATGATGCATTAATCTTACAAACTGCCCAGACCCAGAGGATCTTGAGGGCAAACTGCAACATAGCATCGGGATTGTCGAGGAATGGTTCCAAAACCATAAACTAATAGTAAACAGCAAAAAAACAAAACCATGATGTTCTGCAGCACTGAGAACATGCACAAGTCCCATGCTCTCAACTTCAGTACCCAATCTGGTGCTCTGCTCCGAACATACCCAGCACTTTAAATATCTTGGGGTCATACTTGACAGTTGTCTGGTCTATGACCAGCACATCAACAATGTTTCTAGGACTGTCAACTACAAAATCAGTCTCCTCCGCAGGCACAAGCACTGTTTCACTTTGGACGCCCTTAGATTAGCCATCAACAGCTCCATCCTTTCTGTCATAGACTACGGCTTGGCTCTCTATGGTACTGATTGCCATACCACTCTCTGCAGAATACCAGTTGCACTGAACAAGGCCTGCACACTGCTCACAGTAGCGAATGTCTCACCCATACCTGTGACCTCTATGCTCAAATGGGCTGGCTCCAACTCAGTGGGAGGTTACACTACCAAACCTGTTTGCTGGCAAAAAAGGCTCTACTTGGTATCCTTCCCCATGGCACAGCTAACCTACTTCAACCACACAGCAGCAACTCACAATAGACAAGAAGCACCAGCACTCATCTCTTCCATGTTCCTCATCTTTGAACGATGCAGGGTCAACGCTCCTTTGCCTACAGAGCACCCCTCTGGTTTAATGCCCTCAGCCGGGACATCTCCAATCAACCTACTCTGGGCCCTTTCAAGGGTTGCTATGCCAACATCTTTCCGCATAGCAGCACCTCGGCTACTGCACTAGTCCCTTTGCAGTATGCTCTGCCTGCCTCTTAGCAGCTCCCTGCATTGGCATGGTCCTTGTCACCTCTACCCTCCCCACTCACTCCCTCCTCCCTACTGCCCTGCCATCTAGCGGCCACTGCTCTGGCTTGGCCACTAGCCGCCTTCACCCACCCCTCACTCCCCACTCCCTCTCACTTCGACAATGTCTATGACTGCTGCCACTTTCTTTCTCACTTCACTCTCACCACCCTCCCCATCCCTACCCACTGACACCTTAGCCCCTCTCTAACTTCTTTTTTCCTACCTCAAAACTATTCTTTCTGCTAACTTACTATATACACAAACCGAGGGTATCTTACCTTCTATTGTTATGTTTTGTATGTATATACCTGCTTGTATAAACCACTGGAATTATTGTCCATGTTTTATACTCACTGTTGTATAATCCTTTGTAATACTATCTTCCCTCCCACTGACGTGGAACCTTTGTAAACGAGCTCCCAGCTCAAAGGTGTTTAATCCTAGTTCTCAATAAATAGAAAATAAATAAATAAAAAGACCACCTACATGCTGGTCTAACCCACAGCACCATTATGGGTCTTATAATCATGTACTTGGGTTATGGCAGCCACCCTTTTGGAATAGGGCACAGGTGCTGCCATAACCCACCCTTGCACCATGCTACAGTGGATTACGGGTGTAGTGGGTGGTGTAGCCTTTGGAGCAACCCACATGTGGCATGGTGCAAAGCCAAATCTTGAATTGGGACCTGTGTATCACATGGTGCAAGGTGTGATTTACACCATGGGTTTGGTATTAATCGCCTTGCACAAGGCGCATTTATGTCCTGGAATAGGGCCCATTGTTTTTAACCAGTTGAGTTTCTCATCCTAGAAACAGTAAATAGATAATGAAAAGATGTTTGTGTGGAACACTACTATGATTTTTTTTTTAAACTGAATGAAATGATGAAGGACAAGATCAATAGTAACCGTTTTGCAAAGTAGTTAGATGCTTAATTACAATAAGAACTTTTGCTCTAATGAAGCCATCCACATTTTATACAAGTTGCAGTGGTGAGTGTGATATGGCAGTTGGTAACAAATCTTGCCACCTGATTATACAGGGTCCTCACCCTGGCCAGCAACCTCTCTCCAGTTGAATAATAAAACAGTATACTGTACCATAGTCAATTATTCTTAAAAGGAAGGTCTGTGCCAGGAGCATCCTTCTAGTGGGGATAAGTAGTGAGTTTAACCTGTATAGTGAGTCTAGCCCTTGGTGGATTACTTGTACCTCAAAGTTTATGTGTTGTTCAATGGAGAGGATGCTGTCCAGGATGAGGCCAAGGTATTTCAATTCCTTCACTTATTCAATGTTCACCCTTTAAGGTTCATAGACAAAGAACTGGTTCAGCAGGAGCGTCTTTATTGGATTGTATAATACTATTAGCATGTTTCTGTAGGATATTTTGCAAAGAAAAAATATATTTTACAAATACATAATTGGTTGTACCATTCATTGAGACATCAGTGACAATAACAGATGTGCACTGAAAGCACGTTAATTAATTTACACATTCTGCATAACCTTTGTCTTTAACCTTATAACAGGTTTGATATGACTGTGGTTAGATTTCAGTGGCAATAAATTGCTGTAATATATGATATTATATCAGTGTGGTACAGTGATCCCTTGCACACCAATTTCTGAATGTCTGAAGGATGACCTATGAAGATAAATGCAACCTACGCCGGCAACCCGTGGTTTAGGAATGGACTCGGGCCACTAGGGGTCAGCTGGGGAGAGAAGGATTGAGTACCCGATTGCTTGCTCTCCTTCTCTGTGGAGGGGTGGGAAGCTAGCCCAGCACTATACTGCCAATCTGGGGACCCTCAGATGGTGCTGTTGTTGTTGGGGAAAGCAGCAATGAGGGTTGGCGTTGGCAGGGACAGGAGTAGATGCACGTCTCAGTATGCATCTGGCTCATTGGTCCTCATTGCATGCAGACAACAGGGGACAGAACAGAGGAAACACACTGCCCTGAATCTAGGCGATGAACTCCCAGCACCACGTCTCAGGTAGGAATCAGAGCAGACTTCCTTGTCGCCCGCTCCACTGAAGACTAAAAGGGAGGATTGGGGGAGTGCCTCCTTCACCCTCCCTGGAGGGTAATCCAGATGCCCTGATGTGTGCCTGGAAGTGTGCAGAGCTCTAGTAGCAGACTACCTGGTCTTGTAAGGATATGGATGGTGCTACTTGGGGAGTTCCAATTGAGGGATCCAGAGCAGAAGGTAAGAAGATAAAAAGAAAGTAAAAAAATAAGAAAAGATAAATGCAGCCCTGAGATGTCTCCAATTTAGGTTTGCATAGACTCTTTTAAATAAAATTGGATTCCTCAGATACTGTTCTGTTTTTTTATTTTTTTGATTTAGGTATCTAGGATCTTAAACTTCAAGATCCTAATACACAGAAGCTTAGACAGTGACTGCAGAAAAAGACCAAAGTTCTATCTTGCCTGCCTAGACTTCCCAGTTTGCCCCAGGACCTACTGTTCACATGTGGTTCTATCCCTCTTTGTCCATTCCCCTGCTCCCCTCCATTCTACTGCTGTCCTGAGCAACCACTGAACACTTTACTCTATCCCAGCCATGCTTCAAACCCATTTATGGTCTTGGCATCCACCACCACTGCTGGTAAACTGTTCCATAGTTCCATCATCCTTTCTGTAGCATAGAACTTCCTTGCATGCCTCTTAAACCTTCCCATGCCAGTTTCCACTCATGACCTTGAGTTTCTGATGCTGTACTCCTACTAAATAGTTTCCTGCAGTTCACCTTGTTTATTCCCTTCATGAACTTGAAGGCCTGTATCATATCTCCCCTCTCACCTGCTATCCAGTGAGTAAATGTTCAGTGCCGTGAGATGATCTTCGTAAGGTCTGTTCTGTTGACTCTGAATCATCTTTGTCACCTTGTGTTGCACTGTCTCCAGCCTGTTATTGTCCTTCGTTAGGTGAGAACTCCAGAGCTGAGCACAGTATTCCTGGTGCAACCTCACCAGTGACCTATATAGATGTAGTAGTACCTCCTTTTTCCTGCTGCTTATACTCTCTGATACACCGGAGCATCCTATTAGCCTTACTCTAGGCCTTGTTACACTTGCTTTATAGTCTGCTGGCACTCCTTCAGCCAGTTTCCTATTCATTTAACTATCACCCTAGCCAAGCCCAGGCCCTCCATCTTCTTCAGCAATCTTTTGTGTGGCACTGAGTTGAAAGCCTTACTGAAACTGAAGTAGAGAAAATCCACAGCAAGGCCCTTGTCTACTACCTTTGTTACCTAGTCAAAGAAAACTATCAGGTTGGTTTGAATGACAGTACCTCCCTGCAACAAATCTGTGCTGCCCATCCTGGAGTGTAGACCATTTCTGCCTAGGTAGTCCCGAAGGTCCTCACTGGTCAATGACTCCATCAGTTTAGCTACTACTGAGATAAGGAGGATCGCCTGTAATTCACCAGTTGCTCCTTGTCTCCTCCTTGTGTAGCAGGACTACATCTGCTGCCTTCCAGTCTTGTGGAATTACTCTTGTATTAACTGAGCAATTGAATAGCACTACTTGGGGTTCAGCCAGGTCCACAACCAATTCCATGAGCACCCTTTGGTGCATTCCAACCAGCCCTAGGGCTTTATCTACCTTTAGGGCTTCAAGCCCCCTCTGGACCCTTTCTCTAGTAAATACTGACTGCCTCATATCAGGAATGCTCCTGACAGCCACTTTGATGCTACTTTCAGACAGGTGTCTACTGTCTTCCATTTTCCCTTGTAAAGATAGAGCAGAAGTAATCATTAAAGAACACCAACACCATTATTTTCTGCTGCCAGAGACTGCAAAATCCAGATCCATACAGTAGCTTTGTAAATGACAGCCCCCCCTCCGCATGAAACAGTTTATTAGCTGTTTACCTCTAAAAATAAGGGTTAAATACATTTTTGTAACTTCTAACTTTTGTAAATAAACCCAGCCTCTGTGTGGAAGCCAGCTCTGAGAATCACTCCTAAAATAGCTGGGATGTCATACATAATGATGTCATTGAAGAGAGACCACTGGCGAGTATATACTGAGTTCAATGGGGACTCTCTAAAATACTTTTATTTCAGCTATATAATGTCCTTGGCATATTAACTGGTGCCAATATGTGTATTATCTTGTAGTACAGGTATTTGGCATCAGTTAGTATGCTGAGGGGCATTACAAAGCTAAAATAAAAAGGCTTTTAGAGCGTTCACATTGGAACTCAGCATAAACTCGCCAGCAATCTCTCTTCAATGGCATCATTCCATATTATGTCACTGCCAGTTTTAGAGTGATTCTCGGAGCTGGCTTCTACACAGAGGATGGGTTAATTTTCAAAAGTTTAAAGTTATGAAAATGTAATAAACCTTATTTTTAGAGGCAAGCACAGTACAGCACAGGGCTTTAAGGCTCTGAGTTGCAAATCTGGAGACATGGGTTTGAATCCCACAGCCCCCACTTGCATAATGTGTGACCCTGAGCAAGTCACTTAACTTCCCTGTGCTTCCAGGCCACACCTGTAAACAAGCTTTCAGCTTAGTGTGCCATTCTTGGTTAAACAATTGTTAAAAAAAAAGGTATAGAGCTGGATTTTGCTATATTGGGCAACAGACAATAATGGCTTAGGTGTCCTTTAAGGGTGTCTGTTTTTGGTTATCTTCCTCTAGTACCCTCACTCCTACTGTAG
Organism: Neoceratodus forsteri; assembly: GCA_016271365.2. Classification (NCBI taxonomy): domain Eukaryota; kingdom Metazoa; phylum Chordata; order Ceratodontiformes; family Ceratodontidae; genus Neoceratodus; species Neoceratodus forsteri. Next base: position 291,586,742 of record CM057459.1, read on the forward strand.
ACTAACAATACCCTATCCCTGCTTCCTTTTTTTTTAAAGATATCTAAATAATTGTTTTTCTCCACCCCTGACTCCTCCACAATATGCAGCTCTGCGACTGCCTCTGCCTCTCTGACAATCCTTAATTCAAAACTGGATTCAGGTTTTGGAATCTGATTCTGATATCTGAAATTTAATTTTTTCACCGAAGCTTTGTAGACAATAATGGAATCCTATGTGTCCTGCCTGTCTGTCAAAGCTGTTGTCACAGTTCTTGGCAATCTTTATTGTGGCGTGGTAGTGTGGAGAGCCTATTCTGTCCTTTGTGAGTAAATCCTGGGTCTTTCTGCCTTTGATGAGCCATTTTTCTTGATGTGTTACCAAGGTATGGCCAATTCGTCTTCTGTGCTTGTGTGCTAGTTTGGCATTCACTAAAAAAGAATTTTTCTTGATTTGTTTCCTTGTCTGTGTATGGATCTGTCTAGTGGATTTAGTTGAGGAACTAGGCCAGGCCCACTACTATCTTTTTTGTGTGTTTAAAAAGCAAATGGTTGTCTCTGTTTGTTACTGAGTCTTTTTAATTTAAAGTTTATTGATTTTCACACTTTTATCAGTACAAACATACACAAACATTGTGAAATATTGGCAGGGTACAGACTGTAACCTCCCTCCCTCCCTTTCCCACTTTTCACCTGTCCCAAACCCCCTCCACTCTACCCCAGGTGCCAATAATCTGTATTCTAAAGGAGCATTTTGAGAATGCACTACTCGTTTATGAGGCTAGCCTGTAACCTCAGTTATATGGTATAAAGGACATGTAATTTCTCCCATCTCTTTTTATAGGATCCCATATGATTGAAAATACTAGCCATCATTTTCTCCACCTTAAATTATGTAAGAATTCTTGTATCCATTCCATATGTGGGTTGCAAGGAATCCTTCCAGTGTCTTAATACAACCTTCTTAACCGATGATGCAATCATAGTAATATGATAATGATGATCCTTCTGTGGAAAACCAATGAAATCACCTAGCATACATACTTCAGGGGTGAAATATTCCTGTAAGCCTAATAGGGATCAACTCTAGCTTTAATAAGATCCCATAGAGGAGTGATTTTTGGGCATTCCCAAAATACATGGTATAAAGTACCCACATCCAGCTTACATCTATTACACATCGGGTTCATGTCTCAACCCATTTTGTACAGACAGTAGTGAGTCAGGTACATGTCATTAAGGAATTGCAACTGCATTATCCATAATCTGTCTTGTGTAATGTATTTATGACAGTTCTCCCAAATTTTAGGCCATCTAGAAATTGAATTGGGAACATATCAACCCAGTACTTGGGAATACCATTCACTTTTGGGAAAACCCAAAGTATAAAAAGCATGTATTGAAGAGACAGCATGTGGGGCCGAGCTAGGCTTCTACAAGCAGTGACCCATTCCTTTGATCACCAGAGGTAATTTTGGACCCAAAGTATGTCACCAGCATAAGACAGATTTGATAAATCCTGAATGACCATTTTGGAGCCAGGCCAAATTTTTAAGGAGATCCTGTGTTGTCAGCCAGCCAGTGCCTTGACTATGAACATCCTGTGCTATGCAGTGTTGCCTTAGTGGGACCCAGTTGTAGGAATCATGTGCCCTCCGAAAGGAGATTGGGATTCTGAAATATGGGTTGGGTTATATTGTATGTATTTGCATACCTCATAGTAAGTATTATATAGCTGAGAGTGCATATGGATTGAATGACCCAATGGCATGTGGCATATAATTAACAGAAGTTTCCTATTTTAAGGAATGGCATTGAGACTGGATTTATGCCTACTGAAGGTATCCTTTCCTGCTCCACCCTAAGCCATGTTGGGACATAGATTGTTGATTCCAATAGCCCATGTGGTTCTTCCCATCTCAGATATTTGCTGAGGTGACTAGCCCAGTGACATCGGCTGCAATGTGAGAGTCTCAGTCCTCCTAAGTTCTTGGGGGCAGCTAATTTATAAAAGGCTCATCTTTGGGGGCTTTTCTTTCCAAAGAAAATCGGACAAATGAGAATGGATCTTCTTAAACCATGTTTTAGGGATCCTTAAGTTTAGTAAGTTGAGGGGGTAGAAAAGTCGTGGGAGGATGTTTATTTTAATAATGTTCACCTGCCCCTATAAAGTTAAAGGGAAATCTAGCCATCATTTTAAATGTTGCTGAACGGTGTTAAGTAAAGTTTCTAAGTTCAACTTACGCATTTGGGTGTCACTGGTAGCCAGATGTAGACCTAGGTATTTAAGAGTTTTGGGGGACAAAGTGAGGCCCAAATTTAAAATGTCCTGTTTAAGGACTTTATTATTCAGTGAAAAAACACTGTTTTATCTGTATTAAGTTTATAGTTAGAAAGTAAACTATATTCCTGTATTAACCTCAGAAGGCCTTGAATTGAGGGTGTGTGGAGCAATATGTCATCTTCATAAGCTGCAATTTTTTCCTCCTTAGAACCAAGTTGAATTCCTCTTATCTCTGGGGATATCTTAATGGCTACTATGAGGGGTTCTAAATATAAATTAAACAGCAATAGAGACAGAGGGCACCATTGCCTGGTTCCTGCCATCAGGACACAATGGGAAAGAGGAACCCATTGCAAAAAATGTGGGTAGAAGGATTGAGTGTAACACTTGTAACCAGGAAATAAATGTAGTGGGAAAGCCATATCTATGGAGTGCTCTAAACAAAAACTGCCATTCTACTCTATCAAAAGCCTTCTCTGCATCCAGGGAAACCAATGCCATAGCCTGACAAGCATCCTGGGACATGGAGAAGACATGGAACAGACGACGAAGATGATCTACCAAGGACCTCCCCCTCATAAATCCAACCTGATCAGAACCTATAAGGGAGGGGAGTACTCTGTCCACCCTGTGGGCCAGGAGCTTGGTGAGAATTTTCATGTCACAATTAAGGAGAGATATGGGTCGATACTTCGACCCCAGTGTTGGGTCTCTATCCGGTTTGGGAAGTACAACAATAATAGCCTCCAGCTATCTGGGGTTGAAATCTTCACCCTGTAATATGGATGAAAGACCTCCATTAGCCATGGGATTAGTTGACTGGTGAATTTCTTGTAGAAGTTAGCCTAATAGCCTTCTGATCCCAGGGCTAGGGTTAGGTCTTTAATAACTCTGAGAATCTTGTCCTCCATAAAGGAGTAGAGAATCCCTCAATTTGAGCTGTGGTAAGTATGGGGAAGGGAGACTAACTAAATATTGGTCCACTATAATTTGAGATGGTCGATTTGGTATTTGGGCATATAAGGTCTTATAATATTGTTTAAATTCTGCAGAGATCTTTTAGCTTGAATTAAAAGGGCCCTTGGGGTTCTTGCTGTATTACTGCAGTACATCTTGATGCTTCTTGTTTTTTGAGTCTAAGGGCCAATGGTCATCCAGTTTTCCCCCCTTGTTCTGTATATTTAGCTTTAGTTTTTAGTATAGCCCATTTAGCCTTTTCCCTCAATAATTCAGAATATTTGTCCTTTAGTTTTAGTAGTTCTTCTTTATCCACTTCTGTGGTTTGGGTGGATAAGTATTTTCCCTCTCTCTAATTTGGACTAGAAGTGATTTAATTTACTGTTCTTCCCTCCATTTTGCAGCTGAAGACAACTTAATAAATTCTCTCCAGGTAAAACACTTAAGCGTGCTCCATTCCACAGATGGAGATTGTACAGATCCTCAATTATCAATTTTAAATTGGTCTAATGAGGTTATGATACTATCCATGATCTTTTTTATCTTTTAAAAGTTATTTAATCACCCTAATTTATCTGTCCCCCAATTGAGAGAAAGGGAAATCCGGCAGGATATTATGGAGTGATCTGAACCTATTCCTGGCTCCATTTTGCTATCCAACAGGCCATTCAGCAGTGATTCGCTGATCCAAAAATAACTGATTCTTGAATCTGAGCCATGAACAGACGAGTGAAATGTAAACTCTTTGTCTGTAGGATGCAAAAGTCTCCATGGGTCATAAACACCCATGTGATCCATTAATTCCTAATTGCTGTCTATGCTGGAGAAAGTCCCTAAAACTTATTTATCCAGGAGGGAATCAAAAGGAAGATTATAGTCTCCTCCCAAGAAAATTGGGATATTAAGAAAGGGTGTCAATATGGAGAGAAGATCCATAAAGAAGGCAGGGAATCAATGCTAGGGCCGTAAATGGATCCAAAATTACCTCGAATGATTGAATTTTACCTCTAACAAAGGCGTAGCTACCATATTTGTCTCTCATACAGTGTTCACAAGAAAATGGGAAAGCTCTTGTAAACAGCATAGCTTCCCCCTTACTATTGATGCTATCTCCCATGGTGAATACTTGCCCCACCTGCTGTCTCCTCAGTAGAATACCCTCTATTTCTAATAAATTAGTTTCTTATAGCATAATCACAACGTTGTGCAGGATCCCCAAATGTTTTAACATTTTCATGTGTTTAAGAGGATGTCTCATCCCCTTTACATTCCATGAACAAAACTTAAAAAGTTGCACCATCATCCCTGTTCACAGATGGCAGAATTTCCACATTTCCTAAGAAAATAACAATCGTGATTACTCCTTTTTCTTTTATGTAATTGGCTCCCCCATCCCCCTTTCCCCCTAGGTACAAACAAACCCTTTTCCTCCTCCCCCCATGAACCCCAAATTGTCCCCAAATACCCACCCATCTTATTTAACCCTACAACTATGAAGAATTTGTAGATAGAACATCTATTATGCCATTTAACATAAAGATCTAGAAGTGTTAATCAGTGACAAGAACTACCCTCCCCTTTGTGCTGGTCCATGGTGATCAGCTTGCCAATAGCCCTCCTCGCCCCCCACCCACGACTGCAATCCTACAAAAGGATAGACCTTTCTCCACAGGGGAGAGAACCATACCCTTCCTTAACAGATTACCAGAGCTCCAGCAAACCTCAGTGTGTTTTGGGTGGGCTAGGCTACCCACTCTTAAGATGTCAAAGCCCCTCAACACATTGAGGCCTTAAATGCTTTTGACTTCCCTTGTCATACTCTAGACCCATAGAACAGTAAGTCAGCATTTTAAACCTCCCTCCAACCAGAGAAAAACAATGAGGAGAGGGAAATGAGAGTTTCCCATGCAGCTTTAAAGTCTTTGCCACCGTGAGGTCCCCCTACCATTCCCTCTTTTGTTGGTACTAACACTAAGCATAGGGTGGGGCTAGTATAGAACTTTTTTGAGCATAATAATCATCTCAACAAGTTAGCTGTCCAAAGAAACATGTATAACTTCATAAAAACAACTTAAGTTCGTATTAGACAAATAAACATCCTCAGCTTAGGGTGCACCTGTATAGTGACTGAGAATTTGTCGACTATTTATGTCCCTAGAGTACTGCTCGACAAAGTACAATGTTTAGCTTGATTTCTTGAAAGTACAGAGAAATTTCAAATTCCAATTTAGGAAATTATGGATTCAGTTAAATGCACGTCAACTGAATTAAATGTCCCAGAATGTAGACAGTAGTCTCGGCCTACCCCAGATATCATAATACTGCTCTTGTAGCTGTTAGGATGATCAGTAAGTTGCCATGTAGAAAAATAAGTCCTCCGAGATTCTAGGGTATATGTAAGAAGGCAGAGGGTCAAGCCCCTCACCCTGGAATAAAGACCCTTGTGTCAATCATCCGTACATAAGGACTGTTCATCCATATTCCTTATGAGCGGCCCTAAACAGAGCTTCAGCCAAACTGTAAAGTAAAACCGAAAGTTTTAAACAGAACAAGTATACTTCACCAAGACATAAGCTAGCAGTCTGTAAATAAAGTAGGATGCTTTTGTTTGCAGAATTCTAGCGCTAGGAGCATATCCTCCTCAAATGATGCCAGTTGCCATCCATTAGTATCTGCAGTTTTGCAAGGTAAGACATGCAAAACGTTATGCCTGAAGCAATACATTTAGAGACAATTGGATGGAAAGATGCCCTTCATTGATGAACGGTGACTGGTAAATCCTGCATAGCTCTTATCTTCTGGCCTTCTCATAGAACATCCTGTATTTCCCTCAGTTTCATTAGAACGTGCTGTTTCTCTTGACAATTCAGGAATCGGAATATCAGAGGTCTAGGTTGCACACTTGGTGGTGGTATGGGCCGGAGTACCCGATGTGCCCTTTCAATAATATGGGCTGACCTGTACGGAGTATGTCCTGCCAGTTTAATTAATAACCTCTGCAAAAATTGTATGGTATCTGTGCCTTCCTCTTTCTCTGGTACTCTGATTGCTACCACTTTGTTGCACCTACTTCTACCATCTAAGTCCTCAATTTTGGATTCCAGTCTTTTGAGGGTTTGGCAGTTCGCTGTTATGAGAGAATCCATTTTATCTGCCCACTTTTCCACCGAGATTATATGGGCCTCGTTGTCCGTGCTCTTCCATGTACCTTTCTCCAAAGTGTCTGAAAGAGCTTTAACATCAGTCATCGAAGAACGATCCTCCTCCTTGAAAGGCTGAAATTTGAGAAGGAATCGCTCCAGAGTTAGAGGAGTTAACTCCGTGGCCACGGGAGATGCTGTTGCCAGTGTACGTGTATGGCTTGTAGCTGGAGGTTTCTCCTTAGGTTTCTTAAACACCTTTTCTGGTGTGACAGGTGGTGTATGTCAAGGGGCTGCCTGTCACATCTCCGCTTCCATCTCTGTCACCAAACTGTTTACTCTGGTAAAGAGAAGTTCCCTAATACTATTCTGAAACAATTTCTGGGCTTACTTTGTTGAATTATTGTAAAAAATCTCTGTAACACTAGTCGGGTGAGCGAAGCTCAGATGGAGTACATTTTACTCGGTCTGCTGCATCAAGTGACTCCCCTTGTCACTGAGTCTTAAAGAGGCAGCTGTTAAAATAAACTGAGTTTTAAAAAAAGCATTTATTTTTCTGTCTTAGAGTTATTTTTTGTATTTTTATGAGGCTGTCGGGGGACAGCTCTAGAGTGGCTGGTAAATGTTTGTATGCAAAGGTGGTGACTACTGACACTGGAGTGCTGGGGGCTGGTGGTACAGCTGTTGGCTCTGAATGACGTGATGTGAGGGCAGTTTCTCCTTGTGATGTAGGTGTTGCTGCTGCTGGTCCTAGTTCTCCAAACAGTGGTGCTGCAGGTGCACAACATCTGGTGTCTTTGGGCAAGTTACACAAGTCACCTGTTATGGAAAGTCACCTTCTTCAACCGTGTCACATTAGGAAATTTCTGCAAGAGGAACATGTGGTTCTGGTCCTGGTGTTGACAAACAACTGGTTTCTCAACATAATTCTGGGGAGCAGTATATTTCTAAAAAAAATAAAGACACCAACAAGTGTGACCCACACTGGATGTGTCGCCATGACATGAATGCAATACGTGAAAGAGTAACTAGGGCCACCAACAGTACTACCATCACCTATACTATACAACTACCTATACCTAGTAGTCAGTCTAAGTCTCAGGTGGTTGAAGAGGAACAAGCCAGTCCTGTAGTAGTTCTAGTACCACCAAATTTGGTTCCTGGAGCACGAGAAATTGTGACAGAGAAGCTGGGGAAAGTTAAACTAGAAGTTACTGTGAAAGAATGAGTCAGCAAGGCTGAATCAAACCCAGCACCTGATGTTGGTGATGTGGATTATGCCCCCCCATTACCACCAGATGAGGAGGAGCTGGTGGTTGAAGGCAGGGCTGGAGATGCTAGATAGAAGACAAAGAAGTCAATGAAGAAACTGACTACACCTGTAGAGAAGGCAGGTGGCAAAAAGACTGCCAAAGGCAAGTCAACTGCGGCCAAAGGAGAAAAGGTGATGCCACATTGTCTCGTGCAGGTGCTGGTGGTGATGGTGACCATCCTTCCCTCTCACCAACATCTCTTTCACCTATACCATCTAAAACATCTAAAGGGCCTGACATATGGACATATTTTTATATTTGTCCTGGTGAATACTCATGTGCCCACTGCTTGGTGTGTTTAGTTGAAATCAGTAGGGGCCATCCATTAACCCTTTGTACTTCCAGCATGCACACCCACTTGCACACCAAGTACCATCATAAGTGAGCTGCAATGGCTGAGGTCCCTGATGAGGTATGTAAAGAATGACAGCAGAGCAGAACAGATCAGCATTTCCTGCCTGTATGGATCCAGACACCATGTGATCAGAAGGGGTCATCCTCCCAGTCAGAGGAACCAAGTACACCATTATCTTCTATGTCCCCATTTCCCCAAGGTGGCAGTTGACCTTGCAGCAATGTTCAGACTGCATGGGTAAGTTTGCTCTGGGGCATAATAAGGCTAGAGAGAGATCAGTAAGGCCATGGTTGAGCTGTTGGTAAAGAACCTGCTTCCCTTCCCCTTTATTTCAAGTCTGGCATTCTGCAAACTGATGTATACGGTGGTGCCTCAGTACTGTGTGTTTTCAAGGCATCGTTTTACTCCTGTGGCCTTGTCTGAACTATAGAAAAAATTGTGTGCCGAGGTCAGTCATAGCCTGTGGCAATATACCATACCACAGGTCCATCTCACCACTGACATGTAGAGGAGTGGTCAGGTCATGGACTATGCGAGCAATAACACATGACAGGGTGTACATTATGCTAGATAGCCACACACCCGGGGTGGATTGTGAGGCATGAAACTGTAGACTGAGTGCCATTAACCACCAGGGAAGCTCAGTGATCCAGCATATTGCAAACCCTGGATTGTGTTATTCTGCTTATAAAATGGTGTTTTACTGTTAAAAATGTATTTTTTTTTTACAAAGAATTATTTTAAAAATTGTAAAAGTTAGAATTAAAGTTTTTTTTACCTAAGGTAGTCCTTCCACCTACTGGGACTTGTTTGCATTTACAGCTTCAGCTTGGCTATTTTGAGCCAATTCACTATCCATACTTGTATTTGTTTTGTCTTTTACAGTGCTGCCATCCCCTGTCTGTGTAATGTATTAGAATTACAGCATATTGTTTATGTGATGACTGTATGGTAGTTGTTGGAAGGGTAGTTGTACTGTCACTGTCTTTGGAGGTGGGTGGAGACAGAAAGCAAGTAATTAAATATCATGAAACAGAGTTTGACTGAGAGCAAGTCAGTTGGGAGCTGTGTAGAAGTGGCCGTGTAGAGCTGCATTGCACAATTGCAGCAGTAACAGTGCCAAGACTACCCCCCCAGCCATCACTAGCATTATCGTCAGGAAGAGAAATTAGTAAGCTTATAGTTTTTGTTTTCATTTACTATATGTAAAATACCAGCAGGAGAAGCATGACTGCAATGGTGTTAGCAGGTGCAAGAGGCAAAAAGCTGCCCAAAATGAGACTTTTAAAATTGAAGAAACAACAAACTGCCAAAATGCAGCTTTAAAAAAATGGAGATAAAAAGAAAAAAAAGGGAACATACCAGGAACTGAAGTTTATTTATTTCACGTATGTTCATTTTTGCTTTGGTTTTTGGCCTTGCTGTCGGGGTTTGGGGGGTGTGGAGAGTGTGGATGACATAATGCTGTAATGGGGGTACTGCCTAGAAAATCACAGTTACTACTTAGCAAGGGGGAAAGATTAGCGGTCAAACAGGTTTTTAGAAATCTATTGGCATAGTGATTTGTGATAAGGCTAAGTACCAGGATGACAATGAGGTGAGCAGATTGTCTCACAGTCATGTGATTAGTCTCAGTCAATCCCAACTCTTTATTTTAGGTGCCCGTTTTATAAATGGCACCAATTGCACATTGGTGTGTCTTCATCCCATAGAAGGGAAAGACTGTAAGGTACTAGGCAGTAGTAGCACAACGTCTTCTGCATCAAGACACTATACAGTTCTTTGTTATTGGGTTTGACAACACCCATATCTCAGAGAATCTGTTAGTCAAGCTGGAGGAGGTCCTTGACAACTCTCTAGCAAGTTATGGACTTGAGGTTGGAGTTGTTGTCACCAATAATGCTGCCAACATTTTAAAAGCTGTGGATGATGGTGGATACATCCATTTGCCATATCTTGCCCACTGCCTAAACTTGAATGTGTATAATTTCATAAGTAAAAAGTGTTCTGTGGATGATACAGCTTGTACAGTAAAAATAAAATATGTACTTACTTTTCTCACTCCATAAAGGCCTGAAGGGAGATGTGTCTGGTTCAGTGTTAGAAATACCTGCCTGAACACACTCTACTGCTGGACTGTGTGATGAGGAAGAACTCATCATATCATATGTTGGAATGATTACAAGAGCGGAAGCTGGCAATAATAAAATGAATAAATAAAATTGATGGAGCAATTGATAAGGTGTCTTCGAGTGGCTGGGATAGAATGGAGATGTTTGATGCTGTAATAAGTAAAGTCAGTTCTACCTGGTCATGGATAAGCATGGTACTGCCACAGCTCAGATTCCTGCATGTATTCTTGGAGCAGAAAAGTGCACAGTATGGAGGGGATGCAGAAGCATATGGTGCAAAGGTAATCATCGACTAATAGGTTTATTTTGTGGCAGTGGAACAGTGCAGCACATGTTTGTAGATGAGCAGTATGTCCTCCCTATGGTGTTGGAGATGCATTTTATGGACCAGCTCATAAACATCTTGCCTCATAATACTGATGTGGAATACTGGCCAGATGTTCTGCATCACAGCTTGGAGAAGATAGCTGAGGCTGCATCAGCTGAAGATCCTGAAGGTGAGGAACATTACAGATGCACAGAGGGAGAGGAGTGAAAAGTTGAAGATGAGAAATTGCCCGCACCAGGGGCATCACTGCTAGAAAGGATATCCATCCTAAATTTAATGCTATGGACATTTAATAGATCACAGATGGCCACCAAGACATCCATAGACCTTGATACTCAGCTGGCAGAGTAAGGCAAGATAAGGTAATTTTATTTGTCTGGTTCCCAATCTAGTGGAGAAGAATGCCTAAGAGCAATTAAAACAATATAAACAATTCAATAAAACATATAAATATAATATGTAGAACAGCAAACCACTTTAACAAGTTAGTCTGGGAAGGCCTGTGCAAATATATATGTTTTCAGTTGTTGCTTAAACTGTGTGAACAGATCTAATTCCCTCTGGCAAGGAGTTTCAGAGGAAAGAGGCAGCAACCCCAAAAGCCATGTCTTCTGTTTGTTTTACGCAAGAATATGGAACCTGTTATAGGCTCACTCGAATGGATTGGAGAAAACAGATGGGCATGTAGAACATCAAGAAGTCTTTCAGCTAGCTTGGGCCCAGATTGTGTAGGGCCTTGAATGTTAAAAAGCATATCTTGAAGGTGATGTGCCACTGCATAGGCAGCCAGTGCAGACTGCACTGCACTGATGTAATGTCCCATTGAGAAGTTCCCACTACCAGTCAGGCCGCAGTGTTCTGGACTACCTGCAGGCATTGCATCAGACCTCCAGATAACTCTATGTAAAGAGCGTTGTTGCAATAATCCAGACTGGAGATGACGAAGATGTGGACTATTACCTCTACATCGGCTGGTGCAAGACGTGGCTTCATCTAGGCAATATTATGAAGATGGTAAAGACAGTTCCTGACTACTGCTGACACCTGGTGTTCTAAAGCCAGCTTTCAGTCTAGAACAACACTGAGATTCTTCATCACATCTGCAGTTCAAGGTGACTAACTATTCACAGAGTTATGACAAGGTCACCGCTCATCATTGCCAATGAATGTTAACCTAGATCAGTTATCATAATCTCTGTCTTGCCTGGGTTCAGACACAGCCAGCTGGAAGCCATCCAGTCTTTGACTTCTTGCAGACACTGCCCTAGCACCAAAGCCACATTTAACCCATCAGGGACATCAGACATAGAACTGAGTATCATCTGCATAGCAGTGAAACTCTATCCCATATTGCCTAATGATCTTACCCAATGACAACATGTACACAGAGAAGAAAAAAGGTGCCAAGACTGAGGCTTGTAGAACCCCCACAGAATACCACAGCTGCTCCAGAGATGTAATTACTGGTATGCTGACTGCACAGTGAAATCCGCCAGGCAAAATCCTGGTTTCAAGATTGTTGCTGTGGGGGACCCATGGGCAAACTTTTGCCCTTTCATCAACTTTTGCCCACCCCAAGTTAATTCTGACTCAGAATTAGGAGCCTTAAAGGAGTGGGGTCATGGAGGGGCATAGCCCCCCACGTAGGCGGCTTGAGGGGCACAGTCTCCTGATAAAAAACAAACCAATGTCTGACAGGCAAAAGTTCACCAGTCAACACTGGGGATCTTGCTGTGCCAAACTTCGACTACAGTGTTATCAAGTTGGTATAGGTAAACCGTAATTATCTAGTGCTACCTGCTGTGATCTCCTGGGAATGCATGACTTAAACCAGCACAAAATCATACCAATGAGCTCCACATAGTTCGTTAGATGATCATTCAGCACACCATCATCCACCGTGTCAACTGCTGACAAGAGATCAAGAAGAATCAAGATGAATCAAATTCCCTGGTCTATCACCATAAGGAGATCATGCATCACTCTGATGAGAGCAGCCTCAGTACTGTAACGGGGCCTAAACCCCGAGTGGAGAAGCTTGTAGATGTTGTACAGCTCCAGGTAAGGCCTCAGAAGTGCCACAACTACCTTCTTGATAATCTTCCCCAAAAAATGAAGGTTTGAGACAGGCCTGTAATTAACCAGACTGTCAAGGTCTAAAGGTGGTTTCTTAAGGAGGTGCTTCACCACCAACCTCTTCAGAGCTGATGGAAAAGCACCATTCCTCAGGGAACACCCAGCAATCTCAATACACACTGGCCCTAGAGATTCACAACTACCAACAATAATCCAAGTAGACCCAGGGTCCACCAAACAGTAAGTAGGATGCAGACTCAATCACCCATACCACCTCTTCTTTTATAACTGGCTAAAACTCAGTCCAGAATAGCAGGTCATTATTGCCACTCCTACTCTGGATCTTACTGGCCCATGGCAGACCAACTTAGGTAATCACAGTCCAAATGGAGGACACCTTGTCAACGGAAAAACTGACTGAACTCCTTGCACTTCTCTGCTATAAGGACTCATTTGAACTGAAGACAGAAATGATTTAATAATTTGTCTGCAGTGTGAAAAAGCTGAGCTGGCCCATTCATACTTGCAGCAACAGTTCTTGACAGTAATTCTGTCTTTTTCAAGAAGGTTGATCTCTGATATTCACCATAGTGAGTTCTCAGAGCCAATGTATTCTCCTTGGAGTAGGATTTCTACCAAGAATACTTCAACGTCAATCTCTTAGTTTTCAACCAACTCAGCTCCTCACAATATCATGATGAACTGTGGTGGGAGGTCAAGGGATGGCCACAGAAGGGTGCTAGGGAGTACAAGATGGCTGTAAGAACTGCATTATAGCTCTTTACAACTTTCTCAGTTCCCCGAGCAAAAGTCGTCATTATACCCAAGACACCCTTCACCTCAGGGACAACCCAAATTTCTATCCTGGTTTGGATCCACTGAATTATTGGAGCTCCAATATACATGTTTGGCCAGAGCTGTTTTGACTGACTGCGTACTTCTTATCATGCCCACGCTCCAGTGTGTATTCAGAGTGTGTTTTCAGCACCACTGGAGCCATTCTGTGTGACAGTCACACTAGAGTGAGCATTGGGAATGTGGAAATGCTCACATTCCTTAAGATGAATGAGGACTTCAGGTTACATACTCCTCATCCACTGGCTGTGATCTTTAACAGTTCTTCTCAAGAAAATGTGAGAAAGGCTAGAGCGAAGACACTGGATGGGAAGATGAAGAAGATGACAGAGTGTGGTACTAAGGTGGCACCATTTGACTGAGGCACTGAAGGTGGAAGATAGTGCCATATTACCACACTGATCATGACTCATATTATTTAGTCACCATCTGTGTCTGTATGAGTTTTGTTACACTCATGTCACGCTTGCCTATCTAGGATTATGCAAATGACAAGTGTACTGTATTCCTGCATGTTAGTATCACCTAAGGTTAAGAAGAAAAAGGCAGCATTCAGGAAGTATAAGGAAACACAGAAGGAGCAGGACAGAGAACTGTACCAGTTAAAGCAGAAGGAAGCAGGGAAGGCAGTCAGAATAGCTAAGGCCCAAACTGAGGAAAAGATAGCCAACTCAGTTAAGAAGGGTGATAAAACCCTTTATACGTACATTAGGGAGCGAAGGAAGACCAAGGGAGGGATAGTGAGGCTTAATAAAGGGAACGGAGGGTGGGCAGAGGGTGACAGTGAAAAAGCAGGGATACTGAATTAATACTTCTGCTCAGTATTCACAAAAGAAGAGATGGGGGAGGTACCTAAATCAAAGAATAGAAGCACTCTGGATAGGGAGGTTGATAGCAGTCCATTCACAGAAGAAAGGGTTCTGACAGAACTCTTAAAACTAAAGGTAAACAAAGCAATGGGGCCTGATGAGATTCACCCAAGAATTCTAAAAGAACTAAGGGTAGAACTAGTAACACCACTGACCTCCTTTTTTAACAAATCATGGGAGGATGCTGTGGTACCTGAGGACTGGAGGAGGGCAGATGGGATTCCCCATTACAAAAGTGGGAGCAAGACAGAGGCAGGAAACTACAGACCTGTTAGTTTGACCTCAGTGGTAGGGAAAATGATGGAATCACTTCTGCAGGAAAGAATTGTTGCGTTCCTAGAGGCTAGTGTGGCACAGGACCCAAGTCAGCATGTATTCACAGCAGGAAGGTCATGTCAGATGAATCTAATAAATTTTTCTGACTGGGTGACCAAAGTGTAGACCAGAGAGGGGCTGTGGACATGGCCTACCTAGACTTTAGTAAGGCCTCTGACACAGTCCCACACAAAAGATTAATATACAAGTAAGCCAGCCTTGCAGTGGGCCCCAAGGTAGTAGCCTGGGTAAAAAATTGGCTGGACAACAGGACACAGAGAGTAACAGTAAACAGAGTCCACTCTGAAGAAAAGGGGGTTACTAATGGGGTACTGCAGGGTTAAGTACTGGGACTGGTCCTCTTTAACGTCTTTATAAGTTACATTGCAGATGGACTGGAAGGAAAAGTGTGTCTCTTTGCAGACGACACAAAGATCTGCAACAGGGTCAATACAGAAGGTTGGGTGGAAAGGATGAGAAGGGACTTGGCAATGTTGGAGGCATGGTCAAATATATGGCAGCTTTAGTTCAACAGAAAGAAGTGCAAAGTAATGCACCTGGGAAACAAAAACTCAGAGGAAGAGTACACAATGGGGGTGTGAGATACTAACAACAACAAAAATGGAAAGGGACCTGGGATAGTCATATCAGATGACCTTAAGGTGGGCAAGCATTGTGAGAAGTCAGTAAGGAGGGCTGGTAGGATACTGGGATGCATAGGGAGAGACATCACCAGTAGAAAACAGGAAGTTGATATCCCTCTGTACAGACAGTTGGTGAGACCCCATCTGGACTTCTGAGTGCAGTTCTGGAGACCTTATCTCTGCAAGGATATAGACAGGATGGAGGCTGTCCAGAGAAGGGGAAACTAAAATGGTGCAGGGTCTGCACCAGAAGACATATGAAGAGAGATTAAAGGACCTTAATATGTATACCCTTGAGGAGAGGAGAGGAGATGAGGGAAAGAGAGGAGATGATAGAAATGTTCAAGTATCTCAAGGGAATCAAGAAAGTCCAAGAGGGTAGCATCTTTCAGAAAAAGAGATGTGCAAGAACAAGGGGGCACAATTTGAAGATAGAGGGGGCTGGCTCAGTGGTAATGTGAGGATGTATTTTTTTCATGGAAAGAGTTGTGGATCCATGGAACAACCTTCCTGAGGAGGTAGTGGAGTCAAAAACAGTGGGGGAATTCAAGAATGCATGGAACAGATGTAAAGTAATTCTAGTTGGTGGTAGGAAGAAATAGGCTGTTGGTTAACTAGGATATGCAGCTTATCCATTAGGTAGTGAAATGGGCAGACTAGATGGGCCAAGCAGTACTTATCTGCAGTCAAATTCTATGTTTCTATGTTTCTATCATCTCCTCTTGGCCAACAGACCACTTAAAACAAACCTCCGGTCCAGCCAAACCTCAGAAAAATATAAAAATGAAAGGTATTCAGAAAAGCGAGGCCATAGCCCAACCTAAAGCTAATGTAACAGAAACACCTAGGCTGGAAAAGAACTGCCTACTCACCAATTCAGTTTCAAATATTAACTCTTTTTATTTTCAAATTGCATCCAGACTATATATAGTGGCCCAGATATTCAAAGGGGTTGCACCTGGCGCAACAGAGGTGTGCCAGCGTAACCCCAAATTGTGCTCCGGCGGGATATTAAAAAGGCTGCCTGGCACAGCGTAACTTCTGATGCACTGGGGCACAATGTAATAGTATGCAGTGCAGAACCAGGGGGCATGCCCATGCATATGCAGCACATCCTGATATTTAGCCTGGGATGTGTGGTGCATATGCTGGTGCAACCCTACAGTGTGCCGCATAGAGTTACTCAAAGTTGAGCCCCTGCAGAGTAGGAGCAACTCCTGGCCACCCAAAGGTTGGCTGCAGTACTGCAGGGTGCAACACAGCAGCCCAGCCTTGGGCGGCCACCCACCCACCCAGAACACTGTCCACATGCACTCACTGTACACCCGCCCCCCCCCCGTAGCCACGATTGCATGGTATATGTATTAAATGAAACCCTGGTGGTCTAGTGGTCCCCCAGTCCCCGATTCCCAGATGAATATAACATATGACCATCCCTGGTGGTCTAGAGGTCCCCCCTCCCGCCTGAGTCCCCGATGCCCCGTAACATGTAATAATGCCTATCCCTGGTGGACTAGTGTAACCCTCCACCCACCCATTGCTGCGAACATGGTAAATGCATAGTACTACATTCCCTAGTAGTCTAGTGGACCCCACTCCTGAGTCCCCGATTGCAGTAAAATGCCGCTTCATTCCCTATTGATCCAGTGGCACACCCCACCCACCACCCACACAGGACCCTTGCTCTAGATATATATATATACTATTATAACTCTTCAGGAATGGGTTAGTATTATACTGCTTGACATTTCAAAATAGTATAAACTATTTTATTCAAATTTGCACTGTTGTGATTTACTAAAACCACTGTGGAATTCTTCACTGGTGGGGGATTTACTTAACAGTTAAATCTTTCCAATCCGGCATTATTTATCAGTATTGACTACCAAGTGTCCACCATATTTGATATGTAATGCCTCTAGATAAAATCAATTATTTTCTTTGTTAGAGCTAAAAATCATATCTGGCATTATCAAACATCCCTAAATTACTATTTCTAATTCATGTTAACCCTATCCAAGGAGAATTCTCCTTTCTCCCTATTCTGTGGGGTGCCACAGGGATCCATCTTAGTGCCCATATTGTTTGAGGTGTATATGCTGCAATTGGGAATGATTATTAGGTGGTACGGCTTGAGTTTTCACTGCTATGCAGATGATACTCAGCTGTACATGTCCTTTGTGTCTGGTCAGGATGATGCTATCTCAGTCTTTAATAGCTGTCTAGGACTGGATGAATGTGACCTGGCTGCAGTTAAACCCAGAAAAAACTGAGGTGTTGATTATGGACCCAGGTCATTGTGAGGAGTGAGTGTTGGCGGGTTCTTCTTCGGGTCTATGGCTTAGAGGTGTCCAGCTAACTACCTCAGACCGGGTACAAAACCTGGGCATTATGTTTGATGACTGCCTCACCCTAAAATTGCAGGTGTCAGCAGCTGTCAAAACATCTTTTTACCATCTGAGGAATATCACCCGGATAAAACACCTGGTTCCTCCCGATGATCTTCCAATGTTGGTCCATGCTTTCATTATCTCCTGCCTTGACTACTGCAATGCCCTTTACCTAGGGCTACCAGGGGTTGATATCCGCAGCTCACAGCTAGTGCAGAATGCGGCAGCCAGGCTTTTGACTGGTACCTCTAGGAACAGTCATATAACGCCTGTGCTCTGCAGACAGCACTGGCAGCTGATACAGTGACGTATCACCTTCAAGGTTGCTTTGCTAACCTACAAGGCCCTACATGATCAGGGACCCTGTTACCTGAAAGATCTCCTGCATGCCTACTGACCCCTCTGCCCTCTCTGATCCACTGATGAGGGATTGCTAGAGATGTCAGCGTAATGCTTTATTCAGCGAATAGCACCGCACAAAGTGGTTTAGCATGACCTAGTGCAATGCTTTGCATGGTACAAATTACTCCCCAGGAAAAGGTAGTCTTAACTCTGGGAAAACCAGCGTTGTGAGACTTTGTGGGTTTGCTCAGCTTTTGCGTGACTTTTGCACAACCCTAACCAATAAGTATGACACATAGAAATAAGCCAGACATGCAGGAAACATGCTGTTCACTGATGGCATCACTATGATGCCATCATCTGCCACCAGTCCCAGCCATGCCAGGCAGTAAATGGTGATCCTGCTCCTAGTGGACACCATAGGGTGCAGCCGTACAGCACACACCTGCAGACCACCCTTCTATGGATACCAACAGATGCCAGAACACACATACAGCACTGTGGGCATGGAGGGTGTTGAGGGGAGGGTGTGCAAGTGGCCAGGCTGCACCACAGACTGGGTGTGACCACAAGGCTGGGACAAGCCATGCAATGCACATGGGCCAGTGTTGGGAATACCCCAACACCAGTGTGCCCGTCTGATCATATGTGCCCCCACAGCCACATACCACACACTTGTACAGACACCACAGCACATACAGTCAGCCATGTATATGTCACTGTGAGCATTCCATGTCAGTGGTGCAGCATCTGTGGGTCACACAACAGCATAAGAGTAATGTCCACTGCTAGTGAACACCTGCAGGTTGGGCTTGCCACTGTGTACAGTGCAGTGGTCATCAATGCCCTACACACCATAGGCATTGCTGTGTCCTTCACACTACTGTCCCCCTTGCTACTGTAGTGTTTGCTGTGCAATGTAGCATGAATTACAGTTTGACAGTTGCATACAACATCACCACCTATGTCTGTGCTGTGTAGTCTCCTGGGGCACAATATGCTATGTTGTACTGTACAAATGTAGCCTGCAGCTACCACCTTGCACTCCCAGATGGACCTACAGGTGGAGCTGTGGGCAGATCTAGCCAACCCCTGTACTTTCAGACTGATCTACAGGTGGAGCTGTGGGACACTACAATAGTGCTGGGCAAACTGCATGCAAATCAGATAATAATTCTAATCAGGATGTCTGCCAACAGACTACCTAAGTAAAATCATTTGCATGTCACATTTGAATTTAGGCAAGTTTTGCACTGGGCAAACATGACAGCACTGGACAAACAGCTTAGCTTTGCGCTAAACCTGAGCAAATGTGTTCGCGCTTCATAAACATTTTGGAAATATTGAGATTTTTGCACAATATAATTTCACATGCACTGCTGCTTGCAGCTTTACTGACTCCATGCTTTTGCTAGCACACACACATTGGCCACATATTTCACCTCTACCTTCCTTCACATCACAGTAAACTTGGATGCTGTTGTGGTGTGCACTTCCTGGTTGCTATATTCAAAGCTGTCTTATTCCCGGGCTATTTTTGCACTGCCCTCCCAGCCCAATTTGCCCAGCTTTCTTATAATGCTATATTCAGCAGGTTTAGCATCGGGGCCATCCCTTTTGAATATAGCAGGCTATTGGGTCCGGGCTAATTTAGCATGCTGGGCAGTGCTAATTTAGCCCCGGGGCAAAGTTTTGAATATCTGGCCCTATGATTGGAGCTGTGATCACATCTTCACTTGAGATGGCTGTTCTTTTTGCTTGCCTCCTTTCTTTTTTCTTCCTTGTTCTATAAGCCCTTCTGTTCTTTCTGGTCTGAAAACATATTTGTCTCCAACCTTGTGTATTGGTATTCTTTGTTGCCCCTTCAGGACCCCCTTCTCCCCCACCTGTTACCTTCCTCCTAAAAACATCCACCTCTATTCTCTTTTGTTCTCCTTCAGTATCACTACTGGAAGTATAAAGAATACTTTCTGAGTTGATATTATAGATATAAGTTCCACATAGTTTATTTTGTTTGTCCTTAAACCAATTATATACTTCTTTGTCCCTGTAGATGTTTAAATCTCTTTTAAACTTAAATATGTGTGTTACCCTTATTTCATTTTTGAAGTCATCAAATTGTTTATTCACTTTATTTATGAAGTCCTAAAAATTCTTCAACTGAAAATTTGTTTTTGTCATCCTTTTGTAAAATTTCAATTTCTTGATCTAATCTGTTTATCTCTTTTGTTAATGTTTCAACTAAAATCAGTAGAAATCTCTGGAGCAATGATTTCTAGCTCAATACCATTTCTGTTCTAACTCTCCAGAAGTAAAACCCAAATTTGATTCTATTAAAATTCTTAGTCCTCGAGGAATACTCTTTTTTCTTTTAAATATTCCTTTAAAGTTAGAGCACGCCAATCATATTTAAGTTGTCATTGTTTATTAAATTCAAACTCATTTGTGACCATTTTTGATTGTACTGGTACCTGAAATTATCACCTTGGTTTGTAATTTTCCAATATTTTAAGTTCCGCTGTCTCTGAAATGATCTTTGGGATAGATCTACTGCCTTGAGGAGAGGAGGGAGAGAGGATATGATGGAGACAAACAAGTGCCTTACAGGGAGGAACAGGGTGCAGGAATACATTATTTTCCAGTGAAAAAGATGTTCCAGGACTATAGGGCATGGGATGAAATTGGAGGGAGGGCAATTCAGAGGAAACGTAAGGAATCATTTTTTCACAGAATTGGTAGTGAACAAGTGGAACAGCCTGCCAGATGAAGCAGTGGGGGTTGAAACAATCATGGGATTTAAGAGTGCATGGGATAGACATAAGGAAATTCTGGAGGTTGGGGTAAGGGCAACAGACTTCTAGAAAAACTTAAATTTAACTTACAAGCTCAAATGGGCAGACTGGGTGGGCCATATACCCTTATCTGCCAACAGTGTCTATGTATCTATGTATCTATTTTCCATCAGTTTATCTAATTCTAAAAATTCATCCATAATTATATATATTATCTACAACTAACTACTTATGGATCTAAGTATCTATTGGTGGTGATGGGGGAATTTACGGGGGTATCCCAATAGGTACAGTGATGTTATGGCATACTGAGAGGACACACAAGGTTACAGGTGGAGGTCGAGAAGGGGCTCCTGGTGGGGCAAGAAAGGATACCAATACACGAGGATGGAAACAAACAGGTTTTCAAACCCAGGAGAATAATGGTCAAGCATAGGGTCAGAAAGAAGAGAAGGGCCTATAGAACAAGGAGGATAAAAGGAAGGAGACGAGCAAAAAGAACAACCATCTCAAGTGAAAATGAGATCACAGCTGCAATCATAGTGTTTCATTTTTCAAAAAGAAATTTAATACCTACTGACATTAAATTGCTAGGAGGGGGGATTTCCTTTTGTCCACAATGAAAAGGTTAATTAATTTGAAATAACAATCTGGAAAATTCTCCTAGAGCAGGGTTAAAATGAATTAAAAATAGTAATCTAGGGATGCTTGAGAAAGCTAGAAACAATTTTTAGATTTAACAAAGGAAATCATGGATTTAATTTAGAAGCATCACACAATAAATATGGCAGACACTTGGTGGTCAATGCTGGCAAATGATGCCAGAATAGAAAGATTTAACTTAAAAATAAATGCCCCACCAGGAAATTGTTTTAATAAGTCACAACAGTGCAAATTCGAATAACAGAGTTGAAAAATAGTTTATAATATTTTGTAATGTCAAGCAGTGTAGTACTAACCCACTCCTTGTACATATATGAAGGTGGACATTGTTTAAAGTTCCAGATTAATCAAGGTAGAATTCTGATAATTTAAAACAAAGTAGTTTAAATTCTAACTGCAACTGATACCTCCCACCAATAGGTGCTGCTATACAACATATCGGGCACAAAGGCAGACCACAGGATGCCTGCTTTTACATGCAGGGGTCCTCATGGAAGACCTGCATGTGGCAGTGCCTGATTTTATTGCAGATCAGTCACAGTATAAAATGCCAACTTTTCACTTGCTCTGGTGCTTCTCTAGAAGTAGGATGCACACAGAGACAACAAGGTTGGTACAGACATTATTAACCCTCTCCACACTATGCCCTCTGTAATATTACAAAGGGCCCAAACCATTACCATAACGGTTTGTGTTCATACTGATAACATTACAGAAGGTGGTTTTCAAAACAATTACAGAAACCTGTTGTGAGGTGGTTTCTACAACGGTTTTGGTAACATTTTCATTTCTGTAACATTGCCATTTGCAATGTGGACACATGAGCATTTAGCCTTCAGTCTCCCAGTATACCTTCATGCATTGCAGCAGTGCTGTGATGCATGCTGGGAGGTAAACAGAAAGAAAAAACAGGAAGTAAGGTGCAGGGTGGACAGCAACTGGCATTTTCACTCTGGTGATTTTTAAGAGGCAGCTCAAGCAAACAGCAAACAGTGCCTGGCTATTTGTTATTGCCCCCAAAATATTTTTTTTAGCTGAATGCCTCACATTATCAGCACTTGTGCAGAAATATGTTTGATTTACTGAACTCCTGCACAAAGTATCAGTGTTTTGGGTTAGTGCTGCCTGAATGTACAGTGGGCAGCAAACTGCTGAAAGTGGCATGAGTGCCAGAACTATTTTGCCTACTGTTCTAACCTTTGGACTTGGTGCAAAATGTTATTGACTGCAGCTGCATCCAAGCAATTTGTTGAAGAACTGTGGTGGCAGCAGCTGTACTAGTTGTGGCATCACTGTGGTTATTGTTTCTGTGCCTCCCCAAAACCTGCTGTAATTGTAGTGGCTGTTACAAATTGCCAAATATTGAGACAGAACTGAGGTGGCTCTTGCTGTAGCACAAACATTTCAGCTGCACTGGTAAAGAGACAACAGTGTGATGTATTGCTTTCTACTTGGTGGACAAGATTCTGCCTGTTTTCTTTCCAACCATGAGTGACCATGGTTCCACCTGGTCTGATGAGGCCATGAAATTACTTGTGGATTTCTGGACACAGGAATGGGTTCAGTCAGAGCTAGTAAGTGTCTTGCGGAACACAAAAGTATACCAGAAGGTGTCAGCATTTCTCTTTGAACATGTCATCCAAAGAAGCACCAAGCAGTGTTGTGACAAAATAAAACAAATGAAGGTACAATACCACAAGACTCGTAAAAGCAACAGTCACTCTGGCAGTGGGCATGTGGTGTGTCCCTTTTATGACCAATTGGACAAAAATCTAGGCAGAAAAGAATGCACCATTGAGGATCGATGGCAACAGTGCTGACATCCACCATGGTGACACAGCAGAACCGACGTGGAACACCCAGAGGTAACCCATGTGACATACTCTACTTGTATCCTCCTGGGTTGCGCATGAAAATAGGCAGCTTTTTTTTGATTAGCACACTTACCTGGTTACAAAAGGATTTATGCGTTAACAGCGATCGCTGAATAGTGATCACCTTTAGGGTGAATGTACAGCACTGAAAATAAATTTTGGCGCTGTACTCCCTGGAGCACAGCAAAAGGGCATCAGAGACTTACATTTTAACTGTTCATGTGGGGGGCTTCGCACCCCCTACTGAAGTGTTCTCAACTCAGGGGGATGCATGTCGGGGGGTGCAAAATGAAAAAAAAAACACTTCAGGCTGGACACAACAAAAGGTACCTGTGCCCAGACCCGAACCTAGCACCTTGTACAGTCCAGCCCTGAACCCACCCACCATGCCACAGGAGCAGATCAGCAGCTCACCATGGCACCACTCCTCACAATCCCTCCCTCCCTCCCATCCCTCTCTGTGCATGTTCACTCCCCCACATGTGTATGCATAACGACATCCTATTAGCTATATGTACAAACCCCTATCCATTCGCCCTCCCTGCTGGGTCATCCTGATGACAGGCACCATGATTGAGTCACCATTTTTGTAGGCACCCGATCGTGGTTGCCTATGTCATTGGATACCGTAGCAAAAACTAAATAAACAAATGTCATCCAAATGTGCTTAGAAATATGGGCAATAATGTTTGCATCATTATGACCTTAATGTATGTAGTAATGTTTTCAGCCAAATATTCTTAGTTATCTGCATAGTAATGTTTTCACCAGATGCTTTTAGCATGCAGTAATGTTTTCATCCAAATGCATGTAATAATGTGTGTAGCAATTATTCATCCAAACACCCTTAGTAAATGTGTATGCTAATGTTTTCTTCTAAATGCCTTTGGCAATGTGTGTAGTAATTTTTTTTTTTATTTAGTTGTTTAACCAGGAGTACAGTAGCACACTAAACTGAAAGCTTTTTTACAGGAGCGACCTGGGAGCACAGGGAAGTTAAGTGACTTGCTCAGGGTCACACATTATGCAAGTGGAAGCTGTGGGATTTAAACCCAGGTCTGGTCTGCTGGATGTCACCAGATTTGCAGCTCAGAGTCTTAAACCACTGCACTATACTGCCTCCTGTTTTCATCAAAATGCCCGTCCCTTAGTATTGTGTGTAATAATGTTATCATGTGAACTCCCTTACAGTGCTGGCCAGAGGCAAGTTCTGTTCTGACATTTGCCTTCTGGCATCATTCCTTAAGGTTTCATAATAGTGCATGCTGAATACTTGTGGCACTGCTTTTGTGCCATGGACTTTTTCTTGTCCCACTCTTTCATGGTAGGTGTCTCCCACTATTTGTTTTGTGACTGTTTTGCTTGTGCATATGTGCTGCTTACTGTGAGCATTGTGGCAACCAATGTGGTCATACTGTGTACTGCTGGTGAGACATGTTTCACCTTGGGGACAGCACTGCACTGTATGTGTGCTGTTGATCTCTGTTTTCTGTTACATTCACCCACACTTTACTTTTTATCACAGTTCATAGTCCACAATCCATCATATATCAAGCATCTCCATCCATCCATCATATTTGTTATATTGTAGAGTACTATATGGTCTATTAAGCTGACCTTTGGTGTGTGTGTTGTAGGGTTCCGGGTGATATACACACAGAGAAAACACACATAGCACAACCCCACTGTGGGTAGCAGGTATACCTTTAAAGCGTCAGGGGAATTACAATGACACTAAAGTATTGTTACCTCCTGGCGCTCACCACAAAGGAGGAAGTGTTTATGAACACTGCCAGTTAGGTGCTTGGTCGAGCCGCTCCCATGCTGGAGTGGCTAGAGCAACCAACCCTGCAGTGAATGGAGTTGGGGAACGGGGTTTCATTCCCAACTCAAGAATCTTTTACTTTTCTTTTTTCTTGCCTCTAAGTCCACACTCCCTTGGAGTTGATTATTATAATAAATCCGGGGACTGTGGGGGTCACGGGGGCTAAGTCTCCTGCAAAACAAACAGAAAACGGTTGAGTATGTCTTCACGCTGTTTGCTGCTGCGCAGTTGTGGTGTGTGCAGTGGCATCCACAACATTATGACCCCATGCCATGTTGTAGCCTTTCACCCTGCTAATCCCTTTTCCACTTTTCTGGGTTTAATGTTTTGTACATTCACGTACATAAATAATTTGACTGGCATAAGCTGCAGCATGCCTGCCTCCTTCTTCACTCCTGCAGGGTAACCATTATCCTGCATGCATCAGGTGCCTGGCTTTACCAGTGCTGTACTGACACAGTGTGGGCCCAGTGGGTGGCCACTTTTATACTGTCAGTGCAATTAACTTAAGAAGTTCACCATGTTACTGCTCTATTGTTGTCTTTCAATCAACCCAATAGGTTCACTGACCCTGTTGTCTCAGCTTTTTGTCATTTCAGGAGTAGAATCTCAGGCTGAAGAAGTGTCTGAGACGGGTCATGTGGGGGAGGAATTCCCAGAGCCCTGTGATCATATCTATTACCTGATCCTGACTGACAGCTCTCCAGTGCTGCACACTCTCACCCTGGCACCCAACGGTGAGTCCTACACAAATAGATACGCTTTAATCTGTCCCATTGTTGGACATTTTGTACATACTGGGCAGTACAGCAACATTACAGATATATTACTGTATTGTAGCTGTTGTGTTCCTTTATGTGTTGCAGTCATTCTACAGTACATGCTACATGAAGGGATGTATAGGTAAAGTAAACTTTATTTGACTAACTTAAACAGGTCTTTTAAAAGTACAAACATGCACAATAGAACACCCATAGAAAAGTTGTGACACTAGCACAGACATAAATGCATTTTCAACATTTTACAATTAGTAATGATAAAACATATTATGAAATAAATTGCCAATTAAATCAACATACACAATATATATTATACAGGTTTAAAAGAGTATGGCCTCCTTTCAGGACCAAAGAAAACTAACAAATTACCTCCATGCTTTTTGTCTAAAGCAGTTAGACAATATTAGGATGACTAGGAATAAATATCCCTTTTGTATATTAACACAGCAGGGCTTAATCCAATTAATTGCTGCAAACACTCTTTCTAATGATCAGCCATAATAGTGAACCATTCATAGATACATTACCTACACTGTGCCAGTATAGTAATAACAAGTTCACAGAAGAATATCTGATATTATACAATGACAAGAAAGAATGCTGGGCTCTGATTCGTCTGTCTGCGGCTGGACCCGTGATGTTATCTTAGCATAACATCACAGCTCTAGTCCCAGCACACTAGAAGCCACACTGAATGTTAAAAAAAACATCACTCTGCAGCTTCCCTATGAGCAGCTTCAACAGTCCCCGCTCTGCTCTGCTCAGAATAGGAGCTCCCTGCCCACTCTGAATCGACGCTTCTCCCAAGCCCCACCACACACAAAAGCCATGATGTCTTCATCCATTGCCATGAACGCCCCATTGCCACTTTAGTTTACTGCCAAAAAAGAAAAAATACAACAAACAGAACCAAAGTGAAAGCCATGTAACATGGCTTCACAGCAGTCCCCTGACGTAGTGTCAGTCCGTTCCGCGCTCGTTGCATTTTGTAAGCATTGCAAGTATCTGTGTAAAAAAAAAAAAAAAATAAAAGGTAAACTCTACTCCCAGTTTCATTGTGAGAAAAACTTCACAAACAGTGAAATGTACATTCCCTCCTCGTGTTCCCTCTCATTAAAACGTACTGGACTGAGCACATAAGCGCATTTTTCAACTGTCAGCACGCGGTTATTGTCGTAATGCTCGCTCACCCTTCAAATCACTGTCTTGTTTTTCGTTTTTCTAAAATACATAACATAGCCCCCAAACCATTCTCCCCACCACCTATGTACCTAGTTCTTCTTTTCTTGCTAGATGATCGTATCAGCAGCATTGAGTGGCGGGCAGCAGCGATGACAGGGCAGAAAGTACAGACAGTGGTCCCAGCCTAAAAACATTACCACTGTACAATACTATCACAGTAGAACATAACTACAACAGAAAACTGAACTGGCAGAACAGTACAGGGGTGGGGGACAGTAAAGAAAAAGAAAGCACACATAGGACAAGCAAGAACAAACAAAACAACTGAAAAATCCACCTGCCAGTCATACAGCTCCACCTAAAGGAACTTCTTTTTTATGTAAATATACTTCCACCCACAAAAATCAAGTAAAACAAAATTTTAAAATTACTTATTTTTTATTTTTTTCCCTTCTATTTAACCATTAGTCATTGTATAATAGGAATAATGCACTCCAGGGTGTGTGTCGTGCTGGAATAATGTCACTTCTGGGGCGATTAGCTGCAAATACTATTCTCGGAAGACTACAGAAACAGACTCCCTTTTACATAAGTAACATGGCTGACATAGTTAAACTAATGTAACAGCCTTTGTTCTACAGTTTAGTTTGCATAATATTCCCCATTATTTAATGTTGGTTAATGGCTAGCATATAAAAAGCCAATTTAGTGAGCACATAAATATTTCAGGAAATTAAATAACAGATCCAGACAGGCAGGATTTGGTCAGAAAGGAACCAAGAGGAAAGAGAAAATATTACCCAACCTCTTTTGATGAAGTTCACCTAAAGAAGAAAGGGTACCACTGCCAACTATGGTGCTGATGACCCATGTTCAGAACTGTGCATGGTGTGTCAGAGGGTTGGCCAGGTGAGTGTCCCATGGGCAGTTCTCCACCTCTGGGGGCAGAGGTTGTGGTTTCCCAGCATACTAGTGACACCCTGCAGATACTGGGTGTCCAGCAGCCAGGACTGCCTGGCACTTGTAGAAAACAACAACAGACATCTGTGGAATGGGAGTGCACCATCCCATGCTGACATCATTGCATGCCCATGTCTCCTGGGGAAACCAAACAGGAAGAAACCCTGATCATGGAGCTCCGTGAAGCTCCTGGACCATCTCCCAAATGATGGCCTCGGTGTAAGCCTTGGCTGGGGCCTCTGTTAGATTTTGGTCCCACCCCCTTGGGGAGCCCTGCCATAGGGAACAAGATATGGGCCACCCAGTCCAGGCAGTCCGGTGGGGGATGCCAGAAGAATGAGTTCAGGGGCTGATATGGAGGTAAATCCCCCGTCTGTCATCCAGGTGCTAAATAGAGTTGGAAAAAAAAGAAGACAGATCAAAATAGGACACAAGTCCTCTACCACGTTCATGTCACATTTACAATTGAACCACTGTCCCTCTAGAGTATCTAGCAAGTATCATATTTGATTTATTTGTCTGAAATCTATACTGGGTAATTACTTTCCTGTGATCAGAATTTTGTAATAATATGAGATATTTCTCCAGCAAATGAAACTTTTTAGCTTGATAAACCTGGAGGCCTTCACCTTCTCTAGAGCCTCCTACTCTGAAAAAATAAGGTGATCTTTTTTTTTTAAAATGTTTGTATGAATTACTAATGCCTATACCCAAACTTAACAGATTTTTTTAGAGATGACCATTGAACATGGTCCAGTAGCCAAAACACTTTATCCAGCCAAGGGACCTTGCATCCATAACTATTCAAAGTTATTTTTCCCTGATAGGCTAAAGCTGATAGCCCTGTCTTGTATGCAGATCATGCAGCGACACCTGCATCATGAACCACAGTACAGCAACAACATCGACAGGTTTCTTTACATTCACCAAGGGGCCCGGCACTGCTTTCTTGGGGTCTTGCAAACCCTCCCTGAAACAACTCTAACTCGGAGTTGATTGGTTTAATTATGTGGATTGTAAAGCCCCCGAAAACAAAGTCTAATGTGAACGGTTCTATGCCATCCACAATTGTGGTCAACATGAGTCATCGCTGTAAAATAAGTTGACAACGAAATTGTAGGACTGACATTGTAGAGCCAACTATTAAACAGTTTTGACCATATACAGTAAAGGCACTCGGTAAAGACTGACCCAAAAAGGCAGAGGGTTAAAAAAAGTGAGTGCAGACACAAATGCATGCTATGCCTGTGTCTGCATCCACACAACTGCATCAAAGCATATCTGCAGCTATTGTTAAAGATATTTCTGTTTGAATTATTATGAGTTGCAGTAAAAAAAACTGATGCAAATGAGACTTGTATCTTTTTCCCCACAATTTTGCCTTCTGTTGAATGCAACATTTGAATGTTTTTCGACCATCTAATAGATGGTGTAAGATAAATCCCCAGAGTGTTTTTTTTCTCTTGATGCATAGCAACAATTACCAAGGGTGGATCCTCTTGCTTAGGGGCTAGTAAGATTCATGAATGAATAATGATGTTGCCTTTTATATAAATACATTTGCTTATATTTTTGCATTTTTATGTTATACTGTGTATTCTGTGTTTTTCTATTTTGATACTACTGTAGTTCCATAAAAAATATAAATAGACATTTTTGGTATTGCTTTGTCTCTTCTTCTTTATGATAAACTGCAGGCAATGTTTCCTGTCGCTGTGATACTGAATCAGTTGATGTGAAATCTCATTAGCCATTTTGTGAGTCATGATCTATAGTTGCTAAAATGCCATCTGCTCAACGCTATTGTTAAGATCTTACATTAAAGGCCAGTCCAGTGGTGCTGGAAGTTGAGGCACTGGTTGCTACACCTCGCGCCATGCTGGTGACCCAGGTTCAGGAACGAGCCTGGGTCATTGAGGGTCAGCAGGGGAGGGAAGGGATTGAGCCTCCAGAGGACAGCTCTCCCTTCCTTGGAGAAAGGACCATGGGATGCACCACTCTGTAGCAGCACCTGGTGGTAGTCGAGTGTGGAACAGAATTGCAGCGCTATGCATCACGGGTGCGGGAGAAGTTTGGTGGGCAGCAGCACATAGTGCCCTGCTGCCATTGCATGACTAAGCTCCTCAAGAGGGGAGGATTACAAGCAGAAAAAATCCTCTGCAGCACTGCTGAGATGACAGAGACCCCAGCGGTGTGCCCACATCCCAACGTTGGCCCAGCACAACCAGGACTTTCCACAGCCAACCCAAAGGCAAGGTAGGTCCCTCTAATTTCAGAAAGTGCCACCGGAGGGGTCAGACCCTCTCCTGGAGGGTGGTCTTGGGGGGCTGGACCTGCCAAGCCAGTCAGGGGAGACCCTGAGAGAGTAAGGGTTCAGGCAGGGAGTAGAGGCACAGCCACATAGGTAATGTCGAAGGGTGCCTGGGCTTTGAGTGCAGAAAGAGAATGAAAAAAAGATCTTACATTAAAAACATAATTTCAGAGGAGACAGGAGGTTGCAGCATGGAGATGCTGGTCTGGTGGTCAGTGTTTGGAAAGTCTCCAGATTTGCTGTGCTGAGATTGAGAGTGCACTTGAAAGTGAAGTCGCCGAAAGGTAGAGCAGTTATTCTTCTGTCTTGTTTATGGGTGCAGACAAACACAGGCGAGTGCACTACTGGAATGAGCAGGTGTTTAAATGTGAAACTGGAACCAAGGAAAACACAAGAAAGCAAGCACACTGACCAAAGAAAAATGTCACAATTAAACGCAGTTTAGGAACAAGGAACCACAGCACTAGTACCCCGGCACTTTGTGTCTTCTCTGGGACACTTCCTCAGGAGGTGGGGTTCTGATGCTCAGGGTTCCTCATTTATTTGAACATTTTAAAGTGGTACTGATATTAAATAAATAATGCATACACCAAGCATTGAAAAAAAAACATGAATCATGCTGTACACCTTATGTCATTGTAAAGTTAATAAAGTGATATGTGCTTAAAAAAAACATACATATAAAAGAATGTAAATTTAGAACAGAACACTGAGCAACATGCAAGTGGGAGGTCAAGGACAATGCAAAAGGTCAAAACATTCTAGTCTGAATATTTCACAAAAAACAGGAAGGGTAACTAAATCACAAAGCTGGGTCCCTCTGGAAATAAAAAGAAAACAGAAATAGGTGCCTTACATTTTTCTCTTTCTCTGCACACAAAAAATTCGGTGTAGGAACACAACACTTTGTGAAATTTCATTTCATTATTCACAGAGAGAATACAGCAAAGAAAATCCACTAAAATGGAAATAAAAAGATGTGGAAAATAAATGAAAAACACTAAAGAAAAGAATGTAAATATTATACTGAAACCAATACAATATTATAAAAATGGCATAATATCCAGACCTTCATTAAGGCCCAAAGCAGACATGGATTTAAGAGCATAAATCCATCTGGATTCATTCTGGAGCAATTTATTCAATATGTTCCCACCTCTTGTGGTGGGGTGCACATGTTCAAGACACAAAAAGGAAAAACTATCCAGGTTTCCATTGAGACAGGTAGCAAAATAAACACCAATGGGTATGTCAGGTACTGATTTTAAAATCGTACAAATGTGTTCCTGCATTCTTTCCTTAAGGGATCTTTTTGTACGTCCCACATAGAACATGGGGCAGGAACATTGAATAACATAAACCACATAGCAAGCTGTACATGAAATGAATTCCCGAATTTGTATTTTTTTTACTTGAAGCTGGATGAACAAACGAGCTTCTCTGAATACAATAGCAACACACATTGCATCTTCCACAACAAAAACTCCCCACAGGGGGAGGGGTGGTGGCAGCTAATTTAGGCAATTTGTCTGTAGAGTTTTTACATACAGACTATGAGTTAATATGTCATCTGGATTTTTTCCTTTTTTGTATGTAATCCTAGCACCCTTTCCCAATATTTTAGACATAGAGGGATCACTTTGGAGCATACGCCAAAAATCTCTAATAATTCTAGATATTTCAGGAGCTAAATGATTAAATTCAGTAACAAAAGACACAGGCTATTCAATGTCTGATTTTCTAATCTTCAGCTTTAGCAATGTATTTCAATCTAAATGTCTAGCTTTATTCAAAGCAACAGATAAAATGTTTTCTTTATATCATCTTTTAAGGAAAATGTTCTTTCAAATCTAAGGCTTATTGTTCAAAATCCTCTGCTGATGAACAATTATGCTTCAACCGAATAAACTGACTATAGGGAATTTCATTTTTAATATGGCCCGGGTGAACACTCTTGGCATGGAAAAGTAAATTCCCTGATGTTGGTTTTCTAAAACTTTTAGTCCTAATTTATTGTCCATTAATTCAGAAAAATTCCAGATCCAAAACAGTGATTGATTGCTGTTCAATGCTCGAGGTAAACTGTAGGTCCAAATCATTACTGTTAAGCAAATCAACAAAAGAACTAGCTTCTCCAACAGTTTCACTCCAAATTACTATGACGTTATCCAAATAACGCCCCCATAAAAATATTGGGAAGAAAAGGGTTTCTGCCTGAGTGAAACACCATGGTCCCCTCCCACCCAGCTCCCTGGACCTTCTGTGAAGTTCAAGTATGCCCCTAGATGAGCGGGCAGAGGGGGAGGTAGACATGGGGGCTCATCCAGGATGTTCCCCAAACCCTGAAACACCACCAGACCCCAGTCCTTGAGGTCCAATTTGTTGTCAGGCTTCATGGCCTGTTTGGGCCTTGTGGCATAGAAAACAAATAGCTGTGGGTTAGGCCTGGAATAGATATAGGCCTCAGCATGTCTGATGTGATGTTATAATCATTATTTTTTATTATTTTAAATATTCATACAAAGTTAGTTTACATATATATATATTGGATATACATAACATGAATATTGAAATTCATATCAAACATCATATAACATAAATTGGTTATGTTATAATGTAACAATGCATAAATCCAACAAAGAAACAACACATACCCCCCACCCCCACTTTCTCTCTTCTTGTATATGCATATATTTGGGAACAATGAATTAATACTAGGAGTAGTCTCCTGGATAGTATACCATGAAAGGACCCATTAATGAACAGGGAAGCACTAGTAAGTAGTGTTGTTACAAAGGTAACAGGGGTTTAAAGTATTACTACAGGGGGTGGATTACCCATACCTAGTTCATCAAATTCTCATAAGGGGTGGAATTATAGATTGGATTTCCTGCCAAGAAGATCAATAAATATCATCTGAATTTTGATCTAGATCATATATGCATTTTTCAAAACTTATTGTTTCATTGAATATACTCCACTATTTGTGGAAGTAAAAATTAGGACATTCTTTATCTTTCCAATGTTTAAGTATTAGTCGCTTAGTTGCCATGGTTGCCAACATGAAGATCTTCTTCTAAGCTAGGTTCCATTCCATCTCTAATAAATTATTGAATATGAATTTATCTAGATCCAGCAGTGATGTTAAATCCATTAAGGTACTAAGTATACATTGTGTTCTGATCCACCAAGGTTTGATTTTAGAACATGTCCACAAACAGTGGATCAATGTATCCTTACTGCCACACCCATGCCAACATAACTCTGAGTACTCTTTCTTAATTTTAGAGATTTTTGAGGTGGCTAAATAAGCTGTATCCAATGTGTTTTCGTTGAATAGATTTATTCTTAGCAGATATGTATAGTTTATTATTTTGAATCGTTATATATGCCCATTGGTTATGTGTTAAATTGGTATCAGCCTCTACCTTCCATTTTTTTATTGATTTTATTACAAAAAGAGCCTCTTTTACTTATTAGAACATTACATAATCTAGCAAGTGATTTGTGTATTCCTTTGTTATGTATTGTTGCTTGAAATTTAATTATATCGGGCAGTTTTATTGGTCTACTCTCAAATATGTTATTCATTGTATGAAATTTGTTTACGATAGTATAATATTGAAGCTGGTTAACTGTGACCCTTTTTAATTTAGATGCCATTTGTTAAACAGGCCATATCTGATCATCTATTATAATATTTTCCAAAAGTAGACTCCATGTAAGTGAAGCATTTTAAAATTAATAATCTTCACAGAGTCTCCCCCAAATTCTATTCTTGGCATGGGTGAGAAGATACAGCTATGGTAGCAGTAATGAACTTGGGTGGTTAATATTGTTTTAACCGTATTTATCCATGTTATTAAAACATGAATTTTTGTTTACACAGATCTTGATCTAAGAAAATATCATGTAGATCATGTTAACATTTGAGTAGGATGGGTAGAAAAATATTTCATAACGTAAATTATCTTCACCTGGAAAGAATACCCATTGATAGAAGGTCGCTAGAATGTGAGCTTCTAGATAGGATTTGAAATCAGGGGAACCCAATACTCCCTTGTCCTTGGATGCAGTTAATAGATTCCAAGTGATCCTAGACTTGCCACCTCTCCATAAGAATTTAGTAACTATTCCTTTAACATCCTGTAACCAGGTGTCTGATGGAACTCCCAGGATATTTTGAGTTACAAAAATAAAGTGGGTAACAATCATTCTTTTTACAGTATCTGTCTTACCCCATCCGGATAACGTTAAATTCTTCCAGGTTTCTAGTAAAAACAACATTTTCTGCTTTACTCTGTTATAGTTTGTTTTAATATTCAGGGACTGATCAGGTGTAATTTGGATACCTAAGTATTTGATGCTCTTCTGGACATTGAGTCATGCTCAAAGTCATAAGTATTAATAGGTTTATGCTTAGATCATAGAATCATAGAACCTTGATGGAAGAAAAGGACCATACTGGCCCATCTAGTCTGCTCTTTTTCCCCCTACACCTCCACCTTCCTGCCAACCCTGCCCTCCCCTTGATACTCAGCCCCATATGCTTGCCCATGCCCTCTTGAATTCTTCCATCAATTTAGCCCCCACCACTCTGTCTGGTAGTTTGTCCCATGGTTCCACCACCCTCTCCATGTTCACTGTATCGTTTTCCTTGCAGTTTGAGGCTGTGGCCTCTAGTTTTGACCCCCTCCTTCCTCTTAAGTAAACCCTCTTCTCCCACTTTATTGAGTCCCTTTACATATTTAAAAGTGTCAATCATGTCTCCCCTTTCACTCCTTGTCTCCAGCGTGTACAGATCCAGCTTCTTACACCTCAGCTCATATGACTTTCCCTGCATACCCTGCACCATCTTGGTTGCCTTTCTCTGAAGCCTCTCCAATGCATCTATATTCTTGTGGAGATATGGCCTCCAGGTCTGAACCCATACTCCAGGTGCGGCCTCGCCACGGCTTTGTAAAGGGGCATTATTACCTCACTCTTTCTGCTAGTAATGCCCCTGCCTATGCATGCCAATATTCCATTGGCCTTTTCCACCACTCTGCTACATTTGATTCCTACCTTAAAGTTCGAGGAGACTATGATACCCAGATCCATCTCCTGTTCTGTTATTTTGATTTCCTCACCACCTAGGGTGTACCCTGCTCTTCTGTTCCTACTCCTCAAGTACATCACAGCATACTTCTTGCATTACATTTCAGCTGCCATGTTCCAGACCATTTTTCAAGCATCTTTAAGTCCTCCCTTATGTCCTCCACCCCCTGGGGTGTTCACCCTCTTGCATATTTTTGTATCTTCAGCAAATAGGCACACTCTCCTCCTTGAACCCTCAGCAATATCACTGATGTAGATATTGAAGAGAAGTGGACCCAAAATTGACCCCTGTGGCACTCCACACTTCACCCTCACTGTCCTGGAGTGCACGC
This sequence comes from Neoceratodus forsteri, assembly GCA_016271365.2. NCBI lineage: Eukaryota > Metazoa > Chordata > Ceratodontiformes > Ceratodontidae > Neoceratodus > Neoceratodus forsteri. The sequence continues at coordinate 291,622,535 of CM057459.1, forward strand.
CATTTAGCACCACCCTCTGAGTTCTTCCTGACAGCCAGGCCTCCACTCAGCTTGTTATTTTCCCACCCAACCCCAGGCTTTCCATCTTGCTCACCAGCCTCCTGTGATAAATAGTTTCATAATGACTGATTTACTTTTCTTAATTATATAGCTGGACATTTCTGAGTAGATTTGAACCTTCTTTAAAGAAGAAGAAAGTGAAGTGTTACTATTTTTAATACTTAACAAAAGGTTATCATCAAAAACATTAATTTTATGTGCTCCTGACCTAGAATTATACCCTCAATAGAGGTATTATTCCTTATTGACTGTAGAAAGGGTTCTAAAGCTAAGATAAATAAAGTTGATGAAAGGGGCAACCCTGTCTAACACTGTTCAGCATATCAAAATGAATGATCTGTTAAGAAGTGATTGATTTTGAATTTAACTATTGTTTTATCGTACAGCTTTTCAGTTAGTGTTAATAGCTCATGGGGGAAACCAAATTTAGTTAATATCTGGTACATAAATGCATGTTCAATAGATCAAATGCCTTATTAGCATCTACTGAAACAGCATAATAAGAGACTTTTAAATATTCCTGATCTGTATTAATTATCTCATTTATTTATTTATTTTATTTATTAAACTCTAGGATTACAAATACCTTTGAGCAAGAACTGCTCATTTACAAAGTTTCCACGTCAAAGGATGTAGGGTAACATACATACAAAGGTCGACAATGATTAACAGTCTTAAAACACAGAGATGGCTAAGCTTTAAATATACAGACATTAATGGAGAGAGACAGCGTAAGCCAGAATATGGCAAGTTTCAGGGTGAACAGTAAATATTGTGAGAATAGGGTAGCAGGGGGTCAGGAAGGAGTAGGCAGGCTAAAGAGCTATTGTGGGAGGGTAGGGGTGGGTGGCAAAAGTGCGAGGTGGATAGGGGCTGGAGGACCCCATACCTGTAAGTGCCATTAAAGATGGGAGGAGGTGGGTGAGGCAGGGGGTGGAAGGGCAGTAAGGGGTGAAAGTGGGGGAAGCTAATGCCAATAGTGTGGAGCTCTAAGGGAGGTTACAGGTCACCTTCGACTAGAGTAAAATAAAGAGGCAGTTACTTTAGGAGAGATAGTCACATTGAGTGGTTGAGGTGAGGAATAGTCGGAGTTGCCTTTCAAAGGGTCCAACTGTTGCAGTTGTAAGTGTTTCTTTGTTAAGGGTATTATACCACTGAGGAGCCCTGTGGGTGAATGACCTCTGACTCATTGTGGTCTGGCATCTGGGGACCTGGAAGATTTGAAATTGAGTACTACATGTATGCTGGGTACTGCTGTGGGCAGTAAGAAGCTTTGGAACACCTGACGGCATGAGTCTGAGGAGAACCTTCTTGGTTATCAGGCAGGTCTGATATTGTGTTCTGCTGAGGAGTGGAAGCCATCTAGCCTGGGCATACAGGTCACAGGTGTGTGTGTTAGGTGGGCAGCACCCGTTAGAAGCCTACAGGCCTTGTTGAGTGTCACCAATATCCTCCGGAGGGCAGTAGGGGAAGCAGAGTGATAGATGGCTGGACCGTAGTCAATGATGGAGGTAACAGAGCTGTAGATGGCTAGTCAAAGGGCATCAGTAGTCATGCAGTGTTTGTGTTTGTGAAGCAGGTCAATCTACATGTTGGCGGCCTTAGTTACATTGTCAATGTGCTGAGTGTAAGAAAGGGAACTGTCCAGGGTGATGCCAAGATATTTAAACTCAGGAACATGTTTAAGTGAAGTCCCAGCGTGGTTCTTGATGGTGAGGGACAGAGGTTTATTCTTACTCTGTGTGTTGCAGAATGTCATGACCTTAGATTTGCTATAGTTTAGGATGAGTTTGTGTGAGCTAAACCATTCTTCAACATGCCTGAAATCATGCTGCAACTAACTCTCAAGTTGTTTAGAGTCATGGTTGTTAGTAAACAGTACTGCTTCATCCCCATAGAGTAATATTTTCTGTTGGCAGATGCTAGGGAGACTGTTCAGGAAGAGAGAAAAGAGTAATGGCCCCAGTATAGACCCCTGAGAGGGCAGGTTTTTTGTCAGAGGTGACACCAGCAATCCTAACACGTTGGACTCTTCCCCTAAGGTAGCTAGCAAACCAGAGCAGTGCATCTTTGGAAAGCCCGAGAGTGGTCGGTTGCCTGAGTAGGAGTAGGTGATTAACAGTATCAAAGGCCTTCATTAGGTCAATGAACACTGCCCCCCACAGTTTTCTTGGTCGAGGGTGTCGTGGATGAATCCCTCAAATTCCAAAAATGCAGTGGTGGTGGTACTATGTCCTTTTTGGAAGCCATGCTGTTCCAGGCATTGGATTTCATATTTGTCCAGGTACTCAACAAGCTGGTCTGAGACTATTCATTCCAGAGCTTTAGACGGGGGGGGGGGGTGGAGATAGGCCTGTAGTTGGTGTGCAGTGACTTGTCTCCAGTTTTGTGTACAGGTGTGATACTTGCCTATTTCCAAAGTGATGGGAATTGACCCAATCTTAGGGAAAGGTTGAAGATCTTTGTCAGGGGTTCAAGGATTTCAACTAGGACTAGTGCAAGCAACTTCAGGTTGAGTGAGTCACCACTGTAGCCAGTTTTGTGGATGGCCTTGTGTATATAGGTTCTAGCTAAGTGCATTGAGATCTCTTTGAAGAAGAACTGTGGTGCTGTGTGTACTTAGGATGCAGTGTCAAAGGGGAAATTGGTGGTGGGGGCATTCAAAAAATCAGGTGGAAGGACACTGCCCAGGTTAGAGAATGCATTATTGAAAGTATTGAAGATGGTACCAAGGTCTAGCGTAGGTGTTCCATCAATGCTGAGCATGGTGGGTGGTGCCTTAGGATCCTTGCCTGTAAGGTTCTTTGAGTTATTCCAGAATTTTTTCCCATCACCCCAGGAGTTGGAGAGTGCCTCCCTAAAATATTTGCTTTTTGCCTTCCGTATAGCTCGGGTACAGACATTTCTTGCAGATTTGTATTTTTGTATGTCTCCTTGAGCTGATGTGGCTCGAGCACAGTGCCAGAGGTGGTCCCTTTGTTTGAGCCATGCTACAAGCTCCATGGGTTAGAACTGCCCTTAACTTTCATCTTTTTTATTAAGTGTATTACTGCTTGAATTTTTCTATTCACTTGATGTAAAGTTCTCCCTTCCATAAATCTAAACTGGTTATGGTGGATAAATGTATATAAATGGGGTTGAATTTTATTATTTATCAATTTTGCTAGCAATTTATAGTCAGAAGTTAAAATAGCTATTGGTCTGTAACTGCCACCTAAATCTGGTGGTTTATCCTCTTATAAGGTTAGTTTTAATTTCATTATTTGCATGAATGGGGGATGTTCCAAGTCAGGGCTCTCCAACAGAAGTTCTTCCACCATCCTTTGAATCCAAGGTGCCAGGTCTTTTGCAAAACATTGAAGGAATTCATTTGTGAAACTGTCCAATCCAAGGGATTTACCCTTAGGAAGGGAGTTAATGGTTTCTATAATTTCTTGTTGTGAAATGAGTTTATATTTCAAAGAGTGTTTTGTTATATTTGTTTTTCTCTAAAAATTATCTAACTGTGACTTGTCAGGTACAAAATTATTATGGTAATTTTTTTTATATCTATCAAAGAAGACCTTGACAATGGATTCATCAGAGGTTTGTATGGAACCCTGCTCATCTTTCATTGCTGCAATTCTATTTTTTTGGTTTTCATGTCTCAGTAAAGTTGCTAACAATTTGCCAGATTTATCTGTATGAAAATATTTATGTTTTTTGATAGTACGAGCTACCCTCAATATCTCTTGTTGTATAACTTGTTTTTTGGCTTTATAGATGTACTATTTATTTCTGTATAGGTTAAGTTTGGTTAACACGAATTGGTTAAGTTGTTTAAGTCTGGTTTCCATTTCTGAATTCAACCTATTCCTTTGTTTAGTTATCATAATTTGGTGTGATATAATTACACCATGCAGTGTAGCCTTAAAGGCATCCCATAATGTTATTACAGGGCATTGGCTTGAGTAGTTATAAAACCAGATCTCTTAAATAGAGTTCCTGATTTTCTGGATAACATTTGGATCCTTTAGAAAAGCAGTATTAAATGACCATGTTTTTGAGAATTTCCGATTTAAATCAACAAGGTTCACCTCTGAAGTACTGAAACAAGGGCATGATCTGAGACAAATATTGAATCTATATTGGTTGTCTTAAGGTGTAATGCCAAACTTTTTGATATAACAATAAGGTTGATGAAGGAGAAGACATTATTCTTTTTATCAAAATGGGAGTACACAATATTATTTTGATTTTTGTGTTGTCAACTGTCTAACAATTGTTCAGTGTCCAGAAAAGCTTTCAGCCTCCTAGCAGTAGTGATATTACCACTGGCAGGTGGGGATGATTTATCTAAATAAGGGTCTAAGTAAGCACTGAAATCCCCAGCCAAAATAATATTAGTTGTTTAGAGTTTTTGAAGGCCATCAGTGAGTTTTGCTAAGAATTCAGAGTATTTCTCAAAGGGAGAATATAATGACCCAAGAATTAACCATAAACCGTCTAACTGATTTTTATCAATATACTCTTACCATATTCATCAGAGAACTGATCAATTAAATTAAAGTTTAAACCCTTCTATATTAAAATTGCACCCCTTTGCTTTTTGTTGTACCTATGCTATAACAAAATAATGTTATCCATTTATTTTTTAACGTAATTATTTCTTTAGTATCCCGGTGTCTTTCCTGCAAACACATACTTTGAGAGTTTTGTTTTTTAATATATGTAAGTAACCTGGATCTTTCAATACAGTAGGTGTGTTAATGCCATGAACAAATTATGTTATATTGAGACTATTGAAATTAGCCAGTAATGATTTGGTAGAGTCACCATATAAAGAAGGATTTGCATAAGGGAGGCCTGGGTATATTTTGCTTGTACCTATAGTACACCAATTTTTTAAAAAAATGCCTTAACTCTGTTATAATACACTTACCAATGATAAAACTATCCCCTTTGAGCCTGGTCATTGAGACAAGTCTTAATTGTTTTAATGAATTTCTTACTATTACCCTCCCCATTTGGTTATATATTTTAAACAGTAAAAAGAGCAACATAAAAAATGAACACATAAAGATTACAATTTTCAATCTCATGAACACACTTTGAATGCCAGAGAGCATTCCCTAATGCTTGATCTCTCAGGTGGGACTCTTTATATTTTCAATCAAGCCCCCCCCCCCCCATTCTCCACATCAGTCTGAATATAGCCTGAGCCTATAAAGCAGTCAAGAAGAAAAACATAGCTTAATACCAGTGGAAGGAACAGTTGAATTTCAGGTCTAACAATTTTTAAGAAGTAGCAATAAGGTTGACACCTCTTTAAATTTAGGCACCTTCTAAACAAAGCACTTAATAAACAAATTCTTTAAGGCTCATACAAAGATATTTCTGTTGTTCTGTCCATAGAAAGAAATAATTACAGCCCCCATTCCCCACATTGAATTGTATGCGAATTGAGCAGAATGCAATAAACAGAGAAATAAGAAGATAAACACAATGTTATTCCTCTGAAAGGTAAAACATTAAATTCACAGATTACATGGAGTGAAACCAATTATAACTAATCCTTGAAATAATGGGTTAAATATACAAAGTATGATAGTTATTGATATTCTCCCAAGGATTGATTATTTTAAGTTTCAAAAATATTTGCAAGTTTTATTTCTAGATCTTCCATTGTTGCTTCGGGTGAGTCGTAAACAAAATGCTGACCCTCTATAATTACTTGCAGTTTAGCAGGATAGTTCTTAGTCACTTTAAAGCCAGTAGTCCAGAGTCGGTTCCTGAGAGAATCTAAGTTTTTTCTGGCCAAGATAAAGTCTTGTGGTAAGCCATTATAGATGGTGATATTTGCCCCCAACAGATTGGTCCTTTTTTTTATTGTAGACAGCAGTAATGAGTTTGTCCTTATCAGAGGATCTCATGAATCTCAGTATTGCTGGGCGAGGGGGGGGGCCAATGAGTCCAGCTTAGAACGAAGGTCCCTATGTATGTGTTCAATTTCCCAGTTGATATTAATCAGTTCAGTTTCCAAAGGGGGGCTGCAGCAATTAACTTTGAATGTCTCCTATAGACTCTTTATGTTATCCCAAGCCTTGGGGACAGCAAAAATATGAACATTATTCCATCTGGCTCTGGATTCTTGGTCTACTAGTTTTTCTTTCAGGTCTTGGTTGGCTTTTTCCAAGTCTTTTATTTTCTTAGGCAAAGGATCTATTTCATCCAAAATTCTATTTAGAACTTGTTTTATCTGATTTATTTCTTTTTTAATATTACTTGATTTCCATTCACTAGCCCCTGTATTAACTTGAAATAATTATTTTATCTTGATGTTCCAGGATTGTTTCCATTTTCAAGGACATTTTGTTTATTTTACTGAACAAAATTTTTGCCCATTGTCTGGGGGGGGGGGGTCTGACTTATTGCCATCTAGGTCAGAAAGATCAGAGTCATGTTGATCATTTGTGTTAATATTTGAAGGTATGTTAGTTGAACAGCCTCCCCACCTCAAATAATTTTCTCCATTATTTTCATTTTTATTAAAGGAATTTTGTGATGCATTAAGGGTGCATGGACAAGCTGAGTAGAAGGATCAATGCCAATTACTGCTTCAGTATTGGGTAAGCTTACTGGACTATCGCTGTATAAGTTAATAATCATTATTGTGCTTACCACAGTCACTTCAAGGTTTGATAACTGTTTGGCTCCAAAAGGTTGATGATGAAGACTAAAAGAATCTTCTGCAATTTGAACATTTGTTTCTGAAAGGTTGTGAATGTCTGTGGTAGCTTGTGAGTCTGAATTCTTCTGACACCGTACCTTATCTGGAAAAGATTTCTTCCTTGTTTTTGCAACTGAGGTTTTAGGCATTTGTTTGAGACTTTTCACAGGGCTTGAGGGCATTTTAGCACAACTATCAGCTGTATTTAACTGGGCCCTAGTAGGTAACATGGCAGTACTATTAGTTGAGGGAAACTGCTGTGGGTCCTGGTCACTATTTTCTTTCCCAAGCCATGTCTTGAAGCTACCACAACCACTGGAAGTGCTTTGCTTGGTTACCTCCTGAAGCTGCTTCAGACTATTGGTGGTCTTCTTGGCATGAAACAAGGGAAACAGGCCAGGTTGCTGGCCTTGGGTCATGCCGCTTACTCCACTTGCCCTGCTCAGTGAGCTTTCTTCTGGGTGAGTCACATTGGATTTTGGTTTTAGCTGGTGTGCTATAGCTTTATGTGTGGCCAGTTTATGAGGGCTAATAGTTTTAAATTTAAACTTGGTGTTTATTCTTTTTAACTCTTTTCTAGGGGTCATAATCCCCTGTTTAGTAAATAGTTTTAAGTTCTTCTTCGTAGCTTTATTGTTTCTGATAGTGGCTCAAAAACTAAGTCCATACTGCATTAACACTCAGACGGGGGGGGTATAGGAGCTGCTGGAATATTAACAGAGACCCGTGGCCTGCTGTCTTCATGGCTGTGGCAGTTAACACAATGTTGCTTCTCCTTCTCCTCATAGGCAGTGCTCAATTCTGATCCTTCCTTAGCATGCCTAATGTGATGTGCATATGTGACCAGCTAGTCACATGATCCTCAGGTGGACTTCGATTGGGTGATGGCCAGAGAGGAGTTACAGCAGCTGCAGACAGAAGCACCATCTTGGAGAAAGTGATTAGATGGAGCACAGCCAAGAGAATGAGGAGAAAGAGGGTCAGAGATCCAAACAGTGAAACTTGCACATTCACACCAGAACAAAAGGGTTGTGTCACCAAGAAAAAAGTAAAAGAGAAAGATCAAACCAAATATGTAAGCGGGTTCCTCATTGTGGGTACTGAGAGGCACAGAGAAAAGAATTGAGCAGACAGCCCCATAGATTGGTGGCGGATAGTGTCTGGCAGGGAGGAAGGTGGAGCAGAGACAGCACCACAGGAGGAACCACTGGCTATGGTTCCTGCCTCACTGCTTCCCTGGCTTTGGAAAGCTGGGGGAAAAGGACAACATGCAGATCAATGTGTGAGGTATGGGTATAGGGGGAAAGTGTTGCCAGGATGCCAATGTGCAGAAGCTGTACAGACATGCTGCCAGTTCCAAATTTGGGGTTCCCTCCTAGTTCCACTGCAAGCTTCTATGTACTGTGGTCACTCATCAGTGGGGATTCAGGGGCCTTTGATAGACTCTCCCTGGGGGAAGCATTCATGCCCAAGTGGATGAGGCCAGGATTGTTTCCTCAGATGTCACTGTGGAGGCTGAGGGAGAGGAAGAGGAAGCTGCAGGGAAAAATCAAAACGAGAAGGTGATGGAGAGCACAGCCATATGCCCCACTCCCCACCACTGGCTACCTTCTATTTTCAGTGGCAGAAGGAGGGACAGAGGTCTCAGACAACCAGCAAGAGATCCTCCATGGCCTTGGGGGGTCTCTGCCTCAGCCCCTGTCCGGTGGTAGCCCACAGGCCCTGTCATCCAAGTCAGAGCCTATCTGAGGAGCCAAGTTCAGAGTAAAGCCCAGTGGGCTTGGCTCCGATCCTGTTCCTGCATAAACAGTATCCAGGGGGAGTACTGATCAAAGAGATCTGGTGGAGTTAGATGAGGAGAAGTATATTGGTAGCACATTTCAGATTCAGGACTAATAAGTGGTTAAGGCAATTCCCAGACCTTACCATCTCCCAGTGATCACCTTGGCAGAGAGCATCCCACAGCCCCCGGTCCAGGCAAAGACCCTCTGGACCTGGATGGATGGATGGGTTGAAGCCTAGTGACTCATTAAATGTCAAGTATCGAAGAGGAATATGGTTGCCAGTTGTACCAGCCAGAAGGACCAGTGTCAGAGACCTGCCAGAATGGAGCCAGGCAAAGAGGTGGGTCCATAGGAAGCTGCATGGGGATTATCCTCATCTGAACTATCCTTACATGCCTGAGAGAATGTAGGACATCATCAAGAAGATGAGGGAGGAGTGGATCTTCAAAGAACAGATGGACTGTTTGAAGAATCACCCTGGTGGAGGAGGTGCCCCATCTCAATACAGATGGCATGGTCAATGTGTCACACTGGGACTTGGTCTGGCCTGACTTTGTTTAAACATTTTGCCCTGGTCCAGGTCTTAGCTGGGACATGGACCAAGTACTACATTTTGGACCGTAATTCCTTTGGGGATGTGACTACCAAGCCAGACCCAGAGTACTATTTCCCTCCGGGGGAGCCTGCAACTTAGGCCTCCTGGATTTCAGACTTGTGAACTGCTCCAGGACAATTGCTATGCAGAGCAGGACATGGTGACTGTATACAGTTCTTATTACTAGAAAAAAAAGGGAACATGCTGAGATTTAATATTATGTTGCTATTAACAACATTTTTTTATTATCATGATAAAACTGTTGGCATGGAAGTTGGAGGAGACTGGTATGTGAGTGTGTGAATTAATGGTTTGGGGATTGCACACAGAGTAACTTGTTCTACTTGGTGGGAGGTATACTGGGGTGTACCTATAGTTTTAGAAAACTACCTCATTACTGTGTTCAATTTTTTAAGTCTAAAGTGCAACCATTTTAGAACAATGATTATGGTTATCTTTTGATAAAGAAATAATGAAGTGTTTTTCTAAACATGTAAGATTATCTCCTGGCACAGGTAGGTTTTAGTTTATAGGTGCTGGGTTTAGAGAGGCAGGTTGAGTGAGGCCTATGGTCATATGTGGTGAGTTTTCCTTAGAAAAGGCTGGGGAGTGCACATACCTGGTTTGATGGGAAGAGACCATCACTGGACCCTTGCTATCATTTCCAGGAGGGAATGATTTTCTGTGTGTGGAGGAGTGTAAGCCCCCCCCTTAAAGGAAGGGCTTATTGCTTCCATTAAGACACCCTTTCCCCCCCTTCTACCCCCTCCGAGCCAGGGTACTCTGGGGGTTAATATCTGCTGGATGCCTCAAGGTGGCAGCAGAGGGCAAGTTTAGGTATATAAGGCTGGAGACAGGAAGTTATGGGGCCTTTTCCAGCCTGGGCAGTAGGCCTGGGGCTGGATGGGGGAATGGTTGGAGAAGCTGAAGAGGGCAGGCAAGAAGGGAACTCGGTGGTCTGGGTGGGCCAGTGGAGGCTCCCCTCCCAAAGTGCATCTAGGGATGGCTTTGGCAGTGACCTGAGGCTGAGAAGTAGGGGAGGACGGTCAGCCAGTATGCCTGCATTGTTGGGTTAGGAACGGTGTACATGGTGGTGGTATACCAGGATAGGCAGGAGCCCATAGAGATCCAATGGTAGTGGTTACTCAGGCCACCAGGGCTATGGGGGCAGTCGCAGGTTCCCTGCAGGGAGAAGGCCAGTGGCAGTGACTCCTCTCTGTACCCGGCATGGCAGGGTAGCTTGAGCTTAGATGGAGCCAGGGGCCCTTTCATCCAACTTGTAGGGCAGGCATGGAGGGGCAGCTCCTGGGGCACAGGCGTTAAAGGGCTGGGCGGGTTGCAGATCTTTGGACAGGCCTTGGAGTGTGCCTCTGGTGGGGGTTTAATGTAAGCCCAGCATGTCAGTTGGACAGAGATGTGGGGCAAGGAGCAGTGTAGCCCTTTCTGCAATTTGCCACCTGGGAACACTGAGAGAAGTGGGCTGCTCTGAGGGCCTGGGTGGTGGCAGGGCCTGGGTCTCTCCCATGGCAGGGTAGCCCAGGTGAGGTAGCTTGAGTGCTACAGCAGGGCTGGGGTTTGGGGCTCCTGCATCAAAAAGAGAGAGAGAGCTGAGCTGTGGATGTGGGATTGGTGCCATGAGTTTGGTAGCACCAGGCAGGTTCATGTTCAATATGAAGCCAAGGAGGTTGGGTTACATGGCCTGGGTCAGAGGAAAAAATCCTGGCACCTTTAGTAGATTTGGGCCGAGATCCAGGGGTCAGGTGGGGAAAGCAACCTGCTTTACCACACCAGAGATGGGGCAGCCTACCAGTGCCAGAGTAGTTTAAGGAAGTCGTGTGGCTAACCTAGGAAAAGAGATAGAGTTTGGCTTACCAGCACCAGGATCCAGGAGCCTGTGGGTTTCGTCTAGTTGAGTGGGTCCTTGGGTAAATCATCCAAGTGGTTAGAGAGACAAAATCCTGCTTGTATTGCTTATAATCCATTTGTGCTGCACAGAATGTCCAGCTAGGGTAAACTGTACAAAGTTCAGATAGCCCCATGAAGCTGCATTATTTATTTGATGGAAGATGAGACCCCTGCATTCCTGGAATCATTTGGGGTGCAGGAGCTTAAAATAAAGAAGCTAGTTTGGCAACAAATTGATAGTGGTGTTTCTCCTGATTTGAGTTAGAAGGAGGGAACAAATGAAATGGACCCCCCGTGTGTCTAATTTCACAAGTCTTTAATTCCAGAAGGATTTCCATCATGCTGTATCAGGACCAAGGGCTCTGGGATTTAGAGGAGACAGGAAGTTGCAGCATGGAGATCTTGGTCCAGTGGTCAGTGTTTGGGAGACTCCATATTTGCTGTGGTGAGATCGGGAGTGCACTTGAAAGTGAAGTCGCCAAAAGGTAGGACAGTTATTTTCCTGTCTTGTTTATGTGTGCACTGGCTCAGGTTGGTACTTTATTTGTGGTCCCCCTGCTCCCTGGACCATCTGTGAAGTTCAAGTATGCCCCAAGATGAGTGGGTAGAAGGGGGGGTTACAATTGAATCATCATTTACCACTTGTTTACCAGTTCCTTTCACCTTATTCTCCTCTTTTTACTTATAAACCCCTTTCTATGCTGGGTGGAGGTTTTGATTTGGATGTTAGCAGAAGCAGTGAACACTGTCTTTGGAAAGTAATTGGCTGTGATGTACCCTCCCTGGTGAACAACATTCATAGGCAGATTAACAGGCTGTCCAAGAGTATCATACGTGAGCTTTGTTATTGGTTTTATAGACCGTTCTGAGTGATGTGGCAAAGTTGCCACTGGACCTTGCACTTTTTCAGCATTCAAGGTAGCAACTTCCAGTTCATTGTCCACCAGTGAAGCAGTTTTGTCATAAATGGATACCACTGCACTTTCTTGGTTGTCATTGTTAGTTTTGGGCCCTGGGCTTTGATTGTCACTATCATCCTTAATTTCTGGATGGTCTTCCTCATTTGAGAGGGATATCTCTGCAAAGTTTGAATTTTTTACCACACAGCTGACATTCTGAGGAACAGTCACACTTTCTTGGGATTGGAACAGTTCATTTAGCCAACTTAGACCAGTAACACATTCAGATATACTGGCAGGTTCACTACTTGTTTCTTCTGGTTCAGGTATGCTGAGTTCGGATAACTCCACCAGGCAAAGGGAGTCTGCAATCTTCAAAGTTACACTTTGTGCATCACTCTGGGGGGTCAGGTACAACTGAGGGAGCAGGATTATCTGAAATCATTGGGCTGTTTGTGTCATCAACAAAGGTGGGACAATGGGCTCCTTGGAACAGTTGGCTTAATTCAAGAGAAAGGTACTAAGCAGCAACAGACTCACTGACACTACTTTCAGAATCAACATCATTATCAACTGTGGCATTGTTGGTAGGAGGATCTCTCAGCTGAACAGCAGAAGTCTGATTTAGTTGCTTGTTATGAGCAGCAGATCTGGTGACACAGCCTGTTGGAGCCTCTGATTGTGGCAGTGTGCCAAAAACTATTTGCCCAGTTGGCAGAAGGGGATTCCTATGTCTGGTGTTTACAGCTCAATGATCTCCTTCTGGATGCACTTTGTATACTGGTAAGTCATTTAACTTGCTAACAACAATATAAGGAATATGACTTCATTGGTCAGCTATTTTATGTTTTCCTTGGAAGCCTAGATTTTGCATTAATACATGGTCTCCTGCCTTTAATTCATGGACCTTCACTCGCTTGCCATGATGTGCCTTGTCAGCTAGATTTTTCTTTGCTGCCATGGTGTTGGCCAACTGGGATGCATGGTTTAACTGAGCTTTCCATTTTTTTTATGGAACAGCCTTCCTGAGATGGTTGTGGAGTCAGGAACAGTGGGAGAATTCAATAATGCACGAGACAGACATATGGCAATTCCAGTGGATGTAGGAGGAAGTAAGCTGTTGATTAACTAGAATCTGCAGCTTATCCATCAGGTAGGGGAAATGAGCAGACTAGGTGGGCCAAGCGGTCCTTATCTGCTGTCAAATTCTATGTTTCTATATTTACAAACTGTATGTAGTTGTTTGATTGAGCACCATCTGTGAAAACTGCAAAATAGACATCAATTGGAAGGTGAGCCTGTCTGCCGAACATGAGATGATAAGATGAAAATCCTATGGCATCGTTCTTGGTACAATTATAGGCATGCACAAGAGAGCTTATTTGTTGACTCCACCTTGATTTATCTTTTAGGATGCAGAGTGCCAAGCATATCCAATAGAATTCTAGTAAACCTCTCTGTCTGCAGATCTCCTTGAGGATGGTAGGAGTGGTCCTGGACTTTATCACACCGCAAACAGACAATAACCCTTTGATAAGTCTGCACTCAAAGTATTGGCCTTGATCCAAGTGGATCCTTTATGGAGCACCATAGTGGACAAAGAACGTTTCCACAAGGACTTTTGCTACTGTGGCTGCATTATGGTTTTTAGTTTGGTATGTCTGAGCATACCCGGTAAAGTGATCCATCACTACAAGCATATTACCAATGTTCTTTGAATCTGTCTCTAGGCTCAGGAAATCTATACATATGAGCTCCATTGGGGCACTGGTTGTTATATTGACCGAGGGGGCTGCTCACTGCAGTAGTGCTTTTCGCTGGAGACATCAGCTGCCAGTCTTTATATATTGATCATTGTCCAGACCCATTTTAGGCCAATAGAAATGTGCTTGGGCTAAATCCAGAGTTCTCTCACTACCTAAGTGTCACATTTGCTCATGCAGAGCCTTTAATACAACCTTTTTAAATTTTAAGGGCAACACTAGTTGTCTTTTCACAACTTCCCCCTGATTGTCTGTTAATTCAAGATACAACTTTTCTTGGAGCACAGGTTTAAGTTCTTCTTTGAACAGCAAGGCAGTCTTGGAGTCACTGGACCACAATTTAGAAACATCTCCTCCCTTGTTAAGGGCATTTAGGACTAGCCTAATCATTTGATCACAATATTGTTCCCTTTGTTGATTAGATGGAGTTAACTGTGGCAAGGCATTCAGGTCTAAAGCAGCACAATTACCATAGGCCACTGGCAAGCAAGTAAAAGGAGGTCCCAGACAATTGGCCAAGCAGTTTACAGTTTCAGCAGTAGGAGTTTCATGTCTCTCAAACTTATGGCACAACACTTTCACGGAATGCTCTGATATTTGTACACACTTTTAGTTGGAAGCCATTTTTTGTGATAGGGCATCAGCATCAACGTGTCTGAGGCCTGGTCAGTACTCCACTGGATAATCATGTGTAGATAAGACCAAGAGCCATTGGCATCCCATAGCATCATTTGAACATAGGTTAATGGATTGTTGTCTGTTTTAACAAATTTCTTGGCACCATACAAACATTCATGGAATTGTTTCACAATTGCCTACTTGAGCATGAGGAAACTCCAGTTTATGCATCGGGAAATTATTTTCTGAAGGTGTCAGACTTTGACTTGCATATGCCATGGGGCGCAATCCTTCTGCATACTTTTGGTAGAGCACAGCCCCGAGGCCACTCAGACTAGCATCAGTATGCTGCACATAGGGTTTGAATGGATCTGCATATGCAAGAACAGGCACATGCATTAGCTGATAAATGATTTTGTGAAAAACTGCATCACACTCTGACATCCATCTTTGGCCAAAATGTTCGTAAGGTCTGACATGTGTTTTTACGGTCTCTTTATCCACACCTTTCTTGAATTTCTTATTAATAGTAGGTACCCTTGAGTTAAATTTAGCAATGGCTACATTACCTTGGTGTGGTCTTTGAGGAAATGGCAATAGTAGATGTAAAAGCCCAGGAATTGGCCAGCCCAGTGATGCTGAGGGTTGAGGCACTGGATGCCACACCTTGCGCTGCACCAGCGACCCAGGTTCAGAAACAGCCTCAGGTACTGGTGGTCGGCAGGGGGAAAAGAGAAGAGGATTGAACATCCAAAGGACTGCTCTCCTCTCCTGGGGGGGAGTTGATGCTCCTCACTGCTATTGCAGTTCCCGGCAGAGGCCAGCAGTCGCAGCAAGACATGGAGCACAGAAAGGGGATACAGGAGTGACGGCGAACATAGTGTAAGCGGTTATGGAAGTGTACCCACCTTGTGCTGGACATCATTGCATGTCCATGCTACCAGGGTTACGTAACAAAAATAATTCCCACCCTCAGGGAAAGGCGAAGGTACTTCTGCCCCTAGACCACATTCCCAACACCGGGCCCTCTCCTCTACAGTCCCCGCTCACTCAGCTGACACTCTACACTACAGATAGAGCACCCTGGGTGGATAGGGCGGCCCCTCCCTTGGGGGGGTCAGATCTGGGGGGTTGTGTCAGTTGGAGAGGGAGAGGTTGTGATTCTCAGGTGGGAGGTAGAGCATGGAAGATGGAAGATACTGGACAGAGTTCCCCAATAGAGTAGTGCAGAAACAGAATTCTAGAGAAAAAAAAAGCCCAGGAATCATTGCAGTTCTTTTAAGTTGTTTGGCTTTGGCTTTTCAGTGAGTGCTTCGACCTTGCTAGGATCAGTCTGGATGTCTTCTGATTACACAATGTGCTGTACATATTTTATGGGACTCTGGAAAAACTGGCAGTTGTCAATTGATAACTTTAACCCAAACCCATCCAGTCTATCCACCACTTTGAACAGGCAAGCCTCGTGTTCTTCGAGGGTTTTGCCAAAAACAATGATGTCATCAGGGTAGACTAAACATTCAAAGAAGGTTCATATCTCCCATAGCACATTTCATTAGTCTTTGAAAAGTCAGTGGAGCACCTGATGTGCTTGAGGCATGCACATGAACTTGTAGAAGCCCAAATGACAAATAAGCACAGTCTTTTCCCTGTCTTCCGGTGTCATTGGGATTTGACAGTATACACTGCAGAGATCAAGGACTGAAAACCACTTACTCCCATTGAGGCAGTCCAAGGCATCTTGTATGTGTGGCATAGTGTATTGGTCAGGCATAGTTCCTTTATTAAGGGTCCTGTGGTCTACAGACATACAGATGGAACCCTTATTTTTCCATTCCACACCTGGCACAGAGGATGGACAAGAAAGTCACACTCTTGATAACCAAGATAGGGGTATAACCTATCTCTAAACCCCCATACATGCAGTCCATCAAGGGGTTGTATCAGGTGGTCAAATAAATGCTGATCATACCAGTCTTTGAGAATTATTGTAACTTGAGGCCCACTATCTAGGACAGCACAAACCTGAATTCCATCCACATGCACAGTAGTTTCCATAGTTGGACCCACCAAATGTGATCAGGCCGGTTGAGTTTTGCTAGGAATTGCAGGAACTGAAACAAATGACTTTGCCAGAAATGCGTTGTGTCTGGACTGGTCTGGGGCCCCACTGGTATTTCCTTGCCTTGGGTACTTTTCTGCAAGCAGTCTATCTCTCACCTAGACTTGGTCCTCTCTAGATCGGCACTCTCTCTTTAGATGACCATCCTTTCCAAATTTGTAGCAGAACACAACTTCTCTGGGCTGTGTTGGATCTGGCAGTACATCATTACTTGGCCTAAATCCATGGTTAGAGGGTGGTGAAGAACACATGTTTGAAGCCTAGGCAGGAGCATTAAGAACAGAGGGTCCTTGTTGAGTCTCCTTCCCTCCTTTTGAAACCTGGGGTTGTACATCACATTTCATTAATTCTTTCATCATGCCAGACAATTTAGTTATGTGGGCCTTCAACCCTCCAGGCACAGGTGATGCCTGGACTTGAACCCCCCCCCCCATAGCAGATGTATTCTGAGGGGTGTCTTGGTCTTTATTGGCAGTGGCCTTAGTGGTGCCACCAGTTTGCAGTTCTCTGATTTCTTTAAGTATCTCTTGGAGTCCAGAACCATCATTGACCTGCCCCCTGACAGGGGAAGGGGCTGCAATAGCTACAGTGGTACAGGGTCCCCAGGAATCTTCTTCCTCCTCAACTTCATGTACCTCTTTCACCAACATGTAGAAGGGTGGGGTATCAGATTTTCAGTGGTGCAGCATCAGCTTAAGTAGTACCCTACTGGAATGTCGAGCAGAGTTGAATATGTGATCCAATCTCATTGATCCAGCTCACTGGGGGTCATGCCTCCCCTTTTAAAAATGTTTTGTAACAATTTCTCTAGCCTGGTTAAGTAAACTGATGATGACCACTGGGTGGGCCAAGCGGTCCTTATCTGCCGTCAAATTCTATGTTTCTATGTTTCTATGTAAGGCTCTCCCTTTTATCGTCTAATAACTTTAAACTTCCACGTCAGTTCTTCAACTGCATTGGTACTCCCAAATACATACTTTAAGGTGGACAAATGCTCCTGTGCACTGGCGTTGGGGTTAGTGGCCCTCAGTGAATGAATGACATCTAAAGTGGGTCTTCAGAGGCTTTCTCCAAGGTGTTTTCTATTTTCCACCTCGGAGCATTGCCAGTCCTGCACCAATGTAGTAGCCAAGTCAGTCCAGGTCTCCAGGTCATCCTCACCATTAGGCATGGGAAGGTTGCTAGAAAACATTATTTTTTCAAATTTAATAAGCTTTATTAAGTTTTTACTTTTACATATTGTACACAAAACAATTTTGTACAACAATTAGGAAACAGTAATGCACATGACAAATCCTGTATATTCTCATGCCTCTTCAGAAATCAAAAATGAAGTATTTTGAGATAAAATACATTTTTCCTTAAACAATGATTATACCTATAGTTTATCATAAATATCAGATGATGTTTGAAACATTGTCAATTATAACATCTAAACTTTAAAATAAAATAGAAAGACCCCCCACAACCCACCCCTTCCCATCTGTTCGCCACTATGAGTTAGTAATAAATGGAAAACATAAAAAGCCACTTCTTGCATTATACCAAACAATGATAATAGTATAGGTATTTATCGTAACCTCTGCAGAGCTCAAATTAATACAATAATACAGTCAGTACGGTAGTCTTGAAAAAAATTAAATGGACAATAGAGTATGCAAGGGGGCCCAAATCTGCTGGTATTTCTTACTATGTTTTGAAATGCTCACCCAGAGGTGTTCTGCTTGTAAAGCAAAAAGCATTTCCTGAAAGCCATTCTATATACGTAGGAATTTGTTGATCTAACCAATGACGTAATATTATTTTTTTGGCACAAAGGGATATCAAAGTCATGTGTTTATGTTGGTTCCCTAACAGAACATCCCTTGAGTCTCCAATAATGCAAATTTCTGATTGAAAAGCATTTTGATGTCCCAGAAGGGGATCAAGTCTAGAACGGAAACATTCCCAGAAGGGTGATACTTTATTACATTCCCAGAGAATGTGGAGCAACATACCCCGTTGACACCCACATCTGGTATACATATCCGACTGGAGTTTCCTCATTTTTTTAAGTTTTACAAGTGTGTAATATAGGTCTTGTAAAACAAAAAACTGAAGTAACCTGTAACGGTCCCACTTGACATCCTTATACAATCTGTTCCAGATTTGCATCCAGTGATGGGGACCGTAGTTGATGGGGGAATAATCTTATCCCATACATAATGAGGGGTATCATCTGAGTCCCCATACTGAGCATGAAGCTCCTTATAATAAAAAGAGATATAATGAGAGGTAGGCCTCATTGAAATTGTACTTAGAACCGGTCCAATCGTATATTGATCCCAGAGACTGTTACCAAGATGCTGTATTAAAGCTTGGGAAATTTGGATGTATTTAAAATAAAAAGAGGTTGGTAAATTGTATTTTACTCTTATATCTGAGAAGGAAAGCAGTTTATAGTTCTCTGTTAGGTCTATCACATTTTTCCCCATATCATCCGGCCAAAAGGATTGCTTAATAACTTTACCTTCAATTCTAATGTTGGGGTTACCCAAAATGGGTTGAGAGGAGTCTTTCTCCAACTAAAGACCTAGGGTCTTATTAAGTTGCATGTGAGTTCGGAGAGATGCCATGATGGATGTGGATTTCAGCTGATTGGGGACCTTGTTAAGGGGAAGATAAAGTAGTCCCTTTAGGTCTACACCCGTTAATGCACAAAGTGACTTTTTTATCTGGAGCCACAATGGGGAGTAAGGGTTAAAACCCAGATCTGATATAGGCCTCAACCAATGTGAAATAACAGAGCAGTTAATTGAGAAATAATAAAGGTAAATGTTGGGAACCTGTAACCCTCCTCGTTCTTTGGATCTCTGTAATTTAGAGATTGTCCTATGTGGGGGGGAAGGGATTATTTTCCCAAATAAATTTGGGGATGATACCATGGACCTGGTTAAACCAAGATTTAGGGAGAAATTGGTTAAGCATTTGAAGGGGGTATAACAGTTGAGGCAGGATATTCATTTTAACTATATTAATATGTCCCCAAAGGGAAATGGGGAGCAAAGCCCAACAATTCAAATCTGTCCTCATCTGTGTAATTAACTGGTCCAGATTATATTGTTTCATTTTGGAATGAGATTAAGATAAATATATGCCCAGATATTTTATTCTATCTCTTACTCAAGAGAGCCCAAGATGTTGAATATTCACTTTTAGTGTCTGACAATTTAAGGGCATTACCTCTGTTTTAGTCAAATTCAATTTATAGTTGGATAGTCTGCCAAAATCCTGAATGATGCTTAGGGCAGCAGGTATAGATTTAGATGGGTGGGTAATATGAAGCATAATATCATTGGCATATACCGATAATTTGTATTGGGAATGATTGATTGGAATACCAGAAATTAATGTAGAGTTGTTAATCTTCTTAATAAGAGGGTCTAAATATAAATTAAACAAATATGGAGAGAAGGGACATCCCTATTGTGTACCCTGTTGCAGTAAAAAAGATGGGGAAAGGACTCCATTACATAGAATACAAGCCGATGGTTGTAAGTAGAGGATTTTTATCCACTGTATAAATTGTGCTGGAATACAATATCATGGAAGTAAATTAAAGGGGACAGGTAATGTTCCTAGTAACTAAAATGAATAGACTCACCTCCAATTGGGACATATTTAACTGTACCTGAATAAATACTGATGTGAAAAACTGTGTTTTCAATTCTTTTCTTTTTATGGACAACATTCTGCACTGTTATGTTAATGGAACAAGTTATTTTGAGTTTTGACTACGTCACAGTTTGTGTACAGAATGCTAAGCATGAGCTACTGTCCTATCAGAACCATGCTAAGAGTTCTGTTCACAAACCGTGACATAGTTAAAACTCCAGATCACTGGTTCTGTGGAGAGAACTGTAACAGAATGCTGCCTACAAACACAAAACAATGCAAAATATAGTTTTTCGCATCAATTTTATTCAGGTACATATACATAAAGATCATTTAGGCTTATGGATATAATTTCTGTCAATAGGAACGTTATAAACAGCTTCCAATTATAAATCATTTCCTGTCCTCTTTAAACAGGTAGTCCCAGGACACCCGATCAAAAGCTTTTTCTGCATCCCAGAACACCAAAACCATTGCAGTATGGGAGTCCCTGGATGCAGAAATAAGATGAGAAAGTTTGCGCAGGTGATCCGCTGATAAGCATCCAGCCACAAATCCTACCTGTTCAGGACTTAATAGAGTCTGCCAGACCTGAGCCATCCTGTTAGCAAGTATTTTTGCTAAAATCTTGAGGTCTACATTTATTAGTGATATGGGGTGGTAATTTGATAACATTGTTGGGTCCTTGCCCGGTTTAGGAAGCACCACAATAGTAGCAGCAGTGAGACTGTAATCCAAGAGGTCTCGCATATAAATGTAATTATAAGTATTAAGCAATAGTGTACCTAGTTGAGTTTTGAAAGGTTTGTAAAAGTTTGATGTGCAACCATCAGGGCCCGGCGCTTTGTCTAGTGGGAGTGCATCAATGGCCTCATAAATAACTGTTAAAGTCAACGGGGCTTGAAGAATATCTTTTTGAGGTTGGGACAGGTACGGAAGATCTATTTCTTGTAGAAAATTATCTAGATCAAAACTATTAAAGGGTAAAGGAGAGCATGAGTAAAGAGATTGATAATATAATTTAAAACAAGAGACAATGTCTCTGGGGGAAGTATGGATATTGCCATTAGCATCTCGAATAGTTGGTACAATTCTAGCAACTGTTTGTGCTCTTAGCCGTAGCACTAATAGCTTCCCAGCCTTGTCTCCTTCATCAGAGTAGGTGGCTTTTGATCTAAAAAGGAGATGTTCAGTTTTGCCACTAAGAAGAATATTATATTGAAAACACAGACTTTCTAATTTTTTGAAGTCCGTTATGTTGGAATATGAGGACAAGGATTTTTCTAAGGTTCTGATTTGCTGTAATAATACAGAGGTTTCTTGAGAGATTTTCTTTTTCCTGATAGAGGCCAGGTGGATAATATCTCCTCTTAGTGAACATTTTAAGGCTCCCCATAACACATCAAGTTTTGGCATGGAGAAAGCATTCTCCTCATAGAATTTCTCTATAAAGTTTTGCAAGTTTTCTACCAATTGTTGGGATTTCAATAACTGGGGTTTGAATCTCCAAATTTTATCATAGCCCATTGAAGCAGGTAGGGACCACTGTAAAAGAGTTGGGTGATGATCAGAGATCACTTTAGCTAAATAAGTGCAAGTCTGAACCCTGGCTAGATGCTCAGTCCCCAACAAAAAGTAGTCAATTCATGAGAATGTGTTGTGTGGCAGGGAATGAAATGAGTAATCTCTTGCTGAGGGAAAAGGGGCCTCCAGGGGTCTACAAGACCCATGGTGTCCATAAAATCCTTCAGGGCCATTTGTGCAGGAGTAGGAGGACAGCATCGGGGATTAGACCTATCTAATGTATCACAAAGAACTAAATTCCAATCTCCACCAATTAATATAGGGAGAGAGGACCAAGAAACTAAGCTAGTCATAAGTGTGATAAAGAATTGTGGGTCCTCCCCGACAGGGCCATAAACTGATCCTAATATTAATGACCCAAAATGACTCCTAAAAGTATATATCTGCCTTGGGGGTCACTGATCAATTGGAGCAGCCTAAAAGGTATACGGCGTGCTACCAACACAGCAACTCCACACTTCCGGGTATCGAGGCCTACCCCCAATACTTCCCCTACTCATGTTCTTCATAAACAATGCATTTGTGAAGTGGGCAAATGGGTCTCCTGAAGAAAGGCCATGTTAATATTGAGTTTATGGAGATGTAATAGTATCTTGGCTGTTTTGGTGGGGGACTGGGCACCTTTAACATTCTAAGAACAAAATTTTAAAAATACTGGCATGACCACTCAAAATGTCGAGTTTTGCTCTGCAAGAATAAAATAATCTCCAAGTAATAAATACCATTTTCTAAAACAACTATTTTGTATAATTCCAGTGGCAACCAGTGTAGTTCCCTTTCCCTTCCCCTCCTTTCCAGCTAGTTTAGGTTCCCAATCAACCGTGTCCTCCCACAACCCATAACCCACCCAATAACATGTTACAGATAATGAAAATTGGAATATAAAAAAACCCAATAGAAAGAAAAAATAACCCCAACATATCCCCCCCATTTTTGCCCCAGTCCCTTCTTCTACAGCAATATAGTAGATACCCTTAATAGGTTGAGTTATTTCTGAGACTATTGCCCTTAACAGCCCCTGAAATATAAACATTGCAACCAATAACATCCAAAACGTTACACCTAATGTAATTGTAGAAGCACCCCCCCTTTGCCAGTACGCATTGCCCTGAATAAACTGTAGCGAAAAACAAGAACCAGTGCTTCCCGCCCCAATTCCCAACCCTTTAACATCTTATATTATAATGACAAGTTCATATTAGTAGTAACCATAACATAACAGCCAATGCCCACGAATGCAATAGGTAAAACAACAAGATTTATAAATAAAGAAACCAACAAAGAAACTACTAATCAGCAGCTCTGGAAGCAACTGTTTGCTTATCGTGGCTCCCGTTTGCATATTTTAAACATAAACCCATCTATTCGCGTTTAAAAGCACTCCAGACTGTCATACTTCTTATTGAAAACCAGGTAACGCTCCTAACCTATATGGCAGGGATTTACTACTCAAAGCTGAAAGTGATAGGCTATGTAGCACTCAAAAAGAGCATAGATCAAATTAACTAACTCTGCAAATAGCCCAGTTTACTAGTCGGCGACATTCTGTATAGAAACCTTGTCCTGGATTGAGTCTGTAGATGTCCATATGTCAGTTATAAATCGACTTCAGACCGAAAAAGAAAAAAAGAAAAAAACAACTCTAACGCAGGATGAATGCCAGTTACTCACATACTCATTATACAGTCTCTGTCACCCTCCTGTGGTCAAACAGTGTTATCTGCTGATTTTTTTTTTCCCCCAGAGTGAGCAAAGACACTTTCCTATTCCAAGACCCGTAAAGGAAGCAAAAGAAAACACCAGGCAAGTCTCTTCATGGGGTATCAGTGAGCAGAGAATAGATCTGGAAACAGAGCCTGTAGAGCGGGAGTAGCTTGTTGTGGGTTGTCAAAGGAATGCCAGGTGCCAGTGTGATGAACAGTCAAATGAGACGGATACTGTACTCTGTACTCTGTACTTGATCCCTGCTGCTATTAGTTTAGATACCAGGGGGTGGTACTCCGATCTTCTTTCCCTCACCGAGGCTAGTAAATCTTGTGTCAGCCTCAACTGTTGACCCTCCCATAAAACTTGCTGCACTTTTCTGACCTGATCAAGAATATGGGATTTATCAAGATAATTAAGGAATTTTATTATAAGTGGTCTCGGGGGTCCAAATTCAGGTTTTGGATACAGCGAATGGTGAGCCCTCTCTATTATGTAAGTGGTATAATTGGGAGAGGGTCCATCAATTTTTGTTAGCATTTTTTGTAGAAATATGATAGGTGAGGATCCCTCCACATCTTCAGGAAGGCCAAGGATTATAATATTATTTCTGTGACTTCGGCCTTCCAAGTCTTCCAATTTGGCTTCCATTTTATGCACTCATTGCCTGAGGCTCACCACTTCAGGTTCTATTTTGCCCTTCTGGCTCTCCAGAGATGTAGTGCAAGCTGTAACATCTGGAATGGCTCTATTGGTATCTGAGAGCTCCCCTCTGAGTGATTTTATTTCTGCCATGATATCTTGCAATGCAGTTTTGAATGGCTGAAGTTCTTCCATGAATTTATGCTCTGATAGTGGGGTTAAGGCTTGCTGTGTTACAATAGGCGCCGTGGGTTTCGTAAAGCCTCCAGTTTGGCTTTTAGGTTGTTTCAGACCCTTCTCTGGGGTCCGCGGGGGCATGTGCTGTGGTAGAGCCTGGCGCATTTTGACCTCCATGGCAACTTTATGCCCCGAACTGAACATCGGAAAGTAGGAGGCTTTTACGTAATTATCAGCCCCTCAACTTGTGGTCAACACACTGGAGATCTATCGGGAACCTGACCCGTCATAGGTAAGCTGGAATTCAAGTGTAGATTACTTTATTTTATTCATATATTGAGAGATGGAGAAGGAGCTAGTCCCTAGAGCTGCTAGTCCCAGCAAGACCTCACATGATCTCCCGCCAGAAAACATTCTAAGCTTGCAGTACCAGTCATGACTAACTGAAAGCACAGGCACAGACTTAAGTATGGGTGCTGGGACTGGTTCAGGTGCTGGAAGCTGTGCAGACCCCAAGGGTGGGGTACCCCGGGAGTCACAAGTAATTTTTTAAAGTCCTCGAGGGTTTGACCCTTAGTCCGTAACAGCTTATCAAGCTTTTCTTTAAACCCTTCAGGTTTAGGGGACCCCCCCAGGTGTAGACATCACACTACTCATGGTGATTACTTTCCAGCCTAATGGAGAGTCATGAGGTTGTATAGCACTGGGCAGTCTTTCACTGGGTTGCTACATTCCAAAAGAGCAATTAACACTTGTGCAGTAGAATCAGCATGTCGGCTTTTTACAACAGCTTTACACAGGCATTTAACCTTACTTAGCGCCGTTTCAGTAGTAGTGCTCAACGGTATATTTACTAGTAAGAGGGAGTTCTGGGGGGTCAACCTCTTCTATTCCACACCAATTGATCAACTCTTGCATAGCCATTTCACTTGAGAGGGATTTAGAATCTATGTTAGTAATACTGTCCATACTGGTGGCAGGCTGCATGTAGTTGCTAATGCGAACTGTGGGCTCTAGGTGGAGTTTAACTAGATTTTTGTGTTTTGACCACTGGGGGGTGATAATCCAAGTGGTGCTTCCAAATATGTAACCTGGGAGCTACCTCCACCCTTTGAAGGCTACTACCCCAGTCTGCCTAGTTAAGTGCAGGTTGAGGGGCCTGGGTTCTAACAATGATTCTTTGACATGGTGCCTCCACCCAGAGAACTCTTTAAGTGGGTTAGGTGTGAAGCTAGCACAACCCTCTGGGAAGCTGTACCTACCCACAGCTCCACCTAGTAACCACACACACAAATGACCACAACACACTTTACTTTGCATTCAGTTCACAATTAAGGGAGAGTGCTTATAATATGCTCACAGTGACCACACTTACCAACAGGGTCTGGAACTCTTGTATGTACCCTGTGCCCCTGCAAAGAAAGAGTTTACCGGCAGTAACAGTGTTCCTTTTGTCTGACACATGACTTGAGACTGAATGATAATATGCTCATTAGCCAGATTAACCTTCAAAACAGTGACTCTGATTTATTTAGGGGAATTGAACAAGGGAGGGGCGTGAATTTAGATAAGTGATTAAGGCACTCTTTTAGCATCTGCAGCAATGAAATAACATTCAACCCAGTGTAATACAGTTCTTGTGGCTGCTGGTTACCAGAGTCTAATTAGGTGCAGGCCTGATGTGTTGCTGTGGGATGGCCAACATTGCAGCTGGTTGGGGCCCTAAAATAAAATATTGATTAGTAATTCTTTCAATTTTAGCTTTTGCAACATTCACCACACTTTTATTCCCAAGAAAAATTGTAATCCCCAGGCCTGATGACTTACAAAACAGTCAAAACAGCTGTTTTAAACTGAAGGCAAATCAAATGGCAAAACACTTAAAATTTGTTGCAGGAAAAAACCCTGTTGTTACTCACTGAACCATGAACTTCAGTATCTGATTGATTTCTAGGGTGACTCTCCTTGGGGCAGGATTCAGCTCTCTGGCTTGTGGCTGCAGGTTGCAGGACTTCATAGTTTTTGCCAAGGACCAGGACACGGGGACCGGAGCAGACATGACTCACCCCCACGTCTTGGCATCCCTGCCGAGGGTGGCCACAACCGGCGAAGATCTTCTCTACATGAGCTTATTCCCTTCTCTGGTCATCTGGCAGCTTGATCTTTATAGGCAACAAAAATCTCTTAAGCTCATTACTTGGCAACACAGGTTCAGCTTAGATATGGTTCTGGCTTAGGCTGCACAGCTTACCCGCTTGCAATCTGCAGTCCTGGTATAACCCCCCCCCCCCCCACAAATGGGGGTTCCCAAAAAGTCTTCCTTGAGCTTGCTTAAATGCTCACTGCCAGGCTGGTGTCCTGTGATTTGGCAGTTTAAATGTGTTGCCAGAGAGTGCCTGCATAGCCTCTGTGTACTGTTCTTTTAAGAGCCGACTGGATTGCAGTCATAATTAATCTGAGAGGGAGCTCTGTTAGAAGATGTACTTGTTTGCTGATCATTTGTTAGAGCAGTAATAATATTGCAGTTTGTTCTAACCTGCCTTCTTTGCAGCATGGACAGTTCTGTTTGTTTCCATCATCTTGGCCCTGGACTGCAGAATGGGCCAATCAGTATATTTGGGACTCTAAAATGGAGCCTGCCTACAGGGGCTTGGTGAGGCCAAAACTTATAGTAATTGTAGTTTTGGGCTTTTGATGCCTAAATAACGTGGAGTAGGAGCTCTTGTTGTGACTGACAGACAGATCAGTCAACCAAACCTTTTGGATCTTGGGGAAAGTCGCACACTGCTTGCAGTTTCAGTTAGATCCGAGTTGGGAAGTGAAGAAGTAACTGCTTGAGACAGTTCAAGCAACAATCCATAGTGGATTCACGTGGGAGAACTGTGTTAAGGCCTGAGTTTGGCCTGCATGCCTGCTTGCTGTCCCTAAAGGGGAACTTGTGTTTTTTTTGGACTGAATCCGAATTTGGAGAGCGAATTAAGCCACTGAATTGTGACCAGGCTTTAACCTGAAGAAGACCGAGGTATTTGCTGAATGCGGTCGGCTGGTCAGGACTTCCAGCTACCTCAGAACTCCCAGATTGTGCAGAGACTCTGTACTTGTGACCAGAGAGTCATTTGCCTGGTACAGTGGAATTTCCTTACATGTGAAGGTGCTGTGTGCTTATAGTGGGTCATGATTTGGTTCCCCTCTGTGTGTCTGAACTGTGTTTTGCTTGCTGGAGGCTGTATCCAGCTCCACGGACTGAATCCGTATCCATTTCCGTTAATCTGGGCCCTGTTTCACTGCCCAGACAGAATACCTACAATGCAGAGACCGGCCTGGGGATCAGCCCTCTGCTCAATGCCTTGAACAGGAACGACGCCTCGTTGATTCGTGTGGGCCCTGCTTCTCCGGGCACTCCAGCTCAACAGCCTGTGTTCTTGATTTCATCCTGCCTGTGTCCAATATTGGGTATCATGAGTAAACATCAGAGTAGCTCCCTGCAACAACAGCTAAATCTAAAAGTGTTGTCATCTGATTGTCTTGTTGCCTTTTCTTTCATGAACTGAGCCCTCCGGCTCTGGATTACAAATAGTGTGTGTTGTGCATGTTGCTTTCTTCCATCACAGGGCCCCAACCAGCTGCAACATTCCTGGCTAGCCCACTGTTTTCCTACCTGGATACCCAGAGTGTGAGACTGTGTAGGGACTCTGAACTGCATGCATAACTGTCTGATTAATATAGTTTTTAAGCAAATCAACTTGAGTACACCCCTTCCTTGTTAAAGTCCCCTGAATTTATCAGATTTAACTTTGTTTGCATTTAACCTGACTGTGGTTCCAGTTTGTGCCAAAATTATTGTACTGTTGCTATTTGCTGTGCTTAACCTTGTTTTACAGGGGGTCCCCAGGGTCAAGCTAGAGGAACCAGCCCTGGTGGTAAGTGCAAACAGTGTGGGTAATTACGTGGTGAGTAAGGGTCATTGTGAAAGTAATTGTATATTGTTCAGGCCACTAGAAGGGAAAGAAACATAACATAGAAACATAGACTTTGACGGCAGATAAGGACAGCTAGGCCCATCTAGTCTGCCCGTTTCCCTACCTACACGATAGGCCGCAGATCCTAGTTAACCAACAGCCTATTTCTTCCTACCCCCCACAAGAATTGCCTTATGTCTGTCCCACGCATTCTTGAATTCTCCCACAGTTTTAGACCCCACAACCTCCTCAGGAAGGCTGTTTCATGCATCCACTTCCCTCTCTGTGAAATAATACTTCCTCACATTGCCCTTGAACTGCCCTCCTTCTATCTTTAAATTGTGTCCTCTTGTTCTTGCAAGTCTCTTTTCTGAAAGATGCTACCCTCTTGGACTTTGTTGATTCCACTGAGGTACTTAAAAGTTTCTATCATGTCCCCCTCTCCCTTCTTTCCTCAAGGGTATACATATTAAGCTCCTTTAGTCTCTCCTCATACGGCTTCTCTTGCAGACCCTGCACCATTTTAGTTGCCCTCCTCTGGACTGCCTCTATCCTGTCTATGTCCTTGCGGAGATGGGGTCTCCAGAACTGGACACAGTACTCCAGATGGGGTCTCGCCAACTGTCTGTACAGAGGGATAACAACTTCCTGTTTTCTGCTGATGATGCCTCTCCCTATACATCCCAGTATACCCCCAGCCCTCCCTACTGCCTTCTCACATTGTTTGCTAACCTTAAGGTCATCTGATATGATTACCCCCAGGTCCCTTTCCTTTTTTGTTGTTGTTACTACCTCCCCACCCATTGTGTATTCTTCCCCTGGGTTCTTGTTTCCCAGGTGCATTATTTTGCACTTCTTTGCATTGAAGCCTAGCTGCCATACTTCTGACCATTCGTCCAACCTTGCCAAGTCCCTTTTCATCCTTTCCATGCCTCCTTGTGTATCAACCCTGTTGCAGATCTTTGTGTCATCTGCAAAAAGGCATACTTTTCCTTCCAGTCCCTCTGCAATGTCACTGATGAAGACATTAAAAAGGACTGGACCCAATATGGAACCCTGCGGTACCCCACTAGTAACCCCCCTTTCTTCAGAGTGGACTCCATTTACAATTACCTTCTGTGTCCTGTTGTCCAGCCAATGTTTTACCCAGGCTACCACTCTGGGTCCCACTCCCAGGCTGGTTAATTTGACTATTAATCTTTTGTGTGGGACTGTGTCAAATGCCTTGCTAAAGTCTAGGTAGGCCATGTCCACAGCCCCTCCCTGGTCTACTACTTTGGTCACCCAGTCAAAGAAATCTTTTAGATTTGTCTGACATGACCTTCCCGCTGTGAACCCATGCTGCCTTGGGTCCTGTGCTCCACTGGCCTCTAGGTACTCGACTATTCTTTCCTTCAGAAGTGACTCCATCACTTTCTCTACCACAGAGGTCAGACTGACAGGTCTGTAGTTTCCTGCCTCTGTCTTGGACCCACTTTTGTGAAGGGAAATCACATCCACCTTCCTCCAGTCCTCGGGTACCACACCATCCTCCCATGATTTATTAACAAGAGTAGCCAGTGGTTTCACTAGTTCCTCCCTTAATTCTTTTAGAATTCTGAGGTGAATTCCATCAGGATCCATTGCTTTGTCCACCTTCAGTTTTAGGAGTTCTTGCAGAACCCTTTCTTCTGTGAAAGGACTGGGATCGACCCCCCTATCAAGAGTGCTTCTGTTAATTGGATTAGGCACTTCCCCCTCCTCTTTTGTGAATACTGAGCAGAAATATTCATTCAGTATTCCTGCTTTTCACTGTCCCCTCTGCCCACCACGTTCATTCTATTCAGCCTCACTATCCCTCCCTTTGTCTTTCTACGCTCGCTGATGTACCTATAAAAGGTTTTATCCCCCTTCTTAACTGAGTTGGCTATCTTTTCCTCAGTTTGGGTCTTTGCTGTTCTGACTTCCCTCCCTGCTTCCTTCTCCCTTAACTGGTACAGCTCTCTGTCCTGCTCCTTCTGTGTTTCCTTATACTTCCGGAATGCTTTCTTTTTCTTCCTGACTTTCACAGCCACCTCTTTTGAGAACCATAGTGGCTTTTTCTTTCGTTTTGATTTGTTTATTTGCTTCACACAAAGGCTTGTTGCCTCTGTGATGGCAGTTTTGATAATTCGCCATTGTTGCTCCACACCTCCTTCTAGCCTGTTTGCTAGTGCTTTTCTGAGGCACTCTCCCATCTTGCCAAAGTCAGCCCTCCTAAAGTCCAGTACCCTCACTTTTGTATGGCTTGACTCTGTAGCTGAGTTTAATGTGAACCACACTGTTTGATGGTCACTTGTCCCCAGATGCAACCACTTCTAGATCTGAGATCCTCTCACTGCCTCCGTTTGAGTATGAGGTCTAAGATTGCTCCCTCAGTGGGTTCGAAACTAGCTGTCTAATGCCTGCCACCTGTAGAGCATCAAGAATGGCCCTCCTCTTGGATGTGGCTGCAGCAAATGTGCTCCAGTTAACATCTGGCATATTCAGGTCTCCCATCAACAGTATCTCCCTTTCTCTGCCATTCTAAGAATGCCTTCTATCATATCCTTGTCCATTCCTTCCCCTGACATGGGGTCTGTACACAACCCCTGTGCAGATTGTGGTGCCCTTTCCAGTCTCCAAGGTGACCCACAGTGCCTCTTCTCCTCCCTGTTTACTCTTTTGTTCAGTTGCTTTTATCCCTTCCTTTACATAGAGAGCTACTCCTCCCCCTCTTCTCCCCTGCCTGTCTCTCTTGTAGGTTATGTACCCTGGTATGTTAACATAGAGGGGTGGTTATAGTGTCCCGGAGGGCTGTGCCCAGGTTAGCTTGACCACTAACAACCCTGAGCCCCAGGTGGAAACACCCGTTTCATTACCGAGGCTCCTTAACCTGCCACAAATCAAGCAGGCAGGGGTAGTAGCCCTCGGGATTGCACCACCTAGGGGTTACACTGGAAATGTAAGCAGGCAAAGCAGAAGTTCAGGTCTCCCTCTGGCAAACTGGCTGGAGACAATTCAGTTGACCACAGGCTTGAGACTTGGACCACAGTCTTTGACGCAAAGCAGTCTCTCACTGCGATGCAAAATGGGGACCCATTCAGCCCTGACCCCACTTTCAGTCTGGATATTCAGTTCCAGGAACATTTCTTCTTTTTCTCCTTTTCTGGAGAAATGCAGCTCTGTCTGTAGACTTGGCAGGCCCACATCTAAAGTAAGTGTTCCAGCTGGGGAAAGGCAAAAAGGCCTCTCCCTGAACTCCCCAGGCTGCAGGGAACCCTCTCTGACCACAGGCTCCCCAATGACTGACCCAGAATAAACAGTCCCCCCTTTCATGGAGTCAAGTTCCTGTAATACAATTGGCTGACCAAGCTGTTTACAGCAGTAAGTTGCTTAATTGGATAGATTTTAGGCACCAGGAATTGTTCCTCCCCCCCCCCACAGTCTCTGTTAAATCCCAAAAGTCTCTACGGTTAAATCCTGACTTGTGATTGGCTGATAGGCTGCAAAGATGGCTACTAAATGTACAGCCCTGAAACAGTCCTTACATTGTCCCACAATCAGTGTCCTGGTGTAGCCAGATAAAGTACTTTAGTTATTTTTAAACTCCACTGTCACATAGCCCCTTCTCTGCCAGGCATAGTGATTACCTTCATTTACATTTATTTACTTTATTCTTGTTGTCTCTGTCCCTATAACACTATGCTCCTAGTTGCAGCCACTCCCTCAATAATATGCATGAGGGGCTTATAAATGATTCATTAGCCCTGCATTAGCACTTCCTTGTGCTCATTATTTACTTTAAACTGAGGGTTCTCTTAGCCCTTACACTGGCCCCTGTTCCCTAATTAAATAAATATGGGCACTGGGACCACAGGATCTCTCTCTCTCTGTTTTGACCAAAACAGTGGTCAGAAAACAACTGTGCTTCCTTGCATGGACACAAGCACCAGCCAGCTTTGGGAATGCTGGTGGCTCATAATTCTGCTACATGAGACCAGCTGGGCTAAATACATACATGGAGGCTGTTCAGGGGCCCTGGAGAATACATAGAACTCAGGCTGAAGCAGTGAAATATTGGGGGATCACCGGGGACAAAAGGAGGAAGGAATGGGCAGATGGGAGGCATTATGGTAAGCCCCCAAAGGGGGGGGGGGTTACACTTATGAAAGATTTTCAAAATAATTGTATGTATCCAAATCATGAGTCACATTGAAATGCCAACATTTCTCACTCCTTTTGGGCTTTCTCAAGACACATGGTTTTAGGTTTAAAGAGTAGATTCTCAGTGCTCTTCACCACCAGCAATGAATTAAGACAAAAAGTTCAATGTATTTCTCACTGTATTTTCAGTAAAAATGCTTGTAATTTTATCCTCAATAAAAGGCAGCCAAAACAGACTTAGTTCCTTATAAGTAGACATGCCCCCATGGAAGCACGTTATGTGAAGCTGTAAAATGAACAGCACGAGGATGCGTTCCATAGACTTTAATCGGGCAGTTTTTTAAGGCATTTTTTTATACTTTTTAGTGATGATTTTGACAAAGGATGGCCATCGTTTAACTAAGAAGAACCTTGTTAGTTGGGCGATGGCCATTTGTTAACATAAAAACATAGAATTTGACAGCAGATAAGGAAAGCTTGACCCACCCAGTCTGCCCATTACCCTACCTATTGGATAAGCTGCAGATCCTAGACAACCAACAGCCTACTTCCTCCTAACCCCCCACTAGAATTGCTTTATGTCTTCCCCATGCATTCTAGAATTTCCCCACTGTTTTTGACTCCACAACCTCCTCAGGAAGACCATTCTATGTATCCACCACCCTCTCCATGAAAAAACATTTCCTCTCATTGCCCCTGAGCTGTCCCCCCTCTATCTTTAAATTGTGCCCCCTTGTTCTTGCACATCTCTTTTTTTGAAAGATGCTACCCTCTTGGACTTTGCTGATTCCCTTGATGTATTTAAATATTTCTATCATGTCCCCCTTGCCCTCCTTTCCTCAAGGGTATACATATGAAGCTTGTTTAGTCTCTCTTTGTATGGCTTCTGGTACAGACCCTGCACCATTTTGGTTGCCCTCCTCTGGACTGCCTCATCCTGTCTTAAGTCCTTATGGAGATGGGTTCTCTAGACACACAATATTCCAGATGGGGTCTCGCCAACTGTCTGTACAGAAGGATAACAACTTTTTGCTTTCTACTGGTGATGCCTCTCTCTCATGCATCCCAGTATCCCACCAGCCCTCCTTAGTGCCTTCTCACATTGCTTTGTCAAAATCATCACTCAAAAGTATAAAAAAATGCCTTAAAAACTTCTCCCATTTAAATCTATAGAGTGTGTCATAGAAACATAGAAACATAGACTTTGATGGCAGATAAGGACCACTTGGCCCACCCAGTCTGCTCATTTCCCTAACTACTGGATAAGCTCCGGATTCTAGTTAATCAACAGCCTACTTCCTCCTACCCCCCCACCACTTTAATTGCCTTATGGTTGTCCTATGCATACTGGAATTCCTCGACTGTTTTTGACCCCACAACCTCCAAAAGAAGGCAGTTCCATGCATCCACCACCCTCTCTGTGAAAAAATATTTCCTCACGTTGCCCCTCAGCTTCCCCCTTCTATCTTTGAATTGTGCCCCTTTGTTCTTACACATCTCTTTTTCTGAAAGATGCTACCTTCTTGGACTATGTTGATTAGGGTTATCACCTTTTAAGAAGCCCAAAGTGGGACATTTCTTACTGAAATATGATTTTTCGCAGGACAGTACGTAACCTCAACCAATGCAACAGACTTGTTTTCTCTTTATAATCAGAATTAAGGTTACGTATTGTAGTTTCTTAGTTGCTTCTATTGTTTCTTATAATTTTAAGGTATTTTAGTTAAGGTATCATAGTTTTCTGCAACATTTAGTGAAAAGTTAGAAAATATTTTTTCTTCTATAAAATCAGGACATATAGTATTTTTCATGTTTTTTTGCAAGACACAGCTCCCCATATCAGGACTGTCCTGCGAAAATCAGGACAGGTGGTAACCCTAATGTTGATTCCCTTGAGGTACTTTAAAGTTTCTGTCATGTCCCCACATCTCTCCTTTCCTCAAGGGTATACATATTAAGCTGTCTTAGTCCCTCCTCATATACCTTCTGATGCAGACCCTGCACCATGTTAGTTGCCCTCCTCTAGACTGCCTCTATCCTGTCTATGTCCTTGTGGAGATGTGGTCTCCAAAACTGCACACAATACTCCAGATGGGGTCTCACCAACTGTCTGTACAGAAGGATAACAACTTCCCATTTTCTGCTTGTGATGCCTCTACCTATACATCTCAATATCCCCCAGCCCTCCTTACTGCCTTCTCACATTGCTTGCCTACCTTAAGGTCATCTGATATGATTACACCAAGTCCTTTTCCATTTTTGTTGTTGTTAGTACCCCCGCCCCATTGTGTACTCTTCACTTGGGTTTTTCTTTCCCAAGTGCATTACTTTGCACTTCTTAGCATTGAATCTGAGCTGCCATACATTTGACCATTCCTCCAACTTTGCCAAGTCCCTTCTTATCCTTTCCACCCCCTTTGTGTATCAACTCTGTTGCAGATCTTTGTGTCATCTGCAAAGAGGCATACTTTTCCTTTGAGACCCTCTGCAATGTCACCTATAAAGGCATTAAAGAAGACTGGACCCAGTAATAAACCTTACGGTACCCCACTAGTAACCCCCCTTTCATCAGAGTGAGTTCCATTAACTATTACCCTCTGTGTCTTGTTGCACAGCCAGTTTATTACTCAGGCTACCACCCTGGGACCCACTTCCAGGCGTCCCCACGCTGTTCATTTTACAATGTCACATAACAAGTTTGCATGGGGACGTGTCTCCCTATAAGGACCGAAGTCTGTTTTGGCTGCTGACTATCGAGAATAAAATTACAAGCATTTTTACAGAAAATACAGGGAGAAATAAATAGAACTTTTTGTCTTAATCCATTGCTGGGCAGGTAAGCTGCCGTATATGTTGGGGAGGGTGGACTTAATAAGTAAGAAGCTGCTCTTTAAAGAAATGCAATTAATACACTTTTGAAAGGTGATTACTTGTTTATGTAACTTAACATATTAGTAAAATTACTGTATTATTTTGAACCTAAAACCATATACCTCTAGAAAGCCCAGTAGGAGACAAAACACTGGCATTTTGATCTGGCTCCTGAAGCATTAATGGCAATAAATTTGGATATATGATTACATCTTTATTTATTTATTTAAAAGTTTTACCAGGAAGGCATACTGAGCAGAGCACTGCTTGATTATTTATTGTGAGAAGAGATGGCTCTCACAAGTGCATATATTTGAACTTTTTAGGACCCTGAGAGCAATACTTCCATTACAAGAAATATTGCTGATTTTAAACTGGTATTTACCTAGGATATTCCTGCTGGTTGACTTTTTTGAACAGTGCATTGGCAGACTGGATGAACTTTTGGTGTTTTATTAGGGGTGCAGGTAGGCAAAGCCTGCAGCTCTCTTGCATTTGCTCTAGAAACAGCTTACCATGGAACTTCCTTTTCGGACTTTTGGAAGTGTCCATCCACAACTGCAAAACAGTGAGCTCCCCCTGTGATTTTTGCTATTTGCTGCTCTGTGTAGTCCCCCAATTTAACCCTTGCAGAGCTGCAGACTTAGCATCTGTCCAGCTCAATTACATAGATTAATTCTAGTTATTTCAGCAGCCTGGGTGTTAACTCATTATCTTGCATACTGGAATTTGCCTTATTAAATCACTGAAGCATTCAGGCAGACTACGGTGTCAAATTACAAATGGTCCAGTTTATATCTTTCAACCGCCCTCTTCACAAATCAGTGACAAGGCTTAAAATAAAATGATCAGGGACGCATGACCAAAATCAGAGAAATATCTGAAAAAATAGTAATTTTAGTTCTAGAAGCTGTGTACAACATGTTTCTTAGTGTGAACAGTATTTTCTTAATGAGAACTAGACTGTAACACCAATGGCTGGCATTATTAGGTTATTCAAATACCTACTCTTCAGTGATAGAAAAGTCAAATTTAGGAGGGACAGAAGACATTTCTGAGGCAAAATCAGGGACATCCCTTAAAAAGCAGGAACAGTTGAGATATATGGATTGGGATTTGAGACCATTTTATTCTGTCTTTTATATTTTTTCTATTCAACCTTTGTATATTTGCTATCCAGTGCTCATGAAAGGTGGGGGCTTATAACAATGCTGTTTATCCACAGAATCAGGTTCACTGCTGACTTTTTCCACTCTGATATATATAATGTTCATAAAAGGTACAGCTCAGACAGCACTGGACAGTAAACTAAAGCTCTTTGTTTATCCACAGGGACATATACATTGCAGGCTTCCTCCCACCCACTCACCCACTGTGATGAATTTAGTGCTGGTAAAAAGTAGATAAAACCCTCAGTTTATCCACAGGTACCAGGTGGGGCAGGCTCAGTGCAAACTTACCCACACTGTAATGGATTTAGTGCTGGTAAGAGGTGAGGGACTGACAAATCCACAGAGACAGCTACAATGTGGGGGAAGGGTCAGAGCTTGGTTTCCACACTGTCTGCATTTAGACCTGGTGAATGGTCAGGGACTGCAAGAACAGGAAACTAAAGCCTTTTGTTTGTCTACAGTGATGGGTACCGTGTATGACTGGTAAACAGTAAGGGACTGACACCACTGGAGATTGAAGCCCTCTATAAATCCACTGGGGCAGATGCAGTGTAGAACATACAGCTGGTTTCTGCACTGTGATAGATAAAGTGCTGATGAAAGGTGGCAGACTGACAGCACTAGAGGCTGAAGCCCTCTGTTTAGCCACATGGGTAGGGACAGTGTGGGCAGGGCAGTGCAGAGTTCTCATGCTGATGGTTTCAGTGCTGGCAAAAGCTAAGGAATGGACAACCCTGGGGGCTGCTGTACTGTCTTCATGTCCACAGTCTCTACTGGCAGGTCATTTTAGAAGGCCACCACCTTCTGGGATAAAATATGCTTCCTAATGTTACCCCTAAACTTGCCACAAGTGACCTTCAGAGCATGTCCCTGTGTCCTGCTGGAGAATATATCCATATATTCAGTCTTGTCAAAAACCCTGAGAATGGGAAGACTGCAATCATGTCCCATCTCAGCCTTCTGTTCTACAGGGAGAAGATGGTAACAACTACTAGTAAACATAAATGTGGATATTATCTGTTAGACCCTTCCTGGTATTCCAGTTTTGAAAATTCAGCTTCTCTTTAACAGTGATATCTAAACAGAAAGCCCAGCAACAAATTTGTTTTTAATTTTAGTACTGAACACATTCTCTTTACTGCTGCAGTAGATGTAAACAGTGGAGGAAATACGAAAAAACTGATAGAGAGAAGCTCACAAAGGAAGTCAGTAGGCATTTTATGCGACTGCATAGATATGCAGAATTTTAAAAATGCTACGTATGGCTGGCCCGGTGGTGCTGAGGGTTGAGGCACTGGATGCCACACCGCGCATCACAATGGTGACCTGTGTTCGGACGCGAGCTCGGGCCACCAGGAGTTGGCAGGGAAGGGATAGGATTGAGCATCCACAGAACTGCTCTCCTATCCTTCAAATCTTTATTTATCCAGGTGGGCACCATTGAGCAAGGCTCATTTGTAAGATGGACCTGGTCATATAAAAATCATAGTAGAGTAACATGGTAAAACATGATGCAATATTATACAGATAAGAAAAATATGCATATGTACAAAAAGGTGTAATTTATGCATATAACCAAGTTATAAACATCAACATTTGAGCGAAAGGGCTTTTACGACAGATAAACAGGTATAGCTGGCATGTTCACTTAAAAGAAAAACAATAAAGAGATACCAGATTAGGAAGATAATTACAGGGTTGATATAGTTAACTGAAAAATGTCAGAGAAGGGGGTGGCACTTGGCCATGGCTAAAGCATGACAGAGAAGATGGAGAGTTGCCAGTTTTTGGTAAGGAGAGAGAGAGGCAAGGGCAAAGGCAGGGTGGAAGGCAGGTTGGATGGGTGGGATACTGGAAAAGAGGTGCGCTAGTGATGTGGGAAACAATTGCAGGATTCCTTCATTTAGCAGTCATAGAGTGACTTGAATATCTTCAGGCTAACAGGCCAACTCAGCTTCAAGTTGTTTTGCATATTGTTCCACAAGGAAGGCAACGAGAAACTTATGGCAGCTCTACTGAAACGGGATTTGACCTTTGGTAATTGCAAGGCAATTAGGGAATAGCTTCTTAGAGCATAGATACCTATCACACTCAGGGCAATACAATCCAAGAAGTATAGGGAGAGCTTTTTGATAACCGCTCTGAATGCCCATAGAGCGGCATTTCTATTTCTGCTATAATGAAGGGAAGTCCAGCCCACCACCATGTACAAGGAGCAATGGTGTGTGGAAAGTGGAAGGCCTGTTATGAACCTGATTGTTCTGTGGTATAGACTGTCCAACTTAGCCAGGTTAGAGGCAGTACAATGGCTGTAGAGAAGGTCTATGTAATCTATTAATGAAAGGAACGTGGCTTGAACCAACTGCAGCTTAGCATCCCGAGTAAGGAAGTGGTTAATTCTGTAGAATAGGCCTATTCTCTGTCTTAGTTTCTTCTATAGTTCTTCGAGATATGCAAAGAAGGAGAGTTTGTGATCAAGCCATACACCCAGGTATTTGAATTTTGACACAGACTCTAGTTTTTCTCCAAGTACTGTGGTAATCTGTGGGATAGCCCCAACACAAACAGGGTTCACCGCATAGGTGGAAGGGGAAAAGAGCATCGCTTTTGGGGTTCTTTTTGCATTAAGCAGAAGCTTTTTGCTTATAAGCTGGTACTGCAATACATTAAATTCAGCTTGGAGGTCTTCACAGGCTGCTTCTGGTGTTGGATGACTCAAATAAAGTACTGTGTCATCTGCAAACAAGTGGATATTAGCTTTATTGATGCTGTCATCGATGTTGTTAAGGTAAACAGCAAACAACAGGGGACCAAGGTTAGACCTCTGAGGCACACCTCTCTGTAGGGGTTTAAGTGGTGAAAGATCACCTTCGGCCTTAACCTGCTGTTGCCGTTCTGCAAGGTAGTCAGCAAACCAGCACATAGAGTTAGAGTCCAGACCTAAATTACACAGGGGGGAAAGAAGCAGGCTATGATCGACTGTGTCGAATGCCTTACTTAGATCCAAAACAACAGCACAGACAAAGTTCCCATTGTCAAGGTCAAGGAGCCAATCATTAGTCACTTTTGCTAAGGCAATTATGGTGATGTGCTTTGCTCTGAATCCAGATTGCACTGGGTTTAACAGACTCCTGGATTCTAGGTACGCCCTTAGCTGACCACTCACTATCATTTCCAGTAATTTAGACAGAATGGGAAGGAGGGAGATCGGCCTATAATTATTAAGGTCTCAAGGGTCACCTGATTTGAGCAGAGGGATGACATGGCCTAGTTTCCATTGTGAGGGGAGGCTCCCCTGGGATAGTGACAAGTTGAAGAGGTGCTTGATTGGCACTGCCAACACATGGTATGTACATTTAAGAAAGTAGGGCTTTATAGAGTCTGAACCCACACCATTCTTGATATCCAACTACAGCAATAGATCTTCAACCTCTTTTAGAGAGGTGGGCAGGAAGGAGAAGGCCTCTTTGGTAGCAGGAGACTTGTGATTCAATAATCCCTGCTGAGTGTGAACGGCATTAGCAGGGGATGTGTTAAATGCTAGCCCAGCAGTTGCAAAATGATTATTGAAGGCTTCCAGTATCTCTGATCTGTCTGAAATGGTGTTACTACTGGATATAATTTTTGTTGGGAAGGAATTACCAGGTGAATGACCAGACGTGTCCTTTATTGTTTTCCCAAATTTTTAAGGATTCTTTGAGGCAGAATCTAGCTCAGTGCGATAGAAAGTGGCCTTGGCTGCTCTGAGCAACTTGGTGCACTTGTTGCGTGCCCTCCTAAACTGACACCAGTCCATATCATTCTTGCTTCTGCGTGCTTTTTTCAAAAGCATATCCCTTTCTAGCATGGAAGCTTTGAGTTCTGGAGAGAACCAGTGACACGTGTTGCTCCTCACATGTACCTTTACCATGGGGACATGTCTGATTAAGGCCGCAATAAGTATTTCATGAAAGATAGCAAATGCCTTATTAACCATTTTGGCTAAGTAGAAATCCTGCCATCGCAGGGAATGTTTCAATTCATCAAAGTAGGCATACAAGTCGAAGTTGCATCTACACCTCTTGATTGAGAACTTTGCTACACACTGTGGATTGTGCACAGATCTAATGCTGGCAATGAAGCAGTGATCGCTGATGTCAGAGAAAAATGTTCTGACATGGGAGAACAGGTTTGGTTTGCTTACGAAAATTACATCTAAAAGGGTTCTTTTACTAGGGTTCTTTTTATTTGGGTGAGTAGGTTCGCCAATGAGTTGCACCAGCCCCAAGGTGTCACAAAAGGATTTCAAGGGAGCTGAGGCTTTTCATAACCAGTCGTAGTTCAGAGCACCAAGAATAATAGTTTCCAGTGAACTAAGCCCCAGGGCAGTACTTAGATGTGACAAGAGATATGACCCCACAGATGGGGGCCTGTAGCAGACTATTACACAGAGTGCACAAGAAGATGATAGTTCAACCTTTAGGGACAAGCACTCAAATTCATTTGGGGGAGAGGAGGATGATTCTAGACATGATACTGAGAATTTGTCCCTGACATAAATCACCACCCCTCTGCCTCTTGACTGCCTATCAGCTTGGAAGAGGAAGTAACTTGGGATGTTGATTTTCCTATCAGGACTGGCTGGTCTAAGCCAGGTCTCAGTGATCATCAGAACACCTGGTAGGGTGTGGCTGACCCAAGCCTGGATCATGGTGATCTTTTTCAAAAGGCTGCAGACATTGATGTGCAGGAATTATATTACTTTAATTCCAGCAAGGTTGGAGGGAGATGCAAGGGTATCTAGGGGCCCTGGGTTGAGCTCGACTTTGCCTGAGTACAATAGCAAAAGCAGTAAAATCCTTTTTAAGGCTGCCAAATTTAATTTGTAATCTCTGTTCTTTGAGCATCTGGGAGGGCGATGAAGTTGAACATACTTGGCTTTACTCCTGGTGCTATACTGACCTAGGGTTGCAGCTACTAATATCCTGACAGCAACATGCAAGGAGAAGTAAGTATTGAGATGGGAGGGGGGAGTACCCTGCAATGGCAGTTTGGGAGAGGTTCCACCTCCAGGTAAATACAGCTGTATAATCCAGTATTCATGTGGAAATTCATGGGAGGAATTGTTCAGGACATAACAGGGAGAAACGCAAACATCATCCCCACCCTGGGAGGAATGTGAGGTCTGATAGAGAGCGCTAGGCACTAGCAAGACAAGGGACATAAAGAGGAGCCAGCTATTCCCTTCCATGGTAAGGTCTTGTTTTTAGGCCAAAGGATAGGGTAATCAAAGTCCTCAACCTAGTAACAGATACAAGAGCCTATGGTTGTGCTGAAAAATGACAAACTCTCAGAACAGACTACAAAAAGGGATGGACCTCTGAAGGTAGATTAAATGTGCAAAAGATAGCAGATAGTTAAAATTAAAGTGGGAGGGAAGCCAATGGGTGTAGCAGATGAGAAGAGGTGGGACGAAGCATATTTAATAAATAGAAAAGGTGGGGGATTGGTGAGTGGTTGAAGAATTGCAGCTTTTGCCATACCTTTGTGAGAGTGAGTCGGGGCTGGAGGTCTTGGGTGGCGGCTAGGTCAGTGCCGATCACCTGGTGTCTAAGGAACTTTCATCTGGTGAGCTGGGGAGCCCTGGGTGGCTTCTCTCAGCTGAGAGAGAAGAAAAAAGGGGAAATTATGGACTGGCTGTGAACAAAGGACCAGCAGAAGCCAGCAGGAGTCCAATCTGCACTACAATGGGAGCAATTGAGAGTGGCGCCCAACTGTTTGAGGATCCAGCCGAACATGTACACAAGAAGGGGCTGTAAGCACAAATAACAGTCTGACAAGGCAGCTAACAGAACTTT
This sequence comes from Neoceratodus forsteri, assembly GCA_016271365.2. NCBI lineage: Eukaryota > Metazoa > Chordata > Ceratodontiformes > Ceratodontidae > Neoceratodus > Neoceratodus forsteri. The sequence continues at coordinate 291,664,751 of CM057459.1, forward strand.
AATCAAACACAAAACATTTTGAGAAACAGGCTAACAAAAATCAAGACATTACAGAGCTTTTCTGAGTCAGTAACATTAAGCAAGAATGGAAGCAGACTGCTGGCCAATCGGAACAGAGCAGGAAAAGGCACTCATGTTCCAATTGGGCAGTCACTTTTGCTGTACCTCTTGAGGGAGCGAGTCTGAGCTGGAGGTCTTGGGCAGTGGCTAGGTCAGCATCGACCGCCTGATGTCCAAGGAACCCTTGGTTGGTGAGCTGGAGAGTCCTGGGTGGCTTCTCTTGGCTTTTGAGGGACCGGTCCAGGCTGGAGGTCTCAGGCAGTGGCTAGGTCCGCGCCGACCAACTGGTGTCTGAAGAACCCTCGGCTGGTGAGCTGGGGAGGTCTGGGTGGCTTCTCTCAGCTTTTGAGGGATCCAGGGAACCACCACTCTCTAGTGGCCCCTGGTGACAACCGGGGGGCACTGTCAGAGTGATGGCAGCAAGGGTGGCAGAGTGCGGCAGACGTCTGCACATCGCGCCTCAGACGCCATTGCGTATCTGCACTCTGTAAGGGGCATAAATCAAAGGCAGAAACATGGCGGAGCAACAATCTTGGTGGCTGATGGCTGCGCCCAGTGCCCCCCCCCAGTTCCTGAGAGGATCCTGTCACAGAGTGCAAGAGCCCTAATTGGCAGGCTCTGTGTGGGTGCCAGAATGGGCCTGGTGGGAGAGCGAGTGCTGGTGGCCAGAGATCACAGAGATCAGCACCATCAAAGAAGGAGGTACAAATAGAAATAAGATTAAAAAAAATGCTGCATAAATTTACTGTCACTAAGTAAGTGGCAGATGGAGGGTGATTTGTCAACACAAAAGGGGGCTTGATCTGCACTCAGAGAGAAGTGGGAAGGTCTGTTTTGCCCTTAATGCCATCCCCAATGTCATTGACATTGAACAACACCAGAACTCCAGCACCAAGCCCTGCAGGAACCCACTAGTTATGGAATTGACAACCATCTGACATTCTTCACAATCCCCCATTCAAAAATGAATACTGCCACAGTTTGTCTTGCTGCAATACAAGACCACACCACAGAATTCTGCATCTATGCCAAGCTGATGTTTCTCTGATTGACATATGTGTTGCATTCTTTCAGCAGGATCTTTATATAGTACAGTACCACAATAAATTTCCTTGACCTTATCCTCACTCCCATTCACATGCACCCTAACCCCCTTTCTGCCCTGATATCATGATATTTAGGGCTTGATTAAATAAAGCTGTGTAACCTCTGGGCGGCACCATCCCCAGTGTTACACCCCTGCCTACTACCCCGAACATAGGCTAAGGGGGTTGGGTTCGCTAACTTATAAAACCTTTGTGCAGTACCTCCACTCAGGGTGCTTTACGTGGGTGAGAGGGTACTGGGTATAGACCCCTGAGCTGCTACACCACCCACAATGACCAGTTACCTTCACCAGACATGCCCCAATACACAGTTCCCCACATTTCCACATTTTGAATTAAAGACTCTCTCTAATAATATGCTCACACAGGATTTCAAATAACAACAACAAGATATTTATTTTGGGGGTAATAAAGGAGCTAGGAAAGGGAAACAGGAGGAGTAGAGGTTATCTTACCATATTTACACATGTACAGAGATCATTTCAGAATTTTGCTGGTGAACCCTCCAGCTGGGTGGCTACATATTAACAGGCAGACATAAATCACATTTTACCATTCGACTTAAGACATCCAGTGCCCTGGCTATCTAGCTGCTGATAAATCAGATGTTAAACATAATTATTAATAATACCTACACTGGTACTAGTCCCAGATACAGCAGAAACCCCGTAATCTCACTCCATACTGGTTAAACAGATACCACAGTCCAAGATGTTGTAGGCCTGATAGAGTTGCACCTGGTCAAGGTGGCTGGCTATTAATTTGAGGGAGGGGGCAACTTGGAAACAGATTTTTGTAAAGCAGCAAATTACTATTTACAACCACAGCAGGGATTGCCCTGCACTTTAGCAGACAAAGGAGGGATTGCCCTGCACTTGCAGACTTCCAAACATTCCAGAATAAACTACGTGGATCTTACATCCAGAACATTCAGCACAACCTTTGGAAGTCCCATCCAAAGCAACAAGGGTGATTGCTTCTGTCAAGCATCCTAAACGCAGTTTAAACACGGTCACATCCAGTACTTTATATACCAAAAGGCATCCATCCAGAATAACTTGGCAACGACACTTTTATCAAGCATCCCATACTTTAGTCACAGGCAGTCACATCCAGTACATTCTACATACCAAGAACATTATCCACAAGCGGAGTTCTATCCAGCACGTCTAGTCATTTAACACTTATATCAAGCACTCTTAGATGAAATTCTGTGCAGACACAGGTACATTCTCTTTACGGTATCTTTGACATTAACATGCTCTAGGGCCTCCTCCTCCTCCTCCTGTCTCATGAAGTGGCAAGCGCGTCTTGGCAGACAGCTCCATGATGGCAGGACTCTAACCCATAGCTACACATTTATATGATTCACTAAGCCCAGCATCTTGCTGCACCTACAACTTAGCCATTTGGGCCACAGACAAGATGTATCCATTACTTGAACTGGGCAGTCTCTTATGGGGTTAGTAGCCCAGACTGATGACTTCAACACTTCACACTTAACAGCACACATTTCTTAATGAGGCATGGAGCCCCCAAGATTACTTGCTTAACTTCTCCCTCACACAGGGGGGTACGCGGGTACTCACTCAGATCATCCATGGGTCTCATCCGCAATCGAAGGCATCCTGAAGACTTCTTCAACTCTCTCACCACAGAGGTACTTGGTCAGTGCTCTCACTACTGCATGATGTCATCTGGCCTGGTCAGCGCTCTCACTGCTGCTGGACATCTGATTCGTCGGTCCACATCTTTCCCCGACGTAGGAGGGAAGGCTAGCCTCTGGAGGACAGTACTGGCAACCTCCAGACTAGCTGTTGCAGAAAGCACAATTACTGTAACTAGTTAACTGTTAACTGAAGAAAATAACAAATGCCCTCTGAAGACTGAAAGGGCTGAATTAAGTGGCCCAGGCCTGATGGCATGGCTGAAGCCTGAGCCCCTCCCCCATGGGGGGCTTCCAGCAGGCTGGAGCCTGCTCTGCTGCTCTCTCAGCTCTGCATCTCTGAATGAATCTCAAAGATAAACTGGCAACATTGTCTCTTTATAGAGCTCCTAGCTTGACTCCTGATTGATAGCAGGGATGGGATGACATGTCTCCAAGCTGCTGAAGAACCTGTCAATCAGAACACTTGAGGTACAATTGGGTTGTGGAATTTGCGCCAAAAATAATGTCCCTGTAAACCACCATAAGCACTTGGGTGCTTTCCTATAAGATGCAGTGAATGTCCCACAAGTCCTGGCTTTCTGTTGCTGCAATTCCAATTGGCTGTGCTGCTGACAATGGCTGCTTAACCCACTGTCCCTTATAGCAGATTAGATACAGTCCTGAATAATGTCCTGATGCAGCCAGAAAGAAGTAATTATTTGCCCCAAATGCCACACAGTTCTATAGCTTAAAGGCTGCATATGTAGTCGGTGCACAGACAAAGAATGTGGCTCCTTTACTTTTTCTGTCGCTACTGCACTTTTGTAAGATCCCCCTGCAGCAGCTGACAGAATGACACATAGAGTCCCACAATACTGGAATTGCCAAGGAAACAGTATTAGTTTTAACTTTAAACACTTTTTCCCACATGTACAACATATTCCCAACAAGCAGCAACAGTTCCATTATTTAAAACATTTTAATTTTTTACTTTTCAGCTGGAGCTGAACATAGCTACCCTGGAGGCAGCCAGAAAAATTAGAAGCCAAGTCTGGAGAAGGACAGAACAAAATGGGCTAAGGTAAACCCAGACTGGTATTTCTAGGGACCCCATTTGCAAGGGGGTTACAGCTGTATCCAAATTTTCTCTCCGTGTACCAAGTGAAACTTTTTCAATGCCAAAAAAAAAAAAGAATAGCAATGCATTCCCTGTCCTTGAATAAATTTAATATGGTTTAGTATTATACTTTGCACATTCTGGTGTTGTACAATTCTAATATGTTCATCTATTAAGTTATGAGGCGATGTTGAATTTTTCAAATCCAGACTCATAACTTTGGTAATATTCAATATTTTTCCACAAATTTTCAACATAGCCATTTCAGTACAGCAGCTCCTGACTGTGACAGCTGTCATTTTTCAGCTCCAGCCCAAAATGTGTGTTTGCAGCCCAGAGGTTGATTTTGCAGTTCCTGCACAACATCACCTTTAGGCCAGGAGCTGAACATTTTCTCTGCCCTGTTGAAATCACCCATCAGCAACACTTCTCTTTGGCCTGCTGCCCTCCTGAACTCTTCTCACAGTTGCAGAAATCTGAGATGATGGCCTGTATAATAATTCTGTCCTGATACACCCCCCCCCACTCATGGCTACCTGCACCAAGACTGTCTCCATACCCCAATCATGCCATTCCCTTGAGCTCTATGGCTAGTGAGTACTTTCTTATACATAGTGCTACCCCGTTTCCACTTCTCTGTTCCTTGTCTTTTTGGAATACCACATAGCTTGGAATGGTCTGCTCCCAGTCATGGTACTGTGTTTCACTTTCTTTTTTTTTTTTTTGGCGAATGATTCAGAGAAAATGGTTAAGGCAATCATAATTCATCATCTTAATGTTCTGTGACTCCCCATCTCATCCTTATCAAACACCCTCCCTGCCACCCATGTCCCTATTTAGTAACTATATTACTTTAATTTAAGTTTGATCTAAAACTCATCAATGGAAGTCAGATCCTGAGATAAAACCCATATTGATTTTTCTTTTTATAATGTATTTCGTCTTCTTTATGTAAATCTGTCATTCCCTGAACCCATTCTACAAAAGTTGGCAAAGATGTTTCTTTCCAGTGTATCAATATAAGCTTCTTTGCCAACAGCAAACCCATAGAACATATTTCCATGCCCACCATCCTCCCTTCACTGCCCAAATGCTCTATGTGCTCTATCCAACTCAATTTTTTCCTACGGATATTTACGTCCCATCGTTGATGTTAACATTTGTTCACAAAAAGACAAGGCGTTCTCCCCCTCCACCCCCTCTGACAAGCCACCAATCTTAATATTCACTCTACTTGACCTAGCCTACAAATATTCAACTTTATCCTTTAATATGACCAACTCTTTATTTGCAGTAGCAAAGTCTATTGACATTTTGGGAAGAATATCTTCCATATTAGATACCATCTGTTTGACTTGGTCTGTTCTTAACACAACATCATTCATTGTTTCTACTATATCCAAAAATGTTTTATCCAAAGAGGCTATTGCTAAATTAATATTTGCAAAGCCTGACCTTAATTCCTCTAATAGAGAAGAGTTTTCCATGTTAGTCGATGTTCCCAAAGGTACTTTTTGTCTGGGGGGGGGGGATCAGGTCCATCCTGCTCTGCCTCCTGGCTTTTTCTTTCATCTAACAACCCAGCCTCTCCTTTATTATATTTCTCTATTTGTTTCAATTGTCTTGTTTTTACTGAGGAGGACATCTTCAAATTTGGATATACAATTTTCTGGCATATAGGAAACCTTAAAAATGTCAGAATAGTTTGTTGAACTGATAAAGCTGGAGTTTTTATTCCACCAGTAGTCTCCTATATCACATTCACTTTGTCAACAGCTTGTTTGTCTGTTTGCTGCTCCCTTGTATATTCTGAGTTCAAACTTTCAACAATTGTACCGGCTTTCACAAGCAGGCTCTTCCATTCTCCCCTCTTCCACCAATCGAGTCTTCTAACAAAAAAAATGTTTTTCCCCTACTCGTCCTTCTCTCACTGACTCTTTATCCTGTTTTAAAACTGCATGTTGCAATTCATCAAGAGCCCTAAACAATCTTGCTACAGATAAATAGTTCTCCATTTGAATACCCACAGCGTTAATATTATCTACAGACAGCTTTTTTAAATCTTGCATGCTTCACCTCTGGAGCGAGCCAACAGAATATTCTGCCCCAATAACTCCCGGAGAAAGAAGAGAAGCTTTCAACGTACCTGTTGCTTGGGCCTCGCCATTACAAAGTGATTTTACCTGAACATCCAACAACAAATTAGATACATTCAGGGCTGTGTTAACTCTTCTTGAGCAGCTTTTTCCAGTCAGTGGTTCTTGTTCAGGGCTATGCCACAACGTCTCTTGAACACACTGAAATTTTTCAGATGTACCCAACAATCGAGGAAAAAATGATAAAAAGCTTCTAAAACCCTACTTATTATACAAAAATTCCCCGCATCTTTTCCCCACACCCCAATGCCAAAAACACCATCCAGCTGAGGAGAAGGGATTCATCCAGACAAAAAGACAAAGAGGGTTGAGGGGGAAGCATTCCATGAGGCACTTAGCTCAGTTCACACAGCTCCTGCACTCAGTCTGCCATCTTGTGCGCATGCTCCCCACTATATTTCACTTTCTATGACTGCTACCAAATCAAGCTGGACTTCAGCCACAAATGCCTGTAGGTCACTAATCATAGTACACATACAAAGTACTCCAGACCCTTCTTATGTCTACTGCCAGAGTTTTTCTTGCCCTCCTACTTCCTGCATTCCTCCTATTTTGTCCCCCCGTGTTTTTACTGTGCCTCCCATGGCAGTCTCTTTCTCTATGCAACAGTCTCCACTCCTATTCCCAGGCTTGGATACTCACTTCCCCTGTTCCTTACCTCTCCATTCTTCAATACCCCCTTCCTAATTCCCTTTACATCTTTCTCCCTCCCCTCATTTGTTTCCTCCCTTTTTGTCCTTTTTGTATGTCCTTGTGCTGGGAGAATGGCTGTCTGGCACACTTCAATTGAGTCCTTGTAACTAACGTCAGCTGCGTAACCTTTCACCTCACCTGCATTAAATGTTTTTGAATGTGTTCTGCAAATCTATACCCAGCACCTTGGTGCTTTCCTCACTGTGGTGTAGACCATTCCACTTGAACAGACCCCAACTCTTCAGGAGTGGCACCAGCCCCTTAAGAAAATAAAACCCTGTCCCTCTCATCACTCTTTCAGCTACACATTAAATTACATTGCACTTGCATACCGTTTGACCCTGAGTAAGTCACTTAATTCCCTTGTGCTCCCAGGTCACACCTGTAAACAAGCTTTAGCTCAATGTGTCTATCCTTGTTAAAATAAATAAATTGTTGTATCTCAGATGGCTCCTTAGCATTACAACACGGTCACGGTAGTACCTCCAAAAAGGTTACCACCACCGCTCATATCATTAGTGTCTTTCCTAGAGTGCAGAAGCTCTCCTTAATTTCTTTCACACCTTCCTATCTAGATCAAAAAAGCAAGGTGCTGTGTTAGTGTGAGGTCTGAAAACAAATTAAAACAAAATGGTAATATTAAATGCATGTTGAAAATAGAAAACAGAGTTACAAACTACATTTCAACCTTATTTCTTCTTCAGGAATTATGCAAAAGAGAAAACTTTGCTTTATATTCAGATGCCAGCAATGTTGTTGATGAATGCTGTGTCAGAAAAAATGTTAAAAAATTGAAAAGTGTCAGACTTGTTTTATTGAAATAATAATTTAATAATCAAATTAAAATATATCACATAATTTAATAATTAAAAAAAACTATTTTATGGCACTGAGGATTGTTTATGAAATAACTACCTGTGGGCCAGATATTCAAAACTTTGCCCCTAGGCTAAGTTAACACTGCTTGGTGGGCAAACGTAGCCCAGAGCACAAAGCAAGCTATATTCAAAAGGAATAGCTGGGGCAAACTGCTTCTGAATATAGCATGGTAATGAGGCTGTGCAAACTTGGCTGGGAGTGCAGGGCAAACATAGCCCTGGAATAAGACAGCACTGACTATAGCAAGCAGGAAGTCCAAACCACAACAACAACACAGTGCACAGTGACGTGAGGGTAGGTAGAAATGAACTGTGTGGCCAATGTGTATACCAGCAAATCTGTGGACCCAGTACAGCTGCAGGCAGCAGCAGATGTGAAAGAACAGTGATCAAAACTGTATAATATTCCCTGAACCGTTAGCACCGTGCTACGCTTTAGTGAGGAGTTAAGCTGTTTGTCCAGTGCAAACACATTTGCCCGGCACTAAGATTTGCCATATTCAAAAGTGACATGCAAATGAGCCTACTTAGGCAGTCTCTGGGGAAACAGCGAGAGTAGCATCTCATTATGCCCTGATTTGCATGCAGTTTGTCCAGCTTTACTGCAGGGTCCCGCAGCTCCACCTGTAAGTCAGTCTGGAAGTTCAGGCGCTGTCCAGGTCCAACCGCAGCTCCACCTGTAGGTCAGTCAGGCAGTGCATAATGATAGCTGCAGGCCACATGTAAACAGTACGGCATAGCATAGCATATCGTATCCCAGGGGACAACACAGCATAGGTCATGCTACAGTGCACAGCAGACACTACAGTAGCAAGGGGGCTGGTAGAGTGAGGGACACAGCAATGCCTATGCTATGTAGGGCAGTGATGACCACTGCACTGTACACAGTGACAGGCCCAGCTTGCAGGTGATTAATGACAATGGACAGTACTGTTACACTGTTGTGTGATCCACAGATGCTGTATCTGTGGCATGGGATGCTCACAGTGACATATACATGTCTGGCTGTGTGTGCTGTGGCATCTGTACAGTTGTGCGGTATGTGGCTGGGGTGGGCACGTAAGATCGGATGGCACACAGGTGGTGATGTATTCCCACTAGTGGCCCATGCGTACTGCATGATGTGTCCCAGCCTTGTGGCCACACCTGGGCTGTGGTGATGTCTGGCCACCCATACACCCTCCCTTCAATGGTCACCATGCCCACAGTGCTGCATGTGTCTGCTGGCATCTGTTTGTCACCACGGGCATATGATCTGTAGGTGTGTGCTGTATGGCCACACTACCATGATGTCCCCTGTGGGCCAGATCACCCCTTACTGTCTGGCATGGCTAGGACTGGTGGCAGCTGTTGGCATCATGGTGGTGCCATCAGTGAGCAGCATGTGTCCTCCATGTCTGGCATTTTTTAAGTGTCATACTCATATGTTAGGGTTGCGCAAGCTGCACAAATCCAGTGCAAACACCGTGCTAAGCACCAACGTCATGCAGAGCTGTTTGCCCAGGGTTAAGACCAGCTTTTCCTGGGCAGTAATTTGTACCATGCTAAGGATCACGCTAAGTTGCGCTAAACACCTTAGCGCAGTGCTAGCCAATGAATATCCCATAGCACCTGTATTCATGTTCAGTGTGCCCCTTGATTATAATTATGGTTTGTCCAGAGCTAATGCAATTTGCAAATGCTATTTGGCCTTTTGAATATAGCAGACCCCGCTAATCCCACGCTAAACCCTGTGCAAACGTTTTGTGCACCGTACAAAGATTTAGATATCTGAGCCTGTATGTAAAAACAGGCAGGGTTGTATCTTTACTCAGGGGAGTAACACAAACTGTTTCTGAGCAAAGATGTGCTGAATAACATACATCTGTTTCAATAAGTAAAAACCTTTTAGACATCAAAAGGACAGATAATTCTTTGTTTTAAAAAGCCACTGATACTACAGGCACAATTTCAAACATTTACTGAAGCATCACTGTGTGTGTGTGTGTGTGTATATATATATATATATATATATATATATGTATGTATAAGTATGTGTACTTTGCATGACATGATTTCTAATATTAATTATATTTTGTAAGCAGTGGGGAAGTATTTGCCAGAAAGATAAGTCCTTGGATTGAAGGGCAAAATGTCTAAAATGTATAATTAAAAACAATATAAAATGGTGCACATTGTTCATTCATTTGCTTTTACTACCATTTGAGTTAGTACAACTAGAATGCAAGTTCTATTGCTTCTACAGTAATTTCATATTTCTATGATACTAAGGAACCTCTTGACTTGAAAAAAGTATGAAGATTATTTAATATATTTCAATTAAGAAACTTGTGTTACATACCTTTGACAGTTTTAGACTTGCTGCATAGTCTCTTCACAATGCACACAAATGGTAAAGGTATAACAAGAAGGCACATCAGATACATATAATGAGAAAAAGATGGATCATTGCCTAAAATTAAAAAAATACAATTATGTATGTGTTCTGCATTTTTCATTTTTATTTAGCATAAGATCCATTAGGCAAACATTGATTTTCAAAGTGTCCAGAGTCATACAATACAAAACAATAAATAATCATACAATTAATCATTAGTCAGGCCCCACCTAGAATATTGCTCACCTGTTTGTGCTCCACAAAATATAGGGCGGAGAAAACTTGTAGAAAGAGTACAATGAAAGGCCACCAAAAAGATTAGCATTGTTCAAAAATAAGGGATATGGGGAGACTCACACCTATGCTCCACTTGTGTGGCTCATTTTGCATTGAGTTCTATTTAACTCAGGTGTGAAGGGGTTAGAACTGGATATGTATTCAATGGAATACAAGGCATTAAGGGGAGACCTATGCCTGGTGTTTGCTGCAACCAGAGACAGTTATACATGGGAAACTATTGGTTCAACAAGATAGAGTTGAACCAAAAAAACATGTATAAATACATATACTCATGGGCTTAAACTGAAAGGTGAAGTAAACAAAACAGCAAGGATAAACAAATGGTTTTCCCAAAGGGTGGTTACTGTATGGAACTCACTACCAGAAAACATAGTGATGAGTAAAACTATGGAAGCATTTAAGAGGTCACTTGATCATCATATGGGTAATAAGAAATATGAGTTTGCCCACTGAAAAATGATGAGTTAACAAAAGGACCACAGACCTCCTAACTCATATAACATCTATGATTCTATGAATACAAAACAATAAAAATCAGGACTGCACCAAATAATATTCATCCCTACCAGAGCAAATTATAAAATGGGGAACAACTCTGCCTTTGACTAGATCATTGCCTTGAATCCCACCAGAGTGACAGCTGCCATTGTACTCTCTGACTCCATCAGCGACCACTGTGCTATCTTCTGTCACTGGTCAGCCACAGCCCCTAAATTTACTCCTAACTACATCCTCATAAAACAATTAAAAAAAGCTAATTTAGAAGAACTTTCTCTTGCATTTAAATTAGCTGAATGGTCCTTCATGGCTGATATAAAAAAACATTGACCACTCTTAATGATTTTACAAAAACATTCGATGATATCACTCAATCAATCAATCAAAATCTTTATTTAACCAGGCAAACCTGAACAGGCAGACATCTGCGGCACCTTCATCCCCAAAAAGAAGATCAAAGTTTACAGGCAATCTAGCAAGTGGATTACTCCAGACCACCTCAAACTTATGCACTGTACAGACAAGGTTTGGGCTAGGTACAAGAAATCACCCTCCCCCATTCTTCTCCAAGAGTATAAAACACTTTAAAACAAGTGCAAGTTAGTGGTTTGAACTGCAAAAATCAACCACTTTAAGAATAGCCAACTCTAAACCAGAGCTAACTCCAAGCAACTCTGGGGGACTTTAAACTCCCTCTTGGGTAAAGACAAAAAGGGTGAGAAGATCTCACTCCATTTGGAATGGAGATTAACAAATGACCCAACATGCATGGCCAACTTGTTTAATTTCCTTTTCAGGGACCTGGACAAGTACAGGACTCCCCTCTTCTCAGACACCCCCAAGCAGCCCTTAAATCCTACCCCTTCCCGAATGTTTCCTACCCTACTTCCTACTTCAAAGCACTCTCACCCACTGATACCATAACACATGTAAGAAAACACAACCCTAGACACCCCACCGGTCTGGATGGACAACATTTTTGCATCTTTAAACTCATAATTAATGACATTGCCGCTCCTCTCACCAATATCCTTAATTTCTCCCTCTGTTCTAGTACCCTTCCCACAGCCTAGAAAACTGCATCCATCAGGCCTCTGCATAAAGCTAGCTCTAAACAGGAAGTAAGCAATTACAGGCCCATCTCACTTCTCCTCCCTCTATCCAAAATCATGGAAAAATAGTTCATTCGTAAATCACCGAACACCTAAATAAATATCACATCCTTACTGAGGCTCAGAACAGTTTTAGGCCTAAACACAACCCAAAAACTGCTCTCGTTAGATTCACACAGGACCTTTACAAGGCCATGGATAATGGTCTTTACACGGGTGCAGTTTTCATGGACCTTACTAAGGTTTTTGACTTGGTTGGTCATAACCTTTTCCTATCTGCACTTGCCCTTCTGAATTTCTCCACAGATGTTGTTAACTATTTGATAACTAGCTCTCTGCTAGGTTCCACAAAACGGTTCTGGAGGGATATCATTCATCCAAATGCCTTACTAAGTATGGAGTGCCTCAAGAATCTATACTTGAGCCCCTCCTTTTCACACTGTTCATAAATAACATACGCTCCATTTGTTCCCATATCAACATTATCCTATATGAGGATGATGCCATCTTATACTGTAAGGATGCAAACCCCTCCCCTCCTTCTCTCCAAACTTCAAACAGATTTTCACAGTTTCCACTCCTGGTTCTTCACTCAGGGTATGGCCCTAAACTCCAAAAAAACTAAATGTATGGTTTTCTTCAGCATGTGTAACCCTTCTAATTTCAATGTCAGCCTCCTAGATAATGATGGCATGGTCATTGAGTGGGTTTGTGAATTTAAATACTTTGGCCTTACTCTTGACTAGCACCTCTCTTTCTGCCAACACATAACCCAATTAATTAACAAAATCCACCAGAGAATTGGGCTCCTCTACAGAATGAAGCAATTCCTCACCCTGTAATCAACATGCAGACTGGCTGTCAGCTTACTGCTACCTCTCCTTGACTACAGTTCCATTATTTACTTCCCTCAGAGCAATTATGTCATTTTCAATAAGCTCAAAATGGCATACAATAACATTATCAGATGTGTAACTGGGCTTCCCTGTCGTACCCACAGCTGTGCCATCTATGAGAAAGTACATTGGTTCTCCCTAGAGGACAGGTTCACATGGAAAGCGTCCACATTCATCTACAAAATCCTCAAAATCTCCTTCCCTACAATATCTCCTCTCTGTTCAAGAAGGCTTGCACCACCCGTCTTACTAGGAACACTGCCTCTCCCTTTTTTGGGTCCCCTACTGCAACACCTCTTTGGGGCACAAAATCGCTTACCTACAGAAATACCAAGCTTTTTAACACTCTCCCCCCAACCTTGTTAGCAGTCTCTCCTTTGGCACTTTCAAGGTCAAACTAAAGGAGCACCTATTCAATAAACCACTTTGCAAGTGCCATAGGTAGCATATCTTAATTTTCCAACCACTGACAAGAGCAATACCTAGATCACCTGCTCAGTTTTCAATTTGAATTGTTCCGTCTTTTGTCTTAATTGCTTTTTCTTGTTCACTTCACTGATTCCGTGCCTTGTTTTCCCTTCTAAGCTCTTTCAGGGTATTTCCCGCCTTCTGCCATGTATTTGTACATTTTATTTAGACTTGCTTTTAATACTATAGCTGCTGTACATAAACTGCTTTGTATGTAACTGAAATTCCTGTATACATTTTGGTCTTTTTATTTTTGAACCATGCGTCTGTATAAAGTGTATATATCCACCACTGTAAAAACCCTAAAACTGGATGCTTGTGAAAATGGACATTTTTGCCCACATGCCTTTCCATTATAAAATAAAAATGAAATGAAATAGGCAGTATGATGCTGTAGTATTTTGTACACATAATTAGACTGCAGACATATTATAAATTTTTGCATGTTAAAGATGGCGTCGGTTCAAAGTACATTTTATTTATTTATGATTTAGATAACCGAGTAAGTACACTGATTCCACGGACCATTTTCAGGCACTACTAGGGCCATGACAAGTAAGCAATAAGACACAACAGGGTGTGCATTACGATGTGATAACTGCACTCCTAGGGGCGTGAATTGGTACAAGGCCGAAGGCCTCCCTTCCCACTAAAGTACCACATCCTGAAGTGCCTCCCTGCCCACTTAAGATTCATATTCCCCTGCCATCCACAACAATTCACAAATGCTGGTTTCCTTGTTCTAAGTATGACACATAGCCCCCTTATTTTATGTCATTCTCCTCACTCTGTAGACAAAACTGAAAGGAAGCCATAACAGAGGCTTTTCAGTTCCCTGGTGCTGCAAGCTTGAACATAGTTCAAAACTGCCACACATACTGGCAGCATCATGAACTGCTCACTCTGTCCTAAAATATAAACAGCAGGATGAGACATTTACCACCATTTTTTGTTTTTATAGTATTATTGTTTACTTTCTTCATTATGTTTTTGTTTTCTCCGTGTTTCCCCACATTCAAGAAATGGAATATTTATCATGGAATGTTTACCATGGAATACAGGGATTCAAAATGCTGCTCAGTTCTACTAGCAGCATGTTCCTCCTCTAACATACTGTACACAGACAACAAAGGCCTGTTTTAGAGCCAGAGACTCAGTCATCTCACTGTCAAGGAAAGCAGAAGAGACTTCCCTGATGAGCAGGTAAAGATAGAAGGGGGATTTTTCACTGTTAGCAAAGAAACAGTTGTAATGAAAACTATAAATAATACTTAATGTTTCTAATTTGTTTATGTGTGTAAGGAGAGTGTGATGATCTGGTAAACAACATTTAATTAATTTGTTTTATTTTATATTAAAGGTAGTTTTATTTTTAAGGCCCAGTTGAAGGTTTCTACAGTGTAAAGGTAGCAGCCATGTTTGTGGTGGAAGATCAGTTCTGGTTGTAGGGAGACTGATGGAAGATAGTTCTGGTTGTAGGAGAACTGATTTGCTCATTGTGTGATGTAGTTTAGGACCAGGATGTCTCTGCATATAAAGAGAGTTAATGTATGGTCAGCTGAACTCTCTTGGCCAATGACATTTTTAGATTTTTTCTTGTCATTTTATAGTGGCACATAAAGCAAACAGACAAAATACAAAACACAAGAAAATTCAAAATACAATAGAGCATAGATGACAATTCCAGTATTAAGGTTCTAGAGCAATGTAAGATAGTACATGATAGTCGAGATACAAAACACAAGAAACAACTTAAAATACAATAAGCATAAATGACAATTCAATAATAGTGGACCAGAGCAATGTAAAATGGTGCAAGCACTGGTCCTTGCTAACATTCAGTAAAAGTATTAAATGCAGAGACAAATTTCAGGTAACTGTTAGGCAAGTTAGGATTTACAGTGTCAGGTAATCATTGAGCAGTCAGGGTAGGAAGATGGGAGTGTGAAGCTAGCCAGAGAAACACCAACAACACAACTCAGCTAAGAGCCAGTCTGTTTTTTTTTTCAAATTGAATATGCTTTATTTGTCAGCATTATCATGCAGAGTTACAAACATGACAATGAGTACACTTGACCATACATGACAAAGCCAGATTAAACTACAGGTCTGCGACAATTAGTGATATCTCTGTAATTGAAGTAAATAATTAAAACACTTTTATAATATTAGGATTATACCTCCCCCCCAATCCCTCCCCTCCTCCTAAAACCACTGGACAATGTATCCAAAATAACTCCAGGTTCCAATCAGCCTATTAAAACTGAAACATTGAGAAGGTAAAGTACTGAAGGTGACATGTATAATGTAAAAAAAGAAGAGAAAGGGAAAGACACCAATAAGGGAAGGGTCTATATTATTCCTTGGCTATTGTATAATCAACAAAGTCTGCAAGGATTCCCAGATCTTCTTATACCTAGACAAGTTCCCTGAAATGCTTGCAACTAGGTGTTCCACATGTAAGGCAAACAGGGTTTCCCTAAACTATTCCAGAGTATGGGGGGGTATCTTGACCTAACCAATGTCGAAGGATAACCTTTTTTGCACATGCCAATATCTGGGCCATATGAGCTTTCTGGTTACCAAGAAGGCAGCCAGAGAAGTCACCCACTATACATATTTCAGGGTCAAACACATCTGGTAACCCCAACAATGGATTCAGTCGAGTGTGAATTGAGTTCCAAAAGGGGGCAATCTTCTGACAAGTCTGGAGAATATGATATAGGGAGCCCGGTTCCTGACCACATCTGGGGCAGAGGTCACTGGGCAGATGACCCATTCTATGTAACCTCACTGCGGTGTAATAGAGATTATACGTAATCTGAAATTGCATGAGATGATACCAATTCCATCTTATAAATTGATAGAAGTGTCTCCAGATGAGGGGCCAGTTCCTGGGAGATATGGTAGGAGGAAGAATCTGTTCCCAACCATACAACCTGGGGCCTTCATTGGCAGCCAGAAATGTATGTAGTGAATGATAGTAAAATGACACCAGATGAGAAGGAGAGGCAGTAGAAAATAAATGAAGGACCACAGAGCTAAGGGGCTTTACCACAGGCCTGTATCAAAAAATTGTGTAAGCATACGGGATATCTGAAGGGACATGAAACATGATAGGGTAGGCCAATGGAATAATTCCCATGTGCTCTGGAATGGGAGCAATGTGCCATTCACTGTTAGCTCTTGAACTGTTGCTACCCTCATATCTGGCCAAAAAAGCCTGGGCAGCATATGCCCCACTATACACAGGTTAGGATTTCCTATAAGGGGTTGAGAAATGTCTTGGACTGGGCTAACCTTCAGAAAGGAGCAAAACTGTGAATGGGTCTGCAAGGATGCCCCAAGGGGAGTATCCTGTAGAGGAAAAGGCAGCCTCTTCCTGGGTAAAAAGAGTAGTGCCCTGCGATCCATACCATACAAAGAACAGAGGGAGTCTTCTATATCCAACCATTGTAGAATATAATTCTGGGAGTCCACTGGATGAAGCCAGTAAGAGAGCCTGTGATAGTGCAGTGCTAAATAATACAGATACAAGTTAGGCACCTGTAGACCACTATCCTGTTTAGTCCTCGTTAATTTCAAGAGTGCTCTGTGAGCTGCCTTACCTTGCCATAAAAAGGAGGTGAGGAGTCTGTGCACTTGAGCAAACCATGATTGTGGAAGAAACCAATTATGCATCTGTAAAGGGTACAATAACCGGGGTAGTAGATTCATCTTGATAATAATTAATCTGCCCCATAGAGAAAAGGGTAGGAAAGGCCAGCGTTCAAGATCAACTTTGACATGAGAGATGAGAGCATCTAAATTGTGTGGTTTAAATTTATTTAGGGAGGTACTAAGAAAGATTCCTAAGTATTTGAGTTTGTCCTTTCTACTTTCCAGGCTGAGATGATCTACCTCTGCTTTAAAAGTGTTATTATTAAGGGGCATAATCTCAATCTTGGTGAGGTTAAGTTTATAATTAGAAATGAAACCAAACTGAGAAATTATCTGTAATGCTGGAGGAAGTGAGGTAGCTGGAGAGGAGAGGTGTAGCAGAATATCCCCCGCATAAACAGAAAGTTTGTACTCTGTATTATGGATTGAGATGCCCATGACCTGAGGTGAAGAGTTAATTTTCCAGATAAGGGGCTCCAAAAATAAATTAAATAAAAAGGGAGATAAAGAGCATCCTTGTCTAGTGCCATGATGTAGAGTAAAATGCTGGGATAACATGACGTTGCATAACACCTGAGCTGTAGGGGAAGAATATAAAACTTTGACCCATTGTATAAATTCCCAGGGATACCAAATTTGGGTAAGAGGGTGAAAAAATAATCCCAGGAGACCCTATCAAAAGCTTTCTTGCATCCAGAGATACAAAGGCCACAGGCGTATTTAAATCCCTGGATGCCGAGGTAAGGTATGACATTTTTTGGAGTTGATCAGTTGAGGGTCTCCCTTTGACAAACCCCACCTGCTCCCAGTTGATTAATGATTCCCAGATGTGGCCTAATCTACCAGCTAATACCTTTGATAGACCCTTAATGTCTACATTAATAAGTGAGATTGGTCTATAATTAATAAGCAGCAGTGAGTCCTGGTCAGGTTTAGGAAGAACCACGATAGAGGCAGTAGTTAATGAGAGGTCAGATATGCCCTTTTCAAAATTATAATCATAGATATCTAGGAGAATAGGGGCAATCTGTTCTTTAAGGGCCTTGTAGAAATTCATGGTAAAGCCATCCGGGCCAGGGGCCTTGTCCGTATTCAGGGTGTCGATTGCCTGGGAGATTTCTAGTATGGTCAGGAGTCCCTTAGAAGTGCTTGTTGGAAATCTCTCAGTTTAGGAAGTTGGAGGTCTTGAAAGAAAGATTCAAATTGCACCTGATTGAAAGCAGGAGATAGGGGGGCATACAACTGTTGCTAAAATTCTTTAAAGGCCTCTACTTTGTCTCTAGGGGATGTCAACAACTAACCAGCAGCACTGCATATTGAGGAGACAATTTTATCTGCAGCCTATGATTTAAGACAAAGGGCCAACAACTTCCCTGCCTTTTCCCCTTGATCAAAATACTTTACTTTCACACGTAACATCATATGTTCCACTTGCTCCCCTAACAGGTTATTGTGTTGAAATCTGAGGTCCTCTAAAAGTTCCCAGTCAGACTGGGGAGATGAAGATGAGGTACATTCCTCAATGAGCTGGATTCAGGAAATCAGAGAGGAGAGCAAGGCTGAGGTTTGGCTCTTGCGTCTTGTTGCCATCCGAATTATCTCCCCCCAAAGAGAGCATTTTAAAGCACCCCACAAAATGTTGAGTTTGTACATCAAGGGGGAATTAAGTGTCATAAAATTTGTAATAAACAATTGAATGTGTTCCAATGAGTATGTTACCTTAAGTAACTGATTATTTATAATCTACATCTTATCTCTGGAGAGAGAAGGGGTGAAGTTCACTTGAAGAAAAACAGGATGGTGATCAGAGAACTTTAGCTGAGTAGTGACATAATGTCACTCCTGCAAGATATTGAGAGCCTAACAAAAGTAATCAATTCTCGAAAAGGAATTGTGTGAGAGGGAGTGGAGGGAATTTTGTTTATTGGATGGATAGAGGGTTTGCCAAGGATCTACCAGGCCAGTTGACCACATAAATTCCAGGCGATCCACCTGACTAGGTGACAAAGCTTGACAAGATTGTCCAGATTTGTCTAGCTCATTACATTGGACTAGATTCCAATCTCCCCCACAAATCATGGGTAGAGAACACCAGGAGGACAAAAGTGACATGAGAGAGGTAAAAATCCCAGGGTCATCCGCATTTGGGCCATAAATCTCCCCTAAGACTACCTCTAGGTGGCTTAGGAGGGCCCTTAGAAAGACAAAACACCCATTGGGGTCAGATATTTCTTGGAAAAGACAAAATGGAGTTGTCTGAGCTATTAAAATAGATACCCCTCTTTTACGAATATCGTGACCCACTCCGAAAACTTGCCCCACCCAGGACCTCTGGAGAAGTAGGACCTGGGAAGAGGGTATGTGAGTCTCCTGTAGGAAAGCTACATCTATCTGGAGCTTATTTAGGTGTAGGAGAATCTTAGCATGTTTAGAAGGAGACTGTGAGCCTTTCACATTCCAAGAACAGAAATTGTAAGCAATCATGATGTAAATAAACATGTAATAGTAATATACCTATTGATGTACACTACCTGCTGCATGATAGGGGAACCATAAGAACACAAATAAAATTCCCTTCTGGTGGTACTCTCCCCCCAACCAACCCCTATTTTACACCCAGTAAATACCAAACCCACAAAATAATATATGAGCCCCACTAACAGTGAAATATCCCATTCAACAGAACCATGATCCTTCAAAACCTCCCACTACCCTCACCACTATCTGGTGCATAAGGCTCCTGCCAATCATAGCACAACTGCCCGCCCCTCTGCTACCCCCACCAAAATATGTTAAGATACATACATATCCACAAAAAAACTTCTACTCTAATACAAAGACAAACAACCTGAACTCTGTATAATTAAGCCTGTAACTGAAATTTATCCAACTGCCAGCAGTCCTTCACTTTACAAAATATAAGTATGACACTCTCTTCCTCTGAAAAAAAAAAATAATTCTTGCCTACTAATAAGTACTTAGTGAGGCAGGATAGAAGACTCAGGAGAAATAAAGTGTGATCAAGGTGTATTTATAAATTCTGCATATCTACTCCCTTATAAGGGAAACCAACAGAATACAAAAAAAAATAAAATAAAATAACTTAGCCATACAGAAGTAGCTATAAAGTGAAGGCTTATCCAAAAGTACTACACCCCTTATGCTTGGAGGACAGCAGCATATATTAAAGTAGAATTGTCTCTTTTGAGATGCTAAATTCCACATGCAGGCGAATCCCTCCCCTCCCCCATTAAAACCTGTGGGGTGGGGTTATTGCATGCATAATGGTCCAGTCACACACTGAATGGTTCAAAAGACCCTGATAAATTTAATCCCTCTCTTGCTCACAAAACTGGAACTGGAGCCAAATAAATCAAGCATATATATATATATGGCTACAAGGGGCTTCTAAACTGGCAGCGGACCAGTGAACTACAATGGACCTGGACTGACTTGTAGTAAACGCCAGGCCCTGTTCAAAAATAAGAGAAGTCCTTAGGGTCCTCTTCAGTAGAGCAAGTCAGAGATGAAGTGGGGGGCAAAGACCCCCATATTGTCACCTTCACCCAAGCCCCAGACAAACCAGCAGGACTATTATGAGCCAGGTACAGCACGTAATAAAAAATGCAGATGTACTGGTAAAATCAGCTGTATTTCAGAAAGTCCTGAGATATTAAAAACCAAAAAGCAACTAAATTCAAGGTGTTTCCAAGCTGCACATCTGACAATCCACTCATAAGGCAAACAAAATGACCCACCAAAAGAGAGGGGCAGCCTCAGGTGTATTTAAAGAGATCAGGCAGGTGTTTCTTAGTTCTTGAGTAGCAGAGTCTATCTCCTTATAGGAATGCCATACATTGTTGATATAGACTTGTAAATGAGCTGGGTATTGCATGCAAAATTTAATTCCTGCCGCGATGATCTTCGTGACTACCGGGTGGAAAGAAGCTCTCTTCTTTTTTTTATGACGACTCTATTTTTCCTCCTCCGGTCGGCCGCCCCATTCCAACTGACCTCCCCCAACCCTGTCTCCTGGAATAGCCGGCACTTACCTTGTACCTGGCCTGGGAGCGGAGCCTGCTTGGAGTCTGTCATCATCCTGCTGCCTCCAGTTATCTCCCAGGAGCCCCAGGAGTAGGAGGTCATATGCGTGGAGGCATGCATGTGCCCTACAACCCCGGTGATGGCTCCTTTCCCCCACCACATGGTCTAACACCCGGCCCCCTCTAAGCCTGTGCCACTCCTAGCCTCCACTAGGGGTCACCATTGACTGAGGGGTGCCACATCCGTTCTCCGGAGAGGAGATCCTGCCTGTTGGTAGCTCAGTCCAGCTCCACCCTCCCCCCCACTGCCAACCTCTGATGACCCAAGCTCATTCCTGAACACAGGTCACCGGCATGTCATGAGGTAAGGCATCCAGCGCCTCAGCCCTCAGCGCCACCGGGCCGGCAAAAGAAGCTCTCTTCTAACCTTTTCCTACTGGAAGGTCTTGGGTTAGTCACAGCTTCTTCCCTTCCCACAGAATATCTTTCAGGTTTCTAGTTTTTTGTAAAATAAATTGCTTGTCCAAGAAGTTCAGAAGCTTTAACATGAAAGGATGAGGCAGGGAATCTGGTGAGGGCTTGGCACAGAAGGACTGGTGTGCTCTCTCCACAATGTATGTTGGGCTGTTAGGAGAAGGACCAGCCAACCTTTCTAGGAGCTTCTGCACAAGTAGAACCGGGGTGGTCCCCTCCTCATCCTCTGGTAGTCCAAATATAATTAAATTATTCTGTTGACTATGTCCTTCTAAGTCCTTAAGTTTGGACTGTAGGTCTGAGAGTTTTTTCTTTAAAAGTGAGTTCTCTGATGTTGCCTTGTCTATCCATGTCTCCAAAGAAAAGGCTCTGACCTCCACACCCTCCATCCTCCTGCCCAAATCACTCAAGTCTGTCCTGACTGATTTAATCTGTGTAGTGAGCTCCTGTATTGCATTGGTTAGAGGTTCCAAGGCCTGCAGTAAGTGGTCTTCTGTTAGCACGGAAAACACCGCAGTGGCAGTGGAGTAGCAGCTGGAAGCCATGGCCTGGGGCTTGAATTGCTTAGATTGTTTAGTGGGGGTTTGCGGAGGAGTATGTACAGGAAGCACTTGCCTCATCTCTGCTTCCGACATTGCCCCAGATCATGGGATTTCTTGTCAGTCGATGAGTTACTGCAGTCCTTATGCACTGAGACCCACAATAAATCTGAGAGAAAAGATAAGTAAAAGGTAGATTTAAAGTAGATTTCTTAGTGGGAGGTAGGGAGAGCAGGAGGAAAGATGACACTTGGATCAGAGCATCACATGGCTGGGAGAAGCCAGTCTTTTTAGGTGGGATTTGAATATATAGTGGGTAGCCAGGGAGCAAAGCCCAGCTGGCAATTTATTCCACAGTGAGGGGGCAGCAGCAGATAGGGCTCTCCCACCCATGTTGGTGGATAGCCTGGCAATGTGGAGGGAGGTGCTACGGCACGAGGTTCTGACTTGGAGTAGGGCTGCAAGTGGGGACTCTTGGCGGTGTGGACAGTATTATCGACCAATCAGCAAAGGGTGAGGTTGAAGTGGCCTAGGGGTTGGAGCCAAACCATTGATTGATAAAGGACACGGTGGTGAGTAGAAAAAGGGGACAGGAGTGCAAAGCAAAAGTCACTGTTTTAGGCAGTGATGAGTATGACAGTGAGGAAAGAGGAATCCCTGTTATAGATTCAGGAGCAGTAATCGATTATGGGGAGTAGGTTGCCCTGGACAATAGCAAGCCAGGCCTCTGGGGTGAGGTATTGTCTGAATCTGTAGGCTATACCCAGCTTCTGGTTAATTCTGTGAACTACTGAGTAATGTTTATTTATTTATTGAAATGCTTCACCAGGAAGTCACACTGAAAAACAAGTTGCTCATCTCCCGGTGTGACTGGGGGGGGGGGGGTACAATTAGATGAAGACTTAGACATACAGTTTAACATTTAAAATACACAAGAAATTAAACATTCAATTGCTTTTGTAACAAAACATACAGTTAAAAGTATCATAAATCCAGCCATCTAGTCGGTGCAGAGGTTGGATTTCTACTTGTGACGCTGGCGACCCGGGTTTGGGAATGGACTCGAGTCGCTGGAGAGCCGACCAGGGGAAGTAGGCTTGAGCATCCTATGACTGCTCGCCTTCTCCGGGGGGAGAGGGAGGGAGGGAGGGTACGTGGCTCACTGTCTGCTGCCTCCTGGCAGAGGCTGGGAGAGCAGCAGCTTAAGCGAGCCCCACTGCAAGGGGCGTGGTGAATGTCGGCTTGGCCTAGACGTTCGTGGCACACCACGCCCCCGGGGGGAAAAGCAGAAATCCTGGCCTCCTCATCTGCCGGATGATGGCTGCCAGTTCCTGCTGACTCAAAATGCCCTGACACCTTGGAATCCAGTTCAGCAGTGCCCAGGGACTGATTGACAAGTGCGCTGGCCTTCCCATCCTGGTGCCTTCCCCCTCGGAGGAGAAGGACTCATCCGGCAAAGGGATACGCTGGGCCACCCCTGGGTCAGCTGCAATCTGAGATGAGTGGAAGGGGGTCAAGGCGAGTGGGTCGGAGGAGTCATGAAGCAGCCGGAAGGAGAGGTAGGCCAGAGGGCAAGTAAGGTGCAAAAAAATTAAAAATATCAATAAATAATCATACAGTCGCATTTGTAATATAACCTACAATTAAATATATCATATCCATGAAATATGCATTTAATTATAAGTGGCATATCTGAGGAACATAGTACATAGCGGTGAAGGGAGAGGAGAGCATGCTGAAATGCAGGCTGAGTGGGTGGAAGGTTTAATAGGTGCTGTGAGTCATGGAGAGGAGCAGATGCATAGGAGGACAGTTAAGGAGTGCTAAAGCAGGAGCGGTTAGATGAGAGAAAATTATGTAAGGTAGAGGCAAGGGAGTGGAAGGAGGAGGAGTGCCGTATTTGTCGGGGGAAGGAGGGAGTTCCAGATTTGTGGGAAATGATGGGTAAAGCCTGACTGACCGATGAGAGTGGTATGACGGGGGACCAACAAAGTGCGAGTGTCAGAGGATCTGAGGGAGTGGAAAGGGGGAGGTGTGGAAGAGAGTGAGCATGAGAGGTAGGAGGGAAGTTCATCTAACTAAAATTTAGAAGTGAGTTTGGCACAATGAGTGAGGTGCCTGTTGGCAAGCAAGGGAAGGGAAATGTTGTGGTAGAGGTCACAGTGATGACTGCGTGACGGAGCATCAAGGGCAAATCGACAGAAGGAGTTAAATGGAGTGTCCAATCTAGTTAGGGAGGATTTGGGAGCGGCACCATAGACTACATCACAGTAGCTGAAAATGGGGAGGATCATCTTCTGGACTAGTTCACGTTGTGCTGTAGGAGGGATGCAACTACGGTTCCTGAATAAGGCATCAAGTGTGGGGTGCAATTTTTTCAGGATGGTGTCAATGTGGGCAGAGAAGTTGAGGTGTTGGTCCAACCAAACCCCAAGGTATCTGAATGAGGAGATGTACTCTTGTCCCATCAAGGGTATGGAAAGACGGTAAAGGGTGGAGCCTATACAGTCTCTGCCTAGTGCCAAAGGTTATGGAGACAGTCTTTTTGGCATTTAAGAATAGTTGATGTGAGGCAGACCATAACTGAACCTGGTAGAAGTCAAGCTGAAGGGTGGTTGCAACATCAGCAGGGCATTTGCCAGACGAGAACAGGACAATGTCGTCGGCATACATATGGATAGAGGTGGAGGGGGAGCATACTGAGGGCAAGTCATTTAGGAAGATGGAGAAGAGAATGGATCCAAGTACTGAGTCCTGTGTGACTTCAGTGAAAATGGGGGGGGGGATTGTATCCTGGCTCTTGACTGATTCTGTTCTGTCTGACAGGTAAGGTCTAAACCAGTTTTGGGCAGAAGCAGACAACCCAGCAGCATAAGGGAGTCAAGGACTAGAGCATGGGAGACTGTGTTGAATGCCTTGGCGAGGTCAACAAAGATGGCAGAGGTAATGAGGCCATTATCCATCCCAATGAGGATGGAGTCAGTGAGCCTGAGTAGGGAGGTAGTAGTGGATTGGTTCTTCTAAAAAACAGACTGGAAAGGGTAAAAAAGGAAGAGTCATTGAGGAAGGAGGTTAGCTGAGAGAGGACCAGGTGTTTTGGAGTTTAGCAAGGGCAGGGAGTAGGGAGATTGGGCAAAAATTTGCAGGGGAGTAGGGGTCACCACCCTTCAGGAGAGGGAGGACCACTGCGTAGTTCCAGGATGAAGGGATAGATGAGGATGAGAAATAAGGATTTAAGATCAAGGAGAGAGGGTAAGCTATAGCAGAAGCTGAAAGGTAGAGGAGTTTAGGGTCAAAGTCATCTGGTGATGAGCCTTTGGAAGGATTAAGAGAGAGAGAGAAGGGCCATTACTGTTTCTTCTGGGGAGACCGCAGAAAAAGAGAAGGAAGGAAGGAAGGAAGGAAGGAAGGAAGGAAGGAAGGAAGGAAGGAAGGAAGGAAGGAAGGAAGGAAGGAGAGATGGGCATGAAGGTGATTGAGTACTGGGTGTGGGAGGATGAGGAGGGGGAAGGTTAGAGGGGAGTGACTTTAGAAGTGCAGTGGCCAGGAGGTATAATAGGAGTTAAACTCTTGAGCCACTGCACATGGTTTGGAGACCAATGAGTTGTTTATTTTAAGCATGGGGGGAGGCGGATGTGAAGGGGAGGAAATGTGCTCAGAGAAGGAGAGGGAGGGGTCAAATAAGACATCAAGGTACTTGAAAATTTCAACATTGTTGAGCACTTGGTTATTGGGGGAGACAATGTAGAGAGAGGAGGAAAATTTGAGCTTTGCTAGGGAGGGCTTGGACACGAACAGCACTGACTGTTTTTTTAGCATTTACCAGGAGGAGGTTGGTAGCAAACCAGTTATGGGCTGCTCCATAGTTGTGGGTGATGAATGAGGAGATGTGGGAGGGAGACTTATCACTAACAAACAGGACAAGGTTTTCTGTCTAGAGAAGGGAGTGACACGTAAGTCTGTCAGAGGGGAGAGAATTTATAAATAAGTAGAAAAGCAGGGGACCCAGAATGGACCTCAGGGGGACACCTGTTGTGACAAGCGGGGGGGGTGGGAGCAAGCGGGGCCCACATAAACAAATTGGGAGTGATTAGAGAGGTAGCTGTGGAACCAGTTTGATACGTCATTGGAGCAGCCGAGGAGCCGTAGTTTTGAAATGAGGAGGGCATGATTTACCAAGTTGAAAGCCTTGGAGAGGTCGACGAAAACTGCACCAGTGGCTGGACCATTGTCCATGTTTCTGGGGACTTAGTCAGTCAGCAGTGCAAGGGCAGTGGTGGTACTGTGATGCTTGTGAAAGTCATGCTGCTGGCCGCACATGAGGTTGCATTTTGCAACATGTTTGGTGAGCTGGAGGTGGATAACTTTTTTTGAGGAGCTTACTTAAATGGGGAAGGATGGAGATTGGTGAATAGTTGTTAGTGGCATGGGGGTTGCCAGCTCTGAAAATAGGTATCACTTTGGCCATTTTCAAAGGATTGAGCATGGTAAAGATGGATAGGGCAAGGCTGAAAATAAATGCAAGTGACTTGGCAATGGCAGGGGAGATGAGTGTGAGGAAGATAGGGTAGAGGCCATCAGACCCAGGGCAACTGTGATTTGGGAAGCATTTGAGAATCTTAGAGGTGTCAATGGGGAGACTGCCTTGAAGTAAAAAGGGGGAATGGTGAAAGGGGGGCTTGGGGGCAGTTTGAGGGTGGTAGACCGATCCACCTTGTCCACCCGATCCACTGGGTGGGCCACTCAGGAGCTTGCAGAGAAGCACAGAGATGTCTATACATTTATCATTAAATGCCTTGGCCACTCCTAGAGGGTTGGCTACCAGGCCAGAAGGGGTATTGAGATAAGTGGCAGACTTGCCGATTTGGCGGTGTAGGAGAGATCCGATAGACTCCCAGAATTTCTTTGGGTTACCGAAACTATTCACCTGAAGGCCTCAAAAGTAATTTTGTTTCAGGTATTTAACCAAGTGTTTGCACTGGTTTCTCAGGCACCTGTAAGCATCCCAGAGGGCTGGAGAGGGGGATGCCTTGTAGGTAGAGCCCAGGTTCTATCGCGAACCGAATGCAAATGGAACCAGAACTGTGTGCGTCATGACAGAACTGAACCAAACTAGAACCATGCAATTAGGCTATGCAGTGAACCTGTACCGAATGCAATCCTGCCCATTTAAAAAAGCAGAACTGTGTAACAGTTGATTGTTTTTTTTATCTTTGCCTCAATTGAATGCTGAATGATTAGTGCTGTTGCTGCATATTGCTGTTGCTGCATATTGAAACTGCACCTGTGAATTGCTTTTGGAGTGACAGTGCTGCTGTTACTACAATTTAATTTCATTCACTACATCACATGACTGTAGTGAGCTCAAAGTCAGAGCTTCAGCCACTTTGCATGCATATTAACTGTCTGGGTATAACATGTGTGCTGATTAAGTTAAATAAGTGCATTGAGTAATCAGTGTGCCACTATTACTGCCTCAGACAGTCAATTGTCAGTCAGTTCCTTTGCAGTCAATGGCAGCAATTAGTATCAGCTTCATGTGCTAGGTTTGTAATAAGTATCTGACAATAGCACATCCTACTGACAGGTTATCCCACTTCATTTGATAACTAATTGCATATAAGGTCAGTCTCCACGAGAAACGTTGTCTTGTGATGCATATGTTTGCTTTTGTTTTTTGTTGCTAGGAGTTCATTTCACAACACGGTCCCGCGAGCTGAAGCTATTTCTGCATCTTGCATCCTTCACAGAATATATTGAATATACTTGTGGTCTGAGCATTACAAGCTGGAAGTGTTTTGTATAAAAATATCTTATTGAGTAAAATGAATAAATGAAGTACTTTCCAAAAAACATTTGTTCATGAATTGCTTGAAATGTTTGGTGCTCTGTACAAATGCTAATTACTTACTTTTACATTACTTTCAGAACTTTAGCTTCATGACCACATAACAATATTGTACAGAAACTGACTAATGCACTAAAATATTTTCGATGAGTTTCTTGAATTTATTTATGCAAATAATAAGTAGTTCATATGCGTTTGGAGCCACCTAATTAGTACATTTCTATTTTCAGAATAATCTTCTCGTCTTCCCGTTATGTCAGTGTGATCGGTGTGCTCAAGTGAGTGGAATAAGTGTTGATACATTCGTTTATATTCTTTTATATATTTTTTTTAATGCTTGTGGATTGTGTTTGGGGATGGGGGTTGGTTAGTAATGAGTAAATCAGAAGTTTAATATATAACTTGATGTTGAGACTAGATGGAATAGTGAATTTACAATGCTTAATTCAGTAGTGCACTCTGTACAAGAGGTAGAGGCAGTTCTTCAAACAAGCATTTGTCAATGACGAATGTTGCTTGCTTATATGTGCTGTTTAGGTGTTTGGAAGTGAAAGTATGATGGCTAAGAAGACCATAGTGAAACCTGGGTGGGAGGGTGGGCAACTCTAAAGTCTTAGCAGAGCTTCACTGAGCATCACTCCCCTCTCTCACTCACTCACTCACTCATTCTGTTTCTCCCGGTGCTGCAGGTTACCCTTTTGGACTGGGCTCCTGCCTGCATTGGCACCTTTTTCTGCCCACAAAGAAGTTCACAGCTGTCCTGACAGAGCTCAGTTGAGCTCGCTCACTCCCCCATCTCACTCACTCCTTCTATTTCTCCCAGCACTGCAGGCTGCCCTTTTGTACTGGGCTCCTGCCTGCATTGGTGCCTTTTTCTGCCCACAAAGAAATCTGCAGCAGTTCCAACAGAGCTCCTTTGAGCTCGCTCACTCCCCCTCTCTCACTCGCTCATTCTGTTTCTCCCAGTGCTGCAGGCTGCCCTTTTGTACTGGTCTCCTGTCTTTGTTGGCGCCTTTATCTGCCCACAAAGAAATCTGCAGCAGTCCTGACAGAGCTCTGTTGAGCTGGCTCACTCCTCCTCTCTCACTTGCTCATTCCGTTTCTTCCAGCGCTGCAGGCTACCCTTTTGTACTGGGCTCTTGCCTGCGTTGGTGCCTTTTTCTGCCCACAAAGTAATCTGCAGCAATCCTGACAGTGCTCCGTTGAGCTTGCTCACTCCCCCACCCTCACTTGCTCATCCTGTTTCTTCTGGTGCTGCAGGCTGCACTTTTGAACTGGAGTCCTGCCTGCATTGGTGCTTTTTTCTGCCCACAAAGAAATCAGCAACAGTCCTGACATAGCTCCTTTGAGCTCGCTCATTCCCCCTTTCTCACTCGCTCATTCTGTTTCTCCAGGCACTGCAGGCTGTTCTTTTGTACTGGGCTCCTGCCTGCATTGGTGCCTTTTTCTGCCCACAAAGAAATCTGCAGCATTCCCAACAGAGCTCAGTTGAGCTTATTCAGTCCCCCCTCTCTCACTCGCTTGATCTTAATCTGTACCAAACACTGATTTCTCACAGCAACTGTGCTATTCTACTCCAGAAGTGCAAAAACATATTTCAGCCAGGATGTGAAAAATGAAAGCTGTACTGTTCATAAGGAGGTGTGAAAAATGGCAGTGTTGAAAATCTGGCGTGAAAATATTACAAATTTGCGAAGTTACAAGGGTGCATGGAAACATGCAATGCAGGCTTGTAATACAGTCATTTTATGAACTTTCATCACCAAATTTTCAACATAGGCATTTTATGACCTCTGCTTATGAACAGTGTCACTGTCATTTTCTTAATCTGTCCCGAACACTGATTTCCTGCAGCGACCACACTATTCTGTGCCGGAAGTGCGAAAAACATATCATGTATACTATGCTGCTAGAAGAACAGGTATACGACTTTCTTCTGAGCTCCAGCTAGGAGACAAAGGTACAAAACCATTCAAAGCACCTCGCTGCAAACTATGTACACATATCTCTCCTGAGACATATGTCAGTCACAATTGAAAAACATTTACAATACAAAACCTGTATACCTGTTCTTCTAGCAATGTAGTATACATGACACAATGCAGAAAATGTGAGGAAGGCTGCTATATTGGTGAAACCAGACAGTAACTAAAAACAAGAATGAATCACCACAGATTCACAGTTACCCATAAAAATGAAAATACACCAGTAAGGGAACATTTTTCTAGATCAGATCACTCCACCAGTGATTTTACTGTCAGAGAGTTAAAAGGGAACTTCAAAAACAGCCAGGATTGGCAAACATTTGAAATAATAATGATACAATATTTTGACACTAAAGAAAAAGGACTTAATAAGGATGTTGGTTTTTTAATACACTGTCAGTAATTATGCTTTAAGCAGTGCTTCTGAGTTTCTTTTTAAACCCTCACATCAGCACCATGTGGCTGTTTTAACAGGTACCTTCTTAAGACAATGGTATGTATTTTCTTTATGTCTTGACTTTTTAGAAGCATTAATTAATGGTCCAGAGTCAGAATAAAATTAGGCAGCCCTTTGATCTTACAAATTGATCTTTCCAACAGACACACTCCAGTGAAAATTAATCTTCCTGTTTGTAAGAGGTGCAAATTGACTGCAATGCTTTGATCTGTAACCTGCTAGTCCAGGTTTCAAATCCACATCCAACCTTTATATCTGTCATACTGCTCAGCTGTTTTCACCTTTGACCTGAGGAAAAGAGTTTCACCTCTCAAACGCTAGTCTTAAAAATAATTTTGTTAGTCCAACAAAAGGCATCACCTGCAACATATTTGTTGTATTTTTTCTCTACAACCATAGGTAGGTAATTGTTTTTTGACAGACGTTAGAAACATACCTAATAGGTATAATGAAGCCCTATTTTTAATATGGAAAGGATCATGCAATAAAGAGCTGTTTGTTGGGTTAGTGTTCCAAATATGTATTTCCCTCTTGACAACTGTCCAGAAAGGAAGAACTGGGGACATGACCATAAAATATGGGTGTGGCTACCTCACACCCACATCCTCTCCAATAAGTGCATTCAAAATCATGAGTGGAATTTGTGTTTGGCTGTGATCTGAGTTGTACAGAAAAATCTAATTGCTATTTTCCAGCTGTATTCTCTCCACTGATAGGAATTAGTAAACTTATGATGCCTAAACCAGATCTGTGTCTATTCTGCTGGCCGAAGGGTGATGGACAATTCTGCTTTCCAAGTGTCCTGGGTTTGAATGATTGTTATTAGAAGGTTTTGTTGTAGAACTTGGTAGCATATAGAAATAAAATAGGCAAGTTCCCTGTCAGATAATAAGATAATCTGTATAAGTGGGAATAATTCAGGTACATCAGCCTAGAGACCTAGTTGTGCATTAAAAAGTGTTTAACTCATAGGTATCTCTAGTGATCCTTTCTGTGCAAGCCCAATTGGCCTGGCAGTATAGCCTAGAGGTTACAGTAATGAGATGTAAATGAGCTTGGTACATCTGGCAGACCTAGCTTTGATTCCCACAACCTCCACTTGCATACTGAGTGACTCTGAGTAAGTCACTTAACTCCCAGTGCTCCTGGGTCACAACTAAAGGCAGGCACCTGTGTCTAGTGTGCCTTACCTGATTACCAAAGAATTCAAAGTTCTATCATTAGTTATAAAGGTTTAAATTGGCCTTATCATAGTATTGATAGGCATATGTCAGTCCTCTATGGGTTCATTCTTTAAACTTGTGATCCAGTTAGGCTGGCAGGAACTGAGAGTGGAAAGCATGTATACCAAGCCATCTGATACTCCGTACTAGATGTTTTGGGGGAAAAAAGTTCATCCTAGCCTTTAAGCCATGGAATACTTAAAGAAGAGATGATGGTCCCTAGCTCCATTTAATCTTCAGTTCATTATCAACCCTAGAGGAGAGGTTACCCTTTTCTTTAGCTACCCATCTAGGTTGCTCCGTTGGCACCTTCCATGTCAAGATGTGCTTCAGTAAAGTTGCTTGGATATATAGATGGAGGATATGGAGTGCCAAGTCTCCTTTGTTTTCATTTTCTTGGCAACTGAAGTTTGTGATATGCTGTTCACTGGCAAGTCCCTCCCCATATGAATCTGGAGATCCATTTTTCCCCTTTAGGAAGACCCTCTGTCTTGGCACAAATGGGAGAACTTGAAATAAGTAGAAAAGTATCTCGGGAGTATGTTTATGTGACTCACTTATTCTGCTAATTAAAGACAGTAACAAAGCTACCCATCTCTGTAAATCCTTCCTAAGCTCTTGTTCCAGAGTGGAGTAAGTAAGGTGGTACAAATTCTGAAAAATGGTCCTGTACATACCCCCCAACAGCTGATACTTTTCCGATGCCACTTAAACAGGTACTGTATAGTCACTTAATCTCCGAGTTCAATGAGTAGCTGAGTTGCAACATCTCATTTTTTCTTCTTTTAATTTATGTCTTGTCAGATATTCTATCTGGCCCCAAGTGAATTCAGGGACTGCTCTGGCTCCATGTCATAAAGCAGCAGATTGTCTGAGCAGTATGCTACTTTATGCATGTGACCTTGGATTTCCACACCCCATATGTCCTCTTTTTGCTAAATATACTATGCTATTGACTCAGCTTACAAGGCAAACAAATGCAAAGAAAGTGAGCAACCATGTCTCATACTTTGTGAGGATTTTATGTGATATTAATGATTGTGGAATAGTGAGTCAGGCATGGCAAAACAATGTTGGTGATGACCCAAACAGCAAATTTTTTTTTCCCAGGGGCTTTGCTCCCAAACCCCCTATGCCAGAAGGCTTTTGCCCCTGCACCTCCTTACTTATATAACCAACTCCAAGGTCATAGAACCTCGGGGAAGGGGTCAAACATTTGTTGCCATTTCATCATTGCTATTATTCTTTCACTGACAGTGGTATAGTACTCGCCATTCTGGAGTCACTAATATTACATGCCACACCTTGTGAGAGATGAAAACTGTCTGAGTTTCCTTTACCATTGCCACAGGGGAGGCATATAGACCTCTAAGAAGAGCCAGAAAGATAGGGTGGAACTGGAACTGAGCCAAAGTTTGGTGCAGGAATGTACACAAGACCCTGTGAAATGCTTTGTGTGCATCGAGACGTAAGAATCAATGAGCATAGAAGTTTTATTGTGATGAAGCTTACTGAATATTAAAAGGACCATTTGATAAAACTCAGTGCCGCACACATCCAGACCAGGACTTTTACCATTCTTAAAAGCTTTATGCCTTGAATTGCTTCCTGAGAAGTGATTGTACTGCTAAATAATTCTCTGTGTGCATCAATAAGGTGTGGTAAGGTTGGACCACCTAAAATGTACTAATCTCATCTGGTGGGATTGTGGTCTGAGTGTAGAGGGACAGGTAGTATGTTTGTAGGATATGTAGGATCTCAGAGGTTTTGGAAGAAGCATTTCCTGTTTCTGGGTCTAGTAACTTAGCTATAGTGCAGGTTTTTATTTTGCATCACAGCCTGCTGTATGTGCTAAGCTTTTGGATGCTCGGGAGCTTCTTTCATAGAAATACTGTAGTAGTGAATGAATCTAACTAAAAACTAGTTTTGCCAAGTGGACGTCCTCCTAAATGGTGGTTATGAATTTCTACTAAAAAGGTTTCTAGTACTGCATTTATTCTAGTTGCCCTATCCTGTTCAAATGTAAATTAATTCAACAAATAAATTAAAAAAAAATTATCAGCAAACTGGAATTTAGATTGACGACCTGTGGAACGGAGACCAGCACTGCTCATATTACCATCAGACAAGTATGATTCTGGTCAACCAAAAGATAACCAGACAGTATTAACATATAACAGGCAGGTACTGAATAATTGTCCTGCCTTCAGTTCATTGCATAATAGGCATTTTCAAAATATTTTAACCTTTGGGAGCACACTGTCATTTTCCCACCATTGACCACAATACCAGAGTCAATAATAGAAAGGACAAAGCTTTTGGACTAAATAACTTCTTTATATCAGGCAAGAAGTTTATTTTATTTCTATATAACAAGTCGATTCTGTCATTAACAGTTTTTGCCAAGTAATCCATGTGGTCAATGAAGGACAGTGTACTGTTAAAATACCTACCAGGTATTTAAATTTAGATACCTTCTACAGAACACCTCTATAGAATGGGTTCTGATATTCAAGACAGATACTTTATATATCTTATTGCATGATACAAAATTCCTACTGTGCATTTAGGTTTTTTGTCATTTATGAGCAATATGCTCTCTGCAAACCAAACCAGAATTAAATCAAGACCTTTCTGAACAATTTGATCTAATGAAAAAGATCTTTGTTATTGCTAAAAACAACCATATCATCTGCGAATAAAATTATTCTAGTCTTACAAAAGCAATAAAAAAGCAATAAAGCAGAGGCAAAGAATGAACATTTCAATACTTCAACAGAATCTACCCTTTCAGCAGAAAAAAAAAATCTTCATTTACCCATGTTAGTCCTATTACTTGTTTATTTAGTTAGTACTTATTCACCAGGTAAGTACATGAGACAAATTTATGTCTAGTTGCAAGTACGATGCAGAAGGTAACAGCAGACTGTTTATAAGGAGACAACCAAGGAAAAGAAAAATGGAAAAAAGGAAAAACAAAAACAGATACAACTATATGGCAGTAGGTAAATAAAGTCTGTTTAACAGCCAAGGGCTGGAAAGTACATGATATTTCAACACAGCAGTATTTATATCAGTAGGGTACAAATGCATTAAATATAAATTAATCTTAAATAACCTCTTCACCAACCAAGGATATCAGAAGACACACCTAGGGACAATATATTTCACATAAAAGCACTCAATCCATGAAGTTCAATGCTTTTGTTAAATTTGTATGGCTCCAACATATTCTCCTCTTTCATAGGCAGTGAGCAGGCATTTCAGATATTCAAGTAAAGCATTATTTGTGCTATAGTTTTTCCTAAAGCCATGTTGCTCAGTAACAGCCATTCACAATCCTTTCCAATGCCTTGTACAGAGGGGACAGTAGACATAATGTAGGAAAGCTTGAGGGGACCAAAAGTTTCCATTCTTGTGAATATAGTAGAATGTAAGCGTTCTTCCACATATCAGTAATCCTGTCAGTCCTGAAGATAAATTAAATATTTTTGACAGTGGATGAGAAATTCCTTATAAATCTAATTTTAGCATTTCACTTCTGATACCTTCTACAGAACACCCCTAAAATCTGTAGATCTCAAACCAAGAACGTTGTTTAAAATGAAATTTAGGTCACTCTTAAAAATAAAGATTGCTCAAACCACTTACAGTTTTAATAGAAGGTAAATAAGAGGTGAGATTACTAAAAACATCATAGAAATTAGAGGCGACTTTTTTTTATCACCAATAACTTAACATTTAGTTTTAAAAATAGACGGCATAGATGCTTTAGAGTTCCCCATACTGTAACTCTTCAGTAATATTATCCCAGACCCACCTAGGATAAATCAACAATTTTTACTTTTTTTTTGGGGGGGGGGGTTAAATTAGATTTAGCCAAATAAATTTGCTTTTTAGCTAGGTTCTTTATATTTTTGTAGATATTTATTTTATTCTTTGTCCCTATACAATTTCTAGAACAAATCTCTCTCCCTCAACATTTTTTTAATCTAGTATTTAAAAAAAAACTGTTTTTGTCTCTGCATACTCCTGTATCAAAACAACTCTTATAGCCATGTGCAAACATTTATTTACCAGTAGATTTCGCTATCCTAAGAAGTTTGTTTACTACAGAACCTGACTGCTATGCCTGACAAAGAGCTATGTGTATCCTGAGAGCTTGTATTTTGTAAATCTCTTTTTGATCCAATAAAAAGCATCAGATCACCCATTTGGTTCATCTTTTTAAATCAAGGGTAAGCCAAGCCTGTGTCCTTCCCTTTCTTATTCCTTTCTTCAACGATGCAGCAAGATCACAATCACTAGTAAACAGCTGCATAAAATAGTCAAGAATTACATTTGCATCCATTGTGTTGTCTCCAATTCCAATCTATTTGCACTGAATCTTTTAAAATATTTTATTTTCTGTTATACAATTCAGTAGACAAATTTAATAGGTTCACATTTCCTTTGTTTTACAGTCCATCTACAGACCATTGGTGAGTGATCATTTACAAAATCTGATTAAACATCAGTTGTAATAACTCTATCACATATACTCACCACAATCCAATCAATTAAGGTAGCATGTCATGCTTTACAATTCACATAGGTTTAGTTACAACTTAACAAGGTAAACATTAGCTTTTGTATCTTTTATAACCCTATTATTATCAGATAACCAATTACCAGAAAAATCATCGAAGATAATGTTTTCATAATTATTATTTAAACAATCAAGAAATCCCAAAAATAATTCAATGACCTTTTGCAGCATTTTGAGGGGGACTATAAGTTGAACCAAGTTCAAGTTTGTTTCTTCATTTGCTCTAAGCTTGAAATTTAATGCAATAAACTCCCAAGTAGAATCTAACTTATTAATAACATTCTTGATCACTATCAAATGGGGAATATCCTATACAGTATTAAACAACCTCCACCCTCTTAATTAACCTGTCCTCCCTGAACATTATAGAAGTTAAATTTCAGTTCACAACCATTCACCCTGTTAGTAAGCGATGATTCCATACTTTCTCATCACTCAGTCAATGTTTCTGTACAACCAGTGCATTTATTTGCTTATGTATTTTTCATTTTTTAAGAACAGGAACTTCCACACTATCTTAAAGGGGAACAGTAACCACAAAGTGCTCCCAACATATATGTGTGGTGCTGGTTACAATGTACACTGTGTGTGCAAAAACATTTTGCTTTATTTACTATTTAAAATAGTATAGAAATTTATACCAAACTAATTTTGCTTACTTCTAGGCTGACATCTTCTGTAACTACAAATGCCAGAATCTCATGCAGCTAACATCAGAGCAGGACTACAACAGTGGGAGATTCATCAGCCTGCAGTGCATGTTAGAGTTTTACATAAGCTCTGGTCTTTAGTTTGCTATTTCTGCTATCCTGTCAGAGCTATGTACAGTCACAGAGGACTGTACTTAGCCCCTAGGGAAAACAGAACCAGATTATATCTAATATGAACTTCTAAAAGCTATAACATGCAGTACAGTCATTTGAATCTCTCACTACTGTAGTCCTGCTCTGATGTTAGCTACAGTACAGGGGATTCTGGAATTTGTAGTTACAGAAGATGTCAGCCTACAAGTAAGCACAATTAGATACAATATGCTATACTACAGTAAACAGTAAGTAAAACAACATGTTTTTGTACACAAAGTGCAAATTGGGACCAGACCCATACTTTTGTATGGGGTTCTTTGTACTGACTGGTCCCTTTTTAACATGAACATAAATGGCTATGGTTTAAACCATTTTTCTTAAAAGGTAACTGCTTCCATATGCCTACAATGATCATATCACTCAACTCAGAAGAAGACATCAGTTTAAATGATGTCCTTACAAAATGACAGAAAGCATTAATTGTTCCAAAACTGCCATACTAGTAGCTAAAGCACTTGGCAGGTGATCAGGAGATTGTCATTGAGGTATCCTAATGTGTCCTCACTTTCCTATGAAAAGATAAGTGCAGTAAGGAGTCTGATCTAAAATTTGTAAATGCTGGAAGAGGAATAGGAATGTAAGACTTATTCACCCAGACTTTGCACTACATTATACCATTCTTTGTACTAATCAGGATGCAATAAACTCATACAGTAGCTCTGTGGGGAAAAAAACAGCATGTTATGAAAATTCACTTCTTCAGGGCATCACACATGCTTGTGTTTTCAATGTGTAAATATCTGTGTCACATTTTTAATTTATAATTGATTGGCCTTATTTCACATGTTTTAGTGCTATTATGCACACACAGTATAAATATTTATGCAATAGGTGTGGACACAGGATTCATTGTATAAATCCACTTATTTTCACTGCCGTTGAATACGTTTTATTTATCTATGTAGCAGACACATCATCACCATTTATCGAAATCATTGACACATCATCATGACGTATCTCTTTTTATCCCCACACAGTCAGCACTACTTTCTATACAGTAGACACATCACTGCCATTTAGCTGCATAGTAGACACATCATCAGTACATAGCTCTTTCTCCCCCGCCCAGCTGACACTACTTACAACTGCCTTTTTTTTCACTTTGGGCTGCTCCTGCTCCGCTCCCACCACTACAAGTGCCAGGCTACTTCCACGTCACTCCCACAACTGTCAGCTCATTTACAGTACACTGCACATCATTGTTTAAAGCCACAAAAAAAACTCTTTTTAAAAGCTGAAAATGCTGTATTCTCCTCAGTCCCAAATGTTCTTACAAGACAATCCCAGCTGTGCTCCTGTTCACTCTACCACCATAATCAGTCAAACCACGCTCCCTCAGTCCATGTGATTTACAGCCACCCTTGTTTTAAATAAAAAAGAAACATCTAAATCTCTTTTTCTGTAAAACTGCAACCACGATGGAGAACTGCAACTGTCCTCTCACTAATCCCATCCTTTCACTAAGCAACACCACCATATTTTAGAATACATTTTTATGAAGCTGCCCTCCACCAATAAGTGAGAACCAAGGCTCATCAATGCCAGCATCATGAGGTGGTGTGCATAACAATTGTCACAACAACGCTCCTCAGAGACAGAGGAGCGTTATTTTAACAAAGAAATACAACTTTTTAAAAATTAAAAAAAAAAAAACTTTGTTTAAAAAACCCATAAACACAAAGTCTCCATCTATTACATAAATGGAATACACAACAGGGACCTTGTGGAATACATGATTTATTTTCACTTGTGCTGTTTGACCTTGGGCACATCACTCGTGGCTTATGTCATTTGTGAGGTTGCCCAAGGTCAAACAGCACTAGTGAGAATAAATAATTTGTTCAACAGGTCCATGTTGTGTAGCCCTCATATACGTGAATTTGTTTAGTGAGATACCACTGATTGTGTGCCATAGAGCACTAACCTTGATTTTACCTACCATAGTTTCTCTATAGCTGAATCAATCTTAGCTCCAGTTTACAACTTCAACCCTCTATGGATCTCGATGCCTTGCTACACAGAAACAAGTTAAACTTGGTGGTAGTGCTATACAGTACACAATCCATGTTGTCTCACTAGACAAATTCAGTAATATTTTTATATTGTTAGTACAATGTAGCATGATACCTATTTAATTTAGTCAAATCAACTAGAATTTAAAAATGTGATATAGGACACATTTACAGATTTACGAGTTGAAAACACAAGAAATACAAGCACGTGTATTGCCATGAGGAAGTGAATTTTCATGAAATATTGGCATTTTTCCATAGAGCTACTGAGAGAGTCCTCCAGGATTCTATAATTGTCTATTATGGCCACTTTATAAAAATGCTAGAGCTTAATAGCCTCAAGTCAATTAGATGAGGAAGTCCATGCCAGCAAGTACTATATGGTTCATTTTTCATCTCTGACCTTAAGTCACTTTAACTGAGAGTGATATTGTGGTGTTAAAAGTGGCATATCCAGAAGAAAGAATGGGAAAATACTTTGCTGTAGATGCCTCTTGCAACATCAGCATTGTAATAAAAAGTCTATATAGCCTGGTTTATGTGTGATGTTCATGTGAGAAAACGGAGTAATCCCTAGCTTGAGAGAAGAGACAGTGACAGACATCCACAGATCAGCACATTGCACATTAATATATTTTGAGGTTTTAGATAAAGAAAAAGGAGTCATGAAAGACTGATATAGAATTGGATCAGTTACCAGATTGAGCTTACTCCAAATACTATCATACCCCTCAGGCCTGCTAGCAGAAAAAAAAACTACTGTGAGAAGCCAGGATCATCATAGTTAGAGGCATAAATGAAAAGGTGACCCATGAAGAGTGCCCAACAGGAGGATCCATCATCCAGAGTTGTCCTTTTGTTGAGAGAAGCTAGAAAGTGGGAAGCCCCTCTTAAATAATTCAGACATACCCCCTAGCCTGTGAAGAGAATGATGAGAAGGAGACCTGCCCCACCCACTCTCAATGGAGATCTACATGCTCCTTACCAAACACTTGCAACTCCTGAGGGAAAGCAACATCCACACCAAAAGATTTACAATGAGAGAGAACCCTTTCCCTTTTATTGAATTACTGAGACCTTTGATATTCCAGGTACATATGCAGACCAATATTATTGTATATTACATATCAGAACTATACCCATAGACTTCCTGAGATGCAAACCTGACCCTTCCACTTGCTTTAATAGCTGCTCATTGGAAACATATGTCAAACCTCAAGCACTGCATCCTACAAGTTTAACAGAAAACCTCAATCATACCTTTACAAACTTGCTGTATAAAATGAACCTGAAACCTGTGTTGTAACACTAAGCACCAAACTATGGGGTTAAAAAGAGGCAACAGTGCCATTTATCTGAAAATCCCAGAAGGAATATAATAAATAAAATAAATACACTTAATAGTTATAAGCAACATTAGGTACCATACAGAGAGACGAACAGAGAAAGAAGAGTATTGCTCGCAAAATGGTGTTCAAATACCAAGGAGAGGAGGCCTCTAAAGAAATCAAATGAGGAAGGCAAAAAAGCCCCAGTGGAGGTGTGCACTGGAGTTAATGAACATTACTTCCTGAAACTCCAATAAAGGACCCAGAGAGGTTTATGGGAGCTTAACATGGTTGAGGGTGGAGGGGAGAAAGGAAGCAGGTGGGAGAACCTGAATGTACCACTTCTTGCCTAGGAGTGGGAGAATAATCGAAGAAAGAAAATGGCCCTTAAAGAGAAATACCTCTCCTCCTCCTTGGGGAAAAGACAAAGAGTGGGTATGTAGAATGTTCAAGTTCAGGATGCATATAGAAGCAAGCTCCTGGGACTATACACAATTATAAGCTCATCCAAGATACATTATAAAGCAGCATTTCTACTGTACCCTCTAAATTAGGGACCATAACATTAAGCCAAGGCAAGGCAATGTTGTTTATACTGCACCCTATCCCTCGAGCTCTGGGCACCTCACAAATGCATGCAGTAAAATATGTAAAATTAATTAAAATCAATAAATAGCAAAGAATCTAAAGTCTCAGAAAAGAGTATGTAGCAACACTAGTCATACAACTCATTGTAGTAAGATGAGTTTTCAAAGATGTTTTAGAAATAGCTAGTGAAGAAGCACCTTTCACCTCCAGGGGACTCAGGGCAGCCACACTCTGAATGCCCAATCACCAGAGGATTTCAAATGAGATCTTGGGACAGACAAGAGGTCTTCCTCCACCGAGTGGAGTGAGTGGCCAAAAGTACAGAGTACCAGGAGGTCTTTCAGGTAGCCCAGACCAAACTCATGCAGGGCCTTATACATTAACAAGCACACCATGAAGTTGATACACCACCACACTGGCAACCAGTGAAGAGTGCTTACAAGCAGGATGATATGCTTGAAATGTGAGGTCACAGCAACAAGCTGGGCTGTCACATTCTGGGCTAGTAACTAAGGATATTACAACATCATGGATAACCCAAGGTATAGAGCATTACGGTAATCTAACCATGATGTGACTAAGGTGTGCACCTGCATTGGTAGGTCAGTAGGTTAAAGATATGGCTTGATCTGGAAGATTTTCACACATGGTAAAAGCCACTGCATACCACAGCTGACACTTGATATCCTAAGGTCAGGTCAGAGTCCACAAAGACCTCCAGATTCTTCACCCTATCTGCAACTTCAAGTGTTACTCCATCCAATGAAGGTAAGATGCATTTGTGAGGTGCCCAGAGCTCGAGGGATAGGTAACGAGCCTTTGTGTGAAGCAAATAAACAAAACAAGACGATGTAAGAAACCACTATGGTTTTCAAAGGAAGTGGCAGTGAAGGTTCAAGAGAAAAAGAAAGCATTCAGGAAGTACAAGGAAGCGCAGCAGGAGCAGGACAGAGAACTGTATCAGTTAAAGCAAAAGGAGGCTGGGAAGGCAGTCAGAACAGCAAAGGCCCAAACTGAGGAAAAGATAGCCAACTCAGTTAAGAAGGGGATAAAACCTTTATAGGTACACCAGGAGCAAAGGAAGACCAAGGAGGGATAGTGAGGCTTAATAAAGGGAGGGAGGGTGGGCAGAGGAGAATGTGAAAAGGCAGAGATACTAAACAAATATTTTTGCTCAGTATTTACAAAGGAAGAGGGGGAGGTACATAAAACAAACAGTAGTAACACTCTGGATACAGAAGTTGATACCAGCCCATTTACAGAAGAAAGGGTTCTGAAAGAACTCTTAAAACTGAAGGTGGACAAAGCAATGGGGCCTGATGGGATTCATCCCAGAATTCTAAAAGAACTAAGGGTAGAACTAGTGACACCACTGACTACCCTCTTTAACAAATCATGGGAGGATGGGGTGGTACCCGAGGACTGGAGGAGGGCAGATGTGATTCCCCTTCACAAAAGTGGGAGCAAGGCAGAAGCAGGAAACTATAGACCTGTTAGTTTAACCTCAGTGATAGGGAAAATGATGGAATCACTTCTAAAGGAAAGAATTGTCGCGTATCTAGAGGCCAGAAGGGCACAGAACCCTAGGCAGCATGGATTCACAGCGGAAGGTCATGCCAGATGAATCTGATAGATTTCTTTGACTGGGTGACCAAAGTAGTAGATCAGGGAGGGGCTGTGGACATGGCCTACCTAGACTTTAGCAAGGCATTTGACACAGTCCCACACAAAAGATTAATATATAAGTTAGCCAGCCTGTGAGTGGGTCCCAAGATGACAGCCTGGGTAAAGAATTGGCTGGAGAATAGGACACAGAGAGTAATAGTAAATGGAGTCCACTCAGAAGAAAGGAGGGTTACTAGCGGGGTACCGCAAGGTTCAGTATTAGGACCAGTCCTCTTCAATGTCTTTATAGGCGACATTGCAGAGGGACTGGAAGGAAAAGTATGTCTCTTTGCAGATGACACAAAGATCTGCAACAGAGTTGATGCACAGGGTGGGGTGGAAAGGATGAGAAGGACTTGGCAAGGTTAGAGGAATGGTCAAATGTATGGCAGCTTAGATTCAATGCTAAGAAGTGCAAGGTAATGCACCTGGGAAACAAAACCCAGGGGAAGAGTACGCAATGGGGGTGAGATACTAACAACAACAAAAATGGAAAGGGACCTGGGGGTAGTCATATCAGATGACCTAAAGGTGGGCAAGCAATGTGAGAAGGCAGCAAGGAGGGCTGGGGGTATACTGGGATGCATAGGGAGAGGCATCACCAGTAGAAAACAGGAAGTTATTATCCCTCTGTACAGACAGCTGGTGAGACCCCATCTGGAGTACTGTGTGCAGTTCTGGAGACCCAATTCTGCAAAGACATAGACAGGATGGAAGCTGTCCAGAGAAGGCAACTAAAATGGTGCAGGGTCTGCACGGAGGACATATGAGAGAGACTAAGGAGCTTAATATGTATAGCCTCGAGGAAAGGAGGGGAGGGGGACATGATAGAAACTTTCAAGTACCTCAAGGAATCAACAAAGTCCAAGAGGTAGCATCTTTCAAAAAGAGGTGTGCAAGAACAAGAGGGCTCAATTTGAAGATGAGGGGAGGCGGCTCAGAGGTAATTTAAGGAAGTATTTTTTCACAGAGAGGGTTGTGAATGCATGGAATGGCCTTCCGGAGGAGGTTGTGGAGTCA
Source organism: Neoceratodus forsteri (assembly GCA_016271365.2). NCBI lineage: Eukaryota > Metazoa > Chordata > Ceratodontiformes > Ceratodontidae > Neoceratodus > Neoceratodus forsteri. The sequence continues at coordinate 291,708,356 of CM057459.1, forward strand.
AAATCAGTGGTGGAATTCAAGCATGCATGGGATAGTCATAAGGCAATTCTGGGGGGTTGGGGTAGGAAGAAGTAGGCTGCTGGTTAACTAGGATCTGCAGCTTATCCAGTAGGTAGGGAAATGGGCAGACTGGGTGGGCCAAGCGGTCCTTATCTGCCATCAAATTCTATGTTTCTATGTTTCTATGGCACTACTACTCATTGCTGTTGAAACCAACCAAACCAACTCCACCAGTAACACCTCCATCTTCAGTGGCTTTAGTCTCAGCCAGATGGCTGCCACCCAATCCTGAATTTCCCTAAGACGTTTGCTGAGTTCCAAAACAACTGCACCATCATCACAGGTAAAAGACACAGATGGGTATCATAGGCATAACAATGAAAATCCAAGCCATAAAGTGCAATGATCTTCTCCAATGGCAACATGTCCAAGGTAGATAATATATGAGCTAGGATCAAACCCTGAGGCTTGCCACAGTACAGTGCAGCACTACTCAATGTAAAACAGCCAAGTGCCACCTGCTGCACCCTGCTGGACATGTAAGACTCAAACCACCACAACACCATCCATGTAAGACCTACATAGTTCTTCAAATGAGCCAACAGCACCCCCACGGTCCATTGTGTCAAAAGTCAAAGAACCCTCAAGCAGGACAACAGTAGAATGATGCCTTCTAGCCCTTGCTAGAAGGAGATCATGGTGTACCCTGCCTTGAGTGGTCTATGTAATATGGCGGAGGCAGAAACTGGACTGGAAAGGCTTATAGATGTCATAATTCTCCAGGTATTGTTCCAACTGCACTGCCACCACCTTCTTGATCAACTTCCCCAAAAAGGGAAGGTTCAGGTTGGGCCTGTAGTTGAAGAGATCATCAGGATCCAAAGAGGATTTCTTAAGAAGGGGCTTAACTCCCATTCTTTTCAGAGTGGATTAAAAAATCCCCCCTCCATAAAGAAATAGATTAGTTGTTGTACTGGTCCTTGTAAGAACAGATCCAGAAGCAAATGATTTGATACATTTTATTGGACCAAAATAGATGTTACAAAAAGAAAACAATGTCACAAAAAGAAAACAATGAACGCTAAGATATTGTTTTCTTTTTGTAACATCTATGTTGGTCCAATAAAAGGTATTAAACCATTTGTTTCTGAATCTATTCTCCCTAAAGGAACACCTATCCACAACAGTCGGACCAAGTGAATTCCAGCACTCTGAAAGAAGCCAGGTAATCCCAGCATCCCTCATACAGAAGGTGGGAAGCAGTTCAGAAACCACACAGAGAGCGCCATCCACCAACACTGGCTCAAATTCTGTTCATAAAAATGGAGTGCCTCTGTCTGTCACTGATTGGTTACAGTCAGCCAATAACAGGATGCTATAGGATATCCCAGCCTAAATAAATTAATCTTTGTGGAAAAAGAACCAGTTAAACCTCTAATACTTATCAAGAGGAAAGGCTCTTTAAGGACTGGAGACAGACTCAATTTTATAGTCTGTCCATAGTGTTGAAGAACTGAGTTGGTCAGTTCCTTTCAGCAGCAATCACTCATGACAGGAATACTGTATGTTAATACATCCCCTGGAGCCACTTGTTGCTGTAGAAGAGTTGTTTTATACGCATTTGGCTTGAACGAGAACAGCAAAGTGAAGCTGAGCTGTTCTGGCTCAAGCTGAAGGTAAGTGAAACTACCCTGATACAGGAACAAGTAGTGATGGGGACCATATCAGTACATTACTGATTGATCATGATCGAACATGATAAATTATATATTTTTTAAAACTGTTCCCTGAACATGCCCTTTTCCAGGACATTTGCGTGTTAGACACTGTTCGCAGAGTAAAAGTGCCTCACACACAGAGGAAAGGAGCACTTTGATTGGTCGAGAGTGCTCGCTCAATCTATAATGACTTTTTCAGAATGATCATCCACTGATACACATCATAATGATCCCTCAGCACCAATTTATCCTCCTGCAAGCAGGACCACTGCCAACAATTCTCCAACTTCCACTCCTTTGTCTACAACCTCCTCAGATCACTATCAAACCATGATAACCTGTGGTGGGAAATAAAAGACAGATATGGAGAAGTGTTAGGTAGTAAGCTGAAGTTATAAAAGTCAGGTTATACTCCTCCACAGCTTCTTCAGCTCCTTCACTCAAGCCATCTCTATGCCTGAGATGTGAAGTACCACCAGGAGGCTCTGAGGCTCCAAATTTCTGAAAGAGTGATAACTGACCATTTCCACCAGGGATAAAAAAAAAAAACAACATAACCTTATAGTTATGAGCAAATAGCAATAAAGAGGAATATAGAATAAAAGTCTAGCATTTCTCATGAAGCCCTCATAATATAACTAGTCTGAGTCACTATTAAGCATAAATAACCAGTTGAAGACTGACATTCTTCAAACTACCCAGAGCCACGTTGCATCTGGACCATGGATTGCAGGACCCTTCTTCAAATATGAATCCATTCTTTTTTTGTCTGTAGGTCACATGGCTCAAAATATTATAAAAAGACAGGGTAGTCAACATCATTTACTGCAGCAGTCCTTTATTTGGAGGTGCTTTCCAGTAATGTAAAAGTAAACATATTGGGTCAGCTTTAGAAACAAGATCCTTCCTTCTCTATCTTGGGACCAAAGAGGAAAAACAAAATACAAGCCAGAAATGGTCTATAAAGCTGTGGCCCTTAATGAAACCTGTCAACTTGATGCTGTTCATAAAATAAGTAGTCAGGGTGTTATACCCCATATCTTCTTCTGGCCCAAAGTAATGTTCCAACCAGATAGTTTGAAAACATTCCATTGATCACCACCAAGGAGTTGCACTCTAGACAGAAACATAGCTCACCCTTGCCCCACCCACATACGCATAAAAACAGATGGAGCACTGAGGGGTTAATGGTAAAAACTGTAGACTTAAACAAGGAACTGAAACAACCAGTTATACAGATGAGGAAGGGAAAGAGCCACCTTTCCTCTATGCCTGGGACCAAGTGGGGAATAATCAAGGACAGAGTGAGCCTCCATTGGGAACCCACCCAAGGGTGAACAGGGTATGACTCACATGTATACATCCAGTTAAAATCTGCAGAGAATCATTTATGCTTAGGACTATTAGCTACTCACATCCTGAGATGTTCTTGCATGATTAATTCTTAACTAAGCAGTATACAGGGGTTTTCCACCCTCAGCCTCAGTTTCATAAGTTCTCAATCAGTTATCGGAATGATACGCATCATATGGGGGTCTGAAGTAACAGACTAGTTAGAATTACACTGAGGGGAAACTATGTCCAAACACCACACAGTAGGCAGATAGTTTTATCTATAAGCTAATTTGCATTTATTATTCAGACTTCAAAAAAAGGTAATTACTGGCCACCTTGGAAACTTTCAGCAGTTTGCTGCTCTGCAGCTTTTTCTAGGGACATGGTCCTAAAGCTAAAGAATAATATAGATATTCTGTCAGTTTTCAAATTTAGTATCACTGCTTGTATATCTAATATAAAATAACCATTTCATGTTCAAGTTCATAATTATATAAAGTACCCAATATGTAAATAGGTTTGCTCCCATTAAAGTAAAAATTCAATGATTTACTATAAATGGTGTTTATCCAGGTTTCATTCACAGTTGCTAGTGCACATCAGTTCAAACAGAGACAAATCCTCTGAACCCCGTGCCGCACCACAACATGTAGGCAATGGTGTCCAAAACATTCCCAGTTATGTTGTGCACTAGCAGAAAGCCTAAATGCAAAGTATGTCACACTTCAGAGGACGTACTCAATGAATGTGTCACTAGAGTTTAAATACAACTAGCGTGTGTTGGATGTCAACACATTGCTATGCTGCAGATTGCTGGTGTGCCATTCTGACAAATTGGAGATTATAAAAGTAACTATCTGACAGTGATCTGGTGTTTGGAAACAACTTCCCATAGCATTATTGTGAACTATGTCAGCAATTATGTTCAACTGGCCTGGCACCTCCAGACTGGGTCACCTGCTGGGCCAGCTCCATGGCATAACAAAATCCAAAACCAGAAAGTCCCAAGCAAGGTAGTGACAGAGATGTCATTCTGTAAACATGGGCTGTGAGGACACCTCCCTGCTCCCATTATCAGCAAGCTACACAACTCACCATCTACTCGCTATATTACTATACTAGGCACTGCAAGAAAGCAAGCAATCTAAACAAAGGAACACGGATTACTTTCATTTTATTGTTTAAGCTGGAAAGACACATTGAGGAAACTGACCATTTTCAAATGCAGCCAGCATACAAAAACAAGGACATAAAACTACACATAGTCACAATTACATTGAACAGTCAACAGAGAAAACTGTTTGTTTAAACTGGAAAATAGATTTACAGCATTTGATGGAATTAGGAAGATTATTGTAATTACAGGCACCAACATAATCAAGGGTCCTTTGGCCAAGAGCAGATCTCCTAAATGTTATTATGAAAGAAATGTGTCTTGTGACCTAGCATGAAAATCCTTACATTGTATGAGAAATACATTTGAAATGGAAGAAGGTACTTTGTCAAGTGCAATTTTATGAAGAAAACTAGACCTTAAATGTTATGCAGTCCTTACTAGAGAGTTGTTGGGCAGGATCATAAAGGGTACAATGATGTGTATGTAAAGGAAGATCAGATGGAATTATATGCAGCTCTAATCCTGGACTGCTCCCCACTATCTGAAGAAGAATAACAGAGCATACCATAATTGAAAATTGAGAAAAGTAGACTATTAGCCAAAAGACCTTGAGTTCTAGTACAAGGTTCCCACAAACTTGAAATAAGCCTAGACATGTGAGCCCATCCCCAAAGCTGTTGATGCACAGCCCCCACACCTGCACCAATTGACCTGGTCCCTGTCCCCAGTGTAGGATGTATAGGAAACACACAAGGGCATTCCCCCGGACCCACCATGTACTGAGCTATTGTAGCTCTGTAAGCATGCCCTGTGTATTAGTGCAGGGGTCATGCAGATGTGGACTGCCCCATTGCACCCCTCCCCCCACCATCACGCCCACCCAACTGGGGACCCCAGCACTTTCTTTGGTGGCCCGTGATGCCCCCTTGAGGCACCACCAACACACCCCACCATCCTCTGTACCTCAGAGATGGTGCCACTTCAGGGGATGGCCATGAGCACATCCCTCCTCACACCTCCTCAGCCGCCTGCCATCCAAGTGATGCTGGGAGTGCGCCACCTATATATGGGCAGTGCATTCCCAGCATCACTTAGATGGCAAGTAGCTGAGGAAGGATGTGTCATAGGCCAACCCATGAAGCAGAACTAGCTCTCAGGTACAGGGCATGGAGGTGGGTTGGTGGTGCCATGGGGGGGTCCCCATTCCAGGGCCAGTGCCCCTATGAGTGTGCATGTGGGTGGGGGTGGAGTTCAGCTGTCATGGTCTAGGGCACAGATGAGTGAAGGGGTGGGTGGCACTGGGTAGCCTGTGGGGATGGGTGATAAGGACCTGTTGGTGGGGGATGGTGGCTATCCGCCAGGACCAGGCAGTGTTCTGTGTGCATGGGGCACATAGGGCACTTATGACAGGGTTCTCACTGGCATAACCTGTGCACTGCTCTGCACTCTCATGGGTAGCACTATGCACCTTAGTGATGGCATATGGTGCTGGCACACCATCCCACCACCCCTGGTGCATTGCTGTCCACATGGCTCAGGGATCGGGTGCATAGGTGCTGCATGCCCCAGGTCATGTATCCTGTGCAGGGGGTGCAATGGGTGCAGAGTGGCTATGCAAAATAGATTTGTAGCGCAAAGCCACTCCACCCATTCATGCATAGGCCCCAACATATATATCCTTTCAATTTTCAAATTCAGTAGCACAGCTTTTATATATCTGATAAAATGGCCATTTCATGTTCAATTTCATAATCATATAAAGTGCCCACTACATTAACAGGTTTGTTCCCATTAAAGTAAAAATGTCAATAATTTACAATAACAGATGCTCATTCAGGTTCCATTCACACTTGCTAGTGCCCATCAATTAAAAGATAAACTCTATGAATGCCATGACTCACCACAGCATGCTGGCAATGGTGTTCAAAACATTATTTGTTATGCTGTGCACTAGCAGAATGTCTAAATGCGAATCATGCCACGCTTCAGAAGGCATAACCAATGACTGTGTCAGTAAAATGTAAACACAGCTGGGGTGTGTTGCACATGGCTCTGCTGCAGATTGTTGGTGTGCCGTTCTGACAAATTAGAGATTATAAAGAAACTATCTGCCAATTGTGTGGTGTTTGGACACAGTTTTGCTGAGCATTATTCTGAACTTTGTCAGCAATTAAGTTCAACTGCCCTGGAACATCCAGGCTTTGTCGCCTGCTAGGCCAGCTTCATGGGCTAACAAAATACTAAACCAGAAAGCTGCAAGCGAGGTGACAGAGATGTCACTCTGTAAATGTAGGTTGTGTGGACACCTCCCTGCTCCCACTATCAGGAAGAAACAAAATTCAACATCTACTCACTATGCTACTACACCAGGCACTGCAAAAACAAGCCAATCTAAAGAAAGGAGCATGGATTCATTTAATTTTACTGTTTACTCTGGAAAAACACATTGCGCAAACTGCCAATTTTCAAATGTGTCAAACATGCAAAAAACATAAAGGACAGAAGACTACATGGTCACATTTACATTTGAGCAGTCAACAGAGGAAACAGCTGTTTTTTTTAGACTGGAAAATAGATTTGCAGCATTTGATGGAATTAGGAAGATTTGTGTAGTTACAAGCACTAACATAATCAAGGGCTCTTTGGCCAAGAGCAGATCATCTAAATGTTATTATGAAAGAAATAGAATCTTGTGACCTAGTACGAAATACATTGTATTGGAAGTAAATCTGAAATAGGAGAAGATACTTTGTCAAGTGCAATTTTATATAAAAAAACCAAACACACAGACCTTAAATTTTTTGTGGTGACAGGAAGTCCTGACAGGAAATTTCTTGTCACCCATACTAAGTATGAGGTTGGAGATGTGCTAAAAAAGGTGACATGAAATATTCCTGTTTGGTCTACTTCAGCTTTTCTATAGCTTATAATTTATAACCCCCACTCCTAAGATTAGAACCCTGGTAGCTTGTTTTGGAGATTATGACTTAACCACTACACCACAGGAACTACAATTCCTTTCCCTGCAGCTTAATGGCAAACTTGATGAGTGTTCACTTAGCAGGCAAAGGCTCAGCAGTAAGAATCCAGGTGGGCACACTGTATATTATATTTTATGTAAGGGACATGGCTCGAATCCTGACAGGGGCTTAAATAATAAGCTAAGAGCAATACTTTGTGCAGGTACAAAGTTATCTTGTCAGGACAATAAGTCCCGGCAGGAAAATTTAGTGTCATCTTTACTAAGCTTATGGTTTGAGGTGTGCTAATTTATTTTTCTTTTGTTAACCGGGTAAAGTGCACGAGACATAAAAATGCCTATTTTCAGACACAACCCAGGAGGTTACAACATAGCAATATGAGACAACAACAAAATGCAGCAGTAAGAGGTGGAACATAATACAGCATTGGCAAAAAAATCAAAGTACAATAATGTGACAAAAATACAGCAGAGGGCACAAATGGTACACAGTAAATAAGGTAAGAGCTACAGCTCATATCAACCTATGACAGGTTTGTAGAGGTCAATAATATAACAATAAGGAGAATACAGAATCAGACAACAGGAGCAATGTAGACCACAGCATGGAAGAACAAAATACTGAGTCCACTAAGAGTTCAAGTGCCAAACCTAGTCAACAATGCAAGAAGGCATGGAGTAGATCAATAAAAGGTGAGAGTCAATAGTGGGAAGGGGAAGGGTAAATGTATGGAAGTAAGTCAGTGAAGGGTAGAATGGGACAGGGGAAACATAGAAACATAGACTTTGACAGCAGATAAGGACCACTTGGCCCACCTAGTCTGCTGATTTCCCTACTTATTGGATAAGCTACAGATCCTAGTTAACCAACAGCCTACTTCTTCCTACTCCCCCACCAGAACTGCCTTATGTACGTCCCATGCATTCTTGAATTCCCCCACTGTTTTTGACCCCACAACCTCCTCAGAAAAGTCGTTCCATGTGTCCACCACCCTCTCTGTGAAAAAAATACTTCCTCACATTGCCCCTGAGCCACCCCCCCCCCCAATCTTCAAATTGTGTGCCTTTGTTCTTGCACATCTCTTCCCTGAAAGATACTACCCTCTTGGACTTTGTTGATCCCCTTGAGGTACTTGAACATTTTTATCATGTCCTCCCCCACCCTTCCTCAGGGGTATACATATTAAGCTCCTTTAGTCTCTCTTTGTATGGCTTCTTTTGCAGACCCTGAACCATTTTAGTTGCCCTCCTCTGGACTGCCTCCATTCTGTCTATATCCCTGTGGAGATTGGGTCTCACCAACTGTCCATACAGAGGGATAACAACTTCCTGTTTTCTACTGGTGATGCCTCTCCCAATACATCCCAGTATCTCCCCAGCCTTCCTAATTGCCTTCTCACATTGCTTACTTACCTTTAGGTCATCTGATATGTCTGCCCCAGGTCCCTTTCCATTTTTATTGTTGCTAATACCCTCCCCCATTGTGTGTTCTTCCCCTGGGTTTTTGTTTCCCAGGTGCATTACTTTGCACTTCATTGCATTGAATTTAAACTGCCATACAGTTGACCATTCCTCCAACCTTGCCAAGTTCCTTCTCATCCTTTCCACCGCTCTATGTATCAACCCTGTTACAGATCTTTGTGTCATCTGCAAAGAGGCATACTTTTCCTTCCAGTCACTCTGCAATGTCACTTATAAAGACATTAAAAAGGACTGGACCCAGTACTGAACCCCACGGTACCCTGCTAGCGACCCACCTTTCTTTAGAGTGGACTACTATTACCTTCTGTGTCCTGTTGTTCAGCCAGTTCCTTACCCAGGCTACCACCCTGGGACCCACTCCCAGGCTGGCTAATTTGTTTATTAGTCTTTTGTGTGGGACTGTGTCAAATGCCTTGCTAAAGTCTAGGTAGGCCATATCCACAGCCCCTCCCTGGCCTGTTACTTTGGTCATCCAGTCAAAAAAGTCTATTAGATTCATCTGACGTGACTTTCCTGCTGTGAATCCATGCTGCATTGGGTCCTATGCCCCACTGGCCTCTAGGTACTCAACAATTCTTTCTTTCAGAAGTGAATCCATCATTTTCCCTACCATTGAGTCAAGCTAACAGGTCTGTAGTTTCCTGCCTCTACTTTGCTCCCACTTTTGTGAAGAGGAATCACATTTGCCCTCCTCTACTCCTTTGATGCCACACCATCCTCCCATGATATGTGAAAATGGGTAGTCAGTGGTGTCACTAGTTCTCCCTTTAGTTCTTTTAGAATTCTGGAATGAATTCCATCAGGCCCCATTGCTCTGTCCACCTTCAGTTTTAGGAGTTCTTTCAGAACCTTTTCTTCTGTGAAATGACTGGTGTCAACCCCTTATTCACAGTGCTTCTATTCATTGGATTAGATAGCTCTCCCACCTCTTCTTTTGTGAATACTGAAGAGAAGTTTTCATTCGGTATCCTTGCTTTTTCACTGTCCTTCTCTGCCCATCCACCCTTCCCTTTATTAAGCCTCACTATCCCTCTCGTGGTGTTTCTTTGCTCCCTAATGTACCTATAAATGGTTTTATCCCCCTTTTTAACTAAGTTGGCTATCTTTTCTTCAGTTTGGACCTTTGCTATTCTGACTGCCTTCCCCACTTCCTTCTGCTTTAACTGGTACAGTTCTCTGTCCTACTCCTTCTGTGTTTCCTTATACTTTCTGAGTGCAGTCTTTTTCTCTCTAACCTTCCTCGCCACCTCTGTTGAGAACCATAGTGTTTTTTTCTTTCTTTTTGATTTGTTTATTTGCTTCACACGAAGGCTTGTTGCCTCTGTGATGGCAGTTTTGATGTTTCCCCATCGTTCCTCCACCCCTCCTTCTTGCCTGTTTGCTAGTGCTTTTCTGAGGCACTCTCCCCTTTTGACAAAGTCAGCCCTCCTAAAGTCCAGCACCCTCACTTTTGTATGGCTTGACTCTGTGGTTGTTTATTATGAACCACACTGTTTCAAGGCCACTTGTCCCAGATGGCTACCCACTTCTAGATCTGAGATCTTCTCTCCATCTAAGGGACAGGAGCCAAGGAGGAGAGGACAAAAAGGAAGAGAAGAGGAGACATAGGCATGAGTATAGTCAAGATAGAGCATACATGTGTAGGGGGACAAAGTGAGTACAAGTAGGGTAGAATAAGGGAAGAGTGGATCTAGACATTAGAGGTAGGCAAGAGATAAGTCTAAAGTGGATTAAAGCACATACAAGGGACAAGTTTGGTTAGGAGAGCTTGGTGCTTCTTTCTAAAGATGGCATAACTTGGTGTATGTTGGATATCTAGGGGAAGAGAGTTCCAGTATTCTGGGGCACTAAGGGAGAAAGCACAGGCACCCTTCAAGGTTTTACACTGTGGAATGTGTAGAGGAGTTTGGTCAATAGATCTGACATAAACCTTTTTCTATCAAGGTGACTTCAGCTTTTCCATAGTTTGTAGTTTATAATCCCCTACTAGGGCTAGAACCCCAGTCATTTGCTTTGCAGATTGTGACTAAACCTCTATACCAGAGGAACTGCAATTCCCTTCCTTGCTGTTCAGTGGCAAATTGAATGTGTGTTCACACAGCAGGCTTGGAATCAGCAGTATAAATTCAGGTACATGCAGTATATTGTATTTTCTGCAACATATTAAATCTGAATATGGGCAGGGACTTACATTTGTATACATTTTTTTTAAGACGGCAACTCACTTGAGTGGTGCTCCACGGAGGTGTGGAGTTGGAATAGTAAATTATATAAGAAGTAAATTAAGCAAAAAACAAGCAATTTATGCAGGCAGAAAGTTGTTCTACCAGGACACGAAGTCCTCACAGGAAACCTTCATGTAACCTTGTTATCCTTCTAAGGTTTGAAGTAAACTTTCTGAACACTGAACTTATGTGAACATGTTTTCCTTTTCACTACAATTTGTGCTATGAGCATTCATCTCTCTCTAGAAACCTTCTGTTTTACCATGTGGAATGACAGTATAGTGGTAGAGCACCAGGACAGTAGTTGGAAGGAAGCCAGGGTTTGATTCCCAGTTGTGTACATTTTTTATCTCTCACTACAGTTTCTGTTGGTAGCATGCCAAAAACAGCACAATGGCAAAGCACCAGAACTGCAGTTTGGAGGGGGCTTAGGTCTGAATACTATTTGTGGACAGGTTTTGTTTTTCACTACAGTATCAAATTGTAGCATTCATCTATCTCTAGAGGCCATCTGTCTTGACAGTGGCATTACATCAAGATAGTAGTTGGGTGTGGGCCTAGGTTTGAGTTCCAGTAATGAACATTTGTTTTCTTTCACAGTACAATTTATGTAGCAAACATTCCTCTCACTCTAGAATCTTGCTATGTTGCCATGTAGAATGATAGTACAGTGGTAGAGCACCAGGACAGCAGTTGTGAGGAGCCCTAGGTTTAGTTCCCAGTTGTGAGCATGTTTTTCTTTCCCACTACAGTTTATGTTGTTCACATGCATCTTACTTTAGAAACCTTCTGTCTTTCCATTTGAAATAATAGTACAGTGGCAGAGCACCAGGACAGTAGTTGAGAGGGTGCCTGGGTTTGAGTCCCAGTTGTTAACATTTTTATCACTTCAGTTTCTGTTTTTGTCATGCATCTCTCTAGAAATGATTGGCCTTGCCATGTGGAATGATAGCACAGTGACAGAGCACCAGGACAGTAGATGACAGGGGGCATAGGTTTGATTTCCAGTTGTGAACATATTTATCACTCCAGTTTCTGTTTTTGGCATGTTTATCTAGAAACCATCACTCTTGCCATGTGGAATAATAGCACAAAGACAGAGCACAAGGACAGTAGTTGACAGGGGTATGGGTTTGATTCCCAGTTATGAATGTTTTTTATCATTTCAGTTTCTGTTTATGGCATGTATCATTCTCTAGAAACAAGCAGTCTTTCCATGTGGAATGACAGCGCAGTGACTGAGCACAAGGATAGTAGTTAGGAGAAGGCCAGAGTTCAATTGTCAGCTGTGATTTTTTTTTTAATTATTTTTTACTGGATGACAATAAGATGTTGTACTACAGTGTCTGTTATTAGCATGCGACTCTGTCTAGAAACCTTCAGTCTTTATATATAGAAAAAATAGTACAGTGGTGGACCACCAGGAGTATGATTTGGAGGGGGCCTTGCTTTGAATCCCTGTTTTAAACAGTTTTTTTCATTGCAGTTTCAGATTTGTAATGTTCATCTGTCTCAAGACAATCTGCCTTGCTACATGAAACAATAGTAGAGTAACATAGCATCAGGATAGTACTTGGGCAGGGGCTTATGTGCGATTCTTAATGGTGAAAATGTTTTCTTTCTCACTACAATTTATGTAGTAAGCATTCCTATCTCTGTAGAAACTTGTTGTGTTACCATGTAAAATGAAAGTACAGTGGTAGCTCACCGGGACAGTAGTTGTGCGGTGACCTAGGTTTAGTTCCCAGCTGTGAACTTTTTTTTATTTTTCACTGCAGTTTATGTTGTTAGCATTCATCCATCTCTAAATCCCGTCTATCAATTTATGTGGAACAATAGCAGCATGGAAGAGTACCAGGACAATAGTTAAGAGGGGCCTGTATTAAATTCTCAATTGTGAAGATTTTCTTTCTTACTTCACTGTATGTTGTTTGCATGCATCTCACTTTAGAAACCTTCTGTCTTTCCATGAGGAATGATAGCACAGTGACAGAGAACGAGGACAGTAGTTGACAGGGGGCGTGGGTTTGATTCCCAGTTGTGAACATCTTTTATCACTTCAGTTTCTGTTTTTGGCATGTAGCTCTCTCTAGAAACCATTAATCTTGCCATGTGGAATGATAGCACAGTGACAGAGCACAAGGACAGTAGTTAGGAGAAGACCTGGGTTCAATTGTCAGTTGCAAACTTTTTTTTATTATAATTTCTGTTGTTAGCATGCATCCCTGTCTAGAAACCTTCTGTCTCACCATGTGGGAAAATAGTTCAGTGGCAGAACTCCAGGACTGTGGTTTGGAGGGGGCCTGGCTTTCAATCCCTGTTGTGAACAGTTTTTCATTTTTACTACAGTTTCAGAATTTTAACATTCATCCATCTCAAGACCATCTTCCTTGCCATGTAGAACAACAGCACACTGGAATAGCATCAGGACAGTAGTTAGGTGGGGCCAGGTTTCAATTCCCAGTAGTGAGCATTCTATTCTTCATCACTACAGTTTATGTAGTAAGCATTGCCCTGTCTCTAGAAACTTGTTGTGTTGCTATGTAAAATAATAGTACAGTGGCAGAGCACCAGGACAGTATTCGAGAGGGGACCTGGGTTTAGTTCCCAGTTGTGAAGATTTTTTCTTTCCCACTACAGTCTATGTTGTTTGCATGCATCTCACTTTAGAAACCTTCTGTCTTTCCATCTGAAATGATAGCACTGTGGTAAAGCACCAGGATGTATTTGTGAGGTGGCCTGGGTTTGATTCCCAACTGTGAACTATTTTTTTCTTTCTCACCACAGTTTATGTTGTTAGTATTCATCTGTCACTAGGAGCCTTCTATCACTCTATATGAAACAATAACAAAATGACAGAACACCAGGGCAGTAGTTGTGAGGGGCCTGTGTTCAATTCCCAGTTGTGAACATTTTCTTTCTTACTTCAATTTAAGTTATTCACATGCATCTCTCTTTAGAAATCTTCTGTCTTTCCATCTGAAATGATAGCACAGTGGCAGAGCACCAGGACAGTAGCTGAGAGGGAGCATGGGTTTCAGTTTCTGTTGTGAACATTTTTTATTACTTTAGTTTTTATTTTTAGTATGCATTTCTCTCTAGAAACCATCAGTCTTGCCATTTGCAATGATAGCAGTGACAGAGCATAAGAAGTTAGGAGAAGACTTGGATTCAGTTGTCAGCTGTGAACATTATTTTTATTTTTTTACTAGATGACAACTGGATTTTATTTACTACAGGCCAGCCTTGTGGCATGGGGAGCCTAGGCATCACGCCTCACCTGCTGCCATGCTGGTGACCAGGACTGACCTTGGAGCATCAGGGCTTGGCCAGGGAGAAGAGGACTGTGCATCCAATGGACTGCTTTTTTCCTCTGGGGGAGGGTTAGATGGTGCCTGCCACTTGTCTGTCTCTTGGTGCAAGCTAAGAGAAGGGCAATTCAGGCCACCAGATCAGGAGATGGGGCTGATATCTGTGCACATCGTGTGGGTAGCAAGTGGTGTGCACCTGGATGCCATTGCAAGTCACACCTCCAGGGGACAAGAACACCAGAAACTGCCAACAGCTAGATAATGATGGGTGCCTGCAGGTCCCACTCACTGACTAGCTGGGATTGTCAGCCTGAGCTGGATCCAGTCCTTGGCAGGGGTCTGGGGACCCCCTGCCAACCCCACTGGGGGGGCTAGCCCTGGAATAAGATGGCTGGTGGTAAGTTCTGGTGAATGTCAGGGGGGACTTGACTGGGTGCCCTCCTGAACAAGGTCCAGCTGGGGCTATGGGAAAAAAAAAATAATTTTACTACAATTTCTGTTGCTAGCATGCATCTCTGTGTAGAAACTTTTAGTCTCATCATGTGAAACATTACCGTGGCAGAGCACCTAAGCTGTGGTTTGGAGAGCTTGGGTTTGAATTCCTGTTGTGATTTTATAAGCTCAGATCAGATGTTTGCCAGTCCTACTGTTCTCTCAGGGCTAAGTGCAGTCCTCAGTGACCATACATAGCCCTGGAAAGACAGCAGGACCAGCAAACAAAAGATCAGAGCTTGTAAAAACTCTAACATGCACTACAACCTATTGAATTTCCCCTGCTAAAGCCATCCTCTGATGTCAACTGCAGTGGAGTCTGGGATTTCTTATTACAGCAAATGCCATCTTGAAAGTAAGCAAAATCAGACTAATGCAATCTACTATACTGCTGCAAAAAAGCATGTTTTTTCTGAACCTAAAGTGCAAACTGGGACCAGTCCCTGACTGGTCCCCATTCAGGCTATAGAAAAAAAGGGTAACAGTGAGGGACAGTTTTCTTTTTTCCAGAGATCCTACACTGGGAAGTTGGGCACCTCAGTATCGGTGTGTTATTTGGTGGCACCAGTGGTTGGGCACCCCAGTGTCACATTCTATGGTGAGGAAAAGTGCTTCTTAGCTGGAATCTGGTGCCAGAGTAAGTTGGGAGGGTCTTCTCTGGTAGCACCCCAGTGTTGTAGACTGCACCCTCACAGGCACAGAGCAATGCATTAGGAAATATTAGTGGGATTGGGCATCCCACACAAGCAATTCTGTACACGGATGAAATGGTGGCAGTACTGGGCACTCACAACTGGTAACTGTATAATACAGCATTGGATGGGGGTACACATGGAGGGAAGGATAATATTGTTCTACTATTGGGTGGGTGGTGGGGACAAGTGGTGGGATTGGGCACCCACCATTGGTAATGTTGTAGTGCTGTGCTAGATTGGGTTGGGTTGGCACAGAATGGAGAGTTGCGATGGAGGAAATGTTGGTGAGATTGGACACCCACCACCAGTAATGTCATAGGAGGAAGAAACAGTGGTGGGACTGGGCCCTCACCACCAGTAATGGTAATGTCAGACACAAAGGGAGGGAGGGAGGTTTTTCAACAGATGGGTGGGTGGGTAGTAGGATTGTTACCCATCCCAGTTTTGCAGGAATTGTCCCATTTAAGAGTACCCTGTCCAGGAAAATTTGAAACTTTGACAAGGACATTCAAAGTCCCGATTTTAGATTGTCCAGTCATGTGTGCACTGTGAAAGTTCCAGTTTCTCAGCAGAAATGTCATTGTTTCATGTACTTTTGAGTAAACAATGACTTTCTACCTAATGTTTCCTTTCTTTATGGGAATTTATGCCCAGAATGTACCCAGTGTGGTCATGAAACCACTGGCAATCACTCAGTGTGTATTTTGTCTCTAGGTAACAGTTGGGGGAGACATGTCTCTTTGCTTTTCCCTGTGCCTTAACATGCCTATCATCATGGTCTGTGAGCATGAGTGACTGGCTGACCTCCCCTCCCACAATCCCAGGCTTCTTCAGAGAGACTTCTCTCTCCACACCTCCTCAGATCATAGTGTGTGTGAGTCAGTGGTGTGAGTGGCCAGCATGTGAATGCCATCAAGACTATTCCCAAACCAAAGTTTGATTTCTGCAAGTCAACTGGACCAAATTTAATTCTAGGTGCTCTGCTTGCTTAATTTGCTTTCTTGGCTTGGCTACCAGTGCCATAATATCAAAGCCCCAGATGAGAAATAAGAAAAAAAATTTGTAGCCGGCTGCTTCTCAATGTTCGCACAACCTCTGTGCTCCCTTGGTCAGTCCCCATCTTCAGCTGGCAGCAGGCAGGCAGCCGGGCCTGGTAGTGCAGACAGACTGTATTCAATTCTATTCAAGTAGCAGACACCGACATGGTAGCAGTTGTGAGCCCCTGATTCCTTTTTAGGCAATTCGACACTCTTCAGACAGACACCCCACAACAGGGTGTTCTCCAAGAAAAGCTCAAAGTTACCAACTCAGAATCAAGTGCTCCCCACCACCACAAGAGGCCAAGGCACAAAATATATGTCCAATAAAATAAAGCTTAATAATGCAGCAGTAAATAAATAGTGCAAACCTCATAAATTATTTATTGAAATTTCTGTTTTTCCTCTCCTACTGCCCCGCAGAGCCATTTCCTTCAGGAATCACCCATTAAGCCTGCCCCTGCCAGCACCTATCTTGCAACCTCCAGTCCCTCCATCTTGCCGTGGACCCCCCCCAGGCGGGGTCGGCATCGAGCGACCACCCAAATCTTGAAATTTCTTTAGGGTCCTGGGTCACAGGCAGATGCTGGCTTATCGAGACCTGGCTTGGCGTTTCGTCATCCTGGCTGTGAGGGTTTTTTTCCCATGTTCCTCAATGGATGCTACGTGCCCATGTGTCAAGGCATCTGCCAGAATCTGCAATGTCTCCCCCTCCTTCCATGAATGAGCAGCCCCTGAGGCTGATTAGCTGCTGTGCTATGCCTGCAACCAATCATACCCCTGAGACTCCAGCTTGTTGTCGCTTCCCCTAGCTGGGTTGGAAGTCCCCCCTCCCCTGGAGAAAGTGAGCTGTCCCCAGATGCTCCAGCCTATCTCTCCCTGGCCAACCCCCGATGACCCGAGCTCACTCCCGAACCTGGGTTGCCGGCGTGATGCAAGGTGTGGCATCCAGCGCCTCAGCACCACGGGGCCATAAACCTCATAAATGCTGATATAAAAGGCCAGAGAACAAAGTAGATCCCCACTGACTTCTACCAGTTTCACAGTAGTCTCTTCAGGAAGTGTCCCACGGTTGTAATGGTAATCAATTTAAAGTGCAATCTTAAAGGGGCAATGCACATTTTTGATTGGTCAGTGTTGCCAAACAACATGAAAGCACATAACTTCCATGTCCTCAACATAAAAATAATAATAATATTGGTGTTACACAGCCTCACATAATGTAAAGGAAAAATAATAGCGATACTGGATTCAGTCCTTTTTAATGTCTTTACAAGTGACATTGCAGAGGGACTTTGAGGAAAAGTATGCCTCTTTGCAGATGACACAAACATCTGCAACAGGGTTGATACACAAGGGGGGTGGAAAGGATGAGAAGGTACTTTGCAAGGTTGGAGGAATGGTCAGAACTATGGCAGCTTGGATTCAATGCAAAATAACGCACCTGGGAAACAAAAACCCAGGGGAAAAGTACACAATGGGGGGAGGTAGTCACAACAACAAAAATGGAAAGGGACCTGGGGGTAATCATATGAGATGACTTTGAGGTTAGCAAGCAATGTGAGAAGGCAGTAGGGAGGGCTGGGAGGATACTGGGATGTATAGGGTGAGGCATCACCAGCAGAAAACAGGAAGTTGTTATCGCTCTGTACAGACAGTTGGTGAGACCCCATTTAGAGTACTGTGTCCAGGTCTGGAGACCCCATCTCAATAAGAACATAGACAGGATGGTGGCAATCCAGAGGAGGGCAACTAAAATGGTGCAGGGTCTGCAAGAGAAGCCATATGAAAAGAGACTAAAGAAGCTTAATATGTATATCCTTGAGAAAAGAAGGGAGAGGAGGGACATGATTGAAACTTTTAAGTACCTCAGTGGAATCAACAAAGTCCAAGAGGGTAGCATCTTTCAGAAAAAGAGATGTGCAAGAACAAGGGGACACAATTTGAAGATAGAGGAGGGGACAGATCAGGGGTGATGTGAGGAAGTATTTTTTTCACAGAGTGGGTGGTGGATGCATGGAACCACCTTACTGAGGAGGTTGTAGGGTCTAAAACTGTGGAATTGTTGGGCACTCAAAAAGTGAAAAATCATGCTTTTTGTGCATTTTTTGGTAAGCCATATTGGACTGAAAAATGCATTTGAGTGGCTTCAAATGTGGTTGTCTACACATGGCCTGAGTTGAACTGGTGCCTTTTGAATATTTGGTGAAAAAATATTGCTCCATTCAAAAGTTATTCAGTGTTTTCATGTCCCATTATATCCTATGGGAAAATTTTTACACGCATTGCGAAAACTTTCTCTATCACATTTTTACTGTCGCGCTCTCCCCTAACTTGTTTTCATGCTGTGGCCATCTTGTTTTTAGTTAGCAACAGAGAAAAAAATGCTATAACTCAAAAAATAATGCCCTTTGGTAAAAACCAACAGTTGTGTTTACCTAATCGGGCCCTGAGGAACATGCCCGTGCATTATATAGTTTTGTACTAGGTGGTCTGCAAATATGTTTTTTAAACTTTTGCTGTTTTTGATCATGGCAACATTTTATATTGCTGTGAAAACAATCGTGTTCAGGGAGAAAAGTAACTGTGGCAACATTTTTGTGTGTGCGATAACATTCCCATTATAGAGATAGGAGTGTTGTGATAACATTAAAGCAATCAAAGTAACACTGCACAAACACATTTTGCTATGTGTTGTTTTCTTTGTCACTTCATTGTGGCAAGGTGGAGTGTGCTATTGGCCTGAAATTTTCAGGGTGGAAAACCCTAGTCCCACAGATGTGCCTTTTGGTGGTTTGGTACAAAAACATTGAACAGGCCCATAGTTACAGTATTCCAAAGTTCAGAAATGTTCCCATAGGATAACATTGCAGCACCTGTGACACCTTTCAGTGCCCCTTATCTCAAAAATGGTTCGAGATATGAATTTTTCATTACAAAAATTCTTAGTCCCCCTATAGGGGAAGTGCAGATGTATGTTGTAAAGCCATGAATACTATGAAATATGAGTTTTTTTCTACCTTGTACGGTTACTGAGATATTTGGGAAATAGTATTGCAATTGCTCATTTCCATGTCCGTGGACCACTATTACGCCCACAGAGTTAACATTCACAGCACTTTTCAGTGCCCATATCTTGGAATTGATGTGAGATATGGATTTGGTCAATTTATGTCACATGGATGTCTCACTGTCACGATTACAATGACACTTGAATTTTCTTCCTAGCTGTTATGGTTCCTGAAATATTGGTAAATTAGTGTTACAAGGGTTCCTTGTCTTATAAGGCTGCTGTATGACTGCATAGTTATGTATAAGTGGGAGCACAGGGCCCAGAGGGCCTATGCCCCCTTAGATACATATTGTTATGTACAAATGGGCAGCTTAGTGGAGCCCCATGTTCCCACCAACACATAC
Source organism: Neoceratodus forsteri (assembly GCA_016271365.2). Classification (NCBI taxonomy): domain Eukaryota; kingdom Metazoa; phylum Chordata; order Ceratodontiformes; family Ceratodontidae; genus Neoceratodus; species Neoceratodus forsteri. The sequence goes on from CM057459.1 coordinate 291,728,165, forward strand.
CATTTGCTACTAATATTACACTTTTTCCAAAAGAAAGGAAATTATTTGCAAAAAAAGCTTTGTTAATGCATCAGTTAGGGTTGTTTCCATAATGACAAAAGTGTGAAAATTCAACGTTAGGGTTATCACCCCACCACCACGCTCTCATCCTCAAACCCTAACTCCGCATTCCCCACCACACACATACACTTGCAAGATACATGCAAGATTGTAAGACATTACACGAGTCAGTCACATCTGTAAGCACAATAATCACAACACTGTACTCAATTCACATAACACTATGTAATGAAAAAACAAATACAATATGATTGACTCTACTGCAGGACAGAATGGTGATACATTATAGCTGGCATATCTTTTTCATACAGTGAAACTTAGTCTGCACAAATTTTCAAAATATTGATTTTTATGTGTCATAATTCAACAATTGGCTCACTGTAGGTATCGCTGCTACCACATAGGCACGTGTTAGCAGGAAAGATGGAGCTGACACATACTGTACACAATACTTTTCAGATACTGCCCAGGTATGAAACTAGCACCATTACAAATTGTAATACTGCTGCGTTAACTGGAAATACTCATTAGTAGCATGTTATGGCTAGCTTTGGATGTTACAACTGTTGCTGTCACATGTTGCTTATAAACTATACTACAAAACATTACTTTTAGTATTATCACTATTTGTTATTAGGACTGACTCACTCTATCAGAAAAAAAAATAGGCAAACATCCAATGTCTGTTGCTAGGGTTATCCAGGATCCATGACGGGTGGTTGACAAATTTTCCATCGACTGCCCCGACAGTGAAACTGGCAGGTTGACTGCATTTTGCAGACAGCTGCTGGTTTCTATGTGCTGGCTGTGTCTTCTTTGGGGGTGAAGCCCCCTGAATCTCTCACATGGAGGGCTGTGCCCACCACACCCCCCCATCTTAAGGATTATCAACTCCAAGTCGGAGTTGATTGGGGGGCGAAGGACCACCAACAGTTAGTGCCTAGTTCCAGTGGGTCCACTACAGCGGCATGGCACTGTAGTTGCTGCAGGGGGCCTCACTGTCGAACTGTCACTGTCGGGTGGGTTAACTGGTTATCCAAACTCTTATTTCCAATATAGTTAGCTATAGATAACATACTGTGTGTTCCATCTTTTGTTAACAATTGAAATATAGGCATCTGATTAAATCTTGTTACTGATGTTTATTACAGAAAAATGCTTACTGTGGGCCATCTCCCATGCATGCCTAGCATGTGTGTTATCCCCAGGTACTCTGATGGCAGCAGAACTCATACAGTTGGTGGACCATAATGATAGATGTGTCTTGTAGTATGTTTAGAGAGTTCTGTGTTACTTTTGTTACCTGATGCTGGTTGTTTCTGATTGGTTGTGTTGCCTTGGCCCTTCCCTACTTGTGTGGGGGTGGGGGTAGGAAGGAATGCGGATTTAGGGTTTTGAGGATGGGGGCATTGGGGTGGGGTGGTGGAGTGGTAACCTGAATGTTGAATTTCCACACTTTTGTCACTATGGAAACAACCCTAACTGATGCATTAATGAAGTTTTTTTGCAAAGAATATCTATCTATATATGTGTGTGTGTGTGTGTGCGTGTACTGGATTTTTGCAAATTAAAGAACCAAATATACTGATTCACATATCCCAAAGATTAACTAATCCCCATTCCACACATAGGGTAAGTATCCTGCACCAATCAACATGTCTAGCCACATGTACATACAGAAAAATAACTGCTACAAAAAACAGAATTTTGCTCATATCTGCAAAACTAAGATAATGTGCTAAGGCACCTAGAAGTGTCACATAAAAAAATGGCATGTAAACATGATTAGTTAGACACTATTTCAAAAAATAAACCAAAATTCAGAATGATGTCATGCACTATCGATACAACAGAATATATTGAAATAAACCTAAATATGTAAAGATGGCTAATGTGCCATTTCTTATGTAGATGCACAGTTAAATCAATGTCATCATTTAGACCTGGTGTTCTTGATGCGCCTAGAGTAGAAATCCAAAAGGACTCTTTCTCTAAAAGAATAGCAACAACATTGCCTCTCCTTGGTCCCATGAAAGCATGATCAATTCCAGTGAAAGAAAAATACACAATGCTGGTTCTGCCCTACCTCCTGCATGCATAAATGTAGGGCACTTTTGTCATCTGTGAGACTTACTGAACTTAAATGCTCACAAATATGGGTCTTTAGAGGACAGCTGGACATACAAACATAAAAAGCACCACATAAACAGGTCGCCAAGTAAATTACATTACTGGTGCTGCAATTTACAAAATCTCTAATATCAAATATTTGAGAGTTGTTCTCTGTGGAAAAGGTTTTACTTTTTAGTATTACCTTGCACTGTACACATCAACCACATTGATAGCACCCTCTAGGTGCTGTGGGAAGCCAACCCATATAATTAGTTTTTTTACTGTATGTGGTAAGAAACTTTGGACTAAAGTGCCCTCAGGTTCATCGCTTTTTTGTACACAATGTGTGGTTTTTCTTCTATCACTTCCTTTAGAGGTGGTTCAGTTACCAATGTGTTCCAGTGTTTCTGTAGGATTTTTCTGACAACCTCACTGTCTGTGCCATATCTTGTAATGAACAAAACCTTATCCTATACTGTATCCTGTTTTTCTCTGTATTGTAGTAGCTTCTGTCTAGAAACTTGGTTATCCTGCTATTGTACCTGATCCAGATGTATAATATTGTAGCCCCTGTCAATAACTCTCTGGCACAAAGGTCAGAAAAATTCCATATGACCCTATAGAATTGGGATTTTGGGATGCTGTCGATGGTGTGGCAGGGGTGACAGCTAGAAGTTAGCAATAAACTATTACGATCAGTATCTTTACGATAACGGTCTGTGACTATCTCCCCAGTTGGACTCTTTCGTATGTCCAGATCCAGAAAGGGAATTATTTCAAGAGACTGATTTACAGTGAACCTAAGATCTGGATTTGATTGTTCTAAATAGTTCACAAAGTTTCTCAACTGTGTCAAAGTCCCCCGCCACACCATCAACACATAGTCAGTAAAGCATCACCAAAGGTCGATGATGTCATAAAATGGGTTCATTGTCTAATCATAAATAGTGTTCTGTTCCCATTGACCTGAGTACAAATTAGCATAGTAGAGGCAAAAGTCGCCCCATTGCAGTACCCTTTGTTTGTAAAAAATACTGGTCTTGGAACAGAAAACTATTTTTTGTCAATACAAATTCAGACAAATCCACCAAAAAAATCACAAAATGCTGGATCATTATGTGGTATCACTCTCAAGTCAGAATCTTAATGCACTAAGGACCTCAACATGGAGAATGTTGGAATATAAGTCCGGATTGACCAACCACCTGGAAGGTTCTGGTTCCATGTCCCCCAGGATGTCCAAAATCTGAGTGGTATCTCTAATGTATGATCTCAACATGGGTGCAAGATATTTTACATGCCCATTCACAAATTTGGAAAGCGGTTCTGTTAGGGAACCTATCCCAGATACTATTGGGCACCCTGGGGGATCAATGAGAGATTTATGAATGTTAGGCGAAACATAGATCGTCTGCCTTACTGGAAAATCAACCTTTAAAAATTCATAGCGTGTTTTGTGACAATACCCAGATCATAAGCTTTTTCCACATACTTGCCAATTTCTATCTTAAAACCCACTGTAGGATCACTCTTTAACCCTGCATAAAAAGAGATGTTAGACAGTTGATTAAAGATCTCAGTTTTATAACTAACCACATCCATCTAAATGATGGCGAGCCCCCTTCCGTCCACAGATCTGATAACCAAATGTGGGTTTTGTTGCAGTTCCTGTAGGGCATCCCTTTTGATTCATGAAAAATTATTAAAACCAGCATTAAGTTTATCACCAGCTAAATGCTCCAAATCATTTAGAACAGCTCTTTCAAATGTTAGGACCACAGGGGAGTAGGCAGGCACAAACATTGAGTTTTTTTTAAAGTCAGACAGACAGTTATTCATGCCTGTGTTGTCACTCATTATACTATTAATCGACTGGTCAGAGTCATACCCCATATCCACATCTAACCCCCAACCTTACCATTCTTGAACTTTAGAAAAGGAAACTTTTAAATTTAACTTTCTAGTGTATTTTTTAACATCAATGTACATATCAAATGGTTGAGTGCTGCATGTGGGGATAAAATTAAGGCCCCTAGAAAGTATTGTACCAGTTGTGCATGTCCTTCAATACAAATAAGGAGAGATTGATGACATTTATTTCCTCTTTATTGGTTGGGGTTTGTTGTAAGTCCTGTGATTGTCCTGCAGCTGCTGTTTTTGTTGCAGTGATTGCTTTCTGTAGCTTGCACCTGAGTTCTTTTTTGTGTTGCCATGCCCAATTCTGGCATGCCTCCCTCCTTGTCCACCTGTGGCTTTGAATTGAAACTGAACTGACCTCATGCTTCATCATGGAGCTGACTTAACCAGCATTACTGGTGGTGTAGGGGTTGCCAGCATGCTCTGGAGTTCTTCTTCCTCGGTCTCTTCCTCTAAAAAAATCATTCGATGATTCGGTTTCAGATGCAGATGTAAAGTGGTCGAACATTTGATTAGGGTTATTTGAAATGAATCTAAGTGTTGAACCTGGTGAGTGTGAGTCTGAATCAGTGCTATGATTCTCCTGGTTGTTATTATTATTGACAGTTCTTTTGTTCCTTCTCCAAAAGAGTTTTTGATGATGTCCCTTATTGGAGGATCCAAAAGCAGGACTCAAGATCTTTTTCCAAGTAAAAATGCAATTTCAAAAGGTAGTCCTTACAGTCTCTTTCCCATTTGATCAATTTCTGTTGTTTTAACTGCTCCTCCTGTTTAAGAACTGTCTCTCTTAGAATTAGTTCAAATTCCTGGAAGGACAGATCCTCATTAAATTCTGAGATCCGATCTTCACCTGCTTTTACCAGCACCTCAATTTCTTTTTGTTGTTCAATATAGTTTCATATCAGACAATTCATGAAAAGCATTGATGCGGCTTGTATTTGTGCTTTCCAATCACTCATGAGTTTAACTCTCTCCTCCCCATAGCCCGGCCATTTAATCACCCTCAGTCCACGAGGCACCCTGTACACCTTAATATATGCCTCTAGGTTTGCTCAATGCCAAAACACTCAGCTTTCTTTAAGGATAGCAGATTCAAACTCCTGAAAAGCCAGATTTATCTTGGGTTCAGTTTGAGGTGTTGAGGTTTGTTCTGACTGTTCATTACAGTCTGCTTTTTCTGGGACTGAGATCTCTTTGGTATAAAATGGGACCCCTACCCCAATATCTGTAAAAAGGGCTGTAACAAGGGCCCCGCCTACATCACTCAGCTGAATACTGGTCAACAATCTGAACATTCCAGTTCTGTGCAAAAGACACACAAGAACTGAGGTTATAAGCACCCAAAATCTGTAACCAACTGCTACACAAACTGCAAAGGTAAAAAGAAACAATTTTTGTTCCCAAGGATAGGTGGTGGTTGCAAGCTGGCCTGCAAAATAAGCACAATCCAACTCTCTGCAGATAGCCACCCCACAACAGGGTGTGCTCCCAGAAAAGCTCAAAGTTACCAACTCAGAATCAAATGCTACCTACCACGACACAAGGCCAAAACCCAAAATATATGTCCAACAAAATGCCGTTTAATAATACAGCAGTAAACAAATGGTGCAAACCTCATAAATGCTGATAGCAAAGGCCGGACAGCAAGGCAGAGCCCCACTGACTTCTATCAGTTTTGCAGTAGCCTCTTCAGGAAGTGTCCCATGGTTGTAATGGTAATCAATTTAAAAGTGCAATCTTAAAGGGGCAATGCACATTTTTGATTGGTCAATGTTACCAAACAACATGAAAACACATAAATTCTATGTCCTCAACATAAAAAAAAATAATAATATTGGGATTTCACAGACCCACATAATGTAAAGGAATCATAACAGTAATATAAATTCGTGAAAGAAACCCTATTAATTACACCATAAAAAAAATGTTATTTATAGACTAAAATAGTGATAATAAAAATAAATAATAATAATAAGGAACTTACATTCCTTATAATATTACAAATACGGAGAGTCTACTAGAATGTCTGATCAAAATATACCTTATACTGTTTGGTTATATAATAAAATAACTTAGCCCTAAACTCCAGGACTTTTGGTCAGCATGTTCCTAAGCATATTTAGGGGATCTAAAATAAAAAAATTAAAAAACAGACCCAATAAAAGAGCGGATGGTCAATAGTGGCAAGAAATGATAATGAAAACATTACAATAACATTAATAATAATGTCACTATATAATACCTTCAACTGTTCTCAGTCCTTAGAAAACCAATAATTACATTTACAGAACCTACTTATACTCTATTTAGAATCTGATGTGCACCACAGTCTAAAAGGACTGCAAAAAAGTAACATAGATAATACAGACAGTATCTTTCTTCGAGTCCTGATGAGGAATGGAAACTATGATGATGACGGGGGAGAAGTGCCCGGGGTACAAACTTAATCCACAGATTCCAGTCAGACTCAGACTGTCAGTGTGATTGTGCACATATACATATTGTGCTGCTTGCTTTAATTAGTTACAGTCAGTCATGGCGGTTATTTATTTTATTACATTAATATTCACTAAAAATACCACCAACAGCTTAATCTGGTTAAAGGTCAGATCGGTTTCATCTGTATCCCCCTGCCCTGGATTGTGCCTGAAAATAGGCAGGATTCGTCTAGTGCACTTACTCAGTCAACAAAAACTAAATAAAATAAAAAATAGATCAGTTGGGGAAAGCACTGCAACAAGGTGGGACTCAGGAAGGGAAGGGGCATGGGAGGGAAGAAGAGAATGGTGTAAACTTTGTTCTGTGGACGGCTGGAATAAATGGTTATCATGTTGGCAAAATGGGGATGGGGTGGAACTGGGAAATGGGAAGGCAAGGGAAGGACTGGGAGAAACTGTTAAAACCACTAGTTCAAAAACTCAGTGCAGCAGTCTGACAGTGCCGTGCACAGTGCCAGTGAAACTGTGATGTGCATAGTATAGCTTAGATATTAATAGCCCAGGAGGACACAAGGGGCATGCATTGGAGGAACTCTTGGATAGTCAATGTTGATGTTACAAGCAGAGATGCACATGTCTAAGGGAGAATACCAGCTCACCACTACAGCATAGAAGGTGTCCTGTCTAAGATGGGTTCTGATTTAATTGCAACGCACAGGGAGTGGCCATATGGTTGAGGCTAGCTTCCCTGGTCAAACAGGACATACCATAATGGATGAGGGAGAGAGATATGCATTGACATATGTTGGCTGAGTAGAAAGGAAGGAATGGAGGAATGGATTATTCTTTATGGAGGACAGGCAGGTGGGACCCGAGTATTTCCAATCTCCTATTTAAAAAAAAATACTTGTAATACTTTATTGAAGATCTGCTTTTGTGCAATAAAAGGTCCCAAGCTCACCATAGAGCATCTAAAACCCTATAGCTTCTGGGGGCCTAGCGCCCCCTATACCCACAGCCTTTACGTCGCAATGGAGTTGGTTCATCTTGACATTGTTGTCAGCACAGCCACTTGTCCTTGGCCACTGACCCCCCCCCCCCTCCAATTTGGCCAGTCAGATTCTCCAACACCCATGACTTCAGGGGAAAATATTATTTTTTTCCCATGGAGTTAGGAGTAGGAAAGTCATACCAAAAGTGTGATTTTTCTTCAAGAAAAGCCCCAAAACTCACCACAAAGCATCTAAACCCACCAGAGCTTCTCAGAGCCTTGCGGCCCCAAACCTCAGGCTTGTATTGGTTGGATGTCCAGGTTTTTTGTACTTGGGAGGTGACAACACTAGTGTGTAGTGGGACCAGCAGTGGAATTGGCCACCTGCCACTGGATACGCTGTAGTGCAATGATGGTCAGGTGGCTGAATAGCTAACATAGTATACGCTAAGCTGTACAAACTTGTCAAACAACTGTTACCTTTTTGGATTTGATCATTAAAAAAAAAAGATGGTACTCTGGGCACTAATTTGTATAGAAAAGAAACTGATCAGAACATGTTGCTCCATTCATCTAGCTGTCACCCCAGACATACCATAGACAACATCCCAAAATCCCAATTCCTCAGAGTAAGGTGTAACTGCAGCAACATCACTGACTTTGAACTAAAGAGTAGGGAACTGTATGACAGATTTCAGGAATGAGGGTGTAAGGCAGTAGTCCTGCAGTAGATGGGGCATTGACTCATGCACAGAACATGGATAGAACATCTCTGCTACGGCCAAAAGAACCTTTTGATGTGGTTGCAAGTCAGTCTCATCAGTTCAATTTTATCTCTACTACTTGCAGATAAAGGAATAGAGTAAGAGATAACATTCAGAACAAATTCTGGTCAGAACCAATATGGCTGTCCGTTCTTCTATGAGTGCCGCTGTTGTGTTGTGCACAAGATGGCGGCACTGATGGAACTGCGCATGCGTGACAGCACTGAACATCTAAAACTGTACATATGACCTGATCTAATTACAGTAGGGCCTTATATAGTAGGAAAATAACCACCTCCACCACAGAGGTGGTAAATGTAACTTCTGAGGTTAAGTGTTTTATGTGCCAACACTGTAGCAATGGGGGAGAAAATTAGTGATGCATAAGCTAAAGTCTAAAACTCTTAGAACATTTTGGTTAACTGTCCCTTAAATGGTCAGGCCAAATATCAAAAACTTTTAACAAAACCTTGAAAAATATCTGAATGTTGATCTGTAGCCTGAAAACTACAGTAGCAATTTGGAGGATACTTAATTATCATTTGTCGGTATACCAGAATGCTTAGCAAACCTATTTGGTTGGAGTGCCCCCTTGGTATGGGTAGCTACACCAGCACCGTCAGCTGTGTTTAGCACTTCTGTATTCCTCTTCTGGCTGACAACTACTATAGGCAAAATGATGTCCCCATGACTAAGCCTCTCACTGCCATTAGCAGCAGTGCTGCCTTAGATAACTTGTGTATCAAGATGGCAGACAGCGTGCATTACACTGGATCAACCAGGAAAAAAAGTTAAACACACTGAAAACTTAATTACCTAAAACAGTGTCTGACCAAGCAATTTTGCTGTTTGGGGCCTACTGGCTCTACTTCCTTCCCAACTGGATAAAGTTCCCTTCCCCTTTACATTACTTCTCTGCTTTACCTCCCTATAACCTGAATAAATGGCCAACTCTGACAGGCTGACCTTACGCACTGGGACAACTGCAACATCACACTGAGGAGTACTGAAAAGGATGAACCCATTGTCAGTAGTTTGCTGTTTTTCTATTTTTGAAATTACATTTTTCCCTCCTGTCACCCTCGCCATTCCACTCAATCGGGTCGCTCAATGTCTCCCATCCCTCACAGAGTCTGCCCCTAGAGTGCCTCTTGGTAGCTCCTGCCTTCTTCTTCCTCCACGGAGCACCTGCACAGCGGGGTCTGCCCGTGATGCAGACTGGAAGGCTGGAGCGGCCGTCACCCAGGAGCACCGAGGGTCTTTTTCCACTTTTTCTTGTCCTTCCCACTCCCTCCCACTGAGGACGCCTGGTTCAGGCAGAACGAGCATGCGTACACCTGCCAAGTGCCTTGATGGTGTCCTCCCCTCCCTGGCTCCCCCAATGGAAGCCGCCATTGCCCCGAGAGTCGGTGCTACCACAGCTCTCTCTTGATCGGGTACGATACACACACCCTGGTATCCCTTCTCGAAGGAGAGAGCATCCGTGGGGACGCTCAATCCTCCTTCTCCCTATAACCCCGCGGTAGTCCGTCCTGATCCCGAAGTCCGCCCCGGCATGGTGCGAGTGTGGCATCCAGCGCCTCAACCCTCAGCACCACCGGGCCGGCGTCGTTTGCTGTTTTTCAGCCACTGCAGATTGTGAGGCCTTCTGGAAACTTACAGTTCTGCCTGAAACTTGTCTGCCTACTGTATTTCCTTCGCAGTAATTTTAAGTATCTTACACATAATACCCTGCATGATAGGTATATGTGTAATTCATTGCTTTCATAAAACCTGGCTTACTTCCCAATGCATTTTTTTTGTGTGACCCTTGCTTCCTTTCTTTAGCATTGAGATTTTTGCCTTTTGAATTCCTCAATAACTCACTACATGATGGTGCTTGCCAATTTTCTAACTAATATTCATACAAGCCCTGTTTGATAAACATTTATCTAGTAGTTAGATAAGTTACATCCACCATGTTCCTCCTACATAGCACTCAGAAATTCCTTCAAGAAGGAAATCAAAAGGGCCAAAAGTGCCTACTATAAGAATCTATTAATTAAATCATATGGCGACTCCAAAAAATTCTGGTCCCATATTAAGTGCTTCCTAGGATCAAAACCAGCCCCCACTCCAACTGATATGTCTCTCAATGGGGTCCACTGCAATAATCCCTCTACTATCGCAAACTTTTTCAACGCCCAGTTTTCAGACCTTACCAGCTATACCTCATCCTTCCCGGCTAAAATGTCCTCAAATGACCAACCTGATGTCACTGGGCCTAAATTTCTTTTCAAGTCTGTCACTTGCCTGGAAATTCTAAGATTGCTAAACAACATCTCCCATTTCATTGCCGCTGGGTCTGACAATCTCGAACCTAAACTCCTAAAGCTTGCTGCCACTTACATAGCTGCACCTCTTGCAAAGATTTTTTTCTCCTCTTCCTCTGTCACAGCTATGTCCCTGATAACTGGAAGACTGCCAGGATTACTCCTGTTTTCAAAAAGGACGACCACAAAAATTCCTCCAATTATAGGCCCATTGCCATATTGTCTGTTCTCAGCAAAATCCTTGAGAAGCTTGTAGCCACTCAAACAATTGACTTGCTTCAGAAACATGACCTTCTCACATCTGCACAGCATGGCTTCTGCAAGGGTTATAGCACATCACTGCTTTACTCAAATTTAGGTCTGATACCCTAGCAGCCATGGACTCAGGTCTCCTAATGGGGCAACTTTTATAGACATGACTAAAGCATTTGACCTTGTGGATCATCCCATCCTTCTAACTGCTCTTAGATCACTAGACTTCTCACCGAGTGTCATTGCATGGTTTGACAGCTACCTGGCGGATCGCACTCAACTAGTTAAATTTAACTCCACCTTGTCGGATTATGCTACCATAAACATTGGTGCGCCACAAGGATCTATTCTCGGTCCCCTGCTTTTCACCATTTTTATAAATTATATTACCTCAAACATTCCTCAGACTGTATCCCTGTTATACCCCAATGACATTGTCCTGTACACCAGCGCAAAAAACATTATAGAAATCAATCAACTGCTTTTCCAAGACTTTCAACAAACTGAGCAGTGGTTGTTTAGCAAATAAATCTGTCTTAAATCTATCCAAGACTCAAGCCATGCTATTTGGTTCTAATGATGCCAAATGCAAACTCTCCCAACCCACTTTTAATGTCTCTACTATAAATGGCTCATCTGTTGTGGTGGTACCCTCCTTTAAATATCTGGGTACCACACTCGATCCAGCTCTTACTTTTGATCTCCATATCCAGCAGACTTGCAAGCTGGCCAATATGAAACTTGGTATGGCCTACTGCTCCAGCTACATACTCACCCCCTCAGCTAGGCTTGCCAGAGCTCGTGGCCTACTCGTTCCGTCACTCACTTATGGGGTGGCAGCATATGCCTCGGCAGGTAAGACTAGTTTTCAGAAATGGGATGTCACGTACAACAGTATCTGTAGATATGCGTCCTCCTCACATCGGCTGAAACACCACTGCCTTCTCTACACTGAACTAGGATGGCTTTGTCCAGCAGCCTCCTGAGACTATGCATTCTGCTCAATCATAGATAACATCATCCAAAATCAAATGCTTAAGCCACTGGCAGAACTATTTCTAAACCAGACATCCAGCTATGAACTACGCTCAGCTGCTAATGCCCATGTTCTCATCCCTAGACATCGATCCTGCAAAAGTGCTAGCGCCTTCTCCTGCCATTCCCCTGCAACACTGGAACTCCCTCCCTCTAACTATTCATCTAGCATCAACCCATGCCTCTTTCAAAATATTGCTGCATGACCATCTCGCTGATTCCTGCTCTTGCTCCTTCTTCAAACCCCCTTAGTCCAGTATCTCTCCCAAGTTCTCTTACCCCAACATCCTTTCAGAGCTCATCCTCAATAACAAAGCTCTGCACTGTCCTCCTGCCTCCTATTTTGCCATATATTTATTACATCTAGCCATCATCCCTTACCTTACCTCAATTTCTTGTCCTATCCTATCCCACCTCCTTATATTGCCTCCCTACCCCCTCTAAATTCCTGTTTCTACTGTATCCATCTTACATGACTATTAAAAATGGCACTTTTACTTTGTATAATCTCACCATACTGCTACCTTAATGTTTGCCTAACAGATTTTTTACTGCTGCTCTCCTATATTTCTATGTTGTATAGTACTGTAAAATCAGTTGTACTTATTGTTTTCTCCTGCCTTCACTATATTACTATTGTCTAAGCATCTACTGTTTATATGATTGTACTGTCTTTGTTCAAAAATGTTTTGTTTCTGTAAACTCCCGGGTCATGCCTGAAAATAGTCATTGCTATGGCTAGTGTACCTTACCCGGTCAACAGAAACTAAATAAATCAATGTTCATTGTAAGTATCTCTTACAGAACTTTCGCAATGCTGATGACATTACAATAGTCCTGTGCTGTTCTCAAAACAACTGTTGAACTACAAGTGAACATAGTCAAGCTTCACACAAGCAACAGTGCTAGTTAACCAGGATGTGTTAATCACTAACCAGACTTTTGCACTGCCTGTCAGTTTAAAAATTCCAATTTTACTTTGGAATTTTTTTAACTGTTGTCTGACAGTTGTCTCCTGTGATTTTTAACACATTTGTAATATAATATGACTCCACAGGAAATATGGCATTCTGCATATAATTCCTTTTTTTTCACTCTCTGTTTACATTGTTAGTTCCATTGAACATTAAGCAGTCAAGGGAAGGGCCAATGCCTTCAAGTTACATCAGACAAAATAACCAAATAAAAAATAATGGCACCACACCTTATTTCTCAGAATTCACTAAGGCGTGCCTGGCAAAGGTGTGAACTAAACTGTCAGATAAAAAAATTAAGATTAATAATTGAAAGCAGAGGATTAAAGTTCTGTTGATTGTGAAACTTGTATGACATAATGATTGCTAAAAAGAACACTTTTAGTAACTAGTACTGTTGCTTGTAACAGTTATAAGTTTTAAACGGTTGCGCTAATAGAATTCATAATGTCTTGACTTGAAATAAACACTTGAGAGAGGGCAGGCATTTCATAATTAGTAACAGTGCTTTCCCTTGACACTTGTGAATCTAATAATGTATTTTGTGTCAGGTGATTTCATATTCCCATACTTACAGTACCTAGCAATCGTAAAAAGGGATAGATGGATAGATAGATATGGTTGTAAAAGACTGAATAGGCTGCCTAAAACATTGCAGCAACCTTCCCTTTGTCTGGGGGTCCCCTTCCCCCATGGCCAGATGGCCAGAGGCTAATGGAACCATTCCAGGGGGGTGGTCAGCAGCTTCTGGACATTAGGTACGATAAGTCAGCTAGCCCCTCTGAAGGGGGGTCTGATGGGAGGAGAAGAATATAACAAGCTGGCTGCCCAAACTTTAGCCTTCTTGTTCTTCCTCCCCTCGGATCGCCCACCCTCTCGGCCCCTGGCAATTCAGGAGGCAAGGTAGGCTCAGTAGGGCCCACTTTTTGACACTCTAGGGGCAACCGCATTAGGGGCTGGGGAGTGACTTTTCCCGGTTTTCCCCTACTGTTTTTTTTCCCAGGTTTTTCACCTCACCCAAAAAGGCATGTTAAGAAAAGTATGTATCAAGTACCAAACAACAAAAGCACAGGTCAAAATAGTGGTAATATAACACATTTACATAGGGGTACAATTAGAGAAGTAGAAAGTTGCTAGATTGTAGTAAGGAGTGGTATTCTGTATGTCGCATCTGGGTAGTGGCATGGGAGGAGTGCACAAGGGAAGTAGCAGGGAAATAAGGGACGATGCTAGTTCTCCCGAAGGTATCGGGGCCCCAGGGTGGTGTGAGGTTGGTGGATCACAAGACCTGTACCCACACGAGGGATCTAAGTCCAGCCTCAGCAGCAGAGACTGCAAGGTCGGCGACACCAGACGGGAGGTGGCCACCAGAACCTTGGCCATATGGCCTGTCTCGCTTCTGCACATAGACGCCTCAGCCCACACCAACATGGCTCCTTGAATTGGGGCGATGCAGGGGGCCCGGGGTATGCACTTCCTCCCTGCAGTGCCCACTGCTCAATATTAATAGGTCAGGTATAAATTTAGAATATAACATTTGAAGTAATTGGTGATCCAAATAAAGATTAATACCTAAGAAATTGTAAATAAATAAAACATGGCTGCGCCACTTTCCTCCAAGATTTGTGTTGTGTCTTTCTTGACCATGGAAGGAGGGAGGCGCTATGGGGGCCTACCAGATAAAATCTCATCAGGATTTCCTCTAAGGCATTTCTGCATAGGGGTGCCTACATCCTGTCCTTTTGGGCCCTCTTCCTTTTTCAACATTCCCATACATTCCATTTCTTTATAGCAGAACCTTGGTTCCAAATATTGGCACGATTACAACATTTTGGGAAACTCAGCAAAGGAAAGGTGACCTAGAGATGCAAAGAAACCTGCAGAAGGAAGAAAAGCAAGAGGGTGCAGAGAAAGTAATGAGGAGAAACATCAAAGATCAGAGAATGGGGCCATATGAATCATGCTTGTGTTGCTCAACAAATGCTACCCATCATTTCACATTTTTTTGAGGGGGCTGAGACACTGTTCATTATAAAAATATGTGAACTGACAACCTTTGTCCTTTACTACATTATCCATCTCCACAAATCAAAACGCACACTGATACATGCAGTAAGTGGAAGGAACAAAATGCAGCCAGTGGAAGAAAATTGAATAAACAATCTGGTTTGGGAGGTGAAATACCAAAAACTCAATTTAAATATTCTGTGTCTCAGTTCAGTATTCTGGATATCCAAAAGAATAATGCTATTACATTTTGTCCCCTCCTCCTCAGCTAGGCCCTATCTCCTTGCCACTCCCCTCTAGCCTTGTGATTCACTGTTTATGGGGTATATCATCCCACTACCATACAATGCCCCATGGATCCCCCCACTAAAACCTCAATTCAGGTAGAAGGCTAGGGAAGGGATGTGGCACCAGGTAACCCAGTAGACTATGCAGGGCCAGTAAGGGAGTATGTCATCATCCCACAAAGCCTTGCCTTTTTCTGCCAGATTTTTCCCCTCCTCTGGTGTACCCGGTGGACAAGGACTGACAGAGTTGCATACAAGTGAGTGCACCTCAGTCACGAGGCACCCTCCTTCCCCTAGTGGCTTCACTTGCATTACCACCTACAATCACCCAGGTGGCAGCATGGCAGCGTAGTCATCCAGGCTCCCTCCCAGGAGGAGGAGAACATTCTGTGGAATACTCAATCCTCCCGCTTCTCCCGGCTGACCCCTTAGAGATCTGGGCCCATTCCCGAACTTGGTTCACCAGTGTGGCGGCAGGTGAGGCATCAGTGCCTCAGCCCTCCACACCACCAGGCCTACTCAATGCTATTTCATTTGCAAGGACAGAAAGAGACCATGCCCATCTAGTCTGCCTCCTGCTGTCTCAACTATAAATTGCAGCAAAGTGGCACAGTGGAGTGGCACTCCAGTCATTGTACACACCTGATGGAAATGGCACTGCACCTGGAAAACTGGTGTGCAAATAAAACTAAATATCACTCTTTTCAAGTCCTGGCAGCATAAATGGATCTACTGGACAACTAACTTACAAAAAGCTAATCTGTGTAAAAGGCTCAGCCTCCAATCATCGTGTCATACTGGTCTCTCTTGAAAAGTTATCATTTAGTTTAAATACTTACATTTCTTTGCCATAACAAATTTAACAGAGTAAAGCTGATCTATAATCAAAGTGTGCCACACTGCAGTTGGTGCACATACCTGCACTCACAGTTGTACCCTTATACACTTACTAACTGGCTACCTTTACCCTACAGAATAAAGGTCCAGACCTACTTGCCTAACACCCCTGCTTTAACAAATTGCTTCCATGCCATCTCCAACCAATACAACACTAGAAATATGAGTATGGCCAGGAATGCCCTTAAGCGTCCTTTCTGGCACACTTAGCTAGGTGAGCAGTCATTTGCTGACAGGGCTGCTAACTGATTAAACAAACTGCCTGATAGTGTGCTGAATCTTCCCAGGATTAAGCACTTTAACAGTTCTCTGCAACCCGCCCTTGCAGTCCAGTGCAACTGTAATGGTTAAAATGTTTTATCTGGTTTCTCTCTGTACGTAACCTGTGACTTTTTATACAACTAAGTGTATACATTTTTTCAAAACTGTATGGCTACTGATCTGTCCTAAGTGCTTTGAGCTTTAATAGACTGCATTTCCTCTGGAACTGCTTATTGTGCTTGTAATGTTTTTTGTGACCATGTATTTGACGTGAAACCTTTGTAAATGAGTACCTGTGCTCAAAGGTAATCTCCTAAATTTTCAATTAATACATAAAATAAATAACAGTAACACAATTCTTCCCTGTCATGTTGAGTATAAAAATGTAAAACACTTTACCACTTCATGCAAAATAATATTATTTTAATTTCTGTTGACTGGAAAAGAAGGACTAGGTAATTCTGCCTATTTTCAGACTTGTACCAGGGTGGGGAGAGATATGCATGTATACTGACATACTGCAGCAGGTTAAGCTGGTGGGGTATATTTAATAACCTACCTCACCAATCCCCTAATCCCTGACCTGTCCTTAAGAGTCCTGATGTGCCATTGTGCTTGAGGCTACTTGTAACCTCCACCCCTTCCTCTCCTCAGGTGCTGCCCCACCAGGCCATCCTCGACTAAGTGACCGACTGGAGGAAGCCGCCAGACGTTTTTCAAGCTACTGCACCACAGAGAGCTTTCCCCACCGATGTCATCCCAGGTACTGCATTCTTGCTCGGATCTGATTCCAAGGAAATGATTAGCTGTCAAAGGCAGAAGTCGATTGGCTACTCCAGGAACAGCAAAGCTTCGTTTGGCTGGCTGATCTGCTTCTAGCCAGGCTGATTTTGCCCCCCTTCCCACCCCAGGCCTCCTTTAAATACACTCATACCACTCCCACTGTCCTGGACAACCATTTTGATTGGCTATGCCTCTTCTGATCTATGTGTAAGACAATCCTCTTGTTTGGGCAACAACCTTGTTGACTCTGTGGAAAATACTTATACTGCCATCTTCTGGTCTTCATTAAAAGATCATCTTAATCAGTTCTGCTCTAGATCTGATCTGAGGTCCCTTGCTGCTGCCACCCACTTCCTGCATGCTGGAAGCTGGCAAAACAATAGTCAATTTTGGGTGCATCCAGCATAATGGGGGCCTTTTACTTTCTTACTTGCCTCTGTCTCATACTGCTCTGCACCCTGGATTCCCGTGTTAGTCTGCACCGATCTCCCTGCAGCATGGACAGTTTCAGCTCCACTTTGGATTGTCTAGTTTCCTTCGGCACTACAGATTCTCAAATACTGGCTTTTATGTTACCTAATTTCGATCCTCCTTTCCAACCCCCCGGGCAAACTGATACTTATTACATGAGGGTAACAGAGAGTAGGATCATGCTTACTTCTGCATTGTTTGTCCAGCACACCTTGCTTTTTACAGCCAGGGCTCTTCTTTTTACATTACTTGGCCCCCTAGGCATGCATCTCAGGGACCCCCTGAAGCTATGTGATAGCAACCCCAAGCAAGTTTCACCTAAAGCTCACAGTCTTCTTCTTGAGGCTATCAAGAAACTATTGCTGCTCATATTGTTTTTTTTTTTTAATTTAATTAACTTTATTAATTTTTAGAAGCTCTCTTATTGTTTGTTTGTTTTTAAATTTAATTAATTAATTAATTAATTAGAAGCTGCTCTTGTTATGTTCTGGTAATGTCGAAATCAACCCTGGTCCTCCTGCAGCAATCTCTTCACCTGCTGACCTAGCCAGTATCAAAGGATTGAGCTTTATGCATATTAATGTAGCAGCCTACTAAAAAAGTTTGCCTCTGTTCAATTATTGACTTCCCATACAATGCCCGATAAACTTGTGGTCATTGAGACTTGGCTCAGACCTGGTACCCCAGACAGTGAGGTGAATATCCCATCTTATACCCTGTTCAGAACTGATAGGCTTACCAGATGAGGAGGAGTTGCCATCTATGTCAAGGAGAAATTGTCTGCATCAGTTATAGATTTGTCCTCACTCCTAAAGGAATTTGACAGCCTGACTCTCAATGTCAAGCTATCTTCCTCTGTCTCAGTATGCATCCTAGGATGCTATAGACCTCATCAGTGGGGCTACAATTTCTGGACCATATAAAAATTACAATGAGATCCCTTAAATCGGAGATTATTTTACTAGGGGACCTCAATATGGACTGGTACTCCAATAGTTCCTTACCCCATAAGACTATTTGTGACTCCTTTCATCTTTCCCAACTCATTTCTGAAGCAACACATCCAAACAAAAAGTGCCCTAAAAATAGCACACTTCTAAATCTCATTTTAGTAAGCAAACCCCATCTGTTTTCACATGCAAGAGTGTTCTTCTTGGATTTCAGCAATGACTGTATTATAGCGGGTATAAGATCCGACCGAAAACTACCATCCCTTTCCAAATTCTCACTCAAGAGGAAACGGTATAATTTTGACATTTACACATTCCTCTCTGACTTGCACAATTCCTTGAGATGACAGGATTTTTACTTGGCTAACTCAGTGCCTGAGGCCTATGATATTTTCCAGGAAATCGTGTTAGGGGCTCCGGATAAACATGCACCATGGTCCAGATTTGTTCTAAAAATAAATCATGTCCTTGGTTTATGGCCCAATTAAAGGTCTTCCTGTTGCATAGAGATTGGCTTTGGAAAAAAGTTCAGAAATCAAAATTTCCAGATGACTGGACATCATTCAGGAAGGCTAGAAACCACTGTACCAGTCTGGTTAGGGAGGCTAAGGCTCACTATTTCAGCAAAGAACTGGACGCTTCCACCAAGTGCTCGGCAAACTTCTGGAAAACCATCAAAGATATTCAAGGGCACGTGGCTGCGAGCACCTTACCCACAAAAATCGCCACTGGCGTAACTTCAGTGTTGGATAAATTGACTATCCTCAATGCTTTTAATAACCATTTTGCTACTGCAGGTCTCTCTTTCGATGCCTCCCCTGCCAATAACCTCCGTTCTAGTCTTGGAGCACCGGCCTAAGCAGATCCAGTCACAAGTGTGGCCTTCTCCCTCCAACCTACCACCCTGAGAGAAGTTAAGCATCTCTTCCTACAATTGGATACCAGGAAGAGTGCAGGGACAGACCAATTGGACCCATTCTTCCTGAAGCTTAGTCTTCACATCCTGGCTGTGCCCATAATGCACCTTTTTAAACTCTCCCTTTCACAGGGTGATATTCCTCCCATATGGAAAATGGCTCACGTAACCCCCCTTTTTAAATCTGGAAACCCTAGCGATCTGAATAACTATAGACCAATCTCCCTACTTCCTACCCTTTCCAAATTGTTGGAGAAAATAGTGACTGTGCAGCTCTGGAACCACCTTGAAATTGGGAACCTGGTCAATCCTTATCAGTCAGGATTTAGGCCTCATCACAGTACTATTTCAGCCCTTGCAAAGGTCACCAATGACGGGCAGTGTGCCTAGGATTCAAAGAACTCTGTCTGCCCAGCAAGGCATTAGATACAGCTGACCATGATCTGCCCCTTGTCGCCCTCAGAAACATCGGTTTCAACCCCCCATCGTTGAGGTGGTTCTTGAACTATCTAACAGGGCAACAGCGGAATTCTCATCCCTGAAATCACTACTGAAGGGTGTACAGCAAGGCTCTTTACTGAGTCCAGTGCTTTTTGCAATTTACATTAACAATATTGATGCTGACATCAAATCTGCTAACATTCACCTATTTTCCAATGACACAGTACTTTATATTGGAAGACCCTCTCCAGAAGCAGCTTGTAGGGATCTGAAATGGGAATTTAATCTTCTACATCTACAACTACTGCACCAGAAACTGCTCCTGAATGCCAAAAAAACAAAGGCAATGCTTTTTTCTCCCTTTTCATACATCAATAACCCCACAACTCAAGGTAATATTCCCCAGATCCACACTGGAATATGTTACTAAATTCAAATACCTGGGGGTGTGGAGAGACCAAAAGCTTTCCTTTTGTGATCACATTGAGGCTGTCTTAAAGAAGCTTAGACTGAGGCTTGGCCTCTTCTATAGGATCAAACATTTTCTAACACTGGATGCCAGGAAGAGTGGTCCAAACCACATCCCTTACCTTATTGGACTACGCAGATTTCCTTTACAGCCAAGGCCCCGTGTCTGTCCTGCCTAAATTAGACACACTCTACCATCCGGCCTTGAGGTTCATAACTGGTCTCTCATACTCCACACATCACTGCTCCCTTTACGTCGCAATAGGTTGGTCATCTCATAACTACAGAAGACAGAGGAATGCAGCTCTCTGGACATTTAGGGCCATCATGAAGATGTTACCTCAGTACATCTTGGATTGTCTTCCTTTAGGTGTGATAGGTAAATATGCCTTAAGGAGTTCCTCCGTTATCTCCCTTGCAGTACCGAAGTTCAAATCACGCTTTGACAGGTCTGCCATATCTCACACTTCACCCTCTGTCTGGAACAACTTGCAAAAAACTCTGAAGTTGGCTAAAATCTCTGAAGTTGGCTTACCCAATCAAACTATCAGCCTTCAAAGCACTTTATTCTTGCTCCATCAAGGAATCCTGTAACTGCTTCCTAGGATGTTACCTTCCCCTAGCCTCAGCTCCATCTGCTCCAGTGTATCCCTTTACTGGTACTTCTTTCCCACCCCTCTTGGGCAGTGTTACAGCCTATAAGAACTTACCTGACTGCTCCTTCTATCCTGACCTTGTGTTTTTTTCCTTATCTTTAGTTCCTTTTCCATGTCCCCTTGGCTCCCACCTACATTCCTTGCTTACCCCTCTTGACACCATCATGGAGTTTTGCTTTCCACTCCCTAAATATTGCCACCCTCCCCCCTGCAATCACTTCATGCCTTTGAGGGCACTTCATGTACCATGTACCTCTCCTTACTCACCCTCTTGCGTTCCCATCCACACCCCTCCCATGCCCCACCAAGCTCCTTCAATCAATAATTGTGTTCAAGGATGCTTCAAATACACACCGTAATTATAGTTGCGTACATTTAACCTGTATATGCTGTACTACAGTTACTATGCTTTTTATCTGCATACTCTTCGTGGTCTAAGCTTAATTGCTCTCTTTAGTACTCTATTGCATGTGTATTATAAACCTCCTTGTATACTTACTGCTCTATGTAAATACTATTTAAGTGTGAGTTCATTTTGTATTTATTGGTTACCCAATTATGATGCAACTGAGTATTCCTTTGTATGTATTGTTAACCTCTTCTTTCCAGGTCCATCTCAAAAATGAACTTGCTCAACTATGTTCGCCTGGTTAAATAAAGATTTTGATTGATTGATTGATAAATGAGTGTAATTTGGCCAGGACTCTTTCTAGAAGTTTCATGGGATGTTTAATGTCCACCAGAACAGGTAGATGTTACCTCGGTTTAATGCCTCATCCAAAAGATGGGACCCCAAGACAGCAGCATTCTCTCATGCTGCACTACGGTGTCAGTACTGGGATTTTATCCACAAGTTCCTGTTGCAGGGCTAGAACTCACAGCCTTCCAATCCTCTGGCATCAGAGGTGAGTGTGCAATTTGCTGAGCCACTGACACTGCCATTGGCATATGAAGGTCATCTTAGGATGACAGCAGTCCACATCCATAAATAACAAAACATTAAATGTTCATGTTATCAGTGTTACTACAAAGTCAGCCCGATTGCATGGAGAACTGAGGCACTGGTGACCTTACATCCTGCCATGCCAGTGAATCTGGTTCAAGAATGGATCACAACAGTTTGGGGGCTGGCCATGGAAAGGAAGACTGAGCATGTTTAGGACAGCTCTCCTAACTTGGGAAGGGGAATGAATGCATCCTGCTCCTTGTCTGCTACCTGGAGCAGTCTGGGTGGCAACACAGTAAGAACACACGGGGGAAGGATCCACACACAAAGTGCTGGGGGCATCTCTGTAGAGGCAGAACTCATATATCACGCCCACTGCAGGTGTGGTGGGCCCAAGGTCAACAGGTAAGGGAAGGCAAACTTTTATTGCTTGGCACCCTTTCCATAAGGCTCAAGGTACCTTAAAACAAGTCACATAATAAATAAACTATATGAGCAATAAATATACCATGACTGAAAGTGAATTATTACATACAACTATATTACTAGAAAACACAGTGGAAAAATCCCTGACCATAGGATCAAAGACCCAATTTCTCACAGGCCCCCAATGCCCTCCACAGTGCTGTGGCAGAGGAGAATGGAGGGAAGGTAAACCATGGAGGGTTTACTTATGCTGATGCAACGACATTGTTGTTGATGTTCAGCATAGAGACACCCCTGATGTCAACAGGTGAAATTTCACCTGTCAGACATCGGTCTACTTTCTATTTGGGGGCTGCACCCCTGGAACCCCCATGTGGGGGGCTGTGCCCCATATGCTCCCTTCTAAAGATTGCTAACTCCGAGTCAGAATTAACAGGGTGGTGAAACTCAGCAAAAAATTTTGCCAGTGGGTCTCCCACAGTGACATTTTCTAAACTTGTTGAAAATGTCACTGGGGAATTTCGCCAACAGGTTGTTACCCTTGCATCAGTACACCATCAAGAAGAAATCAAGTGACAGGGGCCAGAGGAACTTCTCAGAAGAGTATGGTCGGGTGGAAAAAGGCAGCAAAAATGGTAAATTAAAAAAAAGGTGTGGCAGCAATGAAATGGGCAACTAACTGTGTTTAAGTCACTTATTAAAACAATATTTTTATTAGTATTATTTAACAAGAAAGTATTTAATGTACTGTATTTCAACAGCCTAATTTATGGAAGCCAAAATACTCCAGCTGCAACTGTGGTGCAAAGGTAAATTTGAACTACAAGTACCAAAAACCTGCAGCTCACAGTATTATCTGCCAGCTCATACAGGAAAGTCCTAATTTCACAAAATTCAGATACAGACGTTTGAAGAAGCTGCAGCATTCCCTTCTTCAGTGTGGATAGGGGCTACACAAGGCATGATTCAGAGCAACTGTTAACTGAGCCCCAAATCCTGGGAGCCCCAAACAGTCTTAAAATGCAACCACCAAAACTTACTAGTGAGTGTCCTACTTTTTCAACTCCCAAACCCTCTGCTATAACAAACTGACTTATGCATAATATACATTACATCATGTCCCAGATGTATTTTCACTCGAATTGTAGCTCCTGAATTAGCCATTCCAATATTTTGCAATTGGGTCATTATGTGGAAAACTGTTGCTAATGGCAACCATCCCATCAGAAAAACATTGATTTGGGGTTACAGTTACTACCAACAGA
The DNA here is from genome assembly GCA_016271365.2 of Neoceratodus forsteri. Classification (NCBI taxonomy): domain Eukaryota; kingdom Metazoa; phylum Chordata; order Ceratodontiformes; family Ceratodontidae; genus Neoceratodus; species Neoceratodus forsteri. The sequence goes on from CM057459.1 coordinate 291,751,794, forward strand.
TAGCCTAGCTGCCATTCCCGTTGTTTTTGTTTTATGGGTTACTGAACATGGCAGCACAGCAGTAGAGCTCTGGGTGCTTAGCAGCATTTGCGACAGAATCACTGCTATGTGGTGTGTCAACAGGAGAAGCAGCTGTAAACAAGCAGTGTAGTTCCTCCTTCCTGGTATACCTCTCAACTCTCCCTGAGTCTACCTCAGAATGTTTCTCTGTCACTCATAGAATTTCTGTTTCTGGGACCAAATAGTAGGCACTGTAAGCACAAAATAATGAGACACATCAAAGTTACAGAAGTGTTCTTCAGAAAATGTATGTCCCATGAAGTCCCTCATTTTATTAGCTCCCAGAGTGGATATCATCAACTTTAAAGATGTGTCCCTGAGCTTTGCCATTTGTCTCTGATGTTTTTTAATCCTCATCCCTGATTTTGAATACAGAGGTTGTGAGGTATGCTTCCTGGTCACCAGTCCAGTTTGTCCCAGCATGGAAACTAGTGGGTGCACAGCCTAATTTGCTGTGACACCAGGACAGTGTCCACTTTACCGACTGCCATATTACAGACCTGTCATTGTGCATTTCACCCGGCCAATCCCCAGTGCCCCCAAATACACAGGTGAACAGCTACACACACACAACTAGATAACCAATGATAAGCTGGATGAGGAAGTGCTGAATCCCTTTTGTGAGCGTCCCCAACCTCATTAGCGCGGTCTGCCTTTTGGGAGAGTTAGTCTGAACTGCAGCTAGTCCCAGCATTGAGTTCTTTGGTACCATGCACAAGTTAGTGGCATTTACTGAACTGTGCATGCATGAATCTCATGCATGTGCAGTCTGCTTTGGTGCCATCATGTTCTGCACAGTGGCTGTCACTTCTGCAGTTGCAGAAGAAAAAGTACTGCCCCCATAGTGGGTGTGTTTATGCAGCCAGTGGAGAGGAAGTGCCACATAATCACAAACACTTACACCATGCCACAGCACTGTGGAAGCACAGCAGATAGTGCTCTGGTCATATGTTTCCACAGTGCTAGTATGTTTCTATGTGTTGGCATAATGACTGCGGAGCTTCACTCACGCATCCATAAAAATTGGTCTGTTCTCAGATCTGACCCTGTTCTCAAGAACTACCCTGAAAATACATCAAGAATGATGTAAAAGAAAGGCAGAAATCTAGGAGACAGACTTGTACACAGCCTTCAGCCAGTGTACAATCCAGACCCCTCCCCCATCTCTGCTTGGTTATCACCACTCCCAAAGGGTGCTTTGAAATGTGGTAGATGCAAGTTTTTCCAGCATATAACAAAAACATAATTTTTCACAAGTGTCAATGCTACAAAAACCTTCAACATAAGGTCTTTTATAAACTGTGACACTGAAAATATTGTATACATGGCTACATGCTCTTGTTTCACATTTTATGTTGGTATGGCAGTTTTAAAGTACAGATGGGGGAACATTTACACAGAATTGGTAAGAAAGATTGTTTAACTGTATTGCTTCAACACATATGCTCTCAGAATAGTGGTTCTCATGTTTTTACCTTCTGTGGAGTTGAAAAGATCAGATTAGACAAAAGGGGTGGTAATTTAAACACCCTAACTCTTGATAGAGAGGCATTGTGGATCATCCAGCTTAGGACCTTATGTAAACCAGGCATCAATGATAGAACAGATTCCACAACTATTAACCAAAGCAGAATAATGAAATAATATGCGTAGTGTACCAGTATCTTGTAATCAATGGAGTCTTTTTTCCCTTTCTCTCTGTCCTTTAGCTTTAGAAACATAGAATATGTTGGCAGATAAGGACCATACAGACCAACTAATCTACCCATTTCACTACTTGGTTTGGCAATCCCTAATCTTATCTGGACTGCTGTTCCACTGCTGTGCTGCATAACAGGGTGTCTTTATGCTTATCCCATGTACTTTTGAATCCCTTTACTGTTTTCACTTCCACCACCTCCGCTGGTTGGCTGGTCCACGGATCCACCACCATCTCTGTGAAAAAATACTTGCTAGCATTCCCTCTAAGCCTTCCTCCCTCCAGCCTCATGTTATGTGTCCTTGTCCTTGTGTACTTTCTTCTCTGAAATATGCTCCCATCCTGTATCCTGTTTATTCCTCTAAGGTATTTGAAAGTCTCTATCATATCCCCTCTCTCTCTCTCTCTTCTCTCTTCTCTCTTCCAGTGAATAGATGTTAAGTTCCTGAGTCTTTCCTCATAAGGCTTGTGGTGCAGGGCATGTATCATTTTTGTTGCTCTTCTCTAGACTCCTTCCATTCTGCCTATGTCCTTCCTGAGATGTGGTCTCCAGAACTGGACACAGTATTCCAGATGAGGCCTCACCAGTGATTTATACAGTGACATCACCACTTTGCTCTTTCTACTGGTTATGACCCTTCCTATGCACTCCAGCATTCTGTTTGCTTTCCCCACTGTTTTTTCACATTGTTTGGATGACTTCAGGTCATTGGAAATGATAACCCCCAGGTCTCTCACTTGACTTGTTGGCTAGAACCTGCCCTCCCCCCATCCTGTATTCCTCTCTTGTGTTTCTGTGTCCCAGGTGCATTATTTGCACTTCTTAACATTGAAACCCAACTGCCAAACACTTGACCATTCCTCAAGTAGTCTTAGGTCATTTCTCATTTTATCTAGCCCCTCCTATGTGTCAACTCTGTTGCAGATTATGCTGTCATCTGCAAACAGGTATACTTTCCCCTCCAGTCCGTCTGCAATGTTGCTTATGAAGACATTGAATAGGACTGGACCCAGCACCAACCCATGTGGCACCCAGCTGGTCACCACCCCCCTTCAGATTTTATGCCATTTACTACTACCCTCTGGGCTTTTTTAGGGTTCCACGCCTCCACCTGGATGAATCATGGATATGCAGAAATTATACCAAAACATAATTGAAGTGGAAGCTTGGGGACCCTAAATGGATTCTCAGTTTCCTTCTTTATGGACTTTTCTGTTATTTTCTAATATTGGTTCCTTGTGTGGTTTGCAGATTCATTCATGCTATTTATTATTGCATTCTGACTGTGTTTATTGTTACTTCTTGGTGTTATGTGTACAGTTTTATTAATTTACTCTACTATTTATGAGTATAAAACTATTTATTGATATACATTAATGGTGCACTGTTACTTTAATTATGGTTACTATTTAAATGAAGTACCCAGCAGCTGGCAGACACACCTTTTCTGAGGAAGCCTTGAGTGAAACCAGTCAAGGGAGCTTTTCTTCCCCTACTGCTACTGTGTTGCTGCTGCTGTTTGTATGGTCCTGTGAGTACTTTTGTTAAATAAAAAGTTTATGCAGCCAAGTTTTGGTGCGCAGTTTTTCTGTTTCAATAGCTGACATAGTGGCCACAGGCAGAAAAAAGCCATGATCATAGTGCAACATCTCTGTCATTCCCAGGATGGCAGAGAAACAAAGCACTGTAGAATATAAGTGAAGCAGTACAAACTGCACAGGAAACAACTGTAGTAAGAACAACCTGCACAAAAGTACTCACTCTACTGTAGCTTGCATTTTCAGACTTTTGATTGGCCAAGTCCTTCAAAGGGAAAAGCAGCTGAAAGGTGAGACTGGGCAGAATTGGGGAGGAGACAGGGTATTCTGAAGCTGTGATAGATGGAGGAGGGTCAAGCCCCCCAAAAAGCCATCTCACAGATCAGAAGGATCACGATATGTTTGCTTGCTTTAGTCAGTGTCAGTGGCTCAGTAGGTAGTACACTCGCCTCTGAGGCCGGGAGATCAGAGGGCTGTGGGTTCAGTTCCCACATCTGGCACTTGGGTTAATATCCCAGTACTGACACTGTAGTGCAGCATGAGAGGGGTGCTGCACTTCTGAGGTGCCGTCTTTCGGATGAGATGTTAAACCGAGGTCCCATCTGCCTGGATTGGTGATAGTTCAGGTGGATGTTAAAGATCCCATGGCACTTATCGAAAAGAGTAAGGGAATTTCCCCGGTGTCCTGGCCAAATTTCCCTCATTCACTAAAGATACCACCAACAGCTTAATCTGGTTCAAGGACAGTTGGCATTCATCTGTATCCCCCTTCCCTGGGTCGTGCCTGAAAATAGGCAGGATTTGTCTAGTGCACTTACCCGGTCAACAAAAGCTAAATAAAATAAATAAATAAAAAGTAACAGACCCAATGTTGTGCCCTGTGGTACTCCTGTTCATTTATTTGTTCCCACTCAGATATAACCTGTCCACATTTGTATTTCGTTCTCAAATGAGCAAACTTACATAATGAACACTGGATGTATATGTACAGTTATTTACATTTAGCAATCAGAAAATTATAACTGATCAAACCAAATGCTCTGCTATATATATATATATATATATATATATACAGTGTGACATGAGGAGAATGATGATGGACAGACTGGGATTTATAATGTTGAAAAACTCAGCTTCCTATATCTTCACTCATATGGTCAGGACCATAAGATAGATTGTTTGAGTGAGGCAGTACATTCAGAGGGTGTCGCTATGACAGGCATGTTGTATTGTTCTTTAATCTCTTCCTTTTTTCTTCTTTTTGAATAGTTTGCTGAAGGACTAGAGTACAATAGATAAATAGGATATATGCCTGCATAATTTTTCCTACAGTAGTTCATAATATCATTATAGTTAAGCAATAACGCATGACCAGGGGTTAGATTAACAGTCCGTTAATTGCCCCAAGGGTGTAATGTGGCACAAGGCACAGCTGAGTGCCATATTGCCCCTAGGTGGTGATTGACTGTTAGTCTAACTCCTGGGAGTGCCTTATTGCTATTATAAAAAAAATAGTCCAAAAGAAAATTGTTAGAAGTATACTTTTTGAATGTTTTCTTCATTTAGAGGGAGATTTTAAATAACATAGCTCTCCCACCAACACTTTAAGAATGCTGGTTCAAAATCAAACTGCATCACTCCAATCATTTAGCAGTTCTAGAGGATGGAATGCTGACAGGAATAATTAATGTGCCTAGTGATCATGCTGTACATGACAGTGTAACAGGGACTAATTTGAGGTTGTTGGAATCCTAGCAGCCAATCAGATTTCAGTATTTCTGAGACCTTTTTAATAATAGGAATTCTATATAGTTTGACTGTTTATGCTTTGAGTAGAACTGTTTTTTCAGTTTTTTCTATTTAACATGAGCTACTCTTTTTCTTAATCTGTGTAGATACTTAGATATCTGCTCTAATTTTTAGGTTGTAAATCCATGGGGCTTAATCTGTGCCCACACTTAGATATCTGCTCTAATATTTAGAATGTGTATCCATGGGGATTGCCCCAACTAGATACCATATTATATGGGCACGGTTGCGCCCCTATAGTTAGGATTGAGTAGGCACCTTAATGCTAAATCCCATTTTGTACGTGTTAATAATTTTGCAGCCATTCAACAGATTTGCACAAAATTTAGAATGCGCGGTCTGGTTTAGTAGATCTCTAGATTTTCCAAGTTGCATTTTGGTCTGACTTACGATTTTTGTGTAGCAAAGCACTGAAAATGCATTTTTCTCCACTTTTGACACATTTATTGCCCATCATGCTGCAACCACATCCTTAGGGGTTTTTGGTCAGAAATTTGGAATGTTGAAAGAGTTTGGGACTAAGAACAATCCAGCATTGGTTTGGAGAAAGAGATTACTCCGTTCAAAAGTTATTTAAATTTTAATTTGGGGGTTCTGCACATGCTCAGTTCACTCCAAGATTTATATGTATGTTTTGCAAAAGAGAATTGGGCTCACAGTCAAGGATTTTTGCAGCTCATGAAAGGGGATTTAAAAAATCCTAGTCTATGAAGAAAAATACCTTGCCCACGAGTCACCATCTTGTTTTCATTTTTCCCCCCTAAACAAAATGTTGCAGCTTCCTACATGTGCGACTTCTTGTTGCAATAAGACATGGGTTTTGTTCAGGGTGACACCATCTATAAACCTATACCTTTGGTTTTGCTTTGATTTGGCCATAAAATGGCTGTTTCAGATTTTTGAAACTCTTCTTTCGTGACTTGCTTCTGATCCTCTTTCATGAGCTGACAAAATCCTAGTCCGCGAGCCAATCCCCTTTTGTAAGGCAGCAAAATCATTGACTGTCACTTTGTGACCAGTTGGCCCTTCTCAGCGATGAGGATTGACTCACGGTCAATGATTTTGCTGCCTCACAAAAGAGGATTGGCTTGCTGACTTGGGTTTTGTCAGCTTGTGAAAGGGGATTGGAGTTTTTGAATCCCCGTTCATGAGTTAACAAAATCCTATTCCGCGAGCTGACAAAATCCCAGTCCATGAGCAATCCCCTTTCGAGAAGTAGCAAAATCCTTGACTGTCACTTTGTGATCAGATGACCAGAATCTGATGGTCAAGGATTTCTCATGGATGGGGATTTTGACAGCTCTCGAAGGGGACTAATCTCACAGTTGGGGATTTTACTACCTCACGAACAAGGAGTTTAAAAACTTTGGCACTGCACTGTAAATAAATGGTTTGAACTTTTTACTTGAAATTTGTAGGGTTATTAAGCGGATGCCCAAGAGATGTCAATTATGCTATTTAGGTGTTGAAAAGGTGATCGGTTCTGTAGATATGGTGTCATAAAGTTTTTATTTTTCCCATTGGATAACACTGTAGTGCCCATAGTGAATTTCAGGGCCCATATCTCGAAAACTAGGTGAGATATGGATTTTTTGCTACCTACAGCTTAGTTTACCTTTGAAACAAGATTGGAAATCATTGATTACATTAGCAGTAGAATTGTTTTCCTACTTGCTATGGTTATGGAGATATTGGCAAAAACATGTTACAAGGGTTCCAATGTTTTTTTTTCAGTGCTTTTTGGTGCCTGTAGCTCATAAACAATGTGAGATGTGGACTTTGTCAATCTATCTCATGAGGATGTTTCACTGTCATGATTACAACAACACTTTAATTTTTTTTCTAGCTGCTATGATTCCTGAGAGATTAGCAAATTAGTGTTACAAGGGTTCCTTGCCCTATAGGGCTGCTGTATGACTCCATAGTTATGTGTAAGTGTGGGGCCTGCACTCCCACAGACACATCTTGTTATGCAGAAATGGGGAGCTTGCTGGGAGTGCAGAGCCCCACCAGCATATGCTATTTATTAGTAATATTACACTTTTTCAAAAAGTAAAAAAATTAATTGCAAAAAAACTTTGTTTAATGCATCAGTTAGGGTTAAAGTGACAAATGTGAGGAAATGAGATGTTAGGGTTGAGCCCCTAACCCCCCCACCACACCTCCCATCCTCCACAGACCGACAAACGCCAGCATGTGCCATGGGGTCATGAGGCCTAACTCTCACCTCATTCCTCTTTACTGTAGCATGTCAATCTGCTTACACATGGAATAGGGTGAGAGTTGGGCCTCATGACCCCATGGCACACCCTGGCATCTGTCGGTCTGTGGAGGGAGGATGAGGGTGGGTGGGTGATGGGGGGTAGGGGCTTGACCTCTACTGTCTAATTTCCCTACTTTTCTCACTTTAACCCTAAATGATGCAATTAACAACATTTTTTGCAATGACTATATATATTATAGTGGCGTGGTCGTGCCACTATAGTTAGGGTTGAGTGGCCACTTACATACTAAAGTCAAAAGTTTGGACATTAATAACTTTGGACCCATTCAATGGATTTGCCTTAAATATGGTACACACATTGGGGTGCACTAGATCTCTTGATTTGCCAAATTGCGTTTGTGTTGGAATGCTGGTCTTCGTGTACGAAAGTACTGAAAACTGCAAAATTATCCATTTTTGAAGGCACCTTTTGGCATTCTTAATGTGGTCCTGCACAGCTGTTGTGTGGTGTGCCACTCTGCAAGATGGCTTGTTTGAAAGAGCCTTTGTGGCTGAACATGCCGCTTTTTGTTTGGTGAAAAAATATTAAGACATTCAAAAGTTATGGCACTTTTAAGTTCCCATTATAAGTTAATGGGAAAATTTATATGTATATCTTGCGATCAAAGAATGGGGGTTCTGGCCATCTGGTCTCACCTGGCGATCAAAGAATTTGCAGCCTCGCTGTTCAAGAATCTTTGTTCCTGAGGAATTTTCAAAATTCTTTGACCACGAGGTCCGCCATCTTGTTTTCAGTTTTCCAATCACACAGACACAAATATCTCGGCTCAGGGGTCACTTCTGAAATAAACCTTTGATGGGTTTTACTCAGGAGACCCTGCTGTATCAAGCCATGGCTTTGGTTCCATTCAAATCGGTCAAAAAATAGAGTTATAAGCTTTTAAAATCTTAATTCGCAGCTTGCTAACGATCTTTGATCGCTAGCCTGCAAATTCCTTGATCGTGAGATTCTTTGATCACGATCTTGCATCGTGACCTAAAACACTAATATCTCAGCTCAGGGGTGGGTTAGGGACACAAATGAGGACTTGTTTTGCTCAGGAGGGTCCATTCTGTTGAACCATGCCATTGGTTTGCTTCAAATTGGTGAATAAATTGTGTTTCACCCTTTTTTATTCTTTGATCATGAGCCTGCAAATTTTTGGATTGTGAGACTGCAAATTCTTTGATCGTGAGATTCTTTGATCGCAGTCTTGCATCGTGAGCGAGGGATGCGATGGCCGGATTTAAAAATCATTTTTGTCAGCCCATGGGAGCCCTAGGAAGTCAAATGAGGGTGGGTTTTACTCAGGGGGCTTCCTTCTTTCAAACCATGGTGGTGGTTTACTGCAATTCCTGCAATTTTTTGATTTATTACATTTTTTATTCTTTGTTCGTGAGCTTGCAAATTCTTTGATCGTGAGGCTGCAAATTCTTTGATCATGAGATTCTTTGACCTTGATCTTGCATCGTAAGTGAGGGACAAGATGGCCCAATTTAAAATTCAATTTTCTTAGCCCAGGGGTGTCCTAGGAAGTCAAATGAGGATGGGTTTTACTCGGGGGCTTCATTCTGTTGAACCATGGTAGTGGTTTACTGCAATTGCTTCTATTTTTTGAATTATTAAATTTGTTATTCTTTGTTCATGAGTCTGCAAATTCTTTGGTCATGAGGCTTCAAATTCTTTGATCATGAGATTCTTTGATCGTGATCTTTGATCGTAAAATAGGGACAAGATGGCCAGGTTTCTTATAATGGAATAGATAGGGAAATTTTGCCAATCTTTGACATTGAATATCTCAGAAATGGTTTTGTCTTTTTACTTGAAATTTGGAGGGAAGAAAGGCAACACCCCACAAATGTGCCATTTAGTGGATTGGTCAAAAAATATTACAAGGCAGCAAAGTTATGGCACTACGAAGTTGGCGCTTTTTCCCATAGGATAACATTATAGCGTCCACCATATTACAGGAATTCATTTGGGCTGAAATTTGGAAGGAAGAAAGCCAACATCCTACAAATGTGCCTTTTGGTGGTTTGGAGAAAAAATATTATAGGGTGGCAAAGTAACAGCACTCCGAAGTTGACAATTTGTCCCATAGGATAACATTATGCTGTCCGTCACGTCTTTCAGGCCCGTATCTCAGAAACGGTGCGAGATGCTGACTTTTTGTCAAAAAAATGCTTAGCCCTCCCAATCAGGGGGCTAAGCGAAAAACTAGCAAGGAAAGTAACAATTCATACAAAATTTACTTTTTTTTCCCTACATCATACGGTTCCTGAGATATAAGCAATTTAGTATTCCAAGTCATACTTTTCTGCTCTGGAGTCAGTTATAATGCATACATTCTTTGTTTTCAATTAGTTTTTTCAATGCAGTTTTTGGGAAAAAGAAGGGTGTGCCCTTTTGTTACTGTGACAGCTAGCATTTCCAGTTGCGCTTCTGTTACCATTCGAATCACCATTCCCTTCCACGCCACCGTGTGCATAACGGTTTGTGTTTTCATATGCGCTTGCATTTCTGTTTCTGTTGTCTTTACTGTTGCTGTTAACTGTTACTATTTACGTTTACTATTGTGGTACCATGACCTTATGTGTAACAGTTTGCATTTTCATATGCGCTTGTGTTTCTGTTTTTATTGGCTTTATTGTTGCTGTTACCATAACCATTTGCATTTACAACTGTGGTTCTGTGAGTGTGTGCATTACGGTTTGTGTTTTAGTACGTGCTTGCGTTTCTGTTTACTTGGGTGTTATTGCTGGTGTTACTGTTACCATTTGCATTTACAATTGTGGTACCATGAATGTGTGTGTTACCAGTTACATTCTGTATGCACTTCTGTTTGATGTCTCCGTTTACGTAACTGTTTGGTTCGGCATCACTTTACGCTTGTGTTTCTATTAATGTTTGCTTTGCCATGTGCATTACTGTTGCCGTTTGCATTTGCATTGCAGTTCCTGTTACTGTGTAACAAGACATCATGTGGCTGCCGCCACTGCATTCCTTTCATTATTTATCATCCTCAGTCTCAAAAATAAAGGAAATTAGAGGCAAAAAACTCTGTTTAATGCATCAGTTAGGGTTGTTCCACAGCAAAAAAAGCTAGGAAATTAGGGGTTGGGGTTGAAAGTCCCCTTGGACTCCCATTCGCCCAACCAGCATCGGGGTGTGCGTTGGGTCATCGGTCTAACTCTCACCCCATTCTCCTGTACCTCAGCTTCTTTACACATGTGATGGGGTGAGAGTTAGGGCCGATGACCCCAACGCACACCCCGATGCCGGTTGGGGGGTGGGCTGAGGGGTCTAAGGGGGGCTTTCAACCCTAGTCCTGAATTTCCTAGCTTTTTTTTGCTATGGAACAACCCTAACAGATGCAGTAAATGGAGTTTTTTGCCTCTAATATATATATATATGTATATGTATACACATATATACAGTACATATATACATATACATACTGTGTGTGTATATATATATATATATATATATATGTATACACCTCTGTATGAATGGTGATAAGTGGAGTTGGTTTGTGGAAAATGCAATAAAATTTAATAAAAAGAAAAATAAGACGTGCTCCTTAATTTCACCAACAAATAACTAAATATGTAGTTGAAGTCCTTTTAAAGTTCTAGTACTTTTTTGTTATACTCATCAATTATTGACTTCAAATTACACTGTGGTACAAATATCCTAGCAATTTCATTAATTATAGAAGTATAAAGAGCTGTTGGTCTTAAATCATTTACCAAATTCTTTGTTTTAGAGAATAGGAACCACATTCACACACTTCCACTATTTGGATGTCAAGTCTCCTGGCATACCTGCATTAAGTACATCACAGATGTGGAGTGCTGTAGCTACTGAACATTGTTTTATTTTTGTTTATTAAAAATATTTCATCAGGAAATTCCTTCTGAGTTGCAAAAAAGACAGCTAATTTCTGAACACATCCTGGGGATGGGGTACAGATGGATACAAAAGCAGTGTGCAAATGCAATTTTCAGCAGTTGAAATATTTTCAGAAAAAGAAGTTCAAGAACACACAATATAATATATGGTTAGATATGTTTCTCCATATGGTAACTGCAAGTTCACCACCCCATAAATGAAACTAATTAATAATTTATGACAAAACCTGTTATACTCACTCCAAGCAAAGTATTATCAGAAATTAAATAATTGATTTATCTAAATGCCAAATAAGTATTATCACATCCCACACATTAAACAATGATAACATCACCACCTGATGACAATTTAAAATTGCATTGTGTGGCCTTCCACATTTCATTGACCTCCTAGTACAGCCAGCCAAGGGAATGGATAAAAAGCAGGAGCCTGATGAAAATAAAATGTTACATCTTAGCTGAGACATCCTAAGTTAAAAAAAAATCATATATGACAACATATATTGCAATTTGTATTCCAGCCCCCACTGATTAAACTTCATACTGTAGTTACTTATCTTAACATCACATGCATTGCATGCAGAAATAAATAGAATAAATGTGAGTCACCACAAAAAAAAACAGGCTTGACAGAAAAAGGCACTAGCTTGATTATGTTTGTTTCAAAATGAAACTCAACAACCAGCTTAAAACAGCCCAGACAAAACTTCATATTCCAGTTACTCATCTTAGCTTAACATAACGCATACACAAATACAGTAAAAGTAATTTGATTCACCACAAAAAATACATTTTGAAAGAAAAATGATTCTTGCCTTGAGATAGCTACTTGAAAATGCAACTGGCAAAACTTTTAGAACCACAGCAAACTTCAGAGAATCCATTTTGGTGACTTACTGCTGTTGCCCACTGAGACACTTCGTCTCATGCTTAATGAGCAGTAATTAAACACCACAGAAGCACTCAATAAAAATTCTTACTGAGCAAGAACTAGTACATTAGAGCACAATTATATAAATTTTGGGAAGAAAAAACAAATACCCAGTTATGTACTAAACAGTACTACAATAAAAACAGCTCACAAACAGACCTAGGGATAGTAGTTAATAAAGACCTAATGGTAAGAGATCAGTGTAGAAAGGTGGTATTGACAACAAATTGACTTGTATACTCTATTAGGAAGTCATTTATAACCATGTCTGAATCATGTACTTTCCCCCTATATATGGCATATGTTCTCCCACTCCTGAACTATGCTGACTCATTCTGGTCACCATTTCTAAGGATGGATGTAAACATCCTGAATAGTGTCCAGCAAAGGGTGACCAAGGTAGTAACTAGGGTTAGAGACTTGAGCAAAGAATGCAACTTATTGCAAAAATGGCTACCACATGAAACTGTCTTATGTGTCACAGTAAGCAACTATGTATACAGCGGGCATTTACAAATAAAAGGAAATACTTTTTTACCATAAGGGCTTATTAAAGGTGAAATGTCCTCACCCAGTTCATAGTGGACATAAATGACTTCACTAAGTTTAAAAATCAACTCAACAGATTCCTTTCTAGGAACAAATAACTACCACCACATGTGTAGGGAAAGCAGTCACAATGTGCCCAGTGCCTATTTCTGCCTTTAAAATACCAAAAACACCTGTTTTCTTTTGTAACATCTATGCTGGTTCAATAAAAGGTATCAAATTATTTATTTTCTTGATCTTTAAAATACTGAGTAATACTGAGTAATTATGAAACCACAAAAATCAAGTCATTTTTGGTTATGAAGCAACTTATTGGCTAACTATACATATACAGTATATATATATGTCTATATGGGATACATGATGGGCAGGAGTGTGATATGGAAAATATTTTCACTCCTGCAGAGTGAGCTCTGGATACTCACGAGTGCCAAAGGTATGAATGAGAATATCCAGAAGTCATGGTGTGATTTATACAATAGAGGCTGGATATTCAAAAGGGTTGCACATGGTGCAACAGGGTTGCACCATGCACAACCCACCAATGCACCCCAGTGTGATATTCAAAGGGGAAAGTTGCACTGAGCAACCCCTGATGTGCCGGGGCACATCGGTAATATATGCGGCGCAAGTGAGGGTGCGTGCCCATGCATATGCGGCACATCCCGATATTCAGCCTGGGATGTGCTGTGCATAAGCTGGCACAACTCTGCCTTTCACCATTCAGGGGGGTGCAAAGTTGTGTCTGGTAAAACCAGGAACAAGTCCTGGCCACCCACAGGTGAGCTGCCATATTGCAGGGCACAACACAACAGCCGCCAGCCATGGATGGCCACCTGCCCACCCAGAACACTGTTTAGAAGCTCCCTGCCCTGGGAGTGACATACACCCCCATTGCCCAATCACGAGCATCTGTTAAGAATAGCCCTGGTGGTCCAGTGGAACCTCCCTTCCCACCTGCCCACTGAGGTACCCACCACCCAGCACCCCCCCAGTCAATGGTGGGTGGTGGCACCCCGTCTGCATGCTGACTAGCCAACTGACAGTGTACAGTACTGTTTGTATGCCTATTGGTCCACTGTGTGGGCCAATGAGTGTCAGACCATACTGTACTACACAGGCCAGATGTGAATAAATGCAGTCATTCACTTTTCAGGCCTGTGTAGTACAGTATGGTCTGTAGGCACATTGGCCCATGCAGTGGACCATTAGGCATACAGACAGTACTGTACGTTGTCAGTCGGAGGGTGGCTGGGTGGCATGTGGGTGGGGTGCCACCACCTGCCGCTGACTGGGGGGGTGCTGGGTGGCAGGGACCTCAGTGGGCGAGTGGGGAAGGAGGTACCACTGGACCACCAGGATTCATTTCGCAGTATCCACCCATGATCAGGTGCTGGGGGATTCCACTGGACCACCAGGGCTATTCTTAACAGATGCCCGCAATCGGGCAATGGAGAGTGGTTCACTTGACCACCAGGGATATTCTTGACAGATGCCCACGATCGGGTGATGGAGAGTGGTCCACTGAACCACCAGGGAGTTTAATACATATGCCCATGATCGGGCGTATGGAAGCGGGGTCCACCAAAGGGCTGCAGGATGCCAGTCCATGCCAGCTGCAGCTTGGCAGGGTGCCAGGTGCAAGTCACTTGGGATTGGTGCAATGCATGCAAATGGTGCCATAATGATATGCAAATGGCCAGATTGGTACCTTGCATGCATAATGCCTCATTTTCATGCCTAGTGCTGAATATCACAGTTGATGCACCTAGCACAACCACACTTGTGCTGACGCATCCCCCTGCTCCCCTTCTGCCACTTGCGCTGGCGCAGTGCCACTGCACCGTGTGCAGTGCATGCACCCTCAGTGCCATATTCAGTGGTGCTGAGCCATGGCACAGCACCGTTGAATATCGTCTGGTCCATGCTCTGGCACAGCCCAGTTGTGCTGTGCCCAGGCTTGAGCCCCCCACCTGGCTCAGTCTGAATATCCCACCCTCAGGGTTTCCAGAACTTTTCATTTTTTTGTTCTCTTTGTCTTGTGGAATAAACAAAGAAGACACAGGACAAAAAAAGAAACTTCTGCTAAAACAAGCTGAAACATTAATTTGCCATTTGGGATGAAGCGGGCTGTATTCATTGGTAGTTGAGGTATTCATGGACGTGAAAGGCTTTGCTCTTTTTTGGCTTATAGTCAGTTTGAAATGACTGCTGTTAGTTTGCTTTGGTTCTCTGCAGGAACACAATGTGCTTTTCTAGGGCTAGCAGGTGAGCTGCAGGTGGAACTGATAAAATGATTAGTTTCCTAGGCTACTGAGGATGTGGTGGAGTTCCTTCCTGATTGCTGTGTTAGGGAAACCTGCCTTGAGTGATGATATCTACTTCAGCAGAGTCCAGCTGAGTTTTCTGATTGGTCAGGATGTAATTAAGAGATCAGGACAGTGATTATTTTAGGCACAGTTTCAGCCTGACATCAGCACAGTGATAATATCAACATGTGAGGTAAGCACAGTATGTATAAATGTAAAATATTATCACACTGTGATAATATTTCTGGTAAAAAATCAGTGTGATTTTCTAACAGGATTTACATCACTGTGTGTAAGATACATGGATTTATCCACTACTCATTTGTCTCACCCCTATTGTATAAATATATATGCATAAAATAAACGAAAAAGAACTCTACACTTGGGGTCCCATATTCAAAGCTCTCAGCTTGCTTCCGACAAAGTCTCCATCCTGAGTGCAAATTAGTGCACTGCCTTACAGTTACCATATTCAAACCTGTGTGGAGAAAACTGTCAGTGCCATAAACAAATAGTTTTAATATAGCCCTTTGAGCAAAACCCAAAGGAACTAGGTGGTGTACTCTATACAAAACAAACCCCCTTACAGCCCTGAGAGAGATGATCCCATTTTGCAATTACAGCCTACAAGGAGTAAACTGAGTTAAAGCATTCCAACCAGTTGTCACTCATACACAAACCTACTATATTCGAAAGGTCACATGCAAACAACTTCTTTGCCCATGCAGGATGCTAAGACATCATCTGCATCTCATTATAGCTGCATTACAGTTAAAGAAGCAATCTGCTGATCTATGGATTATGTGCCGACAGTGGGCTCCACACTGTAAATTAAACACCCCTTCTTCCTGTGATCTTCATTGACAAACACATGCAATTCTTCGGTATTCAGTGGTATCCAATCCTCACCTGATCAGTCTCTGCGGATCTTTCTTGGTTTGTAAACATTTTTATATAAATTAAATAAATGCATACTATACAGTATTTCAGCATGTTAATTTATTGATAATTCTGATGACTTATCAGTGAGAAACAAACCTTCATATCTAATATCTATTTGTAGTGGCTCTGGAAGAGTTGTGTGAGTCACCTCACATTTAACTGTTTGTCCCTCCTTCCATTGCTTGAGTCCAATCTGTGCTCGTGAGTGCTTGTTGTAGGTGCCATCACCATTTCCTGTTAAGGATTCCTGCACATTATGGACACCAGTTGCTGCAATCCAGGAAATGTTTAAGTCATTTGGATAAAACTTTAAAGCTCTGCAAACCAACGTTTGAAATTCTTCTGTTTGCTCTTGTGGATCAAAGGATACATCAGTGTCTGGAATTGCTTTAGGAAACATAAGAAAATCAATGAATAAAGAGTGTCATTCTCCTGGAAGATTTAAAATTAGTTTTAGCACATTTTCTGTTTCTAAAAGAAAAATCATGTTAATTGATTCTATTTTTTCTATATAGATAATACCGTCTTTAAAAGTCTACTGATTCTGACCAATGCCTGCAAAGGGTGGGGCAAAGTGTAGATAGTCAGTAAAGATGGCCTCCATTGGCAACGTTTAAAACTCTTCCACTGAGACCACTTTCTGATTGTACAGAATAGGTTGTGGATGCATTAGGATCATGCTAGCATGCATTTCTGAGGGTACCAAGCTGCAGCATGAGTGTTGCAGCTTGCAGTTGTGCAAAACTGAATTTTGGAAAAAGCTCAAGGCCTTGGCAGTCCATCGGGGAAGAGGATTTTTTTTATTTACAAGTTGAGGGTTTACAGGATAAGTTCCGTGAGTATAAAAACACTCATTTACAGAACATCCCAAGTTAATATAGACAGTACTATACACGACAAGTTTATAGACTTTACAAAGCACAATACCACAGTGTCAGATATGAAATATGAAAGCAAGAACATTAAATTGTTCTTACAAAACAATTGCAAATGGATTGTTCTGAAAGAAACATTTTCTTACGATTTTATTTAAAAGAACACAGTGACCAAAAATTACTTAGCTCAGGGACTGAGGGTCCTGGATGACGTTTCCCTCTGGGGAAGGAGGGCAGTTTGCTCTGCTGCAATTGTGTGACCGTAAGTGTTGGTGCAGCTGGAGCCACTCATCAGAAGGGGCTGCTGCTTGGCTCCAGTAATGCAAGTCTGCCTTGCTCACATGCACATAAATTGGAGTCTAAGTTGGCAGCACCCCAAGGGTCAGGAGACAGAGGAAGGTGGAAAAAAACCCTGGCTGTGCAGTAAGAGTAGATCAACACTCTCAGGCTTTGTCAATCCGACAGCCCACTACCTTTAGTATTTTTGATGGACCTGTGGGGGTTCTTCCCACAACTGCAAGGATCCACCATGTGTCATAAGTGTTCCATGAATCCCATCCAGGAAAGTTGGTAAGCAATGGATAAAGTGAGAACAGGACTGGGAGGAAACCAGACTAAGTGGAGCAGTACAAACTACTAGGGAACACAGACAGTAAAATAAATGTGATTAATTTTCCAGGATGGAGGTGGTAAGAGACATGAAACTATTAAAAACCTCTGAGTCGCTGGCCCAATGGCACAGAGGGTTGAGGCATTGGTGCCTTACCTTTGGCACATGCTGGTGACCCAAGTTCAGGATCAGACTTGGGATGCCAGGAGCTGGCAGGGGCAGGAGTGGATTGAGCATTCATAGAACTGCTATTCTCTTGGGGGTGGGTAGCAAGTTGGCGTTGCACTGCAGCAGCCTCTAGTGGAGACCAGCAGCAATGCAAGATGCGCACAGGTTGGATCATCACTAGAAAAGCAGAAATAACACTTGATGTCAACCAGGCGAAGGATGCCTGGCCCTCTGAGGCCATCTATATCCCACTGAGTCCTGCAACTCAGCAGCACCCTAGAACCAAATGTTGCGCTGGTATGCCCCCCCTTGACTAGTGTCTTCCCCCTTGGAGGAGGGGGACCCACCAAGCAATGGGTTATGCCGGGAAACCATGGAGGTAGGCTGCAATTTGAGATTGCATGCTCGGGGGGGGGGGTAAGTGGAAATGCCTTGGCAAAAAGCCTGAAGGAGAGGCTGCCATGGAGCACAGAGGGGATAAAGAAATCACACACAAAAATCTCCAAATCACATATATCTTAGTCCAGTATCTGAATAAAATGAAAAGAAAAATTGGTGCTATATATTCATGTTTTTTCCAGAACTACATTACTACTAAATAAAAAGAGATTTTTTCTAGTTTATTTTTGCGCCTTTTTTATTGATTTATTTATCCTCCTTCAGCCTGACCTGTGAATCTCCAGCCACTGCTTTCCAGTCCCCTGATCCACCCACAGGCTCACTCACATACTAACCTGGTGCTGCAATCTGACCTGCAGGAAGCCCCTTTATTCTCCCATGCTGAGATCAGGACCAAGCCCGTAGTGCAATTCCACAACAAACCTCACAGAGCATAGAGAAGTGTGGCCTTCAAGCTGCTCAGTCATCTGTCCTTTTTCCTCCATGATTTAACCCCTTGAAGTGCGGACATGCAATGACATCAAGGCACAATGTGCTGACGTCCACCACACCTCAGCCCCAAATGCATCACCCCTTGCACTGCTCCCAATCTCCATCAGAGGCTGCTGTGGAGTGATGGAACCCCTGGTTCCTTCCCAGGGATAAGAGAACAACCCACCAGATGCTCAATCCTATCCTTCCCCTGCCAAACCTTGGCAGCCTGAGTCCGTTCCAGAACCCAGGTCGCCAGCGTGGCACAAGGTGTGGTGTCCAGTGCCTCAACCCTCACCGCCACTGGGCCAGCCTATTTTTGTTATTTTTGAATTTCTCTTTGTATGCCCAATGAGAATACATTTTTCTTCCTTCCATCACTTGATTTTAAAGCATTATGGGATACAGTTACAGTAGTATGAAATGCAGAATCCAAAAGCAGATTGTATTTCTTTCCAGCCCTTTGTGATTTTGTTAATTAACAAAAATGTAAGCCCTTGACTGTGCACCTTACAATAAGTATCAGTTTCATGTCTGAAGCTATTAGAGTTTTTTTTAAGGGACCACAATCCCTGTTGTTTACATTTTTAATATAATAGTGATGTTGGGCATGTGTAATGTCTGTTAATAACTTCAGCGTATTGTTTTGTATGTTTATTTGAAATAGGACTATTTTTTCCTTAATTACTGCCCTTTGTTGATGTTGACTTTTTTCCATGCAGTGTTCATTTTTTAATTACTTAGCAATCACAGAACCCTGTGACATCAGTCCTGCATGTAAAGATTCACTTTAGGCTTCCTCTCAGCTAATATCACTGGAAGCGGGAACTTAAAAAATAATTAATAGAATGAATACTGTGCAAGAAAGAAGACAACCTTAACAAGGGACCATAAACATGGAAACAATAAAACAACTTCAAAGTAAACACTCAAAAAAACTACAATTAAGCAAATTTCACACATGCCCAAATTTACAATTGTATTACAAAATATAAACAATAGAGTTTAAATTCCCATTAAGCTTTGTGCAACTGTCTCATACAATCGCATAAAGTTAAGAAAGTATACAAAATTCTTAGCTCCTTTGATAAGTGCACTGCTGTTGGAGTGATATTTGTATACCTGATGGATGGCATTGACTTTCAGTAGCTGGTTTTCATTATAAATCAATAGAGCACTCTCAACCAATCAAAGCTTTCGGTTCTTCGATGCAGGTTCGACAACACTTTTGTCAACCTGTATCACAGCGATGGGAATTATGTCAACCACAAACTGTGGTCAACATAATTCCCGAATGTCTCCCACTTCTTTTTTCTAACAGGGGGCTTTGTCCCTGAACCCCCTCATGCAAGGGACTCTGCCCCTCACACCCCCATACTATTTATAATCAACTCCAAGTCAGATTTGATTCAAGGAGGGGGTGCAGGATTTGGAGAGAGCGTGGTCCTGTCTCAGGCACACCAACACAGTGACCTGCCCACAAGCTGTCGATTTCAGTGACAGCAATGTAGGTCTCTGTGTTGGTGCCACTGTACAGGGGGTATACCATAGCATTCCCTTACCCTGCGAGTAGGACACTCTTATTTTGCAAACTCTCTCTCACTGCTGCCCCGGAAAAAGGCATGTAGTGTTTATGAGTACTGTAACTGGGTAATAAATCACCTTCTCAGGTTCTTGGTGGAATGGCACAAATGGAAGATACAACAGACAAGTGGTAGTCATGTAATATGTGCAATTTATTACAGATCAGTAATACAGACTTACTACCATTACAGTGTGAACACTGGGAGAACAAGTTTTCCTTACCTATGCAATGCAGATAGTTTCTGTCTTCTCAGAGAAGCTACATGCTACAAAGGGTCTTATATCCTGATAATTGCTATAGCAACGGCTAAGGAAGCTACATAAAATGTATATAATTGGACAAAAACAGGCAGCCCGAGTAACTATCCTAACTAGTATGAAAAGTTGCATAGCTTTCAACTAGATAACAATACAATGAGACCTCTATAATCCAATGTTAGTTGTAGTAGTGTACAATTACTAAAGATGGCATTGTTGGAGTCACGTGATGCAGAACGTCTGGTGACAGCCTTTTCTGGAGCTCCCACCCTCCACCTTATTATCTCCTAATTTTGAGATATCTTTACCTTGATTTAACTGTAGCCTCCTCTGTAATCCTGTTCCTGTTGTCTGGCAACGCTCAATAGCTAGTATCTGTGGTTCTTCAAGAGCTAGGAAGGATTTAACGACACGATGGATGCGGAGATGAAACAGGCCGGAATGAGACACACTCCACCCACTACTCCCGAGAAGAGCGCTAAAAAAGCTAAAAACCAGAACCCGGGTCAATCTTCTAAACAGAACCCCTCTGCTTCCTCAGTGAATTTGCTCACAGAAGATCGATTTTTACAAGAGCTGCTCCCGTTTCGAGAAACCCTCCAAGATATCGCTACGGAGGTGACATCCATTAAGAGTGAGCTGGGAACTGTAACGCACCGAGTGGGGGATGTGGAAGCAAAAACAGCTTCCTTGGAAGCCTGGAAGGGGAAAACAGACCCGGAAATAGTGAAGCTCAGGCAACAGATTCATAAACTACAGCTCAAGACAGAAGACCTGGAGGGCAGAAGTAGACGAAATAATATTTTGATTCTTGGTCTGCCTGAATCTGAAGAAAGTGGTGACATGATTACCTTCATCCAAAAGCTACTAAATAAAATAATTGGCCCCTCTCCTCTCAGCTCCAATCACCACATTGAGAGGGCTCATCGTTCTTTGAAGCCTAAACCCCAGCCCGGCTTTCCCCCTCGTCCCATCATTATCAGGTTCCTCAGCTTTATTGAGAAACAACACGTGCTGACTAAAGTGAAAGAGCTGGATTCGATCTTCTGGGATGGGGCCAAACTGCATATCACCCAAGATTTACCTTATGAAACGCGTCAAAAGCGAGCTGCATTCCACTCTACTGTGAAGAAGTTTATAGCGGCAGGAATTAAGTTCAGAATGAACTATCCCGCTAGACTGCTGGTGCTCCTAGATGGGGTCTGGCACCCATACGAAAATCCAGACCATGCGAAGGCCGACCTTGCCTTGAAACTGCCAAATCTTTTCAACGGAGACTGAATCTGTGGGCTAGAATGTTTGTTTCACTAGATTCTCCAATAATTTAAATGATTGTGTTATTTTTCCTTTTTGGTTCTCTGTTACCTGTTCAAGATGGCTTGATGGTGTACTGGGGCCTGGTTAGGTGGGCTTGAGGTGCAGTTCTGTTCATGGCCTGGTAGGCGCTGAAATTCAGATGCCCAGGGTTCTGAGGATTAGACGAACCTTTCTCGGGCCCTATGTTTGCACTGCACCTTTTTAGGTCGGACCAGGGGGTTCTCCCTTTTTTTGGCTCTTCCGTTCACTTCCTCTTCTTGTTCGCGAGGGTAGGTCCGGTCACGAGTCGGAAGGGAAAGTCGTTGTCTGACTTGACTACTAGGGGTTGGTCCTCGCGATCCAAGGTAATTTTATTGTTTCATACTTGGAGGACAAAGGAAATTGGTAATTTATGGAAGAGCCAGTAGTGATATAGACGCGATATGTCTGGTGTCCCCCTGGCTACATCTTTTGTTTTACCTCGCCCTACTTAAAATTATTTTGGAGGCATTTCAATCTGGCGAATCTAGGCAATCTGGAGAGAGAGTGCCTATTTTTCAGGATTACTGTTGCTAAAGTTGAGTAGTTTGGAATTTAACTTGTGGCTATTTAATGTTGGTGGGGGTGGGGTCGGGGAGAGGAGTTACACTGGGGATTTGCCTCATGACCTAGATAAGGGGTGCTGGGCTACTATGTCTAGGAGCTTTTCTATTAGATGTTTGGGTTTTGTATCTTATCTTACTGTTTTTGAACTTGTTCCCTCACGGTCTGTATTACAGTTTAGTTCAATCTGCTCGTGACATGTATCCTTTTTGGATTTAGTCCTGCTCCATTTCTTACACTTAATTTCATGTTAGTTTTGGGTCTGATGTACATAGTTTAAAGGGGTTTGGGATGGGGGAGGTAGGGAGGGTAAGATTCAATTATTATGCTCGATGGGTTTCCACTCATTTCTACTACCTAAAGATGTTATTATTTCGATATGTTTGGCTTTTGGACATGAGGGTTTGGTATTACTGCGGCATTATTGGGGGTGGGGAAACCTGGAAGGTGTCACTCAGGGAGTGGTGGGGGAGATTATCCTCATGCTTTCCTTTACTTTCCTTTTCTACTGGTTTATGACCATGAGCCTATTAAGCTGGCAACTTGGAATGTCAGAGGTGTTAGGGACACTGTCAAAAGAGCTCAAGTTTTGTTAAATTGTTCACTTTTGGATGTCGACATTTTATTTATGCAGGAAACACATCTGCTAGCTTCAGAGGCGAAGGGCTTACGTCGACAGGGGTTTTCCAGATTTTTGGCTCTGAAGGTACTACTACTAGTAGAGGGGTGGCAATTTTGATTAAAAAGGGTATCTCATTTCTGGTTGAGGAATGTTCGACTGATCAAGAGGGTCGAGTTGTACTGGTTAAGGGTTTGCTTAACAGTGTGAGGGTAGTTTGGGGGCAATTTATGGCCCTGTGGGTGGGGACCCCAACTTTTTCATGCAATTGACGGCCCAACTAAGTCGCTTTTTGCCATCACTATTCATTTTGGGGGACTGGAATGTCTCCCCGACTCAGGAGTTGGATAGAACTCACAGACCTATTAAGCCCCTCTCTCCTTCCCAACTAGCTCTCAGGGACTTAATAAATCTAGTAGGTTTGTGTGACCCTTGGCGTTTATTGAACCCTCAAAGCCGTAGTTACTCCTTTTATTCGCAATTACACAACTCCTGGTCCAGAATCGACCATATTTTAACTAGTATGGCCTTGGTGGAGAATGTTTCCCATGCAGGTATAGATCCAATTATTATCTCCGATCATTCCTTGGCTTGGATTAAGATGTCTCCGGGAAAGCCTGGCCAGAGAGATACCTCCTGGAAACTTAATACACAGCTCTTAAAAGACGACCGCACAGTTGCACATCTCAAATCCCTGATTTCCTCCTTTCTTGAGATTAATCAAGGTGCCATCATCAGAGATGACCTTTTCTGGTGTTCCTTAAAATGTTTTATTAGAGGGGAATTTATAAAATTGGCCTCTAGGAGGAAAAGGATGAGAGAAGCGAAAATTATGTCACTATTGGATCAAATTAAAGGGGCTGAAAATATCTTTTCCCTCTCCGGCTCTCGTGCTGATCTGGAGAAATTGTGTAAGCTAAGGAATGATTATGATGATTTGATTAAAGAAAAAACGGAATATGCTATTCTTAAAACCAAAGCGTGCTATCTGGATCAAGGGGAGAAACCTGGTAGACTGCTTGCCCTTAGGTTAAAGGAGGTAGAAAACCTAGGCTGATTCCGCTTGAGAGCTCCTGATGGTTCAATTAAAACCTCACCAAGGGATATTGCACAAATCTTCGGTCTTTTTATCAAGATTTGTATGGGGGTGGGTCTGACCAGGCCTCTCGCTTTGAGGTGGAAAACTTTCTGGATGGTATCTCCTCCCTTGTTTGCAGGTGCAACAATGTGAGTTGCTTTCCTCTATTACTCTGAGTGAGATAGAAGAGGTTATAAAAGGGCTACCCTTGGATAAATCCCCAGGCCCTGATGGGTTTTCCCCTAACTTTTATAAAACTTTCTGTAGTGAGATTTCCCCTTCCCTTCTCAGGTTGTTTAATCACATGCTCTCCTCAGACTCTCTTGACCCCTCACTCCTGGAAGCCACTATAATCTTGATTCCTAAACCGGACAAGCCCCCGCTGGACCCGGCCAGTTACTGACCGATCTCTTTATTAAATTATGATATTAAAATCTTAACTAAAATTCTTTCCTTGAGAATCAAAAGAGTCTGGCAATCCTTGTTGAGTACCGAGCAGGTGGGGTTTGTTCAGGATAGATCTGCAACAGATCATCTGAGCACCCTTTCCCACATTCTCCAGGTTGCACAGGAATCCCAATCCCCTATGATGTTAGTAGCTCTAGACGCTGAGAAGGCCTTCGATAGGGTTAACTGGGATTTCCTGTGGTCCACACTTGGTAGAATGGGTTTCCCTGAGATTTTCATCCAGTGGATTAAATCAGTCTACCGGTGCCTCGCCAGAGTTTTTGTAATGGCGTTTTCATCGCTTTGTATTCGAATGCGCCAGGGCTGCCCCTCGTTCCTGCATTTATTTAATTTATATCTGGAACCTCTTATACTCAGTATTAAAACTTCGCCGCAGGTCACTGGTTGTGTAATTTCCCAGAAAGCCCTGACTTTATCAGTTTTTGCTGATGATATCCTTTTGCACCTCTCGAATCCTGAGACCTCTCTACCAGCAGCTCTCCAAGTTATTACGCAATATGGGAAGGCATCCAACTACAGGTTAAATTTGCCCAAGTCGGTGATCTTTCCCCTTAACTCCTTCACGTTTCAAGCCAACTTCCTCCAGCTAGGTATGAAATGGTCCCAGACCCAGCTCAAATACTTAGGTATATATCTGGCCCGGGATGAGGAGGTTATCAAAAGATTAAATCTGGATGACCTCCTGGATAGAATCCAGAGGGACCTTGATAGATGGTCTGCCCTGCCGTTATCCGTAGGGGGACGGATTAATATCATTAAAATGGACATATTACCCTGTATTTTCTACCCCCTGAACCTTCTTAATATCTGGCTCCCCAGAACCTATTTTCAACGGATACACTCTGTTCTATCTAAATTTATTTGGGGGGTTAAGCACCCTAGGAGGGCTTTTTGCAAGCTCAACTTGCCTAAGGACAAAGGTGGTCTTCGCCTCCCTAATTTCTGGTTTTATTATTGGGCTAGCCATTTAGCCAAACTTGGGCGCTGGTTTAAATCTCAGAACTAGTGCTACAGGCCCATTTGGCTGTATTTAGAACTTAAAACGTTGGTTAAACACAACTTATACCCTCCTCGTATTTTTTATTATAGTTACTCCTCCCCTACCGGAAGACATCCGTAACTCCCCCATAGGACTCTCCATCAAAATTCTCTCGCAATGCTGGAATTATTTTAAGATTCCATACACTAAGGATATGGCTCAGCCACTTACTCTTAACCCCAACATTAAAATAGGTGGGTCACCGCTTCCCCTAGATTGGCTCCCACAAATTCAAGATCGGTTAGTAGAGGATTTTTACCCCCAGGGTTCCCTCCTTCCATCCAACAATTTGTTGGAGGATCAGAATATTTCACCGAAATATATATTCAAGGTTTACCAGCTGAGACACCTTTTGTTGAAGAATTTTGGGAATGTGAGGGTACCTTCCCGAATCAGGCCTTTCCTGGAACATATTCAGGATTGCGTTTCCAGGCCTCATGGAATCTCCCGTATATATCTCTATCTTTTAGATACCAAATACCCTGTTTCATTATCTGGGTCGAAAGTTTGGAACTCTCTAATACCTGATTCCCCAGGGATCTGGTATCAGATTTGGCGTGATACGCATAAATATCACACACTAGATAGAAATAGGCTTATCCAGTTTTTTTATTCTGAATAATTTGTATTACACGCCATCCAGGTTGATTAAATTAGGTAAGCTGGGGTCAAATGTCTGCACAAGATGCGGGGAGAAAGAGGGTACTTTATTGCATATATTTTGGTCCTGCTGTAAAGTGGCACCATTATGGAATGCTATTCAAGCCAATTTGGATCCAACCTTGGGGTTGGAAGGTCTTTTCACAGCTGAGGTTTGTATACTGGGTTGGTATTCAGATATCACAAGTAGCAAAAGGAAATATCATATTGCTTTAATTTCAGTTGCTGTTAAAAGACTGGTTTTGAGGCATTGGCTGGACCAAATAATTATATCATTCAACGAATGGCTTAAAGAAATCTCTTTTTGTTTTAAGTTAGAAAGACTGATTGCCAGCTCCCGTAATGTCATGTCTTCCTTCAACCGGAAATGGGGGAAACTGTATGCTCTATATCTACGATAGTTTCCTGTTAACTATGCCTCTGACTAAGGTAATGTTTCGGTTTTGACTTCTGGTTTCGGGTCCAACTTGTTTTTCAGGCTCATCTCGCCCTATCCCTTTTGGTTTATCCTTACCAAGGTTAGAAGTGGCACCTTCCGGGGGGGGTTTGGGGGGGAAGGGGGGAGGGTACATGGCATTCTGGTCTAATCCTTTTAAGGTATTTGTTTTGGAGGGGAGGGTTTGTCTGGGCCTGTTATAGTTCTGGCTGTTATCTGTATCTCATGTTTGGTTGTTGTGAAAATTTAATAAAGTTGTCTAATTTCAAAAAATAAAGATGGCATTGTTGCCTTACATATGAAAATGCAGTAAGAATAGAGCAAAAAGCATTTCTTATGGCTAATATATATCAGTGAAGCATAATATTTATCAGTAAAACATAATGGAGCATAATAGAACACAGATCCTGACACATATGCTTATATGATGTGCCTTCACCCTAAGGTGAGTACCTATACCAACATAAGTTACTGCCCATGAGGTGGGAGCACCATCAGGAGTGCTGGACCATGGATAATAGTATGGAGCACCCTACTGGCTGAATGCACTCAGTGATGACATGCTGATGGAAATTAAACTAGGCCCATTTAAATCTAAGCTTTGTGACCTTCTTGCTTCAATCAGTAGCTGTGACTGTAGCACCAAGCTGTACCAACATGTTTCAAAAACCCAGCTCTACCATTAGCACTTAATAGGGGTTCCATGTCATAATAGCGATCGCAAAATAGCGATCACTATTATGGCACGTGTATATCGCTGAAAAGCAAATTGGCGATACACACTTTAAGGTGACCTGACATCTGGATATAAAAAAAGTGTTTTTGCTTCCTATAGCGCCCTAAAATAGGATTCTCATCTCCAGGGGGTGCATGTCTGGGAGGGGGCAAAATTCAGATCTTGGGAAAAAATTAAGTGCTGCAGCTGACAGCTGCAGCAAAATGTAACCTGCTACTGGTGCAGAATCCAGTACCTGAACTGCTAGGGCTAGCCTCCCACATCACCACGCCATATGGTTAGCTTTGCAGTAACAGGTTCTCCAGTCCCTGACAACCCCTTCCCTGTCCCTCCCTTCCCCTTTCTATTCCCCCTTCCATTTGCCCGTACCCATAGTCACGGACCCATATCCTTATTCTGCAGGGTAGCCCAGACTAATAGCACTTAAAGTGAGTCATTATTTTTGTAGTGGCTCATTTTGGGTCACTATTATTATGTGATACCCTTAATAGGTCTCCCATCTCACCTACCCTTTCCTCCTTTCTGTCTTGGAATTCCCTTCCTCCTTTCATCCCTCCTTTTCTGGATCTTACAGCCTAAGGTTCCTTCCACTCCCTCATCTCCACAACAAGGCTAATCATTGGCTGCTACCTACCTCCTTACCTCATCCTCCAAATGTTCCATGTCCAATCCCTGAGATCCTTGGTCTCAGCTGGGCACATAACTTAGTTCTTGTCCTCAAACTGCATTTGTTCTTTTTGCTCAGCAAAAAGGCACAAGGTATAATATATATGAACCACATGCAATGCATTTAAGATAAGAATTGTTTATGTTTGCTGTATTTTGTTCCTATAGTGTCCTTGAATCTGTTGAAACTGTAATAACTATCTTATTCAGAGCTACTTAACTGTTTTTCTAACTGACAAGGAACCTCTGTAACTGAGCTACCAGCTCAAAGGTACTGTAATGTGAGATCAAATAAATAAATATTTTAATTTTTTTTTTAATTCAATGTGTTTTATTACATTTTATGCAGCATTAAATAACACAGGAATTCACTTGAATCGACTAGAAGTTGTAGTATAACATACAAAAACAGATAAACAATGTATAAGACATAAATGATAAACATTAAAATAAATCCCCATAATGAACCACCCTACCCCCTCCCTTGTCCCCAACCCCCCCCTAAGCATTCTATGCTATAACCTTGTAAGATGCATAAGGATTTAATTCATCAGCAAGATGATCATGAGTGTTAAGGTCCGAAGAGAGAGCAAGGTTAAGAGGGGCTCCCAAGAGGATTGAAACTGGTGGGGTCTTTGACGCATATTTTGCAATGTGTCTCTCAGATGAATTGCTAGAAGGTAGAAGGATTTTACAGTGCCATTCAAGCATGGTGGGTAAAGAGGTTTCTTTCCAGTGCCGCAACATGACCAGTTCAGCTGTGGAGGCCACAAGTGTAACATGAGCCTTTCTAATCCTAGGGGTCCCTTTCAGGAACACAGACAGAACACAGCATTTTGAGGTTAACAGGGGCTAAACACCCAACAGAAGGTCTAAGATTTGCTGTATAGAGCTCCAGAAAACCTGTGATTTCAAACAGCTCCACAGGAGATGAAACAAGGATCTGAGGGCTTCCATGCAATGCTTACAAAGGGGGGACTCAAACTTGCCAAATTTAAACAATCTAACTGGGGTGTAGTACAAGTTGTACATAATGTTAAAGTGAATCAGGCGCAGCCTGTCTTGGTTGAGGTATTTGTATACTGTAGTCCAGGCTTTCTTCTGGTGGGAAGGATCCATTGGGAGGGATAGTTCTTGAGCCCAGTAGTAACAAACACCAGAAGGGAGGGATGTGTCCTAGGCTTGAAGAGACTCGTAGACATTGGAGACTGCGTGCCTTTGTTTCGCTATTTGTAGTAGTGAGGTGAGATCCTCTGACAGGGAAGGGGGGCAAGGTTTCGGCTCCAGGAAAGGGAAAATCACATTTTTAATTCATAAGTATTTGAAGATATCTCTGTTTCCAAGCTGTAGTTGAGCTTGGAGGATGGGGAAAGAGACCAGGTCTGTTTCATGGAGAAAGGTGTCAAGGGTGCAGTCTCTAAGCTGAGAGAAAAAGGTGGTTGGGATAGTTCTATGATCTATTTGAAAATGAGGGTTATTTAAGATGGGTTGGGAGAGGGGCCTATGCCAGTTCTTTGTCAACTGGGTTTGGGTCTGATGTAAAGATTTAAGTGACCAGTCTATTGGTGTTCTTTTTTAGTTACTGGGGGAAGGAGCTAGGGGAAAGGTATACAAGTGCAGAAAGGGAGATGTGAAATCTAGAAGCTAGATTATTTTAAATTTCCACCCATGTAGGAGTATATGCATGGGATACATCAACAGTCCAGGAGGCCAGCTTACTGACATGTTGTGCACCATAGTAGAGGAAAAAAGAAGTGAGAGCTAACCCTCCTTGTAGTTTGGGGGCAGTCAGTTTGCTGTATGCCCTCCTCACTGCCTTGTTTTTCCAGAAAAATGTGTTAAGCATTTTTTGGAGACGGGTGAACCAGATCTTGGGGAAAAAAGGCCTAACATTCCTAAGTGGTTACAGAGTCTGGGCAGTAAGTTAATTTTTATAATACTTATCCAGCCCCACAAGGAGAGCAGCAGGAGTTCCCATCTGTCCAGATCTGTCTTCAAAATTTTAAGCAAGTTAGAGAAGTTTTCTCTGATAATTGTGGGGATATTCTGAGATATTTTGATCCCTAAGTAAGTTAGGAGCTTGGGTTCCCAAGACAGACCCAAGTGGCTAACATCTGCTCAAGAGAGATGAGAGCTAAGGAGGCAGTATAGCACAGTGGTTTTAAGGCTCTGAGCTGCAAACCTGGAGACCTGGGTTTGAATCCCACAGCTCCCACTTGCGTACTGTATGACCCTGAGCAAGTCACTTAACTTCCTTGTGCTTCCAGGTCACACCTGTAAACAAGTTTTCAGCTTAGTGTGTCTCCTGGTAAAAAATAACAAAAAAAGATCTTTGTCTTGGATAGGTTTAGGTTATATGAGGATACTGCAAAAAATGTGTTTAATTCCTGAAACAGGGCTGGGATAGAGCGGATAGGTACTTCAGTGTACGAGAGGAGATCATCAGCATATGGTGAGAGCACATACTTCTTTCCCTCAAGTTGTATGCCAAGAATAGAGGGTGAATTAACAATTCTGCAAATTAGTTGCTCTAGGTAGAAGTTAAAAGGAAGGGGGAAGTGGACACACTTGATGGGTACCACGATGCAAGGGGAAAGGGGTCGGAAGAGAACCATTACATCATATCCTAGCAGTAGGCGAGGCGTACAACACTTTCACCCATCTGATAAAATCCTCTGGGAATCCAGAACAATTTAGGGATACAAATAGGAATTCCCAGGACACCCTATCAAATGCTTTTTTGGCATTGAGGGAAACCAGGGCCGCCAAGGCACTAGACTCCCTCAAAGCCAGAATCAGATGAATGAGCGTCCTCATATGATCTCCTAAGGACCATCCCTGCATAAAGCCAACTTGTTCTGGGCCAATGACTTCACCCATTACCCGAGTGAGGTGATTGGCAAGGATCTTGGCCAGAATTTTCACATCCGTGTTAAGAAGTGAGATAGACCGGTAGCTTTCAGGGAGTAATGGGTCCTTGCCTGATTTGGGGAGCGAGGTTATTAGAGCTTCTGAGAAGGAATGGCCCTCCATACCTTCTTCTAGCCAGAAATTAAACACCTCTACTAAAAGTGGAGCTAGTTGTGGGATACAAGATTTGTAGTGATTACTGGGAGGCCATCCGGGCCAGGGGCTTTATCCAGGGGTAACTGTTTAATGGCATATTCTACTTCATTAAGAGTAACCTTCAAGCCCAGATGTGTAACAAGATGATGTGGTAATGTAGGAAGGGCTTCTGACTTTAAATAATCAGAGACAAGAGAATCAAGGCGTGCAGGTGTTCTCTCCCTCTTGTATAGTTTTTGAAAGTAGCTTGCAAAGGTGTTTACAAATTCCTTGGTATCTGATATGGTTCTCTCAGGGGTAGGGCACAGAACTTGCATGAATTTGCTTGCTTCTGCTTGCCTAAGCCTGAGGGCTAATAGTTTACCCACTTTTTCCCCTCATTCTAAGTAGTTTAACTTAGTATGGTGCACTGCTACCTCAGCTTTTTGGGCTACAATTTCAGCATACTGGGTTTGAAGACAGTGCAATTTGGCCCAATCTGAATCAGGGGAGGAGCGACTCAAGGTGTGCTCGATCTGTTGGACTTTCCCAAGAAGGATGTCTAGTTGCTCTTTATTTTTACTTGACTGGGCAGCTGTAAGTTAAATGAAATCACCACATAGTGCAGATTTAAGTGCAGCCCAGACTGTTTCAGTTCTGCTTACAGAGCTTCTATTGATCTCCAGGAAGGCGGTAATAAAATCATGAATATGGGTAAGCAAGGATGGCACTCTTAATAGTTGAGTATTGAGGCACCAAATTGACTCACATCTCACACCCGGTCCTAGCAGGTATGTCAGGCTAATTGGGGGGGGGGTGGTCTGACAAGACTCTAGAGAGAATGGATGCATCTAGGACTCCCGGTAGACAAAAGGAACTGGTTAGAAAGTAATCAATACATGACAGGGTTTTATGGGAGGGAGGAAGTAGATGTATTGTCAGTCAGAGGGATATAATAAATACCACACGTCTAAGAGCTTGAAACTGACCATAAGGTCTCTTAAGGCCAATATGGGGGATCATTGACCAGATCATTGACCAGGAGGAGAATTAAGCTGGTGAAAAACCCTGGGGAGTCCGAGTTAGGGCCGTACACTGCCCTCAGAACTATAGAATAGGATTCCAGCCTGCCCCAGACTATAACATAACAACCCTGAGGGTCCCACAGTTCTTGTGTCATAGTGGAAGGGACAGACTTGACAATTAATATCACTGTACCTCCACTGTTTGTGGATGCCCCGGCACCAAAGAGTTGCCCTACCCAGGACTTCTGCAGGAGGGTGAGATCTTCCCTGTGCAAGTGGGTTTCCTGGAGACAAGCTACTTTTGCCCCGATGTGGTGAAGGTGGAAATATTTTTAAATGTTTAACACATTACTGATTCATCACGTTCAGTAATGTGTTAATATACACACACTGAGACCACTTATACAGTTCTAATGCTGGTCTTACTTACAGTCTCAAGATGTAGAACTGCGCACCTGCAGGTTACAGTTTTCACCCCCTAAAACTGGGCATGAGACCTCTCTTGCAAGCATAAAAGTGGCCTCCAAGTTTGTATCAATCTACAAGTCATGCTTCAAGAACTCACAGCTAGGAGTTGGACAGTATACTCTATGGTTTCAAAAGTATTTTTCAAACCACACCCAAATGGTTAAAATAAACCATTCTACCTGCACAGCTATGAAAGTACCAGCCAGGGTCCCACAGGCATATATTCTTGGACTCATGCCATTCTTGATTTTTTGTTGACAACACCCCATGTGTCTGTGCAGATTCATATTTAGTGATGTAGCTGATGACACTGTGATTTGGAAAGCCCAAGAATTCCTTCTAGAGTTATTTCTCATCTTCAGAAAATTTTTAGTTAATTGCAAGATTGGTTAATCAGCAATAAGTTAATATTAAACAAACAAAAGACAAAGTGTAAGTCTTGTGTTTCTCTCCTAGCCTTAACAAAATAAGCAATTTTCTATATATTTCATGTAAGAACTCTAATGACATAAAAAAAGCTGACTCCTACAGACATTTGGGTATAGGTCTAGACATAGGTATGTCTTACAGTTCTCATGGGTACATAGTTATAGTCACAGCATCTCTGGTTATGAGTGCCTTCTCTAGTTCTTTGTGTGAGAGAACTGGGAAGCACAGCTGAGAAGTTATGTCATGGAAAAGATTGCAGAAGATACTAATAATCATAAGAGATGGAATAGCTGTACATATAACATATCAGTCATGTTAAAGACATTTAAAAAATGAAGCTTGAATTTAAAATAGTTTACTTTGTAGAAAATTAGAAAAATCCCTGAATGGGAAATAGACTGTGCCAACTAAACTTAGAACTGTTTATATGATAGACTCTTGTGTGGTAATAAGAGTATCTGGTATTTTGAGAAATAAATAGTCCTGACTGGCTAAAAATTATGTCATGATTTATAAACTCTGTCTTGCAAAGTCAGGAAGAAGTTAGGCTTTTTATATATATGAAGAAACATTTTCTGATCCCTGCTGCAAAAAAAAAAAAAGATAATTGGAAATCATGTTTCATTGTCAATTTTGAAGTACTCACACATATTATTACGGCGGCAGGTAGGCAGAACCTGCAGCCCTATTGAGTCAGCTCTAAAAATGAGCTACAGGATTCAGACCATAGAACTCTTCCTTTGGAGTTTTCAAATGATCCTTCCACTCTCTGCATTCCTTCTATTTAACCCTTGTAGTGCTGCAGACTGAACATCTCTCCAGGGCTCAATCAAATAGATTCATTTTAGTTCTTTCGGCAGCCTAGATATTATGAAACAAATGCTGTGGACAATCACCTCTCCTCCATGCCTGCAGTATATATGGCACTGTTTTTAGAGCCACTTAAATAATTATGCCTCTTAAAAGAGCTTAAGGCAGTAATGGCTGTAATTTCTATTGAAACACATTCATCATATTAAGGGCATGTAAGATACATAGCTATGGAACAGTTAACTTCCATAAACAACGAAAAGATTATTTATTTTCAGGGGCTATGTATTGATTTCCTGCAAAATGTGCCTTTAAAACTAAGATAATTATAATAATCAGATAGTTAATGTACATTGTGTGCCTTTTCTGGTATTTTAGTGGTTTCAGCTCCCCCTGTTCTCAAATTACCTTGCAGTACATTTGAGTCTTAACCTTTGATTATGCTGGTCATTAATCTTCAGCCTTCTTCTGTGCTTCTCGCTCTTGAGGTCAGAGGGATTCAGAACCCTTCTGTGGCAAAATACACTGGTTGTGCATAAAGCTGCTCTTCCTGTACTTTTCATAGTGTATAGTAGCACTATGTGAAATGTGGGCATTGTGTTTCTTTTCCTTTTTTCCATAACAAAACTGACTTGCGAAGTCTCTAGAGGTTTTAGAATACTGTCTTACCACAGAATTAGAGGAAAGCAACAATGTGCCAGCATTCCAAGTGGTTCTGCTGCAATAGTGACGACACTACTGCAGCAGAACAACGTAATGATGTCACTAGTGCAGCAGAACAAGCATATTCCAGGCATGGAATTCCATGTATAACAGCATTCCACTATACACTATAAAGACATTTTGGTTTTGCAATTTTTTTCATTTTTCTTGCCTTTTTCATTTAATTTTTCTCTCCAATGTCCACCTCAACATTTACATTTTTTATTTCTATTTGATCATGCTTCACAGCATGTAAGGCTAGCAACAGTGGCAGCTCTAGCTTCCCTTGGTTTATTTATTGATTTATTTATTTGCTTTTGTTTACCGGGTAAGTCACATTAGACATCCAAGTGCCTATTTTCAGGTGCGACCCGGGAGAGTTACAGAATTGAGTTTTTACAGGTACAGTGACAATACAATTTTTACATACAGTGAAGTGACTAACACAACATTTGCATATAACGAAATATCAGAATACATAGAGTGTTGACATTCTATTTTTGGGTGCGACCCGGGAGAGTTACAGACTCGAGTTTTCCAGGTACAGTGACAATACAATTTTACATACAGTGAGGTGACTAATACAGCTTTTGCATACAGTGAAATATCAGGATACCAGGGCACTGGCTACGCACTACAGTTGGAAGCTAGGGCACCTATTGTAACTGGAATGCAAAAGCATATGTGCATATTCATGCTGGCTTCTTGGAGTATTTCAGCTAATGATGAATGTTATGTTTCTAAAAATAACAATCCATTTTATTTTTTTACAGGGGATGGCCCTGCTTCTCCTGTCTTGGGGGTTGGGGTATGGATGGCCCGGCTTCTCTTGGCTTGGGATGGATAGCTCTGCTTCTCCTGGCTCAGGGAGGGGGGAATGTCCCTGCCCCCTGCTTTCTCTAGCAGGAGAAGCTGGGCCACATGACCCAGAATATAGGGCCACCCCCAAGCCAGGAAAAGCAGGGCCACCACCAAGCCAGGAGAAACAGGGAGATATTCTTCTCCCAAGCCAAAAGAAGCAGTACCATCCTCATCCCCCTAAGCTGGGAGAATCAGGGCTCCCCTCCCACCAGCAAAAGCAAAGCTATTACCCCCAGGTCAGGAGAAGTAAAGCATTCTCCATCACCTGAACAAGAAGAAATGGCCATCCCAACCCTTTACAGCAGGTATCCACCTACTAAAATGGTCCTCAATGGATTGGCCACCCGCAGTGGCAGGCCAGGAGATCGAGGGCCATGCATTCTCTCTTTTGAGGCTCTCCCTTCCTCTCCCCACAGTACTGAGACATTTTCAAATAAACCTAGCCACTTACCTTAATGAAAAGGCACAAGCAGTCAGAACCCTGCCACTCTGGTTCTGTAGGTAGTTTCTTTATTGGCTGTTTTTGCTGCTGGCAGAACTTTTACTTGAGGGTCTGACTCTGTGCTGCAGCTACTGGCTGGGCAGGGTGGCTAGCTGGTGCTGCACTCTCTCATTACCGACCAGACTGCTCTAGTATTTTATGAAAAAAGCACAGCATAGTACAGCTCTTTTAAGGTTAGCTGTACTACTGGGTTGGGGGCTTTTGTGCTGCAGCTTGCAAGCAATAGCAATGCAGTTCTGGTTTGGTGGGTATGGCTGGCTGGGTGGCTCCTGATTCAGGAAGCTAGGCAGTCACCAGGAGTCAAACAGCAGTGCCACTCCCTGCCCCAACACTGGATGCCCAATTATGGGGTAGGGTGGTAAAATAAAATGAAAGGAAGTAGCCACTTGCTGCTCAACCCTGTGCCACCAGACTTCCCCAGTTCTGACACAAAGTGCCTAACCCTACAGTCAGACAGTAAATGAAAAAGTAAGCAAACAATGACAGCCAAACCCCAGTGCTCAGTGCTGCCAATCCTCCATTCTAACACTAGGTGTCAAGCCCCCTCCCTGGTCCAACAGTCAATGAAAAAAAGTAAGCAGACAATGGGAGCCCATCTACAGTGATGTTTTAAAAAGAAACATTAGTAGTTTTCTGCATTAGTCTATTGCAGTGTTGCTCCCTGTTATTCATTGTACCATTGCAAATTTGTGAACTTGCCACTTGTACATCAAATAAAAAGCAGTGTTATTCCACAGTCAGCAGTAAAACTTTAACCTGCTTAATAAAAAAGCATATGGGAAGTCATAGAATGAATACTAAAAACAACAAAAATGCAAGGGAGCAATGCTATGCCAGATTGGGGCAAAAAGAACTAACATTTCACTCCAGAAGCAGAGTTTTATTAGAGTTAGTAACATAATGCAGAAATGCCCTTATATTATCTGTCATCACTAGGTCTGAATATCACATGTATGAGCAGCGCTGTCAATAACAGCACCTTCCATACAGCACTATGCAGAACAGTGGCAGGAACAAATGCGGCAAGTAAAGGCAATGCCACTGGTAGTGGTCACAAAGAACACTGACAACTGCTACCAGTCCAAACACTTATTTTTAATGGAGGCTCTACTCCCCCAAAACACCCCTTAACTAAAATTATCAACTCTGAGTTGGATTACGGGAGATAAACTCTCAATTTTGATTGCCAGGATTAGAACCCTGATCTCCACCACCATTGTGGCCAAGCAGCTCCATGTCTCAGTCCTCTCTGCCACAGGAGCAGCTCATCTACCATTTTTGATTTCCCAGCCCTTGTCTTCTTCCTAGTAGTATGGACAGTGACCTGGGCAGTGCTTACTGCACAGCACTGTTTAATCCCTGTCTCTGTCTGTGGTATGCCATTCGGACATCGCTGTTTTTTCCTTATGCTGTATCTGTAGCACTATTGTATCCAGTTATTATATTATCCACCACAAGTGATGTGTACAAATAAAAAATAAAAAAAATGAATATGATGCATCCTCAGGCTAGGAGGAGGCACTTAACAAATTACAACTGGAAATTAAGGTAATGAAAAGTATATCAAACCTAGTTTAAACTACCTAATAGGCATATTTCACAGTTGGTTAGTGCATGTAATTATAAAAAAAAGCTTTACATATAAACTACAATGTCAGGAACTATAAACCATATAGAAATCCATTCTGTGGATGTTGAAATGAAGCAGTGAGGATATAAAATTGACAGGTATTCATTTATATGTCACTTCTCTTGAGATACATTTTCTTTAGAACTGTGGAACCAATGAACTCTGCAATACAATGATTCCAAATATCAGGAATCTATTCTAAAACATTAGATAAAAAGTAAGGCATTATTATATCAGATGCTCAGCCATAATGGATCTATACCTTGGGGGCTCGCTATAGCTCATGTGTGAATGATTTCTATAGACAATCTTTATTTCCTGTATATAAAGATGGCAGGCATACTTTGCAACAGAAGTGGGGTTTTTTTGTTTGTTATTGTATTACAGTACAATTATGACAAAATGACCATCTAATATAATAATGTCCCACATTTTTTTGTTTTTTAGAATACATGCCTGACATTTGTATTTTATATTACAGAGTTCATTGGATCCACAGTATAAAAGGAAATGTCTCTCAAGAGAAGGAATATATACAGAGGAACAGCTAAACTTTTTATATCCTCAGTGCGTCACCCCAAATGTGCAAAATAGACTTCAATATAAATTTACTGTTATTGTGGTTTATATATACAGTATTTTTTAATATTTTCATCTACTAACCAATTGTTGAAAATTTGCCTTGTGGGTAGTCATACCAGGTTTGATGTTATACTTTACATTACCTTTATTGCCAGTTGTAACTTTATGAGCCTCCTCTTATCCTAAGGATGATCCACATTAGTCTCCTGCAGCCCTATCAGCTCTGGCCTGAATTTGTTTCATAGTGCAATCTGTGATGCATTAGTAGTACAAACTTTATTGATTGATTAAAATGTCTTTGCAATTCATACAACATTAATAAAAAAAAATCCTTACATATACAGAATCAGAAATCATAAAATCGCAATACCCTGATACTATAATGTGCCATTCGAAAATAAGTTAATTTACCTAACCCATTAGTTTTACTTTAAGTATCTATGGGAGGGGAGTCAACATTACAGAGCAGGAATTGTGCCAGGGCAATTATATGATAGTAGTGTCAATCCCTTTAATTTTTTGTTGTTTTATTTTACGTATTTGGCAAAAAGTATTTTGCCAAATCACCTATAGAACAATCATGCTCAGTACCAATGAGAATTTCTGTCTTTCAATTCTTATCAAGATTATGCCAGTCATTCACCATGGGAATGAGCCAATGACTTCTGCCATTTTTATACCATTTGCAATCCCGCATAACATGTTGATGGTCCTCTTTTTCACCTATAGTACAGAAGCATTTTTGTTTTGTAGGTGGAAGTTTATTAAATCTTGCTCTAATGATATTATCTTCAAAATATTCAAACTTGCACCTTTTAAAGGCTTTTCTCAAGTCTGGATCTATAAGGCTATCCAAATAGTATCTGTGGCAGAGCCAGGTTTGGGAACATTTTGGAGCTGGGGGGGGGGGCATTCAGTAAATCACGGACTCCACAATGGGCATAAAGACTGAATAAAGATGATGGGGCACCATTACTCACACTGGGGCAGCAAGGAGGGGAAGGGAGACCACCACCAGCCCCCCCCCAGCTCTGCCACTGACTAGTATTTGAAACCATATATACATGGGTGCAAAGAGAACCATGGAGAACAATTGGAGTTGGAGGTGTTTTCCATATCTTTTTCAATTCAGTAATTATGATGCATTATATAAATACTGGGTAATTTTAATAAAGTTTGCTCTCCCTGAACCCTCACAAACTCATCATTGTTTATAAAACAACATATGGGAATAATACCCTCTTTTGAATGAATTAAATTTAATGTTTTGATGTTATTACATAAAGTTATTACTTCAGGGATTCCTGGTGATCTGGCAAGATTATTGCACAGGAGTCACAATCCCCATAATTCACATGCTACTTCCAGGACTAAATCTAATATTTAAGCAGTAAGGCACAAGAGGGTGTGTGTTATTGTGTAATAACGTTACTCCTGGGGTTGGTCGAAGCACAAGGCAAAATCAAATGCTTCCAACACCCCAGAAGTGACATTATTACATGATAAGACACACCTTGGAGTGCCTTATTGCTATTATACAATGGCTAATTTTTTAATAAAAAACAAAGAAGAAAAAAATTATTTGTTGGCTTTTTTTTTCCATTTTTTGCCGTGTGGAGGCATACGTTTTGAAAAAAGTGCACTACGTTTTCTACCAGTAGGTGGAGCCATTATGTTAGTGGTGCTGACTATGCAGTTGCTCATGTAAATCTTTGAGTAGTGTGTCTCACATCAGTCCCCCTCCCGACGGCTCATTTTTTGAACTGAGTTACATTTGAAGTTTTATCGTGTGTGTGTGTGTGTGTGTGTGAATGATGGCTTCTTAGTGCAGCTGTTTATGTCAGGCAGAGATTGCATTGACTGAGCCAATCGGGGAGCACAGCAAGGAACCAATGTAGGAGTGTAGCTACTTCTGTGGTGTTCTGTGAAAGCCACTTACAGGTATGGCTTTCTTGTGATTTGAAGTTATTTGGGTTTATTTATAAACCTGTGTTTTTTGTCGGCTTTGGATGTGATGAATACAGGGATGCGAGGCTCAAGTGAGTGAAGCGAGCATAGCGGTCTTGTGTGCACACGCTGCAATGGTTGCACTTCCGCAAGTTCAGCGTGTTGAAAAAATACTGTCACAGTTTTCTTTATATTTTTCTTTACAAGTAAGGAGAGTAGAAGAAAGGTTTTGAGTTCCTCTTTTTGTGTCAAAATGACTAGGGTTAAATGGGATGGCAGCTAGATGGCAGTAGGTGCACCGCATCTGTAGCTAGCAAGGGGAATGTGATGCTGAGTCTTCAGAGCAGTTCAGCAGGAAGGGATCTTTTTTACTCTACTGTGGTGATCTTTGTACCTTCCCTAGATACCGTGATGTTATTGTCTAATAACATCACTGTGTCTAGGGGTCAGTAGCCAATCGGGTTCTCAGAATTTTTCTTGTCATTGTATAATAGCACATATCAAACTAATTTTGGCAGGAAAATAAACATTCAAATTACGGACCCCTTGTTGTTTGATAAAATCTATTATTGACACTTGTTTGACCATTAGTGCAAATGTAATGACCCCCTTTATGTGCAAGTTTTGTCTTTGAAACTTGTGAATTTGTATTGAATTTTAAATGTATAATTATGTAATATTTAATCGTGTTAGTTTGTGATATATCAATGAGAATATAAAGAATATTGCATGGTTACCTCATTTACCTAGCTAGGCGTCACCCTTGACCCCTCATTGGATTTTGTGCTACATATGGCAGTTATCTGCAGATCTATCAACTCCATTCTGGATACCTCCTACAGAGTCAGCCATGATCTGACCCCACAATCTAGACTAGCTGTTGCAAGAAGCATGATCTTACTCAAACTCCTTTATGTCACAATTATTTTTCTTTATCAGCCTCAATAACCATTCTCTTGAGATGGGATGTAGCCTATAATAACACTTGTCATTTCACTGTGGCATCGCATAGACTTGTACACCACTGCTCCCTCTATGACAGAATTGTCTGGCTTCCCCATCCCAGACTTGCAACCTCTTGCTAGGGGGTATTATCTATGGTATCATTCAAAAGCCCATGCCTCTGACCCTTGTCATCCTCCTCTACCCTATCCACAACATATATCCCCTGATGACTGGAGTAAATGCCCTGTTGGAAATCCCCAAACTGAGAACCGGGACTGGGGAATCCTCTTTTGGCTTTGCTGCACCAACATTATGAAACTACATTCCAGTCAAGATTCAACAAAGTCCATTGGCATCCTCATTTTGTAGTAGGCATAGTGAATATCTACTCAACATATCTAAGTGTTTCTGCCCCTGAATCATACTTAATTCTGCGTCAGCTTTGATGCTTTTGTGTCTTTTTATTTGCTTAATCATGATAGCTAGCTTATTTTGAACAACTAGACCATAGCTGCTTATCTTTGTTATGTATCTTATCTGTTCTAGTCCCCAATGGATTGTTAGATGCATTTCACATTTTTATATATGTTTTAACATTTGATATTCTGTTTTTCCACTTATGCTGTATTGTACAATGATTTTCTCTGCCTGAATTGTCATTGCCTCATATTATTCCTAGTTATTGTGTTTCATGTGTGTCTAATCTCCCAGGTTGTGCCTGAAAAAAAAACAAAAAAACATTTGTTTACATAGTGCACCTACCTGGTCAACAAAAACTGAATAAAGTAGTTTGTACTTTGCATATTCTGTACAGCACATATGGCTAAAAATGTGAGCAGTAACCCCATCCACGTTCCTGGTTTATCAAATAAAATCAAGTGGTAATGAATGTGGAATTCCACCAGTGCAATTCATGCAAAATGGTAATTCTGCTTCTAAAAGGCTTTCTGGATTTTTTTTATTCCACACAATTAAAAAAAAAAAAACATTTCTATTTAAACAGAGGAATATTATTCCATAGATTACTAAATTACAAAATGCAGAAAATGGAATCAATGGTTTACCTAAACTGCAGAACACAATTCCGTAGTTAACATTCCACTTTCAGAATTTCAAAATTCTGCTTCTGGTGGAATTCTGCAGAATTCTGCAGAATTTCTGAAATTCTGGGATATTCCTTCAGAAGCAGAATATGAAAAATTCCATACAGTACTATAATTATTACTGTAGGTTTACAGCTCTATACTGCAGGATAATTACTATAAAAAAGACCTATGCCAACCATGGAAAAATATTAGTGTAGTATACATACGTAAACCACTTGTTGTGCATGGATTTCCATCACAACTAAAACAAGCATTTGTCAATGCCGAATGTTGATTGCTTATATGTGCTGCTTAGGTATTTGGAAGTGAAAGTACCATGCCTAAGAACTGTCATGTGCTTCCCCCAAGACATCCACTGTGTCTTTTTTGTTCAGTACTCACAGAAGAGGGGGAAGGGCAAGGACCACAGCAGTTGCAAAGGCATGAAGAGGTGGACAATAGTCCATTCAAAGCAGAAGAATCCTTCAGAAGGTGAGTAATCTGAAGGTGGACAAAGTGATGGGACTAGATGGCATACACCTAAGGGTATATAAAGAACTGTGAAGGGAAATAGCAGTACCTTTGGCAACCATGTTCACTGAGTCATTCAATAGAGGGGTGGTACCAGAGAATTGGAGGAGGACACATGTGTTTCCCTCTATAGAAATCCAGCAGTAGGGAGGAGGTGGGGAACTATAGGCTGGTCAGCCTCACTTCAGTAGTGGAGAAGATTATGGTGACATTGGTTAAGGAAAGGATAGTGTGGCATGTAGAAGCCATCAGAGCCCAGGGCCATAGGCAACATGATTGATAGTGAGGAGGTCATGTCAGACAAATCTGGTTGATCTCTTTGGGTGACAAAGGAAGTAAATCAGGGTGGGGCAGTGAACAACGCTTACCTTGATGTAAGCAAAGTGTTTGACACCGTCCTGCATAGGAGGCTGATAAACTAGCTGAGTAGAGTGGGCATGGGGGAAAGGGTGGTAAAGTGGGTTAGAAACTGGATAAGAGACAGAAGGCAGATAGTGGTGATATCAGCAGAATAAGGAGGGAGGTAGTGATGCCATGATATAAAACCATGGTCAGGCTTCACATGGAGTACTGTGTGCAGTTCTGGAGGTCATACCCTCGTAAGGATATTAACAGGCTGAAGATGGTCCAGAGAAGGGTGAATGAGATGGTACAGAACTTGCAACACAAGACTTATGAGGAGAAATTAAGGGACCTCAATATGTACTCACTGGAAGAGAGGAGGGAAAGAGGGGATATGATAGAAACATTCAAGTACCTGAAGGGTATAAATAGAACTACTGAGAAGCAGGAGACAGTTGTTATAGGGATGTGTGCCAGCTTCTCTGTGATATTCTTTTGTTCTTATAAATCTGTAATCTCCAGTATTTCAGTAACCACATGACCAGACTGCCTTCTTTAAGCAATTTTTGCTGGTTGATGCCTGGTGTCA
The DNA here is from genome assembly GCA_016271365.2 of Neoceratodus forsteri. NCBI lineage: Eukaryota > Metazoa > Chordata > Ceratodontiformes > Ceratodontidae > Neoceratodus > Neoceratodus forsteri. The sequence continues at coordinate 291,795,266 of CM057459.1, forward strand.
GATGGCAGACATAGGACTCACCAGATTGTGTTGCCATTTGAAAAACTTCATAGAGTGTTCTTTTACTGGTAAGCATTTTGGAAAGCTGGTGAAGGTCTCACAATTTTTATTATGATTTTATCTCCTTATGCCTGTTCCCTTTGGTTCCCCCATCCCCACACCCCAACAGTCATCAGTGGCAACAGCTTCAGCATTCTTCTTGCCAAGATGGTGGGTGAGAAACATAGAAACATACAAGTTGCCGGCACATAAGAACCACTTGGGCCACCTAGTCTGCACATTTCCCTATCTGATGGATAAGCTGCAGATTCTAGTTAATCAACAGCTTACTGCCTCCTACCCCCAGTAGAATTACCTTATCTCTGTCCGTGAGCAGCTGCCTTCACAGTCTGTGAAGTCTGACATCTTTCAGTGCCATTTATTGGTCATCTTCCAACACAGGCAAGGTGCCGCTAGCCCAAAAGTAACTCAGGACAAGCAGGTTTCAAAGTGGGGAAGAAATGTAGTGAACGAGAATCAAGTACTCATTCAAATGCGGTATCAATTTTTAAGATCAGCATACTGGTGTGGACACTGCAAATAGAACCCCAGCTCTTTAAGCAGTCTTATGAAGAGTAAAGGCTTCTTGAAGCACTGGGGTTCTGTTTATTGCAGTATAAGTGGGCTGCATCTAATTCAGTAATTTACTGTACCTTACATGTGGATGTATGGTAGGCCCAACTTTAAATAAACACTGCACCTGACTTAACACTTGATGCGATAGAAACATAGAATTCGTCAGTAGAAAAGGACCGCTTAGCCCACCCAGTCTGGCCAAGTGTTCTCCAGCTACATGTAACTCAAGCCTGTATATGTTAGTGTATGTCTTATTCTGCCTGCATCCATCAGGATGTCCATGGCCCTATTGATCTCCATTGACCCTTTCCTTCTCCTTTCTGTAATATACCCCCATGTTTATCCCATGCATGCTTAGTGCCCCCTACAATTTTAGCTTCCACCACTTCTCCTGGCAGTCTGTTCAAGGCATCTACCACCCTTTCAGGAAAGAAATATTTCTGCACATCTATCCTGAATGCCCCCCCCGCTCATTGTATATCCCTTGGTTTGGGTGCTCATCCTCATTTGAAGGAACTCCTCAACAGTACTCTCTTTAACCCTGTGAGTTACTTTGTAGGTCTTGATCATGTCATCTCTCAGCCGCCTCTCTTCCAGAGAGTACATGTTGAGATTCTTCAGCCTTTCCTTGTAGGGATTCCTGTGAAAATTCTGAACCATTTTAGTTGCCCTCCTGTGGAAAACCTCCACCTTATGTCCCTTCTGAAGTGTGGACTATAAAACTGGACACAGTACCAGCTGGGGGTATACCAGGGAGGGATACAATGGCAGTACAACATCCCTTGTCCTCCTACTGGAGATGCCAGTCCTTATGCACCCCAGAATTCAATTTGTCCTGCTCATAGCCTTGTTGCACTGTACTGCCATCTTGAGGTCCTCTGACATAATAACCTCAAGGACCCTTTCATGTCTATTGAGTATCAGTACCTCCCCCCATCCTATACCCAGCATTGGGCTTCCTGTGCCCTAAGTACATGATTTTACACTTGTTGGCATTGAACCCCAAGTAAGTAAGAAAATGGTATTGATTTGAATTAATTGCAGGGTTTTAAGCAGCTTTTTGGGGAGTGTATATGTGTTTGGGGGTGCTCTGGTACTGGCAGTACTTCCAAGAATGCCACTGACTTCCCCACTCCCTCACACTGCCTGCCCAAGTACTCAAACCTCCCCCTCACTACTTCCACAGTGTCCCCCAAGTCATTTGTGCCCACATGCAACAGTAAGTGAGGCTTCTTCCTGCCCCTTGCTGCATGCTAGAGCTGTGCCTACCCTGCCTTGCCTGCACTCAACCTGGGGACAGCTTCAATCCAAATATGGGTGTGCCTTTCACCTTGCCACCCCATCTCACCCATTTCAGCATAGAATCTCCCAGGACGAGTACCCCCCGGCCCTTACCGCCTTTCCCTTCTAATGCCCCTTCCACCACCCTAGTATTCATTCTTCCCTGTCCCTTACCCCCCGCCAACTGCACCCTCTGTGACTTCTATATCTGTACCCCTACTTCTGCCTCACCCCTTTTCTCTGCCTTATTCCTCCCATCCCCCTTGAACCCCTTCCCTGCCTGACTACTTTTTACTGGGCTTCCCATGTCAACCTCCCCTCCTTCCCTGATGATTTCCAAACCCTCTCCTATCCCTGCTGTTGTCGATTTAGAGCCTCCATTCCCTTCTACCCTGATAGTGATGCCCCTTCCATCCTTCCCCCTACCCATAGCCTTCTCTCCTTCAGTCACCACACCTCCTTCCTTACTAGCCCCTTTCTACCCTTTTGTCCTCTCTATCTCTTACTCTACCTGTTGCCATCCCTCTCATGCACCGCTTGTCCTCCTCCCTTCAATATGTTTCTGCTCCCCCCTCTGTCCCATAGCAGAGGTTCAAATCTATTTGTAACTGATACCTGTCCTACATCTCTTCCCCCTGTCAGTTCCCCCCTCCTACCTGTTCCCCTCTGTGCCACCCCTGGTGCCTCCCTACCAGCAGCCATCTGCTCTCTCCCCTGGTACTCCTCGTGGTGTCTCCCTCCCCCATCAGAAGGCAGCCCCAGCCTTGCCTCAGGCACCCCCTCCCTTCTCCTCTCTTTCCTGCTAGTGCGTCTGATACTGGGGTCAGTTTCAGTACCTAGTTATTCTTCCTCTGTCCGCCTTTGCCAATCCCTATCCCCCCCCCCGGATGCCTATCGTACTCATCTGCCCTGCCACTTACGCTCCTCCCTAACCTCCACAGTTCCTCCCTCAAACTAGCCAGTCATCTACAAACCACACACCCCCCCATTCTCCAAGCCCATTCCAGGATCACGGCACACCCACACCCTGTACACCTCTCCACCCTTCCAAAGATGCCCGCCCTAGTGACATGTGGCACCTGCCCCATTGTGGCCTCCATCTTATGCTAGGGACTCTATTCCCAGGTTCTGTACCCTACTACAACTGTTACGCCCCTATTTACTCAAACTCCTGTTCCCCCACACAAGTCCCCCTACTGACCCCTTGCCAATGGGGGTAATTCAGGCTCAAATGTCATCTGTTAGACACTGTATTACTGTAGCAATTCCAAAGCCTCCGTGTCCATTTTTCACCCCTCAGCTACCATACCTTTTGTTTTCAGCTCTCATATAGTTTCACTTAGCCCATTTAGAAATCCTATTGCACTCCAAGTATTACTCAGTTCAGTCAGAGAAATAAACAGAGCAATTAAATATGTATTATTACAGCAATCATAACAGTATAGCTCAGTACTTAGGTCAGTTAGAGAAAGAAATAGAAGAAGTACATCTGTATTAGTACAGCAATTCTAAAGCATACAATCATTGCTTTGTCTCCACTCCAGATACCCTGCTGTAATAGAGGACCACAGAGGACACTGCGCAGGAGGGTGGGCAAGTGTAAAGTCCTGGCAGAGCTCCATTGAGCTCGCTCACTCACTTCCCCTCTCTCACTCGCTGGTTCTGTTTTTCCTGATGCTGCAGGCTGCACTTTTGTACTGGGCTCCTGCCTCCATTGGCGCCTTTTTCCACCCACAAAGAAATCTGCAGCAGTCCTGAAAGAGCTCTACTGAGCTGGCTCATGCCCCCCCAACTCACTTGTTCCATTTCTCCCGCCGCTGCAGACTGCCCTTTTGTACTGGCCCCTGCCTGCATTGATGCCTTTTTCAGCCCACAAAGAAATCTGCAGCAGTCTCAACAGAGCTCCATTGACCTCGCTCACTCTCCCTCCCTCACTCGCTCGTTCTGTTTCTCCCGGTGCAGCAAGCTGCACTTTTGTACTGGGCTCCTGCCTGCACGGGCGCCTTTATCTGCCCATAAAGAAATCTGCACCTCTCCCGACAGAGCTCAATTGAGCTTGGCCACTCCCCCTCTCTCACTCACTGGATCCTAATCTGTCCCAAACACTCATTTCCCAAAGCGATTGTGGTATTCAATGCCAGTGTTGAAAATCTGGCATGAAAATATTACTGATTTGTGAAGTTACAAGGGTGCGTGAAAACTGCACAATGCAGACTTGTAACACAGTCATTTTATGGACTTTCATCACAAAATTTTCAACATAGGCATTTTAGGACCTCTGCTCATGAACAGTGTCAATGTGGTTTTCTTAATATGTTCCAAACACTGATTTCCCACAGCGACTGCACTATTTTGCGCTGGAAGTGTGAAAACGCATTTCAGCCAGGATGCGAAAAATGACAGTTGTACTGTTCATAAGGAGGTGTGGAAAAATGACAATGTTGAAAATCTGGAGTGAAAATATTGCAAATTCTCGAAGTTATGGCATGCATAGCCTGTGCAATGCACGCTCGTAAAACAGTTATTTTTTGGATTTTTTCTACCAAATTTATTACCAACTCAGATAGAGAAATAAACAGAACAACTTAGTCTGTATTACTAGAGCAATCCTAAAAGTATCTGGTCATTGCTTTGTCTCCACTCCAGAGACCCTGCTGTAATATAGGACCACAGATGACATTGGGTGAGAGGGTGGGCAACTCTAAATTTCCCGCACAGATCCATTGAGCTTGCTCACTCCTCCTCTCTCACTCACTCATTCTATTTCTCCCTATGCTGCAGGCTGCCCTTTTGTATTGGTATCCTGTGTGCATTGGCGCCTTTTTCTGCTCTCAAAGAAATCCGCAGCAGTCACAACACACCTCCATTGAGCTCACTCTCTCCCCCTCTCTCACTCACTAGTTCTGTCTCTCCCCACACTGTAGGCTGCCCTTTTGTACTGGGCTTCTGCCTGGGGTGGTGCCTTTTTCTGCCCACAGAGAAGTTCACAGATGTCCCAACAGAGCTCCATTGAGGTTGCTCACTCCCCCTCTCTCACTCGCTCATTCTGTTTCTCCTGGCATTGCTGGCTGACCTTTTGTACTGGGCTCATACCTCCATTGGTGCCTTTTTCCGCCCACAAAGAAATCCGCAGCAGTCCCAACAGAACTCCATTGAGCTCGCTCACTCCCCCCCTCTCTCACTTACTCATTCTGTTTCTCCCGGCACTGCAGGCTGCACTTTTGTACTGGGCTCCTGCGTTGGGGCCTTTCTCTGACCACAAAGAAATCTTCAGCAGTTCTGACAGAGCTCAGTTAAGCTCAGTCACTTCCCCCTCTCACTCGCTCAACCTTAATCTGTCCCAAACACTGATTTCCCACAGCGGCCGTGCTATTCTGCTGCAGGAGTGCAAAAACATATTTTGGCCAGGATGAGAAAAATGATAGCTGTATTGCTCATAAGGAGGTGAGAAAAAATGCCAGTGTTGAAAATCTTGCTTGACAAAATTACAAATCTGCGAAGTTACAAGGGTGCGTAGAAACTGTGCTATGCACACTTGTAACACAGTAATGTAATGGGCTATCATCACCAAATTTTTAACATAGGCATTTTAGGACCTCTGCTCATGAACAGTGTCACTGTCATTTTCTTAATCTGTCCTGAACACTGATTTCCCACAGCAACCATGCTATTCTGCACCGGAAGTGCGAAAACACATTTCGGCCAGGATGGAGAAAATGACATCTGTACTGTTCATGAGGAGGTGTGGAAAAATGCCAATGTTGAAAATCTGGTGAGAAAATATTGCAAAAGTTACAAGCGTGCGAAGCAACTGTGCAATGCACACTCTTAAAACAGTAATTTTTGGGGATTTCTTCCTCCAAATTTTCAACATAGGCTTTTTGAGAGCCCACCTCATGAACACTGGCACTGTCATTTTGTTAATTGGTCCCAAAAGGTGATTCCACGCAGTGACCAAGAAATCACCTTTCGGGGCCTAATAATGCCATGACAGTGGCTGAATTCATGAGGGTTCCCAAAAATCCCATATTGAAAATTTGGTGCCAAAATTCCAAAAAATGCCTGAGATATGCAACAAAGTTGAAAACCCCCTATTTATGCCATTATGCAGCTTACCAGCATGTCTTCAGTTCGTGGTCGGCTTTGAAGAGTGCAGACGTGTTCCTGGTCCACTGAAGATCATTGTGCCAAGCTACGGAGATAAGTATGGGGTGAGAGGGGGTGTGGGAAGGTGGAGACGCAGTGGGAGGGAGTGGGTTGGAGGAGGGGGCGCAGACAGCAAGGGAACATTTTCTTCTTTTCAGGGTTAGAAAAAAATACAGCGGGACAGTTTTTTCTGTTTGCAGGTACTTTTGGCACACTAGGGTGGGCTCCCAGCTTGCCACCTGCATGTTTTGGGGTGGATGGGACTGGAGCCAATGGGGATTGGGCTCCCCATCTGCACATACTGGTGTGGGGTGGGTCTCATGAGTCGAGGGGGATTGGGCAGCCCCTCAGCACACAAGAACTGGGGGAAGGGACATGCTGATGGGGATTGGGCACCCCAGTCGACAAAGAACCAGGGAGAGGGGACATGCTGATGGGGATTGGGCACCCCAGTCGACAAAGAACCAGGGAGAGGGGACATGCTGATCGGGATTGGGCACCCCAGTTGACAAAGAACCAGGGAGAGGGGACATGATGCTGAGGAGGATTGGGCACCCCTCGGCAAACAACACAAACAGACAGGAACTGGGCTCCCTGTCGGTAAACTGGTCGTGGAATGCAAGGGAGCCCTGCAATGACGGGTCACTCCCTCATTGCAGTGGATGACGCTGCAATGATGAGGCGGCCCCTGATTGCAGTGGCTGAAACTTTTCAAGATTGTTGCATGCTGGCTGAACCAGTGTCAGCAGCAGCATGCCACAGCATTGGGGACAGTGGGACAAGCCTTAAAAGGCAGTGGGGGCATTGGCCATAACAGTGCCACGCCTCCACAACTTGCTTCTGGAGCAAGCTGCCACAACATGTTTCTTGCACATGTGTGAAATCAACATAAAAAAGCTTTTGTACCACAATTCAAAGGTCATAGAATACTGTTGTACCCTTTTCTGGTGCAATTTTTTTTAAGTAAAATGGAAACTCTTGACACCTACCATTTCACTTGTTACCCCCCCCCACACACACACAGAAGCACCAAGCTATGTCGGCAGCGACAATGCTGACCTCCCACACAGCAATGCCACAATAACAGTGCACACCCCCCATGCAGGGGGCTCTGCCCCTCGCAGCCCCTGGACTTTAAGATTCAAACTCCAGGTTAGAGTTGGTCCGGGGAGGGGGCGGAACACCGGTGGGAAGGCGAAACAGAGAAAAAGGACCATTACCGCGAATGTCGCCGTAATGGCCTTTTTTCCTGTTTCGCCATCAGAGTGTCACCATAAAGGGGTGCACCACCCCCACACACGCACACACATACATACACAGCCCAGACCCACCCATAATACATCTTCTGTTGTTTCATCATTTAAAAAAAAATGAAACTCATCCATCTGCCAGTTGGGGTTTCAGCAGCTTGAAGAGGGTAGGGTCTTGCTGTTTAAAAATAATTAAAAAAATGAAATCAAAGAATTCTTGGAAAGAAAAAAGCAGCATTTTATTTTTTAATTTTATGTTTTGAAACCATAATGCTTTACAAAATAACACAGCGGGCAAACATGCATAACTCTTCTACATTTGAATATTGTCAGTCTGCAACCTCTCAACTTCTCAAGCTTCCCTCTTTCAAAGTTCCTATGATGTCATCAGAACCCTTTGATGAAAACACAGACTTGCTGTTCGTGGTTGCCCATACATTATTGTAAATGATGGTGCTGAGATCCAGTTTTATTTTTATGTAATAACATTTTTCTTTAGAATAGCCCTAGTTATTCATTGATTTAATTCATCCTAAAGCTTTTGAAAGCAAGGAAGATTTGTGCTTATTTGGGGGTGAGATAAAATGATTGTAACATGATTACAGGTATTAAATATACGTGTAGGTGGAAGAAATTGGGCTAGATATTTGTTAAACTGTATGTAACAGAACCAACTTCAGAAAATATTTAATAGACAAGTAATTTCTTTTTAAAACTATTGGAGCCCTATACAGGACCAGATTTTCTTTGTCAGTGCCTGCTGCTGGAATAGTGCCAGAAGCTAAAACCATCTTTTTCATATAGGTGCCCCCACACCCACACCACCCCTTCCCCTAAATAGCAGTTTTTCAGAAGAGGACACTCTCCTGACCCCCATCCAGGATTTGAGAGAGCAATAGCAATCTAATTCCAGGGTAACTTTGTGAATCCCCTTCCAAAATCTGCAGTGTGCTGTTCGTAATTTATACTGTCATGCGACATCAACAGTGTGTGCTCAGGAGTGAGTGAGGAAGTGCAATCTCATATCATAGGAACCACTAGGCATACTGATTGGTCACGCTGACTAGTGTCATCTATGGCCTAAGACAGCTTCTCCCACTCCATCCCAGGAGCTTGTGATGCAGCTGTCAAATGTCAGCTTAACATACTGTATGAACAGTGTGCTGTAGTTTAAGGGAAACCTCTTGAGTTAAACCTGACATTTTCTTACTGTTGCCCTTTCCAAAACCACATGGATCCGGGGCTGATGGTGTGGGGGGGGGGACTTCATATAAATGACCCTTTAAGGGGGCAAGCTAAGAAGAGGGCTCAGTAATAAGACAGCACAGACTCCTAGCAATATGTCGAATAAGGCATACGGTCGATTCGTCGCGGTTTTAAAGGTCGCGGGCAATTAGTTCCAGTCACTGAGTCGATATTTAATGTTGCCGCTGTTACAATAAGTCGTGGACACTAAACAGCCGCCGCAACTATTTCTCCGCAACATTCTGTCCAGTAATGTACGGCGACCAAGTTACACTGCAAAGTAATGGATTTAATTATGGTGCATGTTTGCCCATTTCTCTACTGCCCTCTGGTGTTCGAATTAGGCATAACTTTATTATTTGCAGGTGAGTAGAACAGGAATTTACCTGAGCACTTACAGGGGCATTTAAGCAAGCTTTTCCAAAGGCATTTCAGAACTGCATCAATGGAGTACGTACCGACACAGAAGGGCAAGCTGAAGCTTGCTTTGGATAATTTTTTGTACACGAAAGAAAAAGATGGTTCCGATCAAAAGACAATTTGGCGATGTGAGAACCGAATATGCAAAGCGCTTACACACTAAGGGGACTCCATTGTCGTTCTCCGACTGTGCACAACTGCACCGACACATAGGTAGGGTTGAGGTTCTTACTGCCCGTCCCTATGCGACAGAGAGCATGCGAGTCTGAAGAGCCAACAAGAATGTTGTGCATACTGGCTACAAGAAGTATCCCTTAGGCATGCACACCTGCTATCATCGCAGGAAACCCTGCGGCGAGATGCTGCCGCTTATAGGCAGCATGGTGGCCCAAACGACAGTGATATTAATCTCTATGCCAATACTGTCAATGGGGAAATCTTTTTAAGAATAAACGAAGATGATTTATTGGTATTCGCCAGTAATTCAGACCTTCAAGTTCTTAATGACTATGAGCACTGGTTCTGCGATGGAACATTTTCAGTTGCCCCTCATGAGGATGATCAAATGTATACAGTACATGCACTGGTAAATGGTGTCAATAGACCCTGTGTCTACGCACTCCTTCCCGGTCGCAGTGAGGCAATTTACCGCAAGTTTTTTTTACACCTACAAAACTTGCTTGATGATAAGTTAACTGCACGCAGTGTCATGACTGACTTTGAGATGGCGGCAATAAATGTTTTAAAGGAGTTAATGCCACACGCTGAGCTTGCAGGCTGCAACTTTCATTTGGGACAGGCATTATGGTGCAGAGTTCAGCAAGAAGGTTTGCAGCAAAGATACATTCATGATGAGGAGTTTGCACACAAAGTGCGATGCATCTTGGCACTTGCATTTGTAGCTGCAGACTTCGATGAACAGGGCTTTGAAATGCTCCAGGATGAAACCAGTTTTGAGGACATTGTTTCCTTTACTGGATTATTTTGAGGACAATTACATTGGGCGACTAACAAGGAATCGCAAAAAGGCTAATGCCAAGGTATCCAATAGTTTTTGGAATCAGTATGCCCGAAAGCTAAACGATTTGCCCAGAAGCAATAATGCTATTGAAGCCTGGCACAGGGCTTTCACTCGCACAGTAGCCATCAGCCACCCTACTCGCTGTCACCAGCACGAAATTAAGGCAGGAGCAACACGCAGTAGCATTGCAGCGGCGACAGATAACTCTCGGTCAACAACCACCGAGAAAGAATGCAAAATATATACGTGTCAATAAAGTTTTTAAGTCCATTTGCAGTAATTTTTCATCTCGAGAGCCAAAGCAGTACATAATGGACATAGCAACAGTCATTGAAATTAATGTTGTCTAATGTTGTTTTTAAACTGTGAAGTAACGTCGATTTTAAATTATTTGATATTTGATTAATTCGTTTGGGACTGTGAAGTAGTAAAGCATTGCACTTTCCCTTTCTACCACTAAAGTATTGCACTTTCCCTTTATACAACTAAAGCATTGCACTTTCCATTTCGATTGCACAATCAAACAGCAATTAATTTGTTTGGGCAATTTTAAATGTTAAATTGCACTTTCCGTTTCTATTTACTGTGGCTTTTGTGTTCATTTGACCAAAGTCTGCAAGTTAATTAATTGCACTTTCCGTTTCTATTTACTGTGGCTACAAGTACGACTACTTGTCCGGCGACATATTAGTGATTGCGGCATTTACTACCCACGACCGGCATAGCTTGCGACTTAGTTAGCAGTGTTATTTTGTCCGGACGGCAATTACACCGCAATATTATATCCACGACGATTTGTCCGGGGACATTACCACCGTACACGGTCGAATAATGGCACCTTTTGCTATTTTACAGAATTATTGTAACGCTAAATACACAGTTTCTGCTGTAAAGGTCACCTCATCTAACATATGTCAATAGTATGCCTGGAAATGCTATAATTAGTATTTTCAGACCACAGCAGTTCAAATTAACCATATTGTGGAAGGAGCCAGGCAGTTGTGGAGAAATTCTGGTTGTTTTGCTGCTGACAACACACACATTCTTTGGGGGTGCCTGCAGGAGCAGAGAATCTGGCAGGGAACACATAAACAGGTTAATTTGTTTTTGTAAAGAGCAGACACTGGTATCAGCCTCAATGGTATTCCTCTCCATTCCTCTCCCCACAGTTCACATTAGAGGGTAGACCCTGCATTTGTTCAAGTGCTTGTTTCTAGCAGCAAAGAAAGTATTGACTCATCACTTGTTAATGGTCAAACTCCCAACAATTATACAATGCGTACAACATACTGCATGGAGAACATGATAGCAATCGTGTAGAAGGCAACAGCAATTCTCTTACTTTTGGAGAAGATGGGTTTTGTATATTATAAATAAAAATATTTTTTTTTATCAAGACGAGTGGGAATACTTTGTGCCCTCCCAACAATGACAACTGCACTCTGAAAGGTTCGGATAGTCTTGGGGTTTATTTTCCCTCTCCCTATTTCATTTCATTTACTTATTTTACATTAGCTTGCAGTATATTATAATTTGTTCTTCAGGTTTATATATTAACTAGTTTGTATTAGCTTCATGTGTTTCAAAAGGGCATTGATACCCTGTCATGTAATCACAGTATCCGATGAACTATGACTGATTGGTGCTGAACACTGTTTGTCGTTGTCTGCTTGTTTGCTCATTGGTTTGTCTATATGGAACATAAAAATGAATACATTTCAGGATTATTTTAAAGAAATATGGGAGGACAGGAGGCTGGATGATAAGTGGCTCGGGGGTATATTTTGCATATTGAGAATGAGTATGGCTGCAGAACATACCACTGATTCTTCAAAAAAAGAGAGGATGACATTATTTTTCTACTGTAACAAGTTATTTAGAATATTTAGACAGAGAAACTCATGGTGGACACAAGGAGCACATATTTGAGGAGTTCACATGGCAATGGGACTCCTCATATTGATTTTAACATGTAACAGCAGTGCCTTAGTTGCAATCTCGTGCATGGCGAGAACATGACTATCAGTCACCCGGTGAGTATCCAGCTGATTAGTTCAGCCAAGCTGCCCTTAAGTCATATTTAGAAACTCAATGGAGTGGCTATAGTATGTAAATTTATAAACTTGGCATCTAAAAATTCTGCTATTTGATTGGTTGTTTGGCATGCATCAGATATGTACCATGCATGCAAATTAAAAGTCCCGACCATCAGAAAACAATCCAGAGCCTGAATCAATGCTCTGATAGAACGTTCCCAGTGCCCTCATAGAACACTGGCACAGCACCTGGCAGTCATTGTTTTCTTCACCCACTCAAGTAAACATCATTGCCATGGCAAACATCAGCTTCAATCTAACTATCACAGAAGAAGCAGAAGGATTTGTTAACTATGATTCAGCAGAAGAAGCCGATCCTGTCATTGACACTAGACCAGCCAACTCAGTGAGCACCAAACAAATACCGAGGATTTTAAACAATGTCAGAAGCAGGCACCTCTCTCTCACAGCCACTGAAGTAGATGCCACTGAGGAAGCCAACATACAAAAAACACCAACTGGGCCAGAAAAGTATTTGAAGATTGGAGGGAGGCAAAACAAATAGCGGTCAACTTTTAAACTGCCACAGTTAAGCAGCGTAATGAACATTTTAGGCAGTTTTATGCTGAAGTTTGAAATGGGGATGGCAAGGAATACATTCTGAGCCGCTATCACAGTATTCATGCTTCTCTGAACTGCCATCTGAACTCCCTGGTGATTGGAGAAAAAATAAACACAATGTCCAACCCTGCCTTTACATCGTTCAACGACGTATTTGTGTCAGTAATGAAAAAATACAGATGTGCCCAGAAGGATAGCTCCAAACACCAACCCCAGATTTCAAAATGGGACCTCCAACTGCTGAAAGAATCTCCTGTCCTGACCGCCAACACCGCGCCCAGTATTGCCTGCAAAGTCTGGCTAGATGTCCAGCTTTACATAGCCAGGTGCAATCAGGAGGAGTTGCGCCAAGTGAAATTGGACAGTTTTGGTTTAAAGTTAATGAAAATGGGCATGAATACTACACTGCACTTTAAAGAACAAGCCAAAAATAACTGTGATCCAAGGGAGATTAACAAGCAAGCACACTGGGGATTCATATATGCTGCTGCTGATTCCCTGCACAGCCCACTTGCCAGTCTGAAAAAGTACTTAAGCAAGCTTCCCTCAGAAGTGAAGTCATTCTATTGCCACCAAAAGCAATTGCCTCCCAAGTTCCTTGACACAGCACAAATCTGGTAAAGCAAAGATCCCATGAGACTCAACTACCTGTCGTCAATGATGTTGTAGCTGAGTCAAGAAGCAAGACTCAGCAGGATTTATACCAATCATTCTGTTTCAGCAACCATGGTGCAACTGCTCTCGGAGGCTAGTTTAGAAAGCCGAGAGATTATGTGTGTTACTGGGCACTGCAAAGAACTGAGCTTGAGGTCCTATTGGATTGCTTCCCCCTCCAATCGCTGAAACTGGAGTGACATCCTGGCTGGGTCAGAGGAAGGACACAGAAGCAGGAAAGAGCTTTCGGCAACAGTCTTCAATGAACAGTGCATCTAGTAGCAAGTTTTCTACAGTGCCCCCCAAGAATCCACCCAGCAGCACAGCCTCAGTGTTCAGCAGTCATTAGTCAGCCAGGGTGCCTTTACCTTCAATGAAGCTATGCATTTCAGTGCTCCTGTTCACTTCATTAGCTATGGCAAGTGATTTTTGATTTTGTTTGCTTCCTAGTACTGCTTGTGCCTTGTGGTGTCTATTGTGTTTATTGTTGTCTTTAGCCACACAGTGTTTGTTGTTTTTAAACACCCCAACCCTTGAACAAAAAACAACTGGACCTTTTTTGTCTCAGAGGAAGGATACTTTACAAAATAAAGCATATTTATTAATTTTACAATAGTTGTTTGTGTTTTCTTTTCTCATGTATACAGGTTTGGCCCATTTTATGGGTGCAATAAGACACTTTTGGGTGTGCATGATACAGATATTATCACACTTCAAGGGGCTGAAGGCACTCAACCTGCAGTCTTATGACTTACTATACCCCGGGCATGTGGTAATATCTATACCATGCACACCACATCGTGTCTTATTGCTTACATAACATACTGGATATATTATGATAAGCAAGGACTCATGCATGTTTCATTGTAATGGTTGTCAAGTACAAAGACAAAATTAAAGGAATGTAATATTACAACTTCTGGGTAGTTGCCAGCCCACCAGTGCAGTGGTAGTGCTACTGCTTGTGGTGCAATGACCCAGGGTCAGGAGTGACCTCGGGAGTTGGAGGGTCAGTTGGGGGCTGGAGGATCGAGCATCCTGAGGATGGCTCTTCTCTAGAGGGAGGATAAGGATGAGCTTGACACTGTACTGGTCCTTGGTGAAAGTCGGGGGAAAGACTGACCAAACTCAAGGAGGTAGGGGAGACATGGCAGACATCAGCATGCATGCCTTGAAATCAGTGCATGCCATGTTCTCAAGAAGGAAAAAGGGTCCTGGTCACACTGGATGACCTCTAGCCACCACAAGCCCCACACCCAATGACACAGGCACCCATAGACTCTGGAATTTAAGTCCTGATGAGTAGAGGGACTCCTTACCACCCCTGCCATTGAATGGCACAGTGGGGGACTCTGAGAGAGAGGTAAGGCATGGCAGAAGTAGAGATGATAGGGCTGGGAAGACCAGCAAGAACATGGGCCAACTGGGATGGGGGAAGAAAAGAGTAAGTGAAAAAGAATTGTGGGTGTTGATGTTATTGTACGAGATTTAGCTATACCAAGGAAAATGCTAGTCTGAGACTTACAGTAGCAGCACTTTATATTTCTATAACATGCAGCTGGTGCATTTAGTATGAATGGCATTATTGAAACAGTACCACTCTCCCTGGACCCATTACAATTTTATGGCATTTTCTGACTTCTAACGTAGTGGATTTGGCCAATCTTACTTGTCAAGTTTAATACAGTATTTGTGTAAATGGTATATAATGCAGATAATTAATTCCTTCATACAGGAGAAACATTGCTACTGTTACTTTTATTGCATTCCTCTGGGCTAAGATAATCAAAGATCCTTGTTTGTGCTAGCACATAAATGTGTTCCATGTAGGGTTACCACCTTTTCAGAAGCCCAAAGTGGGACGAAAGCGCGCAACCTGACCATTGGCAGCCAACTGCATGTGTCGCCGTTGCTGCGGGTCCACGGCGTCCTTAAGACACAGGGTACCAACCAATCAGGATATTTGGGATGCTATGTCATGTGCCACTGCCCTCCCCATGTATGCCTTAACTCAGCATTCCTTGCATGCACCCATGGAATAGTATTAACATTGTGTTCAGAACCTTTGGTAACTTGAAATCAGGAAACAGACAAATGCAACACTGCAAAGAATGCATTTTTTATTACACAAAAAAAAGAAATAGTAAAGAAACAAGTCAATTTTCAAGCAAAAAAAAAAACACAAGCAGATATTCACCCCTTTCAAAACTGCTCCACCTCTTTCTCAGCTGCTCTACACCTCATTTTTTTGCTTTGAAATGATACTTAGCATTCGATTTAACAGCCTGCAAAAGGGATCTGTTCCACATAATGTTTGAATGGAATTCTCCACATTTCATTCGGTAGTTTATTGTGACCATAAGTTCGGCTTTTATCAATTCCACCCTGCAACGATTTCTTACATCAGTCCACTTGTTCTTTAGGAGAGAAAACACTCTCTCAGCAAAAGCATTTGAAGGTGGGATGCTCATGATATGTGCAATTACTGGATACAGAGCAGGCAGGTCTGGTGCATCCGAACAAATCTTTTGCCACTTTGTTGCTGGTGCTAGGTCCAGTCTACACAACTCTGGCATAAGGGGCCTAATAACTGAATAGTCCTGAAAGAGTTTGTCTGCATCTATTGATTCCTGCAGAGAAAAGGCAGCAACAACATTTAATAAATCATCGAAGGCAAAGGGATTCCTTCAAAGACAGCATAGACATTTTCTTTAGATAGTTGTCATCACTAAAGTCAAACCACTGCTCCAAGTATTTGACAGCAGTTTCAAGGAAAAGGATAAAATCTGTCTCCAGCTTTTTACAGGAGACAGTATCCATATCCCTCATGAATGCCCGAAGCTTTCCCCCAAAAAACTTGTCTGCTGCTCGGGCTTCAAGTTTTTCTTCAAGTGAGACCATCACTGCAAATGTTTCCATAGCTGTCAGTTGGGATCTTTCTAGGGTGGCTATGTGTTCATTGAAATCAATCAGAACAGCACTAAGAAAATACAGGTAGCACTGTGGCAGTGTTGGAAGTGTGCCCTCCCCATGTTCATTGTCAGAAAAGTATTGCCAGATCTGTCTCGGTGTATCCTCTCCTTGTGAGAGGAAATAGGACTGCAGTGCAGCAAGGTTTTTGACTATTCTGTCAATTGCTGGCAGCAATGACAGCCATCTGGTTGGCACATGCCTCAGAAGGGACTCGTACTCCATGCCACAAAATTCAAAGAACTCTTTTAAATCTCTTGTTCTCGTGGCGGACCCTGAAAAATGGCTAAACATTTTTAGGACGAACACCTCCACATCATATGTCAGTTTTGCTGCTGCCTTCTTTGCAGCGTTGTGAAGTATGTGAGCAGGGCAGTTTGCTTTTTGAAGTGATGGGCAGTTCTCTTTCAGTCTAGTATACACGCCTGACCGCTTCCCATAGTTCACACTGGCATTGTCAGCACCATATGCCGACACAGAGTCCCATGGCAAGGAATGTCGTTGCAAAATAGATGAAATCTGCTCAGTTATGGCTTGAACAGATTCATCTGGGTCTTCATAGAAGTCCAGGAGAGCATTAACCACACCTTCTTCCTTTTTTGAAATACCTTACTACCAGTGGAAATAGTTTTATGCTGCCCTTGTTGGATGCATCGGATGCTATTGAAAAGGACACCCCTGGACTTTGCAAGTCTTTCAGAAGGTATTCCAGAGAATGTGGTCACAGAACATTCTCTACAATGGCTTCAGCCTTTGTTCTGCCACAGGCAAGTTTTTTGGCAGTCTCAGAGTCCCCATACAGCTGACTGGCCAGCTTTAGGCCACAGTCCAAGGAATTGTAAGACATGTTGTGCTGCACTGCATGGAACACCTCAGCCGCTTCTGCTGCAGTAACCTTCAGCTCCGTTCCATCCACAGTACTAGTTCTGGCCCACTTGGTCATCAGATGGCTGTGTTTGGCTTGCTGGATTGCCGTCTTGTGTTGCTCGGTGCTCTCATGTCTTGTTAGATCATTTCGTCCCCCCATGTGACACCAGGATTTCTCGCCTACAGTATCTGCAGGTGGCTTTAATGTCGCTGCACTTGTCAACCCAGTTGAACTCCGTCTTTCACACATCTTGCCACTTGCAGAGTCTCTTACTGTTTGAGGATGCCGTCACCGCAGGTCACTTCATTCTTTGTGCCCGGTACTTACCTGCACATTTGACAAATGTTGCAATATGCTTTTAGATAAACACACATTAACTGTTGCAATATGAATCTTATCTTCTGTGGAGAAACTATAACATGTGTGCCAATCATTGTCTGAAAGCACAGTGCAACTTCGCCTTACATGGCAGCCAGACAAAGCACCAAAAGAGACAAGCCAGCCATTATGGCTACAGGTTGTGACAAATACAGCACCACAACAGGTATGGAGGCAGTTAACAGCATGCAAACTCATTTCATGGGCCTTGAAAAGTTGGCAGTGTTGGAAGCATAATGCAAGAAACACACTGCCAAACAAAGCTAGACATACTGACTGAAAATAATGACAACAGGGTTTCCAATTGACTAATTACAAATGACATGTGTGTGGAGCAATGTACATCCAGTGAGCCTTGGTTTGAATGATCCAGCTAACAAAATAAACATACCAGTGATGCTCCACAAACGCTCAATGACAGACAGCTGAAACATCACACCAAATTCTAGCAGGAGCCCCAGCCACCACACCATAACATTTTACCAGAGAATCAGGCCTGTGTTTTCAAAATATTTCTATTTGCCATCAAATAATCTAAATATGTTGTGGTATCTGGATGAGTGTGGGTGGGCACATGTGGGCTCTCTGACAATCTTGAATGCAAAAAGAAACCGTACCTTTATATTATTCTATCTGAGGGGAATCTGTGGCAAGACTAGTAGTCTATGCAACGACAGATCCCTGAAATATATATAGCACACATTAGAATTCTATTTTTCAGCACCCAGGGCGGCTAGTAAACTAGTTTTATCTGCAGTACGTGAATGATTAATTTTCCCTGGCATGCATCTGTCACAATGACTCATTATAATTCCAATAGCAGACATACCAAGAAACACAACAGAAGGCTAAGCAAGCAGTATGTCATAATAGATAAAGGCTACGCTCGCACTTCGCAGGCACCACGTGCCACTTGTTTTACATTCATGTCATTATCCAATATGACACTGGGGACTGGAACAAACAGCAGCATTCAGATTCAGTATGACAGCTGTTAACACCGATTACAGGCACCGAGCCATGCTGACATTCTCAGCAGAGAAGCATGCAAGAGATAGGGCCCGGGCCAGCCTTTTCCCCAATAATTATGTTTCAAATTATTGTAAAGAAATTACATATGCCTGCCCACCCAGAGGCAACTACATGCTGCGAATTGTCAGGTTATCATGGCTAGCCCGTACCTGTAACTGTATTTGGCACACAAGACAAGACACAGCAGCATCTATGGCTATCATGCTAACAATTAAGAAGGCTGTAAAAGCAAACCAGCAAAAACAGTTTTTCTGCTAGAAGGGAGCACGAATTGTGCCCCTTGCCCAATAATTTAACTATTATTTTCTACGACCTACCTACCAGGCACCAGAGGAAAAACCAGTGCTATATTGATTAACATGTGCAGCCAGCAGCCGGGCTAGTGAAAATTTACCAGCACTAACAGATGGTATTTCCACTGGTCCAGATGGTGTACATACTGAAGTCTTTTTAGTCTAGCTTTCTCCGGCACAAGTCAGCACTCAGCAGGGGCTGCAGGGCTATGAAAATCTTACTAGCCAGACACAGAAATCTACCAGTATTTTGAGTAGCATGCAAGCAAGTACCAATAGTTCATAAGCCCAGCGTTTTACAAAAAAAAAAAAAAAAGTGTCTGGTTTGGTTTCACAGGGTGAAAACATGTCTACACTGCAGAAAGAAACTGACCTCAAACAAGTGCTTCAATAACACAATTGACTAATTCTGCAAAGTACAGTCACATTCCCCTCTGAATCCCCTGAGTACACACATCACATACCATTTAATTTAATGCACTAGAACAGCAGGGAAAAAAAATGCTGGCTCAGCTAGAAGCCCACATACCTGGCTTGCAGCAGAATTCACTCCTTCGGTGGTAGGGTATGCTTGTTGAACTCAATAACCTCCTCTTGACCTCTCTGGTGGTAGCAGACAGCAGTAGTTCAGACAGGCAATAGGGCAAACAAGGAATGATGAGTGATCTTAAAGCTCTGGGCAGACAGTGACTACAGCTCTTATTGTGAACTTGTCTTCTCCAGTTCTTTTCTTCCTCTTCAGACTTAGTTGTTGGAGAAATTCAAAGTCAGTCTGCTCTGTCTGCTATTTATTTTCTGATGCTCCTGGTCACCTTGTTCCTTCCTTGTCCTGTCCTGAGAGCCTCGAGCCTAGTTGACTGAGAGTCAGACTGCGTGCCACCCTCTCGCTGCTGCCTCTTCCTTCGGTCAAGCGTCTGGAGTCCAATTCAGCGCAGCTCTTTATTTCCCTCCTGGTCCTCGTCTCCGTCTCGAATCAATGCACTTCTGTTCTCAATCTCTCCGCTCTAGTGAGTTGCTCTGCTCATCCGATTCCAATCGCAAGCAGTCCTCCAGCTCCAAGGAAACACCAGCTCCTATCCCTATCCCACTGCAACACCGGCATTTAAACATGCCGCCAGTGGATAACCACCCCAGATGACTGGCCAGCAGTGAGTCATCGGAGATGCAAGCCGAGGAGCGGACCTGAGTGAGAACCCTGGTGGGGGTGGGAACAAAAAGAAACCCAGCACACTGACTGGCTGACTCCCTCTAGACACTAGTCTGCACTCTGCACACGCCGTGATGCCAGTACGCCACTTCAGCAGAGTCGGATCAACTGATTGGTTGGGAATGGGGGTTGGGAACTTGGGAAGACGAATATCGAGACAAAGACGTCATTGATGACACCCCCCAGGGCTCCTCCCACACCATTGCCCGCGAAACCACAGGGCTAACAAAGGGACTTCTTGTCTCCTACGGGAGGGTAGTCGCGTCGCCGTCGCCGGACTCGCTGCAGCCTGCACTGCAAACCTAACTAGTCGCCCAGTGCCCCAGTCGAGTGTCGCCGGACTCACCGCCACCTCCCGCTCCCATGACTAACGCTCGCTGCTGCAGCCCGTAGGGATGATGGCTCGCTACTACGCTACTTGGAGGACTCTGTGAGGTGAACAAGAAGGACAGGACGTGCTCCAGCCTCCATTCCAGCCAGGTAGGGGCCGGGGTGCAAAGCGGGACATTTGGTGTCCCACGAGGGGGGGGCGGGAGATGGGACGGGACCTCAGAAAGTGGGACTGTCCCGCGGGAAACGGAACGGGTGGCAACCATAGTTCCATGAGCAAATTAGTGCCTGGAGCAAACTACAAGTATATTGTCACCTGCCCAAAGAACATAGTGAGTGCTAATGGCATGTTCCAATATACAGTGAAGTCAGCCAGGATGTAGTGCTTTTTTCATGTTTCTACCAGTGACATGCTGCAGAATGCTGCAGGAACACAATGTAATCTAATGGCAATTACTCCAATTTGTCATTCAGGAAAGCATGACATGCTTATCGCAGAGCATTGCATCCTGGCTAACTCCACTGTACTGTCTGAATGAATCAGGTACTATTCTACTAACCACAACCTCCCAACTGCCATATGAAGTCAATAGGAAGCTATGGGAATGACAGGTTCATTTACTGCCCACAAATGAGAATTGCTTCTGTAGAGCAATCTGTCATAATTGTGCTTCTTCATGCAAATGAATGACCCAGTAGCACAGGCAAGGCACTATGGAGTCATGTGCATCTTACTAAGGAATTAAGGCCTCTTCATAGGCAAAAAGCAAATGGGGATTACTCCTCGCTCACCAGACATGCAAAGGGGAATCACCTCTCTGGCAGTCTGGTGCACCCCCCCCCCCCGAACACCCATCCATACAGCTGATAGTAAACCTTGACAGTCTAATAGTCCCCCCAATGGACTGTCCATACAACTGATATTAAACCCTGGCAGCCGAGTGTTCCAACCAAAACCTCAATCACCATCATCTATATGTAAGTGGAGTACACACCCAGTCACTATTTCTGGCATTAATTGCAATGGCCCCCTTCCCTCTATCATGGTTCTTAGTATTACTCACAAAGCCCACGTGCCCCTGATCACTGGTCCATACCTTACATCCACCCCCCTGGTAGTACAGTGACCTCACCAGCCCTGATGTGTCAGGAAAAACTCCTTATCTAGTGGCTAGCACTCCCCCACCACTCACTGCCAATACCAGCTGCAGTCTGCATCACACAGCCAATGCAATACTGTGCATTAGCTATATGACACAGACAGCAGTTGGCAGTGGTGGTGAGTGGTGGGGCCGTGCTAGCCACCATACGAGGGGTTTTCCTCACACAGCAGCACTTGGGGGGGTCACTGGACTACTGGGGAGGTGGATGCAAGGTTTGTTTAATAAAAATAACAAATGGCACACACACCACTACTGGAAGTATAAATAATTTATTGAAGCCTAAGCTCCATGGCCAAACACCCCTATGTGTTGCCTTCACCAAAGCTTCATCAGGGGGATACGGCCTTTACAGATATCTACAACTGTACCACCTCCTCCTCTAAATTCAGTGTGATTGAACATGTACGATAACCACCTACTGAAAGTGACATGCTGAAAATATTATTACAAAGTGAGACAGAGTGGCTGTATAGAATCCAAAGCCTACAACCAAAATAATTAAATTGTGATTTGGATTTTGGATAATTTCTTTTAGTAAATCAAAAGTTGAGTAAAGTTGGATAGAGATTTGACCTTGACCACTGAATTGTATTGCCAATATGGGCCTCTTTATATGTATTATTAATGGAAGACAGTTAGCTTGCCAAATAAAACAGTGTAATTTGTCTCAGTAAGATACAGTAGTACACACCCTTGGGTTCAGATAACCAGATTATTTTTGTCCAAATCTAATACTGTAAAACTGTTTATTATTGCACAACTTATATTTAGTGCATGGCACTCACCGGCTACAATTGCACAAATTTAATTTCATGCTCTGCAATTAGCTCCTAATTTGTGTGCATTGAAAAAATTAAATTTTGCCGAATTAGCACCATTTTATTTTAGCGCAATTATCACTTAATCGAATATAGCTATGATTATTTTACATCAAATAAAACATGTTCTACAGTATAATTGTAGGACCGCTCCATGAGTAAGCAGATCACCAGTTTGCTTTCTAATTATCTTAAACTAAAGCTTAGAAATTGTGGAATTATCTAGAATAAATTTTGGTAGCACCCCTGGTTAGCATCCCACCACTTTGGTCCAGTCAGAACAGTAATAGACTTTGTATAGTTTTTTTTTTCTCCTAAGTGTAATTTCCTTTTTATCTGACTTATTATTGAAATGTTGCGCTTTAATACACTATAACATAAATTTTTTTCTTACAGTTTTTATCTGTTCTTAGGTGTTGATGGCAAATATTTTTATAAAGAAGTATTTGGCTATAAAATTTATACCTAACATACTAACATACTAACATACTATTTGCCAGCAGATTAGGCCTTATGGTCTATCAAGTCTGCTCGAACCTAGATCCTTAGTTGGGTGCCGAGACCCTCCCATCCCTTGTGCTCCAGAAACCCCTATCATCCATCCCCACCCCCCCGGGACAGGCCATCATCTGATACATCCACTTTCTGTGTCTGTCCCACCCTCTCTTAAAGCTCTCCACTGTGGATCTCTGAACCAGCTCACCAGGCAGAGCATTCCAAGGGTCCACCACCCTCTCAGTGAAAAACCTCCTCCTTTTCCCCTCACCCTTCCACCTTCCAACTTCAAACCATGCCTCTGGTGATGCCTCCCTGCTTTAGTCTAAAGATCCCTCCATGTTTACCCTATTTATTCCCTTGAGGTACTTGAAGACCTCAATCATGTCCCCCTGTCTCTCCTCTCCTCCAATGAAAACAGGCAGAGCTCCTCAAGTCTGTCCTCGTAAGTCAAATCCCTAGCCTCGATCATCTTTGTTGCCCTCCTCTGTACCCTCTCCAGGAGCTGTATGTCCCTCTTCAAGTGTGGTCTCCAGTACTGTACACAGTACTCAAGGTGTGGTCTAACCAGTCCATTGTACAGCGGCAGAATCACTTCCTTGCTCCTAGAGGTGATCCCCCTTACGATGCATCCCAACATCCTGTTTGCCTTGCTAGCTGCTCTCCTGCACTGCTCAGTGTTATTCATACATGTATCCACCATGACCCCTAGGTCTTTTTCCCCTGTTGAGGCTTCCAGCACCTCCCCTCCCAGGGTGTACCTGTGTTTAGGGTTTCCCCGACCAAGATGCAACACCTTGCACTTGGTGATATTGAAATTTAATTTCCATGTGTGAGCCCAGCTTTCCAGGGCAACTTATTTACGGAACGTATGTATAGAAGGTCTGGATAATGTTGTCTAATGATTAGATATTTGATTGAGCTGGTAAATATTTTAGCCATACATGGATTTGCTCCCCCCCCCAAAAAAAAATAGATTATATTAATGGTGTTGTTTAGAAATGGAGGAAAATTAAAGGACAAATGTGTCTTGATCACAGCTTTGCATTAAATTAATTATTAATACAAAATTTCATTACAAGCTGTCATCATAGATGAAATGAAACCAGGATCTGAATCCCACCACATGCCCCTGCCTATTGAAATACATACTTAATGATTCACTTCTTAGATGCTGGTGATATTTCACCTTAGATACTGAATATCATGCATAATTTAGCACTATTATTTAGTTATTATATTTAATACCTTGCTTGACTGGATACTCGCAGACTCTCTAAGTGACCAATCCCCAACTTTCTGTATTTGGAAGACTAGTGCTCCAAATCAACCCTCTAAGATCTTGTGTTGCCAGGGACTTCTCCAGGTTTGATGAAGCTGACTTCCAGGCAACCTTGTCCAACATACAATGGATAATAATCAAAATCCTCCCAGATGTTAATGCTGCCTTTGACTTCTTTACCAACAACTTCATATGTGCTGTTAACCGCCAATCTACTTATAAACAATTAAGGGTGAAAGGTCAAAGGTCCAAATGGCTTGACGCTGATCTTAGAAAGCTACTGAGGCAGAGATAAGATGTGAAATATTTGAAAATATGGGTCTCAGACCTGATTGGGATAAATATAGGGAGCACAGGAATCTCTGTAGAACTAGCATCAAATTGACCAAGTGAAAATATGTCAGGAATGTACAAAACATTACCCTGTCCAACCCCAAAAAGTTTGGGACCCATATAAATACCCTTCTAAAGGGCCGACTTACCCATTCTGAATCAGATATCCTGGCTGAGGGTAAGCTAGTTAACAACTACCTTGAAACCATCAATGCATTTAATAGATTCTTCACTGATCTAGACAAGTACAAAATTCCCTTTATGGGAACCATACCAAACACCTCTGATATGCATGAAACTGAGGCACCCAAGTCCAAATTCCATTTTAGATGCATAACCAGAAAAGAAGTGCTAACTTTATAAAAAAAAATCTAAAAGCAGAGGCCGTGCTGGTTTTCTGCTCATGCAATTGCCTCTCCTGTAGCTATGTTAGTCAACACATTTCTCATGGAAGAAAGAATTCCTGATTGCTAGAAGGTGGCCATTGTAATACCTGTCCACAATGGTGGCCCTAAGAAGCCTGTAGAAAATTACCACACCATCTATCTAATCCATTCTTTTGCCAAAGTTCAGGAAAAGATTATATATAAAACCAGCTCCAAGAATATCTTGAGCAGTATCATCTCTTGACCGACTGGCAACACAGCATCAGAAAAAACCATGGTACTGACACTTCTCTGGTTAGCCTGAAAACAGATATCCTGGGTGACAGGAACAGGGTTGTATGACTGGGGCAATCTTTATAGATCTCATGAAGGCACCGGACCTTGTGAATCATGATCTTCTAAAAAGCAAACTCAGGAGGTTTGGTCTAGGTTACCTATCCTGTAATGCGGTTCACTCATTACTTGACTGACAGGTCTCAGAAAGTGAAATGGCTATGTATGCAGTCTGTATTAAGAGCCATAACTGATGCCATCCCTCAAGGGTCCATCTTAGGTCCAGTACTGTTCTTATTTGTAAACAACCTACCTTGTCATTGTGGAGGGGCATACAGATGTGTCAGCCACGAAGAAGTGCAGTAACTTGCAATAGTGGCATGTTACAAAATCCTGCATGGCAAAAGGGCTTAATTGCCATTGACTTAAAATAGCCCATGCAGTAAATTGCAGTATTCTGTGATATTCTGCAGCATTTCTGTGCTTCATCCTGGCTTGACACATCTGTATATTCAGCTCTATGCTGATGATGCAGTACTGTATAGGGGCTCCAATGGCATCATACTCATCAACAAACTCCTTGCTGAGGACTTCTTGATGCTTTAAACATGGTTATTGTCTAAAAAGCTGATTCTCGATCCCAGAAAGACTAAAACCATCCTTTTCATTCCCCAGGCACCTAGATGTTGATAGGCAACACCTACTAAACTTGTCCACATTAGGGGGTCACCAGATAGAGGTGGAAGAGGATACTAAATTCCTTTGGGTTTACCTTGATCAGGAAGTCTGTAAAGCACATATTGATTCTCTCACTAAATCCCTACGCCCAAAAATTGGTTTGCTGTATCACCTAGGCAATGAACTCACCTAGGAATCTTGACTAGTTATTACTAGGAATACACTGTTCCCACTCTTACAGTATTGGTCCCCTACTCTTCACTCTGTGAGAAACACAGAACTTAATAAACTCAGAGTTCTTTATAACAAAATTGGCAGATTCGCCTTGGGCACCCCTCCTAAGATGCAGCACTGCAAAGTTTTCCTCTTTTTTAACTGGCCATCTTTAGAGGGCAGACTAGAGCACCCCCTCCTCTGTTTCACTTAAAAAATTCTAAAAGGCCCTACCATCCTTCCAGCAAGGCACCCTGTCCCCCGAACCAGAATGGAGAGTGCTCAGGTCCACCGAATGTACTTTATTGGTTGTACCCAGCATCAGAATGAGTGCAGGGAAGGGAGATCCTTTGCCAGCCTACCACCATCTGTGTGGAAAACCCTTTTGGGCTCCCTACAAATTGCACCTTACTTGAAGGTTTTAAAAAAGGTCTCAAGGTGTACCTGCTTGAATGCAGCTTGTGCTACTGCAATCACTGACCTGCAGCTGATGCCGTTCCTTATTGCACCTGACCTTGCATTTGGTGGCACTAGGCCTCTCCATTTTACTCTGTTTTTTCACTTCTTGTGGAATGGGTGTCCACCCTATTTGTTTGAAACTGTGTTACTGCTCTGATGTGTAATATTTTTAGATATGAACATACGAAAATGCCAGCAGATACAGGCCAAAAAGGTCTATCAAGCCTGCTTGACTGTGTAGCTCCCAGTCTTATCTTCTACAGCTATCCACCCATTCCCTTCCATCTGATTTAATATCCCAGTCCACCCACTCTCCCCTCCAGTTTGACCTTACCTTTGACCCTGTCTCACCCCATCCCCTTTTAAATCTGCTCACAGATTTTAGCGATATCACCTCTTCTGGTAGCTCGTTCCACTTTGCTACCATCCTTTCCATGAAATACTGTCTCCTCATCTCCCTCTTGAAAGTACCTCCCTCCAATTTCAAACTGTGCCCTCTCATGAACCTCCCTCTTTAGTCTGAAAATGCCCTTGGTATTAACCTTATTAATGCCCTTTATGTATTTGAAGGTCTCAATCATATCCCCTCTCTCCCTTCTATCCCTTCTATCCTCCATGGAATACATGTTGAGGTTCCTCAGTCAATCCTCATAGGGCTTGCCCCCCTAGCCTCTGACCATCTTTGTTGTCCTATGCTGCACCCCCTCACAACTGTTTGATATCCTTTAAATAGCATAGGTTCACCCTGGGTAGGTCTTGTCAGACCAATCTTGAGGTCTTTTATGACTGAGTGTCTAGGGCTTTGGATGCAGACAAGGCAGTTGATGTACTGTATTTGGACTTTATGCCACACAATAGGCTGATAGGGAAGGGAACATTGCTTAACCCGAAGTAGCACACTAAGCCAAAGCTTGTTTCCAGATGTGATTTGGGAGCACAAGGAAGTTAAGTAACTTGCTCAAAATCACACAGTATGCACCTAGGTGCCTGTAGGATTAAAACCCAGGTCTTCAGCTCTGTGGCTCAGAGCCTTAACCCACTGTGCTATACTGCCTCCTGCAAGTTGAAGGACCTGAGGATGGGGGATAAAGTGGTCAGATGGATTGAGAGCTGGCTAGAAAATAGACAGCAGAGTATGGTGGCAAGGGAGAACTATCATTGCCATGGGTTTTCCTCAGTGGGGTACTGCAGGGCTCAGTGCTGGGACCTGTGTTATTCAACATATACGTACTGTAGCAGATATGGCAGTAGGGAGCTAGAACAGGATAAGCCTGTTTGTTGATGACACTAAACTGGGAGAAATGGTGGATGGGGTGGGGGAGGGTATTGCAGAAAGACCCTGAAGCTCTGGAGAGATGGTCCTGCACTTGGCAGTTGGGCTTCCATGCAGGGAAGTGAAGGATTATGCACCTCGGAAACAAGAATCTCAGACACAGTTATCAGCTGGGGGTATGCAGTTATTGGTATCCATTGAGGAAAAAGATCTAGGTGTACTGGTCACAGGCCATATGAATCACTCTGCACAATGTAGGAAGGCAGAGGTGAAGGCTAATTTGGTGCAGGGGTGCATATCAAGGGGAATCACCTCAAGGAGTTAGGAGGTGATTCTGCCACTGTACAGGGCACTGGTGAAGCCTCACTTGAAGTACTGTGTACAGTTCTGTCACCCCTTCTTAAAAAAGGAAATCAGACTGTTGGAGGGGGTACAGAGAAGGGATACCAAGATGTTAATCAGGATGAGGGAAAAGCCCTATGAAGAAAGGTTAAGGAAGCTCAATATGTAATTCCTGAAGGACAGAAGGGACAGGGGTGATATGACTGAGATCTTCAAGTACTTGAAGGGTATAAATAGAGGTTTATCGTGTAGGCCTGTTAAAATACAGTAAAGAAGTGATCACAAGAGGACATACTCTGGAACTGGAGGGGAAGGATGTTCAGAAGAGAGATGAAGAGGCGCTTTCTCACAGAAAGGGTGGTGATGGCTTGGAATGCTTTGCCTGAGAAGCTGGTTTTGCAAACATCAGTTGGGGGATTTAAGAGAGGGTGGAACAGGGTTAGCAGTAGGATCAGGATGGAAAAGGGGGGAGGATGGGGGTAACTCAGTCAGTGCTATCAGTGAGGAAGGTGAATATGGGGTTGGGGGCAGCATCAGTACTCAACACTGAGAACTGCACACTTGAGCAGACCTGATAGACTGTAAGACCTGTATCTACTGGCACCATCTTATGTTCATATGTAAATAGGGGCACCAGAACTGTACCCAGTATTGCAAATATGGTCTCACCAGTGACCTGTATAGTGGTAGGATGACCTCCTCACTCCTTGAAGTGATACCTCTGACAATGCACCCCAGCATTTTCTTAGCTTTGTTTGTCACCTTCCTGCACTATGCAGAGTGTTTCATGCCCTTGTGACTAGTACCCACAGGTCCCTTTCCTCCTCCAAAGAACCAGCCTGCACACACACCCCTGACAGTAGACAGTCGTCCCAGGGCTTTTGGCTCCCATGTGCATAATCTTGCAGTTCTTAGCACTGAACCCCAGTTACTATATGTCTAATCAGCACTCAAGCTTAGCCAGGCCATGGAGTTCTTGCCTTTCTTTCTCCCAGTCCACCCTCACTCAGATCTTTGTGTCATCAGTGAACAGGCTGATTTTACTCTTGATCCCACCCACTATGTCACCCATGAAGATGTTAAACAACACTGTCCCCAGAAGTGAGCCCTGTGGTACCCCGCTGGTTACAGCTCTGGGACTTAAGAGTTCTCCCCCTACTGTTATCCTCTGTTGCCTGTCCTGCAGTCAGCTCCTTATCCATCCTTCCAGTTTCTGTTCAGTTCGTAGGTAACTCAGGCACTGAGTCGAAGGCCTTGCTGAAGTCCAGATACAGGACATCGCCGCATGGCCCCCATTGAGCGCCTTTGTTGCCCAATCAAAGAAGTCAATCATATTGGTCTGGCAGGATCTTCCTGAGGCAAACACATGTTGCCTTTTATCTTGGAGACCACTGATTTCCAGAAAGGTCACTAGCCTCTCTTTAAGAATGGTTTCCATTAACTTCCCCACAATGGAGGTAAGGCTTATTGGTTGGTAGTTTCCTGGCTCATCCCTGGGTCCACTATTGTGGAGTGGCACCATATGTGCCAACTTTCAGTCCTGGTGCATGCACCCCGTCTCCAGAGAGGTGTTGACAGTTCTGCCAGAGGGCTTGCCAAGACCTCTGTCAATTCCCTTAGGACTCTTGGATGCACACTGTCTGGGCCTGGTGCCTTATCCACCCACATTGACTTAAGACTCCCCAGAACCCTGTTCACCAGGATTACCCTATGCTTTACCCCCACTCTTCCCATACCCACTACTCCCCTCCGTGGCATCGGCCCATCCTTTTCCCTGGAGAATACTGAAAAAAAGTACTCATTGAGTATCTCTGCATGATCCACCCCCTTTTCTGCCCACCCTATCCTCTCTTGATCCTTACAATCTCATCTTTTCAGCTTTTTTCTGTAATATACCTGAAGAAATCTTCTCCCCTTCTCTGGTCCCCTATGCCAGCCTTAGCTCCCTTGAAGACTTAGTCATCCTGACTAATATGTGATCTCAAACAGAAAACACAGTGAAGAAGTGCAAACACACACTGCCTATGAACTAATCTTCTGTACCTTTGTGTATATTATTGAAGCAATAAAGCTCAACAGGGTGGGTGTTATTGTGTAATAATGTCACTCCTGGGGTGAGTTGAAGCATGAGGTTAAGCTAAGTGCTTCCACCACCCCAGGAGTGATGTTATTACACAATAGCGCACACCTTGGAGTACCTTATTGCTAATTTACAATGGCTCATTTGAAAAATAAAATGAACAAAATATAATAAAATTATGTTCAAAGGAAATGTTGTGTTATTTTTCTACTGGGAAGGTATACATGGAGGAAAAATAGTGCTTTTTTGCTTGCCAAGTAGGTGGTACTGCTGGTTTTTGCCTGTCTCCCTCTTGTATTGCTACTGCTGTTTGATTGCCGAACTGTTGCTTGTCCTCCTCTTTAATTTAGCCAGTTGTGCTGCCTTCTCTGGCTGAAAATCTGAGGGTTTTGTTTTATTCTGTTTTTGTTTTTTTATTGGTAAGGAGAAAGCACTGTATGGTGAAACTGAGTCAAAAAAGGCAGGTGGACACTTCCGGTTTTCAGTTTCAGGAAAATGGTCTCGATCAAAGGGATCATGGCAAACAATTAAACTGTTTTCTTGTTGTTGCTTAGTAAGGAAATGCTGATTTATGAGAAGGGAGCTTTTTCTGTACTTAAATTAAGGGTATGTGCTTTCTGTGGAAACAGTTAGCTTTGCAAGTTTTACTCGTCAGTCACACAATTTGCAGTTTCACGTTTAGCAGTTCTCTGAAAGAACACTCTTCTGTGGAGAATAAAAGCCAAATGGAGAAGCTCTAATGCTGTTTTCTGGCCATTCATTGTGAAAACAAACAAAAAAAAATGGATGAGGGATTGAATATGTGTGTGTGGGGGTGGGGAGAGAAGTACACTTTTCGAGTACTGGAAACAGCACTTTTTGAATCTGTCTAGCTAGAGTGGGAATGTGAAACTATTTCAGCTTTGGATTATTCTAGCAGGGAGGGATATGCTTTTCTGTACTGCAGTCATTTTTATGGCTGTGGGCAGAGCCTAGAGCCATCTTGCTGTCTGTAGTTGGAAAAATGGAGTAATGTGGGGCACTTTATTTTGGACATTTCAATGTATCCTTCCACATCTAGAAA
This sequence comes from Neoceratodus forsteri, assembly GCA_016271365.2. NCBI lineage: Eukaryota > Metazoa > Chordata > Ceratodontiformes > Ceratodontidae > Neoceratodus > Neoceratodus forsteri. Next base: position 291,826,491 of record CM057459.1, read on the forward strand.
TCATTATGCCAAATGAAATAAAAAACTCCCTTCTTTCTGTTTAGAATGTTGGAGACAGCACTAAATCTGCTTATGAGATGGCCATTAGGAAATGTAAGCATTTTAAAATATTGGTTGCCTATTAAACTGGAGATTTGTTTACCCCTTTGAAATGCAACAACTTGAGCATTTAAATACTTAGCATTTAAACATGTTCTTGTTACAAGCTTCAGCTGGCCAAATGTTGTCTATCAAGAAAGATTCATACCTCATAAATATCACCTTTTCCCAGGAACAAATGTACAAAGATTTATACTGTGTTTTTTTTTAACCTCTTAAGACACTATCTGATAAGCACTGTCTCAGACATTTTCCGGGTCTTGTTTGAACTATCTGAGCTACAGTAAATATATAGCAATCAGCAGGCATTTTTATGTTGATTGTGCACGTGCACAAGAAACATGTTGTGGCAGCTTGCTCCAGAAGCAGGTTGTGGAGGCACAGTACTGTTATGGCCAATGCCCCCACTGCCTTTTTGAGGCTTGGCCTCTGTTCCCCAATGGGGTGGAGCACTGCTGCTGACACTAGTTCAGCCAGCATGCCACAGCCTTGAAATGTTTCAGCTGCTGCAATCAGGGGCAGCCTCATCATTGCAGCGTCAGCGATTCGCTGCAATTAGGGAGTGATCCGTCATTGCTGGGTGGAACGTTGCTACTGTAATATTGTTTGTGAACATGGCGGTGGCATGGCACCATGTTCACAAACAATATTAATCTTAATGTGCCCCCCCACAACAGTGTGTTTTTGTCAGCGGGGGTCCCAATTCCCGTCGGCTTCAGTCCCTGGTGCTAGTTCAGTTGCCGACAGGGGATCCCACTCCCCATCGGTATTATGTCCCCCCTCCCAGTTTGAGTTGCCAATGGGGGAGCCCACTCCCCATCAGCATAAGTTTCCCCCCAGAAAGAATAGTGGAACAATTGTGCCGAGGGGGTGCCCAATCCCCCTTCGGCTACAGCTGGCCTCCCCAAGAAACAATCAGTTGGCATGCTGGGAGCCCACCTCAATGTGCCAAATGCACCTGTAAAACAAAAAAATCCCACTATGTCTTTTTTTTTTACCTGTGAAAAAAGAAAACGGTCCCCTGCCCCCTCCCACAACCTGCACCCAACCACTGTGTACCCCACCTCCTCACACACACCCTCACCCCATACTTACCTGCAGAGTCTGGCACAACGATCTTCGGTGGACCGGGAACACATCTGCACTCTTCAAAGCCAATTGTGAACTGAGGAAATGCCGGTAAGCTGTATAAATGCATAAACAGGGTTTTTTTCAACTTTGGTGAATATCTCAGGCATTTTTTGGAATTTTGCACCAAATTTTCAACATGGGGTTTTTGTGACCCCTCCTCATGAATTCTGCCACTGTCATGGTGTTATTCAGCCCCGAAAGGTGATTTTGAAGTCACTGCATGGAATCACCTTTCAGGACTGGTTAACAAAATGACAGTGCCAGTGTTCATGGTGGAGCTCTCAAAAAACCTATGTTTACAAATTTAGATTAGGCAAAAACTGTTTGAGCGTGCATTGTGCAGTTGCTATGCACGCCTGTAACTTCAAATTGCAATATTGTCTTGCCAGATTTTCAAACTGGCATTTTTCACACCTCCTTGTGAACAGTACAGCTGTCGTTTTCACATCCTGGCTGAGATGTGTTTTGCACTGCTGTGCAGAATAGCACGTTGCTGTGGGAAATCAGTGTTCAGGACAGATTAAAAAATGACAGTGGCACTGTTCATGAGCAGAGGTCCTAAAACACCTATGTTGAAAATTTGGTGATGATACTCCATAAAATGACTTGTGTTACGAGTGTGCATTGTGCAGTTTGCACGCACACTCGTAACTTTGTGAATTCATAATATTTTCACTCCAGATTTTCAACATTGCCATTTTCCACACATACTTATGAACAGTACAGCTGTTATTTTTCTCATCCTATCCGAAATGTCTTTTCGCACTTCTGGTACAGAATAGCGTGGTCGCTGTGGGGAATCAGTGTTTGGGACAGAATAAGAAAATGACAGTGATACTGTTCATGAGCAGAGGTCCTAAAAAGCCTATGTTGAAAATTTGGTGATGATAGCCTATCAAATAACTGTGTTACAAGTGTGCATTGCGCAGTTTCCATGGGCCCTTGTAACTTCACAGATATTTAATATTGTCACACCAGATTTTCAACACTGGCATTTTTTCACACCTCCTTATGAACAGTACAGCTGTCATTTTTCACATCTTGGCCATACGATGTTTTTGCACTCCTGCTGCAGAATAGCATGGTCGCTATGGGAAATCAGTGTTTGGGACAGATTAAGACTGAGGGAGTGAGAGGAGGGAGTGACCGAGCTCAAATGAGCTCTGCTGGGACTGCTGCAGATTTCTTTGTGGGCAGAAAAAGGCCTCAACGCAGGTATCCAGTACAAAAGGGCAGCCTGCAGCAGTGGGAGAAACAGAATGAGAGAGCAATTGAGGGAGGAGGAGTGAGCGGACTCAAAGAAGCTCTGTCGGGACTGCTGTGGCCAGAAATAGGTGTCAATGCAGTTAGGGGCCCAGTACAAAAGGGCAGCCTGCAGTGGTGGGAGAAATGGCATGAGCGACTGAGAGAGGGGGAGTGAGTGAGCTCAACGGAGCTCTGTTGGGACTGCTGCAGATTTCTTTGTGGGCAGAAAAAGGCACCAATGGAGGCAGGAGCCCAGTACAAAAGGGCAGCCTGCAGCGTCAGGAGAAACAGAATAAGCAGGTGAGAGAAGGGGAGTGACCAACCTCAATGGAGCTCTTTTGGGACAGCTGTGAACTTCTTTGTGGGCAGAAAAGAGCGTCAACACAGGCAGGAGCCCAGTACAAAAGGGCAGCCTGCAGCGTGGGGAGACACAGAATGAGAGGATGAGACAGGAGTGAGTGAACTCAGTGGAGCTGTGTTGGGACTGCTGCAGATTTCTCTGTGGGCAAAAAAAGGTGCCAATGCAAGCAGAAGCCCAGTACAAAAGGGCAGCCTGCAGCACCAGGAGAAACAGTATGAGCGCATGAGAGAGGGAGACTGTGCGTCCTCAATGGAGCTCTGTCGGGACAGCTGCGGATTTCTTTGTGGGCAGACAAAGTTGCCAGCACAGACAGGAGCCCAGTACAAAAGCACAGCCTGCAGTGCCAACAGAAACAGAATGAGCGACTGACAGAGGGGGAGTGAGCGATCTCAATGGAGCAAAGCAATTAACATTCGGCACTGGCAAATGATTGTTTACTATACTTTCTGGGGAAAAAATATATTCAGCTACAGCAAACACAGAAACACAAAAGCACACACACACACTCACACCAAAAACACACACACTCCTCATGGCCACAACATTCAAAATAAATACTGCAATCTAATATATTATAAAACAGTAAAGAAACTGATTATGCCAGTGAACACAGTGAAGTTCCTTTAAAGAGCTACTGTACTGCCTAAAACTAATATTAGATTTTAACAGCAGCCAACCATTACCTGTTATATCTGAGGTACTTTTTGTTTTACCTTTGTTTAATTAGAAGATTGTTTACTTGATGTTAGCAGGTGTGATGTGTGGAACAGCTCTTAGCCTGGCAGTCAATGTATCTTACTCAACTGCCCCACACTACATCATCAGCATTGTGACCTCACTGTGACTTCACTGCTACTTAGGAAAAGCAAGTGAGTGACTGCCCGGTCATTCACCTGTGATGTCACAGTCAGTGAGATCACAATGCTGATGATGTAGTATGGAGCAGTAGAAAAACCTATGTCAGTTGCCAGGCTAAGAGCTGTTGCACACATCCAGCACAATATTATCACATGGAATACGTTCTGAGGAGCAAAAGGAAAAAGAAAGATATTTCAGAAATAAAAAATTACAACTGACTACTACTTAAAATTTGTATTATTTTCCTGCCTGCCTGTTTTGGCTACACTAGCTCTTTAAATATTTCTTATCCTATATTTTGTATCCTGGATAGCGTTGGAGAGATGTTACATCTCATTGTCATTGTGATCTTCATTTTACACATTTTTGCACTGTATTTACTCAGGATATCCCAGAATAGATGCAATATCTTGTTTTCAGTGTGGTCAAGATTTTATCATTTTATAATGTGGTAATTCAGGGTAGCCTATTCTAGATGTAAAATATTGTTTTCAGTTTGTTCTAATTTTAAACAATGCAGCATTATATTGTGTAGATGTAGAGCCCCACTGAAAATAAGATGCCATGTCTTCTGTGAACTGTCGAGGCTAAACATATAGCAATCAGCAGGCATAGTCTAGGGAAAAAACATATTGTAAAAATGTGTAAAAGGAAGACCACATTCAAACTGCCTTTCAGCAGATCTGCATTGTGCAAATTAATTAGAAAAAATGGATAAAAGCATCCCAAAAGCTCTCCACAGCCATATCGGCTCTGACCAGGGTTTGTTGTGTCTGCTATAGATAAGTGATATTATCGTATAATAACATCACTGTGTCGGGTTGGGGGGAAGGGACAGTAGCCATCAGGTTGCTTGAATTTTTCTTGCCATTGTATAATCTATGTTACGTGGTATGTATTTGACTTAGCACAACTAGATCATTACCACATGTGTTGTGTGACTCTATAAAATCTATATTGTTTGCCGGCCTGGTGGCACTGAGGATTGAAGTGCTGGATGGCACACTTCGCACCACGCCAGCAACCTGGGTTCAGGAGTGGACTCAGGTCGCTGGTGGGTCGGCCATGGGGGGGAGATAGGCTTGAGCATCCCATGACAGCAAGCCTTCCCCGAGGCAGGAAGAGGCCAATGTCCCTGTGCACTTGCCTCACTACGAGCGGAGGCTTGGAGTACTGCAAGCCCCAATTCTAGGGGATAGGTGGGCACTGTACAGCGTGGATGTCAGCACCTTGCGCCATGATGTCAGGGGTTGCATGCTGTAGGGGAGGGAGAAAAAGAGAAAAGAGAAAAGAGCCTGCCACCACTGGGGATATGGGGAGCCAGGAGACTTGCCCACAATGTGCATGTGCTCGCCCAACATACTCGTACCGACCTAACATAAGTTTCGGGGTGTTAGAGCCCCCACCTCATCCCCACCCATGGGATAAAACTGTGGCTCCATGGGGTCTCTGGGTCTGTTCTGGGTAGGGTGTCAGGCAGTGCAATGTCTTGCATGTCTCCCCTGATGGGTCGGGGGTGGCAGGCTGGGGATAGGCAAATAAAGAGAGATTTCAAAAAAAAAATCTATATTGTTTGGCACTCTATGTAATGAACTCTGCGTTGCCCCCTGAAATGGGGACTATGAGTTCCAGTGGGCCTACCTGGTTAACAAAATTCAATGAAATGTATAAACAATTTGAACTAACTGTGTGTGTTTGCACTTCTTCACTGTGCTTTCTCTGTTTGGAATCACATGTTAAGATGTACTTAAATGATCTTATGAATATGCTAACTGAGGAGCTATTTGAACATGTCATCCACGTGCAAGAACTGTCTGCAATGCAGCATTGGTGAAGGTTCTACGTAGAGGTGGTTTTCCTCCTAGGGATGGAGGCCTCTGACTTGGTGGTGGAACCAGTCAGATGGTCTGACCATCATACTGTAAGGTTCAATCTCCAGGGTCCCCCCTATAGGCCTGCACCTGTGGAGATGGTCTGGTACCACCCTTTGAGGGCTGTTACCCCTGTTGGCCTTTTGGTGGTAGTTGATCTAGCAGGACTGCCAGATGCTAGCAAGGGTCCAGAGAACCTGGTCCAAGCCTATAATAAGGTTGTGGCATGCGGTCTGGATTCTATCACTCCTGTCCGTGTTCGTCCACTCACTCTTCGCCCTCAGTCCACTTGGTATGATGGGACCTTAAGGGAGTTGAGACAAGTTGAACTGAGGCTAGAGTGGTGCTGGCAGAGATCTGCCCTGGAGGCTGACCACCTAAGATTGATGGAACACTATCGTGCCTATCAATCGGTAATCCCCCATAAGAAGGCAGAGTTCCTGTCCAGGGAGATAGCCGTAGCTCAGAGTCTACCAGCTCAGCTCTTTTGAACTGTGGACAGGTTGTGCAATCCAACCTGTCTACAAGTTCGAAGGGCATTTTCACAGGAGAAGTGTGATGAATTCGCTCAATTCTTTGCTAATAAGGTGGCTGACATCAGAGTGGAGATCAAGTCAGCTATGGGGGCTGCTTGTGATCGGTGCATGGTTACTACTCCTCGGTTTCCTTGGGCACACTTCAATTGGCTGGTGAGCTCTGATGTCATGCAGATTGTCCACAGCATGCGGTTGACATGCTGTAGTTTGGACCCAGGCCCTTCGCCTTATATTTGTGTGTGTAGATACCATTGGCCCAGTCCTGGCAGAGATAGTTTAGAGTTGGTGAGTTTCCTAACTCCCTGAAGGAGGCTGTGGTGATCATGCTCCTCAAAAAAGATTCTCTGGACCCAAACTGTTCTGCGAACTATAGGCCAATCTCTCACATTGCCTTTGTTGGGAAGGTGATTGAGAAAGTAGTTGCACTGCAGTTGGAGAAGCATTTGACCATCCATGACATCTATGATCCCTTCCAGTCCAGTTTTCGGAAGAGGCATAGTACTGAGACTGCTCTGGTTTTGGTCCTCAATGATCTCCTGATTGCAAGAGATCAGAAGTGCCATTCTATCTTAGTCCCTCTCGATCTCTCTCTTCAGCCTTTGACACCGTGGACCATGGAGGGCTGCTTAAGTGCCTGAGAGACCTCTGTGGGCTGTCAAGTATGGTCCTCAGATGGTTTCAATCTTTCCTTACTGGCAGGTCTCAGAGGGTGGTGTCTGGGATTTATTCCTTGGCCTCATTCTCCCTGTCATGTGGTATTCCTCAAGGCTTGGTGCTGTCCCCTATGCTGTTCGTGGTGTACTTTCTGCCATTGGGAGACACTGTGAGATAGTATGGACTGAGGTTTTACTGCTGTTCAAATGACACCAAGCTCTACCTGTTGTTTTCACCTGACCAGGATAGTGCGTTCTCAGTCTTTAATAGCTGCCTAATAGAAATCCAGGACTGGATGCAGGCCAGCTGGCTGAAGTTGAACCCCAATAAGACTGAGGTATTGGTCATGGATTCAGGTCACAGGATTGAGAGGGCAGTGACAGGACTTGCCTCTGGACTTTGACTCAGAGGTAGCCAGCTGCTGCCCTCTGAACAGGTGCAGAATCTGGGGGTGATTCTTGATAACACATTAACACTGCCTTCGCAGGTGTCAGCAGTCATCAAGCCCTCTTTTTATCTTCTGAGGAACATTGCCTGGATTAAACACCTTGTTCTGTCTGGTGACCTTCCAACACTAATCCATGCCTCTGTGACCTCATGCCTAGACTACTGCAACTCCCTATACATAGAACTTCTGGGGATTGATATTTGCTGCTTGCAGCTGGTGCAGAATGCGGCAGCCAGGCTTTTGATGGGGGTCTCCCATGGCAATCACATCAGGCCTATACTCCACAAACTGCACTGCCTGCCTGCCTGTGGAGTGGTGGATCACCTTCAAGGTTGGTTTACTGACCTACAAGGCCCTACACAGACTGGGTCAGGGCTACCTGTAAGAGCTTCTGGTTCCGTATTTCCCCCTCTGACCCCTCCACTCAGCTGATGAGGGATTGCTAGCGGTTCCCAGGGTACAATTAAAAACTTCTGGGGCACAAGCTTTTAGTTATGCAACCCCTACCCCATGGAACTCCCTACTTCATCGGATTCAAGAGTGCCAGACCTTGGAGAGCTTCAAGAAAGCCTTAAAGTTCTACTTATTCCACCTGGCTTTTGGGGATTTCATAAGACGCAGTTGTTTATTGTTAAATTGTTGTACGAGCTGCTTGTACTGTGTTTTATTGTTTTATCTTTGTTTGTTTTTACCTGTACAGTGCTTTGACAAATTTGAATTGCACTATAGAAATAGAGTCTAGTCTAGTCTAGGTGTTTGGCTGTGGTGTTTGAACTCTAATAACTTTTTGTACCTCCAGCAGTGGTGAGTGAGTAATTTTTTTCTTTTTGTCGGTGGTACCTCAAGTACTGTGTATTAGTACTGTACCTTCTGTAATAGTTGGTGTGCATGGGTCTGTATTCCGTTGGATGCAAGGTATGGGCTAGCAACTGAGGGGGTCTTTGCAGGTAATACCAAGAATAATAATTAAGTGGTGGGGGCCTTGGTGATTAATAACAGAAACAGATATCAGGGGGTATAGCACTTACATACAGATGATGGTAAACCAGGGAGGCCCACTAGACTGCCAGGATTTAATGTCAGCTGCATAGACAGGTGATTGGGGGACCACCAGACTACCAGGGTTTGCTATCAGCTATATTGACAGGCAATCAGAGGTGAGGGATCATTAGACTGTCAGAGTTTACTATCAGCTGTACAGCTGGGTAATTTCAGGGACTGGGGAGTTCACTACACTGTTGAGGTTTATTATCAGCTATATGGATGGGCGATCAGGGTTGGGGGAACAACTACACTGCCAGAGATTACAGGAATCAGTAAAGATGTAGTAATTGGGGGAGGTGCAGTGGCCTTATGGCCAGGTTTGGGGAAGCATTAAACAGTGTAGTACTAATGGCTGTTCAACACCGCCACAAACTTGGATATGCCAGTATGCCTTTTTGCAAGTACAGTCAACTGACCTGTACAAGCACACTGGTCTCCATTTATGCCACTCATTTAAGGGTTAGGGACTCACTAAGTGTGCCTTTCAATATGGCACATTGAATGAGTTACCTGCTTAAGGGTGCTAAATACTGTTAGTGAAGCACTAAACCTATTTGCACTTATTAAATGCCATCCAGTATCCTGGCCCTTATCTACTATATGTTATGTTTCAAAAGTCTATTAATACAGATAGAAAAATGTTTTATTCTTGAACTGAATAACCACTAACATCATCTTACCATATCCCCAAATAATTTGTTATGATCTTTTATAATACTTGAAATTACATTTCAAAAGCTGTAACTTTTGAACTGCTAAGCCTATAAATTTAAGTTTTTTTTTAATGAAAGCTTGAAGTCTGGACAATATAACTATATCAAAACAATACAGTTCTTGTGTGTTGAGAATCTCTATACAAGTCAATATAATATGTCATTAAAGTAACAGAATTTTAAAAATATTTTGAACCATTTCATGTTTTAGATATTGATATATGGAAGATATAGCAACCTCATGTATCAAAGACATTAACTGACTCCTGGCCATCATAAAAAAATAAGTTTATACCCCTTATGATTCTACAGGTATCCCATTTGAAAGAAATTATCATTGGAATAGTTAGACTTTGGAGCCATCGGGGTTAGATGGTTAATTAAAAAATGTAAGTTTGGGATCTGGTTATTAAAGTTTGTTAATCTGCCAATACTATTCTATAATTATGAAAACTATTTAGAATTGCTTTTTGTATATATTATAAATACAATTTTTTTAGTTATGACACAGTCAAACAACACCAAGCACATTGTTTTGATACAATTTTTTGGTATTGTCAGACTGTATCAATACTAGAGCGTGTATTGATATATACATGTTGGTGATACTACACATTATTTAATTAGAAACTGTGTAGTTTGCATCACACTGTAAACATTTCACTCTCTTCTCTAGCAACTCCTACACTTACTTGCTTTTGCAGGCTTTGCCTGTAAAAGTGTCAACAGATAATATTAGTCATCACTAAGGGCGTCAGAAGATAACATTAGTAATCATGACTTTAATATTGTAGTAGAAAGATTATTTCCCATGATAACTTTCACTTAAGTTGGTAAGACTCAAGAAATGGATCGTATTTCAAATTATTGATAAATTTCAATCTGTACTAACTCTTAGATCTAACTTTCATTATAAGGACTTAGCCTAAGCTCAATTCATTTCATTTATTTGATTTTCAGGCATGTTCACTGGATCCAACGGCCCATTGTAAGCAATGACCCTAGGCCACTAGGCAGTACACATAATGGGTACAAAATGTATTATGCATTACAGATACAGCTTTACAGAAAAAAAATAAACCATATATATAAGAATTAAGACAAATATATTCATGCAACAAAAATTACAATATACTGTACACTGACAAGAAGTAATTTCCATGAGGCAACTTTTAAGTGTTTCCTTGAAAAGGAAATGCTAAATGCTGTTCAAAAAAGGTAAGGCACTCTGTCCCAGAATATGAGAGCAGAATAAGAAAAAGTTATTTGGCCCTTATTTGTGTTGTGGATGCTGGGGTCTCTAGGAGAAATCCTTGATCAAAAGATCTTAAACACCCCATATTGCACTTCAGTAACAATACTATGGTTCATACTACAGTTAGAAAGGAGCAAGGAGGCTTGTGCAGCCTTCAGTGCTCCTATTGTCATTAATAATAATAATACCTAAACTTAAAACCAGTCAAAATCAGGTTATCTAAACATCTTTTAAATTTATTTTTAATTATACTTATAACCACCTCCGGTGGGAGTCTGTTCCATGGATTAACCACTCGAAGAATATAGAAATATTTCCAATGTACGTGGTTAAACCTTCTGCCTGAAACCCGGAGTAGGTGACTTCTGGTATTATGAAGGTCATTTTTAAATTCAGACCCAGTTCTTTCAATAGAAAAGGATCATGTGTAATATCATAGAATAGCAAAAGGTTCCCTCTAAGGTGACGTGTCTCCAGGGACATGAGGCTCAATGATGCAATTCTCTGATTGTAGAACAGGTTGTATAAGCCAGTGACATTCTTAGTGAATTGTCCTCATACTCTCCCCAGTAATATGTTCTCAGATTTTTTGAATGGGCGCCAAAGTTGAGATGTATGCTCTAGATGGGGCCCAGCATATGCCCTAAACATGGGCAGCAAAACCACAGGTAACCTAGATTTTATATTTCTTTTTATAGACCAAATTACTCTGTTGGTCTTGTTAACTGCCTCATTGATCTGCTTGTAGTATCCCCAGTTATTAGTAATAAATACCCCCAAGTTGGAGAAAACTTGCAGGAGATTATGAGAAGTTTATCAGTAAAGTAGTCTAGACTGAAAACCTTAAATGTTGGGGAGATAGCCAGCCTAGTTTAATATAAACTGTATATTGCAGTTATGACATCTATAGTTGGTAGCAAATGCAAAGTGATATACACTGCTATGTATTGTGTTAAAATGTCCTAATTTTGTAACAGAAGCAGTATGAAAACGTAGAGATCCATATGCCAGCAGTGGCAGCAAAATTCCACTGAAGATTGCAAATGTTACCACTTGTGTAAGATAGTATTTTTTGTGTAAGATAGTATTTGAGCCTAAAAACTATGCAAAATGTCCTACTAATCACCTTGCATATAGTGATAATGTGTCCTGAGAAAAACCTGGGTCCAAGTGGAACCCAAGATATTGAAATGTTTTAACTTGTTCCACAGAAGCGCCATGTAAGTACAGTCCCTGAAAAATAGTGTTAAATTTCTTGAGTTTTGGCCTGGTCTCAAACTGTTTGGGAACCAAATTAATTGGAAATAACAAGCATCTTATTTAGCAGTATTGCTGTAAGAATCAGTATGTTTTTCCCTTGTTCTTTTTGCCCAAGATATACTTTACAATGTAACAGAAACTGCTATGTACCACAGTGAGCTGATATATGCTAAAGTGTTATATCTGTAATACACAGAAACATTAAGAAAAACAAGTTTTAGTTTGCTTAACATAAAATAATCTGGTTAAAATAAATTACTTTACCTTGAATTATCACTCTTGTTCCATTCCCTTTAAAACGTCTTTGTGGAGGTGGCTTTATCACAGCCACACTGCAATAATATACACCATTATCATATGGAACTATTGATTCAAATGTAAGAGTACAAGAAGGCAAGTTGAAACCACCTTGTATAAATACACGGGTGGTGTTCTGAAGAGAGGATTCCTGTAATAAACTGAATTCAGGGTGATCCAAAGCACGAGTCCAATAATATGCAAATACCAGAGTTGAGTTTCTGCCTTCTGTAGTGCAGTTCATTTTTGCTTTCTCACCTTTTCGTAGGAAAAGTGAGGATGGAGACTGAAGTACTGTTAGACTTGTCGCAAAATCTGTGAAGACTTTAAATAAACATACAATTTCTGTTTAGGTTGTAAAGCAAAACACCTACAAGGAGCATTATCAACAACATTTCTAACAAATAATGACATTAAATTAGCATATAAGACAAATAATTCATTAAAAAAAAGGTAAGCAGATTTGTGTACCTAAGAAAAAGCCAAGAATGATCTCTTTGATCCCTTGCTTTTCCATTTCTACACTGAAAAGACTATGTTTGCATAAACGTTTGACTGTTCATTCATCTGTGATAAGTATTTTTTTTTTGTATGAGTGAGATAAACCTTTGTCTAAAAAGGGAAGGAAGTCTATGTGAAATGATCATGTCTTCTTATGTGGTCAACCAGCACTGAGTATTATTGTAGCTAAATTTAGCATTTTTCTGTGATGCTGCCCTGACATGGTCAAGAGACATCTCACATTACCAGAACATGTTAATGTTATAATGCCCCTCAGAACTGCTCAATGGCTTAAAAAACTATGGGTAGGATCAGTAATTGCTAGCTGTTCCACAAGTAAATCCAAAGGGGTGGCCATACTGTTGCACAAAACCTCAACTTGTGTGGTGGAAGACATGCGTACAGACACTCAAGGGAGGTGGGTCGTGGTCAGACTTTCTTATCCAGGGGGAAAGGTGCTTCTAGCTAATGTATATGGCCACAATAATGACTCAGGGGATTATTATTCAGGTATCAGACAGGCCTTTACCGATCTGATGGATGGATTCTCAGATATCCCGATCCTGATGGGAGGTGACTAAAACTTAGTTCTGGACATTTTTCTTGATAAGTCTCTTCCTACCCTGAGACCAACCCCAAAGATCTGGCTGGATTCACAAAACTTATGTCAGAATGAGGCATGTGTGACCCTTGGAGGAGGGATAATCCACAGGGGAGGGACTATTCCTTCAACTTGGCAGTCCATTGCACCCACAGTAGGTTGGATTTTTGGTTAGTTAACCATGTGGCCACACTGGGGATCTCGGCAGCCACAATTGGTAGTATTATTATATCCGACCATGCCACGTATCTATTTTGTTCTGCCCACCGGGCCAGGGGGCCCCATCCACAAGATGGAGGTGCAACCCTCTATTGCTGCAAGACAAGGGGTTTCAGTCCTTCATAGAGGAAGAGACTCGTGCCTACTTTGCTCTCAATGTCTCGGATGAAGTTTCAGCCTCCACGATCTTGGAGGCCTTCAAGGCTGTTATCAGAGGGCAGATTATCTCTGACACAGCAGCTGAGAACAAGGCCCAGGTGGAGAAAGTGCATCAGCTGCAGACTGAACTTGCAGCCCTGGAATCACAACTTAAAGTCCCTGTACAGAACCTGGCTAACTCCTCCCTTCTCCTGGCCATTGTAGGCCTGAAGTATTGCATAAACACACTGCTGAATAGGTGGGCAGAATGGCAGCTCCTCCACTCCAAGCATAAATCATGGGAAGAGGGAGATAAAGGTGGTAGGTTATTAGCTTACCACCTGTGTAAGCAGCAAGCCTCATCTAGAATTCATGTGCTTAGAAATAAGGAGGGGAAAGTAGTCTCAGCGCCCAAGGAATTTAATGAAATGATGCGCCTTTTCTATCAGGCCTTATATCAGACACATTCCAAGGGTCAACATGGGGAGATCTCTAAGTGGCTGTTGGAGTTTTGTCATGGGACCAGTCTCCCCAGGCTTGCACAATCTGACTGTAGCAGCCTGGACACTCCCATCACCATGGAGGAACTCCATACTGGTCTTTCCCAAATGGTGAAGGGGAAAGCCCCAGGACTGGACAGCATGACTGTGGAGCTATATCAACTCCTTAAGATTGAAATCACAACCCCCTTGTTGCAGACCCTACAAGAGGCTCACAGCAAAGCCTCACTTCCACCTACCATACGGGAGGCACTCATATCGCTACTTCCCAAGAAGTCCTCTGATGCACTGGGCTGCTCCAATTTTCAGCCTGTTTCCCTGGTCCCAGTGGACACCATGTTGGTGGCTAAGGTCCAGGCAAATAGCATGATCCACATCCTTGCTACCCTGATTCACCCTTCGCAGTCTGGCTTCTCAAGGGGCAAGTCCAGGACTGACAGTCTGTGCCTCATTCTTAATTTAAAGTGGCTAGCACTCCAGTCTTCTACCCCCCTGGCCGCTCTCACAATTGATTTCTCTAAGGCTTTTGATTCCCTGGAGTGAGATTATCTCCATAGTGTTCTTAGACGCTATGGCTTTGGTACCCACTTTCGTTCCTGGATCTCCACTCTCTATCATCTGCCAATAGCCAAGATCCTCACTAATTGTGATATCTCCTCCCCCTTCCCATTTCAGAGGGGAACCAGGCAAGGTTGCCCTCTCTCTCCTCTCCTGCTTCTCATAGCCTTAGACCCCCTGATCAGGAGACTGCTGGACACCACTGGTATTGCTGGGATCTCCGTTGAAGTTTAGAGCTTTCTAGTAAATGCTTATGTGGATGATATGCTTTTTATGTTATCAAACCCAGATCTCTCCCTCCTTATGGTGATATCGGTGTTACAAGAGTTTGCCTCTCTTTCTGGTTTAGTGGTTAATCAGAAGAAAACAGTCCTTTCTCCACTGAATGCAAGGCGTAGTAGGGATTGCCTGGCGGGCACAGACATCACTTGGGCCCCGTAAATTTCACATACCTAGGCATCTTTATTTCCTCAGCATGGAAAAATCTGGAAAATACCAGTTTCTCTCCTCTTCTTTTGGCCCTGACAGCTGAGGTTCAGCACTGGTGTAAACTCCAGCTGTCCCTAAAAGGCAAAGTTGGGGCAATATGCATGTTCATGCTCCCGACAATTTCTTACCTTCTGAATAACCTCCCAGTTCCCCTGTCCCTTAAGCTGTTTTCCTCTCTGGATAAGCTTATACCCTCCTTCTTGTGGGAAGGTAAAACTGCCCACTGGGGGCATTTGAAACTAAGAGCACACTAGTCCAGAGGAGGACTGGGGCTCCCCTGGTTTGTAGGCTACAATCTGGCCTTTTGCATAGCACAAGCCACCACATGGTTATCCCGGATCTCTCCTCTCCTCCACAATGGCTCGCCCTAGAATGTGCTCTTGCTCCAAATAACTTCCTTTTCTCTCTTGTAGCTAATAGGAGGGTCCCTGGGAGTCAGATCACTCTGATTATGGCTGAAACCTGCAGAGCCTGGTGAAGGGCTATGGCAATTATGAATATCCCTAGCTCAGCCCGCTGCCCCCCGGCACTATATGCTCCTCTCTGGAACAACAGTCTGTTACGTGGATAAAAAAACCCTCTCTTGGGCCCAGTGAGCAGCGAAGAGGAAACATATGGTGGGAGTTCTTCTCCTCCCAGGCACTACAACCCTGATGTCTTTTGATCAGCTGAGGGAGCGCTTTGATCTGAAGACTCAGGATTTCTGGAGATACTTACAAATGAGAAGCGTGATTCGCCCCCTCCTGTCGAGACACACCAACAAGGGTGGGTGGGGTTTCCCAGCTAAACTTCATAAGCTAAGACAGGGTCAGGTCCTTGTGGGGGGGTCATCTACAGGGTACTGAGAGATTTGCAGCTGGATGCTACCTGTAAGTGCCGACTGGCATGGAAGGCTGAGCACTGGCATCCTCTCCCTCAGAAGCAGTGGACCACCAGCCTGAGGGCAGCTCATGGAGCATACGAGGATGTTAAGAGCCAGCTGATACAGCTGAAGATCCTCCTTAGGTGGTACAGGTTGCCAGCTATGCTTTTTGAGCTCAGGGCACTGGACCATGACAGGTGGAGGTACCAAGACTCCCCAGTGCAGCCACTTCATGTCCTATGGACTTACCCTGCCTCTACCAAATTCTGGCAGGCAGTGCTAGATGATTGTGGGCAAAAGAATGTTGCACTCCTATGACTTTCTCTTGCTGGGAGGCACCTCAACACTAGATCCCCTACCCATGCTATATAAAGTTTGGGTTCTTGCTGCTTTTATGGATGCCAAGAGAGGTATCCTGATGAAACGGAGGCAACCCACTCCCCCCTCTATTCTCTCTTGGTGGGCGGTTTTGGCCAAGGTTGCCATCTTTGAATGACTCACAGCTGTGGGGTGAGGACAGCTCTACAGATACCATAAAAAAAGGGATGCATACCCGTACTCTTATATCTGTTCAGTTGCACCTACTCCATCTGGGAACCCTCCGTTAGGTTAAGCCCCTTTGGACCCTCCCCCTGCTATCTATGAAGGATGCGCACCCTTTCTCTTCACACTCTTATTACTTACCTCTGTCTCCATATTTTTTTCCGGCCCCTCTAATCTCCACCCTTTGGAGTGGCTCACTGACTAACAGGAGACATGTGTGGAGCTCACATGAAGTAGGTTTGTCACACCCTGATAAATATTTTGATGTTACTTAAACTCTTCAGGTTCCTCTTGTACATGGAAGCATAGCTGCAATTGAATGGCTCTTAGTTGGTCTTCATTGAGCAATGTAGGTTTGTCTTTTCTTTTGTCTGATAATTAGCCATGGCTTTATGCTACCTGCCGCATGTCTGTGGTAGTATAACTGTCTGATTTCTGTGGTCATGTTACCTGATGCTGTTGTCCTGGCTGTATTGAAAAAGTAAAATTCAACAAAATCTTATATGAAGAAAAAAAAAAGGTTCAAATGCCCCTACCTTCATATTTACCGATAGGTATGTGGCTTATGTTGCTTTGATTTTTAAAGCAGCTCTGCATGCTCTGGTGATAATTTTATACCTATACAGTATGCACCCTCCCAGTAGGTTACTGTGATTGAAGACTTCCTTACTGCTGGTATATAGAAAGTAATCGTCTCCACCAATAGACAGAAACTGCTATATCAGCAAGTGAGAAAGCAAAGAAACTGCACATAGAGCCAAATGAAAATATGCAAAACTTGCTTTATTGAAAGTAACAATTAAAGCAGCGCAAATGGTACTCAGCACAAGCACTATGCATCAGCACTTTGGAGCGTGATGCCCTTCTTCAGAAAGCTATGCTTAGTGAGCTCAGTGTTCTTTACCATAATTATAATGAGGCTGTCATCCTAGGTGATCTTAACCTCAGTTGGTTAGGGTCAGCTCAAATATCCTTGCAGTCACTCACGCTTTGTTATAATTTTCACCAGTTGATCTCTGAAGCAACTGGAGCCACATCATCCCATCAAACGGGTACACTCCTAGACTGGGTGATGGTTAACCGTATGGGGCATGTGTCAAAAGCAGGAATCCTTGCAGATGCACTAACAGACCACTCACCCACTTTTGTATCCTATCTATGGTTGCGCCTCCATCTCCTCCATCAAGACTAATCACGTTTACAAATCTAGCTCATATTGACCAGGATGCATTTCTCTATGATGTCTCCAATATTGACTGGGCAGGTATCTATCAAACAAAGGATGTGGAGGTTGCTCTACAGATATTCATAAATGAATTTCTTACCATTCAATATAAACATGCCCCCAAGACTACTAGGAGGGTCAGAGGAAAACAGACGAGGTGGCTGCATAAAGACCTCCTTGCTAATCTGCGCCAGGGACAAGCTTTGATTCGCAACAAACAAACTGGCTTACAGTCAGATCTTATTGTCTATCATGAACTAAGGAACAGATGTAAGAGACAAGTTAGAGTTACTAAAAGCAAATACTCCAAGGACCTTCTACAAAGTTCAGCCTGCGACCCAAGGAAATTTTGGGCCCATGTCAAAACATTTCTCGGTACCTCACAGTCGGTCACTCCTGATGAAATGATCATAAATGGGGCACATTGTAATGACCCTAGGACCATCTCAAACAGTTTTAACAATCTTTTCTCTGATCTTTCGTACTATACCTTGGCTTTACAACCTAGTGGATCGCACTCCAATCTACCTACCACATTACCTTCAGACAACCATACTGCCCTATCGTATGATGCTCCTCCAGCACCACCATTCTATTTCAAGGCTATATCAAGAGCGGAAGTTCTAAAATTACTGAGATCCATATCTGCCAATACCAGCTCTGGTTCTGACTCACTGGAACCTCATCTTCTTAAGCTGGCTGCTCCACTCATTGCCTCTCCGATTGCCAGAATCTACACTTTATCCCTTATCCATAGCACTGTGCCAGACCTATGGAAATCTGCAAGAGTAATGCCTGTCTTTAAGAAAGGTGACCTAAAGGACATGGCCAATTACAGACCTATAGCAATTCTGTCTGTCTTTAACAAGATCCTAGAGAAAATAGTTGCATCATAGACCATTGACTACCCTACACGCTACAATCTCCTCTCAGACACTCAGCATGGTTTCAGAAAAGGTCATAGCACTACCGCGGCTCTTCTTCAACTAACTACTGATATTCTGTCCAACATGGATTCTGGAAAACTCACAGGTGCCGTCTTCATTGACCTCACTAAGGCTTTCGACCTTGTTGACCATCCCCTGCTTCTCTCCACTCTCCATAAATTCCATTTCTCTACCCCTGTTGTGGACTGGTTCTGTAGCTACCTGTCAAACAGGTCGCAAGCTGTCAAATTTAACTCCTCCCTGTCCAACACGTCTACTATCAACCTTGGGGTCCCCCAGGGCTCTATCCTTGGGCTCCTTCTGTTCTCAATTTTTATCAACAATGCAGCTGAGGTCCTGGAATCCTGCTCAGCTGTTCTCTATGCTGATGACCTGATCATCTACACTAGTTCTTCTAGTATTGCCTGCATAAACACATCACTTACTTCAGACTTCAATAAGGTCTTAGACTGGCTACTAGACCATAAGCTTGTACTAAATGAAAAGAAAACGAAAGCCATGCTCCTAAGTTCTGCACCGAAGATTAAGACCTGTTCTAGTTTGCTGGAGGTTCTTCACCCAGGAGGATTTCCGCTTGAAAATGTTACTTCCTTCAAGTATCTTGGAATCCTCCTGGACCAGTCCCTGGATTTTAATCTTCACATTCAGTCCTCATGCAAAGCTGAAAACTGGAAACTAGGAGTAGTTTACAAAATGAGCTACATGCTTACACCCTCGGCCAAATTAGCAATTGCCCAAGGTATTCTGCTCCCAACCCTTACTTATGGTGCCTCTATTCTTACCTCTGCCCATAAAGCCTCCCTACTAAAATGAGACGTAACTTATAACAATATATGCTGATTTGCCTCTTCGTCGCCTTGTCTCAAACATCGCTGCCTTCTTTATAAGGATCTGAATTGGCTCTCACCCTCTGCCAGTAGACAATACTACCTTGGATCACTGATGGACTCGATCATTTGGGGAAAAAAAACATCCCAGCTGGCGGCGTTGCTGGTCCCTCAACCATCCTCCCATGGCCTGCTATCAGCTGACAAATCCTTGCCCTATATTCCAAGATGACTAAAGGCACAGGGGCCTTCCAATTCTTTGCTCCCAGGCTATGGAATTCTCTTCCACTCAACCTCCAGCTGTATCAGTCTCACTTTGGATTTAAAAGTGAATATCATCGTTATCTTTCCTTGGCTGATGCTTATACATGCTTTGACCCAACCTGAAGCTCCTGAGACTTACCAGTAATGTCACCCCTGCTCTAATCCAGCTCCAAACCTGTCTCCTCTCCCCCCCCATATTTTTCTTTCTCTTTGTAAATAACTTCTTGACTACTAGCTCTCTTCCTTCTTGAACCTTGTTGCTGACCATCCACTGTTGTTTTGCCAGTTACCACCCCTGACCTTCCTTCTGTCAGTCTTTCTTGTTATGTTTGAACATTCCTCACATTTCTCTCTATATAACCTTACTATCTTATTAGCCCTTTCACTCCACAGATCGGTTCTATGGTTTCTGCACTTATTATATATCTTACTGCCATTATCTGTATAATGCTTGCCATTATTTTTTGTTGTTTCTACCCATTGTATTTTTGTAGCACTGCTGTACTGTTCTTCTATTTGTATTATTTTACCCATGTTGCTGTTGTTCAACTGTTGTCCTTTTGTTGTATTCTCCCGGGTCGTGCCTGAAAATAGTCATTTTATGGCTAGTGCACCTACCTGGTTAACAAAAGCTAAATAAATAAATAAATTCCCCTCTGAGCATATACTGTAACACTGAATCATGTGACATTGAATCAGTCATTAACAACCAACATTAATGAAATTACTAGTGCTTTTTAAAAACAGGACTACCTGATGCTGCACCTGGTACGGCATAAGAGCTAAGTCGTTATACCACAAAGAACATTGAAACATTATAATGCTTGAGAAAGTGGATCTGCTAATTTATAAAAAGCAATCTACACATACTTAAGCTGCCTAAAAGACTGACCAACTGCTAAGCAATAGGAATACAACCATACCATACCAGGTGCAATATTAGGGAGTCTTGTTTTTAAATAGCACTAGTTACTTTTAGATAGCACAAGTAACTTTCATTAATGTGCAGTATGCTATAGCACAGCACTTAGTTGCAGTCATGCTGCACATCTGCCACTGAAGAATAGTGTTACTGGAAGCAGACTCACTACTTGATCAAAAAGAAGGTATTCCTGTGATAGCCAAGCACCACGACAGAGAGAATGAGAGTGATCTGAACTGCCATAGGACTGGAGACCATGACGTGCAGATCATAATGGTCTAACTGACGGGGGTTAGCCAAACCTGCAAGCCACATCGTCCAGTCACAGAGAGAGGAAAAATGAAAGTAAGTGACCGAGGAGGCCAATTGAACAAATGAAAGGGCTCACTATAAGCTGGAACAGTGGAGCTCTGCATAGCAAGGGAGATCCCATAACACTAGAATTGTGCCTAAATACAGAGCTTGTCCCTGCAACTGGTACTAGTACTGTAGTTTGGAAATCTTACACTGGATTTGGATAGCCACCCAGGAGCTACTTAATACATCAGGTTGAGGATTTCCTTTCCGCTAAAATTGCATAGCCTTTGAATTTGAGGTTTCTGTTTCAAAAAGTTGCTGTGTATAATTTGTTTTACTGTTCACCACCACCAGTAACCATGTGCAATGACAGTGAACCTGCACCAGTTCTTCAGCTCAGTACCCAGTGCTACTCAAAGAGCTCCCTGTTAGTTCAAAAGGGTAAACTCACTGGTACCATTGGAGAGAGGGTAGTGCCGCCAGTACAGGAAAGTGAGATCACAATTCTGTATTGTGATGTTGAGTGGGCTGTGTATGAGGGCTGTGTTTGGATGGACATTTATAGTGACAGCTCAGAAATCATTTGCTTTGGTTCCACCTACACAGGGCATTGAAGTGAGGCTGGGGACTAATATAGGCTGGGCCTACCTAGGGCACTGGAAGACCAGCTACAGTACTCACATAACTACTTCCTGCTGCAAACTAACCATCTTTTCCCTGTCAGGTGCTACCCTAATAAAGTCGTGTTCTTCTGTTTGAATCATGGTCTGCTGCCATTCTGTGTAGAGTACAAGTGCAGACTTAAGGGGAACGGTACATAACTGTGTGGAAATCCAGGAGCATGGAACCACAGTAGGAGGTGTGGCATTCAAGTGGGTTGTACCAGCTTGTCACATGGCCCACTATATTCCTTCTTGTGGTAGAAACACAATGCTATTTCTAACTATAGTTGGAGGCACTATTTCTATTCATGGCCTGTCTATCCCAGACATGGCATGATGTTTATCTGAAATGACTGCAAGATCTTGTAGGTTCTGCAAATCAAAATGTCACAAAAAATTTATGAAGAAGTGCAATCCAGAGGTCAGATGAACAAAGGTCTCCTGAAAAGAATCTTACAAAGAACTGACAGTGGATAACTCATTTGAGTTTGAAAAATGTAGAAACCTACCAGTCAAGGGGGGGGGGGTAAGATAAAAGGACCTGGGGGTATTTGGGTAGACTGGATGTGCCAATGGGATATTTTCTGCTGGCACATTTTTATGTTTCTTTGTTTCTAAATGCAGCAGGGGAATTATGGAGCAAGACAACTGTGACTATGATGGGGGTAGAGGAGATCAAACAGAAGTGATAAGCAAGATTAATCAAGAACAGACTGAATGGCAAAGATCTATAGAAGCAGCAAGGCATCAAGGAAGTCAAACAGAATATCCAACTCATCTGGCCTCCTCATGCAGGCAAGTCAAAGAAGCTGGAAAAAAAAAAGCTGCAGAATATACAGCAGGATGTAGAGGTGCTAGAATATACCTTATTTATGTTGTTACATACTGCCAACAGAATTAGACTCCAGAACAAGTCCGTAGAGCGCACACAAGGAAAAGTCATGACGCAAAAAATATATGCAAAAATATTTGCTGAAATTGCTTCCATGTTACAGCATCTTACAGCATCATGCAACAGTTTGTTGCTGACAGAATTAGTAGGCATAGTGAGCTCCAGACTCCTGTCTGCCCTGTGTGATTGCTCCGCTCCTCCATCGAGGGCTTCCTAGCAATTTCCAGGGCCCACCTGAAGACCTCTGGAAATCGTTCTTTCAAGGTGGTGGGCCCAGATTTGTGGAATTCACTTCCAAGATCTTTGATTGAGGCTCCATTGGTGGAGGTTTTTAAGTGGGTTGTGAAGGTGTATCTTTTTAGGGAGGCATTCACAGGCAGTTTATGAGCCTTGCAATAGCTGACTGCTGAACTGTATTTTAATCAGGAGGATTTCTGGGATTAATCACTGTATGTTATCCACTGATTTATGCTCTGTATTAGCTGTTTATTGTTTATTCTAACTCCTGTCTTCCTGTACTGCACCCAGAGCCTCTGGGATGGGGCACTTAATAAATAAAATGTTATTTACTTAATATAATGCTACATAACTTAATTCCTAACCAATGGACTAAAATATTGTACAGCCTTGTATACTGTATTTGAACACCTTTTAGCAGGCTGTTGAGATTCCCTGCATTATAGATACACCCTAGGGTTTTGTTCGGTGAAACAGAGATTACCTGCAGAAATAAAAGCACAGCACTACTCCTGCTCCTCCCTTGCAAGCACTTGAGGGGTAGCAGCCAATGTAAATGGTAAATTATGCTTTCTGTCTAACCACCTAGTCAGCCGTTTTACTTGAGAAAACATGAAAGTATTTAATGGAAGCTGTTTTCTAATGTTGCACCTTTCCAGTGAGCTTGCATTGTTATGACTGTACAATCTCACTGATTGAATCACAACTCTTCTTTTAGCAGCTTGGACATCTACCAATTTTGATTTGGAATTAGAAGGAATTTTATCATTATAAAAAACTAGAACTGGATATGAACCCCTCCTCATATGTCAACAGATACTTCACAAATCCAGTTGCAAGGACAAAATCTACAGCAACATGATGGGATTGTGCAGTAGTACTGCTGAGTACCTTAAGGCATTTGGGAGGGCACTTATACCCAGGAGACACCAGCCCCCCCCAGGGCACATTACATATACCTTTTAACTCTATTCAGATTGCCCCTTTTCTTCTTTCTTGTAAGGGTCTTCTTTTCCTCCACTTTAAATCTGCTTTAACATTGTTTTTACACTTGAAATACTAAAGGGAGAGTTCCTTTTAATATGCGATCCCTACACGTTTGACATTGTTCTTATCTGTTTTTGAACTCTCATTGTTATTTAGTTTATTGGTTAGTTCCTTTGTTTGTTAGCAAATTAGCTAGCTAGTTAGTTAATTAGTTAATTGAAAATCAGTAACTGGAAAATGCGTACTGATCCTGAGCTCATTTCCAGGTGCAACCAGGTGGTGGGGGAACATAGGGCTACATAGTGGGTGGGATATTCAAATGGGTTGCACATGGTGCAACAGAGTTGCACCATGCAGAACCCACTGATATGCCCTGGCATGATATTCAATGGGAAAATATGCATAGCACAAATCCCCATGCACTGGGATGCATCAGTAATATATGCAGCGCAGGTAAGGGGGCGTGCCCATGCATATTCTGCACATCCCAATATTCAGCCCAGGATGTACTGTGAATATGCAGGTGCAACCCCTACATGCGTGGCACACAGTTAAGCCAAACAATTATAGGGAACCATCTGGTCACCCACAGGTGAGCTACCATAATGCAGGGCGCAACACAGCAGCTGCCAGCTGTGGTTGGCACCCAAGCTCTGGTGGCACCGGTTGGTGGCATAGCACCCCCCATGCCCGATCGTGGGCTATACAAATGAAGAACCTCCCTGGTGGTCTAGTGGACCTCTCTCCTTGCCCAATCACGGACTGTAATAAGAAAGAACCTCCCTTGTGGTCCAGTGGACCCATCCCCCTTCCCGATCATGGGCTGTAATATTAAAAGCACTCCCTGGTGGTCTAGCAGTACTGTACCCCCCTCCATTCACATATCGGGACTGTGTAGTACGGTATGGTCTGCATGCCCATTGGCCCATGCTGTGGACCAATGGGCATGCAGCTGTACTGTACACTGTCAGTTGGTGGGCGGCCGAGTGGCTGGCAGGTGGGGTGCTGCTGCCTTCCGCTGTCCGGGGGGAGGAGCGGATGGCGGAAGTGAGTGGGCGGGTTGGGAGGGGGTACAGGTACCGCTAGACCACCAGGGAGTGTTTTTAATATTACAGCCTGCGATTGGGCAGGGGGATGGGTCCACTGGACCACCAGGGAGGTTGTTTCTTGTTACAACCCATGACTGAGCATGGAGATAGGTCCACTGGACCACCAGGGATGTTCAATATTATTACAGCCCACAATCGGGCAAGGGGATAGGTCCACTGGACCACCAGGGAGTTATTTACTATTTACGGACTGCGGTCGGGCTTTGGAGCATGTTGCCGGTGGGGGCAGGGGCGTCGGTCCCTGACGGCTGCTGCCTTGCAGGGAGCCAGGCGCAAATCACCAGGGATCAGTGCACCTGCATGCAATGGGGCCATAATGACATGCAAATGGCCCCATTTGCACCTTGCATGCATTATGGCCCCATTTGCATGTCCACTGCTGAATATCGCAGTTGATGCACCTAGCGCAATGGTACTTGCACTAGTGCATCCCCGTGCTCCTCTCTGGCCACTTGCGCTTGGTGCAGTGCCACTGCGCCATACATATGTGGGTGCCATGAGCGAGAGTTTAGTCTGTGCTGGAGCCATGTACGCAGCACCGTTGAATATCACCCTGTCAGCACCCTGGCACATCCCAGTTGCACTGCGCCTAGGCTTGTGCCACAGCCTGGCGCAATCTGAATATTCCACCCTGTGAGTACAAATATGTTTTAAGGTACAGTAATGCTGAACAAAACAAGACAAAGTGTAGGTACGTTAGTGAATAAGATATATAAAATGAATGTGTACCACTAGTACAATATACCACTATAGTGAACTGTTAATGTGCCTACTTAACCATTGCTGTGCCATGGACTGATATATTTGTCCAGAGATCCTATACATTCTAATTCTGTTGGCAGTCTACAACGAGAGAAATTCCACCCAGCAAGGTTCATTATAGTGAGGAAGCACTGTATTACATTCAGAGATTCATTACAGCAGTAAATTTAGACTGTAGAGTGATAACAATAGATTTAGACTGTGCATAAGAAAACTTAACTAGTATCCTAGCAATATCCATTCTGGGTGTAGCCCCAATCCTAGTTTCAGAATAAGGATGGGGTTCAATGGGGAGATAGTTGTGGAGACTATGAGGTGCTCTTCTCCAGTGGTACACTCTGAAGGATGGAGTACTGACCCATCTGCAGGATCTTTGTGGTGCTCCATGCTCAGCTGGCAGCAGCAAGAGATGAGCTATATCTACTGTGTTGCCAGCACAGCTGGAGCCAACAACCCACTACCCCAGAAGCCCACTGGTCTGGGAGAGTGGAGAGTGGTGGTTGTGGGGGAAGGGAGCCAGGACTAGCCAGAAGGAGTCTGTCTAACCCCACACCATCCAGATGGTGATTTGCTTTTCACACTTGAAGGTGCCTCAGGTACCTGACTTTTCTGGAGGGGACTCTGAGTCAGTCATGGGACAGGGGTAGAACAACTTGTTGGCACCTGAGGGAACAAACAGGAAGAAAGCAATTAGGAGCATCTTGGTGGTTAGGGATAGATCAAGGGGTAGAGAGGGTGGTGAATGGAGGGTTGGAAGGGAGGGGGATGGTCAGGTGCCCCCCCCCCCGCTGCAATGGCCATCCAGGAAATAGACAGAAGATGGAGGATGGCAGAGAGGGAATGGGAGTTGGGGATACTGGTACACCTGGGTACCAATGACCTGGAAAACCAGATTGTGGAGGCAGTGAACAGAACTGTCACAGTCTGTGAGAAAGAATGAAAGCACACTCATCCTCTCTGGCCTTTTCCAAATTCATCCCTATGTGTGGCAGAGAAGGAGGGAAAGACAGAACAAGAAGAGAGTAGATAGTAGTGGTGGGTGAAGAGGCCACAATTCACTTGGCAAAGTGATTCACAGAGCCAAGGCGAATTTGCAGAGTAATTCTCAACGAGAAGCGGAGTAATAAGCATTATAATGGGTAACGCGAAGTCCACTGAAGACAATAACTTTGCGTTACTCCGCCTTCCCAGACCACTACTCCACCAATCTTAAAGGTGAAGTGCATTGAAAACAATGTACTTTGCCTCACTTCACCTTGTTTTTAAGCTCTGAAGACGAATTTTGCAGTGATTCATGGGATTTCAGGTCACATGGGCTCTATATTGATCTGCACAGCCTCAGTTCAGAGTAGTATGTATAGGAAGCTGTAGGATACAGTGTGCTATGAAAGCTGTCTGTGATTTAAACCTTCTAAAAGCTGTTAAAAAAGCCTTTTTGAGTTTTTTTTTGCTCAAACTTTAGTTCATTGATTACTGGAAAACCTCCTGTGCTCATATCATCAAGCATTTTTGTTTGTGTGTGGATTTTGAATGTTAATGTACAACATTGAGTCTGCGTAGTACGAGACAGTGAAAGTGTGCTTTGGGGGGATTTATCTGTGGTGTCGGTAGATTTAAGTTGGAGAAAAAGGGAGTTCTTTGTTTTTTGGCAATATTTTTGTTATATACCTAACTGTGTTACTGTATACACTAATATTGGCAGTAATTGTTGACATTTTTTTGCTGATTGTGTGTTGTGTGGATCTGGTGCAGCAGTTCTTAATTTCAGGCTGTTTACAATACATGGTATATTACTGAAATTTTCAATTTGCTATGTATTACTTGTAGACAAATTGTGTGTGTGTGAGTGTGTTTGCAGTGTGTGACATCAAATAATACACCTTTTATTGTGCTACACTGTAATTGCAGGCGCAGTAGTGTGAACCTGCTATCCACTGCAGCTGTGTGATTTTGTACTGCTATTGTGGTATCTTTTCTTTGTTTTGCTGCTTGCACTGCCATAAAAATCTGCAGTCAGTGCCCCCCCCTCCCCCCAGCAAAAGGAATTGTTTTCCAGATTGGATTGTTTGTGACTTCAGCACCACTGGTTAGTTAAGGTGTTGTTTTCTCTTGTGTATTTGCATCTGTATCTGTTGCTGAAGCCACAGTTGTTTTTTTTTGCTTCACATCCAGCATCCCCCCACCCCCAGAGTGAACGTTCCAAAATCTAAATTTGTTTAGAATATTGTTTTTGATCCCCCAAAATGCCTGCAAAGAGACGTGCAAGCAAAGCTGGTTCTCGCCATGGCACTGCTGACAGTAAGATAGTCTGTGGGCGTGATAGTACGCAGACACAGAAGTGCATTGCTGATGTGAGGAAAGGTATTTGTCTTGCAATGTTTTTTACAGCCCAATCAGTAGCTTCACTCATAGTTGGAGAAGATGATGTTGTCCCAGCCGGTGGTGTTAGTGCAGTTGCTGGTGGTGGTACGAGTATTGCTGCTTCAAGTTCCACTTCTGACTAGTGTACCATGTCCAAAAATAAAGTGGAGTGTGAAACAGTGTGAGTGAGTGGCAGTGTAGATGATGTCATACTTCACAGTAACATCCCAGTAACTGAACATGAGGATTCTGATATTCATGTCAACAACAGCATACAATGTGACATTTCTTCCACTGAGATTCAGGTCACGCATTTTCCATGCAGTGATTCACAATATGGTGAAAAAATATAAGATAATGGTGGTGTTGAGGATGATGATAATGATGTCGTTGTAGTTGCAACATGCAGTGCACATGCCAGCATCCAAGCAGAAGATGTGGATGTGGGTGATGTTGATGAATATGATGATGATGTAATTGACCCCAGTTTAGAACTGGAGAAAAGGTAATTCAAGGTGGCTTTGTTTGGGTCTGTTTGCATTAACCCCCCAAAAAAAAAACTTGTGATTTACAAGTTTCAGTTGATGGTGATGATGATGATGACTCAGTAATAATAATAGGTAGTTGTGGTGGTCAGTTGCAGTCCAAGTGTGTTCTGCCCAAAAAATCATGTAGCACACTCCCCCCACGTCATGGCTTAAAAGAACGGAGTCCAATAAGCAGCATCAGGGACATGTTAAAATTAGAGAATCACAATTCCTTGTTTGGGATTTTTTTGTTCAAGATGCAAAGGATGAGTCAGTTGCAATCTGCCAGGTTTGCCGTGTGCGTGTAAGTCAAGGTAAAAAGGGGAGCCACCTGGGTACAGGAGGACAGCATACGCATCTGAAGAATAGGCACATGGCACTGCGGACCCAGCACAAGATGGCAGCTAATACCACAGCAGGGCATTCACCCTCATCATCAACCATAATGAGCATGTTATGCTCTTTTATGACTGTTAAATCCAGTAGGACATTAAATGTGTGCAGCAGTGAGGAAATAAAAGCAGAGGATTACTACAGGCATGATGAGGTGGAGGAGCATAATGATTTTGAAATGTTGTCCAGTGCTGCTGAGAGTATCAGTTTTGGTGGTGGTGGTGGTAAATGTAGTATGTCTAGTGCAAATGGTACATCAACTCTGGTTGGTAAATGTGGCAAAATAACTGCATTTGTGGGTTTGTCATCCTCACATGGGCAACCGTCTTCATCAAGCATCCACACTCCACCCTCTGCCATTTGCAGAGCAGAACCATTTGTCATCACACCCTGTGTAAAATGTTTAAGTCAGCCCACATTACAGAGTGTTTTTGCACATAAGCCTCAGTACCCACCTAATCATACCATGTCACATGAACTTAATACTGCTGTAGCTGAAATGCTGGCAATTGATCTTTTGCCCTTCTCCTTTGTGGAGAATTATGGGTTCCAGCGGTTTTCTGCATGTACCTGTCTAAAATGGAAAGTCCCATCCAGGACATACTTTTTGACCCGTGCCGTCCCCAAGTTGTACCGTACTGTGTCTGCCTCAGTAAGACATGCCCTTCAACATTCCTCTCTTCAGTCATCCATTTAAGTATAGATACATGGACAAGTGGCAAAACTGTAGGGAGTTCATATATGTGTATAAATGCCCACTCTGCGCAGGTGCCGGTAGTTGTTTGTGATGTTGCTAGTGTGAATAATCAGTGCAGTATGATGAAGTGTTGTGGTAGTGATCTTCTGGGAATTTGACAGCATGCAACAATTGCTATGCGCAATGTGTCCTGTTCACACTCTGGTGAAAACATGTTGGACGTGGTACTGACTGAAACTAACCCCCTGTCCCTGAGAGTTGGGTTCATAGCAAGTGACAATGGGTCAAATGTGGTGAAATGCATCATGAATGGTGGCTTTTTCTGTGTTCCATGCATGGCCCATTGTTTAAATCTTGTGGTGCAGGAGTTTCTGCAGCACCCTGATGTAAAGGAAATGCTGACAGTTGCATGCTGTATCTGTTCTCACTTTTCACGATCTGCAAAAGCCCGTGACCAATTCGGCAGTTGCAGATATGAAACAGTCTCCCTCAGCACCACTTGAATCTGGAAGTTGTCACCCAGAGGAACTCCACTTTATACATGGCAGAGAGGCTGTATGAACAATACAAAGCCATCTCAGAATAGCTTGTGATGTACGCTAGCTGTGACAGTTCCGGGGCTTCCATGTCTATGACGGCCGAACAGTGGAGCATCATGGATTCTGTAATAACAATTTTGCAGCCTTTTGAACATGCCATACAGGCAGTGAGTGGTGAGTCTGCCTCCATTAGCCAATAAATTCCACTGCTGTGGGTGCTGAGGCAGACACTGGTGAATGTACAGCATGACCTTAATGTTGCCAGAGACAGGGCTAGCAGTATGTTGCTGAAACACATGCTGACTTCCTGAGGAGGTTGTGGAGTCAGAAACAGTAGGAGAATTCAAGAATGCATGGGACAGGCATAAGGCAATTCTAGTGGTGGGGGGTGTCACAAACCCACTCAGCAGGTCAGGCTCTCTACTCCCAAAGTGCCAACCTCCGAGTGCAGTCTTGTGAACAGTTTAACAGAACAAGGTAACCCTCTTGTCTGTTTTATGAGTTTGGATCAACCTTTGGTCTCAAGTCTTAGGAGGGATTTAAACTGTGGACCTCTTGCTAGTGTACCCAATGCACAGGCTCAGATATTTCTGCCTTGGGGGGGGGCAGATATCTTTGCCTATGGGTACCTAACCAGGTATACAGAGATGAACCCTCAAAAACTTTAATAAAGACCTCAGATTTAAAATGCTTCTCTTTCCAGTTTGGTGCTACCATTCAAGCTTATGCCTAGTGTCTGCTATAACCATATATACTTTTCTTACAAATGGAAGAAATTCATAGACAGACCAAGTATGCTCTAAAAATAATTTTACTAAAATAGATAAAAATATGTAAAACACAACATACAGAACTATTGTATCACAAGACATACAAATCTTTTAAAAGAACAAAGTTTAAACAGTGCAAATTCCTACAACACAATTTAGATTTATCTCTCTTTCTAAATATCTGTTTAAAGTGCTCACAGATGTTTCATTGTCAGAGTCTAGACAAAAGTGTGTCCTGAAGGAAAACAGAATTAATGTTTTAAAAGTTGGTTTTCTCCACCTATTTTGCATGAGGTCACCTAGCTCCTCCCTGTCAGAATATATAAAAATATATATCTAATAAAAACACAGGATTTTTTTTTCAAGAATTAAATTCTGAAATCCTCAGCATGACTCATGTCCTTCAAATGACATTTCTTTGATCTCATGATAAGCGTCCCACTTCCAGGGCATGAAAGCATCTTTATAATTTCGCACTAATACATCACAACCTGCTTTTCTTCCTCTGGAAACTTCATAAAATGGATATGCTCAGCTCAAGCTTCTTCCACCCTGTAATTAGCTTCAGGCCTTCCACGTAACACCTGGTATCTAAAACCTGTGTGTGTGAGATCTCACATGCTGTTTCAGCATTTTCTCATGTCTTTCATCTTTCAGTTAAAATCTGGTGGGGGGAGTGAGGTCACTCCTAAAGCACCAGATTTTCAGCACAGACAGTCAGTAATACATTTTATATTAAAAAAAATGATACAGCACTCAGAACTGGCCGTCCATGTCACAATTTCTTCCCACCTAGACTGAATCTGGGGGTTCTATCCCCTACATGGGATGAGCTTCCCAAATCAGTTCACTCCTCATAGACCCTAGACAGCACATATGAGTTCTGTTTTTTTGCTCCAGCCCTATATATGTTTGTCAGATCATAACCTTGCAAAGCAAAACTCCATCTTAGCAGTCTGCTATTGTTTTTCCCCATCTGCGTCAGCCAAACCAGTGGGTTATGGTCAATCTGTACCACAAAATGTTGCCCATACAAGTATGGCTCTAGCTTCTTTAGGGCCCACACTATGGCAAGACACTCCTTTTCCATTGTGGAGTATGCTTCCTCCCTGAGAAGTAACTTCCTACTCAGGTACACTACTGGGTGATCTGTCATTTATCTGGACATCTGACTCAGTACTGTCCCAATACCCATGTCTGAGGCTTCCATCTGAACTATAAAGGTTTTGCTATAGTCAGAACTTGTCAAAACAGGAGCACTGCACAGTGACTCCTTTAGTCTGGTAAGGCTTCCTCACAGGCTGTGCCTCATGTAATTTTCTTTGGCATCCTTTTCTTTGTCAAGTCAGATAGGGGAGCAGCCAGGACACTGTAATTGGGTACACATTTCCTGTAGTACCCTGCTGTCCCTAGAAAACTCCTGACCAGCTTCTGGGTTTCTGGTCTGGGCCATGCCTGGATCACCTCTATCTTTATTTGGTTAGGACGGAGCTGTCCCCGGCCTACCACATGCCCGAGGTATGCCACTTCTCCCATGGCCACCTGGCACTTCTCAGATTTGACAGTAAACCCAGCCCTCTGTATCCTTCCCAGCACTTCCCTAAGGTGGGATAGGTGTTCCTCCCAGCTGGTACTAAAGATTGTAGTGTCATCCAGGTAGGCCACGGCGTACTCCTCAGCATCATTTAACACCTGGTTCACCAACCTTTGGAAAGTGTCCCAGGTGTTCTTCATTCTGAAAGGCATTAATTTAAACTGAAATAAGCCCATTGGAGTGATGAAGGCCAACCTTTCCCTAGCTCTGTTTGTCAATTCTACCTGCCAATACCCCTTGATCAGGTCAATGGTCGTAAGGTATATCTCCCCCCCAACTTGTCCAGGAGTTTGTCTGTCCGGGGCATTGGGTGGGCATCTGACTTTGTGACTGCATTCAGTCCACAATAGTCCACACAGAAATGAGTAGAGCCATCTGGTTTAGGTACAAGGACTACAAGTGAGGCCCAGGGGCTGTGGGATCTCTGGATTACCCCTAAATCCAGCATCTCCTCCACTTCCCTCCTAATGTCATTTTGGACAGCCTCTGACACTCGATATGCTGTCCACCATATGAGTGTCTGTGTCCCTGTCTCCACATCATGCTTCGCTAAGGGGGTTAGTCCAGGCTTGGTGCTAAACAAGGAGGCAAGGTCTGCTAAAACCTCACTTACTTTCTGGATCTGGTCCGAGGCCAGCTGGGGAGACAATTTTACTGCCTCCACAGAGAAGCCCCCCTTGCTTTCCTCCAGCAAGCCTAGAAGGGGGTCTCCTTCATCCGTCCCCTCCCTATGACTACACAATGCAAACACCATGCCAGCCCTATTTGCATATAGCTTCATCATGTTGACATGGTACATCCTTTCTGTCTGTCTTCTGTCAGGCAACTCCACGATGTAGTTCACATCATTTACCTTCCTAATCACTTTGTACGGTCCTGCCCACTCAACTTGCAGCTTGTCTTTCCGGACCAGAATAAGGACCATGAGTTCCTAACCCACCATGTACACGCGAGCTCTGGCTCTGTGGTTGTACCACACTTTTTGTATCTGTTGGGCAGCTGCCAGGTTGCTCTGGGCTGTCCCCATAAGCTCCTTCAGCCTTTCCCTAAACCTAAGGGCATAATCCACAATGGGAGTTCCCTGTGTTGTTTGCTTGCCCTCCCAGTCCTCCTAGATCAAGTCTAGGAGCCCATGTATCCGGCATCCATATAAGAGTTAGGAGGGGGAAAATCCTGTTGGCTCTTGGGACACCTCCCTGTATGCAAACAACAGGTGGGGAAGGTATTTCTCCCAGTCTCTCTCATGCTGTTCCACAAACACCTGAAGCACTGACTTTGGGGTACCATTGAATAGTTCCACAAGTTCATTGGCTTGTGGGTGATATGGTGTCATGCATCTCTGCACCAACCCACACTTCTCCCATAAACATTTCATCAGGTCCAACATGAAGGAACTCCCTTGATCGGTGATTGCCTCCTGCGGAAACCCAACATGGGAGAAAATCCCAAGTAAGGCATCTACCACTTTGTCCATCCTCAGTGAGGATAGGGCGACTGCCTGTGGGTACTGGGTAGCATAATCCACCACAGTCAGGATGAATCTCCTCCCCGAGGAGCTGGGGGTATTTAAAGGCCCCACAATATCCGTTCCCACCCTCTGGAATGGCTCCTCCACTATGGGCAATGGAATTAGGGTGGCTTGGGTTTTCTTGCCCACCTTCCCTCTTTCCTGGCACCGGTGACAAGACCTGCAACACTACTTCACCTGTTAAATGAAGTTAGGTCAGTAGAAATTCTGGGCTAACCACTGCATAGTGCGTGCGATTCCCAGATGACCAGACAAGGGAATTCCATGTGCAATTTTGAGCAACTACTCATGATACCCCTGGGGAATGACAAGCTGCCTGCTTAGCATCCCTCTTTCTACCTGTACCACCTGAGTTTACATAAGTCCCTTTTCCCAATGAACCTTATGTCTGCCATCACCCCCCTGTGCTCTGTCAGAGTCTGCCCAAGTCCTCAGCTTCTCTAAACTAGGGTCACTTCTCTGAGTAGCTGCAAACCCCTCACACATTCCCAAGGCATGGGACAGGTTCCCTTCAGTCACTAAACTAGGGTCCCTAGCACTAGCATCAGGGCACTCAGGATCACTGTCAATCCCAACCCTCTGACAATGGGTCACTCCTCCCTCTTCAGAGTAACCTTCTGTAGCTGTGTGGTCACTTGATGTTGGGGACATTTTTGGCCCCTCTTCATTAGTCTCCATATCAGGAGACACAGGCTGGGGAACCAGCCTCTCAATGGTTTCCACAATGGCTTCTATGGGGTTCAGGGAACTACAATTTCCACTTGCTGCTTGGCTAAGGGTAACTGCACATACCATCCCCTGTTGGATATTGTTACCCAGGATCACATCCACTGCTAATGTTTTGGCTGCAGCCACCTGTTGCATGGTTCCCCCTGTTTTACCCCAGTCTAGGAGAACACTAGCAAGGGTCAATGTTTTCACCTCACCAGTAAAGTCCTGTAGAGTGACGTATTAATTGGGTATAAGCTGACCAGGCTCTACCAGATCCCCCTTTACCAAGGTCAGGGATGCCCCTGTGTCCTTTATCCCCTGCATCTGAACACCACTCACCATGACTGGGTGCATGTGTTCCCTCATGTTCACTGGCATGCTTCCAGAAATGCACAAACAATCCACTTCTTTTCTAGCACCCTGTTGTGTATTATTGCTCACCTTTTTGGGACACTGTCTGGCAATATGCTGTTTCTTTACACAACCAACATTCATTTCTTCTCTAAGAGAAATCTTTTCTCTGAAACCTGGGGCTAACTGGTTTTGGTGGAGGCAGTGAGGGTTTTAGCTTCCCTGAAGGTGTGCTTTTCCCTTTCAGTGCTGCCACGCCTGCCCCATTCACTCTCAGAGCAGGTCTGCTCTTGGCATAACAGTCCGAGAGTTCAGCAGCCTCTTGCACTGTTTTGGTATCTCAGTCCCATAGCCAGGTTTTTAGCTCTGCTGGGCAAGCCCAATAAAACTGTTCTAATAAAATCACATTTTCAGTTTTATCAACACAGTTTGCCTCAATTCCTTCCCACCAACATTTTAAAAACTGACGTTGTTTCATGGCTAGCTTCTCATAGCTCATATCAGGGCTTCTCCTAAGCTTGCAGAATTTAGCTCTGTATGATTCAGCAGTTAATTCAAACTTTTTTAACTGTGCAGCTTTTAGTTTGCTGTAATTATTACTGACCTCATTGTCCATTTGACCCAATGCATCCCGAGCTTTCCCTGTAAGTAGCGGGGATAGCTGGAAGCTCCAGGACTCTCTAGAACTTTTAGCCTGAATACAAACTTTTTCAAAAGAGTTTAAAAAGGCATCCATATCCTCCCCCTCCTTAAATTCAGCTATTAATTTGGAATTCAATTTGTAACCCAGTCCTGCAGTCCCAGTGAAACCCAAGCCACTTACCTACTCTGGTGCCGCTGATTGGAGTCATATCTTTTCCAGTTTGTGTTGCCTGTGGCTCTCCTCTCTCTTCTCCTCTGCAGCTCATTGGTGCTCACAGTCCTCACGGTCTGCATCTCTCTGTTCTCATTCTCTCTTCTCCTTGGTAGCTCACTGGCACTCACTCTCCTCATGGTCTGCCTCCCTCTGTTCTCATGCTGTCTCTTCTCCTGGAACTCCAGCTCCATCTCATGCAATTCAGTTTGCAGCCTGAGTACCTCTGGATTCAGGATACTGGTGACCTTCCCCTGCTGCTGTGATCCTTCACTGACAGTGGCCCTGCTGTCATCCTCACCAGATCTGGACATAGCACTGGTCACTAGTCCTGTCACACTTGAGGCCTGGTCCCTTTCAGTCATGGTCTGTGACTTGTTGCTCTGGATATCTGCTATCATCAGGGCCTCTATGAGGTTCTGCTTTTTGGCTGTCACCTCGAACGGGACTCCTCTGTCCCCGCACAACTGCTTTAAGTAATCCACAGTGTGCCTGCTGTAGTCGAAAGCCATCTTTTCCCCTAACTACTGCTATTCTGACTTGCACTTTAGAAAAAAAATAAAATGGGTAGGAACTCGACTGTACGCTAAGTGATATAGTTCTGTTTCCTTTTTAAAATAAAACTCTGTCTTTTTCTTTCTTTGCAAGAGAGCTTACAGTCTCAGCTGACACAGAACAAAACAAGCTTGTGATACCAAAATTATCCCACCACTGCCAACCAATCTGTCA
This sequence comes from Neoceratodus forsteri, assembly GCA_016271365.2. Classification (NCBI taxonomy): domain Eukaryota; kingdom Metazoa; phylum Chordata; order Ceratodontiformes; family Ceratodontidae; genus Neoceratodus; species Neoceratodus forsteri. The sequence continues at coordinate 291,862,858 of CM057459.1, forward strand.
CAAATCCACTCTGCAGGTTAGGCCTTCTAGTCCCAAAGTGCCAACCTCTGAGCACAGTCTTGTGAACAGTTTAACAGAACAAGGTAACCCTTTTGTCAGTTTTGTGAGTTTGGATCAACCTTTGGCCTCAAGTCTTTGAGGGATTCAAACTGTGAACCTCTTGCTAGTTTGCCCAGTGCACAGGCTCAGATATTTCTGTCTATGGTAGTGAGGATTCTTTATAACAGATTTAGACAGACAACTGTAATATAGTGCATAAAAAATGCATATTCTGTGTTTGTCAATTTATTGTCCAAAAAGCAAAATAAAGAAAATAAAGGATATTTACAAAAAGGAAAATAAGAGGGCGTTAATTCTTCACACCGATGTAAATCATCAGGACATCATTCTTCTTCCATTAAGCATCAAAATCAAATTAATTCCTGAGATCTTCCTTCTTGACAGTGTGTAAACCTCCACACTCTGATCTTCTTAGCTCTTGCTCAGTCTCTGATCAGAAAGCAACTGACCATCTTCCATACTCTGTCTCCTATCTATCTCTCTAGCCCTCTGGTGGACATCCTTTTATGGCAGCCTGACGTGATATCAGAGGTCAGATGATGACATCAATTAGCAGGGTCACTTTATTTTAAACCTCTACATTTCATAAAACAATGTCTTAGCCTGCCTAGCTTAATGCTATTCTCTATGTCCACCACACAGGCTCTTAAGGAGTCTCTATTCTGAAGAAAAAGGCTAAATAAAACCTTAATTACAGGGGCATGACATCACACTTGGGATGTAAACGTGGGTAGTAAGGAAGTCCAACACAGTGTCAGGATGCCAAATAAGATAAGTATTTATTCATACAATGGAAATAAACTAAAGCGGACTGATTTCATCAAAAGAAAATAATCATACACAAGAAGACATCAAATAAAGGCATAACGGTTCAGTATAGCTTCAAATGGAAACAAAATCCCACCTAGAAAAGAGCTAGGGGTCTGATAGGGTCAGCACCCTATCACCAACTAAAAAAAATGCTCCCAGACCTGTTCCTTTTATACAGGAGTAGGATCAGGTGACCAATTAGGCTCCTCCCCTTTTTATAACTAAAGACTAAAATCTTCCAGAACATTTACTTTTTAGTTTAGAGTTAAAGAAAACCTACAATAGGTTGTTAGAAACACAATGACATAAGCTAGTAGTAATAATAATAAGGCAAATCCTTTCTATGTGTGAACTTCCAAACAGTCAGTCTCCTCCCATTACTTCTGACTATAAACAAACTGAGAAAATGGCTGCCTGGCCCTATAGCAGAATCGAAGGGTGGTGCGAGGTATGAAGCATCCAAGTAGTAGAGTATAGGGAGCCCAGAAAGTAAACAAAGCAGTTGGACTGCTAATCGAAGTGAGAGGTAGTAGGAACAGGGATTGTACCCTCGAAGGCAGATGAGAAGAAACAGGACGTGGCAATCAGCCCTGGAAGAAAGTGCAGCTTAACTAACAGCTGGTGAGGTAGGAGAGAGAGGTGGCTGATACCAGGTAGAGAAGCGCAGCCAGATCCATGGAAGTCTGCTGGTAGAAATAGAGCGTGGCAGGTAGTTCCTCGACGATGCGCAGCAAATCCATCAGCTGATGAGGTAAATAGATGCATCTAGCTCCAGATAACAGGAAATGCAGTCAAACTTATGGAGATCAGCTGAAGAAGTAAGTGTGGCATAGAGCTTCCAGGAAACGTATCTTGAATCAGTGCAGCAGGGTTGTATTGCAGTGGTAAGGCAGACCTAGAGAATGAAATGATGTTGAGAACCGATGTATCCAGTAGATCAAGGATGGCAGGGATCGCAGTGCAGAGACCGTGGAGGAGATGGCAATTGGATGAAGAATAACATCCGAAACAGTCCGTATGCAAAGTTCAAGGTAGGAAAACCAGAAGAGACTGAAGATGGAATAACTGAAGAGGCTGAAGCAAATGAAGTAGCATGTCACAGATACACACAGCCCCTATTACATACAGTAGGAGCTGACTCCTCCCCTACTGTGATGTCACTGACTGCTTCTTCCATAAATACAGTCAGCTCAGGGGCTGACTGCCCTATAGCAGGACCTCTGGAAACATCATCAGGTAATGACCCTTTTTTCTTTTATTTCTGGCTCTTTAAAATATTTAAAACCAGAAGAAAAATATTCAGTAGGTATCACTAGGCTTAAAAAATTTAAGCAGAAAAGGGTGTGCTCCTTATCAGTTTATTTTTGTAAGCACTAGGAATCTTCTACTTTTTTAAGAGAAATAAACCTTTTTTAAAGAAAACATACAAAACAAGACAATTTCCAGGGCATACATTTCTTTATAGCTAGAAACAATAGCTGCTTGTAATTTATACAAATACTTTCTTTTTTATTTGAGAAACAACTTTTTCTGTACCATACTTAGCTTTGCAAAACAGCTACTGGCCGAAAACTTTCAGCTGTCAGCTCCCATTTCATTTTCAGCGCTGTTTTGTTTGACAGCAAAGCTAGCTTCTTTGCTGTACCCGATACCTGCAGCATTTCTTTATATGGGCATCATTCTGCCTGGACCTAGGAGGTCTAGAAGGCTGCACAAAGGCGGAGGTAACTGACTTCAGGGGAACGGATTTTTAGGAAATGGGAAGGATCCTTAAGGAGCATTTGGATGTGATTGGGTCAGACATGGACGCTGATAGTAGGTGGGAAATCATTAGGAGAGGGGTGCAAGAAGCTACCAGCACCTGTGCAAGAGTAAGACGAAAATGCGGTAGGGCCCGAAAACCCTGCTGGTGGACCAGGGAGGTCCAGGAGGTGGTGAGGGAAAAGAAGGCAGCCTATAGGCAATTCAAGTGCTCAAGGAGTGAAAGGGATCAAGGGGAGTATGAGCTGATGGCTAGAAGGGCCACTAGGGTGGTGAGGGCGACTAAGGCAAGGAAGGAGCAGAACCTGGCCAGGGAAATTAGGAGACGGAACAAGGGGTTCTTTAGATACATTGGGGAAAAACAAAGGGTGAAGGGGCAGATTAGCAGGATTAAATCAGGGGAGAGATGGGCACAAGACCTGGGGAGCAGGCTGAGGTACTAAATGAGTACTTCACCTCAGTTTTCACCAAGAAAAATGGGGGTGCTGCATCATACATGGGAGGAGACAGAGATACTGAGGAGGGGACCCTTGCGATCAGGCGGTCTGGGGAGAGGGAGGCATCACTGGCAGGAGGGGAGGGGAAGGCTAAGCAGGGGGAAGAGGTACTGGAAGTAGAAATCACAGCAGAGAGAGTGAAGGAAGCCCTCAGCTCCCTTAAGATGGAGAAAGCACCGAGGCCGGATAAATTACATCCCAGAGTGCTGAAGGAACTTGCGGATGTCCTGGCGAAACTCCTGGTGGAGCTTTTCACCATCTCTCTGAGGACAGGGTGGGTGCCCCAGGACTAGAAGGTGGCACATATAGTGCCTATCCACAAGCTGGGATCAAGGGAGGTGGCAAGGAACTACAGGCCTGTCAGCCTGACATCGGTGGTGGGCAAGGTGATGGAGGGCATTGTCAAGGAGAGGCTAGGGGGGGACCTGGAAAAGTCAGTCTGCCTGGACGATAGACAGCATGGATTCGTCCCGGGGAAATCATGCCAGACAAACCTTGTGGAGTTCTATGACTGGGTGATGAGTGCCTTGGACCAGGGTAGACCAGTGGACATCCTCTTTCTAGACTTCAGCAAGGCATTTGACTCTGTTCCTCATGTGGGCCTGTTGGATAAGCTGGGAGAAATGAGGGTGAGGAACCCAAAGATCAGATGGATAGGCAATTGGCTCCAGGACTGGACCCAGAGGGTCGTAGTTGGTGGGATAGTCTCATCCCCAAAGAGGGTCATTAGTGGGGTCCCACAGGGATCAGTCCTTGGGCCCCTCCTGTTCAACACCTATGTCTCTGACATAAGGACAGGAATCAGGAGTGAGATGAGTCTCTTTGCAGATGACTCAAAACTGGGGCAGTGGTGGATGGGAGGAGGGAGGGTGGCCCTACAGGGGACCTGGAGGCTCTGGAAGATGGTCTAGAGAGTGGAAGTTGAGGGTTCAATGCAGGGAATGTAAGGTACTGCTGCACCTGGGGTCAGAAACCGGACAGAGTGTACACCCTGGGGGGAATGCTACAAGTCTCAATGGCTGAGAGGGACCTGGGGGTGGTGGTGGATGTCAAGATGAACAACTTGGAGACTTGTGGGAGGCAGCAGCCAAGGCCAACAGGATGTTGGGATGCATCGCTAGAGGATCACCTCCAGAAGGAGGAAGTGATACTCCCTCTGTATAACTGCTTGGTGAGGCTGCACCTTGAGTACTGTGTGCAGTTTTGGAGGCCACACTAAGAGGGACATTAAACTCCTGGAGAGGGTCCAGAGGAGGGCAACCAAAATGATTTGGGGCTTGGGGGACAGGACCTGTGAGGAGAGGCTCGAAGAGCTAAATATGTACACATTGGAAAAGAGAAGGGACTGGGGGACATGATAGAGGTCTTCAAGTACATGAAGAGGGTAAATAGGGGAGAAACAGTCAGGGTGCTTCGAAGGAAGGAGAAGGGGGCCACTAGAGGGCATGGGTGGAAGCTGGAAGGGGAAGATTCAGGGAGAGGAGGAGGTGCTACTTCACTAAGAGGGTGGTGGAGCCATGGAATGTACTGCCTAGGGGCTGGTGGAGGCAGAGACGGTTGAGGATTCAAGAGGGGCTGAGACAGGTACAGGGGAAGGGTTCTGGAAGCAAAATCCAATGCAGCAAGAATATCCAGAACTGGGAAGGGAGAAGCCAGAGAAGGCGAGGGGGGCAGCAAGATCAGCACCTAGGGTGGAGGCTGACCAATCAAGCAGACTCGAAAGACCATTAGGCCTATTCTGCTGGCATTTTAGTATGTTAGTATCATAGGGGTTTTATATGCTTAAACTCCTTTCATTTTTTTTCTAAGGGAGTGTTTTTCTGTGTTTCCCCGACTGAGTTAGCTTAGTCTACACACTTGCTGCAAGACACAGAAGCATGAAACAACAGGGGCAAATGGTGTACGTTCTTTGGAACTCTGCATCAATTTTTCCACTTCAGAGCTATGTCCTCTTTATAAGAAACCACTCCTGGTGGTTAAACAGTCATTTCAAAACAAACATCAGCTGGGACCAAATTCAACATACTGCTTGCAGCAGCAAGGAACCACTGCTCTTTCTTTAAGGCACCAGTTATTTTTCAGGAGCTGCTTTTAAATGGGAACACAGGCATTTTAACAAATAAGGGATAGAAAAGAAAAGAAAATAGATATCAGGTTGGCCACCCTGATAGGGAAAAGAAAGGATAGTCAGAAAAAAAGAGGAGAAAGGACAGAGTGAAATAGAACACCTAAAGGGATTGCCTGTTTTAAATCCTCATTCTGGCACACTTCTCCCCACACAAGAAGGCAATCATACAGATGTTTGTCGTAAACCCCTCCACCCTAGGAAGTGTTGGAACTTCCGCCTACCCATCTCCAGAAGTTCCCCTCAGGAACCTTTAAACAACTAAGCGGTATAAAGCATTCAGTTTATACAATATAACAAATACCGTTTTTCGTACGTTCATTTCTCTGAGGTGTGTGTGCTATGTGCATTATGCACAGTTAAAGTTTTCACTGACTGAGCAGTACCATTAGGAACCTGGTCTGCTCCAAACCTCGACAAGAAATCAGCATTTTGATGTTGCTTTCCAGCCCTGTGCCTAACAGAAAATTTGATTGAATGGAGCGACAAATACCATCTTAAAATGCGTGAATTCTTGTCCTTCATCAGGTTCAACCAACATAGGGGGTTGTGATCAGTAACAACAATGAATTTATTCCCCCACAGGTAATATTTGAGGGCCTCTATCTCCCACTTGATAGCTAAACATTCCTTCTCTACAGTAGAATATTTCCTCTCTCTCTCATGGACCTTTCTACTGATAAACAGGATAGGATGGTCTCCTTGGTGGTCATGTTGACTTAGAACAGCCCCTATGCCTGTATCAAAGGCATCTGTTTGAAGTTCAAAGGGCTTGGTGAAAACAGGGCTATGTAAAACTAGGGTAGAACACAAGATGGCTTTTATTTATTTGAATGCCCCCTCACATGCTGGACTCCATTTTACTTTGTTTGGGTTCTTGTTTTTCATTAAGTCAGTCAAGGGAGTAGCAATTGTAGAGAAGCCAGGAATAAAACGTAGGTAGTAACTTGTCAAACTTAAAAAGGACCGGATGTGTCATTTTGTGGTTGGCACAGGACTATTTGCTATGGTCTCAACTTTACTTATGTCAGGCTTCACCATCCCATTATCGATAATGAAACCTAAGAAATGGGTCTCAGTTCTGGCTATGGCACTTTTGGATGGGTTAATGGTAAGGCCTGCATCCTTAATACTCTGAATAACTGCACTGAGGTGTACCAAGTGTGTATTCCAGTTTGGGCTGTAGATGACAACGTCATCTAGATACGCTGCACTGTAGTATATATGTGGTCTTAGGATATGGTCCATGTACCGTTGAAAGGTAGCCGGAGCGCCATGCAATCCAAATGGCATGGTGGTAAAATGGTACAGTCCAATTGGGGTGCAAAAAGCAGTTAGTTCTTGGCCTCGGGGTGCTGACGGTATCTGCCAGTACCTCTTTGTCAAATCTAGGGTACTTATGTACTTGGCAGACCCGATTTGATCTAATAAATCATCAGTTTGAGGCATTGGATAGCCATCGAATTCTGACACTTCATTTATCATTCAGAAATCCAAACATAATCTAAGTCCTCCTTCCTTCTTGTGTACTACTACTAAAGGGGAAGACCAGGGACTACGGGAAGGAACAGTCATCCCTGCCTTCTCCATTTTTGTCACCTCAGCAATAATTTCAGGCCTAATTTTTTCTAAAAGCCTGTATGGTTTCTGGTGGATAGGTTTGGTTTCTGTGACTCTTATGTCATGGGCCACCCCCTTTGCTCTACCTGGGGTTTTGGTAAAAGTCTCTGTGAAATATGCCAAGAGGTGATCAATCCCTTGTCTCTGTGTCTGGTCTAACTCAGGGTTTATCTGTATGCTATCCTCTTTGTCATTTGTCTCTAACCTTTCATAGGCTACGTCTATCTCAGTTGCTCCCTGTTCCGGCTTAATAAACAGTGTTGGGGCCTGTGGTTTTTCTACCCACTTTCATAGTAGTTTTGCATGGTAGATCTTCTTCAAGGGTCTATGGCCAGGCATTTCAATTTCATAATTGACTACACCAGTCTGACGTAGTATCGCATAAGGCCCTTGCCATCACATCAGCAATTTATTTTCAGAAGATGGCAGTAACAACAACACTTTTTCACCTGGTTCAAACATCTTAGTTTTTAACCCCACATCATATAATTGTTTTTGCTTACATTGAGTCTGGTCTACATTCTGATGTGCTATTGTCACATATTTCACCAAACGGTCTCTTAAAGATGTCATATACTCTAAAATGTTTTTACGCCCTGCATTGGTCCCTGCCTCCCAATGTTCTATTACCACATCAAGCGGAGCTCTGGGATTCCATCCATACAATAGGGTAAATGGAGGGAATCCTGTGGTGGACTTGGGCACCTCCCTGTAGGTGAATAAGAAATAGGGTAGGAATTTATCCCAATCCCTGACTTCATCATGCACAAACCTCTGTAGCATGCTTTTCAGGGTCTTATTAAAGCGCTTCACAAGACCATCAGTTTGGGGATGATAGGGCAAAGTTCTAATAGCTGATACTCCCAACAGTGAATATAATTCATGCAACGTTACAGATGTGAAGTTGCTACCCTGTCAGTTAAAATGACTTAAGGGATTCTCATCTGACTGAACACTTTAGCTAATTCCTCAGCAATGCAAGGGGCAGTGACAGTCCTCATTGGAATTGCTTCAGGGTACCCAGTAGCATAATCACATATCGCTAGAATATATTGATTACCCATGGAGCTCTTAAGGAGTGGACCAACCACATCCATAGCCACTCTGTCAAATGGGGTAGTAACATGAGGTATAGGCTGCAGGGGTACTGAGTCCTTCTTCCCTTTTTGGGCCACTGGTTGGCATTTTGGACACGCCCAACAGTATTCAGCTACATCTTGGTGAACCCCTGGCCAACAGAATCGAGACAGAATGCACTGCATTGTTCTATGTTTTCCCTCATGTCCAGCCATAGGGATGTCATGTGCTAAATACATCACTTTATCCCTGTACTTTACTGGTACTACTAACTGTTCAGTTTCTTCAGCAGTTACTGGATCAACAATACTACAGTACAATATGTTATTTTTAAGGATAAAGTGTGATTGTCCTGGCAGTACATCCTTGTTCACCTGCAAAAACAAAGTTTGTAAAGTCATATCCTGTTTCTGTTCCTGTGCAATGTCCTGCATTGCAGCACCTGGTATATTAGACTTGCTCCCTACCTGGTGCAAGTCCTTCCAGGCTTCTTTTTCCCTTTTCCATTTTTTTGTGATTTTCTGGTTTTGCTGCCAGTCTCAAAATAGTCTGCATCAAAAGGGAAACTGTCCTGCAATAGCTGTGTTTTAGCCTGGGACCTGGTAACCATATGTACAGGTTCTTGCAAGTTATTATGGGTTTTCATCAGGAGATTGAAGTGAGGGAAATCCTGACCAACAATAACAGGAACTTGTAGACATGGGACTAATCCCACCAACATATTATGACTCTTGTTGTTCACAGTGATGTCTAAACAAGCTGTATGATATTGATGGATGTCTCCATGAACACAACAAACAGTTGTATTTATTTATTTATTTATTTATTAGCTTTTGGTAACCGGGTAAGTGCGCTAGGCAATAGACCTGCCTATTTTCAGGCACGACCCGGGACAGCACAGGACATTGGTTACAATATGCAGAAATGCACTGACATAATATAGATGTGCAGGAGCAAAACAAGATATACATTGGGTAGCACAGTAATAGTTACATAAGGGTACATTTTAGGCATAGATCATAATAAGGATGTAAAATAAAGCAATTAGGGTAGCCATAAGCCAGCTGAGGACAGTAAAGACATCAAGGTTCATAGCCACCTAGACAAACGTATTGCATGGGAGAACATTAGTGTAGTACTCAGGGTCAGACCAGACAGCCTGCAGTGGGACAAAGCAAATTAAGAGCATTTGCATTGGCCAGAGGCTAGGAGGTGGGTGAACAGCGAGTTTTGAATTCTCATGGGAGGCTGAAGTTTTAGCCATAAGGGGAGTGAGTTCCAGAATTTGGGAGCAAAATGGGCAAATGCCTGTTCACCCATTTTGTCATGCAAGGTCTAGTGGAGAGCATGGGGCAGAGGAAGACCTGAGGGTACGGGTGTGTGAGGCAGGAGTCAGGAGGTTGGCAAGATAGACAGGGCAGGGAGGTCTAGACAGGGAGTCGATAAAGCAGCCCAGGGAGTAGGCTCAAATATCCTTAGGTGACAGCCAATTTAATCCAGCGTAAAGGAGACAATGATGGGTAAGACGTGGGGCAGTTAAGGTGAATCTACAGATGTTGTTGTAGACAGTGTCCCATTTGTGGAGTGTAGCAGAGTTTTCAGCAAAGAGGAGGGGCAGAGCATATTGGAGCTGGGGTAAGAGAATACCTCTCGCAACAGAAAGTCTAGCGGAAGGAGTGAGGGAGTGGGGCACGCGATAAGCTCCGCCAATTTTAGCATTGACAGCACGGCACACCATATTGACATGTTGAGACAGGTCAAGTGTGGGATCCAAAGTGACCCCAAGGTACTTGAAGGACTCAGTGTTTGAGATGAGGGAGCCATCAAGGCATTGAACCCGGAGCCTGTTTGCAGGGGCAGACAGTTTCTTAGAGGATCTGAATAGCATAGCACAGGTTTTTTCTAGGTTCAGGACTTGGTGGTTGCTAGAGAGCCAGGTCTGCAGGAATTGGAAGTCATTAGTGAGAGTGGAGTTGATGGCAGCAACCGATTTTGACCCAGAGTAGAGGACAAGGTCATCTGCGTACATAAGAGTGCAGCTATGCGGGACATGGTGGGAATATCATTTAGGAAGAGGGAGAAGAGTAGAGGTCCAAGAGTGGATCCCTGGGAACTCCACTGGAGATGTTTAGGGGAGGAAAGGGCCTTGTGAAATGCTACCACCTGAGTCCGATTGTCAAGATAGCTATGGAATCAGGAGAGGGCTTGGTCAGACGCTCCAATGGATTGGAGCTTCTTTAGCATGAGAGGATGGTGTACCATGTTGAAGGCTTTAGACAGGTCGATAAAGATGGCCCCAGTGAGTAGGCCACGGTCCATATTATTTCTGATGTCATTTGTAAGTTGTGTAAGTGCAGAGGTGGTACTGTGACCGGGCCGGAAACCATGTTGGCATGGGGTTTGAAGATTAAACATGTCAAGGTGAGCAGCAAGCTGGTGGTGGACTATTTTTTCAAGCAGCTTACTGAGACTGGGCAGAAGAGATATAGGGCGGTAGTTGGACATGAGTTTGACATCGCCCTTTTTGTGTATAGGGATGGTTCTGGCAGTTTTCCAGGTGGATGGGACAGTAGACATACAAATCAAGAGGTTAAAAAGCCAGGTGATAGGTCTGGTCAGCCAAGGTGCATACTGCTTAAGTATGCAAGGATGGATGCCCTCAGGCCCTTGACCCCCGCGTGCCGGAAGGGCGTTAAGTAGCTTGCGAACTTCAAGGTATGTGGTTGGAGCCAGAAGGAAAGGGAGGGGTGGAGGGGCAAAGGAGGAGAAGAGGGACAGTCAGGTTGTGGGCTAGTTAGAGTAGCAACTGGTGGAGAAGAAAAAGGGCATTGAAGGCATTGGCAATGGTGTCTCATGGTTGGTGCAGTGAACACCTTGAATGTTCATGTCAGCTGGATTCTGTTGCTTGTCGCTTCGAGAATGTCCTTAATTTTGGACCAGTATTCTGCAGTTTGTAGAGGATGTTATTAGTAGGTTCCTATAGTAGGTGCCTTTTGGCAATACAAATTTGTCTTTTGCAGTTGTTACGTAATGCACGATAGTCTTCAAAGTCTGCACGGAGGTGGGAGATCTTCCACCTGGAACAAAGTTTGTCCCTAGATTTGAGAAGTTGAAGCAGGGGGCGTGTTAGCCACTTGGTTACTTTCCCTGCCATCCTACGTGTGGTGACCGGGATGTGAAGGTTTTGAAGAGAGAGGAGGATGGAGTTGAAATATTCTGTGGCTATGTTAATGTCCTCTGTTTGGTAGACAGGGGACCAGTCAACCTGGTTCAGGTCAGTTAAGAAGTCCTCATGACTTAGGCGGGAGAGATTAGGAAAGGTTACAGTTTTAGCAGGGAGGGGAGGAATGACAGTGTTCCAGACACAGTAGATGGGATAGTGGTCACTAATTGTGTCAGGTAGCACACCAGCTGAGGCAACATATTCCATCCTGTTAGTAAGTATCCAGTCAAGGAGGGTGGCACAGTTGCCCCCACGTGAGACCCTTGTGGGTTCATGTATGAGCTGGGATAGATTTGTCTTGCTAGCTAAGGAGGATAGGTTAGCTGAGTTTTTCTAGGACCAGTCAAGGTTAAAATCACCAAGGCAGATAATGTCATTCTTGCCTGTAACTGAAAGCAGAAACCCTAGGAGTTCAGTGATGCCTTGTGTAGCATTTTTTGAGGGGATATAAGTACAAAAAATATGGAGTTTCTTTACACCCCCAAAAAGCAGTACGGAGTGTAGGATTTCACAGTTTGGTAGGAGGGGGTCCTGCAGAAGGGTAATGTTTAGGTGAGTTTTGAAGTAGAGGGCAAGGCCACCTCCCCTTTTAGTGCCAGGACGGTCGATACGAAGCATGTTGTATCCAGGAAAGTGGCACTGAGAGTCAGGCACTGTGGGCTTAAGCCAGGTTTCTGTGATGGCGAGGACGTCCGGGATGTTAGTATAGATCCAAGCCTGGAGGTCAGGGAGGTTGGCCATAAGGCTCCTAGCATTCAGGTGGGCGAAAGTTAGTCCATTGGTATCACAGTATCACAGTCATGTTTGGGTATATCCAGGGCCAAATCTGCTCTGATCAATGTCTGACGACTCCCTGAGTCTAATAGGCCCAAGTGTTGCTGTTCCCCAATTCCTGCAGATGTCACATATCCAAAATTAGCTAGGGCTATGTGAGTTAGGTCAGAACGTTTGTTGGGGCAGTTCCTCACGATATGCCTTTCCCTAGGCAACCATGGTAAATAATCTCTGAGTTAGGGATCCTACCTCCTCTCTACCTTCTGTAGATCTGTCTCTGGGAATTAGAATCAGAAAATTGTTTTCTTTCCAGAGTGCTGGATTGTCCTGTGTTACCTTGGGTACCCCTGGCTGTGGTGGTCCGTGCTGCCAAGTAGTGCTCTGTAAGCTTGATGGTGTTCTCAGCTATTTCAGGTTTGTATTCTCTCATCCAGACTTTTACATCCATAGGTAACACTTGGATAAATTGCTGGATTATAATCTGCTCAACTGATTTGGTGGTAGATTGCAGCCATTTCCCACAATAATCTTTTAGACGGGCATAGGTCTTTCAGGGGGTATCCAGGCTAGTCATTTTCTGTGAGCTAAAACGCTGCCTGTAGGTTTCTGTGCTGATGTTGTACCTTCTCAGAATCTCTTCCTTGACCTTGTCATAAGTAGTAGCATCAGTCCCACTAAGCTGACTGTAGACAAGTTGCACGCTTCCGGATAAATAGGGCACGAACCGAGTCACCCACTGGTCCCTAGGCCAGTTGCATGTCTGGGCCACCCTCTCGAATGTCTTGAGGTAGGCCTCGATATCATCATTCTCCATCAACTTGATTAATTTTATGTCTCTAGGGACAGTCCTACCTGGTTGGCCCTGTGTCATATCATGGATGGCCTTCAAAGTGGCAGTCCATTTCTCATCCTGGCATCATCTTTCCTCTGCTTGAAGTCTCCGATCCTTGTCCCTCTGCCTCTGGTCCTCCTCTCATTGTCGCTGCATCTCGAGTTAGCATAGACAAAGTCATTTTAACAACTCACTAGGGTCATCTGGTGCTAGGATGGTCTGGCCTTCTTCCTTCTTCTCCTTTTTAGGATTGCCAGCCTCTGCTGTGGCACCTTCCACTTTATCCTCATCCTCAGTCTGCATTATCTTCAGTCTAGTTATTGGAGTCAAACCTGGTAATGGTTGTATACCAGTTCCTTGACTTATGGACCGTGTCAGATGAAATGCACTTATGTCTGTTTGCTCACTTTTACTTATCTGTTAGGGTGTTTTTGTAGCAACACCCCTTGGCAACGCCTCTCGGGCAGCCTCGACATACCAGGGTAAGAGAATCCCACTTCTGACACCAGTTGTGGTAGCAAGGATTCTTTATAACAGATTTAGACAGACAACTGTAATATAGTGCATAGAAAATGCATATTCTGTGTTTGTCAATTTATTGTCCAAAAAGCAAAATAAAGAAAATAAGGGATATTTACAAAAAGGAAAATAAGAGGGTGTTAATTCTTCACACCAATATAAATCATCAAGACATCATTCTTCTTCCATTAATCATCAAAATCAAAAGAATTCCTGAGATCTTCCTTCTTGACAGTTTGTAAACCTCCACATTCTGCTCTTCTTAGCTCTTGCTCACTCTCTGATCAGAAAGCAACTGACCATCTTCCATACTGTCTCTCCTATCTGTCTCTCTAGCCCTCCGGTAGACATCCTTTATGGCAGCCTGATGTGACATCAGAGGTCAGGTGACAAGATCAATTAGCAGGTTCACTTTATTTAAAACCTCTACATTTCATAAAAAAAATGTCCTAGCTTGCCTAGCTTAATGCTATTCTCTATGTCCACCATACAGGCTCTAAAGGAGTTTCTATTCTGAAGAAAAAGGCTAAATACAACCTTAATTATAGGGGCATGACATCACACTTGGGAGCTGACTCCTCCCCTACTGTGATGTCACTGACTGCTTCTCCCTTAAATACAGTCAGTTCAGGGGCTGCCAGCCCTATAGCAGGACCTCTGGAAACATCATCAGGTAATGACCCTTTTAACTTTTATTTCTGGCTCATTGTAATATGTTAAACCAGAAGAAAAATATTCAGTAGGTATCACTAGGCTTGAAAATTTTAAGCTATGTCCTCTTTATAAGAAACCACTCCTGGTGGTTAAACAATCATTTCGAAACAAACTTCAGCTGGGACCAAATTCAACATACTGCTTGCAGCAGCAGGGAACCACTGCTCTTTCTTTAAGGCACCAGTTATTTTTTAGGAGCTGCTTTTAAATGGAAACACAGGCATTTTAACAAATAGGGGCTAGAAAAGAAAAGAAAATAAATATCGGGTTAGCCACCCTAATAGGGAAAAGAAAGGATAGAAAAAAGAAGAGAAAGGATGATTGCCTGTTTTAAATCCTCATTCTGGCACAGGAGGCCAGATATCTTTGCCTACAGGCACCTAACTAGGTATACAGAGATGAACCCTTAAAAACTTTAATAAAGACCTCAGATTTAAAATGCTTATATTTCCAGTTTGGTACCACCATTCAAGCTTATGCCTAGTGTCTGCTATAACCACACATACCTTTCTTACAAATGGAAGAAATTCAAAGACAGAACAAGCATGCTCTAATTTTTTTTTTTACTAAAATAGATAAAAATATGTAAAACTCAAAATACAGAACTATTGTGTCACAAGATATACACATTAAAAAAACAAGGTTTAAACAATGCAAATTCCTACAACAATATTTAGAATTATCTCTCTGTCTAAATACCTGTTTAAAGTGCTCACAGATGTTTCGTTTTCAGAGTCTAGATAAAAGTGTGTCTTGAAGGAAAACAGAATTAATGTTTTAAAAGTTGGTTTTCCCTACCTATTTTGCATGAGGTCACCTAGCTCCTCCCTGTCAGAATATATATAAAAAATATTGTTTATTGTTTATTGGTAAATATTCAGAAAGACCTTTGAGTCAGAGACTCATTTACAAAGGTTCCACGTCAAACATTAAGGTACAGAGCAAATATTTGCTAACAAAGATGACAGTACAGTACAGTATATAATGAAGAATTACATTACATTGCATTACATGGCAGTCAAGGGTAGATCAGGAGGAAGCCTAGGTAAGTACAGTAAATGAATCTCAATTAATCACAGCCACATGGTTGCAGAGAATACTGTAACCAGCTTATAGTCAGATAGTGAGACAGGAAAGATTTTGCACCAGAAAACAGAGAAAGTTATGGGTGCTAATAGGACAGCATTCTGCTGGACTAAGTCAGGGGGCAGTCACATACATTAGAGCCTTGGAGGAGTTCCCTTAGTCTAGCTTTAAAAGAACGTAGTCTTGTTTTGTTGACTATTTGGGTGGGGAGAGAGTTAGTACAATTAGGGGTTTGGTAGCTGAAAGTCCTTTGAAGTTGGGTGGTATGAGGGTGGGGTACCCATAGAAGCAGCTTGTTTGAGTTTTATGTTGGTCTGGCTAGGCTGCTGGGTGAATAATAGAGGAAAGAGAGGGAGGGGTGAGACCTAAGAGTATCTTCTTTGTCATTAGGCATCTATGATACCAGGTTCTGCTATCTAAGTTCAGCCATTTTGAGGAGTTGTAGATTGTACAGGTGTGGGTGAGGCGATCACAGCCTAAGATGAGATGGCAGACTTTGTTGAGTACAAGACAGAGTCTGTTTAGTGTGGAGGAGGGGGCAACACTGTATATGGTAATACCATAGTCAAGGACGGCAAAGATGGAGGAATTGACGGTGAGCTGTAGGGCCTCCAGGGTGAGGCAACGTTTGTACCTATATATCACTCCTAATCTTGAGTTTAGGGCTGAGGCAAGGATGAGAATGTGTTGTTGATAGTTGAGGGCTGGGTCTAGAGTGATTCCAAGGTATTTAAAGTTGCTAACTTTCTTGAGGGGGTTGTGGTTGACAGTGAGAAATGGGGGACAGAGGTTCTTGCGGGGGTTCTGTGGGTGGAGGAAGATCATGACTTTTGGTTTCTTGTAGTTAATTGTTAGATGTTGGGTGGAGAATCAATGTTCTGCTTCAAGGAAGCTATGTTGGAGTGTTTGGTGAAGTTTAAGTGGGTCAAAGTCAGAGGCAAACAGTACGGCATCATCCACGTAGAGGAGCAGGTTTCCTGAGATGGCCGACGACAGGGAGTTTAGATATAGGCTGAAAAGTAGGGGGCAGAGAATCAATCTCTGTGGAACAGCAGCATGGACTGGGAGGCAAGGGGACAGGACAGTACCTACCTTGACCTGTAGGGTTCTACCCGACAGGTAGCTGGTGAACCAGTTTAAAGTATCGTTGAAGAAGCCATTGGAGGAGAGAGTGGTTAGCAGTAAGGCATGGTTGACAGTGTCAAAAGCTTTAGAGAGGTCCACGAGATAGCACCTGTGAGTTGGCCATGACCCAGAGTGGAGTGGGCATGCGAGGTGAAAATGAGGAGGGCAGTGGTGGTACTATGCCCCTTATGGAAGCCACGTTGTTGGTTGGAGAGAAGATTGTATTTTGTGAGGTGGTCAGTGATTTGGTCGGCGACGATACGCTCTAAGGCTTTTGGAGGGGCGGATATAGGATGGTAGTTGTTTGTGGTGGTGCGGTCCTCAGTCTTAAAGATAGGAGTAATGTGAGTCAGCTTCCAATGGGTGGGAAATTTCCCTTGACAAAGGGAGTGATTTAGGATATGAGTGAGAGGGTAGAGAACTTCTGGGAGAGTGATTCGGAGTAGTTTCAGGTCAAGAGAATCACTACAGTTAAATGAGTGGCTAAGAGCTTTGGCTAGGTGGGGTTTGACATCCACGCAGGAAAGAATGTGGAGGTGAAAGAGAGGAGAAAGGGGAGGTGGGTGGGCCCAGTCCAGTGGAGGGTTGAAGAAGTTAGGGGGGAGAATATGGTTGAGATTTGTGAAAGCGGAGTTTAGGGCTGAGGCTATGCTGAAGAGATCCGTGGAGATGTTACCATTTATTTCTAATTGGTCTGGGGGCTGGTTTGGGGTTTTACCACAGAGTTCCTTAATATTATTATTACAGAATTTGCACCCATCACCCCAGGTGGATGTTAAGGATGCTTTGTAATAGTCCGCTTTGGCGGTGCGGAGGGCCAACATGCCTTTGGATGCGAATCTCCCTATAACGTTGCATGTCAGCTGGCTGCTTGGATTCATTAGCAATATGCCAAAGGGAGTCATGCTGTTGCATTAGGCCCAGGAGGTGATCAGTGAACCAGGGGAGCTGGTTTTCTTTGGACATTTTCTTAGTAAGGGGGGGTGAATTTATCACAGATTCTATTGAATGTGTGGATAAATAGATCAAACACCTGATCGGGATCGGGGGGTGTTAACAAGGTGTGTTCAATCCCAGATTCTAAGGTAGATCTTGAGTTGTGAGAGTTTGCCAGGGCAAAGTCTGCACTGTAAGGTAATTTTTGGGGGGTGTTTGGGAACCCTGCAGGACCAAGAGCAGGGCATTGGTGGAATGATCACTTAGAGCATTGGGGAGTACCTGGGTGTTGGTTATTCTGTGAGGGCCATTTGTGAAGACCAGATCCAGGAGGGAGGATGTCCCTGTATGGGCATTAACCCTAATGGGTGAGGTGACAACCTGCGTGAGGTTTAGTGCTGTGGCATCTTCAGTATATAGGGCAGTTTTCTCTGCCAACCAATTTATGTTGAACTCACCCATGACTATTTTTTCGTATTGGGGAGGTAGAGTCACAATATAGTTTAGAATGGCCTGGAAGGCTAGTTTGTGTTCATTGGGTGGAATGTAGACAATGGTGAGTAGGAGGGGGGCAGTGAACCTGCCTAGAGCTAATATTAATGTTAGAGCCTGAACCCTTGATGCTAGTTGCGGGGTAGGGAGCATTTGGCCGGACAGTGAGTCTTTGAGGTAGGCTGTGCAGCAACCATCTCATTTACCCACTCTATCAGAGCAATAGAGGATGTATCCAGGGAGGTTAACAGCAGAGTCTGGTACAGAGGGGGAGAGCCAGGTTTTACTCAGTCCGGTGATGTCAGGGTGGTGCTGGAGTACCACCTCTGGAAGGGGTCCCATTTTTTTTGCAGGCTGCAGATGTTAAGAGAGGTGATGCGCAAACCCTTGGAGGGAGAGGGGGTGGGCTGGGTGGTAGTAGTCAGGCCAGGGTTGGGGGTGGACATTACCCGTAAGTAGTAGTAATAGGACAAGTGACCTGAGGCAGTAGTTTCTTGTTAGGGCAAATAGTCGATGACATTTACATAGCATATACCCTTTGGCTGGATGGTAGGTGGGTATTGGAAGTTTCAGGGTTTGGGGGCAACCAGGAGGAGGAGGTGGGGCAAGGGGAGCGGTTGTGGGAGAGCAACTGGGGGAGGCAGGAGAAAGCAGGGCTGGATATAGTCCAGTGCCCATACTGATGCCAATTGATAGAGAGGAAGACTGTGGGGAGTTTTAATGTTGCAGTTTTTGTGGGGGTGTGGGGTGAGGGCAGAGGGGTATCTGTCAGCCATCGTGACAACTCCCCACTCAGGGGTAAGCATGAGAGGGCAGGGCAGAGGGAGAGTACCAGTCGGTTTGCAGATGTAGAGCACGTGTGGAGTTCCAGTTTGTCTGGGCAGTAGCATACTGAATGGGGGAGGTGAAATTTAGCTTTAAGAAGCAGGGAGTGAGAGAGATAGAAGATTAAGGCTTGAACAGATAGTGAGAGAGAGATCCTAGGAGATGGTATGATCTCTGGTGGTGAAAGAATATAACCTGCAAATGGAAAAGTCAGCTGATTGGATAATATGCGGTTGGGTGGGAGTTAGCCGACCTATTTAGTTAAGAGCCTACCAAAGGTAGTGGTGGGGGTGGTGGGGAGCTGAAAGGAGACAATACACAGCGTTCTTGAGTATGGAGCCGAACAAGTCTGTCTACCTGCAGTCCGCGCTTGCAATTCAGGGGGGCGGGGGAAGGAAGCTCCGACAGTCCCTCACAAACTCCGGTTCCAAATTGACCCCAGGCTTGCTGTGAGAAAGAGAGAGAGAGAGAAGGTGAGTTTAAATACCCGTAGCACCTAAGGATAGAGGGGGAGGGTCAGGAAATTACCACGATAGGGGACTTGCAGGATGCAGTAATTAAAGCAGACAGAGAGCTGGAGTCAGAGTTAAGGGACCTTAGGCAGTGTTGTAAGAGCAACCAGTTTTTTTGGATTTACAGTGAGCCCAGTAATTAATTAAGGCAAAACCACCTGAAGGAACTCAGAAAATTAATTAAAGAAACCTAGGTATTGCTGCACAAAGTACCAGGGGTTGCTGTACAGAGTACAGGTTACCTGAGAGAGCTCAGGAACTTAATTAAAGTAACCTAGGTATTGCTGCACAAAGTACCAGTTTTCAGAAAGACTTTTCTAAACAAAAACTATCTCCACTTGTGGGGCAACTGTTAATGCAGGTTTAAAAACAAACAGTATTATTAACAAACAGTCACTGAGTTTGCAGATTGGTCTGAGGTCCCCTTTTTTTTTTTTGAAAGGAAAAATGGTGCCAAAAAAACACAATACACAGTGTTCTTGAGTATGGAGCCGAACAAGTCCATCTATCTGCAGTCTGTACTTGCAACTCGGAAGAGGCGAGGGAGGGCAGCTTCAACGGTTCCTCACGACCTCTGGTTCCAAATCAACCCCAGGCTTGCTGCAGTCCGCGCTTGCAATAAAAAAACAGGATGTCTTTTTCAAGAATTAAATTATGTAATCCTCAGCATGACTCATGTCCTTCAAATGACATTTCTTTGATCTCATGATGAGCTTCCCCCTTCCACGACATGAAAGCATCTTTATGATTTCTCACTACTACATCACAACCTGCTTTTCTTCTTCTGGAAATGTTATACAATGGATATGCTCAACTCAAGTTTCTTCCACCCTATAATTAGCTTCAGGCCTTACACGTAACACCTGGTATCTAAAACCTGCGTGTGTGATCTCACATGCTGTTTCAGCATTTTTTCATGGCTTTCATCTTTCAGCTGAAACCTGGGGGGGGGAGTGAGGTCACTCCTACAGCACCAGAGTTTCAGCAGAGACAGTCAGTGATACATCTTATATTACAAAAAATGATACAGCACTCAGAACTGGCTGTCCACATCACAGGGGGTAGGAGGAAGTAAGCCGTTGATTAACTAGAATCTGCAGCTTATCCATCAGGTAGGGGAATGGGCATACTAGGTGGGCCAAGCGGTCCTTATCTGCCATCAAATTCTATGTTTCTATGTTTTTATGACAGTATTCGACCAGAATCATCACATTTTGAGCATTCAGCGTAGTGACAACTTTGCCATAGCAACAATGCTGGAATTGCTGGAGTACTGGAGGGAGGGTCTGAACAGGCACAAAACTTCACTGGACAACTGATGCACTTGATTTGTGGGGCAGAGAAGCCATGTGCCAAGGTCAGCAAACCTCAGCAGCATAATCAGGCTGAAGGTGCACCTGGAGGTGTATCAAGCATATCCTGTAAGGGGAAGGGGACTGCAGTTCCAGGTGGTCTGTCATCCAAAGCGGTTGGCATCAACCCACTTTGGGAGGTTTTGTCCCAAGTGAGGATTTGTGAAATGAATTATTCTAGAGAACAGGATGATGCATTAACCACTGGACTTAGTGCAGCACAGAGAATGGTTGAGTCATATTTGCCTGAAAACAGGCATCTGTCAATAACTGATGATTCTATTTTGTACTGGAGTGGAAAGGTCAGTGAATGGCCAGAGCTGACTGCAGTGGCACTGAAGTACCTCACATGCCCACTCTCCAGTGTAAATGTCGAGAGGGAATTCAGCTCAGCAGGTGCAATAGTTAGGGATTGTAGGACAAACCACTGTCCTGCAAATGTTAGTTTGTTAACATTCATGAAAATGAATGAGAGACACATACCAACACAGACTGCAACCTCAGTATTCATACCCCAGCCTAGTCATGGTGGTTGTGGTGATGTAGAAATGGACCATCCTGGTGGCACTGGCAGTGGCAGCATGAAACAGCCCACCATTGAAGTAGATGATGATACAATGGAGAAAGAATTTCCCAGTGGTCAGACTTCAGACATAGATGACTGTAAGGGCAGCTTTCTTTATAAGGAGGAGGATGATGATGAGGTTAATATTGGTAGGTTTTAATTGAAGTTGTTAAAAGGTGGTGACATTTGCCGTATGATACATGTTTTCTTTTTCTTGACTTTGTGTGCCCTCCGGACCATCACCAGGAATGATGTTAGCCATTGCCATTACAGAGAATAACTTTGCATACCCCCCTGGACCATCACCACCAGGAGGACCAATGTTAGCCACTTCCACCACAGAGAATGACTTTGGGTGCCCTCCAGACCACCACTTCCAGGACCAATGTTAACCACTGCCACCACTTTAGAATGACTTTGTGTGCCCCCCAGACCACCATCACCAGGACTGATGTTAGCCACTGCCACCACAGAGAATAACTTTGTGTGCCCCTGTGGACCACCCCTACCAGGAGGACCGATGTTAGCCACTGCCATCACAGAGAATGACTTTGTGTGCCCCCCTTGACCACCACCACAAGGACCAATGTTAGCCACTGTCACCACAGAGAATGACTTTGTGTGCTCCCTGGATTACCACCACCAGGAGGACTGATGTTAGCAACTGCCACTACAGAGAATGACTTTGTGTGCCCCCCTTGACCACCACCAGGACCAATGTTAGCCATTGCCATCACAGAGAATGACTTAATGTGCTCCCTCTGGAAAACCACCACTGCTGTTAGCCACTGCCACCAACACCAGATGCAGGAAGATGTCACAGGGAATGTCATCATGTGCCGCAGCTATCACCACCAGCACCCATCACCAGTGCCATTCTGACAATGTTTTCCCATTACATTGACCATGCCAAGGCAGAGGGAGGCGAACAAGAGACCACAATCATCAGCTACAGGCACAAGGCTTCTTAGTATTAAAACTATAAAGTGAGTATGTGTACTAATGATTTTTATGCTATTCAACTTCCTTTAGCTGTATGCTTTGTTTTCTGTTGCTTTTCTGAGCTGTAATGGTCAAACATATACGGTAAACTTATTTAGTTTTTTTACAGGTTAGCAAAAAATTACTCTCCTTTGCTGAAAGTTGGTATCAATGGTACTGCAGCAGTACCATACACAGGAACCTATGGAATATACATTTCAAATCCATACCGGTAAGTATATATATTTTACTTCATCTGTTCAAGTTTGTTTTAAAGAGTGCAACAAATCCGACTGAGGAGGATTCATAAACTAGGTGACATGTACTTTACAAAAAGTATTTCTGAAAGATATCATGCACTGTATTACAAACTTGCAGCTGTGCAGCCATGACAATGTTGAAAAAGTTGCACACAGGTTGTATTAATTGACAAGATGTGGTTTTGAAATGTAACTTTTGTTGAGATTGAGAACCAGGGACACTGGCACAGTGTATTTGTTACACAGCCTGGTACTAAATTAAGTTGTGATTGATCTGCTGATTGCAGTGAGACAGCTCACGATCCATGTTAATAATCCAGATACCAGTGGACAGCCATGGCTTAAACATAATGTGTTACCGCTGTAATCAAGTTGTAATAAGTCCTTCATTTCTTTTTTTAGGAAACTTCCAGATGCTTTGTTGTGGCACAGTTGCTTTTTCCAAAGAAGTTCTTCAACATCAGGCACCCCCCCCCACCACGCTGGGGCAGATATGCAACACGCAGAAGTTGTTTCAATCGATGACCATCATTACCAACCTGACTCAAGAAGGATACAGATGAAATCTGTGATGAAATAATCAAATAAGAAACCATTTATGAGACCTATCTGCAAATATGCTCCCCCCTAAACAAAAATGCTTACCTTCATTGGCTTGGGAGTTATCCATTTCCAATTTCAACACAAAAAGTTCTCATCAAGCACTGGAATGTGCACACCAACAGTATCTGACCTGTGACATAAAACAATACAATGAGTACATGTCTATATATATATATCAACCCCCCACCTACAAATTATAAATATGTATATATATATAATAGTGGTGCGGTTACGCCACTATATTTAGGGTTATGAAGGCACTTCTATGTTAAAGTCAAAAGTTTGTATGTTAATAACTTTGGACCCACTCAAAAGATCTGCCTGCAATTTGGTATGCATGGTGGGGCATAGTAGATCCCTTGATTTGCCAAATTTTGTTTTGGTCAGACTTACTGTCTTTTGCACGAAAACACTGAAAAATGCAAAATTATCCAGTTTTGGAGGCAGTTTTGGGGATTTAGTCCATGGTCCTGTGCAGCCATCATGTGGTATGCTGCTCTGTGAGATGGCTCATCTGAAGGAGATTGGCTGCCCGAACATGTTGCTTTTCGTTTGGTGAAAAAATATTAAGGCATTCAAAAGTTATGTCATTTTTAAGCTCCCATTATAAGTCAATGGGAAAATTTATATGGTTGTTTTGCGAACAAAGAATGGGGTTTGGGCCATCTTCTCCCATATTGCGGTCAAATAATTTGCAGCCTCGCAGTCAAAGCATCTTTGTCTCCAAGAATTCTTTGATCATGAGGTCCGCCATCTTGTTTTTTAAATTCAGTCACAAAAAATCAAATATCTCGGCTCAGGGTTCACTCCTGAAATAAAACCTGCATAGGTTTTTCTCAGAGGGCTTCAATCTATTGACCCATGCCTTTGGTTTCATCTAAAATGGTCAAACAAGAGAGTTATACTGTTTTAAATTCTTTGATCGCGACTCGCTAACGATCTTTGTTCGCGGGCCTGCAAATTCTTTGTTCACTAGATTCTTTGATCGCGATCTTACATCGTGAGATAAAAATACAATTTTTTCAGCTCAGGGGTGGCCTAGGAATACAAATGAGGGTGGGTTTTGCTCAGGGGGCTTCGTTCTATCGAGGTATGGTGGTGGTTTTATGTAATTCTGCCTAAAACTTGAGTTTCTCCATTTATTATTCTTTGATCATGAGCCTGCAAATTCTTTGATTGTGAGCCTGCAAATTCTTTGATCATGAGATTCTTTGATTGCCATCTTTGATCGCAAGGGAGGGACAAGGTGGCCAGATTTTATAATGGAATAGATAGGCCAATTTTCACAATCTTTAAGTTTAAATGTCTCGGAAATTGTTTGGTCTTTTTACTTGGAATTAGGAGGGTGTTGATTGCATGTCCTGTACATGTGAATTCTGGTGTTTATATGTCAGAGAAAATATGTTTTGCGGAGATATTGCATGATGCAATTTACGTTTTGCAGACAGTGTTTTGCATTGTGGTGGTGCCTTGAAATTGACAGGGTACCTAGCCTTAGTGTCATGGCTGTACTTTTCAGTCGTTGTATCTGTAAAATGTCAACAGGTGTGGAATTCTGCAACTCCGATGAATGAAAATCTCAAACTTTAACATACTATATCTCGGACACAGTTTGGGCTTTTACATTGAAAATTTGAAGGGTGCTGATGGTAGAGACACCATGGCTGCACATGGTGTGAGGAAAAAAACTAATGTGGGATCCCACGGTGATCCAGCAGCAGTTCCAGCATGGACATCATTTGCAACTGATGTCTCTCTTAGCGATCCAGCCACTGCTTGATAACACTCACCCTCTCATTCTCCTCGACAGTACTTCAGAGAACTGCCAAGTCAACCTACATTCCACGCAGTTCTCTAAGGTCCACACATTCTACAGGCTGACCTGTTGGTGGTGGTGGTGGGGTGCTGGTGGAGCAGCAGGTGCTGCTCTGGCCCTCCTATTCTTAGGGTGGCCACCACACACAGCTGCACCCTCTGCCACAGAAGGGCCAGCAGGTGCAGGCATGGCCCGTCCTGTGGCAGCCTGCCACTCCAACTGGTGGTGATTGAGCATGTGGCTGCACTGGCCCCCAGTCCCCAGGTGAGTCCCCCAGGGGCTACAGCACACCTCCACCTCACTTAGGTGGCACCTGACCATGCTGCTGTCCCCCCGACACAGTCAAATAAATGCCAAACAACGGAGGTGCGGGGAGGACCAGGCACAGGTAGGGGAGGGCAAGATGAACTGGCAGCTGGCTGGTCACAGTGCTTAACATGGATGGGATCCACACCTGGGCCCAGGGGGATGGGCACATCCTGCTCCAGAGGATCTGGTGCTGGAGCTGGTGCTGGACATGGTGGTGGTTCAACTGCCTCAGAGTCAGGTGGTGGTGCTGGTCCTGCTCCTGAGGAGGGAGGGGACACTCAGAATTTTTGATTCATCCAACAGGAACAGGCAGTCATGCCCCCCATGCATGTGCATGGTACTATGCCTACCAGTACCAAGCTCTCCCAGAGCTGCCCCCACCCCAGACATTCCCTCATCCTGGTCCATCTCTCCTACTGTGCTCCCTCAGTCTGAGCAATGACTACGCACACTGTCACACAATACATACACAGTCACACAGACATAGACAAACAACTAACTACTTATAAAGGTAAGAAAAATAAATTTACAGAAAGAACAAATTAAGTAAAAGAAGAGTATAGAAAAGACAAAAAAAGTGTAGCTTTTAAAAAAGTTGTTGGGTCTAAATCAAAGTTTAAATCTCCTCCTCGCTGTGATCTCTAAGTCTCAGCAGTGACAAAACAACACAATCTTCTCTCTCCGTCTGCACAGGAGAAAGCGAAAGTGTCTGCTTGTATGACTCATTTCCTTCCTGCCTGGCTAAACAGCATGTGACTTACAGTACTGTAAGCCATGTGATGTGTGTGTGTGTGGGGGGGGGCTGCCAAATCTGAAACACAAAGTGGATCACTTAGAATCATAATAAGAAATGCGAAGCCCATTAAAAACAATGATTTTGCCTTACTTTGCATTGTCATTCTGCCTTAATGCGAAGTGGTAATGACAAGGCAGAGTGAGCACTTTGCATTGCCCACTCCACGTAGTGGAGTGTCAATGCAAAGTACTCACTTCATAGCCACTTCGCTGGTGGAATTTAAATTTGCTGCATCTCTAGTAGACAGAGGAGTTTAATGATGGCTAAAGGGAGTTGTATCAACAGATATGGTACCACTTTGTGGGAGATGGGAGGACTTTTGGGACAGTAGGCTCTTCAAGGGTAACAGCCTTCATCTGATGAAAGAGGAGGCCAGGGTGCTGGGCAGAAGTTTAAGTCTTTATCTGACTCTTGCACTGATTGTGGTGGGTTGACTGAGTCTGAGTCTAGAGGAATGCTGTTGGTGGGAGAGAGGAAACAGAACCTAGTTAGTACTCCCACTAATATAGGGGCTTGTACAGGCACAGTGGGCAAAAATAGAGTTGAGGTCCGAACTGTACTGGTGGAAGAGAACAAGGAGGAGGCTTCTCAGAGCCTGAAAGTGAGATGAAAGGATGGAGATTGGGGAGGAATAAAGAAAAAGGCCTATTAAATAGCCACAGGGGGTCAAGAGTTAGATGGAAGAGGGTCTGCCTCAATGCCAGGAGTGCCAGGTGATGATGGCAGATACTAAGGTGGGCCTTGAAGCCATCACAGAGATTTGGTCCTCAGAAAATAATATCTGGGACCTGACAGTCCCAGGTTAAACCATGTTTAGAAGGGTTATTGGAAAAGGTAAAGGGAGTGGTGTTGCCCTTTATGTCAGGGATTTCACTGAGGCTGTGGAAGATGGACACATCAGGGGAAGTAATGAGGAAACAGAGTCACTGCAGTTGCAGCTCACAGTGGCTTTGGGCATGAAAATATTTATAGAGGTGATCTATAGACCACCAGCATAGGCAGAGGAGAGGGATAGGGAGCTTGGGGAAGAACTAGTCAGGGGACTGGCAAGGTCTTTTTTTTGAGATGGGTGACCTGAATATTCTGGACATTGACTGGGATGTTCCAGCTGCCAAGAGCACCAGAAGTTAGTCTTTGCTGGATACATTCTAGGACTGTCTGTTGACACAGCTGGTTAGAGAACCCACCAGGTAGGCTTATAGGTTCATAGGTTCATAGAAGTGTATGAGCAATGAAGGCATATGTAAGGATGCCCATTGTATGCTCGCCACCCATATGTCCTATGGGTGGAAATCAAATTTTTTGTTTCCCATATGTTTATCCAATCTTTGCTTAAAGATATTTAAATTATCACTATTAATGACTCTTACAGGTAAGTTATTCCACAAACCCACAACTCTCTGTGTGAAAAATAGACTCCTTCTAGTGGATATACATTTTTCTCCAATGAGTTTATAACCATGACTCCTAGTTGATTTGATGTTGGAGGCAGTAGTAAGTCCAATTGTGGTTCTTAAATAATCATTTTTTTAAGGTTTGATATTCCAATATTAAGTCACCCCTTATTTGTCTGTATTTTACAGAAAATAGGTTAAGTTTTTTTAATCTATCTTCGTAATTATTACTATGTAAAGATGATACTTTTTTAGTGAATTTACACTGAACACCCTCAGCGAGTTTTAAACCCCTTATAGAAGTTAGTGCACAAAATTGAGAGCAGTATTCCAGGTGGGGACATACAAGACTGGTGTAGAGTGGCATAATAACCTTGGAGTCTCTACTTTTAATATTTCTTAAAATAGAGCCAATTATTTTATTAAATTTTTTAACTTTAATTATATTATTTTTTTTGAAAGTTAAATTATCTGAGATTATGACACCCAAATCCTTGTCTTCCAAAATAGTTTTTAGATAAACATTGTTTAAGGAATAATTGAAGGGGATGTTATTTTTGCCCAAATGTAAGACTTTACATTTGTCAACATTAAAAAACATACCATAAGCCTTTGCCCAGTTTGATAGGTTGTTTAAATGATTTTTTATGGAGCATTTATCATGAAAGGTGCTTACCAAACTACCCGTTTTACAGTCATCAGCATATTTTGCAACCCATATCTTATCAGTAGTAGGCGGTGTAGAGACCATAATATTAAACAGTATCGGACCCAGGACAGAGCCCTTGGCAACACCACTAGTCACCACACCCGTCGCAGACAGGTGACCCTTGACTGATACCTGTTGAGTTCTGTTTTCCAACCATGGCTGTATCCAGTTTATAATATTAGGTTGCAACTTAATTTTGACCAATTCTTGTAGTAAGACTTTATGTGATACTTTATCAAAAGCTTTGGAAAAATCCAAAAATATTACATCTACCAGAATATCCAAGTCCAAGGCAGCGCTTACTGGTTCAAAAAAAATGTAGTAGGTTGGTCAAAACTGATCTTCCAGTCACAAAACCATATTGAAAGATATCTACTATTTTATTTCTTTCTAAATGATCTATAATATGGGCTTTAAGCAATCTTTCCATAATTTTGCCTATGATGGAAGTCAGGCTTATGGGCCGATAATTGTTAGGGTCATGTCTGGATCCACCCTTATATATGGGTGTAACTATAGCCTCCCTCAAGCCTGAACAACTTTACCTTCTCTGACTGATGAATTAAATAACACGGCTAGAGGACCAGAAATTGAATGACTAATTTTTTGTAAAAATCTGGGTGGAATACCATCAGGACCAGGAGAGCTGATTGATTTTAAAGATTTAATTTGTTTTGCAACCTCCATTGTTGTAAAAACAGGAAAACTAGAATTATTTACTAGAAGAGGCATATTTGCAGCTTCCTTAGTTTCGAAAACTTTTAGAAATGTCTCATTTAGAATTGTAGCAGTAGTTGTTTCATCTAAAATAGGTATATCATTGATGTTAAAGGGTCCAATTGTATGATTTCTTTCTTTCAGGAAACCAATATAATTATAAAATTGTTTTTTGTTGTCTTTAACTTTGGTAACTAAGTTAAATTCAATTTTAGATTTAGATGATTTAATCATGTGTTTTAATTTTTTGGCTGCAATTTTGTATTTTTCCAGGAGACTGTTAGAATTAGCTTTTTTATATTTTCTATATAGTTTTCTTTTTTTTGTAATTGTTTCTTAATTTTTGAGGACCACCAAAGAGGGACACGTTTATTGTTGCAGTACTTCATTCTATAAGGAACCCAATTTGAGAGACAAATATTGATTTTTTTATTAATTAAATCCCAAATTTGTAATAAATTTAGGTTATTTAGTTCCGTCTCCCAATTCCATTTAGATAAAAAATCATTTATTTTTTTATAGTTTTCTTTATTAAAGTTTTTGATTTTAGTAATGCCATTTGTGCTTGGAAAGTCTGCTATGTATTCATAATTGACCATGCAATGATCACTATCACCCAGAGGAGGAAGTATTTTGATGTCATCAATTTTCTCATTAACATTGGTGAGTACAGTGTCAAAGATATTGTTACCACGGGTAGGTTTATTAACTATTTGTTCTAGGTTAGATTCAAGAAAAGTATCCATAAACATCTTTTCAGTATTTGAAGCTGATGTATAGTTGTCCCAGTTGACAGCTGGAAGATTGAAATCACCCATCAGTATATAGGGAGTATCAATGTGTACCTCAGATATTTCTTCTATTAAACTTTGATTTTCATCATTAGTTACACTAGGAGATCTATATATTAGCCCAATTACTAGTGGACTATGGGGGAGAAAAATTTTGACCCTTAAGCTCTCATTATTACTTGTTTTAGTTTTAATTGTGTTTGCTTTCAAGTGTTCATCAATGAATAATACAACACCTCCTCCCTTTTTATTTTCATTTCGTTTTTTGTAAAACTTATTATATCCCTTTATGTCAGTGTTCCAGTCTTCATCCTTATACCAAGTTTCAGTAACTCCACAAATTGATGTTTTTTTGTGCTTGAAGGATGTAAGTAAGTTCTTCTTTTTTGTTGCGTAGACTTCTGGCATTAGTTAATGTAATATTTATCTTTGGTTTAGAAATGACACCAGTAGTGTTCATTTGGGGGAATTTACGGTTGATTATGGATGCAGGGTTTAAAGAATAGTTGAAAAATTGAGGTTCAAGAGTTGTATCTAGAACATTCAACTCCCCCCTTGTTGGAAGTTTAAACAACTATTGATAGAATGCACTATGCTTTCGCCCAATAGCCTACTACCCCTCCTGCTGAGATGGAGTCCGTCCCAACAATAGAGGTTTGATTTACCATAAAAGTCCTCCCAGTGAGTTATACATTGTGGGCTGGATATTCAAACTGTGCTATTTTGTGGTGCAAGCCCTTGCGCTGGACAAAATAGTTGCACAGGGGTGTATCAAGAACGATATTCAAAGGAGTTGCACCCTTGAGCAACTCCTTTGAATATCACCCCCTGGCCACAGCTACTGTGCATGGTGCAGTGGAACTTGTGCCACCGCAAGTTGTCAGAGTGGAGCATTCAACTTGCGGTGGCACAAGTACCATTGCGCCATGCTCAAAATCCCCATATTCAAAAGTTGACATGCAAATGGGGCCATAATTCATGCAAGGCATGGGGGGGCCATTTGCATCTGATTATGGCCCCGTTTGCATGCTATTAGCATGCAGGTGCACCGATCCCCGAGGACTTGTGCCTGGCACCTTGCCAGGCAGCAGCCATCAGGGACCGACGCCCCCTGCAGCCCGATCACGGGTGAAACAGTGTAGAATCCCCCCACCACCCCCACTGGCCCAATTGCAGGCATAGTTTAACTTCCCACCAGCCCGATCAGGGGGCAGCAATGTGGCTCTCCCAACATATCCCTGGTGGTCCAGTGGACCGAAAAGCCTGATCGCGGGCAGTAGTTGTGTAATAACCCCTCCCGAATCCATCCTGGTGGTCCAGTGGCACATCCCGATCGTGGGATGTAAAGTTGTACAAACCCCCGAACATAGCCCTGGTGGCTAGTGTCCCCCACCGCACCCCAAAGCCCCACCACCCCACTCCCCACAGCCAGCGAGCGGCAGCATCCCACCCACCTGCTGCCCCACCGCCTGCCGACTGACTGCCCCGTAGGGCTGCACGCCCATTGGTGCAGAGCAAGAGCCAATGGGCGTGCAATCCATACCATACATGACAGTCCAGATTTGGCTCAAAGTTGTGCAGGCGCAGGTTGGGGGTTGTGCCTGCACAACTCTGCACAGCCTGGCTGAATATCGGGCTATGCAGTTTATGCATGATTCCTCCTCCTCCAGTTCAGCATGCATTCATTTGCATTGTACTGTTGCTCAGCCTGTTTTCTGTGGTGTAACTGCCTCCTGCTGAATATTGCAGAATGGAGCAAGTTCGGACTTGCGCAGGCGTAACCCTATTGTGCATGGCGCAACCCTTTTGAATATCTGGGCCTGTATATCTTGTTTAAGACACCAACATCTCAACCAATTATTTATTTCTGTCATTTTACATTGTTAGGAAAGATTTGTTCTTGGAATAGACAAGATTTCAGATAGGACTACCTCGCATCCTAAATCCAATAATTTGTTTGTTAATGCAACATAATCTTTATTTAGTTTTTGAGAAGAATCCTTTAGAACATTGTTGGCTCCTATGTGAACTATTACCAAAGGTTTAAAACATGAGTTTTGTAAGATGTTGCTGGACATCTCTGTGACGTCAGTAATGCCAGCACCCCTGAAGCTTGAAGAGTTCTATTTGTGTTGTCAGGGTTGCAAATGATTCTATCAGTATGTTTGATGATAGAGTCTCCTAGCACTATAACCTGTCTTTTTTTGCAAACATCATCTTGATTTAGGTCCAAGCTGTCACAATTTTCTAGTGAAATCAAGGGATCTACATCAACTTGGTCATGTTTTTTGGCCTCTCTGGTGTCAGTAACATTTTGTAGATTGCTAGGAAAAAGGGGTGAAGAATTAAACTCTGCATTTGAAAGATTCATATTTGTTATAGTAAACATTGGGTTTTCTATATTTTCAAAATTTTCAGAAATGGGGACACTTATTGTTTCTGGATCATGGCCTGTATCCGAGATATATGTTAAGGGATCAAAGGAATTGAAAGTAAGGTGAAACACAATTGAGAGCTGAGTTCCTCAATTTCAGAAGGGTAGAATTTGACAGGATGAGGGAGCTGGTTCAGGACAAGTTAGTCATGGTATACAGCATCAGAGGGGTGAAGGAGAGACTGGGGGCAATAAAAGGGGCCAGTCTCAAAGCATCAAAGATATTCCTGAGGACAGTGAGCAAAAGTAATAGGTACAAGAAACCAATGTGATTCTTAGAAAATGTCAGGGAAGCAGTGCTGGCCAAGAAAAAAAGCCTTTGTCAGGTACAAAGAAAAGCAGTTGGAGGAGCAACCCAGTCTGATGGCAAAGGGGGTTGAGGTACTGTACACACCTTACCTTTTCCAACATTGGCGACCTGGGTTTGGAAATAGACTCTGGTCACTGGGGTTGACCAGGGTGGGAGAGGACTTAGCATTTGAGGGACTGCTTTCCTCTCCTGGGGAAAGGTGGCTGCCATCAGGTGGAGTTCTGGTGGTGGTAGCATTAATAGTAGTAGTAGTCTTAATTTGTTTTGAGGTGCCCTTCCCTGGAGGATCAGGGTACCATTACAAAAACAACATGAAATACATAAGATACACAACTACCTAGATTCTATCTAATAAATAAATATAGGTAAAATATTCATAGGACAAATATGTATGGATAATCAGATATTACTAAGCCCCTTGCTTGCATTAATAGAAATGTTTTCAGGCCCCCTTAAAAGGCCTCTGCCAAGAGGGCTGCCCTCAGAGTCCTAGGGAACAAATTCCAAAGGGCCAGGGCTGACCCCTCAAATGCCCAGTCCACAGATGATTTTCATCTCATCCCTGGTACTGTTAATAGGCTTCCTTCTGCAGAGCAGAGCAGATATCCCATGGTGTAAAGATGCAGAAGCTCTCACAGGTAGCCCAGATCCAGGCCATGTTGGTCCTTGTAAGTCAACAGACGCACTATAAAGGAGATACTCCACTTCACTGGCAGCCAGTGCAGTTCACGCAGCACTGGTGACCCATGACAGGACCTAGAAAGGCCTGTCAGTAGCTGAGCCACAGCATTCTTCAACAGCTTCAGGTGTCACAACATACCTCCCTTAATCCAAGATAAAGGGCATTGCAGTAGTTGAACCTCAAAGTCATGAACGCATATACCAGCATGCCCAGGTCATTAGGCTGGACAAGGGACTTGATCAGGCTGATATTGCAAAGGTGATAAAAGCCACTCCAGACCATTGCCGCAACCTGAGCCTTCAGTGTCAGCCCGTTATCGAGAATAACTCCCAGATTTTTCACCTTGGCAAAGCCTAATAACCTAGAGGGGCTGAGCCAAGGCCCAGTCTCCCTCTCAGAGGCCTGCACTCCACCTCTTCAACCCAGTTCCACCACTAGCGCTTCAGTCTTCTCAGGGTTTAGACTCAACCAGCTTGACAACACCCAGGTCCGAATCTTAGACAAGCACTTATTAAGCGCATTGACTGCATCTGAAGTTCCAGGAGCAAAGGACAGGTAGAGCTGAGTATAATTGGCATAACAGTGAAACCCAAGCCTATACCGCCTGATGATTTCACTCAGGGTCAGCATCTACACTGTGAACAGCATGGGTGACAAGACTGAGTCCTGGGATATTCCACAGGACAGGGCTACCAGGCGCGAAGAGCTTTTTCCCAAAATGACTGTCTGGGTCCTGTTCTTAAGGTAGGTCTCAAACCAGCTTTTGACTTTGCTGGTGAGTCCTACTTAACCCTTGAACTCGTCCAAAAGTAGCCCGCGGTCCACAGTGTCAAATGCTGACAAGAGATTGAGGAGAATTAGAATTGACTGCTCTCCCCTGTCTCTCACCCTGAACAAATCATTATGCACCCAAACCAGTGCAGTCTGTGTGCTATACAGTATATTGCCCTGAACACAGAGAGGAAGGGCTCATAGATGTTAAGGGCAATAAGATGTGCCTCAGGCTGTTGCGCAGCCACCTTCTCAATAACCTTTCCCAAAAAAGGCAGGTTAGAGACAGTTTGGTACTTAGTAGTAGTAGCAGTAGTAGATTTTATTTATTTTGGGCCCCCTTCCCCAAAGGCTCAGGGCACCCTTCAAATATAAATAAAGCAGTAAGCATTACACATGATTAAACTGTTCAGTAAAATCATTAATACCAATTCTTCGGAGAAATATAAATAAGTCTGCTAATCATGAGTCAAAGACAGTTTGGAATAAAAAGGTTTTCAAACCCCTTTTAAAACTCTCTAAGGAAAGCACCTCCCAGAGGTAGTCCAGAAGAGAGTTCCAAAGAACTGGACAAGAGCCTCAAAGACCCGGTCTCCTGATGATATTAGTCTCATCCTAGGCACTTCCAGAAAGGCCTCCCTGACTGATGTAAGGGCACAACCTAGGGTGCAGGGTTGCAGGAGGTCTTTCAAGTAACCTGGACCCAACCTATGTAGGATCTTACAGATCAAAAGACCTATTTTAAAGGAGATACACCAACAGCCAGTGAAGTTCACAAAGGACCAGCATTACATGACAGGGTCTTGGAAGACCTATCAATAGCTGGGCCGCAGCATTCTGTAGTTGCTGCAGGTGCCTCAGTCCACCCCTACTGCCCTAAGTTAGAGGGCATTACAATATTCAAGCCTGGAGGTGACAAACACAAGTATTAGGGTGGCCAGGTCCAGAAGGGACAAGGGACTTAATTTGGGTGATGTTGCAAAGATGATAAAAACCCATACAGACAATGGCTGACACCTGAGAATCAAGTTTTAGCCAGCTATCCATAACAATGCCAACATTTTTAACCTTAGGGGAGACCTTTAGTACAGTCTGGCCAATAAAAAGCCCTAGACTTTCCCCAGAGGCCACCCAACACCCTTTCAGCCCAACTTTACCATCAGTACTTCGATCTTACCTGGGTTGAGCCCCAACCAGTTGGCCGACATCCAAGTCCGGATTTCAGCGACACACTTATTCAGCACATCAATTGCATCAGGTCTTCTGGGTGTGAAGGACAGGTGGAGCTGAATATAATCAGCATAGCAATGAAAACGCAGCTCACATCACCTAATGATCTCACCCAGGGGCAGCATATACACCGAGAACAACATGAGGGAAAGGACCTGGACCTGGATTTCTTCACCAAGATATCTAGGTCCAAACATAGCTTTTTCTGCAGAAGTGTAACCAAAAACTTTTCAGCAACTTTGGGACCCCCCACCTCTGACAAGGAGCACCAGATGATCTCAATGAACATTGAGCCTAGATGCCCCACACAGCTCAGAAGTTGTCATGTTGGGTCTGGATTCAACTTACAAAATGTTGGCCACGACTCAGTGATCACTTCACACACCTCATTTATCATCACTGATCATGGTGGACTTCTGGGGATGTTACTGAAATGGTGGCAACTTGAGATATCTGCTTTCTTCATCTCCTCTGGGATCCCTCGCCTTCCTTCATTATTTTAACACTGCCTTTTTGTCAGAGTTGGTCCCTAGTGTTTGGAAATGGCTGTTAAGACTGGCAGATCACTGGCATGCCAGTGCAGCATTAGTGCTACCGCTCATAATGCCAGCGACCCAGGTTTGGGAACAAGCCCAGTTAGCTGGAGGGCCGGCCGGGGAAGGAGGCTTGAGCATCCCAGGAACCGCTGGCCTTCTCTGAGTTGAGGAGCAGACTGGGGCTCAGTGCTTGGCTGACCCCAGGCAGAGGTCTGAGGTACAGCAAGCCCAGCCACTTACAGGAGGAGCTGCGGGATGGACATCGGCGCTCAGCACCTTGACATCAGGGTGCACATCATGCAGGCACAAAAAACAGGAAAATGGCTTGTGGCACTCCCAGTAGACAGAGTGCCAGGTCTCAATCCCCAGTGCCTCTACCTGCCCCAGAATTCATCATCCCAATGAAACTCAGGAATTCAGGGTGTACAGACCCCACCTCATCCCTGCCTGGGGGGCAAGCCATGGCTACATACGGGATGGACCTCTCTGGGCTCCAGGTAAGAGGGCAGGGACTAGAAGGCCATAGGTGACTGCTGATGGGAGTGGAGTGCTGTGGGCAGGGGGAGCATAAACTACAAAAAAAAAGACTGGCAAATCAAAATCAATGCTGTAACCCCAAAAATCACTAAGATGCTTACCATGAAGACTCACATCATGGCTTCCTTGGTGACCACGTCTCCACATTCACAGTCATCTGCCTCTGCCTCATCAATAGAAGTTGAATATGCTTCAGACGTGGCTTAGTAGCCAAGATGGAGACAGCTTAAATCTCCTACTCCCTACCTTCACTGCCTATTCTTCAGCATCCTACAGATATAGGCTAAGGTAAATGCTTTAAAAACAGATTTTCCTGTAAAGTGCAACCTGTGGCATCCACAGAAAGAATCCGGTGAGGGCCTTGGACAGTAAAGGGTCTGAAGAGACACAGTATCATGGACTCAGATACAGAGGAGCCCCACAGTACATCTCCGGATGACCTAAAAGAGATACGAAGGATGTTTGCCCAATTGCTTACAGAGTTTGGCAATCTAAAGGAATAAAAAAATCTAAACAAGGCATTATTTCAATCTCTCAAAGAGTCTCTGACAATGAAAGACAGACCTCTAGGCAAGGCAATGTCACAGACCACATGGAAAAGTATGTCAGGGAGCAAGACACCAGGTTTCAACTTATGATAGACAAAATAGATCATTTAGACTGTAGGGGCAGGAAAAACAATCTTCATTTTATGAGGATCCCAGAGGGGGCAGAAGGTAGAGACATGATATTCCTTATGCAGCAGGTTTTACCAAATCTCCTGAAACATCAGTGGCCTGCCTTACTGGCATTTGAGAGTACTCACCGATCTCTCACCCTCCCTCCACAAACCAGAACAATGGCCTCGACTGATAATTGCAAAAATGCTTTGGTTCCAAATCAAGGAAATAATTCTTACTCTGGCTAGCGAATGAGGACCCCTGCAATGGCAGGACCATCGAGTATATATCTTCCTGAACTACTCTCCTGTGCTCTCAGACCACTGCAAGCAGTTCACCCTGGCCCACCATGCTGATGACAGTACAAATCCCCTACAGTCTACACTATCCAGCCACACTATGGACTACATAAAATGGAGTCCAGCACTCTTTCCAGGACCCACAGAGTGCTGGAGCCTACATCCATAGATTATGGTCTGACTTACCACACCTGGACCTTGACAGACAAGAGGAAGCCGCTCTAATTGAACATGCATCCAGCTCCCCATACACTGCAGGCAAACGAGATCCAAGACAATCATCTACCAAGGCCCTCCCTACATCTCTAACTTCTCCTAGTGATAGATGGCAGTCCACTTCCAGAAAGCGGGGCCGTGGCAACATTAAAATGCATGGCAAGGAGAGTCAATCCAGGGAACTGGGTCTCCTATTCACAGCAGAAATTGGGCTTTCTCCTCCAGGAGCTTGGATGGAAAGGCCTAAGTGGAGTGTAATCCTCCCATCAGAATTGCTGAGTTAGCCCCCAAAGAACAACCAAAGACCCCAAAGACATGTCTATTAAACTTACAAACTTGGCCAAGTGGCTGTGGTGATCCTTCCTCCAAACCTGATCCACCAGCAGAGGCCTTGGGCTGTACCAGCAGACTGGTCGGGACATACACAGCTGCAACTGCAGCCTCCTTCTCGTTGGTTGTCTCAACCTCATTGCAGGGTTCAGGGTGAATCTATTGCAGAACCACTCCACAAGCTCATGAAACTGTGAACATAGGCTTTGACCTACGCTCATTTTTGGTGAGGCCTGACTGTTTACTTCAAGGTTGGGCCATGCCCACCTGCCAGCCTTAAAGTGATGCCCACCTTCCAATGGCTTGGTAGGATGGTATCCCTCTTTCCCCCAAGGTTATATTAAGGGGGCTGTTTATATTACTGTGATGTTCCCCATGGGAGATACCCCCTGACTCCAGGTACGATTTCTCATCTTTGCATAAATAATCCAAAATTACGGGCATGGAGATCACGTGATGCCTTTGGTTGATTAGTCGCTTCTCTAGAGTGCTTCCACTGTCTCCTCTTCTAACCCCCAATTTGAACCCTCTTTTTATTTAAAACTTATTATTTCTGAGAGGTAAAGGTGTGCTGTAACCTAACAGTATAGAAAAATGCACTTACCGTGGATTTTAGTCTGCCATGGAGGTGGAAATGTGAGCTACCCCACTGCACCATACGCCGCCAATCACACCTGAAAAAGCTGCAAAGATGGTGAAGGCCCAATCTACTTTGGCAGCCTGAAAAGTCAATACAGCCATGGAGACCACTCCTCTATCTTTGGAGCAATATTTTGAGGAATTTCATCTCTTCAGGGTCAAGGTGCAGTCTCTGACTGAAGAAGTGAAAGCAGTCACCAGTAAATTAGAAGATCTAGCACAACACACAGGAGACTGTGAGGTATGAATCACTTCCCTAGAGAAGAAAGCAGAGAGAGTGGATCCAGCCATGGCACTGGTGAGGCAGTGAGTGGTTAAGCTAGAGGCTAAGGTTGAAGACCTTGAGGATAGAAGCCGTCGCAACAACGTGGTAGTCATAGGGCTACCAGAGAAGGAAGAAGGCTCAAATGCTGTATTATTTGCACAGAAATTAGTACAAAAGCTAGCCGGCCCGTTGCCTTTTGGCCCAGAATGCATCATGGAAAGGGTTCATGGAGCCTAAGGCCTATGCCACCACCTGGAGCCCAACCCAGGACATTTATTTTTAAGTTCCTCAATTATCAGGAGTGCCAGCACCTGCTGGCAAAAGTCAAGGAATTGAAAGAAGTGCTTTGGGAGGGATCCCCGATTTGTATCACCCAAGACCTCCCCCAATCAGTGCGACAGAAGAGAGCCGAGTTTCATAATGTAGTCACCAAGCTGCTAGCTGCAAATATCCATTTTTGGATGCTGTATCCTGCCAGTTTGCAAGTCTCCGTAGAGGGGAAATGAATCCCCTTAGAGGACCCAAAATCTGCAGAGATCGAATTAAAGAAACCGATTCCAAACCCATTCAGAGATGGGTAAGATCCTGGAGCAAAATTGTGGGGCATTAGTTAGTAAAGTGTTTATGTGGAGAACTGTGCATGTCTGAATAACCTTGCAAAGGATCTTCTGGGGGTGGACATTTTACAACCTTGCTCCCATGCTGCTAGTGTTGGGATGGACTGGCATATTTGGTTCCATTTGGAACACTCAATCAGAATATGGATAATTTAGATGTACCTGATCTCAGGAATATTATTTACTATGGCGACTTACAAACTGGATGTTTCTCTAGATGTGAACAACATACATTATAAAAACTCCAGGAAAGACTTTGTGGACAGTTTGCAAATCAGATTATTTGTTTATTGTTACCACTGATCTTTTTGGATGCTATCTAATAATGCGGGGCCCTGCTCAGCAATATGAATGTAATATTGAGGAGCTTTTGGGTTGATATTTGCTATAAGCCAGCTATTTAGTTTCAGCTTGAGCAGTTTACAAAATAAGTTAGACTGACAACAAGCCCGAGAGGCAGAATGATAGGAAGTGCTCCAGACAACATGATGGCATAGCTGGCTGCACCGCGAGGGGCTTTATTTTATTGTATCTCATCTCTCCTGTTTACAGTTTTTTCTTTCCTTTTTTTCGTCATTGTAATCTAGCACTAGATATGTTGGAGGCCTCTGTTTACAAGCCTGGATCCTTGTATATACGGGGGCTGTTATAACCTAGAGGGATTTTTCTAATTCAATTGAGTAGACCTCCCTTACACAGTTATTTTGGATGAACGTGATATGCTTACAGCTTGAAGTAAGGGAAGACATTATTTTAGGTGTTTGCAGCACTAGGGGATAATTACAAATTTGGCTCGTTGAGGGGGGTTGGAGGACAGGGGAAAGAGGAGACGCTGCCCAGTGGTAGGAGTCATGAACTATAAAGTTAATGGGAAGGGGGGTACTCACTTCGTATTTTTCTTGAATTGCTGGTTTGGAAGAGAAAGGGAATTTAAAGGGAGATCTTGTAGGAGGGCAAGTGACAATGTGAAAGAGAAGTTCTGTTCTGGGGGTTGGGGGATGTAGGGCTTTTGCATTGGGGCTGAGGAGGTGAGGGGGCAGCTTGGCACAGGGCATGTCTGGCAAAAGGTGCAACAAGGTATATGGTTCCTACATATTTTTGATATTTCTCTTAATTGATCATGACAGGAGTTAAAAAATGTGTGTGGTGGAATATGCAAGAACTTTGCTCCAAATTAAAATGCTATCAGGTGTTGAAGCATATCAGCTTACTTAAAGGAGTATCATACTCCTTCAAGTGTCCCATCTTCTGGAATCAGAGGGAACCCTCCTTTGCAGACAGTATGTAGGACAAGTTTTTAATGTAGGGGATAGCACTCAGAGTCAGGAGTAGCTATACTTGTGGCTAGAAATATATCTTTTAAGGCTGACCAAATTATTGGGGACCCACAAGGGCACTATTTCTTTGTAAAAGGCACTTTGGAGAGAACTTATGTGGTTTTGGGCTGCATTTATAGTTCTAATAATGACTCTCCATTGTTCTTCACTACGTTACTGCAGGTCCTGGCACCTTTTGCAGCTTCTCCATGTATTATGGGGGGGGGGATTGGAATTTACCCTTCTCCCTGATTTAGATAAATCAATCCCAAAAAGACAGGGACTTACCCAGCACAACGTGTGATTAGAGAGCTAGTAGATCATCTGGGACTAGTGGATCCCTGGAGAACGCTATACCCCACTTTAAAAAAGTTTACTTTCTGGTCCAGCGTACATGGGTCTTTATCATGGATAGATTATTTTCTAATGAGCCACTCATTACTGCGTGGAGTTGTGTCCACAGAGATCACTCCAGGGGTAATTTCTGATCACTCTGTAGTGGTCTGTGAGCTGATGCTATCACCGGACATGTCGCATGACTCTTTGTGGAAAATCAATAACCAACTACTCAAGGAGTCTAATATAGTAGATATTATTGTGCAAGAAATAGAGGAATATAACAGGGTAAACCTGAACTCTACTGCAAGGCCAGATCTTGAATGGGGAGTCCTAAAGTGCGTTCTACGTGGGGTGTTTATTTGGGAAGGCTCTCGTCAGAAGACGGAAAGGCAGCAAAAGGCCCTCTCATTACTATCCAGAATTCATACCTTGGAAGCATCATTGTCTCCTATCACTTCCACAGCTGACAGACAACTGCTGGTGGGATTGAGAGACTAAATGCAGCTCACTCCTTTGAGAGAAGGCAGAATACGCCATTTTAAAAAAATGGAGTGAAATACATTGACCAAGGAGAGAAGGCAGGGCATCTCCTGGCATTAAGACTAAAAAAAGCAGAATCCTCATGTATAGTCCCGAGTCTAAGATCTCAACAGACTGGGATCCTTAGACT
This sequence comes from Neoceratodus forsteri, assembly GCA_016271365.2. Taxonomy (NCBI): domain Eukaryota; kingdom Metazoa; phylum Chordata; order Ceratodontiformes; family Ceratodontidae; genus Neoceratodus; species Neoceratodus forsteri. The sequence goes on from CM057459.1 coordinate 291,903,989, forward strand.
TACTCCTAAGGAAATAACCGCTGAATTTGCAGAGTATTATAAGGACCTTTATAAACCTATGCCCAATAGACCCACCCCTGGGTTCATGGAACAATACCTCTCTCCACTTGACCTCCTGAATCTTTCCCAAACCCAGCAAGATCTATTAGTGGCCCCCATTTCAGAGAAGGACATCCAATCAGCTATATCGTCGCTGACAGCTGATAAAGCTCCGGGACCTGATGGGTACTCCCCAAACTTTTATAAAGTCTTTAGCAAACAACTGGCTCCCTGGTTGAACCACCTGTGTGAGTGGATTTTTGGTGGACACCCTCTAGACAGGTCTTTATTAGAGGCTATCATCATTGTGTTACACAAACTGGATAAAGACCCTGAACTGACAAGCAGTTACCGCCCAATATCGTTATTGAACTGTGACATCAAAATATTGGCAAAGCTTCTTGCCAGATATTATTCACACTGATCAGGTGGGTTTCATGCAGGGGCACCAATTCACAGATCACTTTAGGAAACTAGCTCATGTCTTCTTTGTGTCCAGAGATTCTGACATACCTGCTGGCTTGTTGTCTCTGGATGCGGAGAAGGTGTTTGACCATGTAGTCTGGCAATTCCTGTTCTTAACAACGCTTAAATTCATTGAGTGGACTGTATACCAGAACCCTCAGGCCAGAATATATTATAATGGTATCCTCTCAGACAGATTTTCTTTGTGTTCAGGAACCAGACAAGGTGTCTCCTTTCTCCCTTGCTGTTCAACATATATTTGGAACCATTGTTGTTCAAGTTAAGTGCTAATGAATGTGTACAAGGTATCCCCATAAGCCATCATATATTTAAGTTGTTTGCCTATGCTGATGATGTGCTTCTTCACCTGATTCATCCAGTTACATCCTCCCCTATTGCTCTGTCTATTGTCAAGGAATATGGGAGTGTTTCCAACTATCAAATTAATGTAACTAAAACTACCGTCTTTCCCCTGAATTACAAACTGCATCAACAAGATATTTTCTCCCAGCGGGTATAGTGGAGCTTCAGATGTATAAAGTACCTAGGTTTAATGTTGTGTAGAAATGAGGGGGTGATGAAGAAGCTGGAATTTGATTCCCTCCTTGAAACTATTCAGCAGGATTTTAAATGGTGGTAATCTCTTCCGATCTCTCTCTGGGGGAAGATTAGCATAATCAAAATGAATATGTTGCCCAGAATATTTTATCCCCTTAATATGCTAAATATATGGTTGCCCTTGAAATGATTTAAAACTCTGCACGCTCTCATTTCATCCTTCTTGTGGGGGAGGGGGGCCATCCTCGACGTGCTTATATAAAATTGTCAGCTTCCCCACAAGCTGGGGGTCTCAGACTCCTACATTTTGGAATGTATTGCCCTTCCAAAGAACAGATGGAGATGCAGCCAGCATTTATCAACCAACTGGTTGATAAATGCTGGCTGCATCTCTGTCTGTTCTTTGGAAGGGCGCTACTGTTTGGAGAGTCTTTAAGAGTATTAGGTGATTTACCTTGGTGGCGAACTCCTCCATGTGTGTGAGTGCAGTAATTTTGCTGTTTGGAACTTTTTTGGAATGTACTACTGGTGAGTCAGGCGATCACACCCCAGGAAGAGATTGTCTCTGCATCATATATACCAGAGTGGTTACTTCTGGAAAGGGAGATAATAAGTAACTTGAATATTGCCAAAGAGGCCCTAGTGTATGTTCCCCTCAGGTCTCTTCCCTCAGACCTGTGTAATTCTCCCATGTTATTATCCCTTCGGGCACACAACCAACTATGCACTTTTCCTAACTATAGGAATATCAAAGATCCCAGACAGCCAATAGTTGGTAATCCGAATTTGCAGATTGAGGGTAAAATTATATCACTGTATTGGCTTCCCTTGATTAATAAGGCCCTAGTGGGGGACCTGTTTATTGAGGGTTCATGTGTGTACTCAGGTACTATATTGGCATCTTATTCCATAGATTGGAAACATATTTTTAAAATTTGGCAGCTTCGGCATCTTTTGATAAAACAGTTCCTGGGAATGGGGAACTCAGAGATGAGTTGCACCTGGCTGGACTCCTTGACTCTAGTATGTGGGAAACCCCATGCAGTATCTCAAATATATTCCTGCTTACGAGCAAATGTAATTGACACATGCAATGGAGTGCCTCGATACTGGAATTCCCATTTTCCAAACTCTCCTAAGAGATGGGAGTCCATTAGACTTGATTCTTTTGGGTACGTCTCTCAGGATATTATTTATTTATTTATTTGCTTTTGGTAACTGGGTAAGCACACTAGACAGCTAGTGCCTATTTTCAGGTGCGACCCGGGAGAATTACAAGGTATACATAGGAGAAATACATTGTCAACATTACAAACCTGGGGCAGCATGCTCCAACAGTGGGATACAACAGCAAGGGTATTTAAGGCGGAACATAGCAAAGGAATTACATATCAGCAAACACAGTGGGTCAGATATAATACATACAGGCCAGGGGCAACATGGGGGTATAGGACCTCCCCTAGGTTGAATAAGAAACAATATATAACATAACCACAAGTAAAGTGCATCACCAAGGTGGAGAGGGGGACAGAGCCTAGCAGGGGTACCATAGCAGGTTGTTGGGCTGTAGGACTGGGTGTTAGGTGAAGCTTACACAGCACAAAATATTAAATGACATGTACTGGACCCCATTAAACTTAACAGAATAGGTAGATCCCCAGATGGTCGTTGTTTTAGATGCAAAAATGAGGATGGGGTACCTTGCTCATATTTTCTGGAATTGCCCCTCGATTAAGAAATTATGGAAACTAATTAGGACTAGGGCAGATCCCCCGCTGTGACTTGAAGATTTATTCACACCAGAGATCTGTTTGGTGGGGGATTTCTCCACAATCCCAGTTAAAATCCATAGATACCATATAATCATGATATCACTTACTCTCAAAAAAATTATTTTACACTATTGGCTAGATGTCCATACCATTGCTTATGATGAATGGCTCCAAGATATTTTATTTAATCTTCGAACTGAACAAATGAAAGCCAGTTTAGGTGGTTCCCTCTCCCGGTACCTTCAGACTGGAGCCTCACCCTAACAAATAGATTTCAGGGGTATGTTATGTCTAGATAGTTCTGTATTCCTGCTTTGCACTGGTATGGTGTCTAATAATACTCCTTGACTACCTTGTCACTCATCTTCAAGGGGGGTGTGTCAAACTGGGGGAGGGAGTAGGGAAGGGGGAAGGGGCATTAGCATGGAGTTGATGTACACCTGACTGTTATCTGTATTTTGAAGCCTGTACCTTCATGTTAAACCTCTTTTTTGGAAAACCAATACATTTTGAATTTTAAAAACAAAATTATGGGCATTTCACCCTGTACAAGGGTAATGCAACCCACAGCATCTAATGTTCCATGAAGAGCAAGGATCTCATGTCAACCTGCATGCTGCTGGTGCATAATATAACTAAGCTCTACAGGAGAACTTACCACCTGCTAATCCAGGTAAGACTGTACCTCTCCTCTCCCCGATGTTAACTCATAGGACTGATTATGTTTTGCACAGCCTGCCATGTGGGTCCTCCCTGGTATCCATAATTATCCTTGTAGCTCTGTATATATAAATGGATTTGTGGGCATATGACCCATTACAAGGGTTATGCAGCCTATCATTGCCCAGCGAACATCAAAGGGCAAGATTGGCATCCTGACCTACGTGTTGTACACCACAATCTAGCTACAAATAATGAATGAGGAGCTTGCATATAGGGTATTTGAGGGAAGTACCCTCCCCTGAAGTTGTGTTATGGGAAAAGGAGAGTGTTACTAACTATAGTTGTTTTTTCTCTGTGGCTTATTTTGGATATCTTGTCCTCCTTTATAGTTCTGTGCTGCATACTAAAAATGCAAATGTGTATGCCTGTCTTTAAGGGACACCATCAACCTTTTTTGCATTTTGTTATTTTTAGGTAAAACCCCACATTTTATGATTTCTTACCTTCTCTAAAATTCATTGATATTGCTGGTTGTTTAATCTGCCTCCTTGCTTATTAGAACTGAAATGCATGGGAATGTATAGTTATACACAGCCTTGTTTTGCTCTGAATTGTTTACCTAAGCTTATTGCATACTTCCTGAACATTAGAAATGCCCACAAACAGTGCATCCACTCGTTATACAATAGTCTCATCTACTCCCACTGCATAATGAGTAGCTAGATAGTGTAGGGGTGTTCCTGAGTCCAGGAAAGATGCTGTTGTAGTTGGTCAAGAAATGTAAACAAGCAAGTTTTGGTGTGGTAACACCAGTATGGTTGACACTCAGTTTTTACTTTTTAAAAGGAAAAAGGAATCTGAATCAAACAACCAGCTACATCAGATTGAAGGGCCACCCTTAAAGCACAATCAAGAAACCCACTCAGGGTCCCATCACTGCAAGAAGGTCATCCAGAGTACATACAGGGCTAACAGGTCATAAAAACAGCAGAGCTGAAACAGGTCCACATGTGGAACAACAAGACCTGACACCATGCATTACTCTCCTCCCCATCTCATATGCAGCAGAATCCCATAATGACACAGAGATGCATGCACAAACCTCCGGTAACGTAGTTGGCAAGGAGTGACCTGCTTATGGTTGTGTGAAGTAAATCTGACCCTCTGTTCAACCAGAGGGAGGCAAACCCTATACCACTAGCCTCAGTCCTCTAGGAGGGCAGAAGGAAGGGACACCACACCAGAGCAGGATCTGTGTGCATTGTGTCTTCGATGCACTGCGAACTCTGGAACCTGTTCTTAGGGAAAAAGAAAAGGCACTAGAGATGTGCCAAGAAATCCAACACCCCACACATCAATGGTTTTCTGTAGATAGTTGTCCCTGTTGGGCTATGGTTATAAAGATGTTAATGTATAAGAAATCTAACTGCACTATAGTTGTTTTATAGCAGGCTGAGTCTATGTATTATCCCCCTAATGTGGGAGTGTGCCTCCTAGAGGGAACCTACTGAGTTTCAAAACACACAAATGCTCCATTATTTTAAATCTGACCCCAAATGGTGGACATAGCTCTCACTTCATGGAATGTTAGAGGGTTAAAGTCCCCTATAAAGTGGAAACAGGTATTAACACACCTTAAAAAAACTACATACTAAGGTGGCCTTCCTCCAGGAGACCAAACTCTCACACTCTGAGGTGGAGAAACTCAAGAGGGAATGAGTGGGAGCAGAGGTGCATAGCAACCACACTAAAGTAAAGAGATGGGTCTCTATTCTGGTACACATGTCGCTACCCTGGGTGCTGATTGACACCCAAACAGATAAAGAAGACAGATGGGTTATGACAATAGCAACAACACCAGAAGACCCCCTAATACTACTGAACTTATACAGCCCCAATATAGATGACCCTGATTTCTTTGTGCAGATTTGGAAGCCCTGGCAGAGCACACATCCCGCCATACATCCATTTTGGTCATGGGTGACTTTAACCTCACACAAGACCCTCAAATAGATAGAGCCCACAGAGTACGTGAGCCGCAAGGGAGGGCAGCTGCTGCAGTACTCCATCTCAAAGTGGAACATCACCTTACAGATATTTGGAGCCTACTAAACTCACAGACCTAGGACTATACATTTCAGATTGGTGTCCATCTCACCCATAGCAGAATAGATTTCTGGCTATCTGACCCCCAAACTACACGGCAACTGTGGACTCCCACGTACACCCCATACTTACAGTATATCTGACCTCACTCCAACTTCTATCAACCTTAACTGGGGATCCCCCCTCAACAAGTCAGCCAATTGTAGATTGGACCCTTTAATGTTAACAGATCTGACATTTGCGAATTGGGCACAACAGGAAATGGCCAACTTCTTGAGTTTCAACAACAACAAAAAGTTTTAATGACAGCACTCTGTTGGAAGCTCTTAAGGTGTACCTGAGAGGCAACATAATTGGCTTTGCTGCGTACAGAAGGCATGCTAGGGAGCTGAAAACTGCTAACCTAGAAGCCAAACTTAAAAACATTAAATACAAACCCAAGGCTGATCACCAGGCAGATCCTAAAGAACTGCTTGACACCAGAGCAAAGCTAAATGCTACTGTATGTATGCCAGAAAGGATGAGCTTGCACTGATATGACTGAAACACAATTTTATGGCAAGAGGAGAGAAATCTAGCAAAATAATAGCATATCAGCTGAGAAAGCAGCAAGCCAAAAGACATATCCCAGGCCAAAAGTACTCCCAGGGCTGGGTGTGCACATCCTAGAAAGACATATCAAGCATTATGACCACATTCTATTCTAACCTATACTGCTCAACCAACCCTCCCAATGGTAATAATGCCCCCACATTCCTATCCACCCTTAACCTGCCACAGATATCCCCACTGCAAGCCTTGGACCTAGACCAACCTATCTCCATAGAATAGATTACCGATGCTATAATGGGGCTCAATGAGAATAAATCACTGGGAGGGGGGTGGATTTCTGATAGATTTTTACCAGCACATACTGGAGGATATTGCCCTCCTATTACACAGCTACTTTTCTGGAAAATGGTGAGTTGGCAGATAAGACTGGAGTCCACAATCGCATTCTTTTATATCTGTTGCAGCGGGGACAGGAACTAGAGTGTCAGCCAGATCTGGAAAATGGAGCCTGGAGAAATATTTTCCATATTCACAGGCTTCAGGAGGAGTTGGAAGATAATTATTCCTCAATAATAGAGTGTGTTAAGCAGGTCCTTCTGTCTACCTTAGAACTGCCACCTGATACCCTTCTTAATATTGAATGGGCGCCGCAGTCTGTAGGACCTCATCCCAAAAAGCAGTTGGCTTGCTCCACTCAATTATTGTGAGAATGTTACACTTTAATACTAAGGAGCTCATCTTGTCTATGGTTTGGAAGAAAATGAGTCTTTCTATGACAATCAGATTATTTTTTTGTAACAGGACTTTTCCCCAGCCTTGCAGGCACAGTGACAAGAGCTCTGACTGATACTGAAGCAACTTCGGGAGAAGCATGCTATTAGGGGGCAAGTGCTATATCCAGCAAAATTGAAGTTGTTCTTGGATAATGGCCCTATTGTTCTTGACATGTTGCCTGAAGTAGCCTCACCATTAAAACAATGGGATGTTCATCTGCTGGATTTGTTTATGGACAACTTAGATTTGCTGCTGTCTAAGCAGACCTGGAGCACAGTTGCAGCGGGCAAGAAAAGAGCCCATCCTGGGGACAGTTTACTTTCATATCTGAAATGGGACTTAATGGGACTTCTAAAGGGTCCCATGGCTACAGAAGACACTGTTCCTTCCTCCTCTCTACAGCCTAGCCCTTTCTGAGTTTGCAAGGCTGTCTGACAGGTTTGGTGTCTGATTCTGGCTAGTTTTCCTTAAACGGACATTTGGATTTAATATATTAAATATGGACTGTATTTCTAATAATTTCTTAACATCTCCTGTGTTTCCTGTGTTCTCAGATTTTTGACCCAGATCATTGCTGCAGCTTGGTTTTGTGTGAAGGTAAGGGGTTGGGCCAAGGCTGAGGGGGCTGGGGTGAGTGAATGGGATGGTGGCACTGCCTGGGCTTGGCTGAGGTATTTGGTCCCTCAGTTTTGATATTGATTATATGGGCAAAGGTCTTTGCTTATCTGTTTTTTTTTTTTTTTTGTCAGACATCTGGAACATTGAAGGGTACCTCCATGTGGTTAGTTTGCATGAGTGTTGTGACATTCTGGTACTCTCCCTTGCAGTTTCAAGGTTTAATTAATGGCTGTGGCAGCAACCCCTTGGTTTTATTCTTTCCTCCATGCTGGAGAGATAGCTATTACTGACTGGACTTTGGGGGACCCAATGTGCCATCGGTGGTACGTAAGTCCTTATAACTAGGGACTGCACCAGTTTCCTATGCAGTTCTGAAGCAGCTACTAGTCTATAATATATTTTATTTATCTATAGAGTGAAGGAGTTTGTTTTGAAGCTTAAGTGTGATTTCATGGAGGACGTACCAGATGAAGATTGTTTGTTTATCCCTGGTTCCTCTAGCTTGGAACTCTTGCTCGAGTCCTCTTTTTTCTTTATATGGATTCAATCCTCTGCCTGTTTTGTGGGACTTACCTGGCCTGGGATTGGGGGCAGTGCTGTATGGATCCTTCCCAGTTTGTTCAGATACTGGTGCCTGGTTCCTGTAGTCCTCCTTCCTTTGCCTGGGTCAGGTTGCATAAACCAAGGAGGGAGTATGTTTTCACTTGGAAGGATTACTATAACTTTTGTATTTAGACCTCATTGTAGGGAAAAGCTGTGGCAATTTCAAATGTTGACTACAGAAGTGGGTTGTGGGGGGAGTAGGGGAGGCAGGGATCTCCTCTTCTCAGTGACTTGGGGTTTAATTGGTGACCCTTAATTTGCAGATTTGGACCTTACCATTTGTCATGGTGGTCCAGCTCATCCCACAAACTTGAACCAGTGTTGGAGGAGTGGGGGAGCTAACACCTTTCTGCCCCAGTACACCTTTCCAAGGTTAGAGATTCTCAGGAACACACTTGTGGCTTGCAGTTACATCGGTTAAATGTTATTTGTTTGTTGTTGGTTCTGGTATTGATTCTGCTCAATGATTCACTTTTGGCATTGTTAATGTTGAAATCTGGTGATTGTTGTATTATTTTCCTTCTCTCAAGTTCAATTTCAGTTTTCAGTTTTGTGCTTTTTTTCTTCATGTTCTTATGGTAGTATCCCCCTATGGTGTTACAGATTTTGGCCCTGACCACAGCTATAGCTGTCAGCTTTTCTCTTTGTTATTCATTGATGCACTATGGATCACTTACATATTGTCTCATATAATGTGAAGGGTATCAATACAGTAGTTAAATGGGCCAACATTTTAGTAGAGCTGAGTAAACTTAATACTGATAAAGCTTTCATCCAATAATCTCTTTATCTGACAGTGAACATTTGAAACTTTATAGAATGTGGATAGGTAAGGTATTTGCAGCCTCACACCCTAAAGCTACACATAATGGGGTAGCTATTTTTATTTATAGAGGGGTCCCTTTTGAAGTGACCTACTCAGAGGTGGACCAAGAAGGAAGATTTTTAGTTGTATCAGGATCCCTAGGTTCTTTTCGAGTTCACCTTGTGAACATTTATGCACCCCACACCAATGCAGACCCATTTTTGCTTTTGTTTTTAGTAAGCTATGTTGGAGGGAGGCATGCTGTGTTCGGGAGGAGACTTTAATTGTGTTCTGCCATCTTCTATGGATAGAACCTTGGCTTGTGCACTTACTAATAGAATGGCAACTACCACCCTAAAGGGACTTATAGAGCAGTCTGGTCTCATTGATATATGGCATAAACAGCACCATGGGGAGAGGGAGTATACTTTTTATTCTTGCCCCCACATGGGTTATTCAAGAATTGATTTTTTCTTGATCCACTCTCAAGATGCTTATCAGAGTAAATCTATGCAAATTCACTCCATCACTCAATCAGATCATGCACCTATTATTTCCTTTGTTTTATGTGTACACAAATCAGGTAGATCTTCATAATGGCAATTTAATTCCAGTGTATTAAATGATCAGAAATGTTTTACTGTGTTAAACACTGAAATCACTTCCTTCTTTGAGTTAAATGCAGGACCTCCCTCCACTGTGCCAATTCACTGGGATGCATTTAAGGTGGTTCTCCAAGGGAGAATTATTGCATGGTCAGCTGCAAAAAATAAACAGAGAATTGTAATGCAAGAAATACTGGAGGGGAAATTACGCACTTTGGAACTTCAACATAAAATAGCCCAGACCCCTCAGTTAACTACAGAGTTGCAACAAATTATGCCCAAATTGCAAGAGCTCTATAAAAAAAAGCTGGAAATCTTTTATGTTACCGCTGGCATAAATATTCTAAAATTGGGGGGAGGGGCCACAAAATTACTGGTGTATCATCTAAAGAAGCAGTCAATCGAACGGTCTTGAAAATCAGGGAAAATGGGGTACCACTGGGGTATAAATCCCATTCCAAAGAGATAGCAAATTGTTTTTGTGGGTATTATGCCACTTTATATTCTGAAGACAAAGATCTGGACCAGGTGTTGCAAGTGACTCAATTTTTTTTACAGTCGTTATGCTTAAAGACTTTGAGCCCTGGGGACCAGGAAATACTGGATAGCTCCATTACTATTTGAGAAATTCTAGAAGCAATTCATTCTTTAAAGTTCAGTAAGGCTCACAGACCTGATGGCTATGATGCTGATTTCTACAAATATTTTAAACTTAAGTTAGTCCCCGTACTTTGTGAAGTGTTTTAGACTTGCTAAAGTACAGGTAGTATCTATCCCTCTTGGAATGAAACTATCATTGCAATAATTCTTAAACTGGGGAAACATGTTGAACTGCGTGGATTGTACCGGCCCATATTTTTATTAAATCAAGACTTTAAAATAGTTACCATAATATTAGCTACCAGGTTTCAGAAAGTTATACCCAACTTGATTCATCCTGATCAAACTGGATTTATTCCAGGAAGACACTTCAGCGTATGTTAAATATTTTATTGGAAGGAGCTAAGGTGCCCACCCTTCAGATCACCCATTTAATCAAAGCTAAAAAAGGCTTTGATAGGTTTAATTGGATATTTCTAAAAGACATTTTTGATATGGTGGGATTTGTTAGTGAATTTTTAAAGTGGGTGAATATGATTTATGATTCCCCTAAGGTGGCAGTTTGAGTAAATGGTGTACTTTCCTCTTTTCTTCCTATTGCTAGAGGCACCAGGCAGGGCTGCCTCCTCTCACCACTCCTTTCCACCATTAGTATGGAGCTGCTGGTGGAAACAGTAAGAATTTCACCTGTTCTTGGGTGGGGAGGATAATAGAGTGATGTTGTATGCAGACAATACAGTTATTTTTCTGCAGGATCTGGTGGTAAACCTGTCAAAAATTGAGGATTTATTAACCCAATATGGCTCTATCTCTGGTTTTAAAGTGAAGTCTCCCAAGTCTGAGATTGTATTTACCTGTGGTTCCTTTTTTTGGCAGTTTAAAGTACGCTTAGGTTAAGCATGAGATGAGGCCTTGATCAGATATTTGGGGATTATATTACCCTGGAACCTAAAACCTCATCAAGTTAACTATGATAAGTTGCACCATGCAATCCAGACAGACCTTTGGAGGGGGTCAATTTCCCTGTTTCTTTAGTTAATAGAATCAGATCTATGAAAATGAATGTTCTGCCCCATCTCCTTTTTCTCTACCACAGTCTGCCTCTCCTGGTCTCCAGGTTAGATTGGTGCAGCCTTGAGCAGGCCATCAGAAAGTTTGTTTGGCATGGTAAACAGCCTAGGGTGGATTGGCAGGTCTTACAAAAACATAAACGAGAGAGGGATTGGGTCTCCCCAACCTTAAAAATTATTACCAAGCCACTCAGCTTACTCATATTGTAGAAATATTGAGGCATTCCCCAGACGTCTCCTGGCTGCAAATAGAAAATAATATGGCGAGCTGTCCCCCTTGTACTTGCAGCCCTGGTTGATCTGCCAACCTACTGATTTATCTCTATTCTCAAATCCATGGACCAGACACACATTTCATCAGTATAGAGAGTTAAGAGAATTCTCGGGGCTTTTTCCCACAAGTGACCTGGATTCTTATCAAGTGGCATCCTCAGTTTGTTCCAGCATGGCTAGATCTAGGATTACATAGGTGGGTGTGGCAGAAGATTTGTTTCTTTGGGCAGTTTGTAGAGAGTGGACATATCTTGTCTTTTCAGCAATGACAACACCCATTTTATTTGCTTCCTTCAGACCTTTTCCAGTATTTTCAAGTGAGGCATTTTACGTCATTACAATGTCAGATGGAAGCTCTGTCAGAGGTACCCTACATCCTTCTGTTAGAGATGAAGAAAGCCACTGAACAACCTTGTGATACCCATTTAATATCCAAAGTCTATGTATTTTTAGATACAGAAGTTGACTCAGTTCAGATGATGCATGTCCAGAGTCTTTGGGAGTAAGAAGCTAACATTTTCCCATTGAATAAATTATGGAATAAAATTTGGCATATGATTCACAAAACTACAAGGTTGGCTGTCTGGCATGAATTTAAGTGGGAAGGTGACAGTACAATACTTCCTAATGCTGGACAGAACCTTTCATATGGGGACCACCTTAACTTATCAGTGTTGGTAAATGTGTGGCCAAAAGGGAACCCCATTTTCTGTTTTTTGGGGGTGTGCACAATTATCTTCTTATTGGCGGGATATTTAAGCAATATACCCCGAGAGGGTGTGGGTATACTGGTGGATTTACCACGGCTGGTGTGGTTTGGTCACTAGGCCGCAGGCCGAGTGACTAACTCGCCAGCCGTGGTAACCACCAGTATACCCACACCTGGAGGGTATATTGCTATTATACAATGGTAGAAATAATTTGTTAATATGTTTTGCATTTTTTGATATATTTTTATTAATTATTTTCTGATAATCATGTTTATGTTCTTCCTGAGGAAAAATAGTTCCTTTTAGTATTAAATATGCAGATAAATAATGAGGAGCTTTAAAACATTTTCAGTTACGAAAATGAGCCATCTGATCCAGAAAAGTCACATATTAAATATGCAGAATGAGCCATCTGACTTAGAAAGTCACAAACCAAGCAATTAAATGTGATAGAAAGCTCTCTGAACATCTCGATTTGGCCTCAAAACTACGAGAGAACATCGCAGATTACCTGCTATACAGCAGCAGCCGTCCGTCTCCGTCAACTGCAATGCCGGTATTCCCCATATGGAGGCCGTGCGTTTCCTGTGAAGAAAAAAAAGTCGATGTTGCTTGTGAAGTTTAACTTTTTCTTCACAGGAAACGCAATATCCATCCATATGGGAAAGACGCGGTTGACGGAAACGAACGGCTGCTGTGCGGCGCGAGTAAGCTGGTGATGTTCTCAGTAGTTTTGAACCAATCGGAGATGTTTGGAGGTCTGTGAACATTTTATTGTTTGGTTCGTGTCAATGAGGTGACTTTCTTGGGTCGGATTGCTGATTTTCGTTGTTGAAAATGTTTGAAATTACTCGGAATCAAGGAAATGGAGTTAGCTATTTATTTTGTTTTAGTTAGGTTTTCAGTTGCGCTGGTAAGCGGCAATTACAAATGGCGGCGGTTAGTTTGAAGTTTAACGGCGGCAGTAATACTTGTTGGCTGGCACCTTTTCCAGTGGGTATATTGGAGGATTTATAACTGCTGTAAGGTGCCAGCCAACCAATCAAAATGCAGAGATTTGTGTTGCTTTCTGAGTCCATGGTATAATTGTTGTTTAATTACTAAGGCATTGGGCGTCACTACTCAACTTGGCTTTCTTCGTATGGTGTTGGTTACCTGCACAGGGGAAGAGGAGTGGTGCAAAAATGCATGTATTTCTCATATTCACGGTAGCTGCCCTGAAAGTGATAATGCGGTGTTGGCTTTGCCCTGCTCCGTGGCTCCCTGACTATTAATATGTGGTTGTCTAACTGTGAACAAATAAGAAAGATGGAATATTTCACTGCCCATTTGAATGCTTAAGTAGAACAACATTCTGTAAGATGGTACTCTTTCACATCAATTTTGGAGGAGGGTGAAGATATTCCAGTGCTAAATCAGCTGGCATTTGCAGAGGACAGGTGAGGGTGGGGGACAGACTTGAAAAGGGAACTGTACCCTCTTAGACTTAAGGTCAACTTCTTTTAGGTTTTCATTCTGGCATTTTAAGTTAGTTTTTATGTGACAAAGATGGGGTAGACACCACCTCTTCTTTTTTTCTTAGTATTGTGACTTGTTGGAGGTTTTGTTATTGTTCGGATAGTAAAATCACTTACAGTAAGGGTTATCCCTCTTTAAATATGTGTAGCTAAGGCATTGCAAATCTGAGGAGATTTTTGCACTAATACTCAGGACAATTTTATGAGGACCATTGGAATGTATTTTTCTTTATTCATTATGTGATATTGATATTGCTCTTTATCTTTCTTGCCATTGTACTTGTGCTACAATATATCCTGGGCAACTGACAGTGTTCTATTGTTGGGTGATATTTTGTGTATCCTTATAAAATGTTTAATAAAAAAAAATCACAGATTGTAACTCTCCCCAGGAGCACTGAATCCAGCCCCTGACTTCCAGGCTCCACCTTGTTGGGATGTGATGGTCCACTTGGAAAATCCCCAGCCATAATGGAGGACACACTGTTAAAGAAGAAATGAGTGAACTCCTCTCATTTAGGAAGGACTGAACAGTGAGCAACACAGATGGGAGGGAACCTCGGGGCTTCTGAAACATGCATTCCTCCACACACATGCTCCCACGTGTAGGTAGAATAATCTCTATGACAAAAAAAAAAGAAAATTAGGGGGAAGAAGAATGGTTAGATTATCAAATGTGAACTAGAGAAGCAAGGAAGGTGGTTAGGGAAGCTAAAGTGGACACAGAGCTGCATTTTGCTGAGGGGTTCCAGTGTGGGAAAAGCAGAGTTCTTCAGGTATGCAGAGTGAGAAGGAGGAAAGAAGGGAGCATTGTTAGGATGTCTTCACCAGGGAGAACACCAGTCTCTTGCTAAAGATTGGCATCAAGGCAGTCATAAAGGGTGTATCAGAGATAAGGCAGTCAGTATTCACAAGTAAAAGAGTTCAGAAAGGGTTAGCAGCTCTTAAGATAGATAAGGCCCTGGGGCCAGACAAGATGCACCAAATGGTGCACAAGGAACTGGCAACAAAACTAGATGAACCCATGGCAGAGCTATTCAAGAGCTTGTTACAGAGAGAGGTGGTTCTGAAGGACTGGAGGATGGTGGACAGGGATCAGCTCTAGGCAAGGCAAGGCAACTTTTATTGATATATGGCACTTATTTCCAGGGGCTCTGGGTGCCTAACAATAAAACAAGTAAAAAAATAAAATAGGAATTAAACTAGATAAACATTTAGCAATAAAATACAATTCAGATTACATCTTTATAATAAATAAATAAATATCGTCAGATAGCTTAAATGGATTGGACTGGTGTAATTAATCCATTAAGGCCAGTTGGAAGAGGTGGGCCTTCAGCCTAAGTTTGAATACCCTGATTGAGGGGGCCTCCAGGACTGCAGGTGGTAGCAAGTTCCACAGGGTTGGCCCAGCGACACTAAAGGCATGGTCACCCAAGGTCTTGAACTGAACCCTGGGAATATCAAGGAGGCACTTCGGGGAGGAGCGGAGGGAGTGATCAGAGGTCACAGGTGTTAGGAGCTCAGCCAGGTATCCTGGACCTAGCCCAAATAGGGCTGAAAGATGAGCATGCCCACCTTGAAAAGGACCCACCACCTGAGAGGTAGCTTGTGCAGGGCATGCAGGACTAGTGTTATATGACTGGACCTGGACAGGACCATCAGCAACTGGGCCACCACATTCTGCACCAGCTGCAGTCTGCAGAGAGTCTCTCCTGTGACCTCAAAGTATAGGGAGTTACAGTAGTCGAGCCTGGAGGTAACAAAGGCATGTACCAGATTCAGCAAATCTTTTGGCAGAATGAGGGACTTGATCCTGGTGATGTTCCACAAGTGGTAAAAAACACTTTTGACTTCAAGCGATACCTGATTCTCAAAGGTCAGCCTGCTGTACAGGATCACACCAAGATTGCATACTCTCAAGGAAGCCACCAGAAGAGCAGACCCCAGGAAAAGACCTGTGGTATATCCAGGTGGCAATTCATCATGCCCGCAATCTGGTTCGATCACTAGCACATTCGTCTTATTTGGGTTCAGTCTCAGCATGCTGGAAGACATCTAGTCATTGATTTTAGCTAGACAGTTGTTAATCACCACAGCATTAGATGTTCCAGGCACAAATGATAGCCACAGCTGAATATCATCTGTACAGCAGTGAAACTTCACGCTGTAATGCCGAATGATCTCACCCAAGGGCAGCATATACAATGCAAACAGCATTGGTGACAAGATCAAGCCCCGTGGTACTCCACATGACAGTGGCATTGGGGAGGAGGATGAGAAATTCCCTATCACCACCCGCTGCACCCTATCAGATAGATAGGACTCAAACCATTTGATGACCACACCGGCGAGTTCACAAAACTCACAAAGCTGATCGAGAAGCACAAACTGATCTACAGTGTCAAAGGCTGAGGAGAGATTTAGGAACACAAGAATTGACTTGTCTCCTCTATCTGTAGCCCTGAGCAGATCATTATGCACCCTTAATAATGTTGTTTCGGTGCCATGCTTGACCCAAAAACCTAACTGAAATGGCTCATAGATGTCAAAGGACATGAGGTGTTCCTCGAGCTGTTGTGCCACAAGTTTCTTGACAGCCTTGCTCAGAAATGGTAGGTTAGAGATCAGATGGTAATTCCCCAGGATGTCTGGGTCAAGGGAAGATTTCTTAAGGAGGGACCTCATGAGTGCTTCTTTCAAAGCTATTGGAACACTCCCTCTGCCATCGAGCACCTGGCAATCCTGGCAAACACTGGGTCAACAGCCTCGGCGCATCCCATTAAGAAACTCTTCATGGCTGGGCCCAGTTCACAGTAAGTGGGTTTCAGCTCTAAGATCACCCCAGTAACCTCAGCCTCCTCCACTGGCCTAAACTCCTCCCAGATCAGCGGAGTGTCTTCGTTTCCCCCAGTCTGACCACTGTGAGGCAATAACTTCCCTGATGGGATAATCAACCAGATAGACAACACTGCCAGCAAAAAACAGAGCAAACTCTTCACATAAAGTGGATGAAAAGGTCTCTCTTGGCTGTAGACAGGCAGGATGGAATAGCCTATCTACAGACCAAAAAAGCTGAGAAGGTCTGTTTCTCCTTGAAGCAATTTCCCTGGACAGGAATTCTGCCTTCTTATGGGAAGTTGCCTCCTAGTACTTATCATAGTGAGTACGCAGGGCCAGTTGGTCGACCTCCAGCTGGGTCTTCCACCAGCAATGCTCTAACTTCCAACCCTTAGTTTTCATCACCTTGAGGTCACCATCAAACCAAGGGGATCTCAAGTGAGAGGATCGGGGTCATATACGGACTGAAGCGATGACATCCAGTGCTTCGGATACCACCTTGTTATAGGTGGCCACTACCTCACTGACGCCAGTTGCACATGCTGCATTCACTCTAGATAGGTCAGCTAACACCAGTAGTCCTTCTGGGCACAAACCCCTTAAAGGGTAGTAGCTGACCATCTCCGCAGGGGAAGGACTTCCGGGGGGCTCCAAGCTTGAACCTCACCATGCAATGATCAGACCACAAGACCTGATCAATCTTGAGGCTATCAACCCCAAGACCTAGCTAGAATACCAGATTGAGCACATGTCTGTGATGGTGGGTCACAGAAGTAACCACTTGTGCCAGGCCCAGTGATGACATTTGGAGGAGGTGATAACCAAAATGAAAGGATTCATTGTTAACCCAGGCATTGAACTCCCCTAGGATTAAACACCTGGGGGACTCCAACACCTGATCAACAATGAAGTCCGCCACCTCCTGCAGCAATTCTCCCCTCAACCCTGGAGGTTGGTACATGAGGAGAATCCTGCAACCTGCACCTGGACCCCATGCACAGTGAGACGCTCAAAGGATCTGGCATTACCAACTGGATGCACCTTGAGGCCCAAACTGAATCTAAAAACTATAGCCACTTCTTCATCCCTGTGACCCTTCCTCAGGCAGTGCACTATAGAGTACCCAGTGGGGATGGCTGCCTCTAAAACTGGACCAGTATCATCACCCAGCCAGGTCTCCATGATGCAAGCTAGGTTGACAGAGAAAATCAAGTTCACAGAAATGGTGGTTTTGTTCCTTATTGACCTGGTATTGCAAAGCACTGCCTGAATAGGATTAGAGGGCATAGCTGGTCATCTGGCTGCCCGCTCACTCGGTCAGGTGGGACCCCTCGGTATGGACACCAAACACATCAGGTTTCTCTCTAGGCTCTTTTTAAACACAGGGCATCTCCTGTACCTGACAACCTCAATACTACTCACATCCCTCACCTCAGCTGCTTTCCGCCATCGTCGACCCACCTGCCTCTTGTAATTCCAACCTCCCTGCAACACCTGGCTGCAATGGTAGAGACTGGGAGGTTGGTAAAGGGGCACAGGTCATTAAGCAGGGAAGCAGCATAGGTAATTTTCCCTGGCCATGATCCCAACACATCTCCACCTGACTCACCAACCCAAACTGAAAAAACAGCCCTGTTTTGGCCTAGTCTAATAAGCAATAAACCACTTTAATATAAGCAATCCCTAAATCCACACACACAACCACTCACTCCACTATACATGATTACTAATTCAATATGTACACAGCCCTGATCACACACACCTACAAAATCAAACAGCTAACCACCTACAAGACAATCCACCCCCTCCCTAAATAACTTTAAAACTAAATAAATTAAATATAAAATTACAAATAGCAAAAAGGAGAGGTCCAAGATGAATAAGAGTGCTGCAGCACTGTTCCAACTTTAAAACAAAGAGGGAACAATCACTCTAAGAATGCAAATGTCCAGATCAGGTAGAAACAGCTACCCAGTCCAAAAAGCCTTCCCAAGGCAGACAGTTCACTTTCAGTGCAGAAGACAAGGTCCTCACACCCAGGGGTGTAGCCAGGAATTTCTGAGCTGCACACCAAGTGGACTCAACTGCTACCCATCCCCCTTAGGGTGAGCTACCCCTCCCCCCACCGTCCATGCCCTCTCAGACGCTAGCATCATTTTCTGTGTTGTATGCCAGCACACCATTTCACCACCTACAGGTGTCAGACTAACAGACTGGCTACAATACTGCACTGTGACAAGCCTCTGTACCAGATTGGCCAAGTTTCAATGTTGCATTGTGACAAGCATCTGTACCACATCAAGGTAGCCAGTCCCACAGAGGTCCATTCATACTAGCCAGCCACCAGACTAGCTTTTAGTTGCAATGTTGCATTGTAACAAGCCTCTGTACCAGATTGGCTTAGTTACAATGTTGCACTGCGACAAGCATCTGTGCCATATCAAGGTAGCCAGTCCCACAGAGGTCCAGTCACACTAGTGCCTTAATCTTACACTATCCACTCACACAGAAGACCCACATCCAAGCTCAGTACCATTACTAGTTTAGATGCAAGCAAGATCCAAATACTCACCCAGTCCACACAACATGCATACCAAATTCAACCGCCAGGATTTACCCACTCCTGGGGTGTTGTTGGTCACTTGGCTACGCCTCATGACCGAACAACACCCCAGGGCGTGGGTAAATCCTAGCATCACCAACACCCTCTCATGGTATATTGCTTAAATAACTGCACAAGCTATGGTTCCCTCTGGCAGGGAGGGGGGACATGAGTGCAATGTATGATCCTGAGTGTGGCAGTCATGGTGACACCTCTCAGGACAGGTGGCTGTTTTTTGATGGGGTCCTAGTTCAATGTCCCTCTTAGTGCAAAGAACACCAAGAGCCTGATACTTGTTGTCGTCTGAGGGTGGGGACAGTCAAGGGTCAGCAAGCCGGCTTTTGTTTTTTTTTTGTCTCCATCACAATACACTAAAGGTTGAATATGTACCGGGGGTGAGGGGCATGGAGGAGGCAGAAATTTGTAACAGCAATGGTGTAGTAGGGGTGCTGTGGTAACCAGGAGGAACCTGCAGTGGGGAGATATTAATTCTCATCAAACTAAACTGCACAAAGTAACTGCACCAGAAAGATTATGTTTGTATTGAAAGAGCCCATCAAGGCATCATAGGTTCAGAGCCAAACAGGGGCACCATATCACGCAATCATATGACTCCTCAAATATCCAGTCAAAGAGCTGATCCTTAAATAAGCCTTGGGCAAAAAGACTTAAATCTTGATGGGCAGTGAGAGAGTGTATGCTGACCATGACTTTCCCCTGACATGCTCACCAAAAGAAAAAGTGCAGTCATAAAGACTCAAAGAGAAAGAATACAGGCCCATTTGAAATAACTAAAATCACCATCATCATTACACTGCATGAATGATTTTCAAGTCCACTTACTTAAGTTACTTGTAGAGTCACTCTGTCTCAACGGTCACCCATTTCAATCAGATTCCCCGAAGGCCGAAGAGGACTCCCCGACTGGCAGGCGGCTTGGCAGCTGAAGACCAGATTTTGTAGCCAGATGTCTCCCGACCTCGCTGTTTAACTAGTCACTCCCTCTCCGAAAAATTTAAGTTAATAAGCGCTGCGGTCGTCGGACTTGCAGGACTCGCCCTCAAACTCTCAAAGCAGCAGCACCACTAGCAAGGACCGGAATAGAAGAAAACAAAATCCTCATCGTCACAGAGGTGCACTGGCATATTTTCCCCGTGATTCCTCTCGTAGTCTCGCTCTCATCTGAAGCCTGTCTCTCTCTCTCCTGAAGTCCTGATGCTCCACAACCCCAACACAAACAGACCACAGTGCTTCTAGGACGGCATTAAAGAGCCCGCCTGACCCTTGACTCACCCCTTACTACTCCACAGGCCACACCTCCATTCTTAGGTCAGCCCAGCCTAAGCATAATTACAGACTTCATTCAGCAGCTTAAGGCAGGCAGCAGCAACCCCACCCCCCACCAATCAATGGCAGATTTAATGCACAAAGAGCAGCCAGGAAAGCGCGCAAAAAAAAAAAAGAAACAAAGCGAAGCAGCATGGAGAAACCAGCTGGTGCCTGCTACCCAGCTGATCTGCTGCAGCACGCCATGGCGTGTCAGGCGTATCGGTAGCTACGCCCTTGCTCACACCACCACAGTCACAGATGTAACAAATGCAAATCAAAAAGCGAATATAGTGAGTTTCTTTTTAAATTTCAAGGAGCCCCATGATGGGTGCGGTATTGAAGTAGCACTCCTTTCACTAGAGCTGCATTACCCACAGAATAGTGGCGATAGGCACTCACCCCCATGAAGCAGAAAAGTTTCAGACTGCCGAGAAAATGCTCTCACCAGATTTCCCACATTACAGTCTAGCCTTCTGAAAATAGCAGCATTGTTCACACCATCACAATCCGAAGAGAAAGGCAACTGGCCGAAGTCAGAGAGATTACATTTTTGTGGATGCAAGAAGGTATCCCTTATGCAGGCATTCTTCTCTCTAAAGATGAAATACAAACAGATCACCCCCACAGGCCCAGGATTTGTTTCTCTACTCGACCAGGAAGACTGGAGACAGGCGGGGTTGTCATGTGAGGCAGCGGAGCTCCCACCTCCTGCCACACCAGTTACCTCCACTGGTTGACCACCACCCGTACACCACAGATCCACACCAAGCCTTCGAGGCAGCCACCAGAGAGAATTGGATCACAGAGTCCCCTCCCATCTGGGACCAAACCTTCTGTCCCACCAGTCACGCTGCAGAGGCCATCACCAGACCGTCATTCTGAAGTTCCAGCAGTGCCTTCTCTACTTCAGCTTCTTCTTCTTCAGGTGAGCGTCCAAACGCTTCACTTGGCTCCTTTGTAGTTTAAAAGAAATGATTGTGGCAGACCTTTTTTTCCTTATTCAACCTTACTAAAAAAGGAAAAAGAAATCTACCATTCCTATTCTACTTCACTTCATGAGCCCTGCCAAATGCTTTCCCCCCCTACACTAAAGACTAGCTAAAATAACTAACGACATAAAATTAAATACAACACATGACTCTCTCCCAAAATTGTATAGCAATTCAACTAAAAGCTCTCTAGCTTTTAGCATGGCTATTTAAAGCTACTTAAAAATACAGCTTAGGCATCAGAGCTCAAGCAGATGGCAACCCAGTGTGGCCACCATCTTGCCAATCTACAAGGGGGGGGCCAGGCATAGCTGGGGAACTACTGACCTCTCAGTCTTCCCTCAGTTATTGGAAAGTTGATGGAGTCACTGGTCAAGGAAGACCTAGTAGACTACCTGGAGAGCAATGTACTCCAAGATAGTAAATAGCATGGGTTCATGGCAAGGAGGGCTTGTCAGACTAACCTAATAGTTTTCTTTGACTGGGTGATAAGGATATTGGATACAGGGCATGCTGTAGATGTACTCTATTTCAATTTCAGCACGGCCTTTGACTCAGTGCCTCATAGGCAATTGCTGAAAAAGATGGAGGATCTGTGAGCGGCAAGGGACATAGTAGGATGGGTAAGAAATTTGCTGATGAGGAAGTAGTAGAGGGTTGTGGTAAATAGGGTCAAATCAGAAGACAGGGCAGTCACAAGTGGGGTATCACTGGAATCAGTTCTGGGGCTGGTCCTCTTCAATATGTTCATTACTGACATTTGAGATGAAGTCGAGTGCAGGCTGTGTCTCTTCGCAGATGACACAAAGTTCTGTAGGAAGATGGATATCAGTGAGGAAATTACAGAGCTGCAGAATGACTTCCATAGACTGGGGAGGTGGTCTAAGATATGGCAGTTGAAATGCAATGCTAGAAAAGTGCAAGGTAATACACAGAGGGAACAAGAACCCCAGGACAGAGTACTAGATGGGAGAGATTAAGCTGAGCTAGAGTTCTCACCTCAGAAAAGATAAGGACAGGCTAGAGGCAGAGCAATGAAGGGTGACCAGGATAATACAGGGCCAGCATGGCCGATCTTGTGAGACATTAAACATGCACTCACTGGAGACCTGATGAGAGATGGGTGATATGATAGAGATCTACAAACTCCTGAAAGAAATAAATAATGTGACCTGTGAGAAGTTATTTAGCATAAGCACCAGTTCATGGTCACAGAGGCACCAGTGGAAACTGGCAGATGGAAAGTCCAAGAAGGATATGAGAAAGTATTATTTTATGGAAAGGGTGGTGGAACCTTGGAACAGTTCTCCATGGTTTTAAGCACAGGTGAGACAGAGTGAAAGGTGCAGTGGTTACTCAGGGCAATAATAGCAGGGAGAGGAATGGGGGGGTGGATAGTGAGGGATAGCACCCTGGATTACAGTTAGATCCCAGGGATGGATAGGGAACCATGGGAAGGCTAGATGGACCATCAGTTTTCTTCTGCCAGCATTATCTATGTTTCTGTAATGTGCAGAGTATTAATAACCAGCCATGTAAGTCCATAGGTCCAGAGGCCCTGAATAGCAGCACAGGGAGAGACATAGAACAAGAGCTGGAGAGGGAAATTAAGTTTAATATTAAATATTTAAGAAATAGGAGAAGGGGAGGCATAAGGAGACTGCAAGTTTGTTCTAAGGGACAGGGAGCCAGAAACAGAATGCAGATTGCAGAAAAGCTATACTTACAAGATAGCATAGTTACAGTTATGATTGCACTTCTTGTCACTACAGTAAACCAGTATAAAACAACAAAATGTTCCCTGCCCTAATATGCAATGGATGTTCACAAACAACTGAGCATAATCATAATAACTTGGGGATAGACACTTTACAAGGAAAATTCTCAGTTGCTAAAACTATTTTAATATTTTTAATATAAAAAAAACACATAAGCAGACTCAAAACAATGACAAAGGTCATCTTACAAGACTAAAAAAGTGCAGTCAAAAAAATAATAAAAAGGTACAGGTCACAATGTTACCTTTAACATGCAAGGCTGCTTTAAAAGGACATGTGCTGCACTACCACCTGCAGGCAAATATGTCAAATTCTTTATGAATAACTTTGTTTCTTTTGTTTATTTTAGGGGTGGGACAAACATCTGCCCTACTGTCACCAGTTTGTCACACACTCACACCCATGAGCGACAGATGCCCGGACGACTCCTTGTAGTTTGCTGCTGCCACCACTTGGTTGACCACTAAAATATCTTGATCTGATTTTAGTACTAGCAGTGGTCACTGATCACCCAGCACAAAGCCTTACTTTTGACAGTGAAATCAACCCTTGAGTTACTCCCTGGAACTGAATATAAAATATATAAATATTTAATATTTCATACTAAGGTTCATACTAAGGTATGAGGAGCTGAAAAGGGTGGTGAGCCCATAATTTGGTCTTGTCACATTACTTCAGATGATTCCCATCCAAGATATAGGAGCCTATCCTGTTCTTGAACTGATTTTTATTTTGAATAGTTATGACTGCTGGAGGTAGATGATTCCTAGGATTCACCACCCTTTGTGTGTAGAAAGCCATCCTTTTATTGGTGTTAAATTTTTTAGGTCTTAGTTGTAGTGGGTGTCCTCTAGTGCTCATTCTGTTACTTTTGAATTCTAGTTCCAGTTCATTCAGTAGATAACCATCTCGCATGATGTTATAGCATAGAAGAAGGTCACCTTTTACATGTCTTGTTTCTGGAGTAAAGAAATTTAGTTTCTGTAGGTGCTCATTATATGATGCATTCTTTAGATTATATATTAATTTGGTGGTTTGTGTCTGTACTTTTTCTAGCTTGTTTATACCACCCATTGCAATTGGTCCCCACACTGGGCTGCCATAGTCCAGTAAAGGTTTATGTATGATCTATACAATGGCATAATAACCTGTTCACTTCTACTTCTGAAATTTTGTTTTACAGACTGCAGAACTTTTTTTTGCCTTTGCTGTCTGGCTATTGCAGTGTGAGTCATAACTTTGATTCTCATTTATGATTATTCCTAAATCTTGTTTCTTCATTTGACTCCCAAAGTGGTTTTCCATTTGTTTCATTTATGTTGTGTCTACCTAAATGTATAATGTAACATTTATCAACAGTAAAACTCAAGCCTCTGTGATTAGCCAATAACTGGATGTTATCTAAATCCTTTTGTATACTGGCTGTGTTTATAAAAAGCATGGAGTGTGTGTACAAGGTAATGTGGTGCTCTCAAGCAAATTATAAAATACAAAACACCATGGTTTGGGCACTCACCACCACATATTACGCTGAACACCGAAAAAGAGATTTAAAAGGATTTTATTCCATAAATAGAGAGCCTAATGCGTTTCTGGTCTGTCACTCGACCCTTTCTCAAAGGCTAACATTTCAAAACTAAAGACAAACACATCTTATAGGTTATAACAAACATGATGTCACAATTGCAATAATTGGTTAATTGATTGGCACTCATTCCAAATCACATAACATGCTTTCATTGCATAGGATGGGGGGGGGGAGGTTAAGAACAAGGAACATGAGATAATTAAAAAAATCACACTATACTCATTCCTAGCCCAAGGACAATAAGAAAAACTAATACAAAGATGTTTATGGCTACATAAATCAAAACGCATGTTCATTATAGTAAAACCATTTCCATACAAATAAAGTAATCAAAGACAGTGCATAAAAAAACATGCATAAAAACTACTATTTCAGATGGTGAATTTCAATTTCAGAAAGTGCAACTATATTTTCTCTAAGTAAGATTTGATTTCAAAACCAGTATTTAAACCTGGGGGGCTGTTAGCCTGCAACATAATAATCCAAAAGGTCTCTCATTTTAAAATCAGATTGTTATAGTTACCACTACGTGGATTATTATTTATTTTGTCTATAGCCATATAACTAAAGATGTGGTCATTACCATCATTTATATTGGTTACATGTTGCACCAGAGCATAGGTTACGTCCTTCTTTCCTATTGCTCTTTGGTGCTCCCCACCCTTATTTTAAAATAGCGTATTGTTTTTCCAACATAAAAAGAGCCACATGTACAAATAGCTAAATAAATCACACCGCTTGTGCTACACGTTATAAGATTCCTTATTTCAAATGTTTTGTTGGTGTTCCCTATACAAAATCATTGCCAGTTGTTATGTGTTTACAATAAATACAATTATTGTACTTACAGCAACTCAAAGGTCTCATAAGCCAGCTAGTTGTATAATTCCTTTCTTGAAAATGACTGTGTACCAATCAATCTTTCAAACTAGCTGCTTTCCTATAGGACCATATTGGTAATGTGTTGGCTATCTCTTTCAAATTAACATCTGCTGCCAAAACATTTCAGTGCTTCTTGATAATTGTTGCAAATTCTCAAGACTGTGCTGAAAAAGTAGTGACAACGTTCATTCTGTTTATGGGTTCAGTTCTACATATGTCCTGTTTATCCCCCAATAGGGATCTCCTATCTATACTTTGCACATCGTGTCTAGCCTTAGCAATATTCTGAGCACTATATCCCCTTTCATAGAATCTTTGTTGTAAAATATCTGCTTTCAGTTCATATGTCTCATTATTAATATAGTTTTGTTTAGTACGCATAAATTCTGCCCTTGGAATGTTACTAGTTATTTGTATTGAATGGCACCTAGAAGCTAAAAGAATCCTGTTGCCATCCACTGGTTTTCTATATGTTTCTATAAGGACATTTTAAATATTCTGGACAAAACAATTCTGAAAGAAGATTATCTCCTTGTGACTTTAGACACTGAATCTTTATACACTCACATTCCACATGATGGAGCGTTAGATGCAGTTGCTTTCTTTTTAAGAGAAATGGAACAAGATAAAACACCACTCATCATTTTCTTTTAAAACTGTTGGAATATGTTTTTAAATGTTTATTTATTTATTTAGCTTTTGTTAACCAGGTAGGTACACTAGACAAGACAATTGCCTATTTTCAGGTACGACCCAGGAGAGTACAGGAATAATAGATTTAGGTACATACAACGACATTGTACAAATTAGACATGTTGCAGTTCATGTGAGGATACAGATTCAGCACAGCATACGAAACATGGTAAGGCATAGATTATACAGTATTAACATAACAAAAATAAACACCTTGTGGGAGATAAGAGCAGTAATGTTACAGAATGTGTTTACTTTCGATCAATGCATTTACAAACAGATTGTGGGTACAACTATGGGGGCTACTTGTGCACCCTCAGTGGCGAATTTGTATGTTGGGGCTTGGGAGAAAGATTTTATTTTCAATGCTGCTAAAAAACAGTTTTTTCCAAAGCCATTATGTGGAAAAGATAAATTGACGATGTGTTACTAATTTAGGATGGTTCAAGAGAAGCTTTACTGTACATTTCTTTATTGACTTTTTGCACAGCACTAATAGCAATCTTCATTTTGCATTTATCTGCCATTCTGAGCAGGTTTCTTATCTTGATTTGATGATCTCAAGAAGCTGAGATGGTTGTAATATAGAAACAGAAACATATAGAAAACCGGTGGATGGCAACACAATTCGTTTAGCTTCTAGGTGCCATTCAATACAAATAACTAGTAACATTCCAAGGGCAGAATTTATGCGTACTAAACAAAACTGTATTAATAATGAGACATATGAACTGAAAGCAGATATTTTACAACAAAGATTCTATGAAAGGGGATATAGTGCTCAGAATATTGCTAAGGCTAGACATGATGTGCAAAGTATAGATAGGAGATCCCTATTGGGGGATAAACAGGTCATATGTAGAACTGAACCCATAAACAGAATGAACATTATCACTACTTTTTCAGCACAGTCTTGAGAATTTGCAACAATTATCAAGAAGCACTGAAATGTTTTGGCAGCAGATGTTAATTTGAAAGAGATAGCCAACACATTACCAAGATGTTCCTATAGGAAAGCAGCTAGTTTAAAAGATTGATTGGTACACAGTCATTTTCAAGAAAGGAATGATACAACTAGCTGGCTTATGAGACCTTTTGGTTGATATAAGTGCAATAATTGCATTTATTGTAAACACATAACAACTGGCAATGATTTTTGTATAGGGAACACCAACAAAACATTTGAAATAAGGAATCTTATAACGTGTAGCACAAGCGATGTGATTTATTTAGCTATTTGTACATGTGGCTCTTTTTATGTTGGGAAAACAATACGCTGTTTTAAAATAAGGGTGGGGAGCACCAAAGAGCAATAGGAAAGAAGGACATAACCTATGCTATGGCACAACATGTAACCAATATAAATGATGGTAATGACCACATCCTTAGTTATATGGCTATAGAAAAAATAAATAATAATCGACATAGTGGTAACTATAACAATCAGATTTTAAAATGAGAGACCTTTTGGATTATTATGTTGTAGGCAAACAGCCCCCCAGGTTTAAATACTGGTTTTGAAATCAAACCTTACTTAGAGAAAAGATAGTTGCACTTTCTGAAATTGAAAGTCACTATCTAAAATAATTGTTTTTTATGCATGTTTTTATGCAGTTTTTTATTATTTTATTTGTATAGAAATAGTTTTACTATAATGAATATGAGGTTTGATTTATGTAGCCATAAATATATTTGTATTAGTTTCCCTTATTGTTCTTGGGCTAGTAATATGTATATTGTGATTTTTTTAATTATCTCATGGTCCTTGTTCTTAACCCCCCCATCCTATGCTATGAAGGCATGTTATGTGATTTGGAATGAGTGCCAATCAATTAACCAATTATTGCAATTGTGCTATCATGTTTGTTATAACCTATAAGATGTATCTGTCTTTAGTTTTGAAATGTTAGCCTTTGGGAAAGAGTTCAGTAACAATTCAGAAATGCATTAGGCACTGCATTTATGGAATAAAATCCTTTTAAATCTCTTTTTCGGTGTTCCGGGTAATATGCAAGCAATAATACCCGACAGGGTGGGTGGTATTGGGCAATACCAGACTGTCCAGGGCTTTATAGCCCTAGCGTCCGTATTGCCCATAATCCCATCCTAGAGGGTATTATTGCGCTTAGAAAATGGGCTAACTGTAACCTTTCTTTTTTTTCAACCATTTAATTTTCTTTTTTAAAGAAAACATTAATTTATTGTTTGCTTAGCAAAATAGTCCCTTTACTGGTGTTCTTGACAATCCTTACCAGTAGAGGGTAGCACAGCATTTTACTGTTTAGTTACTGGTGAGAGCACGTCCAATCCTTGGCACTTGAACCCCCCCCATCACTTACATTGTTTTTTTTTTTATTTGTTACTGAAGGCCGCAGTTAACAGTTTATTTACTTCCACATACAACAGTAGTATGGTACCTGATCAGGAAGGGGAACGAAGTGTAGGAGAGGTACCGTACCTTGATCTGGAAGAGCAACAGAACGCAGGACTGGTAGTAAACAAAAATGAGCTGTGAAGCTGCTTTGTGGAACACAGGAAAGGTACATTTTATTTCTTCAGGTGAGAACCTGCTTTGTTTTTTACCTCCCCTCTTTCATTCTGTTGGTGATGAATGTAAAGAGCTGAACAGCAATGATAACGCAGGCACAGGCTATCAAGAACATGTGCAAGTATGCTGCAGGATTAGCGATGAAATGAACTGTTGCATGTAGTCTGACTTAGTTCTGTTAAAAAGTGAAAAAATCAGTTTTTTGCTTTGTTTGGTTCTGAATTATGTTTGTGTTGATAACGATGGCTGTTTATGGCATGAGGGTTGTGAGTCTGTGTCTACCTGCGGTAAATCAGCGGTGGCAACAGGGATTTTATGATAGGAAAATAAAAGAAAAAAAGACTGTCATTTTTTGAAAGGGAAACATGTACATAGTTTTTATTTTGCCACTACTGAGTTGTGTCTGATGTAAGAATGAGTGTGTCTGGGGTGGGAGAATCATTTGCTCTCTCACTAAGCAGTTAAAAAATGGCAGTAGATTCAAATTTTGTGCCCAGTGCCTCAGCCAATGAGGAAGTAGGCTGGGCACAAGGATATGTGACTAGGCATGAGGCAGGTTTGGACTGGTACTTCTTACTTGCTGGTCATCTATTGAAAGTTAATGTACCCCTATGGTAAGGGCAGGGTCGGACTGGGAAGCAAAGGGCCCACCTGGAAATGGGCCCAGGGGGGCCTTGGTACTGGCAGGGGAGGCCCTGTTAGGGTCATGGGGGGCCCCAACCACGGCATGCTGTAGCCAAGTACAAGATGTCAGTATGTATTCCATTTGGAAGAAAGCTACTGTATACTATGAAGAAAGCTATTACATTACTGGAAAATGTATATTCATTATTTCGGAGGCTTCAGTCCCATTGATTTAAAGTGAACTCTGCTACCTTGCAAAAATGCTGCTAGCCATGACCTGCTAGTCCCACCCCTGCAGCAATACTGCAGGAAAGCAGGTTACCAATTTAGCAATACTTGTTTCATTAAGTGATCCTGCAACATTACATTTATCCAGCTACATGGCTGCAGGTGAGCAGAGAGTTCCTTTCAAACAAAATCAATGGTTAAGCTCAACTGACAAGACACCTCCGGAGGTTGAGGCCCTACAGCTCCCTACCCTTTCCTCTCTGAGCAATTTGTGAGGCAACATGATGTGAACAAGAGAAAGAGTGCAGTGCAATGTGTGTTATGCTAAGATTCTGCCAAAAGCAGCTTATGTGCCCCCAACATGATTGTTACAGTACCATTGTTAGCCCCAATAAAGGAACATGAGGCAGCAACTCACAATGCTCTGCCTTAAGACAGAAATGAGGTTGCGCTCATCTGAAGAGATTGGTGTGTCTGCTAATTATATACACAGTGAAAAGTTTCCACCAAGGCATTTTCACAAAGTTTTGAAACATTTGTAATTTTGCTTTGGGTTCCCCTCAGATCTACTTGCATACAGTTTCACTCAGCTACTGAGTCATGTGTAAGTGTTCTATGGCCTTAATAACCCCACTCTATGCTATACATTTGAATGGTCTCGAATGGTGTTATTGATGTCACAGAATGTTAAGGCAGTGTGAAAAGAGCAGCAGCTGCAGGTAAAGGGGATTCAGGGACTGGTTACAAAGGCAATAAAATCAGATGCAACCCAAAACGTCAGACTCAAAAGGACAATTGAATGCCATCTAGAGGTGTAAACAGTATAACAGTGTTCTATTGTATATTGATGTTAGTGCTGCTGTATTAAACTGCACTGTATTGTGGGACATGAATTTAATCAAATTGGTACTATGCACACGAGTCATGGCACATTTCAGACAGGTGCAACCAGAGTAAAAGGGAAGAGGAAAGCACAGGTGGTGGTGTTAGTGAGGGTGACAATGTATATGTTTAATTGCAGCACATATAAAATGGTTGGTGATAGTTCTTATGAACTAGCATAGAAATTGATGAATTGGACAAACTCAAAATGCATAGTGTCAGAGTGAAGGGAGGCCAAACTGGTGCTCAAGTTAGCCAAAGCAGGGAAATAGCTGCCAGGATGTTGCAACTGAGGGTGGAGGGGGGGGTAAGGGGTGGTCAAAGGCCCAGCCATGGTAAGAAAGGGTTCAGAAAAAGGGTTTGCATGGAAAGACTTGAAAATGGGCCTTTGACTCAAGAGCTTGTTACACAAAAGTAGATCTTCTATCCTAATCTTTCCCTACACTTTCCCTAATTCTAAACATTAGCTGCACAGTAAAATCTGTTGTACGTTTCCCATCGTCATTTGATCAGTTATACTTTGGTCGGTCCACAGTGTCATGTAATTTGTATTTTAAGAAAACGGAACTGTGTATCCATTGTGTGTTTCATTGTCATTTGATCACTTATACATTAAAGTCTGCCAACAGTGTCCTGAGTGTAATTTTTATTTTAATAAACTAACTGTGCATCTGTTTTACCACATACAAAGTATAAAAGTACAAATTCAATGATAAGGTCTCCATACAAACAAAACCAATAACCAAAACAGTGCATACAATGGTTTTAGTCAGAAGAAATTAAAATGTATACTTCACATAATTACGTTTCAGGATCTCTTCTGCATGCACTCAGCTCACATTACAGCGAAGACCAGCATGGTAAATATCCCTTTCTTCAGTTCAGACAAGATCACTACTCCAGGTAGCAAATACAGTAGCCAGTCTTTTTTTTTTTTTATATACTTTATTTTTAGATTTTCAGTTGCTTTATGTCAAAGCCACAAAAACATTGTATCCATGACAGTCCATACATAAATCAATTTTAGGGGACGCAGCCCCTTTAAACATAGGATTAGTGCATCAAGGATATGTTGATACCACATATGGGGGAAAACTAAATAGCCAGATTTAAAAATATATCCAAGACTTATGCTGCATAAATTAAGCACATGAGCAGTATGACTTTATTCAAAAACAAAAAAACTAAAGTCCACAGAAAGTACAGCTTTTGCCTGCCTGAACTCAGGCTATTGGCGTCATACTAAAAACCTAAAGGTAGTTCCTAAAATAAAGTGAAATCTGGCAGCTAAATCAATGTTTAACTATATTTACTCAAAGCCCAGAATTTGAGAAAAATCTCCAACTGGATTTAACAAGATATTGAAAAATTGAGATCACATTTTACACTAGGGCTCCTAGAAAGCCTTCCAGCACTAAGCAATTATTTAATAATGGCTCAAAAAACCAAATAGTCTGGAGCAAAGCTCAGCAGGAAAGGCTGAAATACATATAAAGGCACTCACAGCATCTGAAAATATCCAGACAGACCTTCCTGTTATACACCACTCACAACCTGGCAGGGAAGAGCACTGTGTGAGGGATATGATTCTCTCTAAGTCGCCTTCTAATTCCATCAAACTTTTTCCTTCACATGCGAGTCGCATAGCTTAGATCAGGAAATAAATAAACTACCCTTTCATCTTGCATTAGAGAACCCGCTCGACGGGCCAATCTCAGAATGTGGTCTCTAGTCCCAACACTGTCTATCACCAAAAGTAGGGTGCGTGGCGTGTCCGAATCTGACCTGTATCCTCAAGGTGTAATTCTGTACACTTTTTGCAAGTCAAAATGAGCCAGGGGTTCTTCCGCAGACAGTTTCTCTTGAAGCCACTCTTGGATAAACATCACCAGGTGATCTATCCCCTCGGGCATTCCTAAAATCTGAATATGCATGGATCGAGCCTGGTTTTGAGTGTCTGTAACCTAGCCCAAGTGCGTGTTTTCCTTGATCAGGTTCACGGTAGTTATCATGGCCTTCTCTGTTTTTTGACTTCCTCCATCTCACTTTTAGTTTGTTCCACGGACGTTTCAACTTCAGTCAGTCGAGAATTGTAGCCATCCACTTTTGAGTTCAGGTCAGAGACCAGATATACCTCTGCAGTTTTGTCTAATCGACAATAAAGGTCTCTTCGGGTTCCGTGGCGGATGAGGCCTGTACAGTCAGATTGGTCCTAGCAGAGTGAGAGGATCCTGTGGCTTTTCCTCCTGGACCGCCGCCTTTCTCTTTACGAGGATTACCCATAGCGTACTTCCCAATGGTACTCTTCAGATTTTCTCAAAATCGCCTCGATTTTCTGTCTACCGATGGTTAATTTTTGATTTTTAGAGTAAAGATTTGGAGCGAATAGATTTTGCTGCCAGTTAGCTCGGGCTCCACAGCGCCCCCCACAGTAGCCAGTCTAATCCATTGAATCCTTCTGGACCTGGGTACCTGAACCCAGCATCCAGCTTTTGCCCTCTAGTGACAGTAGCAGTAGCCTTCCAGTGTCAGGGTGACAGTACTCACTTGTATGCTTCAGATCGTTGAATTAGTTTCTGGATGACATCTTCTGCGTGCACTCCATCAAGAAGGTCTTTCTCAATGGCCATAATCATGAATGCCTCCAGTTTCTCTTGTCCCAGCAATGAGCGCAGTCGAGTCTTTATTATCTTTAGCTTGCTGAAAGCTCTCTCACAGGACACCTGGGTAAACGATAGAGTCAACAAATACTCGTAGACAACGAACAAGGTTGAAAATGCAGACGAGTGCATGTTGTACTGTGCCAAAATTTTATAACAGCACATTAGGCATTCTTTGCAGGACTTGCATTTGTCTGGCAAATCTCTTCTCTCTCGTTGCTCTTTCTGGTCACTAGTTTCACTTTCACGAGTGTCGGAGTCTTCGGAGTCATGAAAGTCAACATCCTCTGTCAACACATCCGAGTGTATTCTTCAGGCAGTGATCTTTGCAGTCGTCTGAATATTTTAGCAACGTTAACAACTCCAGTTTAAGTCTGCTACGGTCTACTTCTGCCAACAATGCCACTTTCTGCAGACTTTCATCTGGTATGCCACCTTGAATTATACTTTCAGTGACGTGGGTCCATGCAGCTGGTATCCAGAATCAGTTGCTTGTTGTTATCAAAGCGATCATTTAAGCTCATCCGAACTCCATAATGCGAGTGTACACTTCACATTCAAATCGCTTCATGGGATCTGCCACTCGTTCGTCACTGACATTTTCCCCTGGCATTCTCTTCTTCCTGGCTACCCTTTTATTTGGCAGATGATCCTCAAGGTCAATATCAATACCCAACTCATCAATTTCTTCTTGTCTTCCAGCAACAAAGTTAGAAGCTTTTTGCTGGATGTTTATAAATTCAGACTGTTGCAACTCCATCTTAGCATGATCCACCATGCGACATGCCAAAAGATAGTCTAGTCCCTTAGTCTGCAGATACTTTGATACTGGCCCAATTACTGTAAAGATCTTCATGAACACAAAGGCTATCAAAATGACGTCAAACTTCTTCCATTTGTCAAGCAGTGAATCTGCCTCACTGGCAGCTTTAGCATCAAACTTTCCAGAGGTACTAATAAAAGCAAAGTCTGGAGAAGTGACACATACAGATTCTTCTTTGGTTTTCATATGTTCGAAGATGCATGCCAGTGCTCTGGGTTTTGCCCACCATCTGGTTTCACCAATCTTTGAAGCCGTCTGAGTTTGTCCTGTCCTGTACCATCAATGCTAGATTTCCATATAGTCATCCTTTTGTGCGATTCACTAATGAAGACGGATGTCCTTTGTAGCAAACCAAATAATGTCTTTGCTTCCACAACTGCTTCACTACAATCTGAGACACACAAATTGAGAACATGTGCATAACACCAGGTATAGACACTGTTTGGTGAATCCTTTTTTATCAAAGCTTGTAACCCCACAAACTCGCTCCGCATGTTGGCTGCACCATCAAATGACTCCCCCACAATGTTCTTCATATCGGGTCCATGCATTTCAAAGTTCTCCTTTAAAACCTTGTGTATTCCTTGTCCAGAAGTGTCCTGCACCTCAACCACAGCAAAGAGACGCTCATGAACTTTAAGGTCCTTCACATACCGTAGAATGATAGCCGCTTGGTCAGTCACACTAATGTCCTGTGTGGTATCCATCTGAATGCTGATCTTCTGGTCCATAGCATCCTTTACAATGCTGTCTCTGATTATCTGCATAATAATCTCAATAATTTGATTTACGGTGGTCTTTGACAGCAAGGTAATCAGCCCTCCACGGCCACGCTTCTGAAGTGTCCTCTTTTTCCATTCTCTGCTTCCTTCTCTTGCTCTGCTCTACTGCTTTTTGGATGTGTGTATTCAGAGGAACATCAAATTGGGACAACAGAAGAATCAGCTCCAAGAAATTTCCATGGTTAAGTGATGGGTCCTGCACACTGTATAAAGCTTCATCTTTTCCACGATATGGCAGGCACTGGCGTCCAATAAACTTGACAACTTCAATAATTCTCCGCATGACATCTATGTTCTGCTGGACTTGCTTCCTCCGACTTGCAACCATATCTTTGTTCACCAGCGTTTCAACAT
Source organism: Neoceratodus forsteri (assembly GCA_016271365.2). Taxonomy (NCBI): domain Eukaryota; kingdom Metazoa; phylum Chordata; order Ceratodontiformes; family Ceratodontidae; genus Neoceratodus; species Neoceratodus forsteri. Next base: position 291,939,322 of record CM057459.1, read on the forward strand.
CAGCATCCACTAAGCAGGCCAGATACGCATCCACAGCTGCATTGTGAGCTCTGGAATCCTCATGTTCTATCATGCCTTGGTAGATGTGCTTAAAGTCTTGGTATCCTGTAACAAACCTAGTTTCCACATCTGAAAATGCCATGCAGGTACTGCAGTGGAGAGAATGCACCAAACAGTCAACCACCTGTACAGTGACCCAGTTCTTTGGTATAACTTTGTTGCTCCCAGGAAGAATCCGTGTGTAGATTTTTGACGGTTTGTATGGTAGGACTTTAACATCTGCGAATCCGGGCTGAACTGGATGCCTTTGTACAAAGGCAACCTTTTCATGTTGCGAGGCAGAGCTTTTGGGGCATTGAAAATGAGGATTTTTATTCTTCACAACATCAAGTGGCACAACTGTTCCCTTGCAGAATCTACTGGCTGTATTTGCTGAGTATTTAGATTCTGACTAGCAATTGTAGCTGCTCACACAGTGAGCCACAGTTTGTCCACCTTGTATTTCAGCTGCGTCCTCAAGACTAGTTTTGTTCTGAGGGTAGTAGCTTTGTTTTGTATCGCGTGTAAACAGCGATAGCTTCCTTTGTTTTGGATCACTTGATGCTGCCACCAGTGCAGACAAGTTAGCCAGTTTCCGTTTATGTGCACCAGATTTGACTTTGCTCAGCTCAGACATCGTGAAGACCGATTTCTACCACGCAATAAGGTGATCCTCCAGACAACTCCACAACTGTTCTATCTGAAAGGCAATAACTGTACCAAAAGAACACGACAACACGCAACAAACAGAACCAGAAAGGACAAATAACTGAACCCAAAATTCAACCAGATTTACCTTTATAGTTCTGCTCCTCTGGTCAAGCTTACACGCCAGTGATGTGCTGCGCCAAGCTCAGTCTGTCAGTCACCACACTGTCCACTCTGTTCCTGCTGCTTTACCTGCCCATTACAGTAATCTGGAGTTGAATTATATGGCAGACAATTATGCAACAACATGAGTGGTTGACCAGTACCACTAAACAGATTTCCTTTCTATACATAAGAGAACCCCAAGAACATCCCCCCATTATTACTCCATGATAGCGATTGCATTGGGCGGATCTTGAACTCGTTTTCCATGAAAAATGAAGACATTTTGAAACTGGGTTTTAGATGCTGATATAGCATAGCAAAAGCTCTAAGCAAAAAACAGGAGGTAATGCCAACCATTTCCAAAATGGCACATCAGTACACGGCCAACCATTTTCTCCAGTGGATTCATGGCAAATCCATGCCACAATGGACAAAGATGGTACGGGACTTAAAAAGGCATATACGACTAGAGAGAGCACAGGACCTCAATAGAGAGAGAGAGAGAGAGAGAGAGAGAGAGACACACACACACACACACACACACACACACACACACCAATGAGAAAGCCTTCAAATATCTCAATGGAATAAATAGGGCACTGGAGGATAGCATCTTTCAGAAAAGGAGAGGCAGAGAAATGAGAGGGCATGACATGAGGTTCAAATGGGTAGACTAAGTGGCAGCATAAAGCATCATTACTTCACCGGAAGGGTGGTGGATGCATGGAAAAGAGTTCCCAGTGGAGCTGATGGGCTAACCGTGGAGAAGTTGAAAAGATGCATAGGACAGGCACAGGAGAATCCTAGAGATAGGAGTGAGAAGGTGAAACCACAAGACAGAAGTAGAAACTATTTTGCATGTAGCATGCTACATCCACAGTCAAACTGCACAAGCTTCCAAAAAGCAGCCCACGCTATGACCAGCCTCAAGGTGAAAACAGTTTCCATGACATTCCATCTGGTCCTATGTTTTAAACATGCAATGTTTCGTACCTACAGAACTTTGAGAAATGAAGCACAACCTCTCAGCTGAACTGTCAACCAGCACTACAGGCTGAACACATGGCTAAAGAGCAAGAGCTGTGGTTCATTAAACTCTTTCCAAACCCGAACATACATGCAGCTTGACCAACTACAACTCACCGGGACCGCAGGTACTCTGAGAATTCCACCACATGTGGAGGTGGCCTGTACGCCTTTACCAGTGTAACCTGGAGCTTTTGGAGCAAAAAGCAAGCCATAATCAGCATGCCACAAATGCTAATGCCTCAAATTGAACCGTAAGTGCTACACACAAAGTATGGTGGCAAAGCTGTTCAGCAAAAATTACCTTTCAATGGTGCTATGCAGTCAATTGACCCACTCCGGTTTGTTAATATTTAAGTTAAGCAGTGGCGTCCTCAGTGGGACAAGACCTCAGGAATATCTTTTCTGCTACCACCTACATGGGTCTTGGGGTCTCAATGAGTTAAGCCTGCTAGTAGAAGCTCCAAATTCCTTAGGAAACAAACACGACTCCCTACAGGCACTTGTTTGCCTACAATGCAAGATGAGCGTGGGGGTGTGCTCCACTGACTAAGGGGACAGTTTTTTTTTTATCTGGTTGTGTGCAGATTTTGACAAAAGAATGCCTCTGCTTGACTAATAAGGTCCTTGTTAGTGAAGCAGCAGCATTCCTTTGTCAAAATTGGCATCGAATATAAAAAAAACTGAGCTCACAGCCATTAGGGCACACCCCACGCTCACCTTGCAGTGTCACATGCCAGTGTGGGGTCTCCCAAGAAACTGGAGCATGATGGCCTCATCTGAAGTTCTGTGTCCAGTTTTTGGAGGCCATATCTCAGAAAGGACATGGGACACACAAACCCAAGGGAGGAATACAGGATGGGGGGTGTTGGGGGGTCAGGTTCTGTCCACTACAAGTCAGGAGAGAGACTTGGGGTTATAATATCCGATGACCTGAAGTCAGCCAAACAATGCAAAAAAGCAGTGGGGAAGCAAACCAAATGCTGGGGCATGGGTGCATAAGAAGGGGCATAACCAGGACTAAAGTGATGATGCCACTATTGATCACTGGCGAGGCTCTCATCTGAAATATTGTGTCTGGTTCTGGAGACCACATCTCAGGAAGGCATCAAGACAGAATGGAAGCAATCCAGAGAAGAAAGAGCAACAAAATTGTGGACCGCGACCCACAAGCCTTAGGAGGAAAGAGACTGAGGAATAAATAGTAGAGGGAAGCATATTTTAAATAATGGCACAAGGACTGCGGGTACATGAGGCAGAAGGGAGGCCTAGGAAAATCCTAGAAGTATCTTTTCACAGAGGTGGTGGATCCATGGAACAGCCAACCTGCAGAGGTAGTGGAAGTGAACAGTACAGGGATTCAGTAAAGTGCATGGGATAAGCAAAAGTCACCTGCTATACAGCAGAGTGGGGAAAGGTAGTCCAGAGAAGAGTAGGGATTGCAATCAGGGAATGAAAAATCCAAGTCAAAGGTCGATACACATCTAAACAGAAGCAGGACGTGAACTGCACAGCCCTTTAAAGTCCTTATTCTCTGAAACTTTAAAATTACTTAAAAAAGTCATGCACAACATCATATTGGCAACTGTCTGTAATTATTTTATTTAACTTCCTGGAGATGCTCCACCACCCCCACAGAAAGATGAAAATAAAATAAAGCTATTACTTTATTAGAGAAGCTCAATCAACCATACCCCCACACCCACCCCACCACACCCCACCCACCATATCCACACACCCACCCACCCACCGTGTGACTGGGGGTCCATGGCTCATTTTCTTCCACCAGCACCTGCACCAACACAAGTTAACATCACTACCCTACTTGATGGTCAACTCCAGCCCATACAGCAGCCTCCACTCCATGCTCAGACAGGCCAGGAAAACCAGAACCCAATTTCCCCTCCCTTGTCCCATTACCCCCCGGCTGCTGCTGTGCACTTGGTTTTTCAAATAGAAGATTTACCAAGCAGGGCTGCTCGTCACCAGCCCAGATTCAATCTGCAAGGAACACTGCCTGACCTGACCATTACACCATTAACTGGTGGAGCAGCCTGGCCTAGACCCCTCAATCCTTTCCCACTGTCCAGCCCCATGCACAACATTGTTTGCTTACAGAGAGCAGCATACGAAGTCTCACCCCCCGCCCGCCCCCACACAGGCTCATAAGTGACTACACCTCCCCAGTCCAGGCACTGAAACTGGTTTGTTCCCTCGACAGCAGCATTGCCAGCATATGACTCATGCCCCCACAGGCCCGTAACTGACTCGTCGCGATTAGCCGACTACAATACAACCAAACCCCACCCCGTGTCGACCCTCCTGGTCCCATCCACCACCACATTAACACAACCATATGATCCACTGCAAGCTCTAGCTTAAATGTTAAATGCATCTGAAAGTTAAATTCTTACCTTACCCTGGAGAAGCTGATTTTGGGTCCAGAGATGCTGCCTGGATATGTGGTGGGCGGCCACAGTCTGCTCAGGTTCAGTGTCTTGCAGGAAAATCTGGTTCCAATCCTGGATTTCCGTCCTCCACGAAGTCACAAACTGACCACGATAAGCACCGGAATGGAACCCGTATCAAGCTCTCATCGACCAAACCAGCCGAGGGTGATCGTGCTTGGTAGTACTGTTAGTACTGTTAAACGGTTCAGCTGAAACATAGGAACATAGAATTTGACGGCCGATATTAAGGCCCACCTAGTCTGCCCATTTTCCTACCCAACAGATAAGATGCAGATCCTGTTAACCAACAGCTTACTTCCTCCTACCCCCACTAGGAATGCTTTACATCTGTCCCAATCATTCTTGAATTCCCCTACTAACCCCCACCCCCTGTAAGCCAATGCATTTTGGAGTTGTCTATGACACGCTCCAAATGCAGTGGCATTCTGAATGAAGGGGAGCTACGCTCAGTGAGCAGAGATAAGAAGCCCACTGAAGCATAGCTCCCTCACCCAACACAGGCATGGCTGCCTCGCACCTACTGCGCGAGTCGATGGGGTGCCCAATCCCGATCGGCTGAGCTGCCGCGCCTCCCCCAGTAGAGGTGCCACGCTGGGAGCCCACCCAGCGTGCAGCAATGAGTCCTTTGCCAACAGTGTGCCCAATCCCCGTCGGCTGAACGCCCCAACATCCTTGTGCCATGCTGGGAGCCCACCCCAGCGTGGCAAACGATCCCAAAACGTTTTTATTTTAATCTGAAAAATGAAAGCGGGTCTCATGAAGCGCCTCCCGACCCCCCTCACAACCTGCACTCCACCCACTGTGCACCAGCCTCCCACGCCTCACCCCATACTTACCTCCGGACTCCGGCGACAATCTTCGGTGGACCGGGAACATGTCTGCACTCTTCAAAGCCAACCACGAACTGAGGAAATGCCGGTAAGCTGTATAATGGCCTAGATAGGGGGGTTTCAACTTTGTTGCATATCTCAGGCATTTTTTGGAATTTTTGCAGTGACTGTGAAATCACCCTTTGGGCCCGAATACTGCCATGATAGTGACATCATTCATGAGAAGGGGTCCAGAAAACCCCATGTTGAAAATTTGGTGCAAAAATTCCAAAAAATGACTGTTTCTGACGATGCGATTGCGCGGTTCTACATGAGCTCGTAAGTTTCAGTAAATTCAATATTTTAACTCCCAGATTTTTCAACATTGCCATTTTACCACACCTCTTATGAGTAGTACAGCTGGCATTTTTCACATCTCAACCAAAATGTGTTCCTCCATGTAGCGCAGAATGGCGAGCGGTTGATGCAAATCAATGTACGGACAAATTAAGAAAATCACAGTGACACTGTTCATGAGCAGAGGTCTTAAAATGGCTATGTTGAAAATTGGGTGAAAAATTCCTAAAAATTACTGTTTTACGAGCGTGCGTTGCACAGTTCCTACGCACGCTCGTAAGTTCGCAAATTTTTCAATATTTGCACTCCAATGACTTCCAAATACCTAAACAGCACATAGAAGCAAGCAACATTCGGCATTGACAAATACTTGTTTTTCTGCCTACTCAATGTACTTGTTAAAAATTGTATCACTGTGTTTTTCTCCCCATTGCATGATTCTCCCTTTTGGACACACCTAATGCCATTGAAGAGGCTAGACATTTACTAGAGACATTAACTTTACAATGGTTGTACCACAGGATTCCTCCCCACTCCTTTGCAACAGAATGCATTGAATACCAACAAATGTATAACAGTTTATTGAACTGAAGCAGTATTTCATTATCTTTTACAAGTACTGTTCCCTTTATGAGAATGTGGATAATAATTATCCGTTCAACAAGAAATTAATACATTTTAAAAATAAAAGCCTTTGACCTAACTGGACACAAAGCATGCACCCCCACTCCACCAATGGGAGGATGGATGGACTGCAGCTGCTGTTCCCCAGTTGCCAGCACACCAGTGAGGATGCAGGCCCTTGTGTCTAGTGGCAACCCTCACCCACCAGTCACCCATCCTGGTTAAGGTAGTGGTTTCCCTGGTGTCTAGTGTCACCCTCTTCCCTGATCGCCTGTCACAGTTCTGAAACACCTATTCCTGATGTCTAGTGGAACCCCAACCCGCTGATCACGTGTCCTGGCTATAAAGAACATTTCCTTGATGTGTAGTGTCACCCACCACCCTCCAATCATCTATCCTGGCTATGGCAGCAATTACATGGTGTCTAGTAGTGGCACCCCCCCATTACCTGTCCTGGTTCTGAGACAGCTGTCCCTGGTGTCTACTGGCACCACCACCCTCCAATCACCCATCCCATGTATCCTATACAATCCCTGGTGTCCTGTCATACCCCCACCCCACCCCCAAATGCCAGGTGACACAGGGACTCAAAAACAGTGGCAGTCCAGCAGCCCCACTACCCGCAGCCTAAACACCACCCATGTAACCTCCCCCCATACTGGCATGACCAGGAACATGCAACAACTTAAGTACAGATCCTCTAAGAACATTAGTAGCATCACCTCTAATCTGGAAAATTACTTCCACACTCTAGAGGACTGGTTTAAGGCCAACCTGCTGGTCCTAAACATGAAAAAAAACAAGTCCATGATATTCTGCCACACCTCTCTTAACTTGTCAGGTCAATTTAAAATTCACAATCAAAACGGTAACCTCAGGGTCCACCTTGAAGGGGCTATCATTAACCACACCAACCGCAACCTTACCTTCCTCGACTACAACTTCTAGGCAATGGAAATCCGGCTCCTCGCGCTGCAGACCACCGGCTCTTAAACGCTAACGGGACAAAGAACGACTCCACACGTCCGATGATGCTAAGCAGTTTGGAGACTCCCTGAGTGGCGTGCTGGAAAGGACTGAATGGTGTTGCAGGGGTCTTTTTAGGTGCCCGTGCTGTCGTGTCATGTGCAGTGATGTCATTTGAGCGACGGTGATGTCCTGGGCGCGGTGACGATGTGACGCATGATGCTGCCATTAGGGGTGGTACCATCTGACTGAGCAATACACTGCCGACCTGTGCCGAGATGACCCCCCTCCCCCGCAACCTACATAGGCAGCTGGAGCTGAAGCGGATTGGATAATGGATTCAACCTGGCTGCAGTGCTGCCTGCCTGGTCCTGTATGCATAACAAAGGGGCCCAACCCCCGCCCGGCCGGAACTGTTAACAGGTGAGGTGAGCCTACTACTAGCCAGTCAGGCAGTCACTTGTGTGTTGTTTAATTGTAATTTAGTTAGGATTGGAAGGATTCCGATTCATGACCGCCCACCCACAACAGACGCTGTAATTATGATTAAGCGAGCCAGCCCAGCCCTCAGGCTCAGCCGTGACCCAGTGAATGTTAGATGTAAGTTAGCGTTGTTGCGCCCCCCCATGCATGCAAATGAGTGATTGTAGTTTTTTCATGACTGCGTTGTTGCGCCCCCCCCATGCAAAACGGGCGATTTGTGTTACAGTAATGAGGGGGGCCCACCCGGAAATTTCCAGGTATCCGGGCAGGCCAGTCCGACGCTGCCTGTTCTATAAATTATGCCCATCTCTTCACCTACATGGTTTGCCCTCCTTCTGCTTGCCTTCTTTTGCTCTTATTTCAGTGTTTTTCTCCCTTCATGGGGGAGTACTAGCCAGGTCCCCCTATTACCTCCACCTTGTGGAGGATCCCTGAACTGTAGCCACATCCATATTAGTTTAAATGTTTCCAATGAAGGCATCAAACGTTTGCCCCTGTGCATTTGCCTCCTCTGCTATTGGATAGTAGTCTTCACACTTAAAGAGCCTTCTATCCCAGAATTTGCTCCAGTCCCTATGAATGTATACCCTCAATCCTCACACAACCTTGTTTCCTGGAATTAAACAGTAGTATTTCTCCTGTTCCCACATTCTCTGTGTCCCACAATGGCAGGGTCTTGCAGAAGGTCAGTGATGCCAATACTGCCTTCAACTTATCTTCTAGTATTTGGTAGTTATTTTCACCAATTTTATTTCTTGATTGGCCAGATAATTATGCCTTCGTGAACAGCCACATCTGTGCCCTCCCCCGTATGCTTTACCATTTCCTCAGTGCTAATGGTGTCCTTGCTGCTGTGGCTCCCAGTAGACAATGGACTACCCTGCCACATGCTTCCAGTCCTCTCCCTGCATACCACTGTCTCAGTCCCACTTACAATGGAGTCTCAACCACCAGTGTCATTTTCCTGTTCCCCATGCCACTGACCCATCCTCCTCCTCCTTGGCATACCTTTCAACCTAGCCTCACTGAAATGTGTGACACTGACACTCAAAATGTGGGAAAAAATAGGGACACTGGCCTTCAGAGTGTGGGATGCATTATCAAACATACACACTCTGAACTTTGTGTAAGCTAATGCCTGTACTTCTGGAAGTTTGATTTAGTATTAAAGAGTATTATGAATTTTTGCTTTAAAGTACAAGATTATTTCACCTTCTCTGTGTGGGCAGTACCTTTTCCATGATGGACAGATGACAGACAGAGCAATTCTGAGGGTTAAAATGAGGGACGGTAGAGAGGTATGCTCCTTGGTGCTACCTTTGTGGCTGTCCCTGTAGTGGATTGGTGTGGTCCAGCTCGTAAGGTGACAGTATAATCATTTAGCCAAGGTCTTGAAGTGGTTTGCCAGTCTTGCTCCTGGTCTTGTGCTTGTACTCTGGATAGTAAGCTTGGCCCCCACCTCTTGCCCACACTTCTGCAGCCACGTGGTTAGCCAGTCTTTGTGGCAGTGAAAGGACTAGTGGACATCCCTAGCTCCCAGTTCAGAATGCTACACAGTTGATCAAGTTTTAACCTCTGTAGTAACAAGTTCCAATTTGAGGGTGAACAGTTTCTTACATGGGAGACATGCACCAGTCCTCCAATGCAGAGCTCAGGAGGTAGGCACTCCACAGCCCCTGCAGTTAATGAACTTTTACTTCCAGACCTTGCCATACTTTATTCCACCTCACCAGTTCCCACTATTCCACATACCCCCTTACTTACCCCCACTATACAACAGCCCTGCTCCCCAGATCCTATCCTCCCTGTTCTGCATTTCCCCTCCCCAGCACTCATCGTCCAGCCTACTCTCTCCCTACTCCTGCTACACTGTAATTCTGCTTCCCTGACCCTTTAAACCTTGTTTCTTATGTGTTCTCCACTGACCTGATTACACCCTCTTGCTCTTCCTAGTCTGCATGTTATGCCGACTTAATCCTTTCTTTGAGGCCAGTGCCACCCTACCGCAGTGAGTGATATTCCCTGAGTTCGCAGAATGTCATCTTACCCCAGACAGGGTGCTACAGCAGGTACTGTTTACAGTTCCCACCAAGATAGTCTCCAAATTACAACCTCTTTCCTTTACCTGCAATTATATGATAACCATTGTTTTTAAAATGTATTTTTCATTGTTTTTAATAAAGGTTTCTTATAATAACAGTCGTGCCATAAGCATGTTTTTGCATGGTATTTAGGATGTCCTTTTAACAAGGACTCTTCTGTGCTATTCAGTTTCTTAAGTAAATTGACCCACCCATGAATTTAAGAACATGTTGAGTGAAAATCAAACTTGTTCTTAGTTCTTTAAAGTATTTATAGACAATTATGTATTGTGCATTTGATGAACATACTTAAAATGAGAACTGCGCTAAACCTGTAGGTCATATTTACCATTAGAAGCTGTTTTGTTAGACTATTTGGTGTAATCCAGCTGACTTCTCGTGGCACTCAAGAGTAGATCTACCAGAAGAAAGACTGAAAATTACCCAGGGAATGATGCACAATGTTTGAGTGTGTCTCCCCTGCCTGCCTGCCATACCAAAGATATCCCCATAGAGATCACATGTATGAAATACTTACATACAGTCCCTATGGATGGGCTGGTGCAACCAGAACTAAATAAAGCTGCACCTGTAAAGCTGGTGCCAAGTTGGAAACATACTGTTATCTGTAGTGGGGTGACATTTTCCCAACTACACCCAAGCTTGCTGCAGAAAATTCATTTTTTATTAGAAAAAAAAAGTGCTTCCATATAAATAAACCACCAAACCACATCTTTATGTGACTCCACGCCCTCCCACCAGCCCAGTTCAAAAAAGTTAACCCCCTGCTCCCCACCCTCACAGCAGGCATATCTCCCTTCTCCTCCAACCTTACCTTCCTCGACCACAACTTCTAGGCAATGGAAATCTGGCTCCTCGCACTGCAGACCACCGGCTATTAAACGCCAATGGGACAAAGAAACAACTCCACATGTCCGACGATGCTATGCAGTTTGGAGACTCCCCGAGTGGCGTGCTGGAAAGGACTGAATGGTGTTGCAGGGGTCTTTTTAAGTGCCCGCGCTGTCGTGTCACGCGCAGTGATGTCATTTGAGCGACGGTGATGTCCTGGGCACGGTGACGATGCGACGCATGATGCTGCCATTAGGGGCAGTACCATCTGACTGAGCAATACACTACCGACCTGTGCCGAGATGACCCCCCTCCCCCACACCCTACATAGGCAGCTGGAGCTGAAGCGGATTGGATAATGGATTCAACCTGGCTGCAGTGCTGCCTGCCTGGTCCTGTATGCATAACAAAGGGGCCCAACCCCCGCCTGGCCAGAACTGTTAACAGGTGAGGTGAGCCTACTACTAGCCAGTCAGGCAGTCACTTGTGTGTTGTTTAATTGTAATTTAGTTAGGATTGGAAGGATTCCGATTCGTGACCGCCCACCCACAACAGACACTGTAATTATGATTAAATGAGCCAGCCCAGCCCTCAGGCTCAGCCGTGACCCAGTGAATGTTAGATGTAAGTTAGCGTTGTTGCGCCCCCCATGCATACTAAACGAGTGATTGTAGTTTTTTTCATTTACCGCTGCTTGTTGTTTCATGCAAAACAGCGTATTTGGTGTTACAGTAATGAGGGGCCCACCTGGAAATTTCTGGGTATCCGGGCAGGCCAGTCCAACGCTGGGTAAGGGTACTGACCAATCAGAGTCCAGCAAGTAAGAATCCCATTTTCTAAAGAGATTTAATGTACAGTCAGCTGATGTCTCTTGGTCAATGAGCTTTCTAGATTTTTTTCTTGCCATTTTATAAATATATGTATTACACACATATACATACACACACAAACATATACACACGTGCACATATGGCATACAGAGGGTTTAAAGTGAAGTTTACTCAAAGTGAGCAAATGTGTCTCACAAAATATAATACAGGACTTAGCTTGAGACTTTTTCTCAACTATACTCTCAACCGGTTAATGTACTACATAAACTTTAAAGCCTTCAGTGTTGTAACAGCATTTAATACATGATAATATCAATTGTAAGTATAAGTGTCAGATAAAAAAACCAAAAACGAAACTACTTGTCGAGGACCCAAGAAAATGAGGCCATGAACCTGATATGTACAGATTTCAATACTGTGTCAAAGTATAACAAACAAGTACAGAACCAGTGTAAGGAATCTAAATAAAAACTCAAAGGAATAAAATCCCACAGCCCCCGCTTCCCTGGGAAAGGTAACTAGTAGAAATGAGATGTATGTACACGAGTCCTAAAACACCATCATTCACATCAATCTTTGCAATATTTACCCAAAGGAATTGAAGAGCTGATTTATATTAACCTTTTCAGGACCTATGTAATTAATGGCATTGGAACTCTCATAGTTTTATACTTGTAGGAAGGGTAAATAAATGTTAGGCAGCTAATGTTTTATGCATTTTATGAGGTTGCAAGGGGCATCCTAGGGAATTACATAGAATCATAGTGGTGTCAACTGCAGTGCTCCCAGATTGAACAAAGCATTTCCCTGTAAGACAGCCTCCTTTTCCATGTATTTTCCATGTAAAACTGTTGGAATCTCTCAAAAGTTGCTCCCAATGTTCTTATATCTTCAGAACCTCTTGATGATATTATAGCATTGTTGCAATATAGTGGCACAGCCGGATAGCCTGGCTGAGATGCAATATGTCATATTCAGTGTGGTCATACTTTTATCCATTTTGGCAATATGCTGGCACAGGATAGCTTTGATGAGATGCAGGCTCTCATTTTCAGAGGTGTCCTAATTTTACCCATTTCTACACTGTACTGATACAGGTTAGCCTGACCAAGTCAGTGTCAGTGGCTCAGTAGGTAGCACACTCGCCTCTGAGGCCAGGAGATCAGAGGGCTGTAGGGTCAGTTCCCACATCTGGTACTTGGGTTAATATCCCAGTACTGACACTGTAGTGCAGCATGAGAGGGGTGCTGCACTTCTGAGGTGCCGCCTTTCAGATGAGATGTTAAACTGAGGTCCCATCTGCCTGGATTGGTGGTGCTTCAGGTGGATGTTAAAGATCCCATGGCACTTATCGAAAAGAGTAGGGGAATTTTTATTGAAAACATAGCAATTTATACACATTCTCAAACATAAAACATACAAGAATTCTAATTTAGAAATAAGTATTCATTTCCATAAAGTACCTCAAAACATTGCATACTCAGTTTAAGCAATAACACTGTTTCCATCCCAATGTAAAAAAAATAGCAAAAACAAGATAATTCTAATCATAATATAACAGTGACTATGTAATGATACATACATCCCAAAACTAAACAAACTTAACAAAGGAAAAAAAAAATAGAATATCCCCCCCCTTTTTTTTTAAAAAAAAAGGTTGAAAGAAAACCATTGCTTTACCAATTCATTTGTAGTGTCACACGTTAAATCAGAAATCATCCACTTCTTAAATTCTCTTGCAATAATAAAGTACAACTCCAAAGCCTGTATATCTTGTTGTTGCAAAACTAAACGGCATCTACAGATCCAGATCCAATATACAAAAAAAGCAAATAAAATCCTAATTATGCCTATATGCTTCTGAGTAAATTGTGAATCAGGAATTCCAAAAAACAACAAAGTAGGGGCAGGAGGTATAGATACCCTAATTTTCCATCTGTTTTTGACAACATCCCAGAATTGAATGATAAAAGGACATGAAAAATATAAATGATCCATTGTTTCTATAACATTAGAACAACTTTCTCTGGGACAAAATCTATCATGAATTGATTTGTGTTTTTGATTTCCTTTAATATTAATTTTCTGGTGCACTCCTAACCATATTGTGTCCCACATCTGTTCAGGGATATGTGGGTCTGAAACATACGCTGATATTGCCTTTTGTTGGGCACTAGTAAAATGGGAAAAAGGGTTTACCTGAAACTGGATTAACAATAATTCATTATATAAATGCTTTCTAGAAAGGGTCTGGACCATTGAATAACTAATATCCCATTTAATCACCCAATCAAATACCTCCTCCCATCTCTTTACTAACCTAGGACGTCTTTTGTTCTTGTGAAGAAACAGTCCCTTTTCCCATTCTAACAAAACACCTTTGATTATCGGAAAAACCCATTTAATCCATTGTTTCGTAGAATCTTTTATTACTGGAACTAGATTCACATATAAAAATATCGTAAAATAAAATAACATAGGGTTCAGCATGTTTACTCCGCCGTCTTTAACTGGTTTATAGAGTACTGACCTTTTGATCGGATTCAAACGGCTCCCCCAAAAACAAGTAAAAAACAATCTGGATAAAGAAGCTTCAAATTTCTTTGGCACCAGAAAAATAGCACTAAGATATATAAATATCGGGGCCAAAAAGGATCTAATCAAGAAAACCCTTTTTTTCCCCTACTTTCCATCTGTTCCATCTGCTTACCATTTCATTCCCTACCAATAATAGTCTAGACCAGTTATACTCAGCCATTGCTTTGCCACCAAAATAAACACCTAAAATTTTGCAAGGGTCCGTGGCCACCTCACATCCTCCAAACGACCTAGAATCTTCCCAAAAACCTGCTAAAGCTATACATTTAGTTTTCCCTATATTTAAGGTAGCTCCTGATATATTCCCCACTACTTGAATTAAATTGAGAGCAATGAACATAGACTGCGTATCCTGAACAATCAAACACATATCATCAGCATATGCGATTACTTTATCTGCTGATGAAAATCCCGATATACCCAAAATTTTAGGGATGGTTGCAATAGTCTCATAACGGGGTCAATAAAAAATACATAAAGGAGTGGGCTTAACGGACAGCCTTGACGCACTCCTCTTAGTACTGGAATTTTCGGACCCATCCAGCCATTCTCATAAGGGATTACATACGCAAGCCCATAGCAAAGTTTCAACCAGTCCACAAAACCCATTGGAATCCCATAAGCCAATAGGCAGTCCCATAGAAAGGAGTGAGACACCCTATCAAATGCTTTAGCCTGGTCTAAGCTTACAAGAACCCCTAAATCATACCCAATATTGCTCCTTCCTTCTCCCTCCACTATTTCCCGAATCAGTAACAATGCATCCATGATACTACGTCCGGGAACTGAACAAAATTGAGATGGGTTAATTAAGACATCCATGACTAAAGCTAGTCTATTCCCTAACAGTTTAGCAAATACTTTAAAATCTATATTCAGCAAAGTGAGAGGCCTCCAATTAGTCAAATCAGCTGTATCACCTGATTTAAACAAAAAAAACAATAAGCCTTCATACATCTTATTAGGTAAATAACATTCCTTCTGAAAAAATCTAAAAACTTCTAACAATTCTACTGGAATTATTTCCCATAATAATGATATATTTCGGCAGGTAACCCGTCAGAACCAGGTGAAATCCCTGCACGAAGACTCTTAATTACCTTATCCAATTCTGATTTAGAAAAAGGGGCAATCAAATCATCACAAAATTCCGCTGAAAGTTTAGGTAGAGCTGCCGCTTGAAGTAATTGCGAAGTATAGTGTGAACGTGCAACTGGGGATCCTAACATATCTGTTACATGCTGCACAATAATGTTCATAATCGAAACATTATCAGTGGCTAAAATGCCCTGAGGAGTCTTTAAGCCTGTTATTAACTTTCTCTCCCGTCTTTTTTGGCAACTAACATATGGATTAATACTGTCTGCCTTCCCATGGGTACCAAAGGATTGTTCTTTTTGAAGAGAACATAACCTGTCATATTGATATGATTTCATCTTCTGTTTTGTGAAACTAATTTCTCCACTAAGATCCACCCCTTCCCTGCTCTGTCTAGATAACAAGTCACCCAGTGTGTGTGTCTAAAAGCTAAGTATTCCCTATATTTTGATCTGGCCTGAACCCTCCCCTGTAACTTAAGAAAATGAATAATAATATTTTTTAAATCTTCCCACCATGATCCCATATCCTCATAAAGAAAAAGTGTTGTGGCCTTGTCTTGCACTAAAGCCTTGAGGCCAGACAAAATACCAGTGTCTTCCAATAATGAGACATTTAATCTCCAGAACCCCAATCCAGGTTCTCTAACCGGGGGAATTTCAATACTAATCCCAATCAACATATGATCGGAAGATTCTATGGGAAATACAAAGGTTTTAGAAATTTCTAAATTTTGCTTTAAAAACAAAAAGTCTATTCTAGAAGAGAGCTTCCCTTTAAAAAAAGTTGCTTTCACCCCCCTCGATACATTATTTTGAAAATCTTTCAGACCTGCCTGAAAAACTAAAGATTTCAAAAAGTTCTTATCGCAATATTGTTTTCCCTTGTCACCCTGAATTTGGAAATTTATATTAAAGTCACCCCCAAAAAATCTGTCTACTAGTAAATAAATATGGTTGAATTTTAGTTAATAGATCAATCCTTAAAGCTTTTGATTGTGGGCCATAAATGGTAATTAATCTACAAGTTAAAGAATTTATAACCACATCTAACAGTAAAGCCCTACCTGGTTCAATATCCACTACACGTAAAATCTGTATATCAGTAGAACGAAAACAAAACCCTACCCCACAACAGGTTTCTGAGCCTATTGACCACACAGAAGTACCCCACCACCAATCTTTAGAAGCTTGAGATGTGTCCGCTAAAGTATGAAGCCTAGTGTCTTGTAGCATAAAAACATCGAACTCCAAGGCGCTGAGGATACCAAAAGTTATCTTATGTTTATAGTCCGATTTAATGCTGTTAACATTTAAGCATGCCACTCTTAGTTTCATGAAATCAAGGAGGTTTGTTTAAATTTTTCCTACTTGACCTAGTTACACGTTTCTGCACCACTTTATCTTGCGGGGGTTGCAATACCAAATTGGATTGAATTTGACTGGAAACCTGGGAATCTTCCTCTATGGGCTCCTCTTTATCTAATAGCTCACCCCATGAGGAAAAAGCCGAAAATCTGTTAGAGAGAGGTAGTGGAGAAAGAGGTAACTGTGTTTGCCTTGGGTTCGAGTCGTCCTCTTTGTGAAAGGTGAAACTAGAAGCCTGAGGACATCCTTCTTGTAGAAAACTTGTCTCCCTATCATTTGTAAGAGGCAACACAAATGGGCGAAACTTGTTTAGGTGAACCTTATGGGTAGTAAAGGAGTACCTACTACCTCAGCATTAGCAGGTTTGGGCCTCTCAATAGTACATAAAGGTAAGGGTGGAATCAAATTGTTCATACTCCTGTCTATACTCACCTTCTTATTACCAGAAACAAAGCCACTACTGCCACCTCGCCCCTCGGCGCCTAATCGAGGAGGGTGAACTGAAGACAAGTCTACCTCATTCACTTGGGGTTGTCTGGCTTGTGACAAAATTAATTCATGTTCGGAGACTGACTCCGTATTATGAGCCGCCCATGGACAGTCCTGGAAGCTATGAGCAGCATCCCCACATAGGTTACAGGTAGGGGACGCAGTGCATTGAACTGCAGAGTGACCCAATATGCCACAAAGAAAACATTTGATAGCGGTACAATCATTATTTAAATGCGATAAATCACCACATTTGTAACAGCTTTTAGGTTGACCAGCATAGAATAATATCCCCCTGTCTCTACCTAAAAAGAGGGAGCTAGGTAAATGTTGAATTCCTTTTTCAGTGTGTTTTAGTTGAACCCTAAAAGTCCAACCCCCCATTCCAGAACCCATTCACATCTATTATTGGTTTGGGATGGTCTACAGTAGAACATTGTTTTTCCAACCAGAATTTAATATCTGAAACATCAACACCCTCATTCCTAAATAAAACTGTAACAGATTTAACAGTAGGTTTAGTTATAGGAATAGCCAAAAAATTAGACCAATCCTCCAAGTGTTTTTGCTCATAATACAGTTTCCAAAATTTATCAAGTAGCACCATCGAGCAAAAGCTAATGTCATAGTTCCTATCACCCGGAGCATGGATAAAAGCATAAACATCCACAGGAGTAAAACCCATACGATCTTTACTTAGGGTTTTCCCCACCCATACTCTGTCTGGAACAATAGGAGCGTCCCCAACATAACGGAGACGAACTAGGAACCTTCGTTTTGCTGCCGTTACGGGTGTATGAAAAAGACCAGCATATGATTTAGAAAACCCCCTGGTTTTGCAGAGACGGCAGCTCTTTCGTAGTATTATCAGTCACCAACCTCTCATCTGAAAGATTAGTCGTATTCTGTCCCTCGCTCCTTACCTTTTCTGTACATGAGTTCAAAGAGGTTACCTGAAAGACCTGAGGTAAGGAGACGCTGTTGGAAAATTCAGAAGCTCGGTCGTTAGGCAGAGCTGTTTCCGCGTCTGACGCATCACCTAAATTCCCAGCCTCTGTTCCAAGCTGCACAGCTGTAGAGGAGCTCTTTGAAGTCAGCGACTGCAATCCACTGCTATCAAACGCACTTTCCCCAGAGCAAACCGGAGAACCCGGCAACGTAATTGCTGGATCAGGAGTCCAACGGTTCCCCGAAAAGATCCATCCTGCTTTGAATAGGGCATCCTCTGGCGACCATTCTGTAATATCGGCAGTTTGCTCAGAGTCTTTTACCAACACCACAGTTTTGTTCCCTTCACAGCTGAAATCCGTACAGGTAGATACTCGTTTGCTGGTACTAAGTGAAGGACTAGCTACCGACCTTTTCCTTTTTTTCTGTTCTTCTTCCAGTCTAGACTTGCTTTGGTTATATTCTTGTTCTGCGTTGGAAATGAGAGCAAGTAATTGGGATTTCTTTACTTCCAATTCTTTTTGTAGTCTAATTTCTTCTGAATGCAAATCCCCAACAGCTTCCATCAGAACGGATTGCTCCAAACAAGTCTCTGGTACTACTTCTGAAACCGAATTTTGTGCCAAATGAAAACTGTTGTCCTGTGGCATACAGGATGCCTCTGGAGCTCCACAAAACTGACTGTCCTCCTCCATGATCTGGGACAGACTGTGCTCACCCACAGTCTCCCACAGCGCAACAGCGCCCTCTGCCTCTGCAGAGTAGGGGAATTTCCCCGGTGTCCTGGCCAAATTTCCCTCATTCACTAAAAATACCACCAACAGCTT
This sequence comes from Neoceratodus forsteri, assembly GCA_016271365.2. NCBI lineage: Eukaryota > Metazoa > Chordata > Ceratodontiformes > Ceratodontidae > Neoceratodus > Neoceratodus forsteri. Next base: position 291,958,000 of record CM057459.1, read on the forward strand.
AATCTGGTTCAAGATCAGTTGGCATTCATCTGTATCCCCCTACCCCGGGTCATGCCTGAAAATAGGCAGGATTTGTCTAGTGCACTTACCCGGTCAACAAAAACTAAATAAATATATAAAGAAAAGATACAGTATCTCATTTTCAGTGGGGTCTTACTTTTACCCATGTTTGAGTTCCAAAAGATAATACAGCATCTAACTGAAGAGCAGTTCCAAATTACATTCTTGGCCATCCCTCCCAATGTGTGTGTGTGTGTGTGTGTCTGTTAAGCAATGATTTACAGTATTTTCTCTGAAGAGTTGATTTATGTTAAACCTTTCAGGGACCTATCTAATTAGTGTCATCGGAACTCTTATGATTTTATATTTGTAGGAAGGGTAAATGCTAGGCAGCTAATGTTTTAGGGGGGTTGCAGAGGTTGCAAGCGGCATCATAGGGGGTTACAAAGAAATCATAAGGGTGTCAACTGCAGTGTTTCCAGACCGAACAAAGCATTTCCCTGTAGGGCAACCTCACGTTCCCTGTTTTTTCCATGTAAAACTGGAGCAAAACTCCTATACATTTTCCTGTGTGTTCAAATCAATACATGCACACAACTAACTTCATTATGCCTGTCAGTAAAATTGCTATAACAAATGTTAAGACTGTGTTATGCGCTCTTTAGCCCTGTTACAATGTACTGACATAAGATAACCTGGCAGGGGGGTGCTGTGGAGCCCAAGCAACATGCAGCAGTTAATGAGATCTCTCTGCCAATTAAACTTAAATCTGCCTTATTCCACCATTTAGAGCCTTTAACTCTGAATTCTGTTGTGACCAGTGGAAAGAGCATCCTCAAATTACTAAGTATGGGTAATCCAAAAAAAGTGAGACTGCCTGGTGGTGGTGGAAAGAGCAAGGGAACTGGTGAGGCCTTGAGACAGGAGGAGACCCCATAGGCTGAAGAAGTCATGAGCTCTGGGGACACTATGGCCATGCTGGGCCATAAACTTCAATTGTTACTTCAATCAATGTCTGCTCTCAGTGCAAGAGTCAATGACTTTAACGGCAGAGTGATCCTTCCAGAGACAGCTGTGGATGGCCTAAAAGGGGAAATGAAGGAAGTTAAAAAGCAGGCAGACACTTCAACTGGCACTACAGTGCTAATGGCAAAGGAAAATCAACATCTGCAGTCGAGACTTAAGACGTTGGAGAACCAGTCTCGAGCTGCCAACATTCAGATCATTGGCTTGCCTGAAGGTTCTGAGGGAGATAATCCCTTAATGTACATTAAAGAATGGCTGTCCAAACAAATGCTACCAGAGAGTGCCGAGGAAACCTAGGAGATTCAGAAGACCTACAGAGTCACCCTGCATGGCCATGCTGTGATCTCAGAGGAGCCCCGAACTCTCATCATCACAAAGTGTTCATGATCGTTGGGTCTGTGTGGTGGCTGCCTGTGTTTGTCTGTGTCTGTAGCTTAGTTTTTGTGGATTTACATGGTTTTCTGGTTGGAGTAACTACACCATTATTGCTCACTACATGCTTGAAAGTCTCCTGGACTGGATTTCTACAAAGCATCATTACCAGGTATCTGCATTTTTCATTTTAAAATCATTTTAAAATCAACTTGTTGGAAGGTGTCCCAAGCAAAGCATAAGTGAAGCAAGGAAGTCTGACAAATTCAGTGACACTGGGCCTTGCTTGAATCCACATTTTCGTCTGACCTGACCCATGATCTGTAGTTGGGCTTTTCAAGACCTCTTTGAATGACAAAGACGCATACAGACAAAAGGATTTCACATCCTGCATATGTACAGGCAGAGTTCATCCCTTTCAGGAATTCTAACACATTCTATGACTGTGAACCTCAGCTGTTGATTATTTCTTTTAGCTTTTGACTTAACCACCAGGTATCAAACATTTTGAATTGAAAGCAACTCTTAATGTACTTGTCTCTAAGGGCTATCTATCCGACAACCATTTTGAAGAATGCCCGCTAGGCATTCTTTCTGCTAAACTACTTATTCACCTGGCCCGGCGGCGGCTCCTTATGCTAGCTAGAGATATTGAACCCAACCCTGGCCCTAAAGTTTGCACCTTACCCCCCACAATGGCTGGCACAAAAAAGGGACTGGTGATAGCCCATATGAATATTCGGAAGCCTCACGAATCACCTGGCTGAGCTCGAAACCTGGACTAAACTGATTGCCCCTGACATATTATGCCTCTCAGAAACTTGGCTGAAGCCTTCTGTACCTGATACTTCATGTCTTATACCTGGGTATAATATTCTACGGAGAGACCGTGCTGGGTCTAAGAGAGGGGGGGGTTGCGATTATTTATAAAAATCATCTGTCCCTCAACATCCTACCCTACCCTGATTCCCTCATACCTTGTGAAATGCTGCATGCTACCCTGGCACTGGGTTCGAAACTGCTGCACATCGTATGTGTATACAACCCACCGACCAGTGGGCTGAGTGGTCTTCAGAACCTACTACAGTATGTCTCTCAGAATACAAAATCAAATGAGGCACTCCTGCTTGGGGACCTAAACCTTAACTGGCTGGGTCCACAGCACAATATTCTTGCATCTCTGATCCAGAAGTACAATCTCCATCAAATTATTACAGACCGTACCAGAGCTACGACTCCTCACTCAGGGTCACTACTTGACTGGATCCTCACTAATAGACGGACCATGTCTCAAGTGCTTCAGTGTTGGCTGATTCAATTACTGATCATTCTCCCTACACTCTGTCACTGGCGCTCCTGTCCACCACCTCCTCCTCAACCACGACTGATCACTTTTACGAACTATGCTGCCCTGGATAAACAAGCCTTCCTATTGGATATCTCCTGTATTGACTGGACTGACATTTTCACCACTACCAATGTTGATACTGCCCTCAACTCATTTCTAACCAAGTTTGGTAATGTTCAAAGAAGCACCTCCCAAAAGCCAAAAGGAGAGTTAGAGGCCAGCACTCTAGATGGCTGAAAAAGACCTTCTGCACAAGTTAAAGTCAGAGACAAGCAGTGGAGGAGATACAAACAGACTGGACTTCAGCCTGATCTCATTCTGTATAAGCAATACAGAAATGACTGCAAAAGGTGCATCAGGCAGGCCAAAAGTAAATACTGCCAAAACCTGCTGGTTAATTCCTCCCATGACCCTCGTAAGTTTTGGGGTCACATTAAGTCCTTCTTAGGATCTGCTAAAGATGTCACTCCCTCTGATATGGTTCTACATGGCGTACACTGCAATGACTCTACCACAATTGCTAATGCATTTAATCAACAGTTTTCAGACTTATCTGCCTACACAGCTTCCTTCAATCACAATCTCCTGCCTCACAACCTAACTTCTCAGCACCTGGCGAACCATCTAACACCTAACCCCTTCTACTTCAGGGCAGTGTCTAGGCATCAAGTTCTCAAGCTGCTCAGAGCCCTCTCTGACAACACCAGCACTGGTTCGATGGCTTGGAACCAAGGCTACTAAAATGGCTTCTCACTACATCTCTGGCCCCCTAGCAAGAATATTCACCTCTCTCTCCAATGGCGTTGTCCCTGAAGTCTGGAAAGCAGCCAGAATCACTCCAGTATTTAAGAAAGGTAGCAAAATGACACATCTAACTACCGCCTATTGCTATTTGTCTGTCCTGAACAAAATCCTGGAAAAATAGTATCAGCACAAATCACAGAATACATTGAGAACTTCAATCTGCTCAGTCCAGCCCAACATGGCTTTAGAAGCATCACAGCACCATGACTGCACTTGTAAAATTCTCTTCTGACATTGTCACAAACATGGCTAGAGGAAGTTAACAGGGGCAGTCTTCATTAACAACCAAAGCTTTCGACCTGGTTGATCATACATTACTACTGTCTACCCTCAGTACCTTGGGCTTCTCCTTCCAGCAACTACCTGGTTTAAAAGCTACCTCACCAACAGAACCCAGGCTGTGAAGTTTAATTCAGCGATTTCAGACAGTGCTGTCATCAACATTGGTGTCCCTCAGGGGTCCATACTTGGCCCTCTTCTATTTTCATTATTCGTAAATAATCTCCCAGAGATGGTAACCACTGGTCACTCACTGCTGTATGGGATGACCTGGTCGTTTATGCTCACTCTGACAACGTTCTGGAACTGAATGTTGCCCTCACTGCTGATTTTCTCGGTACAACACTGGCTGAACTCTCAGACGCCTTGTTTTAAACACAAACAAAACCAAAGTCATGATATTTGGCTCCACTCACAGCTCAGATCATGTCCTTCGACTATCTCTGTTCCTGACATTGATGGGAACCCACTAGAACCTGTTACTTCTTTCCGTTACCTGGGCATCCACCTCGACCAAACCTTGGACCTAAAAACACACATCCAGGATACTTGCAAGTCAGTCAATTGCAATTTAGGCGCTCTACAGAACCAACTACCTCACTACCCCTGCTGCTAAACTGGCAGTAGCTAGAGGTATACTGTTGCCAACCTCACATATGGTTGTCCCATTCTGTCTTTGGCCAATAAATCTGCACTGCATCTGTGGGACACTACTTTCAATAATGTATGCAGGTATGCAACAAAGCACCTCAACTGCAGCATCACTGCCAACTATATCAAGACCTTGGCTGGCTCTCTCCTCCTCTACCAGACAATACTACCTGTACAATCTATCAGATACCATCATAAGGACATCCAAACCTGCTATCCTATCAGAACTCCTTAGACCAGCTATTCCACACGGAACCTTAGATCTGCAGATCAGACCTTATTATCCATCCCCTCTGTCGGACAAAAAAGGGCATGGGCTCCTTCCATTATGCTGCTTCTCACCTGTGGAACCTGCTGCCTCAGGAACTAAGGGATGTCCCTACTCATGTAACTTTTAAGGGCAAACTCAGGACTTTTCTTACTGCTTTGGACAAATGTGTTTGCTTTGATCCTACCTGATTCCCTTGCTCTTAACCTGTTTTCCCCACTTCCTTATTGCTAGCACTTGTGCCTTTCCCAATGGTTGTTTTATGTGGTGTTTACTATAATTGCTGCTTGAATCTGTTTGACTGTATGCCAAATATTAGCTTTTGCCATTTACAAGTTGTTGTTTACTTCCTGCCACCACTTGGCTTCCCTTGATCCTTTCTCTTCTCCCTCACCTCTCAGCCTTCCTTCCTCCAACTCCCCTGTCTTCCTCCCGACCACATCTCCTGCACTCTCCTTTCCCCTCCCCTCTGCCTCCCCTTCCTTTCTCTGCTTGCTTGCCTCGCCTTTACCTCCTCCTGAGTCACCCCTGCCCGTTCGGCTCGTCCCACCCTCCCAGCTGAGCATTGTTCCCTATTACCTCCACTTGCCGTAAACTTACCTCCTCCTACCGACCTCTTCTTCCCTGTCCTGCCGTCTCTCAGTTCCACTGGCTCGGCTTGGCATTACCTTTTCTGCTACTGCCGTAACTCTTTCGCTTCTCTCCTCCTCTTACCGGCATCATCACCCTTGCCCTGCCGTCTATCGGTTCCACCAGCCCAGCCGCATTCTGCTACCTTTTAACGCTGTTGCCGTCTTTTGCCTTAACCCCCTGTCACCCTTTCTCTGCTTGCCGTCTTTCGGCTCCACCGACTAGGCCGCAGGTTGGAACCTTGTATTGCCGCTGCCGTATTTGTTGGCTTTCTTTTAACCCTCACTCCCCTCCCTCCCCTCTCCTGGCCATCCCTCCTCTACTCCCTCCTACCTCCCTATTCCTGCCACCGCCTCTCTGTCCTTATATTCTTAGCCATTTCTTTAGCCCCCCCCCGTTTTGGCCCCTTGCCCTCTATCCTTCCCTCTATCCTTTCCTCACCTCCTCACCTTCCCCTTTTGTCATTTCCATCTTGTTTCTGGCTACCTACACTATCCTCTCCCTTTCCTAGGTCCTTCAATGCACTTTATGTATCGCTCAATGGAAAATGTCCTTGAAATGTATTTTGCCTTGTATTTTCCTTTGTCCTGCATTGTATCCTGCCATATGTATCTTCCTGTATTTCTGTGCATCATGTATTTTCGTTATCCTTACTGTATCGTTATGTTCTGTAATTTTACCTCCCGGGTCGTGCCTGAAAACAGTCACTTGCTGGCTAGTACACTTACCCGGTTAACAAAAACTAAATAAATAAAAAAATAAAATGATGATCACTTTGGGCATGGGGGAATATGACAAAATACTAAAGTATGCCAGGTGATCGGCTCCACTCTATCACGATAGTGAACAAGTACATTTCTTCCCTGACATCAGCTATGCCACATGACAGCGACGGACATGTTTTGATGGAGTTCATCAGCTGCTACAGGAATTGGAGGTGCCTCACACGATGATCTTCCCGGCTCACCTGCAGATATTTTTTTTAAAGCAGGACATATGTTTTCATGGATTTGATGGAGGCATGCAAGTGAGCCAATCACAAAGCAGCGGAGCACCATACCCAAAAGGATGATTCAGACTAAGATGAGTCTTTAAACCCTACCTGACTCCGATATGGGACTTTGGGTCTAAATTCACTCTATTTGGATCCCTCAACCTAATTGGTACTCTTTTTGTGCTCATTCTTTGTTGATATGTTTGATTGCAAGGAGAAGGAAGGCTCTTTATTGCAGCAGCTGTAGCGTATGTATCCATTATACCCACAGTTTACTTTTACCTGGTCCTTCTATAAGGCTGGATTAACAACAGTTCTGTTTTTATTCTGTAATCTTTCTGCAGATTCTGAGAGGTGAGAAGTGGGTTGTTTGCCTTAATGGCATAAGTTAAAATGTTTTATGCTGCGTACACCTTGGTGGATATTTTCATTCAGTACTATAAATAGCACCATTTAATCCCGGACTGGGATTTACTTGTTCATTTGGACTGGAATTGCAGGACAATCCTCCTACATTTGTTATAGCCATGTGGCTCATGGACTTCCTTTAACAGCAAACATTGGGACTCAATTTAGAAAATTTAATTTAGCTACTTCTCAATGATGTACCACTATATGACACATGCATAGTACTCCTGTATCGAAGATGAATGTGTTTCTCAGTGGTGAACTATATTTTTTATGGTCAGTGTGTGTATGTATTATGATCTAAAGTCATGTTCATGATAAAAGATAAAAATAAAATTAAAAAAAAAGATAGCCTGGCTGACATGCAGTATGTCATATTCAGTGGGCTCATACTTTTATCCATTCTAGCATAGTACTGACACAAGTCAGGTTTGTTGAAATGCAGTATCTCATTTTCAGTGGGGTCTTACTTTTACCCATGTTTACATCTGCATGCAATGTACTGACAAAGGACAGATTTGCTGAGATACTAATGGCAGTTGTGTGCAACATGGTGGTGCTGACTTAAACTATGCATATGTAAGTATCACCCACATGTAGTCATGCCAGTGCTGCCATGATAAGGCTGACTCTGGACCAAACTGCACATTTGTGAGTATCACTCATGTGTAGTTCTGCAATCACAGCAGCATCAGTTACATCTGACTCTGTTGTGGCAAGAGCACGACATGTTCTTTTCAACACTCTTGCCACTCTTAAAAGCTCTCCACAGCTGTATTGGCTCAATGCTGGTGAAGGTTAATGGATGGGTAACACTGGGGACCACTCATCTATTTTCATGTCCACCAGCTGTATTGGCAGGTCATTTTAGAAGGCCACTACCTTCTGGAACAAAATATGCTTCCTAATGTTACACCTAAACTTGCCATCTGTTACCTTCAGAGCATATTCCTGTGTCCTGCTGGAGAACATATCCAGATGTTCAGTCCTGTCAATATCCCTGAGATTGGGAAGACTGAGCTCATGTCCCATCTCAGTCTGCTGTTCCACAGGGACAAACAAAAGGATGAGGAGCACCCACATATGTAGAAAGCACCAGAACCACAAAAATATTGTTCAAAGTCCTTTATTTAACTAAAGTGCATAGTGCACCCACACATAGTGAGCATAAAAAAGTGGTGGCTGAGCCTTTCTGCAACTATTATTTCTCCTGACCCCTGCCAGGTGTCATCAGAGTGATGTGCTCTGATGACGCCTGGCAGGGTCTGTAGAAGCATTACTTTCAGAGCGGCTCAGTTGTCACTTTTTTATGCTCACTATGTGTGGGTGCACTTTACTTAAATGATGAACTCTGCATATTTTTGTGATCCTAGTGCTTTCTGTATATGTGGGTAATCCTCATCCTTTTGCTTGTTTCAGTTTTCTCATTGCTGAGCACCATATTACTTGTTCTGCTGCTCCAGATCCAGTTTTGCTTTGTTCCACATGGTGAGGACAGTTATAACTACTAGTAAACATGAATGTGGATATTAGCTGTTTGACTCTTCCAGGTATTCCTGTTTTGAAAATGCAGCTTCTCCTTAACAGTGGTATCCAAACAGAAAGCCTACCAGCACATTTTTTCTTTTCAGCATTAAACACATTCTCTTTACTGCTGCAGTAAATGTAAACACTGGAGGAAATATTAAGGAACTGATAGAGGGAAGCTTACAAAGGGTGTCAATTGGCATTTTACTGTATGGGACTGCATAAATATGTAGAACTAAAAAATGCTACATAAATTCACTGCCACTAAGTAAGTGGCAGATGGTGGTGGGGGCAGAATTTGTCAACACAAAAAGGGGGCTTGGTTTGCACTCAGAGAGGAGTGAGAAGATCAGTTTTCCTATGTGGGAGAGTGACCCAGATGGTGTAAAAAGTTGAGGTTATTGAAAATATGATGGCTCATAATGATCTACACAGCCCATTTTCTTAAAGCAGCAATTTTGTCATCAGAGAAGAAAAGAGTTGGGTTGGAATGAACAATTATCTGACATTTTTCACAATCCCCCACTCAGAAAAGATTACCGACACCAACTTGATGCACTATAAGACCGCACCAAATAATTCAGCATCCCTGCCAAGCCCCGTGCTGATTTCTTTCAGCAGGGTCTTTATAGAATACAGTAGCAAATTTCCTTTTCCTTATCCTCACTTTCATCTGAATGCACACTGACCCACTTTCTGCCCTGATGTCATGATATTTAGGGCTTGATTAAGTCAAGCTGTTTCCAAAGTTCCTCCCCATGGACCAAGTTAAACTTTTTCTATGCCAAAGAAAAAGACTAGCAATGCATTCCATGGCTTTGAATAAATGTAATAAAGGGGTGTTATTTTACTTTGCGCATTCTTGTGTTCCATGATTCTAGTTTGTCCACCTATAATTTATGAGGCTATGCTGAATTTTACAAATTCTATCTCATAACTTTTGTAATATTCAATATTTTTACCACAACATTTCAACATAGACATTTTGAAACAGCGACTCATGAATCTGACAGCTGTCATTTTTCAACTCCTGCCCAATTTGTGTGTTTGCAGCCCAAAATCTGATTTTGCAGTCTCTGCACAACATAACCTTTACGCCAGGAGGTAAACATTTTCTCTGCCCTTCTTTATGAGGCGGGTTCATCACAAGGCTGTGTTGAAAATTTGGTGTAAAAATATTTAAAAAAATATAATTTTCAATATTTTAAACCCAGATTCCTATGCTGCAGCCCTATTGGCTCTGGCCAGAGGCTGTTTACTTATGGTCTGGCTGAAAGTGCTTATTTCAAGAAACTATTCCAATGTTTTAAAACTTTTTATAATCTTTTTTTAGAATTACTGAGCTTTATAATGGATCACAATGTTCTTTTCCTCAGAATCCAACCCTTGAGGAAGGTCATGTGTGGGTTTGAAGTGCTGGAGATGTAGGTTATTGTTCTTGTGGGTATTCCATGCAAGTAATAATACCTGACAGGGTGGGTGGTATTGGGTAATACCGGACTTCCCAGGGGCAAAATGAGGCCAGACGCCACTGGCAGAGGCCCCTATAGCTCCTGGAAGGTCCAGTATTGCCCAGTACTGCCCACTATGGAGGGTACAGTATTACTGTGCTTGGAAAATGGGCACTATAGCAGTTTTATATTGGGTTTAAGTAATGTAAGAAAAAAGCAAAAAGAAAAACACATTAAGAATAAGGTTTGAGTACAGTTGTTTTAAAGTAGTCCCTTTCTGTGCTGTTTCTTCTGCTGCCCCTCCACCACACATGAATCAGGCCCTTGTACTTACCCCCGCCCCACCAACTGCACAAGAAGACATGGCGTTTCTTCTACTAATAGTCCAAGCAAAAATTTACTGGGGTAATTGTTTTATGTTTAGATAGCAAGTGATGTCTTTCCCTGAAGACTTAGTGAGGAAGACTGTGGTGGTTACTTCACAGGTTGCGCATACCCACATGTAGACCTGGAAATATGAAGAAAGATCAGAAGTGCCGTGTCAGTACTCTACGTTTTTTCCTGCCATAGTTTTACATGCAGTTGAGCCTTTGTGTTCTTTTTTTTAATGCTACATTTTTGTAATTCGGGGTGCAATTGGTTGTGAATACGTATGTCATTGGTAACAAGTAAGAAGACATGAAAAACCACATTAGCGATCAGATGAGGTAGTGGAATGTACTGTGACTGGTGTTAGGGAGTGTTTTGTTTTCATACTAAAAATAAATCAGGATTTTTCCTTTTTCATGTGTTTGGTTGCTTGCCAAGTTGGGGGGGGGGCGCATCACTGCCAGTTGGATAGCATGAGGGAAAAAAAGTTGTTTTTTTTAATGTACTGAGAAACTGGGCTTAAATTTGTGGACTGGATGATGTTTTTAAAAACAATAATGCTACTGGAGCTGTGGATAGGGTTATCGAGTGAGTCAGTCTATTACAGTGACTGGAGGAGTGGCAACTTGCCCACTTAGCGGTAGAAAATGTTGGGTTCTGATTTTGAAAATTGGGGTACCCAAGGATACCCTAAGCAATAGGGCACCCTGAATTGGTACTTATTTTGCAGTGGGCATCTATCATAATTTAATGTACCCCCTGTAGTGGCTCTTAGCCAATGAAAGCAATGGGGCCTGATGGGATTTATCCCAGAATTCTAAAAGAACTAAGGGTAGAACTAGTGACACCACTGACTACCCTCTTTAACAAATCATGGGAGGATGGGGTGGTACCTGAGGACTGGAGGAGGGCAGATGTGATTCCCCTTCACAAAAGTGGGAGCAGGGCAGAAGCAGGAAACTACAGACCTGTTAGTTTAACCTCAGCAATAGGGAAAATGATGGAATCACTTCTGAAGGAAAGAATTGTCGAGTACCTAGAGGCCAGAGGAGCACAGGACCCAAGGCAGCATGGATTCACAGCGGGAAGGTCATGCCAGACAAATCTAATAGATTTCTTTGACTGGGTGACCAAAGTAGTAGATCAGGGCGGGGCTGTGGACATGGCCTACCTAGACTTTAGCAAGGCATTTGACTCAGTCCCACACAAAAGATTAATATACAAGTTAGCCAGCCTGGGAGTGGGTTCCAAGATGATAGCCTGGGTAAAGAATTGGCTGTAGAATAGGACACAGATGGTAATAGTAAATGGAGTCCACTCTGAAGAAAGGGGGGTTACTAGTGGGGTACTGCAGAGTTCAGTATTAGGACCGGTCCTCTTCAATGTCTTTATAAGTGACATTGCAGAGGGACTAGAAGGAAAAGTATGTCTCTTTGCAGATGACACAAAGATCTGCAACAGAGTTGATGCACAAGGTGGGGTGGAAAGGATGAGAAGGGACTTGGCAAGGTTAGAGGAATGGTCAAATGTATGGCAGCTTAGAATCAATGCTAAGAAGTGCAAGGTAATGCACCTGGGAAACGAAACCCAGGAAGAGTACACAATGGGGGTGTGAGATACTAACAACAACAAAATGGAAAGGACCTGGGGGTAGTCATATCAGATGACTTAAAGGTGGGCAAGCAATGTGAGAGGGCAGTAAGGAGGGCTGGGGGATATTGGGATGCATAGGGAGGGGCATCACCAGTAGAAAACAGGAAGTTGTTATCCCTCTGTACAGACAGCTGGTGAGACCCCATCTGGAGTACTGTGTGCAGTTCTGGAGACCCAGTCTCTGCAAGGACATAGACAAGATGGAAGCTGTCCAGAGGAGGGTAACTAAAATGGTGCAGGGTCTGCACCAGAAGACATACAAAGAGAGACCAAAGGAGCTTAATATGTATAGCCTCGAGGAAAGGAGGGAGAGGGGGGACATGATAGAAACTTTTAAGTACCTCAAGGGAATCAATAAAGTCCAAGAGGATAGCATCTTTCAAAAAAAGAGGTGTGCTAGAACAAGGGGGCACAATTTGAAGATGGGGGGGCAGCTCAGAGGTAATGTAAGGAAGTATTTTTTCACAGAGAGGGTTGTGGATTCTTGGAACGGCCTTCTGGAGGAGGTTGTGGAGTCAAAAACAGTGGTTGAATTCAAGCATGCATGAGACAGTCGTAAGGCAATTCTAGGGCGTGGGGGTAGAAAGAAGTAGGCTGCTGGTTGACTAGGATCTGCAGCTTATCCATTAGGTAGGGAAATTTTATTTTTATTTATTTATTTAGGGATTCGGATCATACCTTTGAGCTCAGAGCTCTTTTACAAAGGTTCCACGTCAAACAGTGACAATGACAGCAATAACAAACAGTTTACATACAATACTCGAATAGAGGTAGCTAGTATACAGTAAGGATACAATGTCATTCATAGTACCAATGGTGATAGAACAGCATCAAGAGCATTCAACTAGGGTAAAGGACAGTGTTTATATGTAGCAAAGGAGATAAACAGGTGTGGCACCTAGTGTGAGAGTCCAAGGAGGAGTCAAGGTGAGGGGGAAGGGAGACAGGGGGGGAGTGGGCAGCCAGAAGTGGCTTTGTCTAGGAGGTTGGGGAGGTAGTGGTAGTATGTTGGTTTTAAGGTTGATCCAGTGGGAGAAAAGGCACAGGGGGGAGAGGAAGACACAAGGATAGGGCAATAGGGAAGAGTGGGTGTAAAAGAAAGGAGAAGGAGAGTGTGGGTGAGTGGGCATTGTGGGTGTTAGTGTCCTAGTGGCAGTCACAAACTGTCCTAGTAAGAAGGTGTTGCCTTAGGCCATTTTTGAATTGCGAGATGCATTGGGAGTTTAGAATGTGCACTGGGATTTCATTGAGCCATTGGGGGGGCCCTAAAGCTGAAAGCACGCTGTCCCTGCACAGTTCGACGGAAAGGTGTTGATAGGGCCCCCCCATCCTGCCTCTGGTGGTATAGCTGGTAGCACTTGGTGTTAGGATGCTAGAAATGCATGGGGCTGTTTTACCCATTAGTGCCTTTTTTCCAAGGAGACATGTTTGGAATATAATCCTGTTCTTTAGTGGCAGCCTATTGGTCTCCTTGTATAAGGAGCAGGTGTGGGTATTTCAATCTGCAGCCATTGTGAGCCTACATGCCTTGTTGAGGGCAATGTGAATCCTTTTTAGTGCAGTGTCTGTTGCTGCGCCATAGACCACCAATCCATAGTCGATGGTAGAAAGGATGGAGCTGGAGACTGAGAGACGGAGGGCCTCTGGCGTGAGATACTTTTTATGCCTATATAGTACACCCAGCTTGGTGTTCACTGCCTTTACCACTGTGTCAATGTGCTGGGTGAAGGTGAGGCAGTCATCAACGGTGACCCCCAGATACCTGAAGGTCTGAACTTGTTCCAGCAGTTCACTGACTTTATTGGAGATGGTGAGGGGAGGGAGCTTCTTTTTGTGCTGTGGGCTGGCTGTGAGCATCACCTTGGTTTTTTTGTAGTTTAATAGATGTTTATGGCTATAGAACCAGTCTTCCAGCTTGTAGAAGGATGCCTGCAGCTGGGAGTGGAGGGCAACTATTGATGAACTGCTGGTGAGAAGCACAGCGTCATCTGCGTAAAGTATCAGTTTAGTGTCACAGGCTTCAGGAAGATTATTTAGGAAGAGGCTGAATAGTAAGGACCCAGTATTGACTTCTGTGGGACCCTAAAGATACCTCGTTGGAGCTAGATACTGTGTGCCCAATTTTTACTTGGCTTCTGTGTGTTAGGTAGTCCTTGAACCAGCAGACAGCATTGGTTGCAACCCCAGGTTCTGTAGTTGAGTCAGGAGGAGAGTGATTGACAGTGTCGAAGGCTTTGGTGAGGTCATGAAGACTGACCCCACCAGCTTTCCTTCATCTAGTGCCTTGTGCAAGTAGTCAGTGTAGTCCAGCAAAGCTGTGGAGGTACTATGATTCTGCCTGAAGCCATGTTGGTTTGGACATAACAGGTTGTATTTGTTGAGGTAATCTGTGAATTGGTGGCCACAATCTTTTCCAGGGCTTTAGATAAGAGAGAGAGGATGGATATCAGCCTGTAATTGGTGGTGCATGTCATATCACCATTCTTGTGCACCGGCATCACGAGAGCCTGTTTCCAGATCCCGGGGAACTGTGCAAGAGCCAGTGATTTGTTAAATAGTTTTGTAACTGGCATGATGATGACATCCAGTGTTAGGGATAGGAGTTTCACATCGATTCCATCACTCCCCATTCTGGTCTTGCCTAGTATTTTTTTTATGTATTTGTAAGCCTCCTTCACTGACACTTTTTTGAAGTAGAAGATAGGGATTGAGCCCTCTTGAGGCGTGCAGCTGGTTTGTTCCCCAGCAGGGTGCAGGTAGTCAGGGGGTAGCACTCCAGTCAGGTCAGTAAATGCTGTGTTGAGAGAATCTGCAATGTGCTGAGGGTCAGGAATCGTGATGTTGTCAATGTTGAGCGAGTAGGGGATCTTCTTCTCATCCTTCCCAAGAAGGTTTTGGATGTTATCCCAAAAATTCTTCCCATTGCCCCAAGTTTTTTTAAGCTGCTCCTTGTGGAAGTTGGCCTTTGCTTGGTGGATAAGGTTGGTGCAGTGGTTTCTTGCGGCTCTGTAGCATTGGAAGTTGTGTTTGCTGTGAGAGGACCTGGCTTTTCCCAGAGATTGTCCCTTTCCTTCATCTGGGTGAGGAGATCCCTGTGATCCAACCATTAACTTGACCCAATTTTCTTTTCCTCAGTGGTGCAAAGATATCGCAAATCTTGTTGAAGCCCTCTATAAAGAAACTTAGGGCCTGGTCAATTAGGCGACGATCGATGGGGACCAGTCATACTGGGAGAGGGCAGAGGAGAGGGACCCAAGCTTGCCCTTCCCCAAGACTCTACTATTAATTATGATAGGCGGGGGCTTGCTCAATTTGTTTGACCATGTGAAAGTGACCGGGGAGTGATCACTTAAGGTGTCAGGCAGGACCTTGAGTTCAGAGATCCGAGAAGGGTAACTCAAGAGGAGCCAATCGAGGAGGCTGTCTCTTCCTGTTTTGTGGTTCCGCCTTGTTGGGCTGTCTACAAGTTGGGTCAGATTGGAAGTAGCGACCATGTCCTTGAAAGGCGTGGATTCCCTGCCCTCCCAGTTGATGTTAAAGTCACCTGTTATGAGAAGCTCTGTGCCCTGAGAAAGGGTAGCAATTGTATCCAGTATTTTTGGGAGGCCATCCCTGGCTTTAGTGGGTGGAAGATAAACCGACGCTAAGATTAGAGATTTGCCGTGCCGTCCGACCTGTGCTTTTATTGCTAGTAGTTCATGATCATCCTCGACCCTGGTAACAGGGAGGACCGAACAGCATAGGTAATCCCTGGCATAGATAAGGACTCCTCCACCTCTCTTGCCACACCTGTCTTTCCTGAATGTTTGGTATCCTGGAAGCATCACTTCATTGTCTTTTATCCTGCTTGACAGCCAGGTCTCTGTCAGACACAGAATGTCAGGTACATGGTCAGACATCCACGCCTGGAGTAGGTCAAACTTTGCTGTGAGGCTGCAGATGTTCAGTGCAGCTACTTTCAGGCCTTTACTCATGTTTCCCCCTGCGTTTGATACTGGTGGTGGGCCAGGATTGGCATGGACATTACCCAATAGAAGAAGAAGCATGAATATTAATTTTCTTGGCTGAGAGGTTTATGAAAATGGTGGAGCGTATCTTGCGCCTCCTGCTCTTGCAGTGGAGGAGGTGAGCGTTCACCAGGGTGATCTTTATGGTCATGAAAATGGTAATGTTGATAACCGTGGCAGGTGTCGGGTGCCCCAGGCTAGCAGGTGGGATGCAGGTGGTGGAAAGCTGGAGCTCCCTCGGCACAGTTGGCATTGGGGTGCCATATAGTCCATTTTTGTCAAGAGCAGGTTCTCACAAGGGTGGTAGTGGTCCAGCTTGGCATCATGGGCCTGTAGCACCCACAGTGAATAAAAGAATTAGAAGGATAGAGTAATCCATGGTAGAGCAGAGGTGGTGGCACTTGGGTGGTCTAACAAGCACACCAGGAGATAGCAAAGGAAAAATGCTGATGGTTAATTTCATCCACAGGAAATTAACTGTTGAGATCCAGGATCACATAATATGTTAAAATTCCTGAAAGGTGATAAACTGTGGCCTGGGCATATGCAATGTGTGAAATCCTTTTGACTATATGTTTCCTTTGTTCTTCAAAGTCCGCAGAGATAAGTACAATACCTTGGGAGTAGGTCAGACAGTAGGCATATGCAATGTGGAAATCTTTTGTCTGTATGTTTCCTTTGTTCTTCAAAGTCCTCAGAGACAAGTACAATACCTTTGGAAAAGGTCAGACAAAATGTTGATTCAGTCACAAAATGTGTTAAAATTCCTTTGTTCTTTAAAGTCCACAAGTGCAGTTATTCAAGAGTGGTCAGATGAGAATGTTGAAAATGTTGGTTCAGTTGCAGGACCCAGCATCACCATGTTTGTAAGACTAGTTGTAAGGCATATGCTTCCTTGGGGAGGCTTCAAGAAAGTTGATTTAAAATTAAAAAGCTGATACCTGATGATGACGATTTGCAGAAATTCAGTCCAGGAGACTTTCACCAATGTTGTATGCAAGAATGGTGCAGGTATTCCCAGCAGAAAAACATGTAAATGAACAAAAACTAACCTACAGACACAGACAAGCACAAACAGCCACCCACACAGCCCCAGGAGAAGGAGGAGCCTGACCTGAAATGGGCAGACTGGGTGGGCCAAGCGGTCCTTATCTGCTGTCAAATTCTATGACAGAGCTCCTAGAATCTAGTCCATTTTCTAAGCCACAATAAATTCACACTGCTTGGACTGTATCTGTGACTGGAGCATTTCTTAAAAGTGCTGAAAACTTCCTTTCATTCCTGCAGCAAATTATCTGATATTAAAGAGCAAGTGCTTAATAAGGATGTATACAGTACCTTAAATAATGAAGGTTTGGGGCCCTTTGCTGCCTCTACAGTATTCAGTTTGCTATTATTTGTTTACTTACATTTTCATCATTTTATTTTTATTTTGCCAACTACTAATGAAAAAAGAATGCAATGGAAACCTTGCATTATGAAGTCAGAAACTGTTTACTGGCAAGACTGGCAGTGTATTTCAAAGGGAAACTGCAAATCTGTTTTCAGATTTTTATGGAGAAATAATACTGTCCACCATCAAAATATTGTATATTTAATAGAAAAATGTGGTTTTGATAACTTGTGATCTTGTGTTATAATTTAACATGTGACATTTTCTTCATTACCAGATTTTGCTCGTGAAGAAGAAAGAGAAGCTAATTCTCGTTTTAAAGAAATGTAAAGTCATACAGATGGACCACAATAGTGCAAGTATAAAAAGGACAAAGTTTGTTACTGAAAGAAGTATTCATTTATTTTGAAAAAGATAGCAAAATATATTTAGTTTCTCATTAAAATACATTGGGCTCCTAACTAGCTGGCAGTTTTTGACATAACAGTACCAGAATTCTATTGAATTCTTTTTTAATAACAGTGTGAAAAGTAACGTCAAAAACCTACTTGTTTCACTGCACTAACACGTACTGTGCTACAAAAGTAGAAAGTAATTACTAACACATCAAAATGCAATAGATAAAATAATAATAATTTGCTCTATTTCTTAAAAGTAAACACCTGCTCTTTAAATGTCTTTCTGAAGTAAATTAGTGTGTGTGTGTGTGTGTGTGTGTGTGTGTGTGTACTAGAAACAGCAGGTCTGTGTATGAAATTACAGTCTATGAACTCATTACACCAGTTAAAATCAAACCTCTAACACACATAGAACAATAAATTAGATAGAGCCATCCTATATATATAAGCATATTAATAATATGTAAGACCGATATCTGTCCATGTGTTGCACCTGAAACAAGAAGGAAGCAGGAGCACAGGCATGATATTAATATGAAAAAGACTACCTTCTATACTGAGCTTACTCAGAAATATTATTTATAGTCTGCTTTATAGTTTCCTTAATTGAACCCTTATGCCTTTTTGCCACCTATATATAGCAGCGTGCTCCCAGCATTAGTTGGACAGATGGCAGCCTAGGAGGTGTGTGGAGGGTTGTGCTGCTAACCATCCGGGACCACAGCATTGACTGACATGTATGGAGCTGGGGGTGTGGGGAGAGATGTCATTGCCATGGGAGGTGGCGCAACGCTGAACACCAAAGAAGGTCAGGGAAGCCGGGACCAGGGGTCGAATGGGTATCATGGGATGTCCTAACTGTGCACACCACTGGTACACTGCCTTATTACACATGAATATGACAGTCGGACATTTGTCAGGGGGTGACAATAATATCCTAGCCCTCGATGTGCATGGACTGTTCTGTGTATAGTGGGGGCACCACTTCAAGAGGCAAGATGTACTGGATGGGGGAATGTGTGACCATGTATGGGACAGTGGCATAGGTGTGTGTGGGAGTGTACTCCATTCATGGGGTGGTGCCCCCATGTTTGTGTGTGGGGGGTCTGCAGTGCTGGGCCATACACAGATGTCTGCTGGGGTGGGTGGGCAGGCATAAGGTATGGGTGATGAGGTCCTACTGGTGTGGGACTTGGACAGTCCACCTAGTCCAGGAGTATGCCTGTGTGTGCACCCACACATACAGAAGTTACAGTTGGGTCCCACCTGCTGTAACATGCACACCCCTATGCTCCCTCCTGCAGCTGGCATTATTCGCCTTTGTGAATGGTGTGTAATGCTGGGACATCCTCTGCATGCATATTAGGAATTTTCTTCACATGTTCTGTTCCACCTGATAGATGTACTTAAAAAATGAACAGAACATCTGTTCTGGAAAGCAGGAGGGAATCACCGAAGCAAAGTGTTGAACAGCAAGTAGAGGAAAGAATTAAAAATGAAAGACTATGTTTGTTTCAGAGACAGGAAACAAAGCTGAGTTGCACAATGGAGCAAACATTCATATTTTCTTTAAATGCATTTTTCTTTATACTATTATTTTGATTGCAGTTTGGCCTTAAAATTAACAGAGTAAGAAGTATATTTTGTAATTTAGTGTTTTTTTTTGCAATGTAACTTCTCTCCTATTCTAGTATATGCTAGAATAGGAGAGACGTTCCATTGCAAAAAAAATGAGAAAAATATTTTGAGTAATTTTCCAAGACCATTGTCATTCTAACAGTAGCAGTCGTCGTAAAGCCATAAGATCAATCAAAACTCCAAGCAGCAAGTGCAGCCACATCTGACATCATTATTCCGGGATCCTTGTCTGTAAAATCAAGAGCAGAGATCAGCCATAAGTATAGAGGTCAATTCAGTATTCAAAGTTTCCAAGCATGACAACGCATTGTCAGTCTGACTAGTGCACCCTATTCATGTAAAAGAATGAAGCAGATTGAGCTTACTAAAAAGAAGCTGCTGCACATGTTCAGGCTGCAAACAGGAGCAATATGCCTGAGCAATATATCCTGCAGTGCTGAAGAGGCATTTCAAGGGTACGTTTGTGAGGTGGCACACTAGTATTTACATGTTACCTGGGACAAAGCAGGGCATGATTGCTTTCTGGTGTTTCAGTACGCAAGAGGGTCAACATTAAAGTCCACTATTGGCCCATCCAAATAATTAGTGAGCATCTGCTCAGGAGAATGTGGCAACAAACATGTCCTCTACCATTGCTTGTTCAGCAGAGAATTCGGGAGCAGGGACCAGTCATAATGATGTGCTTTTGTAACCTGAGGCACAGTGACACACTGTAGGCCTGTGTTGTCAACTCACCCTCTCTTCCTGCATCAGCAGGCAACCTCATTTTCAGTGGCATGCCCCCACCCACACTACTGTCACTTGGGCTGCCAGTACCACTCACTCTGGTGGTGTACAGTGATCTGAGCATGTTTTATTGAGTGTCTCAATTTGAGCGACTCAATAAAACCATACGTAAAAAGTGTGAGTATGAGAAAACGCCAATATGGACTTTCAGAGTGAGTGGAGCAGCAAGCTGCACTCGCTCAAACAGGATATCTTGCTTTGTTTGGCCAAGTCCTGCTGAGCTGGCCACTTGGTGTTGTGGTTTGAGCCACCACCTGTGGAGCTTGAGTATCTGGGTTCAGGTCCTAATATGGGAGAAAATTTGCCCTTGCGTTTTCTATTTGTTCTAAGTCTGCTGCCTCTGGAGTTAAGAATCCTTAAGTTGGAGGGTGTGAGGGGTGCAGCCCCCTGCATAAAACAGTTTGCTTTGTGTCTGGTTATGGGATTGTGTTACAATCATCGCTGTTTGCAGTGGTCGATCTTGTGCTGCTCACTGTGTTGACTTCGGGCTGCCTTTTAGTCACTCGAATTGATCGACAACTTAAAAAATTCTTCCATATCACATAAAACCACTCCAGTTCTTCCAGAACTGTCTGACCCTCCAGCGTCCCATGAAGAGAAAAGTTCTATCTTCCTCATGACCCCCTCCAGTTCACTACACAGTTGATGCTGGTCCTCACTCACACTGTGGCTCTGCATTGACAGAAGCAGTGTCTCACATTTAAATCTTGGGTCTAAAGGTTTACTGTCAATATCGCGCAACTGAAAAAGCACAAGGCAATACAGCGCTTACATGTTAGCACTAGTTCTTAATCGTGAGCGCTCAAAATAGTGAGTGCTCAAAACAGTGGCAAGATAAAAATGTCTTAAAAGAAAGTTGTCACACACAAAAGTACATAAAATTAATAGTTCCTGACAACTCCTGCCTTGCCCCTCCACCTGAGCAGCATACACATGGATCTGAAGCCCTACATTTTTCTCATTAACTGATATGTCAGCTTCTTTTAGCAGAACCCCCCTCCCCCACCACCAATGCTTTGCTGGATCAGTCACCACTGCTGTCTGTTCAGTCACACACTTGTCTCAATGTCTATGTCTCTGTACTGACAGTTGCCACTGCCACAACCAGTCCTCACTTGGCAACTGGAAGCTCTGATTAACACATGCTGCAAATCTACAAAAGATAATTTTTTTAAATGACTTACAGCTCCAGTGCTAAACTGGTTAAAAGTGTTCATGTGTGGGGGGCCACAGGGGAGTCATACCAACAAACTACAGTGGCTATAGTAGGTCAACACTCCACAGCTAAAAAAAAAATGCAAAAAACTGGGAAAGGATCACAGTGTTTTAAGCTACAACCACTATATCTCGCCTCTCTTGCAAGCTTTCTCAATATGGGCACATTCTGGAAACTTGAGCATCAGGGATGGTTGGGAGGGCAGCAGTGCCATCATTAGTGTCACTGTGTAGCTTGATAGGCATCAGTAAGGATGTTAGTACCTCACACATCCTTCACAACCAGTGGGAAATAGGCATCGATCCTTGGGGTGAGGTGAAATCACACGATTATTGTACAAGCGCTTTTTTTTTCCAGCGCTTGTAAAGTACGCACTGATATGGTAGTGCGTTAATGGCTTGCGCTATTTTGGATACACGATTTTAACCGGGTCTAACACGGCTGAGAACATGTAGCTAGTATCGTCATGTACAGTTGCAAATCATGATCTTAACTCACTAGTAAGCCCTTCAATGAGTTCTTTAATGGGTTCTGGAAACAAGTCCATAGTGCTGTACTCCTGGAAATTCTCCATGGTTGACATGAGGAGATGGACAGCTGGAGTGACCTGACTCAGTGAAACTGTTTTTGAGCTTAGGCAATGGGGAATTTCTCAAAGGGAAACACAACCTGGACCATGCCCTCAATGATGCTTCAATCCTGGTGTAGCAGTATCTTACCAATATCCTGCTTGATGAATAACTCGCATCGAACACACTTTTGTTCCAGCAAGCACTGCGACATATAAAATGTGCTGTTCTATCATGTACTGACATCTTGGATTAGTCAATGGTTTGATAAACCAAGCTGGTTCTGAACAGTTTGCATCACTTTGGTTGCCTTAGCAGAATGATGGAAATGACTACAGATGTCTCTTGAGGTATCAACAATATGAGAAGCACCCTACACTGTATCATTTTATGTGGTATCAGTGAAAACTAAACAGTGAGGAAGACATGAGTGAAAAGAAATGCCGAAAACAATGACACTGCATACCAAAAACAACGAGTGTCACAATAACTACTCTGAATCTGCCAGAAAGCCTCCTGCAGCTACAGTGAAACAGCCAGTACTGCACCAAAAACAGTCCTGAAACATATACATGCTGCAAACAAACTATCCAAAACCACCCCTTACAAACTTATTGCCCGCACCTGCACAGCTCATCACACACACCTCGGCAGTCCAGCACAACAGCAGCCCATCCACAACTCGGTTTAATTTAATCTGACAAAGCCCAGATCACAGCCTCATACTCAGTAATTTGCATGCATGTAGTGTGCTTTGACCCCGCATCTCCCGCACACCACCCTTAATAAGTATAACAGACTTTGAGACTGCAGAATACTTGCCAGCGTGTGCCCCAGTACCCCAGCACAGTTCCAGTACCCCACCACAGTTCACCATTTCACAACAGTGCAGACTTGACAGCAGCTGTTTCCTAATGTAGCTGTTATTACACACAAGCTGCTGTTTACCTGTCGGTTTTGTTGTAGGCATTCAAATTTAGTCGATCTTATTGAGTTGCTCAATTTGAGTCACCCATGTAACATGATACCCACTGCACTGGAGAGCACCAGTGACCACAAGGTTCAGTGTATGATCAAAACAGAGGATTCCCTGGAAGTGGCTATCACAAACTGCTTTTACCGTGTTCTTCTCATTATCTGTAATAAAGAACCCAAAATGCAAACATGTTGTGCTAATCCAGGAGTGAAGCATTTCTTTCAAAGGTAACACCAGTGTGTTCTCTTAGAGGAACTGCAACACTAAGGAGAGCAGACATACAGTGGGATGTTTAATTGCTACAGCTAAGGCCAGAGGAAGAGGAGGAGGAATCAACAGCAGTTATGCCACCATGTGCAACTGGTATAGGTGAACACTAGTGTGCTGTGAATGAGAGGTATGCATGTAGTGAGTCTGTACTGTTCCATACATTAGATGTACAGTGACAAACCCTGCCCACAGCCTGGTTCAGCAATTTCTTCACTTGGCTACAGCATGCATCAGAGATATTTGGCACGACTGTATGAGAAAAGTAGTTTGTGCTGATATGTGGTATCGAGGTTGCAAGAAATGTAGAAGTCTATGGACTCCAGTGTCCTCAGCAATAGTATAAGGTTGCAAATCTAGTGTAAGCATCTCACCTTTGAACTGCATAATCTGAACAGTTGTGAAGTGAGTTGGCAAGAATTTTGTATAGGCCTGAAATGCTTCTTTTATTGTGAGAGTAGGCTTTTGGAATGGTATAGCCTTGCTCCCTGTCCTGGCTCCAGCATGGACAAATGCAAGTGATTTAGGCTGGGAGGTGGGACACCATAGACTGAACATCTGCTACCTTACCATCTAAACTGGTTCATGAGGGATTTGGTGTTGTTCCTGTTGGAGTACTTGGGCAAGGACTGGAAACAAGTTTTGCTGGTGTTCAGTCACTTGCTGACTGCCTCTGCCACCATGAACACCAGCGGCACCATCAACAGAATCAGAAACTAGTTTTGCTTTTTCGAAATGCTGCATGCAGTGGCCTGAAAAGACAACTCCAGCAGGGGCTTTATCTAAGTTAGCCACCTCAGGATACTTTTCAGAAGGTGGTTCCAAAGACATGTTGTGCTCAGTTTATCAACATTTTGACCATGGCTAATGCTATGCCCACAATGTGAACACACAGAGCTCATTTTATCATCCTCCTACTGAGTAAAATATGTCCAGATATCACTGAAAATGAACTTGTACCTGACCTCAAACCTCTTGTACACTGCTTAACCCCATGATCATCAGATTCAGTTTGGAGTGGTGTAAAAGACTACTGTGAACTGACACCAGATACAGTATCAGAACCACTAAGACAAGCAAAAGTTAGGATGGACTGCTTAGTGCTTATTAACAGAAGGTCCAGGGAATTATAGGCCCATAAGCTTCACCTCCATTCCAGAGAAAGTGATAGAGAAAATAATAAAGACAAGATCTGACAAAGAGACATCTAGTAATGGGCTCTTAGATCCAACTCAACATAGTTTTCGTCAGGGAATGTCATGTACAACAAACATGATAATCTTCCATGTGGATATTAGTACTGCTTTAGACAGGGGATTACCATATGATACAATACACCTCAACTTTGGAAAGGCATTTGACACCGTTCCCCATCCCGAGCTGAAAGACAAACTGAACAAAATGAGATTTAGCAAATACTTAGTCTACTGGGTTCATTCCTGGCTTTCAAACAGATCACAACAAGTCTGAATAAATGGAAATCTATCTAGGATGGGGCAGGTCACTAGCAGAGTTCCTCAGGGGTCTGTCCTTGGACTGACTCTATTTAGTTATTTTATTCATGACTTCCATCATGGCCTTGCAAACAAGATAGAGACATTTGCAGATCATACAAAAATCTGTTGTATAGTAGACACACTGGAAAAATACCAAACACTTCGTAAAGACCTAAACAATCATTGAAGACTGATCATAAGAAACAAAATGGAATTTAACACAGGAAATGCACACTATTACATAGGAGTAGACATAATCCAAACTATACATATACTGTAACTTATGTGGACATGTTCTATCACCAGTGACACTAGAAAAGGAGCTGGGTATCTACAGTGGTGTCCCCCACGATGAAATGCACTTTTAACGAGTTCAGTCATATGCTGCAGCAGACCTACTGAATAAAGCAATGTAATTTCAATAGCAATTAGTCCTCTTTTGTCATGCAGGAAACTGTGGCATTCACTTCATCCTGGCAGTGTCACATTTTCCCAAATGACAAAATGGACTAATTGTCATTGAAATTACGTTGCTTTATTCAGCAGATTTTCTGCAGCATTCTGCTGAGTGCTGCAAAATGCGGCAGAATTGTGTTTCATCCTGGGGGACACCACTGTATATAGACAACACTTTTAAACTCATTGAAGAGATACAAAGGTGGGCAACCACATTAATCCCCAGGTTGCTGTCAAAACCTTATGAGTTTAGATTGCAGGAGTTAAGGTTAATGAGCCTAGAGCAGAGAAGAACAAGGGGTGGTCTACTTCAGTTATACCAGATGTTAAATAATCCTGATTTCATCAATTTGGGTTATTTTACTTTTAAAGATAGAGTTTTTAACCTCTGGTCACTTGTCAAGCAAATAGATATCCTTAAAGCAAGAACAACAAAAATGGAAAACTATTTTTCAATAAGGGCCACCAGAACCTGGAACAAACTCCTCCATAGTATTGTAAATTCTACCACCTTTGCATGTTCAAGACTGAGGTTGACAAGTTTCTGGGAATAAATTAAACCTGACACCCACAGAGAGTGGCACACAATATCATGGGCTCACAACTTCTTTTGCCTCATTATACCAAGTAACCAAGGTTGACATGAAAGATGAGGAGGAACAGTGGCAAACGTTTTGTGCCTGCCTTCAGCAGCGGATTTTTTGGTTTCCTTTTGGCCCAGGTGCTTCCTTGTGGAATGAGGTGAGAACTCAGTTTCAGTATCCTCAGACTAACACAGGTCATTGTTCTCAGAGAATGTGTCATGGAGCACATCTTCACAGCTTTTTAGATTTTCTGGGGTTGGAACATATTCTATCTCACTGTCACATCATGCTCAGAACTGCTTGGATTCAACCACCAAGGCCATGACTCAATACTTCTGTCATGAACTGTGGTAATGGTGGTACTATTGGATTTGGTGGTGGTGCCAATGGTAGTGGAGGTGGTGGTGATGGTGATGGTTGTAGTAGTAGTATCAAAGGTAGTGCTGATAGTGACACTGGCAACAGCAGTGGAGGTGCTGGTGATTGTGGCAGCCAATGTGGCAACAACATTGGTCACTACAGAAGCTGAGCCTTTCACTGGAACAGTGGTGGTGGTGGCAGTGGTTCTATGAGTGCTAACACTGGTTGAAGTAGCATCTGGTCTGGTTAGAGTAAAAGGGACAGCAAGATGGTGAATAAATGGCAAAGGTCAACCCCTGTCTGAATCACTTTTGGAAGGGCTGGTCCACAGATGTTTTTTGACTGTCCTTGACTGCTTGTGTGACATTTGCACTCGTCAGATAAACTGCAAAAAAAAGTGATAATGTTTTCAAATATTATTTTTCTGATGCTATAATTATTTTTTCTAATGCAATCATGCATGCAGAATTTTTTTTTTCTATTAACCAGAAATAGGAAGAATTACTGTCTAGTCCTTTACTTAACCAGCAGTGTCAGCCAGCACATGCAACCAATGGCCTAGACATATTCTGCAGTATCCAAACTCTGGAGACAAAAAGACTTCAACCATTTTTTGTAATATTGTAGTTTGTAACATTTTACTGTTTTAAGCAGTCAGAAACTCAGGCAGCTAATACTGGGCAGCAATGGTGCCCTCCTGACTCCTGCCTAACCTGGGCCAGAGACAAAGTCTGTGGAATCCAGTCCGGAGACAAAGAGACTTCTACAATGTATTTGATATTGTTGTTTGTAATTTTTTATTCAATAGTCAGAAAGCTAATACTGGGCACTGGCAGTAAGGGTCTTCCCCTGGTCCCTGCCTACCCTAGCGCACAGATAATTTCTGTGGTAACTAGAGACACAAAGACTTCAACAACCCTTTTTAGATTGTTGGTTGTAACTAGAGATGTTGCGAAGTTAAACTTCACCCATAAATTTCACATGAAGTGCCAAATATTCACGTTTTACAGAATTCACAGTGCTTTGAAAGAACTTCATAACTTCGATTCATGTGATTTGTGTGCAATTGTTTCCTGAAATTCGAGTTTTTTTACCACGAAGTGCTAATTTATGGGTGAAGCACAAAATTCGCAAGCAGAATTTCACGTTTTATGGTGTAATCCGCAAAATTTATGGCTGCAAATTTCGTGAAATCCACTAATTACCTTGCGGAGCAAATTTCACTGACTTCACATATTTCTACATGTAACTTTTTACTGTTTTAACAGTCAGAAACTCAGACAGCTAATACTGGGCAGGAAGGTCCCCCCTCAACTAGTCCTGCCTACCCTGGGACACACATAAAGTCTGTGGTGAGGCAAAAGAACTTGAACTATTTTTATGGCTGCAGGGTGGAGTTCTGCAGACATCTTTCTATCACAGTAGAAAAATGAAGCCCTCCAGATTCTGAACAGACTAGACAAAATTGAAGGTTAAATGCACATCACTCAGATAATTGAAGCAGTCTGCTGTGTTCATTCAGCTGACCAGTGTTGCACTGCACTATTTTATATGACAACGTGGTTGCTAGCTTCAATCTGGGTAGTAATTTCCTCCAAGAAAGTTCACAGCTCATAAACATGTCAATTTAGCCAGCCTTTCCCAAACATAAACTGTAACAGAGATTGAGGAAGGAGATTCAGATTTTAGATGCCATTGGGAAAGGTCGCAGATCAGCACAGAGTAAGGTGTTGTTATAAGTTCAGGAGATCTGCAAGAATTAAAAAAAAGGACAGCAGTAAATAACTCACTAACTTATGTAAATCACTTAATGAGGTTTTTTTTTTCCCATATAGCTTTTTTACAGCCTCTGAGCCCAGCAGGTGTCTCTGGTCCCTCCCTAGGAGGGACTCAGTTTCTAGCACACCATTCCCTGACCTGATACCTCCCTAATTCCCCCACAGGTTTACCCCTCATGGCTAGGCCAGGGAGAAGGGGTGCTGGCTTTATCCCCACCCCAGAGGAAAATCCAGACAATGGGGGGGCCAGTCGGGGTGCTAGTGTGGCCATCATGGAACTTGCAGGCTCCTTTTTTCCTTTTCTCCTGTCCTCCTGCCCACCGATGTAAGGACACCAGCCAGAGGGCAGTCAGTGAGCAGGACAACAATCCTTCCCTCCCTGAAAGAGGAAAGCAGTCCTCCAAATGCTCAGTCATCTCTCTTGCTCTCTCTCTCTCTTCCCTGCTGATCACTGGTGATCTGGGCTCATTCCAAACCCAGGTCACTGGTGTGGTGTGAGGTGTAGTGACCGGCGTTTCAACCTCCAGCACCACCAGGCTAGATTTAATAAGTTTTTTTATATTGATTATTCTAGTTATTGTTCATATTTTTGAAATTAATTGGTTAAAGTTAGTACAACAAAGAAAGCTATGAAAGGGATGTTGCATTCAGGCAGAGACAAAGGTCTCTAAATTCTGCTCACATCATGGAGAGGCGAGAGTATGTATGTGTACGTGTGCATGTGTGTGTGTATGTGTGTGTGTGTATGTATGTGTGTGTGTGTGTGTGTATGTGTGTGTGCACATGCATGTGTGCATGCCTGTGTGGCACACTGTTAACCCTTTCCTGGTAAATTAACCTTTTCATAGTCAGATTGCAAATGGATGTAATGCTATACTGTATTGCTATGCATTGTTTAAAACATGAAGCAGTGCATGTGTGTTAGTGTGTCACAGTATTTACTGTATCCTAAATACAATAAAAGTTAGGGTAGATGTATAAGTAAATAAACACCATATAAATCAGTGTATTTGTTATTTCTCTTATAGTAGTTAAATGAGCACAGAGAGATCCTCACCTTTCATCTGCATGCAGTACACAACCATAATGGGTGCCATGTCGACCCTCTGGGTTCACACAATGCTTATGAGCATCACTCTCCTGTGCAGGCAGCCCCTCACTTTTCACCAGCATGGAGTACTCCACAATGATGGGTGCCATGTCACTCTGCTGTGTCCATGCAGCACTTCTTAGCATCACTGTACAGTGCAGACAGTCCATTGCCTTTCACCAGTAAACAGTACACATTAGAAATGGGTGCCATGTTGCCCTACTGTGTTCATGAAGTGCTTCTGAGCATCACTCCCAAGTGCAGATAGTCCCTGATCTTTCACCAACACACAGTACACAACTGTGATAGGTGCCATGTTGCACCACTGTGTTCATGCAGTGCTTCTGAGCATCACTCCACAGTGTAGGTAGTGTCTGATCTTTCACCAGCACACAGTACACAACTGTGATAGGTGCCATGTTGCACCACTGTGTTCATGCCATGCTTCTGAGCATCACTGCACAGTGTAGGTAGTCCCTGATCTTTCACCAGCACACAGTACACAACTGTGATAGGTGCCATGTTGCACCACTGTGTTCATGTCATGCTTCTGAGCATCACTCCACAGTGTAGGTAGTCCCTGATCTTTCACCAGCTCACGGTACACAACTGTGATAGGTGCCATGTTGCACCACTGTGTTCATGCAGTGCTTCTGAGCATCACTCTACAGTGTAGGTAGTCCCTGACATTTTCCTAACACACAGTATACCATCATAATGGGTGCCATGTCACCCCACTGTGTTCATGCAGAGGTTCTGTGCATCGCTCCTCAGTGCAGGCAGTCCCTGACCTTTCACCAGCTCACAGTACACAACTGTGATAGGTGCCATGTTGCACCACTGTGTTCATGCAGTGCTTCTGAGCATCACTCCACAGTACAGGCAGTCCCTGACATTTTCCCAACACACAGTACACCACCATAATGGGTACCATGTCACCGCCTGTGTTCATGCAGGGATTCTGAGCATCACTGCACAGAGCAGGCACTCCATTGCCTTTCACCAGCACACAATACACTACTGTGATTACTGCCATGTTTCCCCACTGTGTTCAAACTGTGATTCTGAGCATTACTCCAACATACAGGCAATCTCTCACTTTTCACCAGCATGCAGTACACCATCATGATTGGTGCAATGTCACCCCATTGTGTCCTTGCAGTGCTTCTGAGATTTACTCCACAGTGCAGACAGTCCCTGACAGTTCCCAACACACAGTACAGCACCGTAATGGATGCTATGTCACCCCATTGTGTCCATGCAGTGCTTCTGAGCATTACTCCACACTGCAGACAGTCCCTGACAGTTCCCAACACACAGTACACCACTGTAATGGATGCCATGTCACCCCATTGTGTCCATGCAGTGCTTCTGAGCATTACTCCACAGTGCAGACAGTCCCTGACAGTTCCCAACACACAGTACACCACTGTAATGGATGCCATGTCACCCCATTGTGTCCATGCAGTGCTTCTGAGCATTACTCCACAGTGCAGACAGTCCCTGACAGTTCCCAACACACAGCACAGCACCGTAATGGATGCCATGTTACCCCGTTGTGTCCATGCAGTGCTTCTGAGCATTACTCCACAGTGCAGACAGTCCCTGACAGTTCCCAACACACAGTACAGCACCGTAATGGATGCCATGTTACCCCACTGTGTTCATGCAGTGCTTCTGAGCATCATTCCCCTGTATAGGCAATCCCTCATCTTTCATCAGCACACAATACACCACCGTGATGGGTGCCATGCCACCCCACTGTGTTCATGCAGTGCTTCTGAGCAGCACTCTACAGTGCAGGCAGCACCTCACATTTCACTAGCACACAGTACACCACCTTGATGGTTTCCATGCAGCCCCACTGTGTCCATGAATTATTTCTTAGCATCAGACCTCCATGCTGCCAGTCCCTTACCATTCACCAGCATGCAGTACACAACTGTAATGAGTGGCATGTCGCCCCACTATGTCAATGGGACAAAACTGTTTATCTCCTTCAGCACCCTGACATGCCCACATCTGAGCCAATCTTCCCAGCCCAAACACCCACATTCTCTGGGACTTACCTTTTCTGGTGGTCCTGTTGCAGGGCCTTGGATCAGAGGTGCCGAAGTCATAGGTGTGGGAATTGCTAGAGGGCAGGCCATCACTGTTCTACAGTTGGAGGGCTTTTTCTCATATTTTCTCCTCTATTGAGCCTAGACATGCGTGTAACCAGCTTCCACTGAGACACCTCAGGCAGCCAGGTCTGGGGTACCTTCCCATGCTCTCCCATGGTACTGCCACCAAGATTCCTCTCACTGCCCTACAGATGTGCATTCTCCTTCCCAGGCCAGTCCCCAAATGACCCAGGTCCATTCTTGAACCCGGGTTGCTAGCATGATAGTCAGTGGCTAAAAGCAATTCAGTCAGTGGATAAAAGCTTCAAACAGAAATGGAAACCTAGAACAAGAAACCAGAACTACACAGAGTAATGGTCCCATATTAAAAGGTATCAGGCTGCCCCTTGCAAAGTCCTTTTCTTTAGTGCAAATTAGCACAGTTCACTAAATTTGCTATACTCAAACATGTCTGGAGCAAAGTACTAGTGCCCCAAGCATGTTTGAATATAGCCCCCCAGAGCAAAAATAACAGACTAAAATATATGCTCAGCACAATCCACATCCCTCTACTGGTCAGAGACATACAGTATCTGATCACTTAAAACATAGGTGTGATGGAGCCAACTCATTTTACGTGTGTGTGTGTGTGTGTTTTGTGCATTTTCAAGGGGTGTGTATGTCCAGAACCAAAAACACTTTTCACTGCATTACCTTGATGTTCAAGATTTTGTTTTACGAACATACAAACATACAAAATTGCCAACAGATACAGGTCTTACAGTCTAGTCTGCTTGAGTGTGCAGCACTTCAGTCCCATTAGACTGCAGCTGCCCTTGCCCACTTTTTTCTTCCACCCACTTTTTCCTTCACACCCACCCCACCCCCTCATGGTTTGAACCCTCCTTATGAAATTGTTCCACCCCTTTTTGAAGCTCCCCATCATCTGTAATGAAACGGCTTCCTCTGGTAGTGCATGCCACCTTGCAACCACCCCTTTTGGTGAAATAGTGTCTCCTCATTTCCCTCCTGAACCTACCCCTTCCAACTTCAGAGGGTGTCCTCTGGTTTCCCTACCACCTTTCAGATTGTACAAACGTCCGGTGCCTACTCTGTTCATGCCCATTAGGTACTTGAAGGTCTCAATCTTATCCCCTATCTCTCTCTTTCTCTACTATCCTCCTGGGTATGCATATCAAGCTCATTTAGTCTCTCCTCCTAAGGTTTGTCCCCCATTCCCAGGATACATTTTTGTTGCTATGCACTGTACCCCCTACAGTAGTTTGATGTCCGTTTTTAAGTAGGGGGCACCAGAGCTGCATCCGGTACTCCAAGTGCGGCCACACCAGGAACCTGTACTGGGGCAGGATGACTTCCCCACACCTAGAAGTAATCCTTCTTGCAATGCACCCTAGCATTCTGTTTTCCTTTGCTGCTGCCTTTCTGCACTGGGTTGAGTAGTTCATTTCCCCAGTTACCAGTACCCCCAGATCCTTCTCCTCTTTGGATGTGGATAACTGCACCCCTCCCCCAGCCAGTAACTGTATCCTGAGTTTCTGGCTCCTAAATGCATCATTTTGTACTTCTTGACATTGAATACAAGCTACCAAGTGTGAGACCATTCTTCCAGTCATGCCAAATCCTCCTGGAGTATTTTACCACCCTTACCC
This sequence comes from Neoceratodus forsteri, assembly GCA_016271365.2. Lineage (NCBI taxonomy): Eukaryota > Metazoa > Chordata > Ceratodontiformes > Ceratodontidae > Neoceratodus > Neoceratodus forsteri. The sequence goes on from CM057459.1 coordinate 291,990,566, forward strand.
CATCCACCTCTGCACAGATCTTAGTGTCATCTGCAAAGAGGCTGATCTTTCTCTTGATCCCTACTGTGATGTTGGCAATGAAAATGTTAAACAGAACCTGTCCCAGCACTGAGTCCTGTGGGACACCACTTGTTACTGCCCTGGGTTCTGATACCTCACCCCCACTACTACCTTCTACTATCTATCTTGCAGCCAGCTCTCGACCCATCTGACCAGTTTCCTCCCTGTTCAAAGACCACTCAACTTACTGGTCAATCTACCATGTGGCACTGAATCAAAGACCTTGCTAAAATCCAGGTAGAGGATGTCCACCGCATGACCCCTTTCCAGTGCCCATGTCATCCAGTCAAAAAAGTCAACCAAGTTCATCTGGCAGGATCTGATCGAGACAAACCCATGCTGCCTGCCATCCTGGAGATCATTATCATCAAGAAATTTTACCAGCCTTTCCTTGAGGATAGTCTCCATTAGTTTTCCCACAATGGCAATAAGACTCACTGATCTGTAGTTCCCTGGTTCATCCCTGGGCACACTCTTATGGAGAGGCACCACATGTGCCACCCTCCAATCCCTGAGAATGCACCTTGTTTCCAGAGAGGTGTTGAACAGGTCTGCCAGTGGCCCCACCAGGACTTCTGCCAACTCTCTCAGCACCTGGGGCTGAACTCCATATGGCCCAGGTGCTTTGTCTACCCTCAGGGCCTTAAGGCCCTCCATCACCCTTTCCACTGTGATTTCCTCATTTGTGATTACCCCCCTCACCCCCCCTTCCCCTCAGGCACAGGCCCATCTCTCTCTCTCTCTTTTTCTCTCTCTCTCTCTCTGGTGAATACTGAACAGAAGTACTCGTTGAGTACCTCTACTATTCTGGCGTAAATGTGGGACTTTTACATTACTTATTTATTTCAAATATTTTACCAGGAAAGACATACTTAGCTGAAAAAAAGCTAATTTCCAGAGGTGTCCTGGGCGGAAGAGGTAACAGAGGTGCAAGAACAACATAGAACAATAACTTATACCATAAAACATCATACAGAGATATAAAATAAATAACACAAATTGAACATGAACAAGGTTCACCAGACAGGTAAAATTATAAGCAAACATTTTACAAGGACATTTTGGGAAATCTATCCCATGGGTACAAGCAATAGTACTTTTCAATGGTGAGGGCATCAGGGGTTAGGGTACTGAAGGAAGGAGTGCAGATGGGGGAAGAAGGGAGCATGCAGACAAGTGAGGGAGGAAGAAGAGAAGACGAAGGGTTGGTGAGGTGGATGGAGGGGCCAGGAGGAGGAGAAAGAAGGGAAGATGGTAAACTGAGGAGCATGGAAGGGCCATGACTCAAAGACAGCCACAGGAGGAAGCAGTGTGATCACGGAACAGAGAGGAGAGAGAGAAAGAGAATTCAGAAGAGGAAAAACAAATGGTTATGGAGAGAGCGTTCTAAGGTTTAGGAAAGCAGAAAGACAAGGCAGACTGACTAGCAAAAGATTTTACATCACAGTAATACAACTAAGCTACACATTAATTCTGTATCTCTTCTTCTAGAGAAGGTTGCTGTGTACCTGCATGAGAGGTATGTACATTGCTTCAGGCAACCGCCAACCCCCCTCCCCACCAGTCGATCCCTATTAAGTTCCCTCCTTTTTTTCAAACAGATAGGATTACTGTATACCTGCATGGAATGTATGCCGTGTGGATGTTGCCTCCAGATTGCCCCAACCAACCACCCACCCCATTCTTGTCTGCCCCTGTTTAGTTTCATCCTTTTTTCAGACAGGGCTGGTTGCTGTATATCAGGCTGTATGGGAAGTATACTGTGTAGACAGCGCCCCAGATTGCCCCAACCAACCAACAAGCACCCCCACCAGTTGGATCCTGTTAAGTTCCCTCCTTGTTCTGGCTGCAGTGTGGAGCTCTGCAAGCTGTCTCATGATCACAGAGATAGAGAAGGAACATCAAACTCCAAATGAAGCACCAGATGTTCGGAGTTGCAGTAAGATCCCTCTGCTAGTTGAAGCAGTCTGCTGTTGCTATCTTGCTTTACTTGATACCAGCTGCCCCCTCCTGCTGATGCACAACAAAAAAGAGTTCAATGTGCCCAAGATGGCCACTGGAGTGATCCAGTGATCATCTGCAAAAGCTCCATCACTTGATTTCCATGTCTGGGGAGGGAGCTTTTGACTGGGTCTCCTGAATTTATACATTTGCAGATGATCACTGGATACCCTACCCCTCATAAACCCAACCTGCTCACCACCAGTTAGCCCATCCCGCACTTGTGAAAATTTACTGGCCAGGATTTTTGTCAAGAATTTAAAACTGAGTTAAGGAAAGGGGCCAATAGCTTTTAGCTAGAACATCATTTGTACCAGATTTGAAAAGCATATTAACTCATGCCTCAGTGACAGAAAAATCAGAAAGGCCATAAAAAAAACAGATGGTTAAATGAATCGGTCAAAATGGGGATTAGCTCAACTCTAGGGGAGCTAGGGGATGATGCATCATTTCAGAACCAAAGAAATAATATAGTGGGTCTGCATGCTATATCAGCACACAATGGCCAGGATTTGGTGTAATGGAGTGCTCTCCAACAAAATCTGCTTGGAAAGTGGGATGCGACAGGGGTAACCTTTGTCCCCCAGACTTTTTAATCTTTATATGGAGCCTCTAATCCATAGTTTGCAGAATAACTCTTCTATTAAGGGTATTCTGGTGGGGGGGCACCTGTAATAAGCTCTCGGCCTATGTGGATGATCTTTTGTTGCCGCATGTTGAAGACCCACTTGGTTTTGATTCCTTTAGTGGGAATCAAGAAGTTTTCAGAGATTTCCATTTACAAATTGAACTTAGGCAAAATGAAGATTTTTACCCCTTAGCCCTTTACTTTCTAAATAGGCCATTATTGAGATGGGCCTGGTCCGGGAGCTGTGTAATCTTACGTACTTGGGTATCAACATCTTCAGATGTCCCTCTGACCCCTGTAAACTTAATCTGGATCCCCTTCAACATGCAAGTAAATTGGACCTGCAGCAGTGGTCAACCCTTTCTTTGACTCTTTGGGGGCGCATAAACGTTATTAAAATGAATCTCCTTCCTTGACCTCTTTATCCCTTAAGCATGCTGAATGTCTTTCTTTCTAAATGCTGGTTTTCCTGACTCTAGTGCCTACTGCCTACTTAATGATTTTCTCTAGTGAAAGCAAGTGGTGCATTGTTCTTATTTTAAGCTCACAGCCCCCAAGCAGCTAAGGGATCTTTGACTTTTTAACATTTTTCTTTATTATTTTGCCCTTCATTGCAGTAAATATCTTCTGTTTGGAAAATCTGGTGATGGCGGCATGAAGGCCTGATGTGTTCCTCTATGACCCCAATTTGAATGGAACTTATGTCGAGCCATAGGATTACACCCTAATAGCCTCTTTTATATTAAACCATTGCAGCTGCCTTCCTCCTTACAGCAGATTCAAATTCATTGGTCCCTCTGAGATCACATCCAACTGGGCTCCTATCTAGGATTCTGATGGCACAATAATGTGTCTTAGTCAGTCACAGGTAATCCTCACTTCTGTATCAGTGACCATCTCATTGTCCTTTTTTTTTAAATTCAAAAAGTTTTATTTATTTTCACATGGCCATGAAGCGGCCCATTTTACACATCAATAGAAATTCCATTGTCCTTTCTTTTTGACCACAGTTGCAAGTTTCCTCTACTGATTCTCTTATGGTAGGTGACCAATTTCTGCCTTTTGCCACCCTTCAAGAGCAATATAATTTGCCTAGTCCTTCTATTGTTAAATATTTTTAGTTGATTCATGCCATTACAGCTCATCTTGGCCCTCATCCCTGGACGAGACTGGCGGGGGACTGCCTGACCACTCTCATCTCTACTGCTATTCAACCTCACCCTGTGTAAGGCCTTTACCACGTTCTACAGATAACTGACCTTCACACCCCATGGGAATCTGTTTTTACTGGTGACAAGCTTTGGATTTGCAGTGAGTCTCTCAAACCTGGCAGGACGTGTGGCAGATCTCTACAAGTACATCAAGCAGGACAGAAACTGCCTGGTGCAAAATGACATATTTCACAACCTATATTTTATACCCCAGGAGCTTTACAGGATGGGAAAACTAGCTTCTCCTTCATGAACCAGTGTGATTTCACAGAGAGTACCTTGAAGCACATATTATGGGAGTGTGCTAAGATGGTTCTCTTCTGGAACGTGATAAAAAGTCATTTGTTGGACCCCTTACTGGGGCTGGAGGACTGCTTTATCCCTGAGACATGCCTCATGGGTTTTTATCCTTCACAGCTCTTTGGCCCCCAGAGGGGCTATATGGAGTAATTGCTCTTATAGTAAAATTTGTTATTCTACATCCAAAAAAAAACACTTTAAAAAGGTGATTCACACAGAGCACATGAAAAAACACAGTAACGATTTATTCAGACACACATACAATGGCTCCCCATGGGTATTCTACATCACTGGCTAGATGATGATGCCCCAACTTGGAGGGAGTGGCACCAGGAACTATTGCAAGCTTTGTGTGTAGAAAAACATATTGCCTCCTTCTGTAATCGTTTGTCTCCTTTAGTGCCAGAAGGGAATCCCTTTTTGCCCTATTAATGGTTGACTAGCATTGTTGGGGCTCTTTCTTCTTGCTTATCTGGTGTACCGTTTCTTGTTTTGGCATTTTGTCTTTCCTCATTGTCCCTGCCGGGGTCACAGACATTGTACTCCAGGAGCGGGGAGTGGTGGTGGAGGAGTTCTTGTGGGATGATGGTTTGTTGGATTTATGTTCTGTTTTATGTATTGTTTGATTCTTATTGTGTTTATTGTGGTTTACTGTTGCAAAATCTTTCAATAAAGCATACTTAATTATAAACAAGCATTTGTAAATGTTGAATGTTGGCTTGCTGGCATTGGCATTGGTAGTGCAGGAGTTAGAGAGATGCATAATAGGAATGGCAGTGAAGTATTGAACTAACACCAGCTTCCTCCCAACAGAGACTGAAGGCATTGGGAGTGTGGCCTTGGGTCAGCGGCCATAACACTTACACCATTCTACCTCACCCCACCCTGAAGACATTGACAGGTGTCGCAGTGTGCTTTGGGGTCTTCAGCCCTTATGCTTACCCCATTCCATAAGTAAATAAACTGAGATGGATGCTGTATGGAAGAATGGGGTGAATGTTAGGACAACAGACCCCAAGGCACACCTTGATGCCTGTCAGTGGCTATAGGGTAGGGGGTGCGGGTATAATGCCATGAACATTACCACTGACAAACCCAAGTTATGCCCCCGATGCCTGTCAGTCTCTACAGGGTGGGTGTATGGTTGTAAACCTAAATGCCTCAGCTGTTCATTGGTATTTTCACTCCACATTTTCAGCATGGGCTTTTTGGGACCCCACCTCATAAACAGTGGCACTATCATTTTGTTACTCAATCCTGAAAGGTGATGTAGCACAGCAACTGCTCCATTCAGAGCCACAGATGCAGAAACGCATTTCCGCTAGGATGCAAAAAATGACAGCTGTATTGTTCATGAGGAGGTGTGAAAAAATGGCAATGTTGAAAATCTTTAGAGAAAATATAAAAAATGCACAAACTTCCAAGCGTGCGTAGAAACTGCACAATGCACACCTGTAACGCAGTCATTTTTTAGAATTTTGTTACTAAATTTTCAATATGGGCATTTTGGGACCTCTTCTTATGAACACTGACACTGTAATTTTGTTACTGTGTCCCAAAAGTTGATTTTGCACAGTGACCACGCCTATTGTGTACCACAGGTGTGAAAACACGTTTCAGGAAGGTTATGAAAAATGACAGCTGTATTGTTCATAAGGAGGTGTGAAAAAATGGCAATGCTGAAAATCTGGAGTGAAAATATTAGAAATTGGCAAAGTTACGAGAGTGCATAGAAACTGCACAATGCATACTCATACGCAGTCATTTTTGGGAAATTTTCCACCAAATTTGCAACATTGGCTTTTTGGGACCCACCTCATGAACAGCGGAAGTGCAATTTCACTAATTAGTCCCCAAAGATGATTCCATGCAGCGACAACAAAATCACCTTTCGGGACCAAGAAACAAAATGACAATTACATGTTCATGAGGTGGGGTGCCAAGAACCCCATGTTGAAAATTTGAGGCCAAAATTCCAAAAAATGGCTGAGATATTAACCTAAGTTGAAACCCCCTTCCCATTGCTTCCCATTATAAAGCTTGTCATCATTTCTTCACATTGCAGTTCAGCTTTGAAGAGTGCAAACATATCCCAGTTCAGAGAAGATCATGGGTCCTGACCTCCAGAGGTTTAGTATGGGTGAGGTGAGGGGAAGGGAGAAGGGTGCGCAGAGGGAGGGTGAGGATGGGGGAGACATTGATGGACCATTTTCTTGTTTGCAAGAAAAAAAAAAGGAAAGTTTTCTTCATTTATAGATTAAGAAACAAACAAAAAAAAAATAGGCACATTGGAGTGGGGTCCCAGTGTGCTATAATTCTGGGGGGTGGAAATGAGAGAGCAAGAGGGCAGCAGTAGTGGGAGGGCAGCAGTAGTGGAAGGCTGCGGGAGGGTTTTATTGTCTGTCAGGGAAAGAGGAATGGAGAGAGTGGGGAGGGCAGCAGCAGTGGAAGGTTGCAGGAGTTTGTTTTTTTTTCTGTTGTGTGATGAGGATGGGAGGGAGAGGGGAGGGCAACAGCAGTGGGAGGTTGCGATGTGGTGGTCCGCAAGAGCTGCAAACATGCCGACACAGGGATTGGGCACCCTGATGTCAGCTTTTTACAGATTGTGTGGTGTATGTCAGGAGCTGCCATTCTTACTGAAATGTTTCACCAGGAAAGGCACGTAACGGAGGTGTGCCATCTGCCACTGCAATGAAGAGCTTGTCTCTGATTGCAGTGGCACATTTAATTCATCTCCATGGCTCTCTTTGAAACTACTGACATTGGCAGCATGCTTACTGACTGGGGGCTGAGAGACACACACCCACTAAAGCGTCCCCTGCATTGGCCAACACTGACACACCTCTGCATTTGTGCTTCCACCACAAGATGTTGCTTGCACATGCACGCAAGCCAACATAAAAATTAAAGCAGAGCACACACTACAATTTTTGCCTCCCCTCCACACACACACACACACACACACACACACACACACAGATGCAATTATTTACTGTGAAATAAAAAATAATTCTCTGCACTATAAAGATCCAAGAAGTCACAGGAACAGGCCCTTTCTCAGCCAGACAGTAAGGAAGAGCTAGCCAAGCCTGCAACTGCAGACAGAATCCCTTCCCTCTGTCCTAGCCTGAAGATAAGGATGAAGATTGCAACAGTATTTGTTTTGTTGTAAAAAAGTACTTTTAGCAATCAGTCCGTCAGTCAAGTGGAGCCCCTCAGTCTCTCCACTGAAGAACAAAACGGGAGACAAAAAAATCTGTTAAGACTATTTTTTGCAATTTGCTTCAGAAAACTGTCCACAACCCTTTCACAGAGAGAAACAGCTTCCTCTCAGCTCACATATCTGTGTGCACCAGCAAAATCACATGGTAGAGCTCTGGAAAGCTCTCTGAGCAACATGGGGATTAGCTGAGATCTCAGAGATCAAGATCTCAAGAGTCTCATTGAACATGCTTGAATACCCCAGTATTTGGGTATTCATTGAATATACCAGGTATTTGAGGTATTTGATGGCTGGTTCGAATTCGATGCACACACCCCTACTTTGTACTCTCATTCATGCACTTGTCTGAACTGGCTGTCAGAATACTGGCATGACAGAATATGACTCTGCACCCACAGAGCACTCATTATTGATCCTGACAACAGTGACTGCAGCACACACCACCTCACCTCCTTACCACTTCACACTCACTTTCCACGATCCACAGCAGGCCATAGTAAGACAGTGAGGGGCAAAGAGTAAGTGGCAGGAATGATTGCTAAGACCAACTTAGAATAAATAGAAGGGATAGGCAGACTAGATGGGAGTTCACTCCAGAGAAGGGATGGTGACCAGTGGGGCACCTCAGGGATCAGTACTGGGATCAGTCCACTTTAATGTATTTACAAGTGACAAGAAGAACTGGAAGAGAATGTCTGCCTCTTTGCATCACCAAAATCTGCAATAGGGTAGTCTCTCCAGGGTGTGGAAAGAGTGTACAGAGATCTGAGAAACCTGAGGAGTGATCAAGAGTATAGCAGCTGGGTTTGAATGTGCAAAAAGTGCAATGTTGTGCACTGACTATGCAGAAAACCAGAGGAGAACTACAAAATGGGAGAAGGGGTAGTGATGACCACCAAACAGGAAATATATCTTAGGTAGTCATATTGGATGACCTAAAGGTGGCTAAGCAATGTGACAAGGCAGTTAGAAGGGCCAGTGAGTTGCTGAGGTGCATAGGGAGGGGTATCACTAGCAGAAGTAGGTAGGTGTTGCCTCTGCATAGATCATTGGTTAGACCCCACATACAGTAGCATGTCCAGTTCTGAAGACCACATCTCAGAAAGGATATAGACAGAGTGGAAGCTGTCCAGAGGCAGGCAACTAAAATGGTGCAGGGCTGGCATCAGAAAATCCTATGAGGAGAGATGGACTTCAACATGCACACCCTGGAAGAGAGAAGGGGTCATGGATATGATAGAGATCTTGAAATACCTCATGGGAATAAATAAGGTACAGAAAGGGAACATTTTTCAGAAAAAAAGATGATCAAGAACAAGGAGACATACAATGAGGCTGGAGGGGGATAAATTCAGGAGAGATGTGAGAAAGTACTTCTTCACAGAAAGAATGGTGGATACCTCGAACAGTCTTCCAGAGCAGGTGGTAGGGGTGAATACATTGGAGGGGGGGAGAATTTATTGGATAGACATGACAGAATCTTAGTAGAAAATGTAGAGGAATGGAGACAGAGATCAAGTAGGGTCTGCAGTGACACTGTAGGAAAGGAAAAATGGGCAGACTGGGTGGGCCAAGCAGTTAATCAATCAATCAATCAATCAATCAAATCTTTATTTATCCAGGTGATCACCATTGAGCAAGCTCATTTACAAGGTGGACCTGCTGTTGGCAGGGAAAATTGTACAGTTACTGTACATATAAACTTACATAATACAAAAGGAACAACATGTTTACAATACTGATAGGAGCAGAGTATTTACATTCCAAGTTACATGTACAAGAAAGATATACATAACACAACCCGAATGTAATATATATATATATACAGTTCCCACAGAAGCAGGATGTGTATGGATGTCATATACAAACCATAGAAGAAAAAAGAAAGATTATTTATATTCCTGTCCAGCAGAAACACGTTACAGGCCTGAATGGAAATTCCTAAGCTATAGAGGTGTGCATAACAGTGTGTAAGCCTTGGGTAAATGCAGCAGAAGGGGGGTGGTGAATAAGAGGGATGCAGAAGGTGCTAAGGGCAAGTGGGGCAGAGGAGGGAGGAGTAGTAGTGGCAAGGGCTGATTTGGATAAGCAGCTGGGATTAGTGTTGAAGAAGAGAGGAACAATAGTCAAGCTGCTAGGAGCGATAGAAGCAATTACAGATTTCAGTAAATGTTTTGTCATAGAGGGTCTTAAAGAAGGCAGGACTGACAGGTGAGTTAAGTCTCAATGATTTTTGTATCCTATTCCAGAGAGTAGGCAGGGCATGGCTTATGGCGGCTGTTCCAAGGCGAGTGTTGGCCCTTGGGACATTCAAAGAAATCTGCGATTGACTTCTTAAGGCATAGTTCCTAATAGGACTAAGGGGGAGACAGTCAACAACGTATTGTGGGAGTTTGTTGGTAAGGGCATGGAGCATCTGTAGGGCTGCATTTCTATAACGCCTATATTGAAGGGAGGGTCACCCTATGGCTGAATATAAGGAGCAGCGATGTGTGGAGTACAGGAGGCCAGTTCTAAATCTCAGTGCTCTATGATATAATACATCCAGTTTTGCAAGATATGAGGCAGGGCAATGGCCATAAATGAAGTCGGCGTAGTCAATTAATGAAAGGAATGTAGATTGGACAAGCTGTCTTTTTGCGCCTGTGGTCAAGAGGCATTTAATTCTGAAAAAAAGACCAAGTCTCTGCCTCAGTTTTTTCAGCAGTTCTTCTGTGTGTTCCACAAATGAGAGTTTGTTGTTTAGCCAAATACCAAGGTATTTGAATTTAGTCACAAATTCAAGATTTTCTCCTAATAAGGTAGAGATTGATGGTAATGGACTAGCGACAGCAGAGTAAGCCCCTGGGCCTGATGGTGAGAAAAGAATGGCCTTGGGTTTTTTTTTGAATTTAGTAGTAACTTTTTGCTAAGGAGCTGGTACTGCAGAGTATTAAAGTCAGTTTGTAACTCAGCGCAGGCAACTTCAGGAGACTCCCGGCTTAAGTAGAGCACCATGTCGTCAGCAAACAAGTGAATACTGGCATCTTTGATGCCTATGTCCATGCTGTTGATATAAATGGCAAACAGTAATGGGCCCAGTATGGAGCCCTGGGGGACACATAGAAACATAGACTTTGATGGCAGATAAGGACCGCTTGGCCCACCTAGTCTGTCCATTTCCCTACCTAGAGGATAAGCTGCAGATCCTATTTAACCAACAGCCTATTTCTTCCTACCACCTACAAAAATTGCCTTATGTCTGTCCCATGCATTCTTGAATTCTCCCACAGTTTTAGACCCCGCAACCTCCTCAGGAAGGCTGTTCCATGTGTCCACCACCCTTTTTATTGGTTTAAGTGGAGAAATCTCTCTATTAGCCTTAATTTGTTGCTGTCTATCAGAAAGGTAGTCGTGGAACCATCCCAGTGCAGTTGAGCCAGTGCCTATACTTTTTAGGTGGAGAGGAGCAGGCAGTGGTCAACAGTGTCGAAAGCCTTACTGAGGTCCAGAAACATGGCACAAACAAATTTTTTGTTGTCTAGATCCCATTGCCAATCATTAGTAACTTTTGCCAGTGCCATAACTGTACTATGCTTAGCTCTAAAGCCAGACTGCATTGGGATGAGTAGTCTAGCATTGTCTAAGAAAGATCTTATCTGCATATCCACAATTTTTTCCAGAAGTTTTGAAAGTATGGGAAGAAGGCAGTCTTTATCTGCTGTCAAATTCTATGTTTCTATAAATATGTTTTACTACCAGGTATTATTCTGTGAACTTGTTATTACTACACAGGCATAATGTAGGAAATGCATCAATAATTGGTTCGCTATTATGGCCGACTATTAGAAATGGCCCTTGAAACAATGATCTGATTCAAGCTCTGGACTGTTAATATAAAACAGGGAAATTTATTTCTAGTCATCCTATTATTTGGTTCTATGTGATAAGGGTAAAATCGTTACGGTGACCGGTGGCAGGGCACCCACTGGAGGGGGAATGCAGGAAGGGTGGCCATGCCAGAGAGCAAGAGGCAGCAAGGTGAGCCAGGGCACATGTAACAGGGTGATGGGACAAGGGGAATGTCGGGTGCGGTGAACAGCTGCAGCCACGAATGACAGAAGGGTGACTCTGCCTACTGCCACCACCCTTACGCTGACAGGGGACCGCAATGTGGAGGAGAGGGGCTAGGGGCACAGTGAGACACAATGGACAAGAATAGCATTGGGGGGAGACAGGGATGCAATGGGGACAATGCACACAGATGCTGACATGTAATGGGTACACCATGAGGCGGCAATGCACCCAGGAAGCAGCATCAGGACATGCACCATGTGTGCGAGGTGGTACAGTGGCCACTGGGGATCGCCAGGCAAGGTGCACCATAGACAGGAGATGCTGAAATGTGTGGAGGGCTGCAGGTGCAGCAAGGATGGCAGGGGAACACTGGAGCTTGAGACCTGGGGGCACGTTCAGCAGCGCATCTAGCACCACACCCACCTACACCTGCAGGTGGAGATTGTAGGTGAGGCCATGAAGGCATTCGGGGGTGTCCCTGCCACCATACCCAGAGACAAGTTCCTCGAGCCACTGTGTGAGGTCACAATACTGCCGCTTGGTACATGGGCGCCCATCACCGGACAGCATTATCTCCAGTCAGACACCTGTGAGGCACTCCACCTGTAGCGGGCAGTCTAGAAAGCACCACAAAGTAGTGTGGCTGGCACCCTCCTGCATGGAGAAGGCCCTATTCCAGCTCTCCACAACATTATTGGTCCTAGTGTGGCCATCCAGTGTCACCTGGTACATGTTTCAGGTGGACATGAGAAACAGGGGACTATGGCAAGCCATCCTGCCCACCAGATGGCCAATCCACGTGGTCTCAATGTAGTCCAGGAGTGGGCACAGGAGGTCATCCTGGGAGGCACAGAAAGGGGTGTCCATCAGCTCTCCATAGGCAGCCTCCACCGCATCCTCAGGCACATATGCCAGGGCCAGCAAAATTCGGCTTTAGAGTGCTAACTCCATGTCCACTGCATAGCAGGTCTGCAGGCCAGGTATCTGTTGAAGCTTCCTTCAGATGGCCTGGCAGTAGTGGAAGAAACAGCCCTTTATGGCTGTGCCCACGAGTGTTGCCCCGAATGCCTGCCATGCTGCCCTCTCGAAATCCATGAGGGCTTACCCCGAACACACACCCCTGATGAGCCGGCTGATGAACCCAAATACCTGGAAGTATGCCCTCTCAAACTAGCCGGGCATGAGGGCATACACCACGGGCAGCACGAGGCCCTCACGCATGCTGTGTACAGTGTAAAGCTGCCCGAACAGCGGTGGTGTACAGCAGAATGAGCCATCCCTGAACCACTGTTCAAATGTGGCAAGGTACTGCAGCCCCCACTTTGCTGTAAACAGCAGGATGTGATCCTCTGAGGGACCACTGTCATGCTGCAGGAATATGTCCCCAGCACCAGTGATGGCATACTCAGGTGGGACAACCAAGTCCTGCAGTGACATGGGTGTGGCATGGCCACCCTGTGCTGCCTGGCACACATGCTGCACTGTGCACTGCATATGTTGCAGTGGTGGCAGCCTACCAGCCACTGCAGGGGAGACATCAGCAGTGCACTGGGTGATGATGTGGTCAGTGCCCTCAGGCATGGTCCTCACCCACTCCCTCATCCATGTGAGGACCTCATGGTTCCCCTCTTCATCCACATCAGGGACATGGTTGTAGGCTCTCCCTGTGTACACCACATCACCCACTATGGTGTGTACACATGAAGGACAACTGGAGCAGTGGTCCTGTATGCATCACCAGTAGGTTTTGTTTTTAAGCTCCTTGTCTCGGCTGTAGAGGTATCCACCATGGGACAGGAGGGGCTTCCCTTTTTGGCTAACAATCAGTCGTGTTTCCACCATGATTCTACTCACCATTTGATGGAAGGCCATATGTATGGCACTCAGCAGCTTACATGGGGGGGGTCATGTACCCGCACACCTGTGTAGGCATGCATCCCCAACCACCCATTTACTGGTGTGCATAAAAGTGGAGTGTCAGCAGGTGCGGTCTGCTATAGCTTAGCGGTGGTGCTGGTCATCCAACAGTCAGTGGTGAATGTGGCGGGGTTGTGGCCTGTGCACAGTTTGCCGGTGGTTGCAGCAGCACTGATGTGGTTGCAGCAGTGGTGCATGGTGTGTGACACTGTGGTAAGCATTTGCTGTCTTTGTTGTGTGTCTTTCCTGTGGTGGGTATCGAACCTGTGGCTGCTTGGGCTGTGTAGCTGCCAATGATGGTGCTGGTTGGCATGTGTTATGCAGTGGTTTGGGTGCTGCAGCAGCTGTGGCATGCCTTGTATTGTAGCAGTGTGTGCCCTGGGCCATGATGCCCTGGGGTCAGTTTGGGGAGGTGGTCCAGCCCAGGCAGGGGTGTCAGTGGCTGCTCTCCTTGTGACACCAGTGGCTGGCTCCTGCTATGGCCATTGCTTTGGCAGCCCCCTATTCCTGCCCTTGCTGTTCTGCTGTATGCCTTTTTCCCCCTTCTCCTTCGAAGAGATCGCCATTGCAGCAGTCGCCATGTCGGGAGTCACCGTGATGCCAATAATGCCCTGCAGATGTGCGCTCAGCTGCCCTGTCACCATCCTGTCATTCCTGCAACCCCCTCACTTGCCCACCTCCACATCGCCGTTTGGTGCCTGTCACCCTTACACCAGTCACTCTTATGGCATTGCTGTTCTGCGGATAGCCCTTGGGATAATGCCCATATCATGGGCTACCTATTATTCTGTAATTGAGGTAATTTGTTCTCCTTATTTGATCCTGAAAGGAGGGTATACTTTTTTTTAAATCCGAGTAATATTTATGTTGATTCATTTGGCATTTTATTTTATGATATTTTTTATATTTACTAATTGTAACATTTTGAAATGTATATATGCTTATGCAAGTGTTATTGCTTTTCTATGGGTTCTTTTTTGTGTGTTTGTGTACTTTCAAAAATATTGTACCTATTTAGGTTGTTCAAATCAAGTTTGCCTACCATTTCCCCTTCATGTACTGAAGAATGACCACACAAAGGGATATAACATGTGCAATACAGAAATATTTATTTATTTGAAAATTGGAGACTGGTATATATCAATAATGTTGTTATAATTACTGGGCTTCTATTTTTACAATGGGCAGAAGTGTTTGATATTTCCCATGATAATCTGCAGGTTATTATGGGATTCACATGCAGTGTTTGAGTCCAGTGCGAGCACCCTATCTGTCAGCAAACTGAATCCTGAGTGTAAAAAAAAATGGCAACCAGGTTTAAATTAAGATTGTATGTGTACTTGTCAGACAAATCTTGTCAGATCCTCGCAACGCTGTAATCCGAGTTCATTCCGTGGACATTCAAAGGCTGCAAAACAAAGTTAAAATAAAAATGGCAAATCTTACAAGCAGGTTCGAGATTCCCCTGACTGTCAGCTACATGAATTAATTGAAGCCCAGGCTAACACAAACACAAAAAGAATAAGCATTTGTCAATGCCGAATGTTGGCTTGCTGGCATTGGCATTGGTAGTGCAGGAGTTAGAAAGATGCATCATAGGAATGGCAGTGAAGTATTGAACTGATGCCAACCCACCCCCACCCTGCAGAGAGTGACAAGCATTAGGGTGTCCCTTTGGGTGTTTGGTAGTGCAGTGCGGGAAAACATGTCGGGCAGGATGTGAGAAATGACAGCTGCACAGTTCATAAGGAGGTGTAAAAGAATGCCAGTGTTGTAAATGTGGCACGTAAATATACCAAATTTGCAAAGCTACTAGGGTGTGTGGGAAATATGCAATGCACGCTTGCTACACTGCCATTTTATGGGCGCTCAGCACCAAATTTTCAACATAGGCATTTTAGCACCTCTGCTCATGTACAGTGTCACAGTTATTTCCTCAAAGTGTCCCAAGACGTGATTTCGCACAGCGACCACGCTATTCTGCGTCGGAAGTGCGAAAACACATTTTGGGCACAATATGTCAAATGATGGCTGTACTGTTCAAGAGGTGTGGAAAAACGGCAATGGTGAAAATCCAGACTGAAAATATCACAAATGCACGACAGTACGAGCATGCGTGCAATCTGCCAACGCATGCTCGTAACACAGTTATTTTATGGAGTATCATCACAAAATTTTCAACATAGGCATTTTAGGTCCTCTGCTCATGAACTGTGTCACTGTCATTTTCATAATCTGGGCCAAACACTGATTTCCTACAGCGACTGAGCTATTGTGCGCCGGAAGTACGGAAACACATTTCAGGCAGGATATGGAAAATGACAGCTGTACTGTTCACAAGGAGGTGTACAAAAATGACAATGCTGAAAATCCGGCAGTAAAATATTGTGAATACTGCGAGATTACGAGCCTGCGTGTAACTGCATAATGCACACTTCATAAAACAGGCATTTGTTGTATTTTTCCCTGCAAATTTGGAACTTAGGCTTTTAAGAGGCACCTCATGAACACCACCACTGTCATTTCATTAATGGGCCCCAAAAGGTGATTTGCGCGGTGACTGAGAAATCACCTTTGAGGCGATAAACACCATGACAGTGACAGAATTCCATGAGGAGGGCCCCAAAACCCTATGTTGAAAATTTGGTGCAAAAATCAAATAAATGCCTGAGATATGCAACAAAGTTGAAAAACCCTATCTAGCCCATTATGCAGCTTACGGCATTTCCTCAGTTCGCGGTCGGCTTTGAAGAGTGCAGGCGTGTTCCGATCCACGAAGATTGTCACACGGGACTCCGGAGGTAAGTATGGGATGAGGTGTGTGTGGGGAGGCAGGGTGCGCAGTGGGTGGAGTGCGGGTTGTGGGAGGGGCAGGGAGAAGCGCCGTGGGACCATTTTAATTTGCAGGTTTAAAAAAAAAGCGATGCGGGGCGTTTGCCAAGCTGGGTGGGCTCCCCAGCATGGCAGAATGACTGGGCGTGGAGCTGACGGAGGATTGGGCACCCCGTCAGCCATGGCATCAGTTGCCACGCTGGGATGGGCTCCCAGCGTGGCACCCTGTACTGGGGGGGGATGGCACGTAGTAAAGTGGACATAACTTCTAAACAAAGTGATGCTGCATGACGAGCTTGTCTCTAATTGCAGTCGCACTTTGCTTAGAAGTTTTGTCCACTTTACATAATGTTGGTGTCAGCGCTAGCATGCTGGCTTATTGGGGAATGAGGGACGCACCTACTGATGTGTGCCCTGCATTCGCCCAACAGCAGCCGCGCCCCCAAAGCTGCACTCTCCCAATCTGTTGACTGCCGCGCAAGCGCGGCAAGCCAGCATAATAACTGAAAGTGACCTAAGTCTTTTCAAAATATTTCTGACTGAGGCAGGTGAAAATGTCAACTTCACAATAGTTACGATGAGTAAACTGGCTGAGTTAACAGCAAATTTAATTTACTGTTTAATTAAAAGTGATGCCAGTGAATACAAACCAGGGTTGGTACATGTCATTGTTGCTTCCATTGATAGCCATCTTGTAAATAACAATTACCCACACTCAGTATACAAAGGTCTGCAGACAGATTTTACAGAAAACTAAACGTACACTTGCTGCAAAGCTTAAACATCTTAAAAAAATGGGGAAGGGTAGCAGGCTCTTAAAAGCACACTCCCCTTACAGAAGATTATATAATGTGCAGTATTCATCTGGCACCTTAAGCCTGGAAACTCCCACAAGTTTATTGAATTTTCTGTTTTTTAATATTGGAATACAGTTTCCCCTACAGACAAAGGAACACTATAATCTGGCTTGTGTTGACATTGTGGAGGTCAGAGACAGCAGTGGACTCCGATATTTGGAATACAATGAATGTCAAACAGAAACGTATACCAGAGACAACCATAGGGACATGAGACCCATAAAACCTAGGATTTACCAAAATCTGCAAAACCAAGATAGAGACATGCTTAGAGCATATGATATTTACAAAAGTAGCAGACCGCAAGCCAACTTAGTCAAACAGGCTCCTTTCTATCTGGCACCCAATGTTAATGCAAGAAACGGCTCCCTCTGGTACTGCAGCATGACTGTTGGAATGAACAAACTGAGGTCCATGATGGGAAAAATGAAAGCCAATGAAGGCACAGCTGAATGTAAACAAATAACAAACAATTCTACCCGAAAAATCTCAATTCAAAGATTGATTGCCAGGGAAACTGAGGTACAACAAATATCTGGGCACCATAACCTTCAGAGTATAAATAATTATGGTTCTATGTCATAAGGGTGATTGCCAAACGGTGATCATTCTTATGGCAAGTGCACATCACTGAAATTAATCTCGGTGATGTGCAACTCCAGCGCCAGTGAAAGTGGCACAGAAACTTGTATTTTTTCTTTTATGCAGGGGTGCCCCCCCCCCACACCATCCTAAATTTAGATTCTCAACTCGGGGGTGCATGTCGGGGGTGAATTCACTGTAAAAAAAATTAACAACCCTGTCTCAGGCTGGGCATAACAAAAAGCACCGGTGCCAGGTCCTGAACCCTGCATCCCCACCACCCCAGGCCAGAACCCACCCCACCATACCATGATGCCAGCTCAGCAGCAACCTGCAGCACCACACCTCACAGATCCTCCTACCCCTCGCTTGGCCTGCTCACCCCCCCAATGTATACATGCACGATATCCCGTCACCTTTTCGTGAACCCTCCCCATCTGGTCACCCTCATTATGCCCTCACAGTCGTGGCTGTCATCACAAGTGGGTCGCCGTTTTGGTAGGAGCCCACTTGTGGTAAGCCCAAGTCACAGGATACCATTATTACTCTGTACTATCTGAAGAAAAGCAGCATCAAATTTCCAAACTTCCACAGTACCTTCTTGGTTCAAATGAAAATGATGCTGAACAGCCTTTCATATCCAAACGCTCAGCACTAAAACAGACCAGCACCGAAATAACAGTGTCAGAAACGTCTTCAGCACAAAGCTCCCTGGAGACCATATTTAGCCCAAACTGCATAATTAATCTGGGAGTGACCATAAATATCTATCACGCAGCCTCCAAAGAAACAACACAGAATAGATGGAGGCACGCCAAGATCAAATCAGATTCAGAATAAAGCTGAGTTGTTATCGAACAATCTTTGTAAACAATTCATGCCTTAATTAGCTTGACATAAAAAAAAAAAAAGCAAATGCCTTAAAAAATTGATTAGTTCTGCCAGTGTCTAGAGAAGGATTTTTTTAGTTTGCACATTGTCCCTTGCTCTCAACAGGAACGTTCACACCACAGGCCATGTATCCTAGGCAACCAACAGACGAACGTCGCAGAGCAGTCACAAGTGAAATCCAGACACTGGACAGTAAAAAAAAAAAAAACATTTTACTTATTCGGAATTTTAACTGTTCTTAGTTCTAAGTTTAACTATTAGTTATCTTATTTATTTATGCGCTATTATCGTGTTCAAATTTGTCTTGTTTCTTACCAATAATTTTTCTTTTCCAAATTGAGTGACATCAGTCTTCAAAGTAAGTTACTAGCTGTTCCTGTTTAAATGAGGTTCTTGTTGCAAATCTCAGCTGTAGTTTTTAAGTGTGTGCAGGGTAAAAATAAAAATGTGTTAAATGTTAACAAGGTGGGACTGATTAATTTTGTTTATTTTTATTTTCATTTGTGAGCCATTCTTTTTTTGTCCAAGTCAGAGAACACCCAAGTTGGAAAAAAAAGGAAGACCAGTAATTATACAAAATAAAGCACGAGATGCTGAAATACTCAAACTGAATACACTCCCTTGGGTGGGATACAACCATAAACCCCTCGAGCTTCGCTCTCGGAGTTTATGTTGTATCCCACACTTTGGGAGCATATTAAATTCTCGTAATGCACACCCCCTCATGAATTATTCTCTATATACAACCCAGTATGTACAAAAACAGACCCATAGAAAATGTCAACAGAAAAAAGATGTTGATCCATCCAGTTTGCCCTGTTTTACCATATTCTACTCAAGGAAATTGCCAACTGTGGGACAGATATGGGTGTACCCATCTGAGTAGAACTCCTGATTGCGTGCCATGGTGAGGGTGAGAAGCAATGGAATGCTGTCAGTCAGGACAGGATGCTGGATATGGTCACAGGGCTATGGGAATTTCCCCCTGAAGACCTGTCCCAGATCCTTCCTCAGCTTGAGATTCTTCCCCTGAATTAACAAGAAGTTGAGACAACAGGGTCAGTAACCATAATGGGCTGACTGAAAGACAATGTAATAGATAATGTAATAGAGCAGTTATGTTGTGATCTTCTTAAATTAATTGCACTCAAAGTGTAAAAGTGGCCACCTTCTGGGGTAAACACCATCTCAGTTCAGCATGTAGGTAGTGGCTACCCTGCAGTAATGAAGAAAAAGGAAGTTTATGCCATTCTTTTATATACTGGCTCAGATATTCAAAAGAGTTGCACCATGCTCAACAAGGATGTGCCAGCGCAAGTCTGAAAATGCACCATTCTGCGATATTCAGCGGAAGGCAGATGCACCCCCCAAATCACAATGCGCAAGAGCACAATGATAATGAATGCATGTGCAACTGAAGGGGGAAGAACCATGAATAAATGGCGCCGTGTGATATTCAACAGTATGTGCCATAAGCAATAGGGGAGCAAACAGAAGTTGCACGATAGCGGAAATAATCCAAAATAAAAAGGAACAAGAGAGAGGCACAAGAACGCTACAGGAAAGACACGTGTGGGAGAACTGCAAGCAGGCACACAGCAGCTGTGGGCAGGACAGGGCAGGAGCAGAACAGAGCACCTGGAAGCCACCAGGAACAGGGAAGAAGTGGGGAGCCTGTGCCACTGTGCAGGATGAAAGTGGGAAGTGCCACACAGGACTGAGGGCACTGACAGTGGGCAGTACGTCCAATACTGGGAGGTGTTCCTGGTGCAGGGGGAGTAGCAGTAAGGACAGAGGGGAGAATGGTAATACAGCTGCTGGTGGAGGTAACACAAGCCAGAGACATGGCCAGTGCCACCATTCAGATGGAGGCAGTAATGAAGGGTGTGAGAAGGCAGGCAGCAGGGGGACCTGGCCGTGGAAGGGCCCGTCGGCAGTATGCCCCCATCAGGCAGTACCGAGCCCACACCAGCTTCGAGCTGTACACTGACACTGAGATTGTGGGCCAGTACCGCCTGAACCGGGCGATCCTGAGGCAGCTCTGTGAACTGTGCAGTGATGTGATGCAGGCACCCACACGGCGGAGCCGTGCTCTGACAGTCAAGACCAAATTGACAGCTGTCATGTGCCTGGTCTCCATGGGTACTTTCCAGAGACCAGCAGGGGACACAACAGGCATAACCCAGTTGGCCACGTCATGCCTACTCTCCCAATTCCTCAGCGCACTGCTGCCACATGCTGCGGAGTACATCCATTTCCCCAGCACACCGGCGGAGCACACAGCAAACATACAGGAGTTCCACAGGGTAACATGTATGCCTGGCGTGCTCAGAGCCATTGACGGCACCCATGTGGCCATCCACACACCACCAGATCCCGAAGGGGCTGCATACATAAATCAGAAGGGGTATGCAAGCATCAACTGCCAGGTGCTGTGCGATGCCAGGGGGTGCAGAGCCAATGTCTGTGCCACACACCCTGGGGGAGCACATGATGCCTTCATCTGGCACCAGTCAGCACTGTGCCACAGGTTCGAGAGTGGGGACATCCCCACTGGCCACCTAGTGGGTGAGTATGCAAACCTCACAGAAAGACATGGTTCTTGGGAGGGGCATAGTCAGAGGTGACATGGTTACTGGCCTAGATGGCCCATGGCAGGGCAATGTTGATCACCAAACTAATGTCCACCCTCTACACACAGGTGACAGTGGATACCCACTCCGTCCCTGGCTGCTCACTCCATTTCGGTGGCCCGCGACCCCACTGCAGCAACGCTACAATGAGGCATATGCCACCACACGCAATGTCAACGAGCGTGTCCGGGATGCTGAAGGCATGTTTCTGTTGCCTGGACTCATCTGGTGGTGCCCTACAGTACAGCCCCTCAAAGGCCTGTGGGCTATTCCTGGCCTGTTGCATCCTGCACAACATGGCCAATGACTGTGGGATAGCTGTACAGGTCAAAGAGAGGGACAGCGATGGGGACGACGAGGACGCTGGTGAAGATGGTGATGGACAGCCCCCCCTTGTTCGAAGGGACCCTGACTGATCCGGATGGTGCAGCTGCACCGGGACACCATCACATAGGAGCACTTCAACCAACCCAGGTAAGTCATGGGGCCATGAGCAACCACCAATGGAAAGGGCACAACCCACAAACACACATGAACAAAACCCAGGGGTGCATGTCGTAAAGGGAATTGGCTGAGCATGGAACCGCACATGCCGTCAGGGATGGGCAAGGTCTAATCTGACATGACATGTGACCACACGCACACACACACACACACACCCCACACCCCCACCCACAAGACATGCACAAAGGGTAGGAGGGAAGCTGACCCCAACTGCCACCCCTAGCCACACACATGTCCACAGACCACCATGCCCAGTGCCTGTCACTGTGCGTGTGTCAGATGCTGGGCACCATTGCACTGTGGCGGACAGCACAACACAGGCATCATCATGCACACACCACAGCAGCCAGCAGCCAGGAGGGTGTGCAGATGGAACATGTGTGTGTGTGCAGGGCAGGTACCCCACCCGTGCACTGCATGTTGAACACACACTGCACACAGGGCAGCGTCAGACAGTAGCCTTGGTGGGAGACAGATCAGTCACACGCCACAGTGCCACGGTCACCACGGATGCATGGGTGGCTCCACTGAGACCCACCAGCAGTGACAGGCTGACTAATGAGCTCATGGGGTGGCACCGACGGTCTCCCAGGTGTTCCGCTGTGTGAACGCGACTGTGCTCACGAGGGGTCTGCAGCACACCGAACATGCCTGCACCAGGCGTGCTCGGGATGCCCACAGCTGAACCCGGTGTCGACAAGGAGGGTGTCACATGACACCGGGAATGGGGGGTGAACATTGCACTGCGCAGTGTCTGAGATGCATGGGTAAATAACTGTGTGCCCACTGTAGCCATGACAGCTGTGATTGTCTGTGTCAGCCTGTCAATGGCTGCGGTCACATCCTCCCACAGCAGCTCCATCCCTGCCAGGAGCAGACTGGTGTCACTGCTGCACCGCTCTTCCACCTGGCACAGGGCCACACTGAGTGCATCCACCGCCGTTACAAGCCGCAACTGCTGATTGACTGAATCTTGGAGTATGCGGGTGTGCTCATCTAAGAGGTCATCTGCCTGATTGGCATGCTGTCCCTCAAGTTGTTCACGACCCTGATGGGTATACACACTAGGGCCATGCCTGGGCATGCTCACAGGTGGTGCACTGATGCCACCCCCTGACACTGTACCCCCATGGCCATTGGCCGACTGCTGACACTGCCCCTCCCGCTGCCACTCTCCAGGGCTCAACAGTGCCACCATAGTGGCTGCAACAGCCCCACTGTCCTGGACACACACCAGTGCTGCCCCACTGGTGCAGACAGGCACAGGCTGGGACTGTGATGTCACGCAGGCCTCCACAGTGGCACCAACCCACGGCTATGCCCGTGCTGTAACCTGTAATTGGCCATCCTGCGGCCCACACATATCACTGTCCATGATGTAAGCTCCATCATCATCAATGATGGATCTGGCACCAGTCCGAGTCTCAGCATGCTGGCATCCATTGACACTGGCATGCTGGGACATGGGCAGGGTATCCTCCGCAACTGCTCCACCAACATCAGTCCAGACAGCCAGGTGGGCCCACCGTCATCCTGACCCTCAGACACCTGTGGAGGTGGATGGACCCTCCTCTGTGTCCATGGTATCACCCTCAGTGGACGAGCCCACCACTGCTGACCCAAGTAGTCGCTCAGGAGCAGTAAGGGAACACAGTAGCATTAATGTATCTGCCCTACCCTGTGTCACCCCCACCCAGTGACAAATCAGAACCTACCATGCAGTGACAGGCTACCAACCATCTAGAATCCACCACCTGGAACACCCTCGATGGCACAACGCCACATGCTGCCAGCAACCTGCTCTTCTTGTGGGGTCAGACGTATGGCCAGCTGTCCCCCACCAGTCGCAGCCCGTGCTGCCCTGATGGCAGCCACTTTATCCTTAATCCTCCACCTGTCTGAACCCACCTTCTTCTTGCACTCCTGCATGGATCGCTGGTGGCTGCCATGAAGGTTGACAGCACGCGCCACCTCTCCCCATGCAACAGCATGGGCCTGTGGTGTTCCTCGCTGTCTGCTGAGCAGTGGCTCCTGGTCAAGGTAGGCCTCAAACAGGGCATCTGTTTCTGCCTTGGTGAAGTTTGGCCTCCTTTTCCACTCACACGTCTCTGTTCCTCTTCCTCCACCTCACGATCGCTTATCATTGATCCTGGGGGAATGACAGGTGTTACCTGTGACTGTGCAGTCCCATGCATCTCCCAAACACCACAGTCCACATTCCCAAACAGCATGCAACTCACCACAATAGACTGCAATACCAGACTATGGCCACTGCAGCCCAATGTCGCATTTATATAGCGCAACACATGCAAATGAGGCAAGGTGCAATTTTAAGTGGGTGCTAATGCAGTATCTGCACCATTGAATAGCTGATTAGCTGATTTGCATATGCCGGGCTGAATATCGCGCTGTTGCGCCTTGCGCAACTGTGTTGAGTGTGCTCAGGCAAGGGCGCATTTCTGTGACATGTGCAGTGGACAACGAACAGCGCATGCCCGGGGTGCTGACGCCAATGCCTGCTGCGCTGCTGATGTGCTGTGTGCAGGAGGCAGTGGAGGACATGGCCACCATTTTGCCAGTGGCGCTATTGCACTGTTCACATGTATGGCGCTCTGGCACTGGGGCGCCATAGGCGTCATGGGGCCACAGCACGGTAGGCTGCTACAGGAAGTGCCACACAGGTGCCCTACCATGCTACACGTGGTGAGTACCAATCGCGCTGTGGCGGTCCATGCACGGGAGACCCCTGACCCTGTGCCGACCTTTGCCCCTAGATGCCATGCATCCACATGGGTGCACCTCTATCATGCTGTTCGGTGACAGTGCAATGGGGAATGGCAGCGCAGTACTGCACAGTAGCCGCACGTGGCAGACATGTGCTACAGAGCACCATTTTGATACTGAAAGATTGGAGGATGGCATGGAGACAGGCACCAATCTGGAGCAGGTCAAACTTGCCAACCTAGTGAACCTAGTGGAGCCCCATGCTGCTGCTCTATTTGGGGAGGACCCCTGGACAGGGCCAGGAGTGCCATGTGGGAGGAGGTGGTGGCGGTGGCCCTGGAGGCAACGACGGGCATAGAGCGCACGGCTGAGCAGTGCAGGCACCACTATGGGGACCTGCAGTGTAGGGACCTGGACAGGCTTGCCCACCTACAGTCACGCACCAAGGGGGGCACAGTTCCATGGCCAGGTAGGTGCCCCATCCATATACTGTTAATATCCATACGGATATCATGGTGGCATGTGTCCAACACGGGGGGGGCCGTCCAGTGTGGGCCATGGTGGCGGTATAGGGGTTGGGGCCAGATGGGTATGGCTGTGTGGGATTGCACACACCCGGGGGTTGGGGGACTTTGCTACCAGATTGTACTGATGTTCCTCTCTCCATGTTTGCACCTTAGGCCCTGAGGAGTGCCGGTGTGCCAGGGAGTGGAGGCTGCGGCGTGAGGTACATCATGCAGCAAGGGCGGCCAGACAAGACCAGCATAGGGACCAGCCTGATGATGGTGAGTGCCTTACATCCATGATTTTTTTTGCATGCTCTGTAACAGGGCGGGCAGTGGGGCATGGCCACCATCCATTGACACCACTGCCATGCACGCAACTTAGTACAGTCAGCACTGTCCAGTGGCATTGCTAGTCTGGGAGTGCATCAATGGTGATCCATGCGTGCACCGGGTACATGGTTGTGCCACTGCCTTTGCACCGCATAGCCATGTCATTGTACAGCCATGGTGGTGTTGTGCAGAACTTGGTCTGTGGGTGTGTGCAGCAGCCCACATGGCTGTGTGCACCTGAGTGGGCAGGTCTTGTGGACACGATCACTGTGGGTGGTCGCACACCATCACAGAGGCATATCCCATGGCCGTATGCCATGCACAGTGGGTGGGCTGCAGGGGGCTGTGCATTCACACCTATTGACTCTGCTCCCTTGTCCTAGGTGGACAGTAGTTGCAGACCATCCAACGGATGCTGCAGGAGATACTGCAGGTGGCCAGGGCCTCCCTTGAGATATTGGAACGCATAGACCATCTGGGAGTCCGACGGAAGCATGGCGGGAGGCACAGTCAGAGTGGGGAGCGGGGAGCGGGGCTCCCGCAGAGCATGTTTCACCCCATGATTTCTCCTACCCACCTGGACCCACCCTCACACCCCCCCTTCCCACTACCATTTGTTCACCACTGCCCCTCGCCCACCCCCACCTTGTTTGTGGCCCTTCCCCCAACCTTTTGTACATAGCTGTAAATAGTTGTTTTTGATCTTTTAAAATACATTTGCTTTGCTATGCCTTCTGTGGTGGTCTATGATTTGCAGAGGGCTAAAGGTGCTCAGCTGCAGTGCTGTGCATGGCGTCAGTGGTGGTGCAGTCATGGGCATGTGTGCGTGTCCGTAGGGGAAATGACTATGGTGTGGGAGTAGCTATCAGTCACTGTCTGTGGTTTGTGTGTTGTTCCCTGTGCACTGGATGACTGTGTGCAGTGGTCCATGGTGCATGTTCTGTGTCCATGGTGCACCTGTCAGACCATTCATGGCCTGTGCAGCTGACACCCTTGCATGTCTGTGACCTGCATGGTCCACTGGCATGTCAGTGGTGGCTATCCAAGCTGGACAGCCACTGTACCCGGCACAATGCCGGGTTGCCTCCTGTCACTGGTGTGGTGCATGTCTGCCTCGGGTGGCACTGTGGCTTCCACTGTTGTTGTCCCACCTCCATGCTGTCACTTGTGGGTGTCACAGGGGATGTGCACCACTGTCTGTCACTTGTGCTCTGGGCGCATGCTGGTGGCGTACAGCTCCATGGTGCCTGTGCAGGGTGGCTGGCACTCCTGTGCCATGGAGTGGTGCTGGCCATGTGTACATGGTTTCCATGGCCACCCGCTGGGGGCTTGGTTGCCCCGCTACTGTGTTCCTGTGTTGGTGTGCCCTTGGGTATGGGTGGGTGCTTGTCCATACACTATGTTGCATCCTGTGTGGCACATGCTTCCATGCACCACTGTGGGTGTCTGGCTGTTGTGGCCAGTGCTGTGTCGGGGTGTGTCCTTGGGAGGGTGTGCAGGGTGCTGTACCACTGGTGGTGGGGTCTGGGGCATGCCCTGTCATGTGTGGGATACCTCGTCTGCCAACACATGGTCGGTCTCTCAGCTGTACCTCGGGGGGGGCGACGTGCATGGTGGCACTGTGTATGCAGTCATTGCATTGCTGTCTGCTGCCACCCACTGATGGTTGCTTGTGGTGGGGCTGCCTTGCATTGTTCTGTGGTGCACAGGGTTGCATTGTCACAGTGGGGGTGGTGGCATGCATGGGGTGTCCTGCACTGGTGGATGCTGCTCCTGGGCAGGGTGTCTGGGGATCATGGTGCAGGGTGTGCTCTGCATTGGTGGGATGGTGTGGCACGGGGGTGGTTGGACCTCCTTGTGTGCCAGTCACAGCTTGCCAGGGGGTGTGCTGAGGCACCATGCCTCGGCTGTGGGTTTGTTGCTGGTATCCATGGGCCAGTGATTATTCCAGCTCTCCACCAGTTGTGCAGTGCATGGGGTGTGGTGGCGATGTCTGTTTTGCTGTGTGCTCCTCTGCCCATCTGTTGCATGGGTGGTAGGCCCCTGAATCCTGTCCCTTCGCATCCCTGGTTGTGCTGTTGCTCTGCTGCCCTGCTCCGCTGGGCATCCCTGGTTGTGCTGTTGCACTGCTGCCCTACTCCACTGGTCATCCCTGGTTGTGCTGTTGCACTGCTGCACTTCTCCACTGGGCATCCCTGCTTGTGCGGTTGCACTGCTGCCGTGCTCCACTGGGCATCCCTGCTTGTGCTGTTGCACTGCTGCCCTGCTCCACTGAGCATCCCTGGTTGCGTTATGGTGCATCTGAACTGCTCCACTGAGCATCCCTGGTTGTGCTATGGAGCATCTGAACTGTGCCACTGCACATCGCTGGTTGTGCTATGGCACAGGTGGTGTGATATTCAGTTGTGTGCTGCAGGCGCATCTTGACCTGCGCAGTTTTTGAATATCACGCTTCTTGCGCATGGGCACAGTGGACTTGCGCTTGCTCCTGCTGTTGCACACTTTTTTGGCGCAGTTTGAAAATCTGGGCCACTGTGTGAACCTGTACAAAATATTAAATCCAGAAGGTGGACAAGGGATTAGCAGGGTGCAAGGCCACAACACACACCGAAGGTCAGCTAAACAGCCCATATAGTACACTACAGTATGATGGATACGTATCATGTGATGGATTGAGTTGGATGAGCTAATCAATGATATGATAAACTATGGGACTATGAATTATAAGCTGTATGATTACATTTAAGTGAATGTAACAGAAAACAGAGATCACCAGCACACATACATTGCAGCACTGACCCTGAGATGACACAGGTCTCACCAGCAGTGCTCTGAATGATCACATTGGTTGCCAGAATGCTAACAATAAGCAACACATGTGCACACATAAAGTAGCAGACACCTGCTGGTATAGACTGGGACAAGAATAAGTTCACAGCTCAGTAGTACTGCCTGTGCATCTGTATCCAATGACATGGTCATGTATTTCCTGAAATTCCTGTGTTATCTCTTCAGAGTCCCTGTCTGTCTGTAGTACCACTAAATGGGCATAAGAAAGAATCTCTTTAGAAATATAGAGAAATATGTATCTGGAAATATCTGAACAAGTCTTTGGCTGTAACTGTATAAACATTCAGCACATGCTAACATGAAACCTCAAGGAATGATACCAGCTGGCAAATGGCAGAACAGGACTTGTCGCTGGCCAGTACTGCAAGGGTGTTTGGATTAAAACATTACTACAAACATTAGTAAGGGGTCAGGCATTTGGATGAAACCAATACTATGCATATTACTAAAGGTGTTTGGATGAAAACATCAATAGGCACAGGAAAAAGGGTGTTAGGTTAAAAACATCACTACATACATTACTAAGGGCATTTTGAATGAAAACATTACTTCACATTTTACTAAGGAAATTTATGATGAAAACATCACCACCCTCATCATTTATGGTGTTTGGAGAAAACATCACTACACATATTATTAAAGGCATTTGGATGAAGACATCGCTACCCATGTTACTAAATGTGTTTGTGGGAAAACATTAATACACACAATGTTACGGGCACTGAGATGAAAACATTACTGCACAGATTACTAAGATCATTTGGATGAAAACATCACTATCCACATTACTAAGGGTCAATGGAGGAAAACATTACTACACACATTACTAAGGACATTTGAATAAAAATATTACTGTGCAGCTTATTAAAGGTGTTTGGATGAAAACATTACTACAGAACACACATTACAAAGGGCGTTTGGGTGAAAGCATTACTATGCAAATTAATAAGGGCATTTGGATGAAAACATAACTGCATACATTATTAAGGCCATTATGATGAAAAACATTACTACACAGAACATTCGGTAATATCATCACCAACATGGCTGCTTAATATCTGAGGTTCCATGCTTCATCTGGCAAAAGTCCCCTGTTAACTGCTTTGGATACTGCAAATAATCGACAAAAACACAATGAGGAAGGGGACTACAGTACAGGGACCCATCCTGAAAGAAAAAACTGACCTGACTGAAGAGGATGCCCGTGGATCATGCCAGGATGCTTCAGATTCTGAACCCTTCCAGGCCTCGGTAGATGCTTTGTAGCTTCTGGATGTCTCTCAAACACCTTGTAACATGAAAAATAAAAAAAAATTAAAAAATGGAGACTATCTACCAGGAATTAATCTCCTTCAGAGCGGAAATTAAACAGATTTATTAGGACCTTCAGAGGGATGTAAAGGGATTGAAACAAAGGGCTGATAAAACAAAGTGCCAGCTCATGGCCACAGAGAACTGAGTAGGTGATTTAGAACAGGCCATGCAGGAACTTAAAGAGCAGTAGGCTGTAATTACGGCTAGACAGGAGGACTTGGAAAACAGAGCTCGGCATTAAAATATCAGATTCTACTGCATCCCAGAAGGATTGGAGGGGCAGGACATTAAATAATTTCTTATCACTCTCCTATGTATGGCTCTGGAATTACCCTCCAACTTTTCACTTGAGCTCGAATGGGTACATAGAGCCCTTGGCCCTAAGCCATCTTCAACAAACACCCATCCCCACTCCATCTTGGCCCATTTTCTGAACTATGCGGCTAAGGAACAAATTCTTAATATGGCCTGGAAAAACAGAGTCCTCTAAGATCAAACTCAGATTTATCTAGATAATGACTATGCTCTGAGCACTATGAGGAACCAGTGATAGTATTTACCTTTATTTCTGTTCTAAAACAAGAGATCCGCTTTATAACTCTCTACCTGGCCAACCTGATAAATCTTTTTTTCCAGAAAGCAGGATGCAATTTGAATCAGCAACTGAAGCTCATGAGGAACTGAATAAGAGGAGCCTACAAATATCAGACTGTCCGACAGTGAATACAGACCAGTGGTGCATCGGGTACCTGTTGGCTGGGACAAGCTATACCTTGATTCTGCTAGTGCTGAAGCTGTCCCTTGTCCGATTACACAGCATTCAAATGACTGTCAGTCTAGCAGGGCATTGTCACTAAAAGGAGAGGGGAGAGATGGATAGGAAAAATTACCTAAGGTTAGCTAGTGAGGCAAGTAAGAAAGTCAGATAAGCAAAGGCACAGAAGGAGCTGCAGATAGCTGAAGGAATTAAGATGGGGGAGAAGGCTTTCTTTCACTATATAAGTGAGAAAAGGGACAAGGATGAAGGGATTGTTAGGCTTAAGAAAGGGGTGGAGTGGGTGGAGGATAATGTGGGAAAAGCAGAGAAATCAAATTAATACTTATGTTGCATCTTCACCAGGGAGAAGGATGGACCAGTGCCTTCAGGAGAGAAAAGAGGAGTGGGGGGGGATGGGAACACAGATATAGCAATAGAGGAGGATAGAGTGAGAGAGGGGGGCTGCTGGCATTGAAAGTGGACAAATCACCAGGCCTGGACAGGGTACATCCAAGGGTACTAAAGGAACTGGCTGAGGAGCTGGCAGAACCACTGGCAGACCTATGTAATAGTTCACTAGAGACAGACATAGTACTGCAGGACTGGAGAACAGCACATGTAGTACCACTCCACAAAAGCAGTCCCAAGGATGACCAAGGAAATTAGAGACCAGTCAGTCTGACCTCCACTGTGGGTACTCATGGAGACCATACTAAAGGAAAGATTGCTGGAATATCTAGAGAAGCATGGTCTCCAGGATGCGAGGCAGCATAGGTTCATGGTAGGGGGGGGGGATTGTGTCAAACAAATCTGATTGACTTCTTTGACTGTGTCACTAAGACAGTAGACAGGGGCCAAGAGGTAGATATCCTCTGTCTTGATTTCAGCTAGGCCTTTGACTTTGTGCCCCACAAAAGGTTGATCAGGAAGTTGGTGGATCTCAGGGTTGGGGAAAAGATGGCCAGATGGGTGGAAAACTGGCTGAAGGACAGAACCCAGAGAGTGGTTGTGGGAGGAGAGTATCTGGCACAAGACAAGTAACCAGTGGGGTCCTGCAGGGCTCGGTGCTGGGGCCAGTGTTGTTCAATGTCTTCATCAATGACATTGGAGATGGCATTAAGGGCAAAATGTGCCTATTCGTAGATGACACCAAACTCTGTGGGAGAGTGAACACAGCTGAAGGGATACAGGACCTACAGGAAGATCTGAAAAAGCTAGAGAGGTGGTCCAGGAATGGCAGCTTGGCTTCATTGTCAAGAAATGCAAAGTTATGCATACTGGACCTAAGAATCCTAGGACAGCGTACTATCTGGGTGGAGTCTGAGTATCTGCATCAGAGGAGGAGAAGGACCTGGAAGTGATGATCACTAGTGACCTGAAGCACTCCACACAGTGCAAGAAAGTAGCAGCAAAGGCAAACAAGATGCTGGGATGCATACCTAGGGAGATCAGTAGCAGGAGAGAGGAGGTTATACTGCCCTTGTACAGGTCACTGGTAAGGCTGCATCTAGAGTACGGAGTTCAGTACTGGTGCCCACACTTCAAAAAGGACATTAACCTGCTGGAGAAGATCCAAAGGAGGGCTACAAAGATGATAGCTGGTCAGCAATGTAAAGCATATGAGGAGAGGTTGAAGGCACTGAACATGTACTCCCTGGGAGACAGGAGAGAGAGAGAGAGAGAGAGAGAGAGAGAGGGTGACATGATTGGGACCTTCAAGTACTTGAAAGGGATAAATAAGGTTGATAAGGAGTCTTTTTAAGCTGAGTGGCAGCCATAACACGAGGGGACACAGTCTTATGCTGGAGGGTGGGAGGTTTAGGAGGGAGGTCAGGAAGCACTTCTTCACAGAGAGGGTGGTTGACACTTGGAATGCACTGCCAGAAGAGGTAGTCTCATTGAAGGCAGTGGGCAGCTTTAAGAGATGCTGGGACAGGTATAGGGGGAAGGTAAGGATCATGGGTAGGGAGGATGGAAGGAGTGGAGATAAGGGACAGTAACATAGAAACATAGAATTTGATGGCAGATAAGGACCACAAGGCCAATCCAGTATGCCCATTATTTCTACCTTATGAATGTACCATAGGCCTGTACTCTGTCAATGGCCTATCTATTCATACTCATCTGTATTGCTCCCTTATGCCTATCCCATGCCTGTTTGAAGCCCTGTACAGTATTCATATCCACCACTTCCTGAGGTAGGCCGTTCCATGCATCCACCACCCTTTCTGTGAAAAAGAACTTTCTCACATTACCTTTTAATCGGCCTACCTCTGATCTCATGCTGTGTCCTCTTGTCCTGCTATTTTTCTTATATTGAAACATGTTGGACTCTTTCACCTTGTTAATTCCCTTTTAAAGATGTTTGAATGTTTCAATCATATCACTTCTCTCCTTCCTTTGCTCTAGGGTATACATATTGAGCTCCGTTAATCTGTCCTCATATGTTTTTTGATGCCGTCCGTGCACCATTTTGGTTGTCCTTCTCTGGAGTGCCTCCATTTTGTTAATGTCCTTGTGCAGGTGCAGCCTCCAGTATTGCACGCAGTACTCAGATGGGGCCTAACCAGTATCTTACCTTCCTCTTATGACATGTGATACCCCTAGTAATACACCCCAACATCCCTTTAGCCTTACCTACAGTAGCTTTAAGCTGTGGACCCTGCAACACGAGCAGACTTGATAGATCAGACATCCTTCTTCTGCTGGCTTCTTCATATGTTTGAATGTTCATATGTCTTGTTATTTGCTGGGACTACATTCCCCCTGCATAGTCATTTTCATATTATTGTCTTTTGAGGAACAAACGTTATAAACTATTAAGGGACCCGGACCACATTTGTCCCTTAATAGTTTTTCTTCCTACATTACTAGTCCGGTTGACGTTTTTTCTTTGTCTAAGAAGTGTAAGTTTTATCTTCTGGTTTGTTAATGATTTTCTGATATGTTGGTGGTGGAACCACTCGGATGGTCTGACCATTACTCCATTAGGTTCAATTTTGAGGCCACCCCTATTAGGTCAGCCCCTTCGGAGATGGTCCGGTACCACCCATTAAGGGGTGTGTCCCCAGATGACCTGATGGCAGTGTTGGACCTATCGGACCTTCCGACAGATTGCTTGGATCCAGGTGACCTAGTATAGGCCTATAATAGGGCGGTTACGGGGGCCCTGGATTCTATTGCACCTGTTCGTGTTCGTCCGCTCACTCTTCGCCCCAGGTCTCCATGGTTTGATGAGACCATGAGGGAGTTGAGGAGGTAGGGACGAAGGCTGGAGAGGCATTGGCGGAAGTCTGGTCTGGATGATGACAGACTAGTTTGATGGACCATTATCTGGCCTATCAATCCAATCTCTCGTGAAGGCAGAGTTCCTGTCCAGGAGATAGCGGCTGCACAGAATAGACCAGCCAGCTCTTTCGGACTGTGGACAGACTGTGTAGTCCAGTCTGTCTTCAGCCCGGGAGGGCCTTTTCCACAGAACGGTGTGAGGAGTTTGCTCTTTTCTTTGCAGATAAGGTTGCCAAAATCAGATCGGACGTCCGCTCTTCCCTCTCCAATGGGGGCAGTGATGGTCGGCCGGAGATGTAAAACACCCAGTTTGCATGGTCTGACTTCAGCCTCCCCAAAATCGAGGATCTTGTGATGGTCATTCGAGTGCTACGACCAACTAGCTGTGATTTGGACCTGGCCCCACATGCCTCTTAGTGGATTGTGTGGATAAAATCGGCCTAGTCTTGGCTTTGATAGTCTGGAAGTCTTTGCAGAGGGGGATCTTTCCAGATCCCCTTAAAGAGGCTATACTTAGGCCTCTGTTAAAGAAGCCCTCCTTAGACCCAGACTGTCTAGCAAATTACAGACCAGTCTCTAACCTACCTTTTGTGGGTAAGGTTATTGAGAAGGTGGTCGCACTGCAACTGGAGGATCATCTGACCAACAACAATATCTGATGCTCTCCAATCTGGATTTAGGAAAAGGCATTGTACGAGACAGCACTCTTTCGTGTACTAAATGACCTCCTAATAGCGAGAGATCGTAGGACCAGTTCTATCTTGGTACTTCTTGATCTCTCTGCAGCATTTGACACTGTTGATCATGGGGTGCTGTTGGAGTGTCTGCGGTCCGTCTGTGGATTATCTGGTATGGTCCTCAGGTGGTTTAGATCTTACCTCGAAGGTAGGACTCAGAGGGTGGTGTCGGGAATCTTTTCCTCGGCATCAGTCTCCCTGCCTTGTGGGGTACCGCAGGGCTCTATTCTAGCGCCTATGTTATTCGCGGTGTATATGCTGCCATTGGGAGCGATTATAAGACGACACAGTCTGGGTTTTCATTGCTATGCCGATGATACCCAGCTGTATATGTCTTTTGTGCCCGGCCAGGATGCTGCCTTGTCAGTATTTAATAACTGCCTTGCAGAAATTCAAGATTGGATGAATGGGAGTTGGTTGAACTTAAACCCCGACAAAACTGAGGTGTTGGTTGTGGATAAAGGTCGCTGTGAGGCAGGTATGCCAGTTGGATCGCACTCTGGCTTATGGCTTGCAGGCGTTCCACTGACAACCTCAGATCAGGTGCAGAATCTTGGTGTAATAATTGACGACCACTTGACGCTTAAAGCTCAGGTGTCAGCGGTCATCAAAACTTCCTTTTTCCATCTGAGGAATATCGCCAGGGTGAAGCACCTGGTTCCTCCAGAAGATCTTCCAACATTGATCCACGCCTTTGTTACCTCCCGCCTTGACTATTGCAACTCCCTGTACCTAGGGCTATCGGGGGTTGAGCTTCGCCGTCTGCAGCTAGTGCAGAATGCGGCCGCCAGGTTGTTGACTGGTTCTTCTAGATCCAGTCATATAATGCCTGTGCTCCGGACCCACTGGCTGCCAGTATTTTGGCGAATCACCTTCAAGGTCAGTTTTTCTGACCTATAAAGCTCTACATGACCAGGGACCCAACTACCTGAAAGAGCCCTTTGCCCTACTGTCCCTCCTGCCCCTCCGATCCACTGATGAGGGATTGCTGAGATTCCAGGTCCGTTTGAAATCTTCAGGCTAGGTCATTTAGTTTTATGGCCCCGACCCTATGGAATTCTCTACCTCGTCAGGTGCGAAATAGTCCGACTGTCCTTAGCTTTAAAGGAGCCTTGAAAACCCACCTTTTTAGTATAGCTTTTAATGATTTATAATAGTTTTAAACTCTGTCTATTTACTGTTTTATGATAATGTACAGGCGCTTTGGATATGAGAAAAGCACCTTTTTATAAATAAAAGTTGATTGATTGATTGATTGATTAAGAAACATTCAGAGTGGTACCAGGATGAGAAATCAGGGAATGTTCTAGCTTTGAGAGTTAATTCTAACACAGTGAATATTGTTTATAAAACTGGTAGTGGGAAGGGGACCCACTGTATGCACTCTACTGCATTGTGCCCTGTGGGGTGGGCGCAGGTGGGGAATCCTCCTATACCTTGACAAAGATGGCCATGTCAGAGTCTTACTTTATCTCTTTCTGATGTTTTTGTTGTTACTTTTTTATTCACAATGGCTGTTTCACCAGTAAAGGTATTATCATTTAATTTTAATGGTATAAACAACCTGATCAAAAAGTCCAGACTGCTCCCGTATTTAAGGAAACAGGAGATGGATGTTATCTACTTGTAGGAGACCAACTTATTTTCAGGGTAACACCAAAAGTTAAGCTCTGGTAACAGGTATATGATCTGTGCCTCCTCATTCAAGGGAGGCAAGCAGCGGGGGGTGGCTATTACGATACCGACTGCTACAGTGTTCCTACCTCAGCAGGAATATGTGGACCAAAATGGATGTTTTGTTATCCTCATAGGATTGTTATATGGGGCAGGGGTGACACTTGCAAATGTTTACCCCCCCCCCCACACACACACACATACACACAGGTCTTCCCTGAAAAAATTTCACCTGTTCTTCAACAAATTACACCACATGCACCAAAGGTTATTAGTACTTGGTGGAGACTTTAATGTGACCTTAACTCCTACCCTGGACACCTTAAATCCTTCCAAGCACCAAATTACAGACTCTCAAAAATACTTGTATTCTCAGATATCTAGTCTGAGGTTACTGGATGTTTGGAGACATTTTTTCCCAACTCTGAGAGCCTACACTTATTTTTATCCCTGTTTTCCTTTGTATTCCCGCATTGATTATTTTTTTGTAACAGTGGAGCAATTGGATGCCCTCCATCACATCTCAGTATGTACTAATTGTCTACTACTATTACTGCCCCTTAGTGCTAAAATGAGATTTAGGTAAAACATGTAAATCTTCCTTTGGCTCCTCAACCTTTCCTTGCTGAAATATGAGGGATTCCAAATGATGATAGCGGATAGAATCCCACAGATTACTAGCGAAAACACTTCACCTGATATTTTCCCTACTGTTATCTGGGACACACTTAAAGCTGTTATCCATGCAGACATGATGTCTTATGATTCTCATAAATGGAGTAAGAGAAAATCTAAATATAACCAGCAGATGGCCAAATTAAGAACATTACAATTAGAATATGCTGCCAGAGAGGAACTGAGGGATAGATGCATCTGTCAAATAAAGGCTAAACTCCAGAATATTTTAGACTACAAGGTCCAGATGGCACTTTTATTTTTTTAAAAATACCATTGGGGGGGCATAGGCAAAGGAGGACTTTGGTGAGGAGACTTTGGGGCTCTAAATAGGCTTCCTGCATAACTCAGCTTACATGCCCAACCACTGGCTGGGTGGCAGTATCCACTCCTGACATACTGACCCCTTTTTTTTTCATCATATAAGGTTTTATTAGAGTTTCAGAGTTTCAAAATGGTACACCTCCTACATCAGATGCATTCATAGGTGTGGTCTATAGACCACCAGCCCAGGAGGAAGAAACAGATAGGGAGCTGATGCTAGCCATCCAGAGGATGGCAGACAAGGGTGAGGTAGTACTGGTTGGAGACTTCAATATTCCAGATGTGGACTGGAGCATCCCAGCAGCAGCATCAACTAGGAGCAGATTTATCCTGGACTCCCTTCAGGGTGCCTTCCTCAAGCAACTGGTCATGGAACCAACTCGGCAGAAGGCAATACTGGACCTTGTGCTCACAAACAGGGACAGTGTGATGGGGGAGAGTGGGGAGCACCTGGGGAACAGTGACCACCAGTCACTGTGGTTTGAAATCACAGAAAGAGCAGAACCAAACCACACAAAAACACGTATCCTGGATTTTAGGGGGGCAAACTTTGGGAAAATGGGGAGATACTTGAAAGAGGCATTAAGGGGAATGGGGCAGGAATCAGGGGTTGATGAACAGTGGGAAGTATTTAAAATGGGGATTACAAGAGCAACAGAATTATGTATTAAGCAGGTTAGCAAGAGGAAAAGGAAGAGGAGACCATTATGGTTTTCCAAAGAGGTAGCAAAGAAAGTGAAAGCCAAAAAGATTGCATTCAGGCAATACAAAAAGACACAGGCAGAAGGGGATAGGGAGAAGTACCAGGAGAAGCAAAGGAGGCAGGAGGTCAGTAAGGGAAGCCAAAGCTCAGACAGAAGAACACATTGCAAAATCAGTGGGTAGAGGGGACAAAACCTTTTACAGGTACATAAGGAAAAAGAAAGGCAAAGGGAGGATAGTGAGACTGAAGGGGAGGATGGGGCTGTGGGAGGATGACAACAGTAAAGTTGACATATTGAACAGGTATTTCTGCTCAGTCTTTACTGAGGAAGAGGAGGGTAATGGGTCTGAATGGAGTACAATGGGTGAGAATGGTGCGAAATGGACACAAGTCCCTTTACGAGAAAGGGTCCTGAAGGAACTGGAAGTAATAAGAGTTGATAAAGCAGTGGGGCCAGATCGGGAACCTCAGGTCCTTAAAGAACTAAGAGAGGTGGTGGCTGGAACCTCTTGCTATCCTGTTTAGCCGATCACTAGAAACAGGGAGGTACCCAAAGACTGGAGGATAGCAGATGTAGTCCCCTTATACAAAAGTGGGAACAAAGAGGAAGGGGAACTACAGACCAGTCAGCCTCACTCGGGTAGTGGGGAAGACATGGAAGCACTACTGAAGGAGAGATTGGTGGAACATCTGGTTGTCAGTGGACTACAGGACCCAAGGCAGCATGGTTTCACCAGGGGAAGGTCATGTGCAGACCAACCTCATTGAATTTTGACTGGGTGACTAGGGAGGTGGATCGGGAGGGCAGTGGACATGGCCTATCTGGACTTCAGCAAGGCCTTTGACACTGTGCCACATAGAAGACTATTGCACAAACTGGGGAATATGAGTGTGGGCAGGACAGTATGCAGTGGGTAGGTAACTGGCTGGGCAGCAGGACACAGAGGGTGGTGGTAAATGGCTGTCACTCCACAGAGGAAGAGTGACCAGTGGGGTACCACAGGGATCAGTGCTGGGACCGGTACTATTCAATATCTTCATCAGTGACATTGCGCAGGACCTAGAAGGCAGAATTTCACTGTTGGCTGATGACATAAAGCTCTGTAACAGAGTAGACACACCAGAGGTGTAGACAGAATGAGAAGGGACCTGCAGAAACTTGAAGAATGGTCAGGGGTTTTGGCAGTTGAAATTATGCAAGGAAGTGCAAGATAATGCATATGGGGCACAAAACCCTGGCACAATATATCAGTTGGGGGTGAGGATATAGCATGCACTAAGCAGGAAAAGGATCTTGGAGTTATCATCTCTGATGACCTCAAGGCAGGAAACAGTGTGACAAGGCAGCAGGTAAAGCAAATAGGATGCTGGGATGCATAGGCAGGGCATCACCAGCAGGAAAAGGGAGGTCATAATTCCACTATACAAGACACTAGTGAGGCCGCACCTGGGTACACTGTGCAGTTCTGGAGACCTTACCTCGTAAGGACATAGACAGGGTAGAGAAGGTTCAGAGGGGGCAACAAAGATGGTGCATGGATTGCATCACAAGTCCTATGAGGACAGGTTGAAGGCACTGAACATGTACTCCCTGGAGAAGAGGAGGAGAGAGGGATATGATAGAGACATACAAGTATCTTACAGGGAGGAACAGGGTGCAGGAATGCACTATTTTAAGCGAAAAGATGTTCCAGGACTAGAGGGCATGGGATGAAGTTGGAGGAGGATGATTCAGAGGAAACGTGAGGAAGAATTTCTTCACAGAACGGGTGGTGGACAAGTGGAACACCCTGCCAGAGGAAGTGGTGGGGGCTGAAACAATCACGGGATTTAAGAATGCATGGGATAGACATAAAGAAATTCTGGAGGTCAGGGGTAAGGGGCAACAGACTTCCTGAAAAACATAAACTGAACTTGCAAACTTAAATGGGCAGACTGGGTGGGCCATAGGCCCTTATCTGCCGACACTGTCTATGTATCTATGTATTCTGTACCAAAGACATGAAGTTTGATTCAGATACATAAAAGGATAAATATGTTACATAGAGTACTATAATGTATACATATTAAGAAAACGTGAACCATCATTCACAGTAACATCAGTAAGGTCTAATAAAGCTAAATTCACAGCAGTGTTAGTCATATCTACCCACAATTCAGCAGTCAGGGACAGCAAGAGACATCCACTATTGTCTGAGTCTTAAGAAAGGGAGGGTTCTCCAGTGGAGGGGGAATGTTGCACAGTGAGAAGTTCAGATTGGCTTCCCATTTTTTGAGGTAATATTCTAGTTGGCCATGGTGAGAGTATGAAAGACGTTCCATCAAGGCCAAACGTGCCAAAGCTGCCTGCCACATTGGGATGGGAGGATGTATAGGTTGTCTCCAATGCATTAAGATCAGCCTCTTGGCTTCTAAAATTGCCAACATAGCCCATTCTTTATGTGGCCTGGACAGGAAAGTTAATCCAGAGGAATCTCCCAAAAGCGGTTTAGGCTACAAAGGTAAGTCCTCAATACCCAGAATCTGGGAACATTCATGAGCAATGGCAGACCAGAAAGTATCCATCATGAGACAGGTCCACAGTATGAGATACAGATGGGCTTCTGGTTGTTGGCATCTCCAACACTTGATGTAATTATTGCTCCACAATTCAGCATACCTCAAAGAGGGGGACCATGCCTCCTTGAGGGTGTGTGAAAGGGTCATAATAAGACTCCAAGCATATCGTGAATCCAGGAGTGCAGGCGGTAGACCTTTATCAGGCAACCCGCCCAACCCCAGAAGGGCCCTAAGCAGGGTAGGAGACATCAAGTTAGATTCAAGAGTAACCCATAGGGGGAGTGGTGCACTAGAGGGTACAAACCATTTTGTAGATTGAGCAGCTACGCTCACGATATGGTAACCTTGGAACCAAGGGACACCTAAGCCCCCTTTTGACCAGTGCTCACGAAGCTTATGTTTCCCCCATCTGTGTGCTTTTCCTTCCCAGAGAAAAGAGGCTACCAGATTCTCAAGAGATGAAAATATCTTAGAGGAAAGGTGGATCAGAAGGTTATTAAATAAGTAAGTGACTCTGGGGAGTAAAAGCATGCGTATGGCTGCTGCCTTTCCCAGTAGTGATAGGTGTAATTTACACCACCTCTCTACCTCTATGGCCAGCTGTTTCAAAAGGGGTACAAAGTTAGCAGTTTCAAGGTCTTCCCATTTGGAAGAAATATAGACTCCCAAGTAGGTGAAGCCATGGGGTGCCCATTTCAATTCTGTGACTTTTAAGCATTCTTGTGTGCATAAGCTATTGAGAGGGGCAAGCGTTGTTTCTGCTGATTAACCTGTAGCCCAGAAAGGGATGCAAAGTCCCATAGTACAGAGAGAGCTATTGGATTGGGGATGAGACATGGTAAGTAACAGATCATCAGCATAGGCTGCCACAACATACGACTTACCATGCGCTACAGTGCCCGACAGACCTTGAGTATTGGCCAGTACCCTAATCAGAGAATCCAAAGCAATCAAAAGAGCAGATGAGAGAGGAGGCAACCTTGTCTGGTGCCCCTATATAGTGGAAAGGGTGGGGAGATGTCTGAATTTGTTAAAACTTTAGCTAAGGGGGAGTTATATAATGTTGAGACCCATTGAGAAAATTGAGGCCCAAAGCCATAAAGGCGAAGAACTCCATGTAAGTAATTCCACCCAAGGGAATCAAATGCCTTAGTGAAATCCACCACCCTTGCAGCCATAGGAATCTTGGCATTGGACGCTAGCCATCTCAAATTAAGCAGTAACCTGGTATTGTCAGATCTCACCTTGCCAGGCATAAACCCCACCTGTGCAGGATGTATAAGAGAGTGAAGAACTTTATGCATCCTGATGGCTAGGATCTTGGCCAAGATCTTAGTGTATACAGGCAGTAGTGATATTGGTCGGAAATTAGCACAGTTGTAAGGGTCGGTAGATTTCTTGGGGAGGAGTGTAATTAGAGCTTCTTTCATTGTGGTAGGGAGAGAGCCTGAAGCTTGGGCATCCTGTAATGCTGATAATAGAGGCTGGGCGATCTCTTGTGCCAATGCCTGATATAATTCAACAGTCATCCCATCAGGCCCAGTGGCCTTCCATTGGGCCATCTGGGAGAGGGCTTGATGTATCTCGAGAGTGGTTAATAGTGCATCCAATAAGGTGACTTGTTCAGGTAACAAGGCTGGCATGGTAGACCGTTAACAAAAGGTCTTAAGATCTTGGGACAATTAGGTGGGTGACAGAGTGGATTTTGACTTATATAGCGCTTGGTAGAAGGATGTCATAGTCTCATTGACCCCTACGGGATCAGTAGTGATCGAGCATGAAGAAGTACGAAGGGTGTATATTCTAGTAGAGGCCTGCTGCTTATGCAGCTGGAAGGTGAGGAGTTTACCTCCTTTGTCACCACCCTCCCAATACGAGTGCTTGGATCTCAACATTAGCCATTCAGCTTTATTCTGTAACAAAACATTGATCTGGTATTTAAGATTGACTATTCTACGATACAGGGAGGTGTCCTTGGTCGCAGTCGGTGAGACCTTAAAGCACTCTTCCAGGCTATTAAGTTCTGATTGCAGTAGCTCGATAGATTTTTTCTTAGTTTTATTATGATGTGCTGCAAAAACTATAATACGGCCTCTGAGATTGGCCTTAAAGGCCTCCCACACTATGCTCGGGGACACACCACAGGTTGAATTAAGGGCAAAGTATTCCCTGGTAGCTTTAACCATTGCCTGACTAAACTCTGGATCTTTAACTAGCATAGGGTTACATCTCCATCTTGTACCATTAGGTTGAAAGCCTATTGGAACATATGTGGTGAGAACAGGTGCATGGCCATTGATGATAATACTACCTATGGAGTTATGCGAAACTCCCCCAGATGCTTCACTGTTCACCAGCCAGTAGTCAATCTGGTTATGTACCCCATGTACAACAGAAAAATAGGAGTAGT
Organism: Neoceratodus forsteri; assembly: GCA_016271365.2. Classification (NCBI taxonomy): domain Eukaryota; kingdom Metazoa; phylum Chordata; order Ceratodontiformes; family Ceratodontidae; genus Neoceratodus; species Neoceratodus forsteri. Next base: position 292,033,112 of record CM057459.1, read on the forward strand.
CATACCCAGAGGTGTTATCGCGCCTCCATACATCTATTAGACCCCATTCCGCCTGTAGTTCTTAGACAGCAGCATGAGCTCGAGGGTGTGTTTGCAGGGTGGGCTTCAATTTGTCTAGGAAAATGTCAGATACCAAATTAAAATTACCTCCTAAAATGAGAGTGGTGTTAGTGTTTGGCTGGTTCCACGTGGAAATAGCTTGGCTTAATCCAGGAAACAAATCCACCTGGTCAAAGTTGGGGGCATATACATTGCCCAGGATCAGTGACCCAGTGGGGGATGTTCATTTAACCAGAGCCCATCTACCTTGAGAGTCCAATTTTGACTCTTCCACCACCCATGGGCTGGACCTATGAATTAAAATGGCAACTCCCCTGGATTTGGATGAAGCAGAGCTAGCATGGACAGTTCCAACCCATGACTTTTTAAACCAGGGGACGGATCTTTTAAGGAGGTGTGTTTCCTGTAAAAGAGCTATGTCAATGTGCAGGGAATGGAGATATTGTATGACCTTAGTACACTTGACAGGATGATTAAGGTCCTTGACATTCCAGGAGACCAGGTGCAGACCTTGGAAGTTTGGGGAAGCCATGTCTTGCCCCAGTATGAGCAACTATGTACTCACCCCTACCACTGACCAGAGAATGGGAGCCCCGGAATCATATCACACACTGGCTGCCAACCTATTCCTTATTACCAGGTGACTGCTGGGGGTTATCAGGAAGGTATACTTGCACTGCTGTGTGAATTTATATGTAAAAGGCATACCAGTAACAAGTATTTAAACACCAAGAAAGATTGTACAAGGTCGATTACAAAAACCTAAGTCTAAGTAACTACAACAATTCCAACAGCGTTTTTTCACTAATAGTGAGGATAGCTGTGGCAAAAGAAGGTACAAAAGAAAGTGTATCCTCAGCTATGCAAGTTTCCATGCGTCAGGAGAGGAATGAGCCAACCAAAACAACTCACCTATCCTCATCCGTTAACAATCTTCGGTAGCTGGCACAACCCCCAGAAGGGGGGGGAGGTATGGGGAGATAGTAAGGTGAGGGAGAGGTAAGAGGGAGAGAGAAGGAGATTGGGGAGAGATTGGGTAATCATCTCAATCAAACACTATAAGGGCCGCTTATTGTTTACCCACCTTTGTAAGGCCTCCCATAAGTAAGGGAGCCATCCAAAGGAAGAACATTTAGCTACAGAAATAACATTTCAGCTAGGGTACTTGCTACTACAAAACAGAGCGGCAGGTAAGAGACCTGTCTGAAAAGCAATTATCAACTTGTACAGCATAATATACAACCATTACTAAAGCGAGCCAGCCTTGTAGAGAGCACCTGATGGAGAGTCAAGTGCCTAAGGGTGCCTGTCCATATCTGTAGGCACTGCACTGGCAGCAGTGGCGTACATTTTTTCCCCCGGTTTAAGTTTTTCAATATGCTCCACTGCTTCGACTAACTAGGAGTCCAGAATGTCAGCCCAGTCCATAGATAGAGCAGATTCAGCATGCAAGGGGTTAGAGCCAGGCGAGTGACAGGCTGATAAGGTACCTAGGGAATCATACCATGGCATCTTGGCTAGAGGGGCAACTTCTTGCAGGTCTACAGCCAGTTGTTGGCTGCTTCTCAGGCATTGCCTTTGGAGGGTGGAATATCCTGCAGGTCTGGGGGGGAGGAATTCTTGCACAGCAGTAAACCCAGAGTCAGTTATATCCAGTAGTAGTGTACATGAAGCAGATTTTTGCCTGGGGGAATCAGTAAGAGGCAAACCCGGTACAGCTGAATATTTGTCCCCTTTGGACAGTCCACCTGAAGAAGTGTTCCTAGCGGTGACATGTGGTACAGAAGCATCCCACAGCCTTCTGGGGGATGTAGTCGGAAAGGGCAGGTTAGGCCACAGTCTGCAGATCCAGTGCTCCACTTGGCCTGGACTAGTTGCCAGTAACTCCTTCCCTTCTTTGGATACCAGGAGATTGGTGAGTCCCTGAAACCTGTACTGGAAATTGTGTGCAGCCAAAAATTTCGTCAGGGGGCCATATACCCGGTGCTTATTAGCATTGTCCTGAGTGAAGTCTCTATAAAAAGAAATAGATTCTCCTTGCCATTTAATTTCCCCCAGGTCGTGAGCTGCCCTTAGAATACATAGACAGTGTCGGCAGATAAAGGCCTATGGCCCACCTAGTCTGCCCATTTGAGCTTGTCAGTTCAGTTTATATTTTCCTAGAAGTCTGTTGCCCCTTACCCCTGACCTCCAGAATTCCTTTATGTCTATCCCATGCATTCTTAAATCCCATGATTGTTTCAGCCCCCACCACTTCCTCTGGCAGGGTGTTCCACTTGTCCACCACCCTCCATGCTGTCACTCAACCCAAAACCATACTCCATGCACTCTGCCACACAGCCCTGCACTATACTTCTCTGTATGCTGACACACAGTGACACTATACCACATGCACACTGTCAAGCCAACTGACACCATACCCACATGCTCTCTGATAGAGATGCAGTGAAATTTTATTTCACGGGTGAAATTATGGTGAAATCGCCAATTTCACCTATTGAAACATTTTAGAAACATAGAAACATAGAAACATAGACTTTGATGGCAGATAAGGACCGCTAGGCCCATCTAGTCTGACCATTTCCCTACCTACAGGATAGGCCGCAGATCCTAGTTAACCAACAGCCTACTTCTTCCTACCCCCCACAAGAATTGCCTTATGTCTGTCCCATGCATTCTTGAATTCTTCCACAGTTTTAGACCCCAAACCTCCTCAGGAAGGCTGTTCCATGCATCCACTACCCTCTCTGTGAAATAATACTTCCTCACATTGCCCCTAAACTGCCCTCCTTCTATCTTTAAATTGTGTCCCCTTGTTCTTGCAAGTCTTTTTCTGAAAGATGCTACCTCTTGGACTTTGTTGAGTCCACTGAGGTACTTAAAGTTTCTATCATGTCCCCTTCTCCTTCTTTTCTCAAGGGTATACATATTAAGCTCCTTTAGTCTCTCCTCATACGGCTTCTCTTGCAGACCCTGCACCATTTTAGTTGCCCTCTCTGACTGCCTCTATCCTGTCTATGTCCTTGCGGAGATGGGGTCTCCAGAACTGGACACAGTACTCCAGATGGGGTCTCACCAACTGTCTGTACAGAGGGATAACAACTTCCTGTTTTCTGCTGATGATGCCTCTCCCTATACATCCCAGTATACCCCAGCCCTCCCTACTGCCTTCTCACATTGCTTGCTAACCTTAAGGTCATCTGATATGATTACCCCCAGGTCCCTTTCCTTTTTTGTTGTTGTTACTACCTCCCCACCCATTGTGTATTCTTCCCCTGGGTTCTTGCTTCCCAGGTGCATTATTTTGCACTTCTTTGCATTGAATCCTAGCTGCCATACTTCTGACCATTCCTCCAACCTTGCCAAGTCCCTTTTCATCCTTTCCATGCCTCCTTGTGTATCAACCCTGTTGCAGATCTTTGTGTCATCTGCAAAAAGGCATACTTTTCCTTCCAGTCCCTCTGCAATGTCACTTATGAAGACATTAAAAAGGACTGGACCCAATACTGAACCCTGCGGTACCCTACTAGGTAACCCCTTTCTTCAGAGTGGACTCATTTACAATTACCTTCTGTGTCCTGTTGTCCAGCTAATGTTTTACCCAGGCTACCACCCTGGGTCCCACTCCCAGGCTGGTTAATTTGACTATTAATCTTTTGTGTGGGACTGTGTCAAATTTCTTGCTAAAGTCTAGGTAGGCCATGTCCACAGCCCCTCCCTGGTCTACTACTTTGGTTACCCAGACAAAGAAATCTATTAGATTCGTCTGACATGACCTTCCCGCTGTGAACCCATGCTGCCTTGGGTCCTGTGCTCCACTGGCCTCTAGGTACTGGACTATTCTTTCCTTCAGAAGTGACTCATCACTTTCCCTACCACAGATGTCAGACTGACAGGTCTGTAGTTTTCTGCTCTGTCTTGGACCCACTTTGTGAAGGGGAATCACATCCGCCTTCCTCCAGTCCTCGGGTACCACACCATCCTCCCATGATTTATTAAAAAGAGTAGCCAGTGGTTTCACTAGTTCCTCCCTTAATTCTTTTAGAATTCTGGGGTGAATTCCATCAGGACCCATTGCTTTGTCCACCTTCAGTTTTAGGAGTTCTTGCAGAACCCTTTCTTCTGTGAAAGGACTGGGATCAACCCCCCTATCAAGACTGCTTCTGTTAATTGGATTAGGCACTTCCCCCTCCTCTTTTGAGAATACTGAGCAGAAATATTCGTTCAGTATTCCTGCTTTTTCACTGTCCCCCTCTGCCTACCCACCGTTCATTCTATTTAGCCTCACTATCCCTCCCTTTGTCTTTCTACACTCGCTGATGTACCTATAAAAGGTTTTATCCCCCTTCTTAACTGAGTTGGCTATCTTTTCCTCAGTTTGGGCCTTTGCTATTCTGACTTCCCTTCCTGCTTCCTTCTGCCTTAACTGGTACAGCTGTCTGTCCTGCTCCTTCTGTGTTTCCTTATACTTCCGGAATGCTATCTTTTTCTTCCTGACTTTCACAGCCATCTCTTTTGAGAACCATAGTGGCTTTTTCTTTCATTTTGATTTATTTGCTTCACACAAGGCTTGTTGCCTCTGTGATGGCAGTTCGATAATTCCCATTGTTGCTCCACACCTCCTTCTAGCCTGTTTGCTAGTGCTTTTCTGAGAGCACTCTCTATCTTGCCAAAGTCAGCCCTCCTAAAGTCCAGTACCCTCACTTTTGTATGGCTTGACTCTGTAGCTGAGTTTAACATGAACCACACTGTTTGATGGTCACTTGTCCCCAGATGGCAACCCACTTCTAGATCTGAGATCCTCTCACTGCCCCCATTTGAGAGTATGAGGTCTAAGATTGCTCCCTCATGAGTGGGTTCCGAAACTAGCTGTCTAATGCCTGCCACCTGTAGGGCATCAAGAATGGCCCTGCTCTTGGATGTGGCTGCAGCAAATGTGCTCCAGTTAACATCTGGCATAGTCAGATCTCCCATCAACAGTATCTTCCCTTTCTCTGCCATTCTAAGAATGCCTTCTATCATATCCTTGTCCATTCCTTCCCCCTGACATGGGGGTCTGTACACAATCCCTGTGCGGATTGTGGTGCCCTTTCCAGTCTCCAAGGTGACCCACAGTGCCTCCTCTCCTCCCTGTTTACTCTTTTGTTCAGTTGCTTTTATCCCTTCCTTTACATGAGAGCTACTCCTCCCTCTTCTCCCTGCCTGTCTCTCTCCTGTGGGTTATGTACCCTGGTATGTTAACATCCCAGTCATGGTTCTCTGTGTACCATGTTTCCGTGACTGCTCTGATGTCCAGGCATCCCTCTTCCATTAAGGCCATCAGCTCAGGGAGCTTGTTGCCCAGACTATGGGCATTGGTACTCATTACCCTCCATTTCCTGATGGCCTTACTCCCTTTTGCCCCATCCCTGTCCTTCTTGCCTTTGTCACTTTCTCCATTTACCCCTGCCCTTCTCCCTATCAACACCTCTATGTTGGTGTTTGCCGCACTTACTACCGTGATTATTTGGGGGTGCTAGGATTTTCCTGCTCCTTTCCAGTGCCTTCCCCCTTGGCTAGTTTAAAAGCTTACCAATGAAGCATTTAAACCTATCACCTAGGATCCTGGTTCCCCTCCCGGACAGATGCAGCCCATCATGCCAGTATAGGCTTGCATCACTCCAGGTGGGCCCCCAATCCCCAATGAAGCCAAATCCCTGAGCTCCACACTAGATTTCAACCACTGATTGAATCCCATGGTGCGGAACACCCTAGCCTGTCCTATGCCATAGGTGGGTAGCACCTCCGAGAAGGTTACCGTGCGTGCTACTTGACTAAGGCCCCTCCCCAATTCCACAAACTCTTCCTGCACTTCTCTAATCCCTTTCTTAGCCAGGTCATTTTGTCCCTAGGGTGGACAATGACATCCAGCTCCTCCTGTGCAGCTGCTCAGGCAATCCCTGAGGATTCGCTCCTGTCCCTCAAGCCATGGCGCCAGGCAGGCACCTTGCCTCCCTCTCCTTCCTCCCCAGTTCTACCTTCCCTAACAATGGAGTCCCCACCAGAGTTGTTTCTTCCCTGCAGGGTCCCCTGCCACCCTCCTGTGGATCTCCTTTGTGGAGGTTCCCAGCATCCTCCTTGGTCTCCACTGTGGGTGCCTCCATAGGGGAACCACACTTTGCCAGAATGGCATAGGAATTGTGGAGAGGTACAATGGGAGGGATGCGCCTCTGTTCCACCACCCTCACCCTCCCTGAGCCCACTGTGGTCCAACCGCCTCTTTCTGGCAACCTCTGAGGCAACGGCAGTGGCACTGGTGGTCCCTGGATGGAAGAAGAGGTCCCACAAATCCTGGCCAACTCAGCCTGGAGATAAGCAACCTCCTCCCTCAGCCCAGAGGTGCCTGCAGATGGGACAACACCGCATCCTCCAGAACATCTCCCGAAGACTGCTGCTCCACAGCCACTGCACTGCACCACTCAATCATGTCTTATTTCTGGCCCCTTAACTGTTTGCAATCCTTACTCTTTCCTCTGTTTTTCTCTCTCCTTACTTTCTGCCTGTGTGCCCTTTAAGCTCCTGATTATCCTGTTCTGAGACAAGAATATCCTATATTTCACAGTAGACCACTTACTTGCTCAGAGGCAGACCTCCAGCAGCTAGAGGGGGCCGGAGAGCTACTCTTGCCCTTCTAGGATGGTGGGTCCTTGGTGGTTCTGTGATCACTCACTTCCTGCCCCTAAACAGGAAGTTCCTGTTGTCAGTCAAATCCTGTGCCTATAAAAATAGAACTAGCTTTGGGTGGAGGGGAAGGAAGGAGGGCAATATAGTCCCAGCAGAGAAGTTCAGTCACACAGCAGTCATTTCTCCTGGTGTCTTCTGCCAAGTTATTACACGCTCTTTGGTGGAATATCAGAGGAAGTAGGCCACTATGGGCCATGGAGAATGAGTCCGTCTCTCTTTCCTGCTAGTAATACGGTGGGCCCTTTCCACCTCCACTGGACCTCTCCAACGTTCCCCCAATAGCATGGGCAAGGTTTCATTCAGAAATCTCTCCATAGACGTTCCCTCTGCTCCTTCAAGTATACCTATGATGCGGAGGTTATTGCATCACCCACTGTTTTCTTGATCCTCTGTTCTGGCTAGTAATATATCCATTTTTTCCTCTTGCTTCTGTACTTTTTGTTTTAAAAATATTTGTTGTTGCTTCAGAGTTTCTACTTGTTGTTCCACCACATTGAGCCTATCCTGCATTTGGTGAACATCAGCTGTAGTGCCTGTAAGAGTGGAACTAATATCATCTACCTGTAACAGCACGGCCTCGAGCATTCGGGTAATATAACTGAGTGAATCACCCACAGAGTTAGATGCAGGGGCCGCGGTAAACACAGATGTGGGGTCACTCGAGGAGTCTCCAGATACCATTCTCAGAGCAAAATTGGGTTACCGTCTGTTGTCCTTGCCATGTACCCAGCTAAAAGAAGGTATAATTTGGTTAGCAGCTGAAGAGCTGTAGATACGGCTGTACAGCCTACCTGAGCCAGGCGACTCATGAATACTGGCACTTGTAGAAACATTATTACACCGAGGAATCGCAGAATAGTCACACTGTTCAATTAAAAATGATCACCCAAGTAGTATGTTGTTGTTTGAAGGGGGTTACATCCTGGGATTAGGCCAGCCAAGTGTGGATTGCCAGCAGATTCGGAAGAACTCAGGATTTAGGCTGCCATTGCTTTGGTGGCTAGACCACACCCCTCCATACTGGACCTTTTTTGAAAGTATTATGGCCAATTATATTCTGATCAAGAACCCCCCCACTGACAATTTGATTTCTCAATTTTTACTCCCTTGCCACTTCCAAAGATAGCCCAGCTGCAACACGACAGGCTGTTGGCCCCTATGTGCATGGAGGAAATCCAACTTGCGTTGTCTTGAGCTACAATATTGAAGTGTCCCAGACCAAAAGACTGTTTTCTGTCAGAGTGGAATAAGGCATTTTGTGAACATCTCTTCTATGCTGCTGTCCTCATTTCTGGCAGTGCAGGAAGGTTGTCCTCCCCCAAACCATGGGCACATGATATCCTTTCAGCAGTATTGAAACCAGGCCAGGATTCCAAACTTCCAACATCTTACAGACCAATATCAATCCTTAATTATGATTATACAGTGGCGTGAAAAAGTATTTGCCCCCTTCCTGATTTTCTCTATTATTGCGTAATTGTCACATTGGATGTTTTCAGGTCTTTAGACAAAATATAATATTAGATAAAGGGAACCTGAGTGGACAAATAACACTTTTTTTTTTTACTTATTTCATTTATTTAATGAAAAAAGTTAACCAACACCAACTGGCACTGTGTGAAAAGTAATTGCCCCCTAGTTAAATCAACCCAATTAAAGGGATAATTAGAGTCAGCTGATTGAACACAGCCAGGCTTGATTACAGCCAGCCCTGCTCAATATAAACCTCACTTATTTTGGCCCTTACCATCAGAGTCACATTGTCAGGACAAAAGATTCAACAAACACATTATACCATGATCAAAGGAAGTTCCTGAAAAGATCAGAAAAACATTTTGTTGCCCTCTATCAGTCTGGAAAGGGTTACAAAGCTATTTCTAAGGCTCTGGACTCCATCGAACCACAGTGAGCCATAATCTCCAAATGGAGAACACTTGGAACAGTAGTGAACCTTCCCAGGAGTGGGCGGCCTGCCAAAATTACTCCAAGGGCGCAGTATAAAAATCATCCAAGAAGTCTCAAAGGATCCTAAAACAACATCCAAAGAACTGCAGGCTTCTCTTGCCTCAGCTAAGGTCAGTGTTCATGACTCCACAATCAGAAAGAGACTGGGCAAAAATGGGCTTCATGTGAGAGTAGCAAGGCGGAAACCACTGCTAACCAAGAAGAACATAAATGCTCATCTCTCATTTGCCAAGAAGCACCTGGATGATCCACAAGCCTTTTGGGAAAATGTTCTATGGACAGATGAGTCCAAAGTGGAACTTTTTGGACAACATGGATCCCATAATGTCTCGCGTAAAGCAAACACAGCATTCCACAGTAAGAACACCATACCAACAGTCAAACATGGTGGTGGTAGTGTGATGGTGTGGGGATGCTTTGCTGCCTAAGGACCTGGATGACTTGCCATAATTAAAGGAACCATGAATTCTGCTCTGTACCAGAAAATTCTTAAGGAGAATGTCCAGTCATCCTTCCATCAGCTGAAGCTGAAGCGTGAGTTGGGTCATGCAGCAAGACAATGATCCAAAACACAAAAGCAAGTCCACATCAGAATGGCGTAAAAGAAGTAAAATTAAAGTTTTGGAGTGGCTCTAGTCAAAGTCCAGACTCAAATCCGATAGAGATGCTGTGGCAGGACCTGAAACGAGCAGTTCATGCTCGAAAACCTACCAAATGTTACTGAATTAAAGCAGTTCTGCGAGGAAGAGTGGGTTAAAATTCCTCCACAGCGATGTGAAAGACTGATATTGAATTATAGGAAGTGTTTGGTTGCAGTCATTGCAGCTAAATATTAGCGTAACCAGTTATTAAGTGTAAGGGGCAATTACTTTTCACACAGTGCCAATTGGTGTTGGTTAACTTTTTTTCGTTAAATAAGTGAAATAAAAAAAACAAACAAGTGTTATTTGTTCACTCAGGTTCCCTTTATCTAATATTACATTTTGTCTAAAGACCTGAAAACATCCAGTGTGACAAATATGCAATAATAGAGAAAATCAGGAAGGGGGCAAATACTTTTTCACACCACTGTAAACTATTTATGTCAGTCTGGGCACATCACCTAGAAGATATTGTCCCCAGCATTATACATACAGATCAAACCAGGTGTGTTCTTTATTGGCAAACTCTGGATAACACACAACAAACCATTCACTTAATGGATTTTTTTTTTGAACTTGTAAAATTTTATTCAGGTTTATAGACAAGGCAATAAAAAGTCATATTGGTAAAGTAACGGTGTCTGCATTTACAGCCTCAGGACAATACAAAGGAAGCATACACAAAATGCATGCTATAATCACTATATGCCCTGTCTCTGATTTTCTATTACAAAGGCCAATGAGATGCATGTCCACTGTGTTGGCAGTCCATAGCAAACGAGTTCCAAACCAGTTATCTAGTCCAAGACACATTACCCAGCAATCAATATCACACTTAATGGATTTTATAACCCAGAGGTCTATCCCCGCTATTGTGATCAGCATTGACAAGGCATTTGACAGAGTCTTCTGGAAGATTCTGTGGCATGTGCTATCCACTTTCAGTTTTCTGTAAGAGTTCCTTTCCTGGCTGCACAACATTTATGCATTGCCAACAGCATACCTCCAAGTGAATGGTCATATAGCCTCCCCGATTTTGTATGGCCATGGGACACAGCAGGGCTGTCTCTTGTCACCTTTACTATTTGTAATATACATGGAGCCTCTAGCTTTAGCTATAAGAGAAACATGGGATGTGGAAAGGATCCCATTGGGGAGGAGATTTTTAAATTATGCTTATGTGCGGACGATGCCCTCTTGACCCTACTTGACCCCAAGCAGTTGATCCCTGCAGTGTGGAAGATATGTACTTACCCCACTTCCCAGGCATTGAAATCCTGGTACCAGTTCCATTCTAGAAGCACGAAAACAAAATATTTAGGCATTTATTTGCCCCACAATTAATAAAAATGTCAGCTGGTTAACTATGAACCTTTAACACTATCCATAGATCAGGATTTTCATAAATGGTTACAACTACACTTATTTTACTCTTGGATAGAGGCCATCGGAATAAATATCCTCCCATGACCTGTTCTTGTTTCAGGTGATTCCTATTACTCTGGCCACTTATGTTTTTCCATCGTGGAACAAAATTACATCACAATTTGTATGGGCAAGGTGCTGTCCACATCTTTGTTGGATGCTTTCCAGTCGCCCCTTACACAGGGAGGTTTAAACCTTCCTAATCTACTTAATTATTTCAGGGTGGTAACTATGTGTATAGTCATGCTTTGGCTTAATCCCACTTGCACAGCACCATAGAAACATATTGAATTTACCCTGAATGACCTGCTTGACCTGGGGAACATTGCATTTGCTCCACTGACATCCCTTCTGAATCTAAGTGATTTTTGCTTAGGTGGGGCACACACTTTATGCACCTGGTTTCCATACCATGCCCCCCTGGGCCTTAGCACCAGTTTTTATTTTGTGCAATTATTGGCAGTTGAAGCAGACTTTTTGCCCGCTCATTTAAATCATACCTTCTTGAGATGGCACAACCAAGGCCTATCCTATATTTTTCAATTCCTTGATGCATAGGGGGTCTGTTCTTTAGCTTCTCTCCAGTTGCTGTACCATTTAACAAACAGGGAACATTTTAGATACTGTACCTGCAGATCTGCACCTTCCTTTTACACAAAGGCCCTCAGAGGAGCCATCTACCTGATCCCTCCCAGCTGTTGAGTATTATTATAGATTCCATAAAGGGTAAACAATGGCATTACTTGTTTGGGCATTTGTATAAAGGCTTACACAAATATTTAAATGATTCCACACAGTCAGTACTGGACACCTGGAATACAGAATTATCTTTGACCATCCCTTATGAGGTGTGGTTAAAATATATAGCCCCAATTATAAAGGTCTCCTCTGCCCCAAATTGGCAAGAATTTTCCTGGAAATGCTGAAACAGATATTTTAGCTCTTCTTCTCAGCTGGTTAAATATCTTCCAGCATAATGTGGACACAGCTGGAGGCAATGCTGAGAAACACTGACTAACCACAGACATATATTCTGGTCATGCCCAGCTATTGCTTTCTTCTGGCAGCAAGTAATGGCAAGTCTTTAAAAACTTATGTGGGCTGATGCAGTCCTAACTCCAGAAATTCAATGTTAGGATTACCAACCCTACCACCGCCCCATCCTTCACACACCAACAGGTATTAGGGTGTGCCTTGGGGTCATCAGGCCTAACTCTCATCCCATTCCATGTGTAAGGAAGCTGACATGGTACAGTATAGGAAGACCAGGTGAGAGTTAGGCCCAGTGACCCCAAGGCACTCCCAGACACCTGTTGGTGTGATAAGAGGTGGGTGGGGGTGGTAGGGTTGGTAACCCTAAGATCGAATTTCCAAACTTTTGCCACTGTAATAGAAACCCTAACTGATGCATTAATAGAGTTTTTTTGCAATGAATTTATTTTCTTTTTGAACTAGTATAATAGTATTCATATTTTACTGGGGGGGGCACCTGTTGGACCTTGCGCTCCAATTCCACCGTAGATGCGCATATGTACGTAGGTGTGGCACTTCCATGTGTCAAACAACAGTGACTAGATTGTCAGCATAGCCATCTTATTACCCCCAGCTCATGTACCTAAGTACAGAGAAACTGTGAAATGTAAGGCAAACTGTAATTATGCACAACTGCAACACCATTCTGCATCACAGGAACAAAAACATTTGGATTTTGGGCAGGATGTGAAAAATAACAGCTGTACTGTTCATGAGGTGGTGTGAAAAAATGGCTATGTTGAAAATTTGGTGTCAAAAGATTGGAAAGTATCAAAGTTATGTGTGCATGTAGAATAAATTCAACGGATGCGTGTAACTTGGGCATGTCCAGGAATTTTTTCACCAAATTTTCAACATGGCATTTTGGGGACCCCACCTCATAAACACTGACACTGTCATTTCATTAATTGATCCTGGAAGTTCATTTCACAAACAACCACTCCATTCTGCTCCAGAGGTGTGAACATTTTTGGACAGTATGTGAAAAATGACAGCTATACTGTTCATGAGGTGGTGTGAAGAAATGGCAATGTTGAAAATGTGGAGTAAAAATATGAAAAATTGGTGAAGTTATGACTGTGCGTAGAAACTATGCAATGCATGCTCATAACACAGTCATTTTTTTGAATTGTTTCACTACATTTTCAACATGGGCTTTTTGGGACCTCCCCTCATGAACACTGGCACTGTCATTTCATTAACTGATCCCATAAGGTGATTCTGCACAGTGACCGTGCAATCACCTTACAGGTCCGATTAATGGGATAACAGTGACAGATGCTCATGAGATGGAGTCCCAAAAAGCCCGTGTTGAAAGTTAGGTGCAAAAATGTTGAAAAATGGCCACGTTAGCAACATAAGTTAAAAATGCCACAGGCAGCCATTATATGGCACTTACCTTGATTCTTCAGTTCACGGTTTGGCTTTGAAGAGTGCTGCCATGTCCCGGTCCAGAGAAGATTGCAGACACCAACCTTTGGAGGTAAGTATGGGATAAGGGAGAATAAGGGGAGGTGGATGCACAGAGGGAGGTTTGGAATGGGGAGATAATGAGGGACGTTTTTCTTTTTTACAGAGGAAAAGAAAGACATCGGGGGACTTTTTTTTTATACAGGTACACATATGTATTGGAACACTGGGGGTTAGCTCCCCAGCATCCCACAGTACTGGAGACTGGCTCACATAACTGGGGACACTGGAGTGGGCTGCCCAGTGTCCCACACAATTGGGAGGCAGTGCCAACATGGGGATTGGGCACTCCAATGTTGGCAAAGGTAAATAAATATTACGGTACACTGGGAGTGGGCTCCCCAGTGTACCATAGTGGTGGGGTGCAGAAAGGAGTGGATTTCTACTGCCAACATGGGGATTGGGTACCCCAATGTGAGCAGAATCATTTTGTAAAAAAAACCAAAACATTTCAGGACACTGGAAGTGCGCTATCCAGTGGCCCACAGTGGCAAGTGTGTGTAGGGGGCCCATATTCCTACCTCCAGCAAGGGGACTGGGCATGCAATGTCAGCAGAAACAATTTAATTAAATAACTCATGCCTCAGTCCCCTTAGAGGCTGTAAAAGAAGAAAAAAAAACTTTCATTAGGTAAACACCAATAGGTGTTTCCCTAAATAGGGGCAGAGGGACAGGATTCTGGCATTATTTTGGCCAAAAATGGACAGAAAAGGTTTCAGTGGTTTTGACTGATCTCAATGTTTTTTTCCCGTTGAGGTAGTGCCACAAATTTGTAGCACTATTCACAAAACAGTGCCACTATTTGCGTGAAAAATACAGCACTGTTTCATATAAATCTGTGGGACTACCAATGGCCAAAATGCCAAAAACATATTTCGGGCTATTATTTTAAAAAGTAATGCCAGGATCATGATTCTCGGGCCCTGAATAAGTAAACACAACTGTTGGTGTTTACCAAGAGGCAGTATCTTTTGAATTACAGTGTTTTTTCACATCGCAAACTAAAAACAAGATGGCTACAGCACAAAATAAAAAATCCTATTTGCAGCTGTAAAAAGCACTTTCACAAATGTTTTTGAGCTTGGCATATATTTTTTTCTCATAGGCTGTAATGGGAAACTTAAAAGTTTAATAACTTTGGAAAGGATTAATATTTTTTCACCAAACCTTCAAAAGGCACTTCAGTAACCTGGACCAGGATTTTCAAACAGTGCCCAGACTGTGTGCAAGTGCCTGTACCACACATATGAGCTGCATCAGAGTGCAACATTGCTATAATCAAACAAGATGCATGATTGAACCTCCCATCTCAAAATAGTAAATGATGCGGGCAGCACAAAGAGGGCCACTGAAGATGTGCTGTTGTATCCCCCAAAGAGTCTCAATACCTGGAATGGGGATGCGTGGCACATCCCCAGGATGCGCCAGGTGCAAATCCCAGATATTCAGACCATGACATGCAAGGTGCAAATGGGGCCATTTGTATGTCATTATGGTCACATTTGCATGTCTGGGACAGGGATGCACCCGGCAGAATGCACTGGGATCTCTTCATCCTCCATGTCCCATGAAAGCACTCCACAACGCCCTGGTAGTCTAGTGCCCCACCCACCTATCCCTGATGATATAATAAAATAAATCCCCCTGCCCTGGTAGTCCAACAGCACCCCTTTCCTCCCTTCCCCAAACCCCGTTCAATCAATAATGAACAAATTTAAATCCCTGGTAGTCTAGAGGTAAACCCTTCTTTCCCCGAACCATGTCTGAATGATCATGAAGAATCAAAACTCCCTGGTAGTTTAGTGGTACCCCCCCCTCCCAGCTCTTATCATGGCAAAACACATAATCCCATATTCCCCTGGACCCCACACACCCCCACACTGCTCACCCATCCTAGCATGGCCATTACAGCTGGCAGGCAGCAAAACCCACCTGCACACCTCCATGGCTGCCCACTGACTGCCCAGTCATTGAATGACAGCTTACAGTAAGCACCGCAAGCCATTGGTCAACATTGACCAGTGGGCTTGCAGTGAATACTGTAAGCTTTCATTCACAACCTTGTGACATTCACAAAGTTATGAATGAAAGCTTACAGTACTCACAGCAAGCCCATTGGTTGATGATGTCGACCAGCGCTATAGCAGTGCTTACTGTAAGCTGTCATTCAGTGACAGCACAGTCGGTGGGCAGCCATGGAGGTGTGCGGGTGGGTTTTTTTGCCTGCTGGCTGTAATGTGGGGGGAGGATGGGGGGTAGCCACCCAGAGGCTGGACTGCTGTGTTGCACTGTGCAATACAGCAGCCCACCTGTGGATGGCTATGACTTAGGCATAGTTTTTCCATGCTTATCTTTGCACAGCATATCTCCAAGATGTGTGGGCAGCTGCAGCGCACATCTCAGCTGAAAATGGAGATGTGTTGCATATGCAGGGGAAAACACCCTTTTGAATATGGCCCAAGGGCACATTTTGGGGTTGATCCAGTGAAACTCAACTGTGCAGGGTGCATCTCCTTTGAATGTTCTGACTCCAGTCCCCATATATTCTGAGAATTTCAGACCAGGATCACAAACAGTTTGGCCAGTGGAATTTGCAAAAAAGTGAGGATTTTTCACCCTTTTTGACACTCCACAGCTCCATAACCACACATCTGACCAGCATGAAGCTTGTCAGATACAGAGATCTAAGGTACCAGAATGCGCATGCGAAATTTCAGGCAAATCAGGAAAATGATTGCAAAGTTATTAAAGTGCAAAATGTTGGGTTTAACATACTTCATCCCAAACTATAGTGGCAGGATCTATGCAATAATGGCGATCCATGGCATTAATTTGTTACTAAATACTTAAAAAAATTTAATTTGTCAGACCATCCAGTCCAGGTGATTTATTCCTTGATAGTGAATTAATGGCTTCTTTGATGTTATTTTCTTTAACTTTGGTAAATTGGAATACTGCAAGCTTCAGATTTACTTTTTCAAAGAATTCTGTTAAAATTTCAGCATTTGGTATGAAATTGTTCTGATAAATGTTTTTATAGTAGCCCGTAAAAATCGGTGCCATTTCCGCATCATTAATCCTTATGTTACCTTCTTTATCTTTTATTTTTAAAGTGATATTTTTTACTTTTTCTTTCTTTAGGAAGATAGTCAGTAACTAGCCAGATTTATCAGTGTTATAGTATCTTGTTGACTTTCAAGTAAAGGCTAGTCTCTTATTTTCCTGAAGTATTCCTATATTTTTAATTTATATTGTTCCCATTTAAGTTTGTTTATTAAGTCTATTAATATTAACTCATTAAATTATTTTAATCGTTTTTCCAGCATGATAAAATGTTCCTTTAATTTTTTGTTCTTTTTTATTTGATATGATATAATAACTGCTCTAATAGATGCTTTAAAAGCATTACAGAGGTTAATTATAGCAGTTTTTCCTATATCCAAGCTGGTGTCACTGATATATGTGACACTAAATCCAGAGGTATCAGGTCAGTCTAGTTATTGGGTCCGGCATTTCCCAAAAGATAATTTCTCATGGGATAAGATTTGAGAGGGAGTCCATCTATATATTGCCAATGATCACTTAAGGCTAACGCAGTTTTACATATTGCACAATATCTATTACACTCCAGCTAAGCTATATGGAATGGATAAGACACAGAGTAAAATGTGTTTTAGGTACGAGAAAGACCCCAGGACATTACTTCGTATATTATGGGATTGCCCCAAAGTAGCCTCCCTTTGGAGTGTTATTTGAGATATGGCAGACCCACTGTTGGTCTGTAGGATCATTTTCACCACAGGTTTGTATAGTGGGTGATTATTCTAGTCCGTTTAAGGACAAAAGATACTATATGGCTATTATCTCTTTGATGGTTAAGCGGCTTGTCCGCCCGTTACTGGAAAGACCAGCATGGATTTCTTATCTTGAATGGGTTAAGGAGTTATTATATAACTTAAGAGTTGAAAAAGCAATTGCTAACCTACAGGGTAAGCTCCCCCTGTATAATTCTAGATGGGAGAAGCTTTTTACGCTTTGGTCCCTCTTCCTAGCCTCTTAATAAATTCAGCTGGGAATAGTAAAGTAGGCCAGGGAGGAGTAAGGCCTTAGTAGGCCACCCCACAAGAATCCCAAGATGCCGCATATTTAAGGGTTTTACATAGATGAGTTCTCAACTTCATGTGACACAGACAAAATGGTCGTGGTCTCACACACGAGTTGGAAAAAGGCACCACCAGAGAAGGTAATTGTGGCTCTGGGGGATAGGAATGGGGGAGTGGGGGAGTAGGGAGAGGGAGTGGACAGCCTTTGACTGGATTGCATGAAGAGGTTCTCTCCCTATGTCTGTGTTTAATGAATGATGTATAAGCCATGAAGTTATAAATGTTTGTCACTTGCACTGTTGAGATCTCATGCCACTGTACCAATGCATATATTTCTGTAAAGATGCATGTTTACCATCAAAGTGTTGTATTAGTGGTAAATGAATGAAGTTTATTTAATTAAAAAAAAAATTATAGTAGTTTTTCCTGAGCAGTTATAAAACCAAAACTCCCCTGTAGCTTTGTTGGATTAGAGAAACAAAAGCTGAGTCTTTTAAATATTCATTATTAAAGTACCATTGGAGAGATATTCTTCTGTCTGGGTTAGTATATAGTTCTTCGCTGTCCATTGCATGGTTTTAAATAAAGCTGGAGTCTATATTAGTAGCTATAGCATCTTTTGCTATGATTTTTGATAATAGAATATAGTTAATTCCTGAAAATATTTGTTGTTTTTTTATCAAAATGGATAAATTACTTTATCAAAGGGTTTGTCTGGTAGGTAAAATGTTTATTGTTGACAAGTTATGTCTTTACAACACAAATATTTCAAATAACATTCACATCGAAATCACCTTTTACATATATACATGCAGTAATATTATACATACTTATATTGTACTTACACAGTTAAAATCAAGAGTACAGACAGTCAGCATTTACTAACTTTCCAGAATGTGTTCTATACATTCAAGTATTTAAATATTCATTTTTTGGCTTTCTACCCACATAAAAAATGTGCGAGTTCAACAGCTGATACACAATCTCATCCAAGGGTAAATCCCATTGGCCAATAATTTCTCCCATAGAAACATAGAATCTGATGGCAGATAAGGACTGCTTGGCCCACCTAGTCTGCCCATGTCCCTACCTAATGGATAAGCTGCAGAGCCTAGTTAACCAATAGTCTACTTCCTCCTATCCCCCACTAGAATTGCCTTATGTCTGTTCCATGCACTCTTGAATTTCCCCACTGTTTTTTGACTCTACAACCTCCTCAGGAAGGCTGTTCCATGCATCTACAACCCTCTCTGTGAAGAAATGCTTACTCACATTACTTCTGAGCCATTCCCCATTTATCTTCAAATTGTGCCCCCTTGTTCTTGTAAATCTCTTTTTCTGAAAGATGCTACCTCTTGGACATTGTTGATTCCCTTGAGGTACTTTAAAGTTTCTATCATGTCCCCCCTCTCCCTCCTTTCCTTGAGGCTATACATCTTAAGCTCCTTTAATCTTTCTTCACATGTCTTCTGGTGCAGACCCTGCACCATTTTGATTGTCTTCCTCTGGACAGCCTCCACCCTGGCTATGTCTTTGTGGAGATGATGTCTCCAGAACCGTACACAGTACTCCACATGTGGTCTTGCTGTCTGTACAGAGGCCCCAAAACTTCTCATTTTCTACTGGTGATGCCTCTCCCTGTGCATCCCAGTATTCCCCCCAGCCCTCCTTACTACCTTCTCACATTGCTGGCCTGCCTTTAGGTCATCTGATATGACTACCCCCAGGTCCCTTTCCATGTTTGTTGTTGTCAGTATTTCACCCCCCATTGTGTACTCTTCCACTGGGTTTTTGTTTCCCAGACGCATTACTTTGCACTTCTTTGTGTTGAATCTAAGCTGCAATACATTTGACCATTCATCCAACCTTGCCAAGTCCATTTTCATCCTTTACACCCCACCTTGCATATCAACCCTGTTGCAGATCTTTGTGTCATCTGAAAAGAGACATACTTTTCCTTCCAGTCCCTCTGCAATGTCACTTATAAAGACATTAAAAAGGACCACCCCAGTACTGAACCCTGCGGTACCCCACTAATAACTCCTCTTTCTTCACTGTGGACTCCATTTACTATTACCCTCTATGTCCTGTTGTCCAGCCAGTGCTTTTACTAGGCTACCACCCTGGGACCAACTCCCAGGCTGGCTAATTTGTTTATCAATATTTTGTGTGGGACTGTGTCAAATGCCTTGCTAAAGTCTAGGTTGGCCATGTCCATAGCCCCTCCCTGGTCTACTACTTTGGTAACCCAGTCAAAGAAATCAATTAGATTTGTCTGACATGACCTTCCTGCTATAAATCCATGCTGCCCTGGGTCCTGTGCCCCACTGGCCTCTAGGTACTCAACAATTCTTTCCTTCAGAAGTGATTCCATCATTTTCCCTACCACTGAGGTCAAACTTATAGGTCTTTAGTTTCCTGCCTTTGTCTTGTTCCCACTTTTGTGAAGGGGAATCACATCCACCCTCCTCCAGTCCTCAGGTACCACACCATCCTCCTATGATTTATTAAAAAGGAATATTGGGAATTCTGGGGTGAATCCCATCAGGCCCCATTGCTTTATTCACCTTCAATTTTAAGAGTTCTTTCAGAACCCTTTCTTCTGTGAAGGGACTAATATCAACCCCCCTATCCGGAGTGTTTTTATTGGCTGGATTAGGTATCAGTGGTGTTACTAGTTCTTCCCTTAGTTCTTTTAGAATTCTGGGGTGAATCCCATCAGGCCCCGTTGCTTTATCCACCTTCAGTTTAAGAGTTCTTTCAGAACCCTTTCTTCTGTGAAAGGACTAATATCAACCCCCCTATCCAGAGTGCTTCTATTGACTGAATTAGGTATCTGCCCCTGCTCTTCCATTGTGAATAGTGAGCAGACATACTCATTCAGTATCCCTGATTTTTCACTGTCACTCTCTGCCCAACCACCTTCCTCTTTATTCAGTCTCAGTATCCCTGCCTTAGTCTTTCTTTGAGCCCTAATGTACCTATAAAAGGTTTTATCCCCCTTCTTAATGGAGTTGGCTATCTTTTCCTCGGTTTAGGCCTTTGCGATTCTGACTGCCTACCCTGCTTCCTTCTGCTTTTACTGGTACAGTTCTCAGTCCTGTTCCTTCTGTTTCATTATACTTCCTGAATGTTATCTTTCTCCATAACCTTCCCCGCCACTTCTTTTGAGAACCATAGTGTTTTTTTTATTTTGTTTTGGTTTGTTTATTTGCTTCACACAAAGGCTTGTTGCCTCTGTGATGGTGGTTTTGATGTTTCCCCGTTGTTGCTCCACCCCACCTTCTTTCCTGTTTGCTAGTGCTTTTCTGAGGCACTCTCCCATTTTGAGAACATCAGTCCTCCTGAAATCCAGTACCTTCACTTTTGTATGGCTTGACTGTACAGCTAAGTTTATTATTACCCACACTGTTTGGTGGCTACTTGTTCCCAGATGGCTAACCACTTGAAGATTGGAGATCCTCTCTCCATCCCCATTTGAAAGTACCAGGTCTAAAATTGCTCCCTCCTGAGTGGGTTCCAAAACTGGCTATCTGAGGCATGCCCCTTGTAGGGCATTGAGAATGGCCCTGCTCTTTGATGTGGCTGCAGCAAAGGTGCTCCAGTTAACATCTGGCATATTCAGGTCCCCCATAAGCAGTATCTCCCCTTTCTCTGCCATCCTAAGGATGCCTTCTAACATTTCCTTGTCCATTTCCTCCCCTGAGGTGGGGGTCTGTATATAACCACTGTGGGGATTGTGGTGCCATTTCCAGTCTCCAGGGTGACCCACAGTGCCTCCTCTCCTCCTGGTTTACCCTTTAATTCTTTTGCTTTGATCCCTTCCCTTACGTAGAGAGCTACTCCTCCTCTTCATCTTCTCTCCCAGTCCCTCCTGTAGATTGTATTCCCTGGTATGTTGACATCCCAGTCATGGTTCTCTGTGTACCATGTTTCTGTGACTGCCACAATATCCAGGCATCAAACGTCCATCAAGGCCACCATTTTGGGGAGCTTTTTACCTAGACTATGGGCATTGGTACTCTTTAGCCTCCATTTTTTGCTCCATCCCTGTCCTTACTGCCTTTGTCTTTTTCTCCATTTACCCCTGCCCTTCTCCCTACTGACTGCTCTATCTTGGTATTTACCTCACTAACCACCCTGATTTTTGTGCAGGGAGGCTAGGATCCCCCTTATCCTTTTCCATGCCTCCCCCTTGGCTAGTTTAAATGCTTGCCAATGAAGCATTTAAACCTATCACCTAGGATCCTGGTTTTCCTGGATAGATGCAGACCATCACACCAGTATAGGCCTGCATCCCACCAGGTGGAGCCCCACTCCCCAATATAGCCAAATCCCTGAGCTCTGCACCAGTTTTTCAACCAGTCATTGAATCCCATGGTGTAGAGTGCCTTAGCCTCATCCATGCCATAGACAGGTATTACTTCTGAGAAAGTTACCATGTGTGCTACTTGTCTAAGGCCCCTCCCCAACTCCATATACTCCTGTTGCACTGCTCTGATTCCATTCACAGCCAGGTCATTTGTCCCTAGGTGGATAATGACATCCAGCTCATTCCCCCTTGCAGTTGTTCCCACAATCCTGAGGATTCTTTTCCTGTCCCTCCAAGCCATGGCACCAGGCAGACACCTTACTTCCCTTTCCCCTCCCTCCCCCAGTTCTACCCCCTAACAATTGAGTCCCCCACCAGGAGTAGTTTCTTTCCCCTGTGGGGTCCTCTGCCACCCTCCTGTGGGTCTCCATTGTGGAGATTCCTAACATCTTCCTAGGTCTCCACTGTGGGTGCCTCCATAGAGGAACCATGCTCCATCAGAGTGGTGAATGAATTGTAGAGAGGCACAGCTGGAGGGATGTGCCTCTGTTTCACCACCCTCACCCTCCCTGAGCCCACCGTGGTTCAACCACTCCTCTTTCTTGGCAACCTCTGAGATAGTGGTGGTGGCTTGGGTGATCCCTGGGTGGGGGAGCAGGTTTCCTGAATCCTTGCCAGGTCAGCATGGAGATGAACAACCTCCTTCCTCAGACCAGAGAGGTGCCTGCAAATAGGGCAGCAATTCAGTCTCCAGAATGTCTCCAGGAAGACTGCTGCTCCACAGCCAGTGCATTACACTTCTCCCCACATGTCTGTGTTCCTTCCTGTTACAGATGCTTTTCTTTTTTTTTGTTCTTGTTTTAGTGTGTGCAAGCTTATAAGTGTCTCTACCCTATTCAGTGTGCTGTCCCTTTAAGGATATGAACATGTGTATGTTGTTAGCAGTTTTGAGGAAGTGATGTCAGAACCCCTTCTATAAAGGAAGTTATGTGCTTGGTGCGGGTGAGGTGAGGGGCAGGGTGGCTGAAAGTAAACCTTTGCCCTCCAGAAACAATCAACTACAAGTCTGACTCTCCACCGTTCCTTCCTTTCAGACACCTATTTCACAGAGGGTAAGTAACAGGTCTAGTCACAAATGACTGCAATTATCTCCCAGCTACAGTTCTTCCCTGGCAAATAAAAGGTTAAACTAAGAAAAGCCAACCCAAAAACAGAGAATCTATACTAGTTACTTACACAGGTCCAAAAAGTAATAATTCAATTCAGTGTAGTCTAATTCCTTGATTGAAGGAAGCTTTGGCTGCTTTCTCCCTCCTCTCTCTCGCTCTCTCTCTGTCTGTCTCAGCAGCAAGAACTTTTTTCTCATTTCTTCACTCATAGGGCATACAAGCATTACATGTTTTATATCATCTGCTCCTAAATTACAGCTACACCTACCATTTGAATTATCAACTTCTCCCCAAATCAGTTTCTCTAATCTTGCTCTTTTAAAGTATTCTAAATGATATTTTACAAACACTTACCTTCTTCTTGGTGCTTCAATCAGTTTCAAATATTTTTCTAGGCCAAACACCCTTTTATTCTGTGCTAACCGTTTGCTTATTTTATAATTTGCACATCTTTCTAAATCCTTTTGTGGTGTCATGTCTCTAGTTATATTTTTAACATGCCATTTAGTTTCCTCAAATGGTTGTCTCAAGGAATCCGCTATCGTTTGCAGTAGCTTCTTCATCGAGGCACAATCTTGGTAGTCTTTCAGCTTCCATTTTATACACTTTAAACCAGTATGTTATTACTCTCTGTTTGATTAGACTTTTCAATGACAGTTGTTCTAATTCAGCTCAAATTAGTGCTGATGGTACACCTTTTGGTAAATCCATAATTTCTTTGTAAAATATGTTTACACATTCTTCCAAGTCAATGTTACTATCTGGACCCCACATTTCACAGCAGTACAAGATTTGTGCTTTGATTTTTGCATTAATCACTTTAATTCTGCTTTCTATTGCGTTACCACCATAGTAACACACGAATCTTAAAATAGCTGGAATAGAATTTCTGAATTTTGTCTCAATTTCCTTGGCATGCATCTTCCATGTCAAATTATTGGTCATAATTAAACCTTAATATTTAAATTATCTTACTTGATCTGTAGTTTCATAATGCTTTCCCCTTTTCTCCCCTTTTTGTCCAAATATCATCATTTTTATTTTATTATAATTTATAAACCACCAGAAATAGATGCTTCAGGGAGCCATCCACATAGAGTGGTGCTCACATAAAACCTACTAGAACAAAAACAAAAAGCATGAAGCACCCAGTCTGAACAGCTTATACAGAAAAATCAGCACTGTATATTAAGAAAAACAACTCATCATATTATACAAAACACCTGTTTATTTAAGTACAATTTTGTACAATGTATAGAAAAACATAATGCAAAACATAAAAATAGTGCAAAGTACAAGTGCTGGTATATGGCAAGACAATTATAGCAGCAAGAATAACTACATAGCTAAATGGCTACATAGAGAGACAGACTGTAAAGATCATAAAGGGACAGCAGTTCCTGATGCTACAGCATCACCCTGATGGGTGAAAAAAACTTATGTTTTGCTACGTCTGGGCAGAGCTTCTTCAGACCTCTACGCTCTTTCCCCTGTTAGATCGCTTGATTATTGTATCCAATCCTACAGCTATTTTCTCTATATATAGCATCATTATATGGCATAACATAGCTCTTTTCATTCCTATCTTGCCTAAACATTGCCATAGTAATCATCTATTGATGCTGTCAAATGTTGCTTTTAGATCGATAAATACACAATAACATTTTTTTTTTTATTTTTGTATATTTGTAAACCAAATGACATAAAACATAACATTGATCTATGGTTGAGTGGTGTGAAAGGGAGCCCTGCCTGGGCTTCATCAGTCTTGTGATATTTTCATCTCATTGGCTTATCTTTTGTTCAAAATCTTTGCAAACATTTTTTTGTGGAGTAGTGGAGTATCAATCTGGCTTATCGGCCTACAACACAAGGGGTCTTCTCTATTTCCTTTTTTAAAATAAAGGTATTATGATTGCTTTTTTTCTATGATTCTGGAATGATACCTCTTTTTCCTATTAAATTAAATAATTATGTAAACATTGGTATCCAGCTATCCCAAGGACATAGTATTGCATCTATTGGTACTCCATCTGGTCCAGGTGTTTTATGTTTTTTAAATGCCCATATTGCTTCTACTTCTTTTTTCTCAACTACAGTATATCTTTAAATTCTGTCCATCCTAAAAATTAGTTTTTCTAACCTTTCTTTTTCATCCCTACTGAATATATTCTTAAAGTATTTCATCCACTCAGCTGATTCTATTCCATTTTTGATGTGTCTTTCATGATCTAATGTACATTTACTTACTATCTGCCAACATTTTCTATTGTCTTTATCCTGCATTATTATTTCCAGTTCTTTCCAAATATTTTCTCTATATTTCTTAAATATCCTTATATACTCTCTTCTTAATGTATGTATCTTATTTTTATTGTCTTTTGATGGTACCTTTTTAATCAATCTAGCTTGTCCATTTAGTTTTCTTTTTTCCTTCTGCATTC
This sequence comes from Neoceratodus forsteri, assembly GCA_016271365.2. NCBI lineage: Eukaryota > Metazoa > Chordata > Ceratodontiformes > Ceratodontidae > Neoceratodus > Neoceratodus forsteri. The sequence goes on from CM057459.1 coordinate 292,058,456, forward strand.
CTCATTATACCACGGCACTCCCTGTTTTCTATTATAAATTTGTGTTACTTTACTCACTAATTCAGCTATATCTTTTATTATCTCATTAAAACTCTCTACATAATTTCTCAGACGTTTCTTCAACATATTTAGCCATTTTATTTATTATACTTCCATAACTTAACAATTTTCCACATTCTTTGCTACTAATTAACTCCCATCTTATCCCCTTCTTATATCTAACCAAATTATCATTTTTTTGTCCTTTAGACTGTTTTTGTTATAATATTTGATTGTTATCCTTTTTTGACAACATTAGTTGTAATTCCAATGATAGTTGTTCACTTTTCCCTCCATCTCCTATTTTCAAATCACTATATTCTGTGATTATTTTTGCATTTATCCAAACCAAATCAATACAAGAGTTCCCAATTTTACTCATAAAAGTATAAGCCCCTTCTTTATCGCTTGAGGTTCTACCATTCAATAGTGTAAAATTCCAATTATTCATTAGTTTATTTATCTTCTTCTTAGGTTAGTCTTTTTGTCCAAACCACTCATTTTGTATGCCAGATGTTGATTTCCAATCATTACTAGTATGTCTCCAACATCTTCAGATAATCTGATGTTGGAACCTACCCTAGCATTGAAATCTCCTAATATGACAATGTCTTTGTTAGAATTATTCATGTCCATTTATTTTTCCAGATAATTTTGAATATTCTCTATTGTTTTTATTCACCATCTGTCTTTTTCTTATTCAGGGTTATGTACACATTCATTACTACCCATACTTGTCTGGTATCATGTACTAAACTAAACCCACTGACTGTATGTTCCCACACCACCTATCTGATTGTAACCCTATGAAATCTTTCACTGTCAAACATTATGTCATTTATCAATTTGTACTGTCCTGTTTACCTGTATGTTATTTTTTTACCCCCGGGTTGCCCCTGAAAAAGGGACCTCCGGGGTCCAGTGGGCCTACCCGGTCAACAAAATTCAATAAATAAATAAAATCATGTACTTCTATTTCTACCATCAATATATTCTCATCTATAATCTCAATTTCTTTAGTTGTGTAATTCAAATTACATTTGCACAAGGTACATAATTCCCCAGATAATCTACTGTATCTTTTAGTTCTTGATGCTATTTTATTATAGCTTTTATATCCATCCAAATGAACATTTCCATCTGACCAAGTCTTTTGTAGGTTGATAATTTCAAATGTTATTATATCCATACTAGTTATCTTATTTCTGATCCCAGACACATTCCAAGATAGTATATTTGGTTGAAATTCTCTTTCAAGATTCAGGTTTCCCTTTATTTGTCAATCTGCAGGTTGTTCTTCCAAATTAGAAAACCTGTTTCTGGTTTCCAGTTCTTTCACCAAAAATCTGATCACCTTCACTCTTTTGCTCTTCCAAATTTCTTTCCTTTTGTACATATTGATTCCAAATGTATCCAGTTCAGTTTGTTTCTCCAATAACTTCTTATAACACTCCTTGCCCTTAACCCAAAACAGAATCTGGTCATTCACTTTCCATCTTATTACCTTAAAAAATCCAGTTGCTGATCTGGGGGATTTTTAATACTGATTTCAAAAATTCTCCAAGCTTGAATCTCAAGTTATTTTTTCTCCCTTGTATTTTTGTGTTTGATCTGTTCTTTCATCTCTCTTTTCTCTTTACCCCTTTGTTTCATGTTTTCAGGTATTTTATTTATTTATTTATTTCAAATTCGGATTAATACCTTTGAGCCGGAGGCTCGTTTACAAAGGCTCCAAGTTAACAAGGAATACAAGACATTTACAGGTGATGAAACATTGCAGAACAGAAAGACATCAACTAACAAGTGGTATTAGTGTGCAGTTACAACATTAAGCAGGATACACGAAGTAAGGAGAAACAGGACCACACTTCCAGAGAAACATATTAATGCAGCACTAATTAAGTGCAGTACAGTGTTTAACAATCATGTTACAGTTCAGACGGGGTGCTCCCATTCTGCAGAAATGCATGTTTTAGCAGCCAAGGTGAGGCTTTGTCAAGGGGAGGTAGTAGGTGGTGGGAGGTGGGAGGAGGAAGTGGACAGTTGTGGAACAGAAGGGTGGGAGTGAGAGAGGGTAGCATTTGATGGGTGTGAGAACCACCTTCAGATGCCATGGGTTAACAGAAACACTCTTATTATTATTTTCTTTATTTTATTTATTTAGTATTCTTAAGGATTATAATCTTTGAGTAAGAAACTCATTTACAAAGGCTCCACATCAGAAGACAATACAAACATACAATATACAGTCACAGCAAAACGTTACAGGTAGTAATAGCTCACAGTATTATAGGTTCTTATAATATCACAGCTTGGTTGTATAATACAATCAGTAGATAGTCTACAGTTTACAGGGGTACACCAGTGCACAGATATGCTACAGGAAGTAACAACTTTGAGTGTACTAAGAAGTGGAGAAACTAGCAAAGGTAACAAACATGTGCTGCCAAAAGAGGCATATTCAAGAGGTTAAGTTTAGCAGCCATGAATACTAGGCCTGCTGAGTAGGTTCCTAAATTATGTGGTACATTGACAGCATCATGAGGCAAGTATGTGTTCTTTGAGAGTTAGCTTAAAGGGACCTAGATTGTAGATGGAGGAGACATCAGAAGGGAGTTCATTGTATCAAACTGGAGCTCTGTAAAGGAATGACCTTTGGGCTAATGAGGTTTTGACCCTTGGTATAAACCATATCTGTTTGTTAGTGGTGCAGGTGTTCACTGAGTTGTGGGGGATTGGAGAGAGGCAGACACCCCCAGGGAGGGTTAGCCCCAGGTGATTTTTTTTTTTAGTGAGGAGACATGTTTGCTAGCATAGTCTTTCATCCGGGGTGAAGAGGTTTGCCTGGGTATACAGGGTACGCTTATGCACCCTGGAGAGAAGTCTACACTCTCTGTTGATGGCCAAATGGATTTTGTTTTGTATTGCCACCTCATTTTATTTTTCACCTGTGCTATTACGTCTTCATTGTTCTTCATATATTTACTCTTATCTAGCTTCCTTTGTTCTAATTTCCTTTCTTTATTCTTAATCTGTGCAATTCGTCTTTCCTCCTTCATCCATAGTTGTATATTAGCCTGTTTAAGTTCCTCATAAATACTATCATTCTGGGATTCTGATGATGGTAACATAACTAACTCTATACTACTTGTGTCTTCTTGCCCCACAGTGCTATTCATAGCCAAATTCACATTCCTTTCCTTAGTGGGTAACACCTTTTTAAGATTATTTATGCTGATTTTATTATCTATTCTTATCATTTTAATAAAATCAACATCTTTTTTTTATCAATGCCAGTTGCTCAAATATGAGTATATTTGCTGTATATTGATCTTTTAAGGCTTTTGCTAGATTTTCAGTAATCAATTCTATGTTGAAGTCTTGCTCTGTTCTCTGTGCTGGAGTATATATTGAGCCACATGATTCAAGTATCTGACTCAATATTTCTTCATTCCTCCCTATCCCTTCCTCTTGTTCTACTTGCTCACCTCTTATTTTGTCTTCCAATTCACTATATATCTCTCTGTAAATATAGTTGTTTCCTTTATTGATTTCACCATCATTCTCTAGTCTATTCAGTCCTTGAATTGTATTTTCCAACTGTACCAAAACTATACTGATCTCAGATTATTTAACCATCTCCTTTCTACTTGCTCTCCTAGTCTTCCTGATTCCCTCTATATTTCTATATCTATTGTTTTCTCTGTATTAACTTCATCATGTCCATTCTCCTTTTGTTCCTCCCACATGTGTTCTCATTTATATTCCTTGCCCTTATGTTCATAGCTCCTACTACTAATTGCTTTATTATTATTGGTGACTCTACCTATATCTATAATTTTAGGAGTTGATGCTCTTAACATACTGCCTTCATTCTCTATATCCCCTTTCTTCAAAAGGTATTCAAACATATGTTTCTGCTTATGGTGCTTTATGTGTTGATTGTCACTATCCATTTTTGGGTTACAGTGTCTTCCTAATTCATATTTGTTGCCTCCTTTCTCTTCTTTTTTTTTTGTTATTTTTTCTAATCATTCCCCTCTTTTTCTTGGGGGGTTCCACCAACTCCTTTGAAATTGATGTGACCAGCTGTGTTCTGCTGCTTCTTGTATGTGCTGGCATCTTTATCAAAAAATATATTAATTCACTACTATCAAACTTTTCTGTGCAGATTTCATTTATTTCAAGTGGATAATCTGGTTCAAGCAGACATCCAGAGATATTTATTCTCTAATCCAAATTATAAAGTCATAAATATTTATACACCTATAATATGTACCTCTATTGGTCTTAACATCTCAGAAGTCTACAGAAATATAATTTACATTGTTCACAATATCCATAATATTTCTATATATCCTCTATAGCCAGAAGTTTTGCTCAAACAACTTTGTTCTATCTAGGAATTGACCTAAACGTCTATTGCACTTTACTTCTAAAAACAGGTAATTCCAAACAGTTCACATTAAGTTATTTACTCATAGATTGGTTCTCAATAGTTAAAACTCTGTTGAGAATAAAAGGTATCAGGCTAAAGTAGGCATTCCCTAATACTCTTTCATAAAAGGATTCAAATTCCCTTCATAAATTAAACCCTTTTCTCAAGACTTTGTTCGTAGTTCATCTGATAGCTCATTTGTCTTGTGACCCTTTTAGTCCCTTGATTTGCTACAACATCACCACAAAGAGGAGATGTAATTGTGTTGGGTGCAGGAAGATTAAGAAAGGTGCTGGAGCAGGCTATTTCCCAGCGGCTAGTTGGAGACAGGCCAGGGCTTGTAGCTGAGGAGTATTTCAGAGGTGGGAGGAGCCAGAGCTTCATAAGCAGCAAGAGGGGCACAGAAGCAGGCTTTCCAGTGGCTGCAGTCAGTGGCAGGCCAGGGGTTTCAGTGAGGTGCAGCGGACCAACTGGGAGCAAGGGTGTGAAATTTTGAACTCACAGCTGGGCTATAAAGGCAGGTCCAGCCTCATTCCTTTTAGAACATCACAAAGAGGAGCTATAATTTCTTCCCACACCACCCACCCTGGCCCCAACCCCAGCCTCTATTAAATGGATGGTGGGGGAGCAGCCAAGAGGGAGGAGTGGACTGACTTTTGAGGATTTTAACCTAGTAATGCTCTGATCAGGCAGGTGTACATTTTTTTAACAAATAGTGCTCTGAATAGGCAAGGGTACATGTGCTAGTGCAGATCTGACCAGGGAGTGGGATCTGTGGCTGCAGAGATGCAGATCATTGGTTTGGGCACTGAAACTGCTAAGTATACAGGTAAACTAGGGTAGCACTGATCAGGGTGAGGGCACTGAAGCACTGATCATTCAGAAACTCTGAATTTGAAAGCTGGGGCAGACTGAAGGTTACATATTGTATGTATGAAATTGCTAGCTGAGAGGTATTGAAAGTTGAGTGTGGGGCTTTGCCAATGGTACAAGATATGATGGGGAAGGGACCTCATGTCATGACAGCAAGCATCTTTGGGAGGGTGGTTAAGTGCACAGGGTGTGGGGCATCCATGGTACTCAACTGGGCTTGGAAGTTTGGGGGTTGCCCAGTGTGCCACCAGCTGGTGAAACTTAGGGAGGAGATGGAAGAAATTTGGAGACAGCTAGGGGAGTAGAAAAGTAGGGGGCATGGGGGTGCCTACAAAATTACACCAGGTGCTGAAACATTGGGCACAAAGAGAGAAAACGGAGGTACTCTGGGGAACATGGGCATCCTGGGGGAACCCAGAATGGGGGAGTGTCCATAAAATCAGGCAGGGTTATGAGTTTGTCAAGGGTTATCAGAGAGGGAGGAATAGTAATGGTAAGGGTCAGTGTGTAGCAGAGAGGAAAGATGGACTTGGGCTTGGACTCCACAGGAAGGCACTGATTGGGGCTGCAAGAGTGGAACCTGGGAAAACCATGAACAAACAGCAAAGACAAGGAAGGGAAGAAACTGTATGGGAACAAGCCAGACAAAAATCAGGGATGCAGGGGATAGGTGCTTCTGTAGGAAGGGATAGAGAAATGGGACATGGACCAGAAACAAAGCTTGGAGTAAAAGGAACAGAGGGAAAATCTTTTGGGGGTGATCCAAATGAGCAAGGCACAAGGGAGGGTAGTACCATAGAAGAGCCAGAAGACCAGGTTTTGGGGGCAGAGAGAAGAGCAAGATGGGGAGAGGAGGGCTCAAAAAAATTCAGAGGGGGAAAAAGCTGCACTAAAAAAACTAAGAACCAGAAAGGGGACCAGGGAAATGAGCAGGAGGAGGATGGGGGGAGGAGGTCTCAAGAAGTTTTGGGGGGATAGCAAGGGTAAGGATGGGGAAAACTTGGGGAAGAGGAAGAGAACAGTAGCAGTGAGAGGTGCTCAAGAGGAGAACTGGGATAGGGTCTTAATAGTGGGGGACTCTATTATAAAAGGAGTTACATGGGGGAGAAGGGGAAAGAAAGGGGATAAAATATGGGTGGAGTGCCTGCCAGGCATGATAACAGCCAAAGTCATGCATTGGATACCCTTGAGAGGGAGGGAAATTGGTGAGAAAACTCATCTGGTCTTCCACCTAGGCAAGAATGACCTTGCAAGGAGTAATATGATGGAGGTGCAGGCAAGGTTTATGGCACTGGCTAGTTTCTGCAGCAGCTTGGACTTCAAATCCCTGTCTTTCTCTGAGGTGCTGCCTGTACCAAGGACCAGCATGGAGGTGAGGCAAAGTATAGTGGAGTTCAATAGTTGGCTTGCAGGTTGGTGTGCTCAGCAGGGGTATTTTATTGGTAGGAGATTGGGGTTCAACATGGAGTGTCAATAGCCTGTATGCCCCAGATAGGCTGCACCTAAATGGGGAGCAGAAATCAGTGCTCAAATGCAAACTGGACCATTGTGTTGATGAACGCTGCCATTTAAACTAAACCTGGTGGGGAGGGCAGGGGGAAGCCCTGTTGATAAGTCAAGAGGCAAGAGGGGAGCAAAAAGCCATACCCACACAACTAAAGGTTAAGGGGGCAAAATATATAGGGTGGGAGGAAAGAGGGGGTGGAGGGTCATGTGTGCAACTGCCAGAAGTTTGGGTAGGAAGATCCCAGATCTAACAACAAAAATAGTGAAGGAGGGCCTTGACATTGTGGGTGTAACAGAAACATGGTGCCACCAGGAGCAGGGATGGGAAATGGAGATACCAGGGTACAAATTGTTCAGAAGGGACAGGATGGAAAAGAGAAGGGGGTTGCACTCTACATAAAGGAGAGTATCAGGGCATTAGAATTGCAGGATAGGTGGGGAGAGGCCGAAGGACTCTGGGTCTCATTGGCAGTGGGAAAAGGGGAGACAGTGTGCATGGGGGTGGTTTACAGGCCCTCAACACAGCAGGAATCAGTGGACAGAAGCATGGCTGATGATTTCATGAAAATGGCAGCAAGGTGGGAAGTGGTGCTGATGGAGGACCTGAACCTACTAGACGTAGACTGGGATACCCTTTCTGCTGCTTCAACCAGCAGCAGGGAAATATTGGACTCCCTGCAAATGGCCATCTTGAATCAACTGGTCAGGGAGCCAGCCAGCGCAGGAGATACTATTGATCTAGTCCTGACAAATGGGGATAGGGTAGGAGATGCATCAGTGGGGGAACATCTTGGTACAAGTGACCACAACACGGTTAGGTTTACAATAAGGAACATTGCAGAGGTTCACCGGTCTAGGTTGAGGGTGCTGGATTTCAAGACGGCAAACTTCAGGAGAATGGGGGAAATGGAAAGGGCCTTGGAAGGGGTGGAGGAGTTGACAGAGGTGGAGGTAATGTGGGGGAAGATAAGAGAAGCTATTGTAGAGGCTACTGACACCCGTACCAAGAGAATAAGTAAAAATAAGAGGAGGAGGAGGAAGCTTCTGTGGCACACTGGGAAGGTAGCAAAAAAGGTAAAGGTAAAAAGGAGGGCCTTCAGAAAGTTCAAGAAAACCGAAGTGGAAGTGGACTGGGGAAAATACCAGGTGAGCCAGAGAGAAGCTGGGGTAGAAGTAAGGAGGGCAAAGGCACAGACAGAGGAGCGCATAGCTAGAGGGGTCAAAAAAAGGGAATAAGACTTTAGGTGCTTAAGTGAAAAGAGGAAGACTAGGCAGGGAGTACTCCAGTTAAAAACAAATGAGGGGGATTTGTTACAAGGGGACAGAGATAAAGTGGACCTGCTAAACAGCTATTTTTGCTCAGTGTTCACTAGGGAGGAAGATGATGGTGAAGGCAGCAGCAGAACAAGAAAATTAATAGCTGGGGTGGGGGAAGAGGATATGAGGCCATTCCTCATGGAGGAGATTTTGGGAGAACTAGGCTGCAGGAAGGTGGACAAGACAATGGGGCCGGATAGGGTGTGCCCAAGGGTGTTAAGGGAACTAAAGGAGATATTGGCAGTGCCACTGACTTCACTCTTCAGTCAGTCCTTGGAGACTGGGATGGTGCCGAAAGACTGGAGGCAGGCAGATGGGGCTCCGCTTCATAAGGTGGGAGGGAGGAAGTGGGAAATTACAGGCCCATGAGTTTGACATCAGTGGTAGGCAAGCTCATGGAGAAACTAATAAAAAAAAAGTATCAATAGCTACCTTGAGGAAAGCGGCCTGATAGATCCAAGGAAACATGGTTTTACAAGGGGCAGATCCTGTCAAACAAATTTGATAGAGTTTTTTGATGTGGTCACAAAGGAACTGGATCAAGGGAGGGTGGTAGAAGTGGTTTATCTGGATTTCAAGAAGGCTTTTGACTCCGTATCCCACAGGAGACTGCTGTATAAAATGTCAAGCTTGGGGCTGGGTCAGAGGGTGTTAAATGGATGGGAAGCTGGCTGCGGGACAGGAGGCAAAAGGTCATAATAAATGGGGTGGCATTGGGAGAGGGCAAGGTCACAAGTGGGGTCCCTCAGGGATCAGTGTTGGGGCCCCTACTATTCAATATATTTGTAGGGTACATTGTGGAGGTCCTTGAAGGGGGTGTGAGTCTCTTTGCAGATGATATTAAAATCTGCAATAGGGTAGGCTCTCGGGAAGGGGTAGAAAAAATGCAGAGAGATTTTGGGAGGTTCAAAGCATGGTCAAAGAGGTGGCAACTTTCATTCAACACAGAAAAATGCAAAGTCATGCATCTTGGCTACAGGAATCAGAGGGCAGAGTATTGCATGGGGCAGAGATCTGGAGGTAACAAAACAAAAAAGGGACCTGGACATCACTATATCATGGGACATGAAGGTGGAAAGGCAGTGCAGGAGTGCAGTGGCTAGGGGCAGTGGAATGCTGGGATGCATTGGAAGGGGGATCACCAGTAGAAATAGGGAGGTCATAGTACCCTTGTACACCCATCTGGTTAGGCTGCATTTGGAATATGGAGTCCACTTCTGCAGGCCATAACTCAAAAAGGATGTGGGGAGGCTGGAGTGAGTTCAAAGGAAAACAGCAAAGATGGTAAAAGGGTTGAGCCACCTATCCTATGAAAAAAGGTTGAGGGATCTAAACATTTACTCCCTGGAACAGAGGAGGGAGAGGGGGGACATGACCGAGACCTTCAAGTACCTTAAGGGTACAAACAGGGTGCCGGTGGAAAGCATCTTCCAGATGAATGAAAATCAGAGAACGAGGCCTGCAGGTGGAGGGGGGTAGTTCAGAGGTAGTATTAGGAAGTACTATTTCACAGAGAGCGTGGTATATAACTGGAACAGACTCCGGACGGTTGTTGGAGAAGAAACAGTGGAGGATTCAAAAGGGCATGTGACAACCACGGGGGGTGTTGTTGAGGTGGGGGGTGCAAGTTCAAGCAGATAGCTGGACAAATGGGCAGACTTGTGGGCCTTGTCGGTCCTTTTCTGACGTCACACTTCTATGAAAAAAAAAGCTTTACCACTTCAGATATCTTTTCCACGCTTTCTTCACACTTCGGGCATACCTCTCAACTGTCCCTGATTTTCAGGGATGTCCCTAATTTTGCCTCAGAAATTTCTTCTGTCCCTCCTAAATTTGATATTTCTGTCACTTAAGAGCAGAGTAGGGATTTGAATCACAAAATAATGTCAACCATTGGTCTAGTTCTCATTAAGAACATGCTAGTCACACTAAGAATCGCATTGTACATAGCTTCTGGAACTAATGTTACTATTTTTTCAGATGTGTTCCTGATTTTGGTCATTTGTCCCTGATCATTTTAAGCCTTGTCCCTGATTTGTGATGAGGGAGGTTGAGAGGTATGACTTCAGGTATGCTCACTGTATCCTTCTAGGTTACTTCTTCTGTTACTTAAATGTCTGTAGTTCAAAGGTGTTCCTGGCTAGGGAAGAGACAGTTTCCCCTTATCCTGTGGCTCCGCTTGGTTTTCACTGAAAACAAGAGCAAAACATAAGCAACTCCCTTATCTTAACATCAATAATTGCTCTTTTCTTTTCTGATACCCCCCTTGCTTACTATCCCCTAAAATATTTTCAAATCGCTTAATATTCAAATACTTACTTTCTGTAGCAACTTCTAACAAGTGTTACAGCACCCTATTTCAACATTCTCTACTGGCTGCTTCTGTGTTTTAGTCCACCAAATTCTCTATCTCTATCTCGTCCTCCATTTCTCCCCGCTGCTGTCACTTCCATGTTAGTGGCCGATAAAAGCACACAGTTCGAGAGCGATGATATGTTGCAGCATATTCCCATAGATACTTTCACTTTTAGCCACTACTTTTAATGTCTTGAAATGACTTGCTTTGGTTACTACAGCTATATGGCTTGTACATATATAATATTTGCCATTTTCACTTACTGCTGCTTACTGCCACCTTCAAAGGAAAGGAAAACCATCTAACATGCTCCGAGCACCCAAGCGTGTTCCTGCACCACCAAGTATCTTCTCTGCACCTCTCTCAACCAAGTACTTATAAGCTTGGCGTCTTACATTACAACCCTCCACGTGCCTCGTTTCAGTCTATTAGTCCATTAATAAATTAAACTTGATCTTAATCTTGCTCTCATTCATCTCCATCAGTAATTTTTGTTAACCAAATCACACAAATAGCTATCACACAATCAGCTACTAATTAGGTTTTTAATGGTTAATACAATAGATCAAATATGATATATGATCTATGTTGTTTCTAATTTGTCTCTATCTGTGGTCGAACTCTGCGGGGCTCTGTGGGTACCACAGATTATCTAATAATTATTTAATAATCTATCTGGGAATCTAACCTATTACCTCCATAATCTAATTATGAGCACTTTTTAGCTTACTTCTATATATGTCTTTGCTGGTGCTGTGCTAAGCAATACAGAAACGCAATAACTAATTTCCACCTGCTAGGGATTTCTATCTTACTGAAGTGCAATGAAATACAATGAAGCATATTGACTTGCCACAATTATACCATGGTACTAATAAAAGAAATCCTCTCATTGGCTAGCTGGCACCAAAACAGTGCTGTTAAATCTGACATTACCAACGCAACAGGTGCCAGCCAACATCACCGACAAGCCCCCAATACAGTATCACTCCAACCCCCATTTTGAAACCGAACCGACTCCATATTTCTCTCACCACTTATGGACCGAGCCTAACATCAACGTTTTCTGACAAAATGGATACCAGTTTCGACCTAATTGACAATGACAAATTAGGCACAGTTTTTAACGGTTTGCCCGAAATTGCCAACAAGCAATCCAAAATGGCAAATACTGGCACAGTACACATACCTGTTGGCATCTTCAGCCCAGTCACTGATTCAGTCACCTCAGCCGCTAACCCACAGCCATTTGCATTCCCGGTGCCAGCTTCCTCAAAGTCCACTCCTCAGCACTTGAATATCGCGGGCATCACCGACCAAGCAGGCCCATCCAATCCTAAACATAAGGAACCACAGCATCATATTGATGTCACCGATGAGGAAATGATGCAGCTAGAACTTGACAGGCATGAACAAACAACAGTCAAACAAACATGGTGGGCCATAAATGTTTGTTACGACTGGTGTAAGAAAAACAAATAACAGTTGATCTAAACACAGTATCATTAGAAAATGTAAACAATATTCTCAGGCAGTACTATAGTACTGTATGAAACAGCAGTGGCAATGAATATATCCTCAGCAGCTATGACAGCCTCAGATGTGTGCTAAATATACATTTAAATGATCCTCCGATAAGTAGAAATCTGAATCTCATGCTAGACCCAGAATTCAGCACTGCAAACAACATATTTAAAGCCATATTATACAATGGCAAGAAAAGATGCTAACCTTTGATTGGTTAGCACAACATCAAGGGTTCTAGTCCTAGCACACAAAAGACTGCACCAAATGTAATACTGAATTACTCTATGACTGCAATGGGCTCACCTGCCTTCCACACTGCACAACAGGATCAACGGTCACTTGCCGCCACCACACACTGGAAAGAACCCCCCCACCCACACCCACACCATGCACACACAAACAGTATGCCACCAAACAAATAAATGTTTAAAATGTTAAAAAAAGCCGACATCTGAAGCAGCGTTTCCATTCCGCTCGCCTGCAGCGCGAGCGCTTCCATATATCAACACTCGTCATTCGTTAGTCAGACCTCTCGGTACCACCACATGAGGCTACTCAAAAAAAAGAAAAAACAAAGTCAAACCTTTTTATTTGTCCCAGGGAAGACAGTGGGTCCAGTCCGGAGTAGCCAGCATCTTCTATATCGATCGCAATCACTGTAACACACTGCACCACTTTGCACATGAAACACGCTCCAGGTCTCCCTCAAATCTCACAGCATCGAAAGTTCACTGAAACAATTGTGTGAGATGCTACCATACAATTTTTTTAAAAAAGGAAATGAGCAGCATGTGTGTGTGTGTGGAGAAGAGAAGTTGCAGAGAGGGGCTCATTCATTTACCACCAGCACTACATACTGGCCAAAATGGAACTATTTTTTTTTCTTGCTATACCTCCACAATCATAAATTAACTAAAAATCTCTTTAAAAATGTTTTTTTTCTTTTAATTTTTTTTCTTTTACATAAATGAACCATTGTATAATAGCAATAACACACTCCAGGGTGTGTGCTGTGCTGGGATAATGCCACTTCTGGGGGTGATTAGTCACACTTAGCCTGTGGCCTTATGTCTAATCACCCCAGATGTGATGTTATCCGAGCACAACACACACCATGTCATACATTATTGCTTAAGTGAAAAAATACCGCAAACAAGGAAAGGACAAAGCAGAATATCATCCTGCACTAACCATAGCTGAACTAACAACTCTAAGAAATTCAACTTTTGTGTCCCTTAATCCAGCTGTAGGATTAGTCAGAAAAGTGTGTATAGATATTCAGCTCCTCTTTGCATGTGGAATAAACAAAGGAGTCAGACACTTAAAAGTAGACTCATTTCAACTAAAACAAGCTGAAAATGACTTACAATATTTAATGAAAAGTTTCAATGAAGAAATAAAAAATCACAAGAAATATAATGACCCTACCTGCCAGAACACACGATGCTACATGTTCGAACAACCACAAGACCCTCTGTGTCCAATCAAAAGTTTTCAAAAATGTATCTCCAAACTACCTCAAAACCCTCCATGTTTATTCTGTCACCCCAAAAAACTAGACCAATCCATTCTAGACACCATGGACATCTAGTACCGTGCAGAACCAATGGGAATAAATTACCTTGGAAGCATGCTCCCTCATATTTGTAAAGAAGTTGGTTTAAATACAATTTTTACCAATCACTCCCTACGAGCAACTGCTGTAACCTTGCTTAGTGACTCAGGAATGGAGGCTCGCCAAATAATGGCAATTACTGGACACAAGAGTGAGTCCTGCCTCAGAAGTTACTGGAAGCCGAGCATCACAGACTTCCAAAAATGGGGTGAAAATTATTTCAGGTGATGTGCGCAAAATGCAGTATGAAACTACCGAGCATAATCCTATCAAAAAGTTATTCACCAGCACATCTGCACCAAGCAGTTACTGTCCTCCCAGTCAGCAAAACACAATCACATCCAGCCACAACATACCTCGAAAAGAAAATCAGCAAATAAATCCAGAATATGCTTCAACAAGTAATCACCTTCCACTGTATTTCTGCCATGCTGCAAATTATCCCAAATCAAACACATCCAGTGCATTGATCTGCTTGCAAGAGCTGCAAACCAGCGCTGAGCAACCAGAAGTCACACAGCAGCATGTGATCAGCAGCCAATCGCAACCCCAACAGAAGACTTCAAAACCATCAATAGGCAACCTACTGAACTATGGCACCATAAACTTTTATTGGAATTAAACTCCAGGTTAGTATAAAATATGCACATATTGCAAAAAAATAGTCTATAAATAAACACCTTCGCATTTCACTTACAGTAATTAAAATAATTTTTCTTTCCTTCAGATGCAACATGACAAAACCATAACTTCCCTAAACCTCCAGACCACCGGAAATCATACCATAAGTAAAACACCACGGCAGCAACAAAAACAAGAAATCCTTGGACACTCCAGATTACCAATCCAAAGGAAGGAAATAACGTATAACAGAAACTTGACTTTCTCCTCTCAAACAGTTCAATACAATACGAAGCAAGCTTTACTTTATCCTGTCACAGACTTGACAGCAGAGCAAACCAAAAGAAGTGTTCTTTCTCAAAGTGTTCTACAAAGACTGAATATAAAATAGTATTCTGCTAACAAATATATGAAAATGCATCTATAAATAAATATTTTCTGCAAACTGTAATATTCAACATCAAAAAAGTCAACTTCTTTACAGGTTGCATTTATAATCTAAGTTCTGCACCATAAACCCATTCTATTTCAATTGCAATAAAAAAAGTTATAAAATGTATTACTTAAGTTACACTTGTTAAACCTGGTGTGGGTGAACTAAATAAATTGCATTCAAAACTATTTTAATTTCATCATACAACAAAAAAATAAAATGTTCTACATATGCAAAACAAAACCAATTTATGGACTATTTTATTAGGCATAATAATATACAATTACATTTTATGATTTTCTTTAGCAAAAGTAACACTAAGCTTAATCTTTTCAAACTAAAAAATACAGTGTGACATGGTATAACAGCAATAAACCCCGACAGGGTGTTGGTGATGCTGGGATTTACCCAAGCCTGGATAGTTTGTTCACTCAGCCTGCAGCCT
The DNA here is from genome assembly GCA_016271365.2 of Neoceratodus forsteri. Lineage (NCBI taxonomy): Eukaryota > Metazoa > Chordata > Ceratodontiformes > Ceratodontidae > Neoceratodus > Neoceratodus forsteri. Next base: position 292,073,626 of record CM057459.1, read on the forward strand.
CATGACCGAACCATGCCAGGTATGGGTAAACCCAGCATCACCAACACCCTGGAGAGGTTTATTGCTTAAATATACAACAGCAGTGAGAATCAGAATGGTACCTATTAATTACTGCCATATAAACAGAAGGCAAAGTGCTTAAACAACCCTTACCCTGCTAAAAAAATAATTAAAGACAAATTCTCTAGTTTATTAGCTGCATGTCTGTACCCTTAATAAAATCAGAATAAGCCAAGTTTACTACAAGCCTATTTACTTTACACAAAATATGCTAAAAATGCTAAGAATCCCCATTTTTTCTCAGTGCCGTTCTCTCCGGGATTCAAAATTCTAAATACTTTAGTACACAAATGTCTGGTTACTGGACTAAGCAGACTAAGCGGCACTGGACATAAGGCACAAGATACTTTATACTTTAATCTATAAGACAATTGCCTCTATGGATTTCATCAAACTAATAAAAGTAAAAATAATATATAATTGAATCGCACTCACGATTCGCTTTAATACCAAGCAGCTTACAGCCGTTAAGTAACTGCACCCAATACAGTGTTTTAAAATCTCACTTCACGGCTCCTTTTAACACTTTACACAATTGTAGCTTTACAGCTGTTACAACTTTGCAACTTTACCGTTTACTATTTCAGCACTAAACAAGGCCTTTAAATTACTCAGAATTTAGTAAACTCAGTATATCTCCATGTATCTCTATTTTGTGCTGTTTTATGCTGTGTTTGTACTTAACTTAATATATCTCATTCATCTCTTGCTTCTCTCACCTCTCTTTTACTCTCCAGTTCCTTGTTGTTACGTTAATACGCTGCTCCACTCCGCTACCACCATATCGAAGAAACTCTGGAAAAATACGCTGCACCACACTGTCATTTTTAGGCTCAGCTTTTCTTCCTCTTCTTTCCTGCCATCCCGAATGGCCCCCCACACGGAACCACCGATTCAGTCTCTGCTTCTCCACTTTCCACTCCATGCTTATTCTCGGAGTCTACGCTGGGAAAAGAGAAGGGACAAGACCGAGTAGAGATGAGAGAGCAGAAAGCTATTCTGGTAAGACCATACTCTACTAGCATAGATGCAGTGTTGGGTAAGTTACTTTTTCTATTACTTTCTATTACATTTGGAAACTTGTCCCAGGAAGCTCTGTGCAGTCACTAGCAAGGATGGAGAGGTACTAGAAAAAGTAATACACCTTACAATTATATTTACTTATTTATTTTTATACAAAAACAATACAAAAATAATAAATAACTATAACAGATTATATTTTTTGGAAGTAATAGGTTAGTTTCTAATTATTTTCAAATAAATGTAATCAATTACAGTTATGTATGTCTTTTGTATAAAAAGACATAAGTAATTGTAACTGTAAGGTGTATTACTTTTTCTAGTACTTCTCCATTGTTGCTAGTGACTGCATAGAGCTTTCTGGAACAAGTTTCCAAAAGCAATAGAAAAAGTAACTTACCCAACACTGCATAGATGTCTTATCATTTAAAAATATAAAACTCGCTGTATGGTCCTGCTTCCAATGGTTACTCCGCAACTGCAGGAGCGATAGCTCAATCAGTCCTCCAGCAGCATTAACCTCCTGTCACCAATTGCAAAAAGCTATTGGAAACTCAAAACACAGAATACTGTACGTATACCAGCACTTTTCATTGAAGAACAGAAGCCCTTCTCCAAAACACAGCAGGAAACAGAAAACACTGGCTACTCCCAAACCATTGGGGAGATGATATTCTTCTGTCTGGATTAATATATAGTTCTACGCTGTCCATAGCGTGGTCTGAAATAAAGCTGAAGTCTATATTAGTAGCTATAACATTTTTTGCTAAGATTTTTGATAGTAGAATACAGTAAATTCTTGAAAATATTTGTTGTTTTTTATCAAAATGGGTAAATTCTTTTATCAAAGGTTTTGTCTGGCCCCAGCTATCTAGTAGTTGCTCTAAATGCATGAAATTATTAAGTTTATTAGATATTTGAATATTTTCATGAGTTGGTTTAAAGCTTTAAGCTCACAAAGGGTTTAGCAGAGCATTGTAGTCTCCTGCTAATATTATTTTAGCACTCTGCATAGTTTGGAGTCCTTCAGAAATTTTAGCTAAGACTTGGTCATAGTTAATAAAAGGAGCATAAATTGATCTTATAATTAAGGAATAATTACTGATTTTAAATTCAGTAATTATAATTTGACCATCTTTATCTTTAAATTGGTTTATGATCTGAAATGGATTTCTTAAATAAAATTACCACACCTCAGTTCTTATGAGTTCCTGTGCTGAAACATATATGGCTGATACCTTTAGTTCTCATTTTGATCATTTCTGTATCCACTGAATTAGTTTTTTCTAAGTATATTATCAGTGCCTCTGATTTCCTAAGATACATCATTATTCTCAACCTCTTTATGGGGGAATTAATCCTGCTAACATTAAGAGATACAATGTTTAATGTGTTTGAATGATAGAATAATTAAAGGGTAATTTGTAAAACACTTCTAAGTAGTTTAAAAATACCCTTCAGGTAATGGGGAGCGGGGGGGGGGGGAGAACTGATTCTTAATTCTTGACCCTCCAATAAGAGTTTATAGGTGCTATACCAGAATGGTAATTTGACAAAATATGAGACATATGCTTGTAAGACTTTTTTAACCAACAAAACCACCCTCCATCCCCCCCTTCACCATTATATCCCACCACCTAGTACACACAATTATATACCAGATATGTATGCAATAGCAAGGCTATAAAGGAAAAACAAGGTTATCAGAGACAAGCTCTGACATCTTGGAACCCATTGCATCATGCTCTCCCTCCCTTGACCCCCCCTACTGACTGAGACATCAGTTCAAAAGAAAAGACAACCCTTAGTTCAGTTCATTAATTCTGGTAACAGTTATCATAAATAGATCATGAAGAAATACTAGGTAGTTTTAGTTTTATATCTTGTAGTGCTTTTTCAGGTGTATCATACATGAATCTCTCATTGTTAACAACAACATTTAACTTTTCCAGAAAAATCATTGCAGTTTGCACCCCACTGGACCATAATTTATTCCTTAACCAGTCAATTTTTTTTCTTTTCTGAATAATTTCTGCAGCTAAATAATTGTATATAGAAAATGTAGCACCATAAAGACGTAACTGTGTTTTTCTGTGTACTGAATTCATCAAAGCATCTTTATTTTGTGAAGGCAGGAACTTTAATATGATGAGGTGTGGTGGTCCAGAGTCTACTGGGTTGGCTCTAAGGCCATGATGAATCTGGTCAATTTCCATGTTTATTTCTGAGGGATGGGAATCTAAGTAGGCTGCTGTTATTTGTTTAAAAGTTTCTTGGAGACCTTTTATGCTGTCCCATGCTTCTGTACTCATAGTATTCTTAAGTTATTTTTATGGGAACGAGTTTCAAAATCAAGAACTGTTGCCTTTAAAAGTGTGTTTGAGTCTTCTAATCTTTTAATTTGGGTAGACATTGGTATATAGTCCTCTTGAATGGTAGATACGAATGGTTTTATCTTTTCTACTTCAGTTTTTATCTTTGCTGTTTCCTTAATGAAATAGTGCATATTTTTAACACAGTCATCTACTTGATCTTGTAGCGTTAGGACTTTATTTAGTTTTTTGTCCATGTGCTCCATTTGATTGAAAAGTTTAATGGCCCATGCAGGTGGTTCTTCATTTTCTGCATTAGCTTGGATTTTATTTACATTGTTGGAATTTGGAGCATTTTTTAAAGACCTTTCCTGCCCTTTGTCCCCACCCAGTTGCAGAGTATTACTATGTTTGTTTGTTTGTTTTTATCCTGTATGACCAGTGAGCATAAAATGCCCATTTCACTGGTGCCCAGTCACAACATAATTACAACACAATATGTAATACAAAAAACATACAAAGTCATACATATGAATATATCAATTAAAACAACGGCATTTTGCTTTATTAGACATAACTTTTGCTCGAACACTTTTGAATAATGAGATAGTTACAGACTTGATAATGTTATAAGGCAAATCATTATATAATTTAACTGCAATGATATTGAAGTGAACTATGAGCCATTGTACTTTTATAAAAAGGAATTTGAAATTTATAACTAATGTGTGACCTTGTCCTAACAGAATTAAACAATCTTGGGAACATCTTGCAAATAATACCAGGTAAAAATCCTAGATGTATTTTGTGCAGAAATACTGCAGCACACATTCTAAATCTATCAACAAAGGACAGACACCCTAAAGTACTATAAAGAAAACAATAAGTTATTTTGTTCTGACCAGTAACAAATCAAATGATATTATGATAAGTTGTTGTAAGCTTTGTTAGCATCCTATCTGAAGAAAAAAAATATATTAATAACCCATAATCAATAACTGAAAACAACAAACTATGTGCCAATAATGCCCCCATAATCAATAACTGAAAACAACAAATTATGTGCCAATAATGCCCTAGTATCATATGTTAAGTATCTTTTTAGTCGCTACAACATTCCTAATCTTTGATGTATCTTACTAATTAATTTCAATATGTGTGATTCAAAAGATAAGTAGCAATCTATAGTTAAACCCAAATAACATATTTCAGAAACTCTTTCAATTTTATTATCATAATTATTATTCAAGGTCAGCTCAAAATTTACTTTTGACCTAGGATTTTTGAAAACCATGCATTTTGTTTTAACATAATTCAACACTAAATTATGCCCAATAAACCAATCATGCAGTAGGCTAAAATCCTTTTGCAAATACTGTTGTACAGATTGACAGGAAACTCCAATACGTAATAAAACTGCATCATCTGCATACAAAATAAGCTCAGTATGATTACATATGTTATGCAAAGAATTTAAAAAAGAGACTAACAAAGGGCCCAAAACAGACCCTTGAGGAACACCACACATCAGATTACCCTCATCAGACATTACATCATTAATAAAAGTTTTCTGCACCCTTCCAGACAAGTAATTATGAATCCAAAATATCACTACGTTGGAAAAATTCACCTTAAGTAAACTCAGTAGTAGTTTCCTATGGTCAGCAAGGTCGAATGCCTTGGTGAGGTCCACAAACCCAGCAGCCACTATTTTACCCTCGTCTAAGGCTTTATATACCTGGCCTATGAACGTCACCAAGGCAGTCTCCATGTTGTGTCCAGGTCAAAAACCTTGCTGGGATGGGGACTAAAGCTGAAACTTATCCAAGTACTCCTTGATCTGATCTGAAACAACCCTCTCTATCAATTTAGATAATGGAGTTAACAATATAATCGGTCTATAGTTATTTACATTTAACAAACTACCAGATTTAAATATGGGTTTGACAATACCACATTTTCATTTTGTGGGAAAAGCATTATTACTTAAGGAAAAACAAATAATTTTAGTCAACATTGGGGCAATTAAAGTACCAACATTTTTCAAGATCCTATAATCTATTCCATCTACCCCTGTATTAGGTCTGGGATCCCTCTTTTATATATATGTCAAAATGCCCTCTTCAGTCAATGTCCGAAAATAGAATCTTGGAACTCCAATCTGTTCCATATTATCCACTTCTTTTGCCAATGTCTCCTTTAATTTGGTATTTGAAACCTGCCCTTGTAGACTAAACCTATCCAAATTAATAAAATGAGAGTTAAACCCATTTACCACTTTAGTTGGATCATTAACTAATTGCCCATCAAGCTGAATGGAGATATTCTCTGATTTCTTACTCCTACCCATTAAACTATTTAATATTTTCCAAAGGGGATTAAAATTACCAGTTCCAGTACCTAATTTCTTCTTAAAATAATCACTTTTAGCTTTCCTTAACTTAGATTTACACAAATTTCACAGTGTCTTATATTCTTGTTGAAATCCAACTGTTTTATATTTCCTAAATCTATTCCAAGCCCTATTTCTACCCTTTGTAATCTTTCTCAATTCTTGATCAAACCAAATTTTTTCATCAGTTGTTATTTTAACAACCTTACTATGTGGCTTATCTGCCTCGGAAAAAGTGGCTTTTAAGTCTGTTAAGTTATTAGTTGTATTATTAATATTATTTTGTATAGCTGAGAAACTCAGGGAAAGGCTTACTGCGTTGACAGTGCTTGTGCCCCTTGTTATAACACCTGCGCTGGCATTCTTAGAGAAATGCACCATTTCTGGTGAGGTTTGATTGGTATTCCCTGATTGAGATGCAAACATGCATTTTTTACTCTTCAATGGGTCCACCTTGTCAGTATTGTCTGAAACAGGAGTAGGACTTTGTGGAATTTCTGCCCAACCCTTGGAGACATCTTCAAGTAACCAAGCATTCTCCTGCTGTCTTGCAAGCTGTACCCTTTCTTCTGTGGATTCCTTAACTAATTGAATTGGAATTCTTATGAGCTGCTCAGCGCACTTGGGTAGTGGTTTCAGTTAAGTGTGTTTATCCTGCGATTAGTTGTTTGCTGGAATCTCTGCTTCATTAGAGCTTTCCTTCTTTTTATGATAGAAGATCAGAGGAAATAATGCCACTCCATTTGCATCTTTTGATGATTGGGAATCTTGACACTTTTTTGAAAACTTTTGGTTGTTTAATATGGCATTCATTTTTATGCTGATTGCGAGCATGCACAAGAAACATGTTGCATCAGCTTTCTCCACAAGCAGGTTGTGGAGGCGTGGCACTGTTGTGTCCAATGCCACCACAGCCTGCAAAGGCTTGTCCCCCATCCCCCAATGCCGTGGCACACTGCTGCTGACACTAGTTCAGCCAGCGTGCCACAGCCTTCTAAAATAGTAGCCGCTGCAATAAGGGGTCGCCTCGTCATTGCAGCGTCAGCTATCCGCTGCAATAAGGGAGCGACCCATCATTGCAGGTCGGGATGTGAAACCCCTGATATTGTTTGTGAACATGGCAGTTGCTTGCTGCTGTGTTCACAAACAATATAACCTCCTCCCCCTTCCCCTCCACCGTGTTTACTTGCCGACTCTCCAACGGCCTTCTGTAACCCCCCCCAGTTTTGTTCCTGCTGGTAGGGTGCCCAATCCCTGTCAGCATAATGAAACCCCCACCCTCTGTTTTGTTCCTGCTGACGGGTGCCCAATCACTGTCAGCATAATGAACCCCAGTTTTGTTCCTCTGCCAGCGAGTGCCCATTCCCCATTGGCATAATGACCCCAGTTTGTTCTAGCCGACGGGGTGCCCAGTCCCCATCGGTTACTGCTGGCCCCTCACAGCAAAGCCTCTGCTGGCACTCTGGGAGCCTACCCCAGTGTGCCAGATGCCCCTGTGAAGGGGAAAATGGTCCGTAATGTCTTTATTTTTTCCCTGAGAAAAAGAAACTGTCCCTCAGCACTCGCCCTGCCCCCCACCCGCAACCCGCACCTCCCACTGTGCACCCTGCCTCCCCACACCCCCCTCACCCCATACTTACCTGCGGAGCTCAGCGCGATGATCTTCGGTGGATCGGGAACATGTCTGCACTCTTCAAAGCCGACTACGAACTGAGGAAATGCCGGAAAGCTGTATAATGTAATAAATAGGGTTTTTTCAACTTTAGGGCATATCTTGGGCATTTTGGGGAATTTTTTCACCAAATTTTCAACATGGGGTTTTTGAGACCCCTCCTCATGAATTCCTGAACTGTCATGGCATTAATCGGCCCCGAAAGGTGGTTTCATGGTCACTGTGCAGAATCACCCTTTGGGGCTGAGTAATGAAACAACAGTGCCAGTGTTCAAGAGGTGGGCTCTCAAAAAGCATATGTTGCAAATTCAGTGGAAAACATCCACAAAATTACTGTTTTATGAGTATGCGTTCTGCAGTTGCTACGTACGTGTGTAACTTAGTGAATTTACAATATTTTCATGCCAGATTTTCAACATTGACATTTTGTTACACCTCCTTGTGAGCAGCACAGCAGTCATTGTTCACATCCTGGCCGAAATGTGTTTTTGCACTTCCAGCCCAGAATAGCACGGTTGCTGTGGGAAATCAGTGTTCAGGACAGATTAAGAAAATGACAGTGACATTGTTCATGAGTAGAGGTCCTAAAATGCCTATGTTGAAAATTTGGTAATGACACTCCATGAAATGACTGTGTTATGAGCGTGCATTGCAAAGTTGGCACACGTGCTTGTAACTTCTTGAGTTTATAATATTTTCACTCCAGATTTTCAAAATTGCCATTTTCCCAGACCTACTTATGAACAGCATAGCTGTCTTTTTTCCCATCTTGGCCAAAATGTGTTTTTGCACTTTTGGCGTAGAATAGAGCAGTCGTTGTGGGAAATCACTGTTCAGAACAGATTAAGAAAATTACAATGATACTGTTCATGAGCAGAGGTCCTAAAATGCCTATGTTGAAAACTTGGTGATGATAGCCCATCAGTTGACTGTGTTACAAGTGTGCGTTGCACACTTTCCACGCACCCTTGTAACTTCACAGATTGCAGAAAAAAAGGTTCATCCAGTACAGCCCCAGGTCTTCAAATAATTTAAGAATATAATTCTTCCAACAAAGGGGTGAGCTGAAATCCAGTAAAATAGCTGATGCTATAGAATCAAATAAAACAATACTGGATGTAGATAGGCCCACTCTCCCTTATAGTCCAAATAAACAAAACAAATGTAGATAGTGTTCATATAATTTATTCATTTATCTTCCAGGCTTAAAATCGACGTTTCAGGAATAAACCCTTCATCAGGACACTGGTCATATGTCTAGAAAGATATATATAATAAAACATACTTAATATTCAATTTTTCATAATTTCATATAACTGAATAATTTCAATATAAACAACAACAAAAGAAGGTTCTTACATTGTTTACAATCAAAAAACTGTAATTTCTTCTTGTTCCTAAGCATAAGGTTCAATGTTTGACTCCCCCTTACAGCCACTGTTAAACATCAACCAGACAAACAGAAAAAATTATCCAAGTGCAAATATTCTTAGTCATTATTAGTTTTTTTCTATTTTAGCTAATATCCTCTATTTTCCAAATATAACTTCTTATTTATTCATATGCTTTAATAACATGTTTGTTATACTTTACCTATAAATCATACTCGTCTAAAAAACAGTTCATACATAACACAATTTAAACATAATATATCGTCTAACTGTTCTTATTTACTCAATAAAAGGAAAATAGACTGAATAACACAAGCTCTTCTTGATATCCCTTGACACGGTAACAAACTTTTATCATTAATTTTAATATATACAATAGAGACTTTAAGAGGCACTAACCTGCATTCAAAAAAGTTTTTGTTGTATCCACTAAGTTCTTTTAGTCATCATCGCTCTCCAATAATGTTGCTTTTTAGTAAAAAAAGAAAGAAAGAGAAAAAGAACAACGTACCATCAAAACTATGAATTCAACAACTCTTTTCAAATCTCAAAACCTCCACCATTTCAAAATGTAAAACTTACTCATTAGACGAGTGTGGAAAACTGCCTGGTGTCTGTTCTGCCAGAGTAAGAATGCAGGGAAACTAATAATGCACTTTTAAAGGAAGAACAAGCACTGCCTCTGAATCCAGCTACCAACGAAAACTCGTTGACGTAAGCACATACGTGCTTACCTGTGTGCTGGACCCGCCCCTATGTGGCACCGAATACCTTATTCCTCGGTGTCAGAGGCTGAAAACAATATCCAAATTACCTTAATACCCCAAATACTATTATAAACTTCATACTATTTATAAGCTCACACTTAAAGACAATGGATTCTGTTTAAAAAGGACCTAGCTATGAAATAACATTACCTATATATCTAAATGCTCTTTTTAATAAAAAGAAACTGTTTTAAACTTACAAGTTCCCTATCTAAGGACAAGGACTGAACTCTCCCTTATCCCTAGTCTATGTGTCCCTTTATTGTATTAATCTAAATGTAGACTAAAACTTAGGAAAAGCCCTACTACAGTCTAATAATACTTCTATCCAATCGGATGTTTACACAATCAAGATACTGACTAAACATGCTACAAAGGTACGAACAAATAATTACGGGTTCAAATCCCTCTAGCAGCCACTTACATCAGACTGTTAATTCATTCAGCTTCCAAATTTCTTTCTTCTAGGTTATTACTTTAACCTCTAATATCAAAGAATTTATGGAAAGAAACTAAATATTTTACTAAGAATTTTATCTGACATGTAATTATGTAATCATTTCCTTTCCATAGCGATCTCTAAATGCTTCTTTCAGGTTAAGCAAATTATGGATTTTATTAACTGCCAGACAGAAGGTGTAATATATGGCATAAAATGCCCGTGTGATCTTATGTACATAGGTAAAATGAAAAGAGCCTTAAAACAAAGAGAGGGGGGACACAAAGGGTATATACGTAACAAAGATCTTACTTCCCCAATAGCCAGACACTTTCTAGAAAGGGGACATTCTATAGCGATTTTAAGATTCTTTGGAATTGAAAAAGTACATAAAAATAACAGAGGAGGAAATTATAATACTAAACTGTTACTGCAAGAAGCAAGGTTAATCAACTACTTTCAAACTACTAATCCGAAATTTGGATTAAATGAGCAGATAGATTGGCAACCTATTTTATAAATGAAATTTAAGATTTTCACATTTATTTGCCATGGTACAATTTTAGAAATAATCTTTCTTTGGTTTAAGTGGCTGTAAGGGGGAGCAGAACCCATTATACATAAAAAATGTTCTTAGAACTTGTAATTTTGTACTTGAACTCTTGTGGTGCTTAGATAATGTATGGAATACATTTGCTTAACCTGAAAGAAGCGTTTAGAGATCGCTATGGAAAGGAAGTTATTAAATAATTACATGTCAGATAAAATTCTTAGTAAAATATTTAGTTTCTTTCCATAAATTCTTTGATATTAGAGGTTAAAGTAATAACCTAGTAGAAAGAAATTTGGAAGCTGAATGAATTAACAGTCTGACGTAAGTGGCTACTAGAGGGATTTGAACCCGTAATTATTTGTTCGTACCTTTGTAGCACGTTTAGTCAGTATCTTGATTGTGTAAACATCCGATTGGATAGAAGTGTTATTAGACTGTAGTAGGGCTTTTCCTAAGTTTTAGTCTACATTTAGATTAATACAATAAAGGGACACATAGACTAGGGATAAGGGAGAGTTCAGTCCTTGTCCTTAGATAGGGAACTTGTAAGTTTAAAATAGTTTCTTTTTATTAAAAAGAGCATTTAGATATATAGGTAATGTTATTTCATAGCTAGGTCCTTTTGAAATAGAATCCATTGTCTTTAAGTGTGAGCTTATAAATAGTATGAAGTTTATAATAGTATTTGGGGTATTAAGGTAATTTGGATATTGTTTGCAGGCTCTGACACCGAGGAATAAGGTATTCGGTGCCGCATAGAGGCGGGTCCAGCACACAGGTAAGCACGTATGTGCTTACATCAACAAGTTTTCGTTGGTAGCTGGATTCAGAGGCGGTGCTTGTTCTTCCTTTAAAAGTGCATTATTAGTTTCCCTGCATTCTTACTCTGGCAGAACAGACACCAGGCAGTTTTCCACACTCGTCTAATGAGTAAGTTTTACATTTTGAAACGGTGGAGGTTTTGGGATTTGAAAAGAGTTGTTGAATTCATAGTTTTGATGGTATGCTGTTCTTTTTCTCTTTCTTTCTTTTTTTACTAAAAAGCAACATTATTGGAGAGCAATGATGACTAAAAGAACTTAGTGGATACAACAAAAAGTTTTTTGAATGCAGGTTAGCGCCTCTTAAAGTCACTGTTGTATATATTAAAATTGATAAAAGTTTGTTACCGTGTCAAGGGATATCAAGAAGAGCTTGTGTTATTCAGTCTATTTTCCTTTTATTGAGTAAATAAGAACAGTAAGGAGATATATTACATTTAAATTGTGTTATGTATGAACTGTTTTTTAGATGAGTATGATATATAGGCAAAGTATAACAAATATGTTATTAAAGCATATGAATAAATAAGTTATATTTGGAAAATAGAGGATATTAGCTAAAATAGAAAAAACTAATAATGACTAAGAATATTTGCACTTGGATAATTTTTTCTGTTTGTCTGGTTGATGTTTAACAGTGGCTGTAAGGGGGAGTCAAACATTGAACCTTATGCTTAGGAACAAGAAGAAATGACAGTTTTTTGACTGTAAACAATGTAAGAACCTTCTTTTGTTGTTGTTTATATTGAAATTATTCAGTTATATGAAATTATGAAAAATTGAATATTAAGTATGTTATATTATATATATCTTTCTAGACATATGACCAGTGTCCTGATGAAGAGTTTATTCCCGAAACGTCGATTTTAAGCCTGGAAGATAAATGAATAAATTATATGGACACAATCTACATTTGTTTTGTTTATTTGGACTATAAGGGAGAGTGAGCCTCTCTACATCCAGTATTGTTTTCTTTAACTTCACAGATTTGTAATATTGTCACACCAGATTTTCAACAGTGCCATTTTTTCACACCTCCTTATAAGCAGTACAGCTGTCATTTTTCACATCCTGACCGAAATGTGTTTTCACAGTTCTGGCGCAGAATAACGTGATCACTGTGGAAAATCAATGTTTGGGACAGATTAAGAAAATGACAGTGGCACTGTTCGTGAGCAGAGGTCCTAAAATCCTTATGTTAAAAATTTGGTGATGAAACTCCATAACATGACTGTGTTACAAGCATGCGTTGAACTGTTTCCATGCACCCTTGTAACTTTGCAAATTTGTAATACCGTCACACCACATTTTCAACTGTGCCATTTTTTCATAACTCCTTATGAGCACTACAGCTGTCATTTTTCACATACTGGCTAAAATATGTTTTTGCACTCCTGCCAGATAGTAGCACGGTCACTCTAGGAAATCAGTGTTTGGGACAGATTAAGATCAACCAAGTGAGAGGGGGGAGTGACCGAGCTCAACTGAACTCTGCTGGGACTAGTGCAGATTTCTTTGTGTTCAGACAAAGGCTCCAACACAAGAGCCCAGTACAAAAGGGCAGCCTGCAGCACTGGGAGAAACAGAATGAGAGAGCAAGTGAGGGAGGGGGGAGTGAACGAACTCACCAAAGCGCTGTCAGGACTGCTGCAGATTTCTTTGTGGGCAGAAAAAGGCATCAATACAGGCAGAGGCTGAGTACTAAAGGCCAGCCTGCAGCGGAGGGAGAAACAGTACGAGCGAGTGAGACAAAGGGACTTAGTGAGCTCAACAAAGCTCTATCAGGACTGCTGGGATTTATTTTTGGGCAGAAAAAGGCGCCAATGCAGACAGGAGCCTCGTACAAAAGAGCAGCTTGCAGAGCCAGGACAAACAGAATGAGTGACGAGAGAGGGAGACTGAGCAACCTCAATGGAGCTCCGTCGGGACAGCTGTGGATTTCTTTGTGGACAGACAAAGGTGCCAACGCAGCCAGGAGCCCCATACAAAAGTGCAGTCTGTGGCGCAAAGAGAAACAGAACGAGCGAGTGACAGAGCAGTAGTGAGCGAGCTCAACGGAGCTCTAGTGTGACTGCTGCAGATTTCTTTGTGGGCAGAAAATGCTGCAATGCAGACAGGAGCCCAGTACAAAATGTCACCTTGCAGTGCCGGCACAAACGGAATGCAAAAGTGACAGAGGGGGAGTGAGCGAGCTCAGTGGAGCTGTGTCAGGACTCCTTCAGATTTCTTTCTGGCCAGAAAAAGCTGCCAATGCAGGCAGGAGCTCAGTGCAAAAGGGCAGCCTGCAGCTCCAGGAGACACAGAATGAGCAAGTGGGGGGGGGGGAGTCAGTGAGATCAACGGGGCTCTGTTTGGACTGCTGCAGATTTGTTTGTGGGCAGAAATAGGCAGCAATGCATGTAAGGGCCCAGTATAAAAGGGCAGCCTGCAGTAGCAGGAAAAACAGAATGAGCGAGTGAGTGAGCTCAACAGAGCTGTAGTGTAACTGCTGCAAATTTATTTGTGGGCATAAGAAGGGAGCTACACAGGCAGGAGCACAATAGAAAAGGGCAGCCTGCAGCGCTGGCAGAACAGAATGAGCGAGTGAGAGAAGGGGAGTGAGCGAGCTCAATGGAGCTCTTTCGGGACAGCTGTGGATTTCTTTGTGGGTAGAAAAAGCCACCAACACAGGCAGGAGCCCAGTACAAAAGGGCAGCCTGCAGCGCCAGGAGAAACAGAATGAGCGAGTGAGAGAGGGGGAGTGAGCAACCTCAATGGAGCTCTGTCGGGACAGCTGCAGATTTCTTACTCAGCAGAACAAGATGCCAACATAGGCAGCAGCCCAGTACAAAAGGGCAGCCTGCAGCACCAGGACAAACAGACTGAGCCAGTGATAGAGGGCCACTGAGCGAGCTCAACAGACCAACACAATCAACATTCAGCATTGACAAATGCTTGTTCTAGTAGACATACTGTACCAGAGAGATTCCTGGCTTTGAAGAATTTTCATTTAGTCGCACCTGCAGAGTTTTTCTCCTCCTTTTTAGGCATCATGATTCCATAAACCAGCAGGGCATTAATATGTTTCTTAGTAATCTCTTCCTCTAAAGTCAAAGGTTCTAGGCAAGAGCTCATGCCGTGTAGGATACCTCGGTTCTGGGAGTCTAAAGATAACTAAAAGAGAGGCGAGCTGCAGCTTTCAGCCCTCGTGGTCATTCTGTCTGCCTGCTATGATACTCCACCTCTTCCTGGGTGGTCCTCATACACTTTAACCAAATATGAATTTTTAAAATGATATGTGTTTCTTTACAAACTATCTTAAAGATATATTACAACTATTCATATATTTATTCAATTCTCTTCCCTGTGCAAACTTATGTGCATTTTCCTTTTCAGTCCCAGTGCAAGCAGTTCACCTGTTATTCAATTATAGTACTGCCTCTTCTTCATTTTCAAAATGTACAAATGTTTAGGAGAAAATATAACAAAGGTAATTTAACCCTTTGATTTCTTCTTGTAATTGGTAACAAATAAAGTCACTTTTAAGTGAAAAAGAGGATAACAAATTAGTTTCCTTTCCTAATACTCCTCAATTTCTGCCAGCAGCCTTCCCCCCTCAGCTATATAATACTACTAATCTTTTGAGTGCCTTTCCATGAATTTCCTCAGAGGTAGATAAGCCATGCCTAAAAAACAACTGAACATCCATTTTTCCAGCAATTAAAACAAATACAGTTATTAGAACAAAGTCAACCATATTTATGTAGAATGTTATGGTAATGATACATCAATCTTTTTTAATACCCAGTTGACCATAGATAGCTTCATTAGTGTTTCCAGGAAGTAATACAACACAATGAGTGAGGAAGAACAATAGTTTGCATAAATCATTTAGCAGCGTGTAAACAAACTCTGACATGACTGTACTGAGCACCATGAAGTGTTACACATTAAGGGATGCCCTGGGCTGGATTGCCATCAGTTACTCAAACCCTCCAGAGTAGTCATGAAGCAGGAAGTGTAGCCAAGGACTGACTGAACTGACTGTTCTGACAGTGCACCAGGTTGCTATTCCAGGAACCTGGGTTCAATTCCTTGTTAGGGTATCTGATTTATTTCTTAATATGATTAATTTATATAACACATTATTATTTTATTATTCATATTTAAATTCTCAAACGTTTGCTCTCTCTACTGTATTTTGAATTTTTGAGATTGTACACACATAGTTTTTGTTTTTATTTGATTTTTCAAAGTCATCCTACAGTATGACTAGGAATTCAGCTGAAGAAAACACAAACAGATGCCTACAGGTATGTGCATTTCATTATTTAAATGAAGCTTTAATTTGCTACTTTATGCATGTTTCTGCTTCTACAGAATACTGTATAAAAAGTGCATGTGTAGTTCAAGAAATATGTCAAAATCATTTTTATGAGGAAAGGTTTTCTATAACAATTATTCAGGAGTGAACGCTATAAAAGTAAGTCTGTCTGCAAAAGGTGGTGGTCCTTATCGTAAATATTTAAGTGTATCAGCATTGTATTGGAAATAAAACTGCTCATAGGCCTGTGAGTTACTGAAAATAACATATGATCTACCTTTTTTCTATAAAATGAAAATTTCTACAAGTTACACAATCCCTTTTTTAAACAAAACTATTTGTTTATCCCCTTTGGGGACTGGTATTACTTATGTGCCCCCAACCTCCAACTCCTACTCTGACATCGCCAGTTCTCATCATACAAACACCCCCATCATCCATGCAGTTTCAGCCAGGATTCAGTGTAGGGGTAGGGATTTATGTGACCACAAGTAGACCACTGGAGTGAGATGGAAGTCTGATGGCAACATCCTTGCTGTTCCAACCTTTTTGCTTCTTGCAAAGCCTCCTATCTTCCTTACACTGAGTCAACTCTGCCATGACTGATCTCAGATGAAACTAGTCAGGTATCATATGGTCACTCATGAACTCAATGCCATTTCTAGGACCACTCTGAGGATGAACTCATGCAACAGGTAATCTGTATGTACCTTTCCTCTGGAGTCAGAACATGCAGCCTCCGGTCTTATATAGCACCACTCTGAGTTCACCATCCCAGAGATGGGAGTCAAGTACTGGATATGAAGCTGAGCCTGCTCCATGGTGATGCAACACATGACCTCAGCACCACTAGGCTGGGCTGATATATTCTTTTAGATAGTATCTAAGTAACATTTTGGGGACAATGATTGAATTTTAAAGTTTAGTATAAAAAAACTCAGGATAATTTTTGTTCCCCTTAGGAAAACTGTACTCTGCCAACTACTCAAGAGCTGTATGCATCACCCAAAAAGCTGAGGGGTTGTTAAAAGGAAGGCAACAAGATTTACTGCCACTATGAGCAGAAGCACAAACAAGACAAAGCTTCTGTGGTTAAATACAGACCTGAATTAGAATCAGATAAGGAGTTGTATTATGCCACATTAGACCTGCAAAGCACAACGAGCCGAAGAAAAAATTACCAAAACAGTGCATCTGTCTATGCTATGCTTACTGAGTATTAAAGATAATGAGGCATGATACAGTATCAAGCTAAGAATAAAACATAATAAAATGCTTTTGTTCTGTTGCAAAATAAGGTGCCTTATAGGTACAGGTACAGGTATGGATGTGTGGGTGTGGGTGTGTATGTGTTTGTTTAGAACTTTAGCAGAGCTGAAATTGTGCTGTTCTATGTAATCTCTTTGGAATAAGTTGTACTTTATTTTTTTCAGTTAATAATTTTTATTGCAGACCACACAACAGATTATTACAGTACAGGATTACGAGAGCAGATGATGTTTAGGTCATGCTTATCAAGCTAAGATTAAAACATGTTAAAAAGTATTTGTTCTGTTGCAAAATAAAATGCTTTACAGGTATTGAGGTATATCTATAGCTATGTCTATGTCTATATCTATGTTTATATCTACTATATATCTTTGATTAGAAGCTGCCCTCGAATATAAGCCACAGGCCATTGTGAAACACTTTAATAAAAGCCACGCTTAAATATAAGCAATGGTCTCTAATCATGTTATATAAAGCACTTCAGATTCGACTTCTTGCTGGCCTGGTGATGCTGGAGGTTGAGGCACTGGTCACTACACTTCATGACGCACTGGCGACTTGGGTTTGGGAACAAGCCCTGGCCTCCTGGGGTCAGCAGGGGAGAGAGAGAGAGAGAGAGAGAGGACTGAGCATCCAGAGGCCTGCTCTCCTCTCTCGAGGAGAGAGGGTTTGCCATCTCGCTCGTTGATTGCCCTCTGGCAACAGACAGGGGGAGATGCAACCCAGGAGACACACTGACGATGTACTCCATTGGCAGGGATGGGAGCAGGAGTAAAAACTAGAGGAAAAAGGAACTGGAAGGCTCCTTAATGGCCACACCAGCACCCTGATCCAGCCCCCAATGTCTGTTTTTTTTCTCTCCTGGCGAGGAGGAAAACTGGCACCCCTTTGCCTTCACCCTGCCATGGTGGGGGGGGATCCATGGGGGAAAGCCAGTGTCCCTTCACCTTGGCCACACCATGGGGGGGGGGACCTGTGGGGGATTTAGGGGGTGTCAGATGGGGGAACGGTGTGGCCAGAGACTGAGTTCCTTCAGAGGGAGGGACCAAGCCACCTGCCAAATTCCACAGGAAGATAAAAATATAACAGAAAAAAAATAGATCGGACTTCTAATGTACTGACAAAGTTTCTTACCATCTGCTGTTAAGCTGTATGAACTCTCTGTGATTTTAATCTCTTTAAATATTATCATTAATGTATTTCATATGCTTTTAGTTAATGTTTAAGTTTATTTCACCATGAAGTAGACCTTATACAATATATCTGGTCAAATTCTGGACATGTTAAAAACTGGATGTTTCAGTAAAAGTCACCCTTGAATATAAGCCTTAGGCCAAAATATAAAATTTTAATAGAAGCCATGGCTTCTACTCAAAGATATACAGAATATCTATATCCATACTGTATATCTATATCTACAGTATATCTATATCAAATGTGCAGCCACTCAATGGGCTGCAGATGTAGGATGCAAGATCCTTCTCATCTACTGTCCACCAAGGGATGGGAGGGATTTCTTGCAGGAAATCATGGACTTCATTGTTGAACAGGTGTTGGAGTCACCCAGATGGATTATTCTGAGTGACTTCAATGCCTGGGTCAATGACGAACTCTTATAGTTTGGTCAGAACTTCCACCAACTGATGTATTCATTAGGCCTAACATAGGTTATTACATTTGCAACATAACCACTAGTTGGACCTTGACTTCCTGCTGGGCATGGAGGTCATTGACCTTATGGTGGAGTAAGTCATTTGGTCGGACCATCATACCATGAAGTTCTCATTTAAGGCCCCCCAACAGCCCTTTCTCTGAGGAGCTGGAGGAATTGGTTCTAGCCTATAATAGGGCAGTTAATGAAGCCCTCGACTCCATTGTACCTGTCCATGTTCAACCCCTCACTTCACACTAGAGACCCTCCTGATTTGATGGGATGCTCAGGGAGATGCAGATGAGGGTCCGAACATTGGAGCAAAGTTGGCGGAGATCTGGATCTGGTGAGGACAAACTTATATCAATGTCCCATTACAGGGATTATCAATCAGCAATCCCCCATAAGAAGGCAGAATTCCTGTCCAAGGAGATTGCTGCAGCAATTAACAGCTCAGCAATTAACTCAGTTCTTCCACACTGTCAACAGGCTAGGTAATCCTGCCTCTCTTCAGTCCAGCAAAGCCTTTTCACATTTAAAGTGTGATGAGTCTGTTCTGTTTTTTTCTGATAAGATAGCCAGCATCAGGTCAGAGATCAAGTCAGTGTCCTCTAAAAGAGCATGTAGTGACTAGCTGGAATTCATGAGTAATCAGGTTGTCTGGTGCAGCTTCGACCAATTGACTGTCATGGATGTTGTGAAGGTCATCCGGGAGGTGAGGCCAGCCTACTGTAATTTGACCTGGGACCAATGCACCTCCTTTTAGGGTGTGCTGATGTCATTAGTCCAGTCCTAGCCAGGATAGTCAGGTGCTCTTTAATGACAGGGGTATTTCCTGAACCCTTAAAGAAGGCAATGGTAAGATCCCTTCTGAAGAAAGCTTCATTGGACCCAGATTGCCTGGCTAATTACGGATCTGTCTCTGTCTGCCAAGTTTCGAATTTGCTGACCCTTCTATTTGTGGGGGGCAGTGCTCCCCATCCCCCCACACCCCTCCCTTTCTAATGATACCAACTCGGGGGGGGGGTGGACCACAAGGAGGAGACAGCTAACTCCCGAAGTTGGCACCCTAATGATGGGCACACAGCAGCCTGAGCACAGATGGCTGGAAGAGATAAGTAGCATGCCACAAATTCCTGACACACACTTGCAAATCCATCCCATTAGATTTAGTTCCAATTTTTTGGGCTGTGGGTGGAGCCATTTTGCAAGAGCTTTCTAGCACTGAAAACAGCTGAACTTACAACCTCATCCATTGGACTTTTGGAAGCATCCTTCCGAAAGCCCAGTGAAGCTGAAAGCCCTCCACCATGATCAGCATACAGAATAACAGCCACACTATTTCATCTGTTTCTTCCACATGCTGATCCATGCACTGCGCATGCACACAAGACGTGTGCATGTATGGAGCTGTGTGCATGCGCAGGGCTGTGGTGCCGACATATTGCGAATGGCACAATGCCATTGTGTATTTTGTGCCCCCCTTCCCCAAGTCATGATATGGCAACATTGGGAGTCCACCCCAGTGTTTGAAATTGTTTGTATAAAAATTAGAAAATGGTCCTTCATCGGTATTGTTGTCTCCGGTGCTCCCTGGCGATGTTATGCCTGACATGGGGTGCCCAATCCCCATGACAGCATTAGTGTGGCACACAGGGCGTCCACTCCAGTGTACTCAAATGTATTGCATTCTCCCTGTCCATGTTATGCCCAACATGGGGTGCCCAATCCCTATGTCGGGATTCATGTGGCACACTGGGAGCCTACCCCATTGTGTCAAAATATGTTGTTTCCATGTCCGTAGTTTGGATGTTGTAAAATTGAAAATGGTCCATCGCTTTCGCTTTTGTTTACCTGTAAAAGTAAAACGGTCCCTTGTCATCATTGCAGCCTCCCCCCCTCCCCACCTTCCCACTGCACACCCAACTCCCCACACCCCCCAACCCATATGTACTTCCAGAGGTCAGCACTGACATCTTCTCTGGAACAGGACACATCTGCACTCTGTAAAGTCCAACCGTGAACTGAAGAATTAAAGGTAAGCATGCTATACAGCCATTCAATGGGGTTTTCAACTTATGCTGATATCTCAGCCATGTTTTGGAATTTTTGTCCCACATTTTAAACATTGGCTTCTTAGGACCCCTCCTCGTGAATACTGTCACTGTCGTTTTGTTATTTGGTCCCGAAAAGTGATTTCGCAGTCACTGTGCAGAATCATGTTTTGGGAACTGAGTCACAAAATGACAGTGCCACTGTTCATGAAGTGGGGTCCCAAAACACCCATGTTGCAAATTTTTGAGAAAAACTCAAAAAACTGACTGAGTTACGTGTGTGCATTGTGCAGTTTCTACACACACTCCTAATGCCACTAATGTTTCATATTTTCACTCCACATTTTTAACATTGCCATTTTTGCATACCTCCTTCACAACAGTACAGCTGTCATTTTCCACAACCTGTCCAAAACATGTTTTCGCACCTGTGGCATAGAATAGTGCGTTTGCTCTGCGCAATCACCTTTTGGGAAAATTAAACAAAATGACACTGCCACTGTTCATGAGGAGGGGTCCAACAAAGGCCATGTTGAAAATTTGGTAAAACCATTCCAAAAATTGACTGCATTACGACCGTGCACTGCGCAGTTTCCACGCACTCTTCTAACATCACTCATTTTTTATATTTTCACTTCACATTTTTAACAATGCCATTTTTGTATATCTCCTTCACAACTGCACAGCTGTCATTTTCCACAACCTGCCCAAACCATGTTTTTGCACCTGTAGCGCAGAACAGCGTGTTTGGTCTGCGCAATCACCTTTCCGGACAATTGAACAAAATAACACTGACACTGTTTATGAGGAGGGCTCCAGAAAAGGACATGTTGAAAATCAGGTGTACCACCTCCAGCATATGGTCAGGTTATACCTGGGCACTGAATAATTTCTACACACATCTGTAACTTTCATCACTTGGTAGCACTTCACAACCTTGTCGGCTCTGGCCAGAATTTATCTCAAATTAAATCAGATCATCTTTATTTTTATAGCTCCTGGGGGAAGCCCCAGTATAACTTCAGTTCTGCTTTTCCACTCCTGTCACATTATACTGGTGAGGACTTAAGTCACCCAGGATGTAAGGTAGGAGATGAGCTTCAAGAGTTGGCATAGATCATTTGGGCATGGAGAGGCAGACATGCCATCTGTTGTGGCTAGCATGACTTTACCCTTGTTTTTCTGCCCCCACCCCCATGCCTAGCCTTACAGGAGGCAGGACCAATCATTCAGGTATACCCTCAATATCAAACCACTTCCCAGACTCTTACTCATGCAGGTGCTGTTTAAGCAGGACAAGCAAGTACCTCCAATCCCTGAGTCTAGGACACCAAGTTGGGACCACGTGGCAAACTTAGCTTTTCACATTGGTAGTGCAATGTATTAACCAAGAAACAAAATCTGTCAGCAGTAAAAGGTCTGTTGGCATGTCTGTCCAGTCCTACCTAATGCTGAATGAGAGAGCCCTAGAGACTCCTCACTACCCCTCCTTCCCCCTTCCTTTCTAGTGTGGTCTTTACCACACCCATGTGTCTCTCCCACCCTCTTTTGAATCCCCCACAGATTTTGCATAGACCACCTCCTCCAGCAGTCTATTCCAGCCTTCTACCACCCTCTCCAAGAAAAAGTACTTCCTTGTGTTTCTCTTGAACAACCCCCTATACACACACACACACACACACACACACACCTGCTTCATGGTGTTACCCAAGGTGGCTATCACCTGCACAAATAGGAACGTAACATTGTCTTCTTTTTTGCATTTGTTTACTTATAACTTAAATTATTTTAGTGCTACTAAATAATGTATGTATTGAAAATAGTGTAGTTTCTCTTTATTTATAGTGTGGAAAGGAAGAGTGCCCATAACAATTTTCCAGTGCCTCATAGCAATATTTCCTTTGTCCAAAGTTGGTAATAAGATTTGCTCTCAAGCTGTGTTCTTTGAGTTTCTCTGTGTGAACATGCTGAGTACTGCATTTTCCACAGGTTTAGCCTTGTCGTGGCACAAAATGGATTTTAATCCACCAGAGCAGAGATTTTAAGGTAAAATGTACCAAGAAGTTAATTAATAATCATAACTGTCAGATTTTTAAATAAACTACTGTACTTTATTTTCTGATGCGAGTCATATATTTTGTACTTTTCAGATTAGACCGAATGTGCCCCATATTCAGAGGGATGCACGGGCGCCACCTGGGATGAACCGTACATACCAGTACATGTGCCATCTATCAGGGGTATGTCCATATTTAAAGGGCACAGATGCATGGCACCCCCTTGACAGCACAGATGAACACAATATTGTGCTGCACCTATGCAAATGAGGGGTCCCCATGCATATGTGGTGCAGCATAATACTGAAAAGTTTCAGACATGTAAATCAGCTCTCAGCAGCGGTGCAGATTTACATTTCTGAAATCCTGCCCTAACTAGTGTGCAGACTCAGCTGCACACTATTTACTGCAGGGAACCTTGACATCAGAGCAGTCCTGACCCAGATGCGATCCATAAATTAATGAAATTTTTCCCCAATTCCTGGTAGTCTAGTGTGACCCCCCTCCCCAGCCCCAATCCATAAATGAATGAAATTATTCCCCAATCCCTGGTAGTCCAGTATGATCCCCCTCCCTAGGCCCAATATGTAAATGAATGAAATTATTCCCCGATCCTTAGTAATCCAGTGTGACACCCCCCTACCCAGCCCCGATCCATAAATGAATTAAATCATGCCCTGATCCTTGGTAGTCTAGTGTGATACCCCCTCCTGGCCCTGATCCATAAATGAATAGCACCTGCCCAGATCCCTGGTAGTCCAGGGCCCCCCACCCCATTCGGCAGTGGCCCACCATCCTGCTCCCCCCAGCCTGACCGGAGCCAGTGATTGGCACAGCCCACCTCACACCTCACTTGCCAATCACTGACTGAACTGTACAGGAGCATGTACAGTGGTCAGTATATGCCCACTGATTGACCGGTCAAGCTATGGGCATGTACTGACTACTGTACACACTAATGTACAGTGCAGTCAGTGACTGGATGGTGTAGTGTGAGGTGGGCTGTGCCAGGTGCTCGCTCTGGTCAGGTTAGAGGTGGAGCAGAGTGGTGGGTCACTGCTGAATGGGGTGGGGAGCCAATGGACTACCAGGCATTGGGGCAGGTTTTATTCATTTACAGATCCGGGCTGGGAGGGGTCACACTAGACTACCAGGGATGTTGAGCAATACAACTTCCTATTTTTTTAATGGATCGAGGTTGGGGAGAGGGGACCATTAGACTACTAGGGGCAATGGGGATATACTGTTAATATGATGAGGAACAGGTCTGGTGGAGGACTGGCCCAGCACACTTCACAGCAGAACAGGCATGCAGATGAGCCCATAATGGGCATGTAAATGGACCCATTGTGCCGTGCATGTCCAATGAGCTCATCTGCATGTTTGGGCTTAATATCACCCATGGGGGCTATCACACAGTACCCCTAAGGGTGGTAATCAGCTCCCCACCCTGGTTGCACTGCCTGGAACATGGTGACCCCCTGCTGTGCGCCACACAACCTGGGTCCAATATTCAAACAGATTGCGTGATCTGTTTGGGTCATGCAATTTGTTTGAATATCTCACCAGACCTGGCTGGCCCATTTTTTATGTTGATTATGCACATGCGCAAGAAACATGTTGCGTCAGCTTTCTCCACAAGCAGGTTGTTGAGGCATGGCACTGTTGTGCCCAATGCCCCCACAGCCTGCAAAGGCTTGTCCCCATCCTCTAATGCCGTGGCATGCTGCTGCTGACACTAGTTCAGCCAGCATGCCACAACCTTCTAAAAAAGTAGCCGCTGCAATAAGGGGCCTCCTCGTCATTGCAGGCGTCAGCCATCGCTGCAATGAGAAGCGACCACGTCGTGCAGGGCAGGGTTATGACACCTAATTGCTGCCATGTTCTGAAACAATATAACCCCCCACCATGTTTACTTGCCGATGGGAGCCCTAAGCCCGTCGGCTGTGGTGCCCCGATGTTTCTGTAGTTGCCAACGGGGAGCCCATTCCCGCCGCATTCTTGTAACCCCCGGTTTGTTCCTGCCGACGGGTGCCCAATCCCGCTTCGCACATAATGAGCCCTCTGTTTTGTTCCTGGCCGATAGGTGCCCAATCCCTGTCAGCATAATGACCCCCCTGTTTTGTTCCTACCAAAGGGGTGCCCAATCCCCCATCGGCTACTGCTGGCCCCCAACAAAAGTCTCTGCAATGCCCCTGTGAAGGGAAAAATGGTCCAGCGACATCTGTTGTTTTTTTTCACCTGAAAAAAAGGAAACTGTCCCTCGGCGCTTGCCCTGCCCCCCACCCACAACCCGCACCCACCCACTGCGCACCCTGCCTCCCCACACCCCACCTCACCACATACTTACCTCTGGAGCTCGGCGCCACGATCTTCGGTGGACCGGGAACACGTCTGCACTCTTCAAAGCCAACCGCGAACAGATGAAAAGCCGGTAAGCTGTATAATATAATAAATAGGTTTTTTTTCAACTTTAGTGCATATCTCGAGCATTTTTGGGAATTTTTTCACCAAATTTTCAACATGGGTTTTTTGGGACCCCTCCTCATGAATTCTTGACTGTCATGGTGTTAATCGGCCCTGAAAGGTGGTTTTGCAGTCACTGTGCAGAATCACCCTTTGGAGCCAGTTAACAAAATGACAGTACCAGTGTTCATGAGGTGGGCTCTCAAAAAGCCTATGTTGCAAATTTGGTGGGAAAAATCCAAAAAATGGTTGTTTAATGACGAAAGGTATTGCGTAGTTGCTATGTACTGTCAGACTTTGCACATTTACAATATTTTCAAGCCAGATTTTCAACATTGACATTTTGTCACACCTCCTTGTGAGTGGTACAGCTGTCATTGTTCACATCCTGGCCAAAATGTGTTTTTGCACTTCTGGCGCAGAACAGCGCGGTCACTGTGGGAAATCAGTGTTCAGGACAGATTAAGAAAATGACAGTGACACTGTTCATGAGTAGAGGTCCTAAAATGCCTATGTTGAAAATTTGGTAACAATACTCCATAAAATGACTATGTTACAAGCGTGCATTGCTAAGTTGGCATCCACGCTCATAACTCCGAATTTTAATATTTTCACTCCAGATTTTCAACATTGTCATTTTCCCAGACCTACTTATGAACAGTACAGCTGTCATTTTTTCCATCCTGGCCAAAATGTGCTTTCGCACTTCTGGCGCAGAATAGAGCGGTCGCTGTGGGAAATCACTGTTCGGGACAGATTAAGAAAATTACAATGATACTGTTCATGAGCAGAGGTCCGAAAATGCCTATGTTGAAAATGTGTTGATGATAGCCCATCAATTGACTGTGTTACAAGTGTGTGTTGCGCACTTTCCATGCGCCGTTGTAACTTCACAGATTTGTAATATTGTCACACCAGATTTTTCAACAGTGCCATTTTTTCACACCTCCTTATAAGCAGTACAGCTGTCATTTTTCACATCCTGACCAAAATGTGTTTTCACAGTTCCGGCACAGAATAACATGGTCACTGAGAGAAATCAGGGGTGGGGACAGATTAAGAAAATGACAGTGGCACTGTTCATAAGCAGAGGTCCTAAAATCCCTATGTTGAACATTTGGTGACGAAACTCCATAACATGACTGTGTTACAAGCATTCATTGAACTGTTTCCACGCACCCTTGTAACTTTGCAAATTTGTAATTCTGTCACGCCACATTTTCTACAGTGGCATTTTTTCACAACTCCTTATGAACACTACTGCTGTCATTTTTCACATCCTGGCTAAAATATGTTTTTGCACTCCTGCCGGACAACAGCATGGTCACTCTGGGAAATCAGTGTTTGGGACAGATTAAGATCGACCCAGTGAGAGGGGGGCGTGACCGAGCTCAACTGAGCTCTGTCGGGACTGGCGCGGAATTGTTTGTGTTCAGACAAAGGCCCCAACACACGAGTTCAGTACAAAAGGGATGCCTGCAGCACTGGGAGAAACAGAATGAGAGAGCAAGTGAGGGAGGGGGAGTGAGCGAATTCACCAAAACGTTGTCAGGACTGCTGCGGATTTCTTTGTGGGCAGAAAAAGGTGTCAGTACAGGAAGGGGCCCAGTACAAAAGGCCAGCCTGCAGCGGTGGGAGAAACAGTACGAGCGAGTGAGACAAGGGGACTTAGTGAGCTGAACGGAGCTCTATCAGGACTGCTGGGATTTCTTTGTGGGCAGACAAAGGCACCAATGCAGGCAGGAGCCCACACAAAAGGGCAGCTTGCAGCACCAGGATAAACAGAATGAGAGAGGGAGACTGAGTGACCTCAAAGGAGCTCTGTTGGGATAGCTGCAGATTTCTTTGTGGACAGACAAAGGTGCTAACGCAGCCAGGAGCCCCGTACAAAAGCACAGTCTGCGGCGCCAAGAGAAACAGAACGAGCGAGTGACAGAGTGGTAGTGAGCAAGCTCAGCTCTAGTGTGACTGCTGCAGATTTCTTTGTGGGTAGAAAATGCGGCAGCACAGGCAGGAGCCCAGTTCAAAAGGTCAGCTTGCAGCACTGGCAGAAACGGAATGCGAGAATGAGAGAGGGGGAGTGAGCTAGCTCAGTGAAGCTCTGTTGGGACTGCTTCAGATTTCTCTTTCTGGCCAGAAAAAGCCGCCAATGCAGGCAGGAGCCCAGTACAAAAGGGCAGCCTGCAGCTCCAGGAGACACAGAACAAGCGAGTGAGAGAGGGGGAGTCAGTAAGCTCAACGGGTCTCTGTTGGGACTGCTGTAGATTTGTTTCTGGGCAGAAAAAGGCAGCAATGCATGCAGATGCCCAGTACAAAAGGGCAGTCTGCAGTGGCAGGAAAACCAGAATGAGTAAGTGAGTGAACTCAACAGAGCTGTATTGTAACTGCTGCAAATTTCTTTGTGGGTATAAGAAGGCAGCAACGCAGGCAGGAGCCCAGTAGAAAAGGGCAGCCTGCAGCGCTGGCAGAACAGAATGAGCGAGTGAGAGAAGGGGAGTGAATGAGCTCAATGGAGCTTTGTCGGGACTGCTGCAGAATTCTTTGTGGTCAGAAAAAGGTACCAACAGAGGCAGGAGCCCAGTACAAAAGGGCAGCCTGCAGCGTCAGGAGAACCAGAATGAGTGAGTGAGACAGGGGGAGTGAGCGACCTCAACTGAGCTCTGTCGGGACAGCTGTGGATTTTTTTGTGGGTAGAAAAAGCCACCAACACAGGCAGGGGCCCAGTACAAAAGGGAAGCCTGCAGCGTCAGGAGAAACAGAATGAGCGAGTGAGAGAGGGGGAGTGACCCACTTCAATGGAGCTCTGTCGGGACAGCTGCGGATTTCTTCCTCAGCAGAACAAGGTGCCAATGCAGGCAGCAGCCCAGTACAAAAGAGCAGCCTGCAGCACTGGGACAAACAGGCTGAGCTAGTGACAGAGGGCCACTGAGCGAGCTCAACAGACCAACGCAATCAACATTTGGCATTGACAAATGCTTGTTTTTTTGTGCAGTGCACCATTTTACATGTGCAACCGGCCAGTTCTGAATATGAGGGCCCATGCAAACATCCTATAATGATTTTTAATAATAGTTGTGAGTAAGTAATCTGTACTTATTCAAGTCGTACTCAAGTAAAGATGCTGACACAACATTATTTGAATTATTACAGTCAAACTAATATATTTTTTGAAAACGTGACTTTTTTTAAAATTAATGTTTTATTAATTTTCTAATAAAGCAAAAACACAAATACAAAACAGCAACAATAGCACAACTACAATCTACCCTTCCAACAAGGGTTGCATATACATTCTGGAGTCTATTATACACCATCACTTAGCCCCTTTATATGAATAAATTCATATCCCCAGCCAGGAAGCAGCTTTCCAAATTGTGGACTGTGATTTAAATACTAACAGAGCCTAATTACTAAGTAAATGACAGCCAGGAGCACTGTAAAGTAGGCAATATTTTCTTCCTTTCAGACAAGAGAGGACGGCATGGTACTTTCAGGGCCAGTAATCTATAAAGCAATTTTTCCATCACCATCATGTGTGACAAGCACTTCAACTAGTGATCTGAAATACAAGTCAGATTGAGTGAATTCCACTTCTTCACATTTGTCTCTTAGCTGCTTAAGGTTTTTTGTGAGCATGGACACTGGTTTACCATAATTGAAAACGGGCAAAATCTGTTTTGTTTAATGGAAAAAACCCTATTGTCACTAGTATCTACAAAGCCAAAATCCATTTTTGCTGGTGTTTTGTTGTGTGAGCTTTGTTTAACAATTGTTTTCTCAGCTAGCATGTATTTTAGCAATTTTGCTGTCTAGTACTATGCATCAATCCTTGAAGTTATTAAAAAAAATAAACTCTAAAATAAGCTCAACCCGTACCTCACTTTGGTTTTGTGTCTTACATGTATGCACAGTCCTCATACTATTATCATGCCAATTCAGTGTGTGTGTGTGTGTGTGTGTGTGTGTATGTTTAGCTGATCTCAACTGCACTTATCCTCCTTGCAACTGGTCTAGTATCTGTTAAATGTCACCCTTCGGCCAGTCCCACCACCCTCTCCTCCCCCGAATTAGTTCACCAGGCCCCCCCCCGTTGGCTCATCCTACCTGCTGACACTTACTTCTGTTTACATTGACTGAACCTGTTTTATAATTTTGTGCACTGTACAAATCTTATGCTAAATTGTTTCTATTGTTGTTAGCTACCTACTTCTGTTTGCATTGACTGAACTGTTATATAATTAGTGTGCACGGTACAAATTTTATGCCAAATCGCTTCTACAATTGTTAGCTACCTACTTTAGCCCTGTTAAGCTTGTCATTTTTCCGGATGTCAATCTTTGATATTGCCTGATATCTCATTCTATGGAAACTCGACTTCCTCACTGTTCTTGTGTGACCTAGCTTGTAACCCTCCCGGGTCTCACCTGAAAATAGGCACTTGGCTGTCTAGTGTGACTTATCTGGTTAACAAAAGCAAATAAATAAATAAATAATATGGCATCTCAAATCGAACACCTCTCATATTTGACAGCAACAGCACTATGATCCCCATCTCTCAGGGGTGATAGCACAAGCAGTGCAATATAGCCACTATCCCTCAGAGAAACGGCAGTAGCAAAAGCATATGGCCCCCACCCCTTAAGGGTGACAGCAGCAGCAAGAGCTGCACTATGGCTCCCATCCCTCAGGGGTAACAGCAGCAGCACCACTGCAGCCCTAACCCGTCAGGGGTGATGGCAGCAGCACTATGGCCCCTCTCCCTCCCTGAGGGGTGGCAGTGACTGCAGCAGGAGCAGTAGTATAGCCCTCACACCTCAGGGGTGTTGGCAGCAGTATTATGGCTCTCATTCCCCACAGGTAACAGTGACAGCACTATGACCCCTATCGCTCAAGTGTAATAGCAACACCACTACATCCGAGAATCCCTGATGACAGCATCAGCAGCACTATGACCCCCAACCCTTAGGTGTGTTGGCAGCAGCAACACTAGCAACCCAAACCCTCAGGTGTGATGGCAGCAGCAGCACTATGCCCCCCTCCTTCAGAGGTGACTTCAGCAGCAGCACTACAGCCCCAAGCCCTCAGGTGTGACAGCAGCACTATGGCCCTCTTCTCTAAGGGATGATGGTAGCATTACACCTCCTATCTCTCAATCATAATGACAGTAGCACTATGGGCCACACACCTCAGGCATGTCAGCAGCAGCACTATGGCCCCATCCTCAGGGGGTGACAGCAGCAGCAGCACCACCATGGCCCACATCCCTCAAGTGTGGTGTCAGCACCAGCACTATGTCTCCAATCCCTTAGGTATGACAGCAGCAGCAGCACGATGGTTCCTATCATGAAGGGGTGAGAGCAGCAGCAGCAGCAGCACAATGGCTCCTATCACTAATGGGTGAGAGCAGTAGCAGCACTATGGCTCCTATCACTAATGGGTGAGAGCAGTAGCAGCACTATGGCTCCCATAACTAAGGGGAGAGAACAGCAGCAGCATGATGGTTCCTATCACTAAGGGGTGAGAGCAGCAACTGGACTATGGCTCCTATCACTAAGGGATGAGAGCAGCAGCTACACTTGGGCTCCTATTACTAAGGGGTGAGAGCAGCATCACTATGGCTTCTATCACTAAGGAGTCAGAGCGGCAGCAGCAGCACTATGACTTCTATTACTAAGGGGTGAGAGCAGCAGTGGCGGCACGATGGCTCCTATCACTAAGGGGTGAGAGCAACAGCAGCATGATGGCTCCTGTCACTAAGGAGTGAGAGCAGCAGCAGTACTGTGGCTCCTATCACTAAGGGGTGAGAGCAGCAGCAGCAGCACTATGGCCCCCATTCCTCAGGTATGACAGCAGCAGCAGCACTATGGCTCCTATTGCTAAGGAGTGAGAGCAGCAGCAGCAATATGGCTAATATCACTAAGGGGTGAGAGCAGCAGCAGCACGATGGCTCCTATCACTAAGATGTTAGAGCAACAGCAGCACGATGGCTCCTATCACTAAGGGGTGAGAGCAGCAGCACTATGGCTCCTATCATTAAGGGGTGAGAGCAGCAGCAGCACTACAGCTCAAATTAGTAAGGGGTGAGAGCAGCAGCAGCACTATGGCTCCTATCACTAAGGAGTGAGAGCAGCAGCAGCACTATGGCTCC